>HG992169.1:2691666-4037500 GCA_905220505.1 Laothoe populi | reverse complement strand
AGCGAAGTATAAGACTTCCCTTACGTAATCAACGCTCGCGAAACCGGAGAGATGATCTCCGGCCTCCATAAACTGGCCTACAGGCGACGGTTGGATAGACCGGCCCATCGCCATGCAAATTGAGGCCTGAGAGGGTAGCGTGTTTCACACGCATTCATTGTGTTCCGTCTGAGGGGTCTATTCCTCAGACCGTGATTGGCTCTGCACAAGGGCCGACTCCCGCGGTAGCTGCGGTTGCATGCAATTGCGTACCCCGTAGCTGTCGTCATTAGGGAGAGAGCGGAACAACGCGGGGTTTAGTCGGTAGGACGGCTTAGACCGGTGAGTCCGACATACTTCCTACCTTGGAAGATCTGCAAATGGATTCCCCGTGGTAAAAAAAAAAAAAAAAGGCTCGTCTAATGTGGATTGGTAGAATCTACGAACCTTCGGAATTCTTGATAATAATTCATGGTATATACATTTCCCCACGATGTTTTACTTCACCAATCATGCAAGTGACAGTTACCAGTTGGCAGTTACCAACGAAATAGAATATTAGAATGACATATATTTCCACCTTTTAATTATTCTTAACATCTAAACTAGTTACAGTCCTAACGATGAACTATAATCTGAACATATTAACACACAAGGTCACATGAGATAATTTCAAATAAACGACTTGAAAATCAAACCCAACACCGATTCACAAGTCTACAAAAACAAGTTGAGCATGTTACGTAATCCAATTACAGTAACCCATCGACCCACAAACAAATTCCAGCTATAAAATAACCCATTCAAGTGTTAGGAGCGAGTTTGGTACCAATTCACATAATTGAAGATAACTGACTGTAACGTGAAGCATAAAAGTAAGTGAAAACTGATATTCGAATGGACGGGCGATTTTATTAAACTGTGGTAATGGGATTGGACGCAGACTGGACTATTACGAAAAGGATGTAATAATACTGAATCTGAAATAAATCCTGATTGAAAAACGAATACCATAAGATTAGGTAGGGTCATAGTTGAGAAACTGAATTCCAGCCGCGTGGTGTCGGCAGAATAGAATAGCACCACCCCATATCTTCCCGTGGGTATCGTAAAAGGCGATTAAGGGAGTGTGAAAAAGTACTGACCCTTTGTAACTTTGTTCACCGTTATGCTATACCATCTGTCTGAGTCTTTCTCTGGTCGTAACGGTCTCCGTTCCACTGGGCTCAGAAGGACAAGGATGAGTATGTGCACCTGTATCTCGCGCGTATACTTGTGCACGTTAATATATCCTGCGCAACTGACCGCTTCCGTATAAGGACTCCGATCTAAGTAGCTTAGTCCTACGGCTATGGGGGGAGGTAGAGAGGTTTGACGCGATGCTCGTTGAGCTTTGTCTGACTCCTGCACGTAGGCGGCCTTGGGGGTGTAGTATTACATCGTGGTCGCTTCTGCTCTACATCGGGGTGACAGAGCGGACTCGGCAGCACCCAGGGTGACAAAGCAGCCCTTTTTAGGGAGGCACTGCTTTCCTCGCTCAGCTGGGGAGGGGGCTAGAAAAGCTGCCCTAAACAAATGTTCGCCCCAATATATAAGGAAGGTAGCAACCGCGGCTGCCTCTGCATCTTAAATTCGCGGTCGACGTCACAAGAAAAAAATCCACAAAACATCAACACCAATGACGTTTGGCGCGTGGAATGTGCGTACACTTCTTGATCGCGAGTCAAATGACTGTCCTGAGCGAAAGACTGCCATCGTAGCTCGAGAACTTCGTCGCTATAATATCGATGTGGCTGCACTCAGCGAAACACATCTACCCGATGAAGGAGAGCTGGTAGAACACGGTGGCGGGTACACTTTCTTTTGGAAAGGACTCGCTTCATCAGAGCCGCGAAGGTCAGGTATAGGCTTTGCTGTCAAGAATAACCTTGTCAAAAAACTGCAAGAGTACCCTGTACACATCTCCGACCGCATTACCACATTACGCCTTCACATGGAATATGGCAATTACCTTAATATCATCAGTGTCTATGCCCCTACACTAGACAAATCTGATGAGATTAAGGATAAATTCTATGAAGAATTAACGCAGTGCCTAGATAATATCCACCCGAGAGAACAGATCCTACTCTTGGGTGACTTTAACGCCAGGGTCGGACGAGATTACGAGGCCTGGCCTAAAGTTCTGGGCAGACACGGTCTTGGAAATATGAACAGTAACGGGCAGTTGTTGCTTAGTCTTTGCGCTCAGTTAGATCTTGCAATTACGAACACTATGTTCAGATTGCCTGCCAAGTACAAGACAACGTGGATGCATCCCAGATCGAAGCACTGGCACCTTATCGATTACGCTATCGTGCGTCAAAAAGACCTTTCACAAGTTCAAGTTACCCGTGTCATGCGTGGTGCTCACTGTTGGACTGATCACCGGCTCCTTGTCACAAAGTTACGTCTTCGCCTTCGACGTCCTCTTAGATCGGAAAGATCAAAACAGGAGCGTCTGAAGCTTCAACGACTCCAAGATAACAACACGAGGGCAAAATATGCCGAAACCTTGAGCACTGCTTTGCTGCCCCTCGATCTAAAATCCGGTGAAATCAATACTGCCTGGGAGTCCCTATCTTCTCATATTCTTGGAACCGCTACATCTACTTTGGGTCTGAAAGTCCGGAAACATGAGGACTGGTTTGATGAGAATGATGGGGTACTAACGGACGCGATTGATAAACACCGTCGGCTTCTGAGGCGGCACAGCAGTATACAACGAGGTGGAAGTGTTACAGAGATACGTCGAAGTGACATGGAGCTGCGTAAACTCGCACGGAAAGCGAAGGAGAGATGGTGGCAGGAGAAGGCTCTTCGGATACAGTGGCTCGCTGATACCAACCAGCTTGGTGAGTTTTACACTGAGGTACGAAACCTACTCGGTATATCCTCCACGGCAAAAGTCCCACTCAAGCCGACTAGTGGTGAAGGGCTTCTTAAAGGCAGGGAGGAAATACTCGAGCGATGGGCGGAGCATTTTAACAACCTACTTAACGTAGATCATTCTGTCGACCTAGACCACGTTCGCTCCTTACCTCAACAATCTCTTGCCCTCGAGCTTGACGAGCCAGTGACACTTGACGAGGTTACTTTTGCTATCAAACAACAGCAAAATAAACGAGCGGTTGGTGTGGACTCCATACCGGGAGAGCTATTGAAGTACGGCGGTGAGGATTTATACTCAGCGATGTGGAAACTTTTTGTCGTTATGTGGGAACAAGAACTAGTCCCTAATACTTTTAAAGTATCTCTTATTCGGGCCCTATATAAGGGCAAAGGTGACCGAGCTGATTGTAATTCTTACCGTGGTATTTCTCTACTCTCAGTGCCTGGAAAAGTCTTCGCCAGATTTCTCCTAAACCGCCTCAGGAATTTATCTGAAAAGATTCTGCCAGAATCCCAGTTTGGCTTCCGACCTGACCGTGGTACTTGTGAGGCGATTTTCTCATTGCGTCAACTGCAAGAAAAAAGCAGAGAACAGGGGCGCAATATGTATCTTTGTTTTGTTGACCTTGAGAAGGCTTTTGATAGTGTGCCGCGAGAAGCCCTCTGGATAGTGCTGCAGAAACTTGGGTGCACGGAGAAGTTTGTAAGACTTCTAAGACTCCTGCATGACGACATGCAGAGCTGCGTCATTGCAAACGCAGATCAGTCGGAGTTCTTCCCCGTTACCTGTGGGGTAAAACAAGGGTGTGTCCTTGCACCCACACTATTCGCGTTATACTTCGCAGTTGTAGTTCAGGAAGTATTACAGATAACCCCTGAAGGAATTCGCATTCGTTTCCGCAATGATGGCAATCTTTTTAACTTAGCCAGACTCAAGGCTCGTACTAAAGTGTCTTACGCACTGATCACAGAGATCGTCTATGCAGATGATCTATGCTTGACCGATTCCCCAGATGGCCTGCAGCAACTTATGACCACCTTACACGAGTCCTGCCGTAGTTTTGGTCTAAAGATTAGTGTCAAAAAGACGGAAGTGATGTCTTTAGATATCCACGGTCAAGAGACACTGACCATCAATCTCGGTGATGATCTACTTAAGCAGGTCAATACATTCCGTTACTTGTGGAGCACTATAACATTCAAGTGCGACCTTGATGCTGAAATCAACAGTCGGATCGGTGCCGCAGCTGCGGTATTCGGTAAACTGGATCGCAAGGTTTTTAGCTCACATGACCTGAGACTGGCTACCAAAATTGACATATATAAGGCGATGGTATTACCAAACATACTGTACTCTTCGGAGTCATGGACAGTTTACCGTCGTCATATACGAATACTGGATCGTTTCCACCTGAAATGTCTGCGCAAAATACTGAACATCCGTTGGTCTGATCGCATTCGGAATACGGAAGTGCTGCGGAGAGCCAATATTATGGGGATTGAGGCCTACCTCATACGCAGGCAACTCCGTTGGTGCGGACACGTGTCTCGAATGACCGATCAACGTACCGCAAAGTGCATCTTTTTTTCTGAACTTGAGGAGGGCAAGCGTAAGCATGGCGGGCAACTCCTTAGGTATAAAGATGTACTTAAGCGCCACATGAAAAAGTGCGACATTGAGCCTTCGAGGTGGGAACAAACAGCTGCTCGACGACCGGAATGGAGGACTTTGGTGAGAACTAAAGTCAAAGACTTCGAGGATAATCGCTGCTCTGTACTAGATGCTCGACGCGATGAACTGAAAGCACGTCCACCTTGTGCTATAAATTATAATTACTGCAATGGTGTGCTCACCTGCCCGCATTGTGCGCGAACTTTTACCAGTAAGATCGGCTATGTTAGCCATACACGAGCACACCAACGACAGTTAGAACGGAGTTGAAGAGGTCGCCGTGGCCGAAAACGGTCGGAGGAGTATTACCACAGAAGTTGTAACAAATCCATATTTCAACTCTATCCATACTGAAATTTGATAGCATTTAATAGATAATCCTATTAAAATATTATTAAAGGATAACTTGCCAGCCCTGTGGAATGCGCGAAAACGCGAATGGCGTAAAAGAATACTACCACGGTAAACCCCTGCCTGTCTTAAAAGGCGACTCTAACAGCGGTCACCAGGGATAACTGAGTTTACAACTGGGGGTGTATATTCCCCGGGTCGGGATCTTAAAGTGAATTCCCCGCGAAAAAAAAGGAGAACATAAAGTCAAGAGAAGTAAATTAATTAAAATCCGCCAAAATTAGGAAGTATCAACTTTACAAGAGTTCTCTTTAGATAGCACCATAATTTTACAATTTGTTATATTGTATCTTATAGTGATTATTTAGACTTGTGGAACAAGGCACAAGTCAAAAGGCTTACCTACTCTAGTTTATAACAGAGCTACCCGACCCATATAATACAAATCTTGTTAATTTTAGCGTAGTCATGAATTACCTCTAGGCAGTTTAGTGCAAATTAGCTTTTATTCCAAACAAGAAAGAGCCTAACAGTCATAACAGTAACTCAAGCACCCGGCTTTACCTCACTAATTGTAGTACCCAATAACTTACCAGTTTTTGTAGGGTTTGGGTAACACAGGCCAGAACAGTAACTTTGAGATTTACGAGCGGACGGTGCTATTTACCTTCAACCCTTGGGTAAGTCAAGTTTTAATAATAATATAATAACTCCATCAAAGATGTTAGCATTATGAAGACTGTATATGCTATAGGATAACATAGTTTGGGGTGGTACGGACTGTCGAGACTAAAGTTGCAGGTTCAAAACCAGCCAAAAAGTCAGAGGTGTTTGTTTCTGAATTTTCAAAATATATATGTGTATTATTTGTTATTATCGCTTGCTTTTATGGTGAAGGAAAACATCACAAGAAAACTTGAATAACTGAGATTTCTCAAAACATTGTCAAAAACAATAGATTTATTACGAGCTACCATTATACCATTCTTGAAATTTTTAGTAAGAAACTGAATATGGCTAAGCTAAGTGTACTACAACAATTGAGACATATCATTGCACAATTATTAAAAAAAATATACGATTTTTTTTGGTTAAATACATAATTTATAAAAAGTTTACAAATTAAACTCATAATCTTGTATGAGAAAAAAATAAATTTAATTAGAAAACAATATTGAAATAAAACTAATATTACCGTTTTTATCACGGATGATTTTACTTTTTTAGCCCTGACGTTTCGGAAGCTTTACAGCCTTCATGGTCACGGGGCGGCCTGAGTTGTATGTCCTAACAAAAGGATGGTATAATGTTTCTACCTGCAATTAAGTTTATATTAATTTTATTTATTTTTAATCCGATCTACGCAGAAATATAGCAATATGTTGAGGTCTGGTCTTTGGGGTTCTGATTTAATTTGGCATCCAGGCCAGTAGCTTATAACCAGAAGACTCTATTGAAATTTAGATATTTTTTAATTCCAATAGCTTCCCGAATCATCCTATGTAGAAATCGATGTTTTTTGGCAAGGATTTATGGTTTACCAAATCTAAGGTATTATTTGGAGGCTTCTTCTAATATTCAGGTACCGCAGACTTGGTAGGGCATCGCTGTTTAACATCAGCCAACACTTAAATAACTCTAATAAGCACTCGCTACTTGATACTCTATCTGGACGGCACTGCGCTTGCCATCAGGTGCAGTGTGGTCACTTTGCCGCGCCAGAATAAAAAAAAGTAACATTAAAAATATTGCAATATAAAAAAGTCTCGTACTAAACAAACTTACAAAACTAACAATAAATTCTCGACATCAGGTACACTAATGTATTGCATATGGCATGGCGTTGGTCGTAGTTGTGACGACATAAGTCTACCTAAAAATAAACACGACAAAAACATGTTTGTGCAACTTCAGAATGACCTTAAGAAAATTTATAGGTATCTTTCCAAATATAGACCCGGTTTCAAACATTTAAATATGAACATGTTTATTAATAACTTTTAATTGCTAAGTGGGCAATTGTTGACGTAACTTTGCCGAAAAACAAAATGTTTACTATTATCATTTAATCTATTTATACTTAGTATAAATAACACCCAACAGCCACACACATGGCCCCGATCCCAGTCTAAGATACGAGTCTTGTGTTGTGGGTATAAGGGACTACCCCGACTCCCGACTTAAATGTCTGTCTGTCACACTAACATTTGTCCCGATGTGGGAACCGAATCCACGGCCTCTCATTTCACAGGCGCCTACTCGCCCAATGCGCCACGGAGGCTTTCAAAAGGAAGTCCCTCTCCGCGTTTGTCTGTCTGTTTATCCCTTAACTCCTTATAAACCAGGTAACGAATTTTAAAATGGTTTTCACCATCATGAAGATATTTTTCTGAAAGGTTTATTATTATGTATAGTAAATCCTAATTAAAATATAGTATGTTGTTTATCCTGGCACGACAAAGTGACGATATTGCACCTGATGCACAGTGCCGTCGAGTTAGAGTATCAAGTAGCGAGAGACAATCTATCCCTCGCTAGTCAACACAATCATGCCGGCCTGCTGTGTAGCTTCTTCACACTACGCCATGGGGCAGGGAGGTGAAAAAGTGGACGACTTTAGTGTCAGAGTAGTCAGAAAGCCGCAACACGGTCAAACATCGTACCCCAACCCTAGACCCCCGACAAATTCCGGATGTACACTGGCTGATCCCGGAACGCGACACGCTTGCGTGCCACTACAAGTTTTACACCCTGGTACGCTGGTCACAATCCGGGCGGATATGAATATCCTACCACCTACCTACCAGCATTAGTTTATGGTATTGTTAATTATTATTTTGAATTAATTATCTACTATAGTTTGTCAGTCATAAAATTATGATGAATATTATAACTTTCATTGTGACAGATTGTGTGATAAGTTAACATCCATGTCACCATATTCTTGCAAATATATTGCATTATTATAAAGCAACATAGTCTTTATACGGCTACGTTCTATAAATCAAGATAAAAAGATATCTCTAAAGCTCCAAAAATAGTAAGAGACCGCTACGAGTTGCGAAACACTAGTAGTTGATTAAAAGCTCACAATTGTCGGGGCACAGGGAGCCGTCGAAGCCGCATTCAGGGGTGTCTGGGGGGGCGGTTGTCCTCCCCCCAGCCCAGTGGATAGGTCGGCCTTCAATGAACTGCAGAGATGAATTTGCCGCCACGTATGTTGCCACAACCTGTGGAAGGATAATAAGCTTAAAATGTAAATCAAAATCAAATATTTATCGAATCATTGAAATGATTATACATTATTTAGATTCACTCAATTTTTTTACTCTACCGCCAGTTCGGAATGCAGTTTCGCTAGAGAAGAACGGCCAACTCTAGCGTTGCTCTTTTTCAACATCGATTAACAATATTTGGTAATACAATAAAATTATTATACTATTTTAGTTTAATATATAAACTATAATAAATAAAATAATTTTACGGTTTTTATCCCCGTAAATGATATCGATAAAATCCGAAACATTATGTGTTATATTCGTGTAAGCATAAGGAACCATTATTTCAACTATTTTATTCAACACCTAACAGTCATACACACAGCCCCGACCTCCTACCCCCTCCTTACCTCACAGTAAGATATAATACATCGAAAAACCTAGAACCAAATATTTATGCATCACACAAACATTTTGTCACAACTACCGTCAGTACAATACACTACAATACTCTGGCACTAAAGTAGACCGCTTCTTCACCTCCTAGCCCCATGGCGTAGTGTGAAGAAGCTATACAGCAAGTATGCATGATTGTGTTGAGTAGCGATGGATAGATTGTCTCTCGCTACATGATACTCTAATTGGAAGGCACTGCGCTTACCATTAGGTGCAGTGTGGTCACTTTGCCGTGCTAGAATAAAAAAAGGTGCACGCAGAAATCTACCCTCAATGTGACACATAAAACTTTGTCTAAAGCCTCCAAATATGTTATGGGTGTGACGTGTTTTTGCTAGAAACATTACGAATAAATCTCTTATTACATGATCGTAATAATATACACTTCCCAATGTTCGACTGACTTGACTGCCTCGGTGGCGCAGTTGTAATTACGCATGCGTTACCACTGCTGTGCTGAGGTCTCGGGTTCGATCCCCGGGTCGGGTAAAGTGATAGTAAGGGTAAGTATGTCTTTTTCTGTTTAGATATAGATACCTACTCAGTATCAGCCCGAAGTCTGGAATTGTGCCCGGTATGGCGATAGGCTCGCCCCTTATCACATTATGGGACAGTAATAAATTCGGCGATAAGTGTGTGTACTGGTTACACCTCTGCCTACCCCTTCGAGGATTACAGGCGTGAGTGTATATATTATGTTCCCAATGTGTATAAACCCAAATACAAAGCTCCTATTTCATTTTAAACCTTTGGTGTAGGTTTCCGAAATTTTAAACGATTTCGTAAACCTTCAGAAATAAATATTTACGGACCGTTTGTGTAAATGCCTTATTTTCCCAACCGGGTAGGTTACTGTGATAAAACGAGCGACAAAGTATATTGGGCCTATGCAAATTAGACACTTGTTACGTAAATTTAGTCTTAACAATGCATAAACGTAGCATATTTAAAGCGATAGCTTAATGTAGACAGCATGACAGTCCAGTGTTTATTAAGCAGAGAATCATTTTAAAAGATGCCACGGGAACCGTACATTTTTCCGAATTAAAAAGTAGCCTATGTGCTATTCAAGACTTATAATCTATCTCTGTGCAAAATAAATAGGTGGTAGGATATTCATATCCGCCCGGATAGCGACCACCGTACACAGGGTATAAAACCCGCCATAGTGGCACACGCAAGTGTGTCGCGTTCCGGGATCAGCCAGTGTACATCCGGTTTTTTCGGGGGTCTAGAGTTGGAGTACAATGTTTGGCCATTTTGCGGCCTTCTGAGTACTCTGACAATAGACCCTCGACCGCTTCTTCACCTTCTTGCCCATGGCGTAGTGTGAAGAAGAAGGCCGGTATGATTGTGTTGAGTAGCAGGGGATAGATCGTCTCTCACTACTCGATACTCTAATTGGACCGCACTGCGCTTACCATCAGGTGCAGTGCGGTCACTTTGCTGTGCCAGGATAAAAAAAATCGTCCAGATCCGTCTAGCCATTCTGGCGTGATTGAGTAACAAACATCGATCCAAACATTCGGATTTATAATAGTGGTAACATTTTAGAGATATGAAAATCGCATGCACCCCAAGTTAACAAAAGCTAGGCTATCGAAAATCTGATGCGGAGTCTGTGTAACTAATCCATCATCATGAAACCTTTCAAGTCAATATCAATCTCAATAACTCAAATACTAAAGCAATTCTGAGTTATTGTAATAGATTATACCCACTTTAATCATAAAGGATGACATGTGATGTATTCTAGTGCTCGAAAGAATGGCGATTGAATGGTACGAACATATTAAATACGAAGCGAATATCTTGACGCGGCATAGAGCATTCGCACGTGAAATAAGCTAGAAGCTAATGACTGTTGATAGAACGGCTCTCAGACTATCTTAGATCCGACATATTTGCTTACTTTAAACACAGAGTTGGAAATTCGATGTTTCTTCAATCGATAATTACAAGTGTATTCCATTGGGCAAAATCGACTATTAGTTGGAACAACAAATTCTCCATAACAGTTATAATTTAATTCAAATTCTATTTATTTGCACTTCATTATTATTGTTAACAATAATTATTATAACAATAATAGTAATAGTGCCTGACTGCGACTGTGTGACTGCCTCGGTGGCGCAGTTGTAATTGCGCATGCGTTACGACTGCTGTGCCGAGGTCTCGGGTTCGATCCCCGGGTCGGTTAAAGTGATATTCGGTTTTTCATCTAGAAATTCCTCAGTATTAGCCCGGAGTCTGGAATCTGTGCCCGGTATGGCGATAGGCTCGCCCCCTATCACATTATGGGACCGAAATTCGGCGAAAAGTGGGTGTACTTGTTACACCTCTGCCTACCCCTTCGGGGATTACAGGCGTGAGTGTATATGTATGTATATGTTTGTAGTAATCATCGATTGTTTACGTTACTTAATACAATATTTTATATTAAGTAACATAAAAAATAGACGATTCTGCCGGACATGACTTATCCATAAAGGAAGAAAGCTGGTTTTCTTACAATGAAGGTGAAGTACTGTTTACAATATACCTGTATTATCCGCTGTACCACTTTTGAACACGGGCCTCTTCTACCAATGAGAAGGATTTACTTCACCACGTTGGCATAATGCATGTTGGTAGACTTTACATATTGATATTCTTATAGAGAATTATCTAGTATACGGGCTTTTCAGGTGAAAGCTTCGGGGTGTATTTCTTTAAAATCCAGAAGCGTTTCATTAAAATAACTAATTATTGGTTATATAAGTTTTATTGCTTCTATCTCTTACTCTGTTGAAAGGGTAATGACACGAGAGCTGGCTAATGAAAAGTGAGCTTTTTATACAATTCAATGACTGTGCCCCTCCCTTCATTTTACTTTCCAGTAAGTCAATACAGCAACATAATTATTTAAAGGTATCAAATGTAATCTTCTGCATATATAAAAGAAGAAACTGACTGACTGACTGACTGATCGATCAACGCACAGCCTAAACGGCTGGGGTTAGAGACTTGAAATTTTGACAGTAGGTACCTTTTATCACGTAGGCATCCACTAAGGAAGGGTTTTTGGAAATACCACCCCTAAGGGGGTAAAATAGGGGATGAAAGTTTGTATGAAAATCCGTCATTTTTGAAGTTAAATTCATGAAAATTAGTATTTGGCATTTTAGTTAAAAATAAAAAGTATATGTTTCAGGATTTTTGGAAATTCCACCCCTAAGGGGGTAAAATAGGGAATGGAAGTTTGTATGAAAATCCGTCATTTTTAAGTTAAACGCATGAATATTGGTATTTTGTATTGTATACTTTTTCTCCCAAACACGACCTCCACGCGGGCGGAGCCGCGAGCAACAGCTAGTAATGAATAATTCTTAAAATACTATTGACATTAAACAAACATACTTAGTATTTATAAAACGTGAGTTTGTAAAGTGAATACATTTTTTTTACAATTTCTTTAACAATTTACCATCCAGTACCATCATTCCAATTAAATCAATACAATTAAATTTATTTGCATATATAGCAAGCGTCAATTAACCATGCATATACACGTAACTTCAGAATATCAGAGGTGTATGTCATTTAGGCTAGCTACGAACCTACGACTTTTGCTTCGACAGACCACACCATTATCGACAAGGCTATCATCACTGTTAGTACTGATTAAATAATATAATATAATAATACTAGCCCTGTATTAAACATTGTCCCACTGCTGGGCACGGGCCTCCTCTATTAATGTGAGGGGTTGGGCCTTAGTCCACCACGCTGGCCTTATGCGGGTTGTAGACTTTACATACCCTCGAAATTCTTATGAGAATACTCAGGTATGCAGGTTTCCTCACGATGTTTTCCTTCACCGTTAAAGCGATAATTAACTTTTAATACACACATAACGTATATTTATCTCATATTATAGGCATATTTCTCTGACTTTTCTAGTAACGTGTTTATTCAATGTTGATAATAGCTTGCTTTACCGGTGAAGGAAATCATCGTGAGGAAACCTGCATACCTGAGAATTCTCATAAGAATTTCGAAGGTATGTGAAGTTTACCTACCTTATTTGAAGTTTAACCTCATAAGGCTAGCGTGGTGGACTAGCCTTACCCCTCTAATTAGTAGAGGAGGCCCATGCCCAGCTGTGGGACAATGTTTAATACAGGGCTAGTAATTAATATTTTTTTTCAAAGATATAATTTTTGTAGACTTTGCAGAACTGTGTTACTATTTTTAGGAGTATATTTTAAAATTATTTTTGTACGAAGAATAAAGACTAGAAAGAGTTGCATGAAGAGGTAATTAGTCCTTTCTAGACAGTCTTGACAGTCTCCGTTAGTGGGTTGGAGAGTATACAGCTGTGAAACAAAACTACGGTTTCAATTCCGCATGCAGAAACTGCACATACTGTTTGCGCTATGGCCTATAAGCTGCTCTCATACTGTGACATATGGCACTATCGTTACTATCATAACGGTAGATGCTAATAATAAATTTTCTTCAGCTATAATATTGACCTTGACCTTTAAATAACTTTATAACTGTCCTATTTACGAGATCGTAATTTCAGTATATCTCGACAAATATAGTTTGTATAGAAATATATGGATAATAATCGCAATAAGGACGTATTGAACGTTCTTTGCCCACTCAACCTTTCGAATAAACTGATGTTATTTGAAAGCAATATCAATAGCCTCGTACAAACAAATGACCGTTAGGCTTGACGTATACTCGCAAATATGACTGAGGGTTTTTTATCCTGGCACGGCAATGTGACCACACTGCACCTGGATGGTAAGCGCAATGCCATCCAATAAGAGTATCGAGTATCGAGAGACAATCTATTCCCCGCTTCTCAATACAATCATGCCGGCCTGCTTCTTCACAATACGCCATGGGCAAGAAGGTGAAGAAGCTATTCAAGTGGAACATTGTTAATTGAAGTAAAGGAAAGAAATTTTAATTTAATAGAATATAATCCTGTACAATAACTGTAACTATATATGAAATTAATTAAGATGCAAATATTTTTAGACTTACGCGATTTCTATACAAATTTTAAAATTGCGGGTCTTAATCGCGGAAAATTTTAAGGTACGAATGCCAGTTTATTGCATCGGCCGTGGTCACGGGCTGACTACATAATAAACAGTGAATTAAATCATTTTTTACAGATTTTATTGCGGTTTATCTTACTTTTAGCCGTGTCGTGTGTCCAACACGTGACCATGAAGGCTGTAGCTTTCGAAACGGACTAAAAAATTAAAATAAACTGCGATAAAATCCGTAAAATTAGAGACAAAAATTTTCAATTGTAATCTAACTCCATTTATCTTAAACGATCACATTTATTGATTTTCAATAAAGACATACGTTTCCAAATCAAATCAAGCTATATGTGATCAAACTTAGAGTATACAGACGGCCTTATTTCTAAATGATCGACATAAGTCAATGCCGGCCTACGCATTTGTAGGTATAGAAAATGCTGGAAAATAGGTCCTATATTGTGAATATCAACAAAAGATATTGGATCGTTGGAAACAGGTACGAATGAGTAATCTTTGTTACTTAGAGTGGTCTTTTGGTGTTTTATTCAATTGTGAAATGTAAGTCTTTGTTATAAGGTTTAAAGTATTGTTTGCATTAAAAAATCTATCATTAGAAATTCTTTAATTATATACCTCTGTATTTGTTTACTTATAAACATATTATATATTTTCATTTGTTTCGTTTAAATTAAAGAAAAGCAGCGATAGCCTAGTTGGCTTCGGTACGGACTGACAAGACGGAAGTCATATGTTCGAAACCTAAATGGCCTACACCTTTGACTTTTCTAAAGTTACGTGTATATTCATGATTAATTAGCGCTTTCTTTAACGGCGAAGGAAACATCGTGAGGAAACCTCCATACCTGAGAATTCTCATAAGAATTTAGAATTTATGTGAAATCTACCAACCCGAATTTTGCCAGAATGGTAGGCAGTGGCTTTGCTGTGCCCTGGCATTGCACAAGTCTATGGGCGGCGGTGACTACTACCATCAGGTGGCCCGTCTGCTCGTATGTCTATCCAGGCAGTAAAAAAAAGCATGGTGGACTAAGGCCTCACCCCTCTCATTGGTAGAGCAGGCCCGTGGAGAGCAGTGGGACTATGTTTAATACAGGGCTAGTATTATTATTTATATTGAATAAATAATTTATTTCCATGTTTATTATAAGCAATTTTTATGAAGTAAATAAAATTTGAACCGGTAATAAATTATATGATACAATATTTATATAAACAAACAAGGAAACATGACCTCAACCCTTCAGGTCAGTGCGTAAACAGTTGTTGTTGCAAGCGCACGCGTCGATATCATATAAGTGTCAATTGAAAGTTTTATTTAAGTACCCTCAGTTAGTAATATCAGTGATTATTAAGGAGCGTTTACATGGAGGAACTGGAAAAGGACTTTAGAATCTTTGATTCGAGTGAAAGTGATGATGAAGCTGATGATATGTTAGTTGATGCAAATAAGCTGATTAGTGAAAGTGATAACGATGAGCAAGATGTGCGACCCGAAAAGAGAATACGCCAGGATAGTGAGGAAGTTATAGAAGACGGCTTCACGGAAGTGAGACGAAAGAGCAAACGATTTGCTAGAACCCTTACCAACGTATCTCCTCAAAATCGACGGGTTGAAGATGCACTACAAAAAAACGTCGAGGAAAAATATATAATTACCATAACATCAAAAGATATATTGCCCAAACAGTTTGGAATGGCGAAGCTTCTTCGTGACGAAAACATTAAGAACATATTAAAAATTAATTATAAAAGTCCCTACAAAGTTCTCATTCACTTTGAAAAGAGGTCAGACGCGGAGAAAATTATGAACTGTGAGAAGTTACTAACAATGGATTACAGATGTCATATGACCGATGAAGTGAACCTTTCATATGGTATAGTTCGGCAAGTGGATTTAGATGTTAATGAAAAGGAGGCTATGGAGGTATTAAAGTGTGAGAATGAAATAGTTTCTTTTAAAAGATTAAAACGATTATCCGAAGAAGGCAAGTGGGTGGATTGTGAGACAATTCGACTAGGTATAAAAGGTTCCTCTTTACCCCCGTATGTCTACGGATACGGGTGTCGGTTTAAAGTGGAACCGTACACATTACCGGTGAGCCAATGTTCTGGATGCTGGAAGTTTGGTCATATACTACGGGCCTGTCCAGACAACAGAGTTATTTGTCCAAAATGTGGAGAAAAACATAAGAATTGCGATACTACAGTTTTTAAGTGCGCTAACTGTAAAGGCCCACATATGGCCCTCTTTAAAGGATGTCCAATGTTTGTCAAAGAAAAAGAGATAAGAAGCATAATGAGCATGGAAAACTGCACATATAGAAAAGCTTTGGCCATTTATTTAGAAAAGAGGAGGTCAATTGTCATGGTGCCGGAGGAGAAAGAAATAATGGGTGAGAAGAATGAGATTGAGAGGACGCAGACCAGGCAGACATACAAAGAGGTACTTGTCACGAGTGCAATTGTGCATAGAAAAGAGAGTGATTCTTCTGAAGATTTGGAAGATAAAGAAGAAGAGAATAATGCGCTGCTACAGCAAAAAGAGAAGAAAAATAGAAAGAAAAAAAGATCTAAGACTAATAAAGGTGAAGAGACTTGTAAAAGATTCTTGGACGAATCAGAACTAGATATGGAGATGTCAGAATCCTCACAAAAGGAAAGTATTGAACGTCATAGAGAGAAAAACGACCGGAACAAACTGATGATAGGAATAATAATTTTATGTGGAAATTAGTGCAAAAACTAGAGAATACTTTCACATCTGATAAAAGTATTGTTGAAAAGTTTAGTTGTATATGCAAGACAATATTTGAAGAGTGTTTAAGGTACTTAGTCAAGCATTTTAAAACAGAAAGTTTGCTCAGCAAAATCATCACATTTTTAAGCGATCATGGATAAAGGTTTAAATCAATGTCCTTTGACCATAGTGCAGTGGAATGCACAGAGCTTGAGACCTAAGCTATTAGAATTTGAACTTTATCTCTTACAAGATAAGGTGCATATAGCCTTGGTTTCGGAAACATGGCTACATGTAGACACACAGCTGAGATTTAGTCAGTACAACATATTTCGGAGGGACAGAATTGATGGCTATGGAGGCATAGCTATAGTATGCCATAAAACTGTTAAGGCTCAGGTATGTAGGATTAATCATCCCAATACAAGTATTGAAATTTTAGGCATACAAGTCATGAATTGTGGGTCTCTTAAAAATATATTGTTGGTATATTGTCCACAATCAGTGCATACGAACCAATCGGACTGGGACTATATATTTTCTTTATTTCCGCTCGATTGTTTGATTGCTGGAGATTTTAATGCGCACCATACTAGCTGGTCATATAAAAACAACGCTCGTGGTAAGCAAATATATGACGCGGCCATAGAATTTAATTACATATCTATTAATAATAACCAACCTACAAGAATTAAATGGGTCAATAATATTTTGCAGCGGTCGTCCCCAGACATTTCTTTTGTGACAGCTAATATAGCAGTTCATTTTAATTGGAATGTAACGAATGAAAATTTTGGTAGTGACCATATCGTCATTAAAATGAACTTAAATTATCAGTATGAATTAAATTTTTCTAAACGATATAACTTTAAGCTTGCTGATTGGAAAAAATACTCAACTCATATTAGTAAAAATATTGTATATCCTATTGTTGAAATGAATATCCAAAACTTACATGACTTATTGATTAATCTCATACAAGCTGCAGCTGAGAAAAGTATTCCGTTAATTAAAACTTGTAATAATCCTGCAGTTAAATTCAAACCCAAACCTTATTGGAACCCTTCCTTATCTAAATTAGTAGCTGAGCGGAGACTGGCTTTATCGAATTTTCGTAAAAATCCGACACCATGTAATTTAGAAATACTCGAAAAAACAATAAAAACCTCTAAATTAGCTATAAGTCGGGAGAGATCGAGAGGATGGCAAGACATGTGTAACAATATTAATGAGTCAGTATCGGCCGCTGATATGTGGAGACGTTTACGTTGGATGAAAGGTTATAAATCTCAGAAACTTGTGATAGGTAAAGAAGATAAAGAAAACTTATTAAGTATTCTGGCACCTGACTACGTTGCGCCATGTATGCCAACCTTTAATTCGAGAAATAAAATGTTAGAATCCATATTCTCTTTACGCGAGATGTGCTGTTGTTTAAAAAAAAAAGACACTGCTCCGGGTAGTGATAATATTACCTACTCTATGATTAACAATTTACCTACAAAGGCAAAAAAATATTTATTATATTTATATAATCGAATTATACAGACTGGAGAGATACCTACTCAGTGGCGAAATATTACTATTGTCCCCATTCCAAAGTATGGCACCACCAATGATAACCCTCTTAAACTTAGACCAATATCACTTATATGTTGTCTATGTAAAATATTTAATAGCATGATTGCGAAGCGCATTGAATGGTTTGTTGAAAAGAATGAGTTATTGTCGCCTTTTACAACCGGTTTTCGACGCGGGCAGTCGTGTATTGATAGTTTAGTACGTTTGGTCACTCATATTCAATTAGGTTTTACCACAAATACACCTACGATAGCCTGTTTCATTGATATCGAAAATGCCTACAATAATATTTTAATAGAAAAGACGACTAGTATATTGGATAGTTTAGGAGTTGGTAGATTAATATGTGAATATCTATGGAACTTTCTTAGCTACCGGTGCCTACAAATAAAAGATGATTATGAAGTTATTGCAAATAGATACACTAGTAAAGGATTAGCACAAGGGGACCCGATATCGCCTTTATTATTTAACATAACTACGTCCTCAATTTGTAAGGAAATACAGTTTGTATATATTTGCCAATATGCCGATGATTTCGTAATTTATAACAGTAGTAAAAATATATTAGATAGTGCAAATAAGGTTCAAGACGCGTTAAAATTTTTGGTAAATATATTTAATTCTTTAGGATTAGAAATATCTACATTAAAGTCAAAATTTTGTGTATTTAGCAGAGGACAAAGAAGGCAACAGTTGTCGATAAAAGTAAATAACTGCGAAATTGAGTCGGTTCAGGCGTATAAATATTTAGGTGTATGGCTTGACAGCGCCTTACGGTGGAAAAAGCATGTTAATGTAACAATTGATAAAACGCAAAAATTCCTTAATTTGCTAAAGATTTTGACAGGCTCGTCTTGGGGAACTCACCCCTTACATCTACGAAGGATTTATATATCATTAATTAGAAGTCGGTTGGATTATGCTTCATTTTTATTTGATAATAGCGCCAATATAAATAGTTATAAATTAGACAAGATTCAGAATCAGGCAATGCGAATCGTTGGAGGATTTATAAGAAGTACCCCTATACATGTTATGGAAAGCGAGCTCTGTGTACCCCCACTGCACATTAGAAGAAAGTATCTAGCTTTCAAATATTGTTTAAAAACTAGATCCTTAACAAATAATGTTACAGCTGGCCTTTTGACCCAACTACATACCTTTATTCACAATAGGTATTGGACCAATAAAAAGAAACCTTTACTAGTGACCATTATGAAGGAAGTTAATGAAGATAAAATATATTCTTCTTCTTCTTTAGATATGTTTTCGATTGACATCTGGGTTACTAATATTATTTCTAAGGACATGATTTTAACCTCTTTAGACTGTCTAAAAAGTGCCAAAAAATCCCAGGAGACTAATTCACTTAGGTATAACGTTATAGAAGAACTGAATAAAGAATATTGTGGATGGCGTGCTGTTTATACTGACGGTTCTAAAAATAATAGTGGTCGAGGAGCTGCTTTTTATGATCCGTTGGTAAATAATTCAGAGTGTAGTTTTGTTAACTGCTTTAAAATTAAAGGTAATATATGTATCATGTCGGTGGAACTTATTGCAATTTATGAAGCACTCAGATATTGTAGGTTTCTTGAAGAAAGAAGGATAGTCATTTTCAGTGACAGCAAAAGTGCTTTACAGCATATTGCTCGGTGCGCCTCTGGTATCAGAGGTGTACCGATAGCATATAATGTACTGTCACAGCTGTTTGATCTCACTCAGAGGGGGCAGGAGATCAAGTTGCAGTGGGTTCCATCGCACATCGGATTAAAAGGTAATGACGGGGCTGACAGCATGGCTAAGAGAGGAATATTGCAGGGAAAGGAAATTGAAATTTTACCAAACTATTCAGAGTTACTACCAAAATATAAATTAAGCTGCTACAATATTTGGAAGGAATATTATAATACGCGATCGCTGGAAAAAGGTATTTGGTATAAATCCATGCAAAGTGAGCCCCCTCATATACCTTGGTTTTCTAATGTATTGCTGTCTAGAAAGCTGATTATCATAGCTCATAGATTAAGATCTGGACACATGCCTTTAAATAAGTTTTTGTACATAATGCGTAGAACTGAAACACCTAACTGTTCAATTTGTGGTACTATAGAAGACGTACATCACTTGTTAGTAGAATGTGTTCGTTTTCAGAACGAAAGAGATGTACTTATGGAGACTTGCGATTTGAACAAGTATGACGTAGGTGGATATATCAAAATATTGTCTGATCCAACATCTGATGCAGCGAAAAACTTGTTTAAATTTGTAAGTCTTGGTAGGTAAATATATACTAAATTTACGTTTGTTATTGTATTAATATTTTATTGTTTGTTGTTGTAATTCACATATATGTGTGCAAAACCATTTATATAATAGTTTAAGAAAATACAATGGGACTGACATGTGCAAATTATGTACAAAAGTCCCTAAATAAAATTTGAATAAAAAAAAAAAAAAAAAAAAAAACCCTTCAGGTAACATATGGGAGACAATATTAAAACACCAAACAAGGTTATCTCGTACATTGTACAACATTTTGACATGGGATGGAGGGATATTATTTGTTTAGAGAAATGTACTTCTGTAGAAAGGTTACCTGTGGTCATAAAATAAAAACTGTAAACAAGTTTTGAAGGTCAACAGCCTCCATAGCACAGTAGGCGAGTAGCCGACTGTGATCGAGAGGCCGTGAGTTCAATTCCCGCATCGAGACAAATATTTGTGTGACAGACAGATATTTATTTACTGACTGAACAGACTGAATACACACAACAGTCACAATATGTGTGTATTTATTATTAACATAAATCCACACGTGATCCGACGTGACCAAAAATCTGCCAGACCATAATTTTGTATGATGAATAATACACCAAACAGTCACACAAATCTTGCGCTCACACTAGGTCAAACCCATTTCGCGGGTATCAAACACTACGAAGATACGGTCTAAAATTCAGACCCGAAACAAATATTATGTTTTTTTTTATTGCATAGTCCGACAAACGAGCATGTGTATCACCTGATGTTAAGTGATCTCCACCGCCCATGAACATCCACAATACCGAAAGTATCATGTTTGCGCTGTCGGCCTTAAATGACAGGAATAGGGATGGGAAGGGGGAATCTGGGCCTCCGGATATCTCACTTACCATACGAAACGCGACAGTAAACTGTCACTTTACGTTGGTTTTCTGTGAGACAGTGGTACTACGCCGGTCGAGCCGGCCCATTCATGCTGCAGACAAATATGTCTACAGCGTGGCTCTACCACTATAACACACATATGTATCACACAAACATTTGTTAGTGCGGGAATCGAACTCGTAGCCTCTTGTTGGACAGCCAGCTGTGCCACGGAGACTATCTGTATATAATAGATTTCCTCCCTGAAAAATACAGATCTATTCCCCACGTGCTTGTCTTAAGTAAATCAAACTGGGTGTTAATGTAAAGTAGTACAATCAAATAGATTTATTATTTACTAGCTGTTGTCCGCGTAGGAACCTCTACGGTGATTGATTTTGCGACAAAATTGAAATTATAATTTCTCATCAAAAGCCTAAATATGAATTTACAGATCCCTAGCATGAGGTATTACGGATTGCCCATACCAACTGTCAACCCCTTCAAGAGTATTTTTGAAATAGCCTATATCCTTCTCCAGGATTTAGGCTCGCCCCCTATCACATTATGGGACCGAAATTCGGCGAAAAGTGGGTGTACTAGTTACACCTCTGCCTACCCCTTCGGGGATTACAGGCGTGAGTGTATGTGTGTGTGTGTCCTTCTCCAGGATTTAATCTATATCCTTGCCAAATTTTATAACGATTCGTTCAGTCGTTTAGTCGTGAACAGGTAACAAACAAACAAACTTAGTTACTTCCGCATTTATATATGAAATACGTAGTTTTCAAGATAAGAAGCACAAAATTTCAAACTGCTTCTAGATAGAAATAAATGTAGGTACACGTACAAGGTAGGTACTTCTTCTACTTCAATCTCTGTCCATCCAAAGGTTGTCTGGTAGAGATCGCTTTTAGCGATAAGACCGCCCATTGTAGGACCATTTAGTAATTAAGTTATATGTATGCTATGTTACTATATTTTATGGTTATACAATAAAGAGTTGTTGTGTTGTATTGTATTGTATTAATATTAAAGCTTCGTATATAAATTTTACGAAATAATATTATAAATGAGCCTTATTTTAATTTACGTATTGTTACGTTGTAACAAGATAATACATAAAAATAAAAAATGTTAAAATAATTACAAACATAAAGACAAAATAATTAAGTTGTTACTACGGAGCGAAACCACGCGAAATGATCTAGCAATAGCGTATAGAACCAATCAGGGTAATCCTTCTGTCTGAAGCACGAATCCCCACTAAAAAATATCAATTATCACGCACACAAGGAAAAAACCCTTCCTTTAAATACAAGGCGCGGGACACAAAACGACAGTTGATTCCAAAACGCACAGGAAACAGGTCGGCTTATAAGTAAATACCACCATTTAAAATAAAGTAGTAAAATCAGTGCTTAATCATCATCCCCCTTGGTAAGTTAATTATAATTCTTTAGGCTTTTTGCTGTTAGCTAATTCGTGTCTGGTTTTATCCGATTTAAATTCTTCCACCGTATAATAATGGTTTAATTACGTAGAGAAATGTGACGCGTGGTGCAGTAAAACATAACCTTACCTTACATATGTTCACTCGGGTTAATTTCATTTAAATACTATTGCCAAATGAAGATGGTCTAGTTCAGAAATTAAATGACCACTTGTATTTCACGCGTGTGTTCTCAATATCGGTGGTTTTCTTTCTTTAATGTAACTTTAGTAGACTCAAAATTAATCATTCAATAGTTAACTTAAATAATATCCATCGTAAAAATTTATCTTATATTTAATTTGTAGTAATGTATCTAGAAATGTAAATTTGATAACAACTTAAATTCGTTAGGTTTTAAAAGAAACTATATAATATTACTTCCATCTAAATCGCTGGGAGTCTATTGTTAAATCAGTGAAGTTTTTTTATGTACCGGCGTAGCAAATATCGCAGGTCATCGCTTCGCCGATATGCTTGTCTTTAACTACCTACTAGTTTGTAATTATTGCATTCGAGAAGGAAGTTATTTTTATTTTTGTACCAAATGGCGTAGTGGATTGGTGATCGACCGGTAAATAGTTAGATGAAGTTCGGTTTTGGGTTTTCAAATAATTTTATATTTTTTTTTGTTCTTCTACTATGACCGGATTGGTATATCGCCACTCCACTGCGTGTATTGTATTTTGTTGTTTTTTATTATTGTTCGCGAAAGATGCCGACACCCACACATGGTCTCGACTAGTGCTTGGGTCTCGGGGTCTTTTACGCTACAAACGTCCTGTCGACGCGTTCCAGGAATCTGGGGGACCACCGTACGGGTTGCAGCTGGGAGGTACCAACTCCCGTACCGTCCAACACTGACTCGACTACGGCTCCGAGCCGGGAAGGAGTGCGACCGCGGCAGAACATAGTCGCCGACCTCTGCTGACCTCTGCGCCCGCCACGCCGCTGCATCGCGAGCCACGCGGCGCCCCCGGTCCCTACCGCGCCGGCAGACATTGGAGCGTAGTTAAGTCCCCAGCGCACATTGCCCGTCGACCATCACCAAACGGAACTTTCTCTGTGCCGAGAGCTCACGCCCTGAGCGGTTCTCCTCTACCTCAGTAATTGTTTTATTTTTAATAAACGTATTTTTTTTATTCTTCCTTAACTTGTTTTTTTGTGCCCCGCCGTCAGGCGGACCGTAACAGTATAAGAGAAACATATTGTATGAATACTTTTTGATTACTGGCATGTACAATTCTTATATTTTTTTTCTTATTAGTCAGTTAACGTTTGTAAAATATTATTTATATATATATTTATTATTATATATCATTCTACATGTGAGGAAATTAAATGTGCACAAACATTTATTATTCCTATTTTCGTCGAACATATATCCACGCGAGCAAAGGCGCGGGCAACAGTTAGTAAATTATCAGTTATATTTTCATCGCGGTTTATTATAATTTAAAAACTTTCAACTCAAGAATTGTCTTTTCGTGAAGACCTACCTCCTTCCTCCTATTTGTCTTCTCGTGACTGAAAAGTTTTCCAAACGTCGGGAGTACCACCAGGATTAAATCCGTGTAAAAATATTGGTTTGTAAGTGTAACATTCGCGAAAACATTAGATAAATCGCCACTTTAGGACCTATTTTTTGTACTGGATGATTCACTTCGGCGTTTCGAAAGAAAGATTTATATCTTTGTGCCGAAGCAACTAGTTTATAATCGGAGGCATTTTTTCTTATTCTAGTCCACTGCGTTTGATCTTATTAAAGCTTTATAAAAATTGCTCATTGTATTTGAAACGCTCGGATAGTGATTAGTTATCTATTGAAACGGTGCCAGGATAAAAAAAGTGCGATATTACAAATTATCCGAAATGTATCAAGAAATATTGTGGTATATATATACCCTTTAGACGATATAGATTTAAACAAAATAGTCTCTAAAACATCGTACAGCCTCATTTCAAAACCCAAAATAATCCGTTAATCTGTAAAGTACTTTAGAGCTTTTAGGAAGTTAAAGCGAGGTATCCAGTTTCATCCGTAAGACAAACTCCTGGAATTCCAAGTTGCGAAGCCGAAGCGATTTGTTTTGGCGTGGAAAATTTAATGGGTGACTTAGATTTAATGCGGACCTACACTACAATTAATATGTCAATGCCGTGTACAACGATTAATTACTTATTTATTTATTGAATAGCACAGAACAGCACTTACACTACGACTGTGTCTAGTACATAAGTTATTTAAGTATGAATCTTACCTCAAATTTGCTGGTGAAAGGGTTCATGTCAAGTAGAGAGTATGAAGAGACTCTATCACCGTTGCTGTTGATAATCACCTCCCCAGTGATACCTGCAGAAATACCATGTTTTAGGAATATGTAAAGCGATTCTAAAGAAGAAATTGTAAGCCAGGGTCGACATTGGCACGCATTTTTCGACACTGAGTAATGTAGATCGGCGAGTCTCTGAATGTGCAATTGTTAATCCCGTAATAGAATTAATCTAACAGAAATAGAGGGAGGAGTTTGAAATATAGAATAACCACTTTGAGAATCCGAATCGAGAATGCATTGTTTTTTTTAGTGCCTCGATAGTGGTAAGTAGTCACCGCCGCTCAAAGACCTATGCAATGCCAGGGCGCTGAAAGCCGCTGCGTACCGTTAATTTCATTAAAGGCATAGAAAAATTTGATGCATTGACGCCATTTTTTTTTATGGTTGGTACCGCACCCATCAATCTTTGGTATAGTGGCTGTTTATGGGCAGTGAAGATCACTTACTATGAAGTGACCCACTTGATCGTTTGTCTCTACTATAAAACAGTCTATTTTTTTAACATGCAAATATTACTAACCTTGAAACGTTCTGTTCCACATATTTCGTAACACCGCGGCTCCATCCACGTGCCCTCGGGGATCCACCGCCTCTCGTAGAGTATCGTTCAGAGCCAGCGCGTAGAGGAGCACCGCGTCGTAGAACGCTGCTACGAATGTAGACACCACTTCGCCTTTGCCGAATGTGTAGTTGTATTTCGTAGCTGCTAGCTCTTTCACCTGTAGATTAAATGGAAGTTGTCATGGTCAGGACTGCTTCAATGACGCTGTTGTAATTGCGTACGCGCTGCTGAGGTCACTGGTTCGATTCCCGGGTCGGGTATAAGTGATATTGGGTTTTTTCACGAAATACTCAGTATCAGCCCGGAGTCTGGTGTTGTGATCGGTATGGTGATAGGCTCGCTACCAAATGTGGGTGTACACTGTACAGGTTACACCTCTGTTTCTACGTATGGGGGCGTATGTATGGTCAGAAAAAAATATAATAAACTTTGTTCTGTAAGGGATTTATTAATAGAGATCCTTGCCCAGCAGTGGGACAATGTATGTTATTTAACTGATATTATTATTGTTTATCTAGTTATGATATATATTTGTTTCTAAAAGATTTTGGGATAATCGAAAGACGCGAATCGTAATTATATTTAGACTATTTTATAGCATAACATCACATACAATGTAATAACAAGAAAAAAAATACACGAATTTTTAACTTAAATTATATTTCAACTCCGGCATCGCATGATTACTCTGAATTAATTTTACGAGATAGACATATGCTACGGCATAATTTTTCCTGTAGTCCTTTGAAAGTTACAATACCATCGTTCACTATTTTGATATATCTCATAAGGTTAAGCCAACATTGACAATGTAAGCACCCAAAAATAGTTGGCGACATGATTCAAAACATAGATTTGCTCTATATCCTATAAGTATAATACGCATGTGTTAAATGACTGCCTCGGTGGCGCAGTTGTAATTGCGCATGCGTTACGACTGCGGGTGCTGAGTTCTCGGGTTCGATCCCCGGGTCGGGTAAAGTTATATTGGTTTTTTTTATTTAGAAATACTCAGTATCAACCCGGAGTCTGGAAAATTGTGCCTGGTATGGCGATAGGTTCGCCCCCTATCACATTGTGGGGCCGTAATGAATTCAGGGAAAGGTGGGTGTACTGGTTATATGCCTTCCCCTTCGGGGATTACAGGCGTGCGTGTGTATATGTATTAAATTATAAATCTTTCATAAGAAACTAACTAAATAATACTAAAAACCTTATCAAGATCTATTGCGTGATTTAAGAGCTAAGAGCACTCAAAGATTGACAAAAACATTATTTTTTACTATTCAAAGAAAGAATAAAAGTGAATTGGGCTTGATGTAATATTCAAAGCAACCATAAATACTTTTTAGAAACATGATTATGGTTTTCCTCCAAAACTGACAACAATCTGTATATATCTGTATATATAAAAGAAGAAACTGACTGACTGACTGACTGACTGACTGATCGATCAACGCACAGCCAAAACGGCTGGGGTTAGAGACTTGAAATTTTGACAGTAGGTACCTTTTATCACGTAGGCATCCACTAAGGAAGGGTTTTTGGAAATACCACCCCTAAGGGGGTAAAATAGGGGACGAAAGTTTGTATGAAAATCCGTCATTTTTAAAGATAAATTCATGAAAATTAGTATTTGGCATTTTATTTAAAAATAAAAAATATATATTTCAGGATTTTTGGAAATACCACCCCTAAGGGGGTAAAATACGGGACGAAAGTTTGTATGAAAATCCGTCATTTTTGAAGTTAAATTCATGAAAATTAGTATTTAGCATTTTAGTTAAAAATAAAAATTATATGTTTCAGAATTTTTGGGAATTCCGCCCCTAAGGGGGTAAAATAAGGAATGAAAGTTTGTATGAAAATCCGTCATTTTTAAGTTCAACGCATGAATATTGGTATTTTGTATTGTATACTTTTTCTCCCAAACATGACCTCCACGCGGGCGGAGCCGCGAGCAACAGCTAGTGTTGCATAAAAGAATAAGTTATGAGCACATTTCGGAACAGAAAGAGATGATACCTTTCATACATTTTTGATAAGGTTCTATATTGAATATGATATTTTGAAAGAAGGCGAAATAAATTATGAAGTCGATAAAATTTAATAGTGTATATTATAAATTTGGCGAAATGTGGGTGTACTGGTTACACCTCTGCCTACCCCTTCGGGGATTACAGGCGTGAGTGTATATGTATGCATGTATATTATAAATGTACAAGTATGTAAACGTATATTATATGAGATTGAAGAAAATGTGCAAAGATGACTTGCAAATAAATTGTAGTCTGTAATTTTGAAATAAAGGTGTTTCTTAAGTTTGTATAGTTAGTTGGGCGTTAATAATACTCAAACACGCAAATGACATATTTTTGTTTGTCTCTCTGTTTATTTGTCTGAGTTAACCTCTGAAACGACTTAACCGATTTCGACGTGTTTTTTACCCTGACACAGCAAAGTGACCACACTGCACCTGATGGTAAGCTCAGTGCCGTCCAGTTAGAATATCAAGTAGCGAGAAAAAATCTATCCCCCGTTACTCAACACAATCATCCCGGCCTGCTGTGTGGCTTCTTCTTCTCCGACACACTTGCTTGCGTATGCCACTATGGCGGGTTTTACACTTTGTGTACGGTGGCCGTTATCCGGGAGGATATTAATATCCTACTACCAGCATTATTAGCAACAAGACGAATTTTAGAGAGTAAACTTTGATCCTGGAAATATTATTGCTTTCTAAGTGAACATAAAAAAACTACAAATTAGAGGAAAATATCAAAACATAAGATCCTTCAGACTTCCACTCGAGTTTGTTGTCTATTAATTTGCGCATATAAACAGTATTAATATGATGGTGATGGAAAGGGGGTAAATGACAAAAACTATCACGTGGACAGTATCACGATAAAAAGATATAGTGAATATCAATGATTGAAAAACCCAAAAAGTACCTTTGGATAATAAGCTGCTATTACTAACACTAATAATAGTAGATAATATGAATATACAAAGTGTTTGAGAGAAGTAACTAATTAAAATCTCAATACGTATACGTACGTAGTACGTATCAGCCTCTGTGTTTTTTTGTGACAGATAGATATTTGTTTCGGTTCTGGGTGTTGTGGGACCGTAGTCCCTCGTAGTTGATACCCACGATACACGTTTGACCTAGAATGGGGTCAGGACTATGATTGTGACTGTTGGGTGTATTAATTTATTTATCTAAATATATAATAATAATAATAATAAACCCGCAGGGCAGCTTGTGGCGAGCTGTTGGGAATTAGCGATCCCACGTACCTGAGTGCTCCCAAGGGAAGGCCCTGTTCTTCATCTCTAGCTTGCCTTTACTGGCTGGCTGGAGTGACCACTGATGAGGAACAGATCCCCCACCTCTGACTTGCCTTCACTGGCCGGTCAGAATGGAGTCGCGAGAGCTTTACGCTCGGAGGGTGGATGTGAAACGTAAGTGGCAAGTTGGCAACGTGATGGGACCATAAGGGAGCAAATTATGAGTCACCACATGCCTATTTTATCCGTGTTATTAACATTGGTCAGGCAGGTGCCATAGTCCTTTCCATAGACCCAATTACCCAATCCACTAACACCTCACCTCAATAAACCAGCATAACTTTTTATCCATCCATACAATAGTCCTACACCAACCGAGGGTTGTCCTTGGGTACACTTGTATAGTGTATACAGGGATAACCGTCGGCTGGTGTCACATCACAAAAGTAAATTAAAATTGTCTAACGGGCCTCTACGTGTTGGCTTCGGCCCCACGCACGCCTTCCAAATGTCCGGGACTCTATAGTCCTGAGATTACGGTGTGACAAACATAATAATATAATATATAATAATAATATATAATTGGGGGAGGCCTATGTCCAGCAGTGGACGTCCTTCGGCTGACATGATGATGATGATGATGATAATAATATATTACAATTAATATGTGTTGATATCACATTATAAGTTCAATTCAACCGGTTTAATAAAATTAAACAGAATGTTTTTAATACGTTTTATTTTAAACGCTTGTTTTGCACAGACATAATTAAATTCTGCTAAGTTCAACTTAGATAGGATATTTTCTTTGCTGATCCAATAAAGTTAGAAACTTCGGAGTGTCTTTGGATGTTAATTAAATAAATTTCGAATATTGTTTGAAATTATTTCGAATTTCACTATACCTTTCTTGAAGGTTTTGCAAATCGTACATATATACGCACTCAAGCCTATAATCCCCGAAGGCAGGGGTGTAACCAGAACGCCGACATTTCGTCGAACTTATTACCGTCCCATGATGTGATAGGGGTGAGCCTATCGCCATACCGGGCACAATTCCAGACTCCGGAGTATTTCGTTATAGAAAAACTAACCCACAGCCGGCTATTCGCCCATTGCGCCATGGAGGCTGTCAAAAAAGATTAGTGTCTTCGGATGGAGCCTGAACTATATACGTTACTGTTGTGTGTATTAGTTTATTTATTTAAAAAATTATCCCTGAAATATTCTAAAAACTCATGGATAATAAATATTCAATATTTACCTGGTCTGAGAAGTCAAGATACTCTTTCTTCTCAGGAGCTGGACTAGTGACAGTAAGCACTGCACTATACGCTCGCTTCGCCTTCTCATTCCGCTCATCTGTATCACTCTCCACTTTCCATGGCTCCTTAGATGACGCTGATGCAAGGCTAGAACAAACAAATATAAAAAAATCGTGAACACCAAAAGTACACCGACTTCAATAAGAAACACATTATGCGTCCCTATAAAATTTGAAGGTTGCCCTCGATTTTTCTGAGATCCTATCGCCAGATCCTGACTCTGTGCCAATGAGAGCACCTGGGAAGTATACCCTTTTAAACAGAAAAAGAATTTCTCGATTCGGTCCAGGCGTCTCCGAGTATTCGGGAAACATACATAAAAAAGATTCCGACGAATTGAGAACCTTCTCCTTTTTTTGAAGTTGGTTAAAGAGGAACGTTTTTTTAAATTTTCTGTTGACTTAATACCACCCAATAAACCTAATTATCAGTCTATATGACTACCTCGGTGGCACAGTTGTATTTGGGTACAGGGTACGACTGCTTTGCTGAGGTCTCGTGTTCAATCTCCAGCCGGTCTACTCTTGAACACAATTCCAATCGATCGGTATTGGTTTTGAAAGATTTCGTGCTCTTGAGCGCCATATTATTTCAATATTGTGTAGCCATTAATATACAGTAATTGGAATTAAGATTATCGTATGAATGGTTATACAATATTGAAATAATATGGCTCTTTTTTTTTTTTGTGGGCGGGGTAGGCCTGCTCAGTTTTCCCCCTAACATACAGGTTAGTCAGGGACGTGAACATCGTTAAAATAAATAAAAAAATCTTGGTTTATTTAATATACACAGACTAAAAATAGTAGTATAAAATCCTACTTTAAACGATTGCCGATGTATGGTCGGTTTGTCGTGTAAAACATAAAATGTAGTCTTTATTGTCAATTAAAAGAAAAATATACATTTGAACTAATACTAACATTGCAATATAACTTAATCTAGTGTCCTTTGCTCACTTGTTCCTACTTATGACTACGCTAGCTAGTTTTATGCAGTAGTCTAAAAATTTGTACCTTGTCTTCTTATTTACTAGCCATTCGTGTAGGTTATCTATAACTAACTTATCATCTAATTCTAACTCTAGTTCCATTCTTTGTTTTCCGAAAACTGGGCATTTCATCAGTATATGTGTGACACTTTCGCTTTCGGCAGGGTCGCAGATGCACGATGGGCTCTCCTTGCACTTGAAACGATTCAAGTATTCGGAGAAACCACCATGCCCCGTTAACACCTGCGTCAACACAGGATTAATACCGATCTTTCTCTGTATACGGTACGCTTGTTCAACATCTGGGAAAAACAGCTTCGTTACCGATGCTGTTTCACCCAGCTTATAGCGTGCGTTCCATTCAGCGATCGAGTCGCTACGTATCAGTCGCTTGGCGTACGACACTGAGCATCTGTCATAAGCGGGCTTCGTCTTCAAGGTTTGGGCTGCCTCCTTCGCGAGTTCGTCTGCCCTCTCATTTCCCTCCAATCCAATGTGGGCTTTTATCCAGAAAAGTTCAATTTTCTGGCCGCGTTTACTTATCATCTTAAGATTCTTTGTTATCTGAAACGCTAATGGATGGAGAGACTCGCCACTGGCGATGAGATCGAGGGCTGACCTGGCGTCGCTGAAGATACAATAGGATGCGGCCTTCCCCTTGAGGACTTCGTCCGTCGCTCTTTTAAGGGCTAGTAGTTCCGCCTGGCAAACGGTGCAGTATCTTTCCAACTTGAGCTTTATAGCTTTGGTCTCGGCAGCATTATCCCAAATGGATAATGCCGCTCCGACTTTACCGTCTATTTTACTCCCGTCCGTGAAAATGCAAGCACTTTCACGGACGTGTCGGGCCAACTCCGCACCGTCCACCAAGCTTTGGTAACTCCAGCTCCTTCTTTCAGCCGGGTGATCCAGGCTGGCAAAGGCCTCCGGCACTTCCATCTCCCGGTCACCTACTACTCGCCGAGACAATCCTTTCTTGCTCTCGTACAAGAGTGCTGCTTCTCTCACTCTTATATCTAGCGGTATCATCCCGGCCAGCAGCAGTGCCGAGTTCAGGGATACAGTCCTGTAGGCCCTTGTCAGCTTCAGCGCAAAACCACGCTGGATTGCACACAACTTTTGCCGTACGGACACCTTGGTCGTTGCTGGTGCCCACGCACTTGCCGCATACAGAACTACTGGTTCAATGACCGCCGTATATATGGTCTTAACTACATTCGGATTTAGGCCCCAGTGAACTCTGGCTGCTCTGGAGAGTTGCCTGTATAGGTTGGTAGCCTTTTTACATGTTTCGGCAACGTGCTTGTTGAATGTAAGCTTGTCATCAATGACTAAGCCTAGCACTTTCAGTTCGTTGGTTAACTGAATATCAACACCACCCATGCGCAGGATCGGCGAGTCGTATTTTCGCCTTCGGGTCAACACCATCGCTTTTGTTTTGTGAGGTGCGAATTTCAGCTTGTTACGCTCTCCCCAGTCCCGCACACAGGCGAGTGCTGAATTTGCCTGGCTCTGGATCTCACAGGTTTCACCAGCGAATATCAAGATTATATCATCAGCGAAAGCCTGGCAGTAGTTCCCTCTACCGTCAAGTATCTTGAGCAGTGGGTCAAGGAGCAGGTTCCACAAGATAGGACCCCCAATTGATCCTTGAACGCATCCCTTGGAGGTCCCTCTTGCGTGCTCTTCCCCGGCATATCGAACCTTTACTTTTCGGCTCTTGAAGTAGCTATCTACAACTCTTCTTAAATTTATCGGACATTTTTCCTCTGCCAGTCTGACTCTAATTATCGGCCACCACGCGCTATCAAAGGCTCCCTCTATATCCATATATATATAATATGGCTCTAGGGTCGCACTCAGAATACGAAATCTCACAAATCCAATACCGATCGATCGGAATTGTGTTCAAGAGTAGACCGGCTGGTCGGGTAAAAGTGATATTGGTTTTTTTATATAACGACATACTCAGTATCACCCCGGAGTCTAGAACTAGTCTAGAGTATGGGACGGCATAGTGAAATGTGAGTGTACTGGTTACACCTCAGCCTACCCTTTATATATATATTTGACAGCCTCCGTGGCGCAGTAGGTGAGTAGCCGGCTGTGAAACGAGAGGTCGTGGGTTCGATTCCCACACCGAGACAAATGTTTGTTAGACAGACAGATATTTGTGTCAGGTGTCTGGGTGTTGTTAGACCGTGCGTCTCTCTAGGTCCCTGATACCCACAACACAAGACTCGTATCTCAGTGTGGGGTCGGGGCTATGTTACTGTTGGGTGTTATTTTTTTTTTTTAGTGCCTGTATAGGCATACGAGCAGACGGGCCACCTGATGGTAGGTAGTCACCGCCGCCCATAGACTTCTGCAATACCAGGGCACAGCAAAGCCGCTGCCTACCGTTTATTTATTTATATAATCACTCTTTATGCTAGTATATACTACTACTTCAGGTAAAAGCCTGTTGGCATCACTCACAAAGGCAAGGGTCGCGCAAAGCAATCAGTTTATACGGGAATGTGTCCCCGAGGCCGTAGGAGGCTTTCCAAAATTTATATAAATTGTCGGACACAAAATTAAACATGATCCTAGGGGAACAAGTTTTGCTTTATACACATTTTTATAACGGCATAACAGCTAACGAGACAATGTAGTTTGAAATTTCATTTTTTATTAAATCTAGATAATTAATTAATGTTACCAAGAATAACTGGCGGTCGCTACAATTTTTAGCAACGGTCAAGACTGATAGATAATTATTTATATATTATATTATCCGTATACGTAAATTAACTTTGTAGCCCCGTTTAACCGACTTCAAAAAAGGAGGAGGTTCTCAATTCGTTGGAATCTTTTTTTATGTATGTACTCCGATTACTCGAAGACGCTTGGACAATTCTTTTTTTGTTTAAAAGGATATACTATTATATTATTATTATGATATATTTTGCTGGTGGTAGGATATTCATATCCGCCCGGATAGCGACCACCGTACACAGGGTGAAAAACCCGCCATAGTGGCACACGCAAGTGTGTCGCGTTCCGGGATCAGCCAGTGTACATCCGGTTTTTTGGGGGTCTAGAATTGGGGTACAATGTTGGCCATTTTGCGGCCTTCTGAGTACTCTGACAATAGACCCTCGACCGCTTCTTCACCTTCCTGCCCATGGCGTAGTGTGAAGGAGCAGGCCGGCATGATTGTGTTGAGTAGCGGGGGATAGATCGTCTCTCGCTACTCGATACTCTAATTGGACCGTACTGCGCTTACCATCAGGTGAAGTGCGGTCACTTTGCCGTGCTAGGATAAAAAAAAAAAAATATACTTCCCAGGTGGTCCCATTGGCACCAAGTCAGGATTTATTGATGGGATCTCAGAAAAATCGAGGGCAACCCCAACATTTTATAGGGACGCATAATGTGTTTTTATTGAAGTCGGTGTACTTTTTGAGGCTATTATAATGGTTTTTTAAGCACATTGAGTGCACCGAGGAGTGAGTATTTGGCATAGTTAACTTATATAGAGAATGAGTGCCGAAAGTTAAAATGTTTATGTGATATGGGTTAAATTCATTGTTTACATTCAGACTGTCAATCTCAAACACACAACGCACGCTAATGACATATGTATACATGCTTATAGCTGACGTAATAGAACAAATAAAAACAAACAATTACTATAGAAGTATATGTTCGTTGATTCGTTGGCCTTAAAAGAAAGAAATGTAGTTTGGGAAGTTCTAGTTGAAGAGCTTTTTAGAGGGACCCCTCATACAGGCTTGCCTAGTGAGAGGACCATGTTAGAATCATTCTGTTAATTCGAACGAGATTGCAACAATTTTTTTTTAGAAATTGTAATTCCACGTCATGTAACATTTGTTATTTTTAATTTTCATTTTCTAGGGGATATAAATATGATCCTCAAGAAATTTAAACATATCATCATCATCATCATCAGCCGGGGTCAGTCCACTGCTGGACGTGGGCCTCTCCCAAGATGCGCCACTGTGCCCGATCGAACATCAATAGGCTGTCTCTTCAAGTCGCCTTTCTGAGAAACAATATTACTAAAGTCGCACCGAACAAAGCTGAGAGGAGACAGTCTTCTACAGCGTGGTTACGCTGTAGAAGACTGTCTCCTCTCAGCTTTGTCTATTTTGGTAACCCTGATGAAAGCTAGTCTATAAGTCTTAGTAGTACAATATACTAACTATTGCTCTGCTCGGCTCCGCCCGCGTGGAGGTCGTGTTTGGGAGAAAAAGTGTACACTACAAAATACCGATTTTCATGCGTTTAACTTGAAAAATGACGGATTTTCATACAAACTTGCATCACCTGTTTTACCCCCTTATGGGTGGTATTTATAAAACCTCTTCCTTGGTGGATGCCTACGTCATAAAAGGTACCTACTGTCAAAATTTCAAGTCTCTAACCCCAGCCGTGTAGGCTGTCCGTTCATATGTCAGTCAGTTTCTTCTTTTATATATAAAGATTATTAAGTATAGTTCCTATATACGTTGAAATATGTTTAAGAATACTTTCATGATAAATGGAGATCGTCAATCATATTCTGACACCTGTTATATAGTTGAGTTATACGGTCATTATGGAACGATTTTCTAAAAATTGTATGAATTGAAGGCTGGCGGGTGAATAAAGTACATCGAGCAGGTGGTTCGTCTTAGGGCCGATTTCACCATTCACAATAAGAACTGAGTTTAATAAAACTTAGTTCCGACTAATCGAGTTCAATTGTCGATCTTGATCTCAGTTAACGTCAAACTGATTTCACCAGAATTTTGTGATACCCTCTTTAAAACGACGACAATAATAATAATAACAACAAAATCAAACCGAAGTACTGATAGAAAAATATGCCACCGTGGTAAACAAAACAATATTTTATAATTTTTATTTATTGATGACAGCGACAGCTCTTGAACGCGTTTAGCAGAGCTAAACGACGACGGTTCAAAAGTTAAACTAGGTTTAGCTTCAACTGCGTTCAGTTTATGTTGGTGAAATGTAATTCGCAATTTTGAACTCAGTTGAACACGTAAACTGAGTTTAGTTTGAATTAATCGCATTTATGTTCAATGGTGAAATCGGCCCTTAGACGCGCTATTGTTCGTCTGAATGACAATAGTAGCAGTGCCTTGTTTGATGTGACACTTTATGTTGTAACTAATTTTGCAATTTACAAATTAATACGTATAGTATTGCATTTTTTTAAGAACAGTAATTTTTCACTTTGCATTTTTGATCCATAATATAACCATGGAAGGTTAGATCTGCAGTCCATGTAAAATTATGTTTAGTTAGTTTAATGAAGGTTTAGTAGTTTGGACAGTAAAATTAAAAAGTGTACTGCCCTGATCGGTTTCCTGATGGTCCACCTCCCAAACATTTATATTATAAATCAATACATGGCACTGCATTGTCGTCGTCATGAGCAAGGTTTTATGTTTAGTCATTTCTTTGTTCCTCAACTAACTCATTAATAGAAGTCGCATGAGTCTATCAGTGAAAAATAATATATATATCAGACTTATAACATTTATATATACAACAAATTGCTTACTTAGAAAACAATTCGATGTTGAAGAACACGTACTCCCCTGATGACACCATGTTGAGGTCGTCAGCTGCCAGCATTATCTCTCTCACGGTACTTGGATTGGCGCATACCACCACAACTGAAACAAAGAATGTTCTTTTAACCCAGATATCTGATATCAAATCAGGCATCAGAGGCGAGTCTCAGAGCATTCGTCATCTGACAACATATATTGAAAGCGCCAATGTTGAATGGCGTCGACTGCTCACATAAATAATTACGAAAATAAAACAAGCTTGCAGGCGCGATAGAACTGATGGTAACGTCTGATGCTGAGCAGAGCAGAACTGCTTTATACGTAATAAGGATCTTACTACCAACTAATCGAACCTTCCCAAACAGCCTATGTAATCAAAAATAATTAAGCCATATCGATCTTTATTCAACATTTGCGCTTAGTCTGTGCTTGTTAAACCTCCACCAAGAATAATTAAAACGCAATTATTAATAAAATATTTTAATTCAAATTACAATTATATAAATTTAACTACCCTTGTTCACGTTAATTAAATTAGCAATTCTTTCTGACAATATTGTCTACAACGTGATTGGTATTAACTTCTAAAAGTAAAGTAAAAGCTCTGCTAAAATGTTAAGTAAAATAGTAACCTTTCCTAAATATTGGCCACACGACTAAAATTGTTTTTTTTTTTTTTTAAATTATAAAAACTTTATTGGAACTAAAACAGGTTTACAATATTTTGTGTACGTTAACAGCTGCATTAGTTTGTTAAAAACTGTGTCGCAGCCATTAGCGGCCACCTCCAGGAGGAGAGACGACAGTGTCCCAACAATACAATAAAAGTAATATCTAATATTATAAAAACAAAGAACATTAACCTAAAAGTTTTTTTTTTTTTCTTACATTATATCATATTTATATTTGTATGTGTGTTTGTGTGGAGTGTGGTAAGTATGTGTAGGGTGAATGTACATGTATGTGAGTAGTATGGAAATTAAATGAAGGAATAATGCCGCTATTTTATGGTTTTAAAAGATTCTCCAATCCTTCGTAGGTCAAGGTACCAGCCATTCATGTAATATATTTTTGCATTCTCTTAAAGTAAGGGGATAAATATTGAGCATTTTGTTTATTTTGTTATACAAAATTGGGCCTAAAAAGTGATAGTGTCTTCTTTTTAGCAAAGTCGTTGCTCATTGCTTGTTATGAACATTTCCCTATCAAGTATCTATTTGGTTGTTTATCATTCATAAAGAAAACTGCTTATTTCTATGCCTTTAAAAGTTGTTTTTGATGCGTATAATAAGTTCACCGTACTATCAGCCCCTACTTATTTGAATTGCATAGAATATGAAAGACTTATTTATGATTTTCATAAAATTCCCATACTCCACACACGGAATTTAATAAACGTGTTCCGTATCGCGTATTGATGGTCGCATATATTGAAACTAGAACTCATTTTATATTCAACTAGCTGTTGCTCGCGGCTCCGCCCGCGTAGAGGTCATGTTTGGGAGAAAAAGTATACAATACAAAATACTCATGCGTTTAACTTAAAAAATTACGGATTTTCATACAATCTTTCATCCCCTATTTTGCCCCCTTAGAGGTGGAATTTCCGAAAATCCTGAAACATATATTTTTTATTTTTAACTAAAAGGCCAAATACTAATTATCATGAATTTAACTTCAAAAATGACGGATTTTCATACAATCTTTCATCCCCTATTTTACCCCCTTAGGGGTGGAATATCCAAAAACCCTTCCTTAGTAGATGCCTACGTCATAAAAGGTACCTACTGTCAAAATTTCAAGTCTCTAACCCCAGCCGTTTAGGCTGTGCGTTGATCGATCAGTCAGTCAGTCAGTCAATCAGTCAGTCAGTCAGTCAGTCAGTTTCTTCTTTTATATATACAGATATAATACCAACAAGGTTTTGTTACACTATGTGTGTATTTTTTATATATGTTTTAGTAGGTAAGCGTATATTTTGCTCAAGAACTCATCTTCATTCTTCCACTTCATTTGTTCTTCAGTTAGCTTCCGTCCTTCTGTTTTATATTACGGATGTAAAAAAAAGTATCAGCTCTATATGAAACACTGATGGACATAGCCCTCCATATTGAGAGGGGTTAGGCCTTAGTCCAACAAGTTGGCCTAATGAGGATTGGTAGAAAAAAAACAAACACACATATAAAACAAAAAACACACACAGTTTACACACATTTAAAATTATTTGGCATGCAGGTTTCCTTACGATGGTTTTCTTCACAACTGAATCAAACGATAATTAACAAAAAATACACGTGTAACTTTGAAAAGTCCGTGGTGTAAGGCATTTGGACTGTCTCAAACCTTCGACTTTCGTCTCTTAGTCCAGAAAATGTCATCATTATTTTTTTTCCTAAAATCTTTACCAAACTATTGTGAACATTCCAAAAAATGCAAATTATTCCAACCCATCTCAAGTGATGCGCTTACGAATAGATTTAATGTCTATTTATATAGAATAGATATCATCATGGTCTAACACAGTGAGTGCAAACTCAATTTGTAAGACATTTGTTGACCAAGTGGCGGACGGACGGCTACGCCTCTGTGGAAACTAATTAGATGCTACCGATTGCAGCCTATTCACACACTAATAGTACGTATCCACAATTTCCTTTCGAACCGCTTCCAACAATCGAGCTTTTGTATCTACTTGTCGACTGTTTTTAGTTTAATTCTGTATTTAACAACTGGTCAAGGTCTAGCAAAGCTCATTCTCAGTAGTTCCAGATTTTATACTATCTAATTTGTTTAAAAACATCCCAAAACCCATAACATGTATCCTCATAAAATTGTGTGATGAAAATTAAACCACAATTACACGTAAAACGATACTTTCCTCGTATCAAGAACTAGTACAGTTAATTGGAACAAATCAAACTTAGTTCCTATCAAAAATAATTCATACTATTTTATTCCTTGGCGTAGGATTGGATTTGTTCCCACTAGTAAATAACTACTACTATAAAGAACTGTGAATGCACTAGTTCAAACCCTACCTATCGTAGACATAAGCATGATTATAATTGAATGTTATATAATCACATATGAAAGTGTCACATTCTCCCAGCAATATGAAGTAAAATTTTTAACAATGCTAGCAATATTTGCAATTGGAAGCAACGTTTCCATTAAGAAGTTCCTCGCTTTTATTGCATTGTGTAGGTGATATTAAAGCGCTTGCAACAAATGAGGAATTCATACTTAAGTTGAAAACGATTAGCATCTTCAAGATTGTGTATGACGTAAGAGACGTATATCTAATGAACCTATTCTATTCCATTATATGTTAAGTCTTTACTCTCTTTAAAAGAAGGTTTTTCAGACCACTAATCCACTATTCTCAGTCAGAGCAGGTTGTTAAATCATCATAGTAAAAGGGTTCAGCTTTGAATTGGGATTTTATTCATTAATATTTTTTAGAACTGGCTGTTACCTATAGCCTCTCATCTTAACTGCATTTATCGTTAATGTATACGACGGTGCCCGACATAGTAAATAAGTACTCAATGCGCCCAGCAATTTCCTCTTTAAAAATATATTCTTCGGCGTGAGAATCGAACCCATAACTGGGATAAAAAGTAATATTTGTATTAATAAGTATACAAGGTTAATTTCGAATTTCATTTAAATACATTGTCGTTACAGTGAGTAAAATATACAAACTAAACATTAGAAATCCTAGTGTGAAATGTGATTATGAAGAGCCTCCATGGTGTAAAGGGCAAGTAGCCAACTAGGAAAAGAGAGATTACGGATTTATCCCCGCAGTGAGACAAATGATTCGTCCACAAATACCTGTATCACGTCTGGATGTTGAACAAAAGTCTTTCGAAATTTCTGGTTCCCAAGGCAGATTTAGACTTTTCTTACTGTGGGATCAGGATTATAATTTAAGAAATATATCTATATCTCAGCCTATTGCCGTCCACTATTGGACGTAGGCCTCCCCAAGTGAACGCCAACCATCCCGGTCTTGGGTAGCTCGCATACATCCTTATTACCTTCTCAAGACGGTGGAAACGTATCCTTTTTTTATAATAGTATAATGTTATAGTACAGATTAATCAGCATATCCGTGAGTTGGGTATATGAGGTGATACATTAATCAATTAATTCAATTAATATTCTACCATTCGTTATCTGTAAATTAAAATGCAAGTAATAACTGACAATTGAAATGTAATAAAATGTATTTATATTTTTGATCAAACACAATATTTTGACCATCATTGGTCAAAATTATATCCAATGAGAATTGAGAGTTCAAATGCATAACAACTGGAAAAACAAGTTCACAAACATTTATGGATTTCTAAAATTAATTCGTCTGTAAAACCGGTGTTTGTGTTTATTTAGACATGTCTGCCAGATTCTTTAAAACTCGTTCTATAATAGATATTTAATACAACATCAACTCACATTTCTAACACAGAAATGGTAATCAGATGTACCTATTAGTAAATTGCAATTGCAGCCAACTTATGATTTATTTGAATCCAAAAGCTCAACACACAAATATTATATCAAAGATAATTGATTAAGTATACATAAATTCCTGATTGACTGATGATGAACACAAAAAAACTAGAAAAGTTTTTTAATTCGTAAAAAGTACACCAGCTTCAATAAAAGACAAATTATGCGTCCCTATAAAATTCGAAGGTTGCTTTGATTTTTCTGAGATCCCACCATCATATCCTGACTTGGTGCCAATGGGACCACCTTGGAAGTATACCCTTTTAAACAAAAAAATAATTTCTCGTATCGGTCCAGGCGTCTTCGACTAATCGGGGAACATACATAAAAAATAAAGAATCCGACGAATTGAGAACCTCCTCCTTTTTTGAAGTCGGTTAATAATGCGTGATTGTTTGGAATAAAATTAACTTTTGGGTAAGGTCGGAAAAATAATTTCTTTAACTAAGCCATCCTAACCAGATGGACCGAGGTGATAGCGATCAGCCATATTGAACTAGCGGGATCGGATCACAAATAAAATAAAGTGGAAGAGGCACGCTACAGCTTGTCTTACAGTGTCAATGTGCAGTCTAATCCGGTTAGTACCACAAAAAACTGACGAGTTATAGCTGCTGATGAGGGTCATCTGATGGGGTCAGGAAGTAGATAGTGGAACTTTGAAATAGCTACTAGTAATTCCATCGAGCTTGATTTTTATTGGTTTGATTCAAATATAAGATATTTTTCTGTAAGTTTTTTTTTTATTTTATTCTGGCACGGCAAAGTAACCACACTGCACCTGATGGTAAGTGCAGTGCCGTCCAGTTAAAGTATCAAGTAGCGAGAGACAATCTATCCCTCGCTACTCAACACAATTATGACGGCCTGCTGTGTAGCTTCTTCACACTACGCCTTAACGACCTAGGATCATAGGAAGGAGGGAACACGATAGCTGGCAAACTGTTCCACAGCTTGATGGTGCGGCAAAAATACGAATTTGCGAACCTCTTGATTTTGGCCGGGGTAGTAGACACCACGTAGCTGTGGCTCCGTAAGCCAGTACGCGTGGTTCTGGTATGGAAGGGAGAGGATGGGATAAGATCAAATAATTCTTCAGAGCATTCGCCATGATACAGACGGTAGAACACGCAAAGCGAGGAAATATCCCCACGCATCTGTAGTGGCTCCAGGCTTCACGTCTGCATCATTCACAATGCGGATGGCCCGCCGCTGCAACCCATCCAAGGCATCGAGAAGGTACCTTGCGGAACCGTCCCAGAGTTGCGAGCAGTATTCCATTCCCGGGCGTACCTGCGCTTTATATAAGCGGTAGAGAAAAACTACCGCACCCTGTTCAGGATTCTGACCCTGCGGGAAGTGGCGGATATTACGCCCTCTATGTGACTCCTTAAGAAGACTGATTAAGATCGCAGCGGATATCCATACCTAGGACACTCAGGTCATTCCGCATTTCGAGTGGAACACCCTGAAGAACGGGGATTTCTTGCACGAAAATGTTTTTTAAGGAAAATCATAAATGCAAGTATTTTTAGCAAATACAGTAAAGAAGAAGGATATCGTGGTTATTTTAACGGCCATCTTAAAGTAAAGTTTTAAAGATAATGTTCTGTGTTCACGATTTCTAGCATAGAAAATCCAAAATTTTAAAATTTTTTATTAATTAAAAGCAATGCGAGAGAATCTTCGTCGCGCAGTAACAAAGTATCCAACATATTGAAATCCTAAAATTCAGTTTACTCCCACCATTGATCTGTATCTTGAAATCTTTTCAACAAGAACTCGCTGTAATGAAACTGTACGCTTTTCTGTTATTTATATAAATTGCTTTATATTCAGCTTCAATAAACACAATCATAAAAGAAAAACATATGAAACGAGAAGATACTCGGTCGTGATTAACAACGAAATTTAAAATTCAAATATCATGACATCAAAGCCAATGGATCGAGGATCAATATGCAACTCGTGTGAGGACAGGATAAACTCATTACTGCACTTTATGACGCTGTCGGTAAAGATACGACTGAAGGCTGTGCGCTACTTCATTTATCTTCTAATATGTGGGGCTTTGTGGTTATCAGAAGATTGGATTTAGATGTAGTCGTAATTTGGAGGCGGTTGAGATAAAGACATTGTAATTGCTTTTGGTACTAAGTGGATTATTTCTTTAGTAGAATGTGCATTGGCAGTGTGAAATTTTATGTGATTAATAATATAGTACTAGCCCTATATTGCTGAGCACAGACCTCTTTTACTAATGAGAGATGCTAGGCATCTCTGTTATTAATTATTTCAAAATTTCCTACCAAGATCATTCCACATTAGTTCATGAAAACCTACTGAATATTATTCTCTTGCTTCATAATCGTTATTATTTTCTTTAAAGTCTGGCTGAGTGCCTAACACATTCCTGACGTTCATATCCGTCTTTACTAAAGAAGCTAAGTTAGAACTATTCTAAGAAATTCGTTTACAATGTCTGTCTTAAATGTCAATTTCATCTTAATAAACCACGTGTCCAGTTATTCGTAGACGCAAATCTCCGAAACCGCCCAAACGATTTCCAATGAAATTGTTGATAAGTATGGTTGTTTCTAGCTTGAATGATAGGATAATTATAGACCTGATAGGTGGCACTGATGTCGGGATCATTTTTTTTTACCAAAAACGGCTGTCACAGGGACTACACCGTGTCGCGAGCAACTAGTATTGTCTTTATATCGTAAGTCAAGTATTCAGGCATCCCTTTACGGTTAATGCATTTTTAAGACAAAGGCCCTGTTGTTTCAACTGTAATGAAATTATTACTATTGTCATATCCTGTTTCATAGTCGTAAGATCTTAGCGTTTTTTCACCAACAGTCAGACTTAATTATATTTTTATAACAATTACTTTTTAAGTGTGCCTATAGCCGAGACTATGTATTGATGTTATATCTAATGAAAAAAGACTGATAATAGTAATAACTTGACTACGGTTAGCAAATAGAGCCTAAGTGTTCGGTTTAAAATATTTATTAAAAATTATAAAAAATATGTTTTATCAGTATATTCAAATGTATGTATAACAATTGAGGTGCAAAGCATGATGCTCAACAGTATGTCTAACATGCGAGATTCCCAAGTGATATGGAATTTACCATTATATTAGTTAGCGACGCGCTCACTTAAACTTTGGCATCGTTTAGAAATGTATTGAATATTTATAAAAGAAATTTTATTTTTAAGACTGTTTTGTGGAATATTACTAGACTGTCATTTGACCACGGAGCATTCCGATATTCGCAAGCGTAAAATTATTTTAGATTTCAACAACACCAGTACAACAATACCATGATATAATTTAAGTAATGAGAGACATTTCGCAGACTGCAGTTTTGTATTGTTTGATAAGAGAGAATTTATTATCATGTGGACAGAAGCCGAATTGTAAATTAATATGTTCTGAGAATCAAAATTAAATGTAAAAAATATCTGAACTGGGAAAGCGATGACCTTTTACCGGCTCAACTAGATTACAATTACAATAGATAAAGCATTGACATTTATAATGAGTTGGTAAATCTGACTAAAAATTTTGAATAATTAGTGATATCCATTGACTAATATAGAATTTCCCTAATAGTGTCAATCTTATTACCATTATAAATGCGATTTTTTGTATGGATGGATGTGGATGATGATGATATTTGTTACTCAATCGCGTCAGAACGGCTGGACTGATCCGGTTAAAATTTGGCACAGAGATAGATTATAGTCTGAAATAGCACAAAGGCTACTTTTATCCCGGAAAAATTTACGGTTCCGTTGAGATAGTTTCGTTTTTGTTTTACACAGAGCAAGGGATTGACATGATTTTTTGCATAAATGGTAGTTAAGAGGTTAGATAATGATATAGGCTACTTTTAATTCCGGAAAATGCACGGGTCCTATGGGATAGCATAATATAGAAAGATGTTATAGCTTAAGATTTCTCCATGGATTTTATACGTTTTCTTTCAAAAATAAGTACCACGCGGGCGAATACGCGAGCAAAAACTAGTTATTAATATAACGGCATATTCATAATGAATATTATATAAATTAAAAAATATATATATTTTTGGGACACAAAAGAATGATTATAATTTTGTGTAACATAATTTGCTATAACTTAATAAATACACCCTGAGCCCTCTGGGTGTTGTAGAACTGTGTGTTACTGTTAGGTGTATTTATTTATTTGTCTCGAACTTTGTCTTTGTTCGGGAATCGAACCCACGGCCTTTCGTGTTATGCGGCTGACCACTACGCCACAGAGGCTGTCATAAAAATAAATATACTTTGTTTGTCCTCTATGCATGCCCTTATTCGTCGGATTATAATAAAACTTTAAAAGTTGTGCGCGCATTAAAAGGTTTTTATTTGTGTACCTATTTATTTAATTTTAACGTATAAGGCACACGCCTTTAAGTCGCAATTACACGCATTAATCTGCGAAAAAAAGCTAGTTATGACTTTCAAATGTTGTTAACCGACTTCAAAAAAGGAGGAGGTTAACAATTCGTCGGAATCTTTATTTTTATGTATGTTACCCGATTACTCGAAGACGCCTGGACCGATTCGAGAAATTCTTTTTTTGTTTCAAAGGGTATACTTCCCATGTGGTCCCACTGGCACCAAGTCAGGATCTGATGATGGGATCTCATAAAAATCGAGGGCAACCATCAAATTTTAAAGGGACGCATGATTTGTTTTTTATTGAAGTCGGTGTACTTTTTTTTGCATCTGTTATTAACGAGTTCAATACTCATACCTATTTAAATATCTGTATTATTTTCACTGGTTTAACAAAGTGACTACACTACACTTGATGTTTCACATAATCTAGGTTTCGAGAAAATCTGACAATTCTGTTGACCCCATCAGTGTTTTAAATGTATAATATAGTTTCATTATGTAACTTTCTGCCGTATTGCCTCCCTATTTCCTATGATCCTGGGTCCTTTAGAACAGAACCTTTAGTATGCACTAATTGGAATTAAGATTATCATATGAATGGTTATACAGTATTGAAATAATATGGCGCTAGGGTCGCACTCAGAATACGAAATCTCACAAATCCAATACCGATCGATCGGAATTGTGTTCAAGAGTAGACCGGCAGATCCTTTAGTATGAAGAAGCTACACAGCAGGCCGTCCTGATTGTTTTGTTGCAAGGGATAGATTTACTCTCGCTACTTGATGCTCTAACTGTCACTGCACTCATCACATGCAGTATGGTCAGTTTGCCGTGCCAGGATAAAAAAAAATTTTTTTTGGGTGCTTAACTTGCAAAATGTTATAATTAATGGTATTAGTGTATCAATTTACTCCCAATAAACATTCTCAATGCGCACAGATTGATCCCGAAAATAAATCTAATTATTTTGGCATTGAAACTTTATTCTTTTATTCTTGTTGGGTTCTTTGCGGGACAATCTGTAGTTCCAGATTAAGATCGTTTAGAAACTGGTCGCCATCGATTCACATGGTTCTTGACCTTGAAAATCTTGTAAAAAACTACGTATTACTTTTACAGCACACTGGAAAAAAAGTAGCAATAAAAATCTATTACAATTTTGCCACCACGCTGTCCGATAACTAACATTGTAATTTTTTTGTATAGGCACACATCGTTTATTTTGGAGGCCATAGTGTGAGACAGACTCTTAAGCGAATCAATTATAAACCCTTTGAAGGTTAAATTACCATGAAATTTGTAATATACGTACACATGCGTACACACACATACGTATTTTCTGGTGGTCGAATAGCGACCACCGTACACAGGGCGAAAAACCTGCTTTCCCCACTTTCCGGGATCAGCCAGTGTACATCCGGTTTTTGTCGGGGGTCTGGAGTTGGGGTACAATGGCCATTTTACGGCCTCCTTAGTACTCTGACACTAGACCCTAGACCGCTTCTTCACCTTCTTGCCCATGGCGTAGTGTGAAGAAGCAGGCCGGCATGAGTGTGTTGAGTAGCGGGGATAGATCGTCTCTCGCTACTCAGTACTCTATTTGGACCGCACTGCGCTTACCATCAGGTACAGTGCGGTCACTTTGCCGTGGCAGAATAAAAAATAAAAAAAACATGCCTACATCCTACGGGGGTAGGCAGTATTGAGTGCCATAAGCTACGATTCTGGCACACTTCTTTTGCCTCTTCCACATTCACACATCTTCTTGTATCAGGTAGATATTTGTAATATTGGTAATATAATATACTAAACATATTCAAATAATATTATAGTAATTTTATTTTACTTTTTAGTAAAAAAAAATAGTTTTTGCCTTTTCGTAAACTTTACCCCGTGATTGTGAAAGTCGCCGGAACTTAAGGAGTAAAATAAATCGCGATAAAATGTATAAAATTAGTTACACTTTAATTAATTAATTTACACTTTAAATAATTTAAAAGCCCGGAGGGGGGGAGTTAATGGCTGTAACACAGTTTTACACTACTGCAAATATTATCGTTCGTTTAAAGTGTCGCCTACATATTGTATAAATAAATAATGTGTAATATTCGCGAACATAAGAAATAATTACTGAACATTTGTAATAAATATACGTACATGTATGTTAAAGAGCCAAATAATTGCTTTATCCCTTTTAATTTATTTATCTTTACACGTGTCTAATCTGTATATATAAAAGAAGAAACTGACTGACTGACTGATGGATCAACGCACAGCCTAAACGGCTGGGGTTAGAGACTTGAAATTTTGACAGTAGGTACCTTTTATCACGTAGGCATCCACTAAGGAAGGGTTTTTGGAAATACCACCCCTAAGGGGGTAAAATAGGGGATGAAAGTTTGTATGAAAATCCGTCATCTTTGAAGTTAAGTTCATGAAAATTAGTATTCGGCATTTTAGTTAAAAATAAAAAATATGTGTTTCAGGATTTTTGGAAATTCCGCCCCTAAGGGGGTAAAATAGGGAATGAAAGTTTGTATGAAAATCCGTCATTTTTAAGTTAAACGCATGAATATTGGTATTTTGTATTGTATACTTTTTCTCCCAAACATGACCTCCACGCGGGCGGAGCCGCGAGCAACAGCTAGTGAATGATATAATACATCGTTTTACAAACCATTAGGGCTAAACAAAAAATGACATTTACATAAATAAATGGCAGATCGATTTTATATTTTTTATTTAACATACTTACTTCTTGTGTTCAACGACAGTTTTTGCAGTAGCTCCTTAAATTTCGTACTGGTTGTGTTCGTTTCGTCGAAAGGCACAGTTACAATGTTATCAGAGCCCGCTGTCTTCTTGTTCAGGACTGTGAAGACAGCGCTAAGTGTCAGATAGCAGGGACTGTTCCCTTTACCAGTCGCCAGGTCATTGTTGTGGTACAACATACCGAGCCGATGCCAATTGAACTCCTGAAACAAATAATACAGATTTACCACTCGCGTATTAAAAATGTTAGGCAGTACGGAGTAAATAGAAGCCAAAATCAATTTTATTTCCATAACATGAAAGTTGAAAATGGCATGTAAGAACGGCGAGTGTGGCCAGCATTTGTAGCGCGCCGGCATACCATTGATACCAGACTGGTAAAAACTTATTGGAGCAACCGATAAGGATCGGAATGCCTATGAATGTTGAATTGAATGTTTTTTGCCTATCAATGGTGTTCTTGAAATGAATTAAAAAAAGCTAGGATGTCGTTGAACTATCATGAATAAGGTAATTATAGGAACAAAGGAATGACAAAACATAATGCCGAAAAAGTACGAGTAGAATTTAGAACTTCCTGCTCTGATTAAGTCAAAAAAGAAAATTAATTCAAACCCTATTTCGTCGTGTAAGACTTCTTCAGATAAGAAATAGAGGGTTTTCTAAATCACTAAAATTTATTTAAGACAATAAAATGTAAGGAATGAGATATTAAAGGCAGACGGAACTTGAATTAGGTATCTGAATTATAGCGTAATACGCAGATTTAGGTGATAAATATTTAATGTCTGACAAAGAAACGTCTTGAATAAAACGTGTCTTCTAAAAATAGCTAAAATAACTGAAGCATAGAAGGAAACCAATAACAAAAGACTATAAAAAAATATACCGTTAATGAGCTTTATTGATGACAAATTATCTCTTGTACAAAAATAAAATGCATTACACTATAGAATCCCACTTTTACAAAACAAGCACACGTATATAAAAAACAAGCATAATATAATCTAAGAAATAGACCATAACCTTAGTATGAAGTATTGCGCTTTCATTTTCAACTTGTGTTTTTCTCGGTCGTCCGTTTTCAGCATGTGCCATAGCCTTCATAAGCCATCATTCAATCCCAAAGTTTGGAAGATGTGTTATGACATTACATATATGTCTCAGATTAAGACGCAAGTAGAGGATGAAAGCGCAAGAGTAGGCGATTGGCTACACTAGCACCAAGTGGACTGATAGGTATAAAGCAAATAGTGAAAGCCGATTGTAATTGCTGATCAAGTACCAACTGTACGTTCTCTTCTGTAAAATTGACTTTAAAAGTAATTTTTACTTCTAGAAGTAGAGACTTAACTTTTAACCCATCTAAAGCAGATACTATATGTTATATTACGTATATAAATAGGAACTTTAGACGATGTAGTAATATTTGGTTATTACCGTTGTAACATTTTACTCTGTTTTGTGTTGGTAAGTTTCTCTTATGCCAGAGGTCGTCGGCAGGTACAATTGCTTTATCTATTTCTGTCGTCAAACAGGATGTAAGAAGCGTAGTGTTTCAATTTAATAAGTGCAACCAGTGAAAGTATGCAATTTTTAAATTTTATATCTTTTAAATCAGTCTGACAAATGCAGTCCAGTACCATGCAATTTATAATTCTAAGAATGACGCTTTCTATCATTCTCCGATAAAAATCTTGTACATGTATGAATTCTGCTCTTATTATTTTTGAATTACCAATTTCTCTTGATTATATCACGTAACGACATCTGCAAAACATATTTAACCAAAGAGCTAATTATCATTCAAAAGTCCTTAATTGCAGTATTATTTCGATCTTATCGCTTGAAAGTTGCTCAACCGTGTTATTTTCGTACAACTGGTTTTTGATACGTTATTTTTATATTATAATAAATTTTAGTGTCGATGTTAAAAAACTCTCTCTGAATAGAAGACTATTGACTTTTCGCTTGATAAATTCGTCATTATGACATGTTAATAAATAGATTATTGATATCTGAATTAAATTTAATTTAAAACTACTTTTGCATGACTATTTTTAGTATACTTCATTTTGTGTTTTGAATAACGTTGTTGTATTTAGTTGCTCTTTTTAATTTATTATACATACTTATGTATACATCCGTATCCTTATTCTTTTTTATTTAGGGGTTTTTAAACATCATGGACATCAACCTTATAATACCGTTTTACAATATAAATACACAATTTAAATAACTGACATAAATTAATTTTGTTTGCTACTAAGAAGACGGATCATTTACCACCTCCACCGGTTTTATGAGAAATTTTTGATATGAATAATTGTTTTTATTAGATATCGAGGCTCTAGATTTAGGTTACGAACAAAATAAACAAATCTATGAAGTAGATAAATCTACCCCATTTTAACGTTTACGGTGTTTTCCTGTCATAATTTGTGGATATTATAAATGGATATCTAAAAATGATGTTTGTTTTTTCGTTTCATGTTATGATTACATTTGCAAATACATTTCGTGTTGTGTCGACTACTAAATATTTTATCTTAAATAATGTTTATTATTATTCTTATTATTGATAGTAAATTTGTTAATTATATTTGCTTTGGAATCAATTTAGACTTTAAATATTTTGTTCTATCATCATTTTAAAATAATTTATATTTATGAATTATGAAAAATAATTTTACACTATATTTTAGCCACACCAAGCCTCATCAATCCAAATTGTAATAGCTTTTGCACAAAAACCCCGACCACCATCAATGTGAATAGCTAAAAATCCCACTAACGTTACTGCAAAAGCAATAAACGCACAAAACACAATTACTGAAGACGAATTGCGTGACGCCAACGGAGATTTTATCGCATTCATCCTGGATGTAATGAGTTACAGACCCGAAATTATGGGTCGAAGCAATAAAAAGCTCAGTCCAATCACGTACAAAGGATCTATTGTATTGCTCTGTTGAAGTGGAAGTAATCCTTCGTAAGCTTTAATAAACATGGCATGACTATATCTACCCTTTGTGCACCTTTAACATCACACCTAAATGTAGAAGTCGTGATTTTATACTACTAGGATTTGCTCCCTCGTGAAATACTTACTGAAAGTTATTCTTTATCTGAATGAAAATAGCCTATGGAGCAATGTTGATTTCTATTGACAAAAGAATAAATAGAATTTTGTTCCAATTCATGGCTCATTTGCGTATTCTAAGTAAGTAATGCTAAGTACACGACGATAGACCTGGCATACTCTACCACGTCGTTTGAAAAGTCCGTGCAAAGTCAGAGAGATGGCACTACTGGTGTATATCAAGGTTATCATCAGTTATTACCATCTCTTGGAAGAAAACATACCAAGTTTCAGCCTGATCGGTGTATTTCTATGTGTATGGCATTCGTTTGAAACAAGGAAGACGAGTGATTTTCAAGAAATGGACGAAAATGAATTTCGTGTGTTGATTAAACATTACTTTATGAAAGGCAAAACGCCTCAGGACACTAAGAAAAAGCTTGATAAACATTATGGCGGCTGTGCACCTTCGATTAGAATAGTGTATAAGTGGTTTCAAAATTCTCGGACAGGCCATATGGGCACAAGCGACGCTGATCGTTCTGGACGCCCTGTAGAGGTCACTACTCCAGAAATCATTGATAAAATCCATGATATGGTGATGTATGACAGAAGAGTGAAGGTGCGTGAGATTGCTAGTGCTGTGGGCATTTCGAATGAACGGGTACATAATATTTTGCACCAACATTTGGACATGAAAAAGCTATCCGCAAGATGGGTGCCGCGATTGCTCACGATTGACCAAAAACGAAATCGCGTCAAGTGTTGCAAGGACGGTTTGCAGCTATTCCAAGGGAATCCGCAGGACTTTAGGCGTCGTTTCGTCACTGTGGATGAAACATGGATACACCACTCCACTCCTGAGACCAAAGAACAATCTAAACAATGGGTTGGCAAGGGGGAATCAGCACCAAAAAAGGCGAAGACCGTACCTTCGGCCGGGAACCTTATGGCAACTGTTTTTTGGGATTCGCAAGGAATAATCCTCATCGATTATCTGGAAAAGGGTAAAACTATTACAGGCGCATATTATTCATCGTTATTGAACCGTTTGAAAGCCGAGCTGCAAGAAAAACGTCCAAGATTAGCCCACAAAAAAGTCCTTTTCCATCACCATCATCATCAATTTCATCATGGAATTAAAAAAGGATAAGAATTGGATTAATAGTCCTAAAGACTATCCCTTATAATTTTTACTTAAGTTTAAGTATTTATGTCTTTCTCTAGGTCTTAGGCTACCTCTAAGTATTGTGGGACCGTAGTCCCTTGTAGTTCTTGATACCCACAATACGGGTTTTACCTAATGTGGGGTCAGAACTATGAGTGTGACTGTTTGGTGTATTTATTTATTTATACAAAATTTCAATTTCATCAAAATCATCAGATCAATATAATACTCCCTTAATTGCACTAAATTCTTTAGTTTGATCACTGACTATGTATGATCTACGAAAAATCACATGATATAACTGCGTCATTCATATTTTGGTAACAGAACATTAATTCACATATTTCAGTGTAGTGTTAGGACACTACACTTCTTTTTTTTTTTTTGACGACAGCTACGGGGTACGCAATTGCATGCAACCGCAGCTACCGCGGGAGTCGGCCCTTGTCCAGAGCCAATCACGGTCTGAGGAATAGACCCCTCAGACGGAACACGATGAATGCGTGTGAAACACGCTACCCTCTCAGGCCTCAATTTGCATGGCGATTGGCCGGTCTATCCAACCGTCGCCTGTAGGCCATTATGGAGGCCGGAGATCATATCTCCGGTTTCGCGAGCGTTGATTACGTAAGGGAAGTCTTATACTTCGCTCCCTTTCCCTCTCGGCTGTTTCCTTTGCGGACATGACCTGCTCGCAAAATAAGGCAACGGAGTTCCATGCCTCCTCGCTCTCGACCATGGCCAGTGCCAGTGTTGACAACGAGAGATTGTTCCCGACGACAGCGATTAACTCGCAGCGCGGGGTATCCCATGCGGGACAATCCACCAATGTATGCTGCGCCGAGTCTTCAGCACAACGACAATGATGGCACTCAGGTGTCGGTTCTCGACGAATGCGACACAGGTACTTCCCAAAACAACCGTGTCCTGAGAGCACCTGTGTCACCCTGAAAGTTAGAGTGCCATGACGCCTATGAAGCCATTCCGCTAGTACAGGCCGAACGGCCTCTATTGTCGCTGCGCCAGAGTTGGAGTGCTCTAGACGTCGCTCCCATTCAGTCTCCAGCATTTGATAAAGCTGAGATCTGTGGCGGTCAATTTCTAGGACACTACACTACAATAGTTCCAAAAGTAGGCCTAATTGATCATGATAGCAAAATAAGAAAATTATTTTGCTATCATGATCAATTAGGCCTATAGTTTTTCATCTATATAGATAAACTCCCGATATTTAAAAAATCATTGCACTGATAACGTGCCTTACTGTGACAAATTTTTAGTTATGAGAGAAATTCTAGTATTAACATAACAGATAATTATAGTTATCGTTCCAAACACATATATACGTTTCTAACCACTACGTTATATAAAATTAAGGCGAAAATTAACGCCTTAATAGTTGAACTTCAAAAGCACTTTTGCAGAATTATAGCAGAAAACTATATGTGGAGGAATATAAAGACATAGAATTAGTATATAAATGATCTGGCTAGACCCAAATTCGTATTAAATTGAATTAACATTTTTAATTACATGTTTGATAAAGATTGATTGCAATTATAATTTCAAATATTAATTTTAATGGTCACACTAAATGTGACTTCTAATAAAGAACTCAAGAAGAAAAAGTTGTTAGGTTGATAAACTCTCACATACTTATATAACGCATTGGTATAATTTTAGAACATAGACTGTATAATTTTACATAAATGATTTCATTTTTAGTATATATAAACTCCTTAAATTTAGACATAAAATGAGATAATAACGTGATTTGAATGTTTTTTTTAGTGCCTCGATAGGCAGACGAGCAGACGGGCCGCCTGATGGTAAGTAGTCACCGCCGCCCATAGACTTCTGCAATGCCAGGGCACAGTAAAGCCGCTGCCTAACGCTACTTAAAATACTTCTTTATTGGTACGAAAGAACTAAATCAATATAAAATAAACAACTGTAGTTATTAAACCCTTTTTTGATAGTATGTCCATTCCTAGATATATAAATATTACTGTCTTGTTTTTCTTTTAACACGACTACACAGAAGAGTAATGTTCTACAGTAACATATTTACCCAAAATACTTTCAGATTAACATTCATGGTGTGCACCAGTTCTAAATTAAGATTTTCATAATAAAAGTAAGTTCACGTGTTTAAATTTCTTATAGCATTTGAAAACGTCGTAAAATGTAGATTCGCGTCGTATACGCTGATTATTATTAAACCTTTTAATTGAATTGGCTTTCTCCCTTACTAATGATTGTTCTTCTCATTCATTAATATATTCGTTATAATACGAGAAAGTGAGTTTATTTCACGTAAAAATGTATCAAATCCAATAATGTTGCTTAACAAAATAAAACAACAGACCATTTAAATCTGACAAAGGAAAATCGATTGAGTGATACATCTTCCCATCTCGGTTCAAAGGCTAAAGACAAAAGCAAAGCAAAACAAGAAAAGTACGCAATAACACCAATAAATTCGCAAAACAAAAAATAAAACATCACAATAAAGAATACAACGTTTATACAAGACAACATTTAGAACAAGAGGCCTGGTCATTACCTCGCAAATCTTTCTGATGGCATCCCCTGCTTGGGTGTAGCTTCCCATCATTCTGGTTAAGGTGGCATAACTTGGATGTTTGTACACAAACGCTTCAGCTTGGGCACCTGCAGTTAATACAGGGATGCCCCAGGGACCGGCGTACCTCGCGACAGGAGCTATTACATACTCGCACCCAGGGCCGATGAATGCATCTGAAATGTTTAACATGTATACAGAATTTACTTCAAATTTCTAAATTAATTGGAAGCGTTGGAATGCAATATGGGTGAAGCCCTCAGTAGCATTAAATCAAGACTCAAAAATTGCGTTCACTTATGATAGAAACTTACCAGCAGATCCATTCACGTAGAATTCGAAAGCCGCCAAAGGTCCTTCAACTGATGAACATCTGGTATCTCTGTAGTCAACTAATATTTTCCAGTCTGGTAAAGGACCGTCAGGTTTGGTCACAGCTAGTATCGCCATTTCCAAAATTGGTAGAACTTTCACTAAGGAGAAAACCTGTTGAGGGTCAGCAGGCAGTAATACTCCAAGTTTAACGATTTTTTTGTAGAATTCATGTCTCTCAGGTCGGAGATTGAAGTTGATATTTTTGACGTAGTATGGTTGAGTTACTAGATCGTGAGGATATCCAATTGCTCGCGAGTCATCATGTACGTAACGTGATATATCGAAATATACAGAGTACTCAGTAGTATTAACTGGAACATCATCCTTTTTGTAGTACCCGTAATATTTATTGAGTTCTTGAGCATCTGGACCGTATTTCTCATTTTTATCATCATCTGTATGCCTTTTGTTGGATACTCGTCCTTTCCTGATATTCTTTCCGTACGTTCTTCCTTCATGTTTGTGTCCATGCCATTTATCTTTGGCATGATTGCCCTCATACAATCCTATGTCCTTACTTATATTTACATCACTAACACTAGCATCACATGTGGTTATCACATTCAAAACACACACATAGAAAATGAGGAATGAGAGCAATATTTGTTTTACTTTAGACGGTTTCTTTTTAATCTCGTATGTTTGAGGATGGTCCAAGTCGTCGTGAACATTATGCCACGTTCGTCTCTTTCTAAAGTCGGCGCGGTTTGCGTAAGGTCTCTTTTTGCACCTCAAAAACTTCACATTACAAGGGAGTATCGAACCTACGATCTCCTTTAACATTTTATCTTAGATTTATGTCATTTTATTAGATTACATTTCACACTGCGCACGCCATCTGTCGTATCGATGAATTATGTTTTAGTGTGAACGTGCCATTACGTGGAAAGCGATGATCGTTGATATAAAAAAGGACGTGATTAAGTAAATATTATAAAAAATATGTTCACAACAGTTCAATAAACTATCTATCTATCGATCTAAACGGTGCATTTGGTGAATGTACGAGTATCGAGAGAACTTGTTTAATAACGTCAACTCTTGGAAATGTTGGTGAGTTATAAATAAAAAGTGAAATGCACCCCAACATGAGTTGAATTTAACGATATCAGATTTTATCAATCGTATTAATAAATATGCAATTTTATTGCAAGTCTGTCATGTAACCTGTTTTCATAAGCAAGCAAACTGACGGTTGTTTCCCAAGTATGAATATATCTATAAAAATAATATTTTATATTCTTTTCCGTAAACGTTAAATGGTCTTACTCCAGATCGCTTAAGATCACCAATTGTTACACGAGCAAAGAAAGATAATAAAGATATCGATGGAAAAACACATCAATCTATTACTGTTAAAATGATATTCAACATCCAATGGATTCCACTTTATTCCTATAAGATTATGTTTATCCGAAATACCTATTACTTTATGGATGAGACGACGCGTTTGATAAGCAATATACATACTCCGCCTTCAAGATTTTTCCATAATAATTACGCGTTCCACGTGAATGTAGAGGACAATCTCGTCTCACCTATTGACATTCTACAGCATGACATTGTATAATTAAGACAGCTTCGTGGCGCAGTTGGCGCGTAGCCGGCTGTGAAACGAGAGGCCGTGGGTTCCATTCCCACACCGGGAAAAAATGTTTGTGTCACAGCAGATATTTGTGTCCGGGGTCTGGGTGTTGTGAGACTGAAAGTCTCTCATAGTCCTGATACCCATAACACAAGACTCGTATCTTAGTGTGGGGTCGGGGATATGTGTGTGACTGTTGGGTATTATTTATTAATTCTCTCAACATAAAATTTATTTTATTCTATTACGGATTTCGTATACTTCTCCATTAAAAAGGGTCTTATCACCTGGATTTAGGTAACAATTCAGTTTATTTTGAGTGTTTTAAGGGTAACTGGTATTTAATTAGTAGTAACAATAAAACCCGACTACTGAAAAATCACGCTCTTAAAAGTATGAAACAAGATTGTAATAAATATTTTATACATATTCATAGTGGCGTTCAAAGGACAACCGTGGTCGTATTCCACCTTCGATAACAATACAATACATTCTGCCAACTAGCATACGATCGGGTAAAGTGATATTGGGGTTTTCTATTTAGAAATACTCAATGTCAGGAGTCTGGAATTGTGCCCGGTAAGGCGATAGGCTAGCCCTCTATTACATTATGGGGCCATAATAAAATCAACGGAAAGTGGGTGTAACGCAAATATGATGCCACGCCACAGAGATTGTCAATTTAGCATAGCTTCAACAAATATTAAATTCATAAATTGCTCATTTAGTTTGGTTTCAAATAAAGTTATTACGTCCCTCCATAATACATAACGCGTCTGCTTAGAACTAATTTAATATCTTATAATGAAAGTTAGACAGTACTGAGTGGTGTATGTCTTCACAAGTTAAAGGACGGTCAAAGAATGTCACCTCTATTGTACTTGCAAATTTCATCTATACTAATATTATAAAGAGGAATGATTTCTATGTATGTTTGTAACGAATTGGCTCAAAAAGTACTGGACCGATTTTAAAAATTCTTTCACCATTTGAATGCTACATTATCACTGATTAATATAGGCTAATGATTAATGAATGCTATATTATCACTGATTAATATATAATTTTAATTGTAAGAAAAAAATAAGGTTCCCTTCTAAAACTACAATAATATTATGTTGTTAGGTGTAAAAAATTGTATGAAAATAACCTCCACGCGGCTGGAGCTTCGAGCAACAGCTAGTTACTAATAAATTGTCGTTCATATTTACGGAATGTTATAATGTGGTGGTTAAATGCTGGTGGTAGGATATTCCTATCCGAGATGGCTACACAGGCGCCACGGGGCGCCTACGTTCTGACTGACGCAGGTATTAACGGACCATGGGTGTTTCGGTTCGTTCCTGTGTCGGATCGGAAAGGAGGTATCCATCGTGTGCCACCATTGTAGCAACTGCCGCGAGGACACGGCCCAACATACGATGGAGGAGTGCCCAGCCTGGGACGAAGAGCGCAGTGCTCTCAGAGCAGTCGTTGGAGGAGACCTCTCGCTGCCAGCCGGAGGTTCTGGCGTGCGGTGGCCCACTTCTGCGAGAACGTCATCTTGCAGAAGGAGAGTGTTGAGAGGGATCGGGAACGATATGATCCCTCCCGCCGCCGGACGACGTAAGAGGAATGGTAAGAAGAGGAAGAACGCCCTGTGGAATGGGGGCGTTTGAATTCCACCACGGTAACCCCTCATAGAGATGGGTTGCTATTCTAGCACTCCTTAGAATACCCAGGAATCGCTCTGTAAGCGCCGAAGCAGGCCAACGCGGGGCTTTAGCTGGTAGTGTCGGGTTGGGTGTACATAGGGGGTAGGGACTCGGCCCAGCGGCAGCACGGATAGCCATCATCCGGGCGAGGGGGTGCTGGATCGTAGAACGGTTAGTTCAGCATAACCGTTTTATTCTTATTCCGCATTGCCCTGGCGCGGGCAGCATTAAAAAACGCTTTCTCCACGACAACAAAAAAAAGGATATTCCTATCCGCCCGGATAGCGACCACCGTACACAGAGTGTAAAACCCGCCAAATCCTTTGGACATAGAAACCATTGCCATGGCATTACGGACTATTCTGTAGGCCCTTTATAGACCTGCAATTCTTAAGTAAATTATTTAAATAATCCCATAACGTTTATAATAATAAATAATAATACTAGCCCTGTATTAAACATTGTCCTACTGCTGGGCACGGGCCTCCTCTACTAATCAGAGGGGTTAGGCTTTAGTCCACCACGCTGGCCTAATGCGGGTTGGTAGACTTCACACACCTTCGAAATTCTTATAAGAATTCTCAGGTATGCAGGTTTCCTCAAGATGTTTTCCTTCACCGTTAAAGCAAGCGATAATTAACATTTAATACACACATAACTTTAGAAAAGTCAGAGGTGTATGCCACTTGGGTTTCGAACCTACGACTTTCGTCTTGACAGTCCGTACGGCAACCAACTAGGCTATCACTGCTATACTAGTCATATAGATAGTAGATGCTATACTATCCCATAACGTTTAGTCTCTATAAACTAGATTGATGATAAAAATAGTATTTAAGTAAAAAACAAAATTATAATTTTTAATACACATAAACTTTAAAAAAGCAATTTCCTAAATTATAGTCAAAACTACACCAAATTCCATAGCATAGTTAAACATGTCTGTTTGTCTATCGACAGACGCGGATAATGACTATATACTATTTATTATAGAAAAATATAGAATTAAGATATCCAATTTTACTAATACTTATCCGGTATATAATTAATATTAAATAGAAGACATGACAATCATAAAAAAAATTGGGAAAGTAAATATAAACATATTTCTTTTACAAATGATAATATACAAACATACATTTTTTATGACCATTTTAAACTCATTAAAATAATAAGCTCAAAATATATTTGCGCTCAATCCACTTCTTTCAACATTCATATGCATCTAATAATACACTAGGCAATGCAATTTAAAAAGCAATCTAAAACTAGTTGCTTAATAATTATTTATAAAAAGTAAACCGACTTCAATAAAAAACAAATTATGCGTCACAATAAAATTTGAGGGTTTCCCTTGATTTTTCTGTGATTCCATCATCAGATCCTGACTTGGTGCCAATGGGACCACGTGGGAAGTATACCCTTTTAAACAAAAAAAAGAATTTCTCGAATCGGTCCAGGCGTCTTCGAGTAATCGGGTAACATACATAAAAAAAAAAGATTCCGGCGAATTGTTAACCTCCTCCTTTTTTGAAGTCGGTTAAAAAATTATAAACTGGGCAAGTGCGAGTTGAAATTGCGTGAAACTGTTCCATACTATTTAGTTTGCCAGATTTAGAAATGTTCGATTCGAGTTGCCTTTGATCTTTGAACAAGGCTTATATTCTGTAATTGCTTAGTATTTGAAATGCATTTGTGGGGGAAATATAAATAATATTATTGTTTGCGGAGCACATATACAATTCCCTCGCATATAGAAAGTAAAAAGCAGAATGCAAAAATAAAATAAAACAATAATGAAAACAGAAAATAGAATAAAATATTTTACAAAATGTCAACTGACTAAAAAGAAAAAAAATAAACGTGCCAGTTATCAAAAAGTATTTATGGAATTTGTTCCCATACATTAACGATATAATTTTTTTTATTCTCATCATTAGCTACATCATCATTTGATATGTCATTCATGATGTCTTATCGTCGCTAATTTGATTTGGTCACGCAAGTCCCTTATCATTTTACGTCAAAACCAGTTATTATGATACATGTTGATGACATATAATATGCCAGAAATGACACAATCTACGTAATTGGTCGTCGATTTTTTATTATCATGGGTTCTTATTACGTATTTGTTTAAGGCATAGCTATAAAATCGGCGCACACGCATCGCAGCACTTCGCGCCGTCTTGTTGGGAGGCGGCTGAGCTTACACCACATAAATTATTTTTGAATATATTATTGAATATATATAATTATTATTGAATATATTGAATAATGTGACGTATAAACGTACTACTCTTTTTATCCTGGCACGGCAAAGTGACCACACTGCACCTGATGGTAAGCGCAGTGCCGTCCAGTTAGATTATTAAGTTGCGAGAAACGATCTATCCTTCGCTACTAAACACAATCATGCTGACCTGCTTACGTGTAGTATAAGTGTAGCTTCTTCACACTACGCCATGGGGCGAGGAGGTGAAAAGGCGGTCGTAGGTTTAGTGTCAGAGTACTGAGAAGGCCGTAATACGGCCAAACATCGTACCCCAACTCTAGACCTCCGACAAAAACCAGATATACACTGGCTGACACCGGAACGCGACACACTTGCGAGTGCCGCTATGGAGGGTTTTACACCCTGTGTACGATGGTCGCTATCCGGGCGGATATGAATATCCTTCCACCAAATACACTTTTTCTCTATATATTCCACGCAAAGGAACAAAAATTAGTCTGCCATCATAATTATACATAATAATTTGTATTTACAAAGCTGTAAGCGAATACTGTTGTTGTTAAAAGATTCGAGGTCGAAACATAGGTATTATGTGTTACCAAATAAAACCGCTGTGCAAGTTGTATCACATGCTCGATGACTCAGTGAATATGGAAATTATAAACTATGAAGTTAGTACATTTACAAGGTAATTTCAAAATGTTTATGGCAACGTGTGAGTACTTTTTTAACATTAATTAGATTACATGTGGAAGAACTAGGCTATAGCCAGTTTTGATCTAGTGTTCAAAAAATTTAAGGAACTCAGCTGTCGCTGAAGGACCGCCTCGGTGGCGCAGTTGTAAATGCGCATGCGTTACGACTGCTTTGCTGAGATCTCGGGTTCGATCCCCGGGTCGGATAAAGTGATATTGGGTTTTTCTATCTAGGAATTCTCAATATTAGCCCGGAGTCTGGAACCTGTGCCAGGTATGGCGATAGGCTCGCCCCCATCACATTATGGGACCGAAATTTGTCGAAAAGTGGGTGTACTGGTTTATACCTCTGCCTACCCCTTCGGGGATTACAGGCGTGAATATATATATATGTATGTATAAACTCAGCTGTTTTTTTTATATAGTGGAGAAAAATCAAAAGGGAGCTGACGTTAGTTACACAAATGAAATTATAGGAGGATCTAATATTTTTACGTAACAATCATTACTTGATTGTTATTTCGAGAATAAAGTTTAAGTATAAGTAAGTAGTAAAGTGGTAGAACCACGCCGCTGACAGTATTGTCTTTAGTATACATATAAACACTCACGCCTGTCATCCCTAAGGGGTAGGCACAATTGTAGCCAGTACACCCACTTTTACGCCGAATTTATTACGGTGCAATAATGTAATAGGGGGCGCGCCCATCGCCATACCAGGCTCAATTCCTGACTCCGGGCTGATACTGAGTATTTCTAAATAAGAAAACCCACTATCACTTTACTCGATTAGGGAGCGAACCAGAGACCTCAGCACAGCAGTCGTAACGCATGCACAATTACAACTGCGCTATCGAGGCAGTATTGTCTTTAGTACAAATAGATTATAATAAAACAAGCCCTGTAAATAACTTGTCCCAATGCTGGGCACGGGCCTCCTTTACTATTGAGAGGGGTTAGGCCCTAGTCCACCACGCTGGCCTAATGCGGGTTGGTAGACTTCACACACTTTTCAAATTCTTATGTGAATACTCAGGTATGTAGGTTTCCTCACGATGTTTTCCAGCATTGTTAAAGCAAAAAGAATACAAATTTTGATGGACTAAATTCGCTCGATTAGGTTACTAATCTCTCGCAGATAACCAAAGTGATGGAAAAACACTTCCATTTATTCTCGAATTGTAAATTTTCTGAGTAACTTAACTTATTTTTGCCTAAAACATCATACGGTATATTCAGATTCAAAAAATTTGCCGTAGAATTTAATTTCCATTTACATATAGATAAGATACAAAAATTTACACCCATGTTTCATTATAATTGCTAGTTCACGTCTTGTAATGTGCTATATTTTATTCTGTTTAGATAGTGGCCCATCTGGATTTAAAATTAAGTTGACGAGGTTATTGATTTATGCGACTGCTATTTGACGATATATTTCCATAACATGGAACCGTGACCATGAAGGCTGTAAAACTTCCCAAACGTCAGGATTAAAAAAGTTTAATAAACCGCGATATAATCTGTAAAGTTAGTCATTTAAAACTATATTTAGCCCCTGAGGAAGATACTTCGTGATGACCACGACCGCTCTGTCAAGAGTGTTACGAAGGAGTAGAAGAAGACAAATACCATCTTGGTACTGCAGGTATTTTGCCCCTTGATTTTGTATCACGTCATCTAATATAATGTATAATTAAGAACGGTAGACAGCGGCTTTGCTGTGCCCTGGCATTGCAGAAGTCTATGGGCGGCGGTGACTACTTAACATCAGGTGGCCAGTTTGCTCGTCTGCCTATCGAGGCACTAAATTTCCCACGTTATATTTAAAAAACACTAGAGGCGAAAGTTCTATACAACTCGATTTTCTCAGGCTTCAATTGTACTTATAAAAAAATATACAAATAACTATCCTACAATGCTATAGTATTCAATAAATAAACACCAAACAGTCCCATATAGGTTTTATTAAGCATAGGTATTAGGAATTGAGAGACTTTTGGTATCAAAACCCGAATCAATTTTTTGTCATACAATCAATTTCATAGCTAGTTATCCGCCAGCTGCACTTCGGGATGTCAAATAACATTATTAAATTATTATCGACATAATTAAACGAATCTTAATCAATGTTACTAATGGCAATCTGTAACAAAAAATGAGAAAATTTTGCGAAATATCCAATTAATTACTGACTTCCTTTTTGCATTGCACTTCATCACTGTCCAGTTCATTATGTAAATTTTGAAATGACGTACACCTGATGATGGAATAACGGCCAGTGGAAATTTATATTTATTTATCCTCATACACTATCCGTGAATGGTTTTATTTATTTATTTATACACTTCATATACAAGGTATATAGGCGGACTTAATGCCAAAGGCATTCTCTCCCAGTCAACCTTAGGGTGATGCAGAGATGAACAAGGTAGGTGCATAAGATGTAGAGGAAAATGGTAAACAAAAAAAACTAATAAACACAATAATATAAATCCAAATACATGACATATGTATACATATATAGACATAAATATAAAATATATTGCAACTACATATATACTTATGTATATAAATATATAAAATATACATTAATTGTGAGATGATTCTGCCACTCCATTCAGCAATAATTGGCGAACTCTCAGCTTGAAAGTCGACCGGCTGGTGCACGATCTGATATCGAGAGGGAGTAAAGTAATTCCAGAGAAGTATTGATTGGATAGTGAAAGAAGAGTGAACGAAGTCAGAGCTGTGACGGGGATACTTAAGGAGAAGATAGCTATATGAGCGAAGATTTCTACCCTGACTGTCACAAAGGTATTGAAAGCGTGAAGATAAATAAGAGGGGGTGTAGCAGACGTATGTAACGAGAAAAGAGTAGTAAGTGCTCGCATAGATCGGCGCTGGCGAATCGGTAGCCATTTTAATTGCGAGCGATAGACAGAAACGTGGTCATATTTACGAAGATTAAAAATGAATCGAATGCAGTTGTTAAGAAGACAGTCAAGTTTGTTGAGTAGGTCTGCATTCAGATCATAATAGCACACATCACCATAGTCGATTATCGGAAGGATTAAGGCTTGCACGAGCATTGTCGTAGTTTTAACAGGGAGAAAATTCTTCAGGGCATAAAGAGAACGAAGGGTACCGGTGACTCTCTGACTTACAGAGTGCACCTGGGACCGCCAGCTCAAAGTGGAGTCGATGTGCAGCCCAAGGTCCTTAATACTCGGGCACCAAGGAATGACGGAGCCATCGTATACCACAGCAGGAATTAACCTAGAACCCAATCTGCTTGTAATTCTTGAACTACCTAAAATTATGGCCTGACATTTCGCCCGTTTTACGCGATTCTATTCGAAATTTGTGTTGAAGGTGTTGTGGAACCATAGTCCCTCGTAGTTCGTGACTCCCACGATACTCTACTTTAATATTGATGGATTGATCAAGGGGTTTGAATAACATGAGCAGTGCTTTCGTCGAATAATCCTGACTATTAAATCCTATTTATTTCCCAACGTTTTAAAGGGATAGTTTGTGTTAGGATTGGAACCAGTACACCTACTTTTCGCCGAATCTATGACGGTCCCATAATGTGATAGGGGGCGGGTCTATCGCCATACCGGGCACAATTCCAGACTGCGGGCTGATACTGAGTATTTCTAAATAGAAAACCCTAATATCATTTTCATTTTATTGTTTACATTATACAGCAGTCGTAACGCATGCGCGTTATACAATTTATTATACATTATACAACACCTAGGTAGTCCAAAAGAAATAATCGAGTTGGAAGTATAAATTTTCCACTTCCGTAGCAACGCAAAATAATAAATTACAGAGTTATTGACCTCAAGCATATAAATTAAAATTTGGATATGTCAGACGTAAGTACTACGGATGTTATTTAATGGATCCTTACATGTGAAATGTTATCTTGATTCTATTAGTAGGTAAGGAAAAAAACACCGGAAGGCACGGAAATTCCTCCTACAACTTCTAATGGTATTTGCATATTGTTTACCATAATGTCACGCTCATTTTGCCAGAGACAACACTCTCAAAGACGCACAGTTTATTAAATAAAAGTAATACAAAAAAATATTTATTTTATTCTCCATAGTCAAATATAAGATCGTAGAATTATTCATGCAATATTCGGACTTAATTGCTCTCTACTTTTTGTCAAATAGTCACAAAAGTTGAGTATAACTATAGCCGGGAGATGCAATGACGTCATATTCAACTATTAAAAATACTAACAATAAATAAATACACTAAAAAAAACAACATTATTCTTCTTATTCCTATATCTATAAGCAAATTATTTATTATTATTTCTGTTTTTCCTAAAAACTTTTATGTACACAAACTGCCCTCCCTTTATTCTTTTCCCTTTTCAATTTTTTCCATCTCATGGTTGTCTTGAAAAGATCGCCGAGAGCGATAAGACCGCCAATTGTACTTTTTTTTTTTTTTTGTTTTTCTATTTTTATGTATTTTAGTGTACAATAAAGAGTATAAATAAATAAAATACACTCAATAGTCACACACATAGTTCCACACTAGGCCAAACCTGCGCCGTCGGTATCAAGACGAGGGACTACGGTCTCACAACACCCAGACCCGAAACAAATATATGTCTGTCACACAAAAATGTTTGTCGGTGCGGGAATCGAACCCACGGCATTCACTTTTCAGACGGGCTACTTGCCCGCCACGGAGGCTGTCTATATCTGTATAAGTATTACTTGTTTACGGTTGAAACAATAAGGCCCTTTACTGGTATGGTAAAGTGAGGACACTGCAGATGGTAAGCGAAATGTAGTCTAGGTAAGGTATCAAGTAGCAAGAAACAATTCTTAATAGCATCGTAATAAGTATCACTCGTAATAAGTATGCCTATGCGTTACGACTACAGTGCTGAGGTCTTGAGTTTGAAGTCCGTCAGCTAAAGTGACGTTGGGTTTTTCTATTTAGAAATACTCAGTATCAACCCGGAGCCTGGAATTGAACCTAGGATGGCGATATTCTCGCCCCCTATTTTATGGGACCGAAAAGTGGCGAAAAGTGGATGTACTGGTTACCTTTTCGGGGATTACAGGCGTGAGTGTATATGTAAATATAAGCACAATAAACCAGCATGTAAAACGTAATTTGTGTAATGTGCACTCATATTCATAAAACTGCGTAATCATCACAGTCTTACGACTATATATCCAAAGGCGTAGGCGGAAGAACAAATAATTCACCCACGATTTGCCGAGATTATTTTCGTTCCTAAATACAATAGCTCTTAGAATTGAGTCGTATAGTCGTTACATACTGTTGCTTGCAATTAGACAAAGCTATTGTTCTTACCCAGACTTACGTATAGGAGATCTACCTAGCATTTCCTTTGTTTCATATTCATCATCATCATCATCATCTATCTGCCCTTATCCCACACTAAGTGGGGTCGGCACAATTGGTTTTAACTCTCCACGCAGCCCTATCATGCGTCAAATCTGCATTCACTCCTTTCACGCGCTTGTCCTCATTCACGCAATCCATCCACCTCTTTTTGGGTCTCCCACGACTCTTCCGTCCATCCACATTCATATTGACAACTAGTCTTGTTTCATGCCTTTCATCCCTCCTCATCACATGCCCATACCAAGCTAACCTAGCACTCCTCATCTTTTCTACAATTGGTGCTACTTTCAGACTTCCCCTTACATATTACCACACACATTTGTCTATGATAACACTCGTAATCTATTGCACATTGCACAGTATTGGAAGTGTGTGTACTTATTATTATATACGGATGCATGCAATATCACGTGTAACTAAATCAATATGCGTCACATAAAACCAAACTCGGCAAAGTAAGGCTGACTTATTTTTAGCAAATTAAAAAAACTGATGACTTTTGTTTAGTCGAAAGACAATTTTGCTGAATATTTTATTATAATCTGAGGAGATATTTAATTTAAGCAATGATAAAATTAAGCTTAACCGTGAGAAATCTAATAAATTTTTCTGGATTGCTGAGTTTGATACCAACTAAGGTAAGGTAGCCTTGTCATTGACTTCATGAGAAATAGGATTCTTGACTTGACAGACGCTTCTGATTGGTTGATAGTGAAAGATTGCCAATTTTGGTTCTAAAGCAACTTTGTGTTTTTAATTATAAAACATTGCAATAGTCGATGCAGATTTTAATTTCCTATACATTTATCTCATTTTTGCTCAACTAACTACTTTGCTGACTTTGGTTCTATTGGACCCAATTAATAAAGAAGTTCCGCAAATTATAACTATAGGTGTAAATTTATTATGGGCTTTTATTTATATTTTCAGTTTGTCGCCAAATAATATAAATAGTCAGTGTTATTTGAAGCTATTTTCTTATTATTTCTTATAAATTAGTATATTGGCCCTGTATACACTATCCCACTGATGGGCCCGGACCTCCTTTAATGGGTTTAAAGAATTTATTAACTCATAAAAGACAAAAGTCCACTTACAATGAGTATTAGTAAATATAAATTATTTTTGTATATAATAGTTCAATCATTCTTACCTAAGCAAAATACAAAAGCTTACGCAAATATTTTTTCGTGTACATATTTTTTTAATCTACTTTTATAATTATTTAATGATTCACATTATTTTAATGAGAATGCCCACCACGCTGGCCTAATGCGGGTTGGTAGACTTCACATACCTTCGAAATTATTACAGAATAGGGTAGTTGACAGTAAGTGAAAACCTGATAGATTTAGCTGGTGGTAGGATATTCGTATCCGCCCGGATAGCAACCACCGTACACAGGGCGAAAAACCCGCCATAGTGGCACACGCAAGTGTGTCGCGTTCCGGGATCAGCCAGTGTACATCCGGTTTTTGTCGGGGGTCTGGAGTTGGGGTACAATGGCCATTTTGCGGCCTTCTTAGTACTCTGACACTAGACCCTCGACCCCTTCTTCACCTTCTTGCTCATGGCGTAGTGTGAAGAAGCAGGCCGGCATGAGTGTGTTGAGTAGTGGGGGATAGATCGTCTCTCGCTACTCAGTACTCTATTTGGACCGCACTGTGCTTACCATCAGGTACAGTGCGGTCACTTTGCCGTGCCAGGATAAAAAAAAAAAAAAAAGTTTTTTTTTATAATAGATACTAGTCTAAAAATATCGAAAATAAACCAAATTGTTATTTTTACGTGATTATTTATTATTTTCAAGAAACAAATATATTTGTATTTTCTCACGTGACATGAAACACCTATCAGTCAGGCATGACGTCACCGGTTGAAACATATACGAAAACACTGAGCCAAACTTATATTAGTTTTGCAGATGCTGACGTCACACGACATGACAGTTGGTAGCGTTTAGGTGAGAAAAATAAAGTTGCTTTATAAATGCAAGTTTTCAAGATTAATAATCTTGATAACTTATGTTTATTAATGATAATATTTTAATAATAAAGACCATAAAGAATAATATAAAAGGGTTTCCCAAAAACAGTAATCTAGCCTATTCTCAGGTGTGCATGTTTTCTCAAATTGTTTTTCTTCGCCGTTAAAGTAAGCGGTAAATAACAATGAATAATGACGATTATTTTCATCTCGGCAATCTGTATTACTTTCATCTAGCCTATCGCTGCTTTTTATGTTATCATATAATGTCATCATATAATGTAAAAAAACATTAATAGGATATAGCTTGTTGAATAACAAGACATCTAATTTCCTGGAAATTAAATTTCATTTAAATCTTTACCAGGCCGGACATTGGATGACGATTACATATACAGGGTGCGGCGTAATGAATGGATATTAAGGATATGGGTATGGATTTACACTCGCGCCTGCAATCCCCGAAGGGGTAGGCAGAGGTGTAGCTAGTGCATCCACATTTTGCCGAGCTTATTACCGTTCCATGATGTGATAGGGGCGAGCCAAGCGCCATACCGGGCACAATTCAACGCTCTGGGTATATACTAAATGTTATAGACAAACCCAATATCACTTTACCCGACCTGAGGTTCGAACCCGAGACCTCAGCAGAACAGTTGTACCGCGTACGCAATAACAACTGCGCCAAAGCAGTCGTTAATCGTGGATGATGATTAATTGTAATTAAAGCGAAGTAATGTTTTTTTTTCTTAAAACTATTATGTACACAGTCTGCCCTCTCTCTTTCTTTTTCCATTTCAAATTTTCCATCTCATGGTTATCTTGAAAAAACTCCTCTGACTTTTCTAAAGTTATATGTGTATTCAAATGTTAATTATCGCTTGCTTTAACGGTGAAGGAAAACATCGTGAGGAAGCTTGCATGCCTGAGAATTCTTATAAGAATTTCGAAGGTATGTGAAGTCTACCAACCCGCATTAGGCCAGCGTGGTGGACTAAGGCCTAACCCCTCTCATTAGTAGAGCAAGCCCGTGCCCAGCAGTGGGACAATGTTTAATACAGGGCTAGTATCCTGTATATATAAAAGAAGAAACTGACTGACTGACTGATCGATCAACGCACAGCCTAAACGGCTGGGGTTAGAGACTTGAAATTTTGACAGTATGTACCTTTTATCACATAGGCGTCCACTAAGGAAGGGTTTTTGGAAATACCACCCCTAAGGGGGTAAAATAGGGGATAATAGTTTGTATGAAAATCCGTCATTTTTTAAGTTAAATTCATGAAAATTAGTATTTGACCTTATAGTTAAAAATAAAAAATATATTTCAGGATTTTTGGATATTCCACCTGTAAGGGGGTAAAATAGGGATAGAAAGTTTGTATGAAAATCTGTCATTTTTGAAGTTAAACGCATGAAAATTGGTATTTGGCGTCTAAGTAAAAAATATATGTTTCAGGATTTTTGGAAATTCCACCCCTGACGGGGTAAAATAGGGGAAGAAAGTTTGTACGCAAATCCGTCATTTTTGAAGTTAAAGGCATAAAAATTAGTATTTGGACTTTTAGTTAAAAATAAAAAATACATTTTAAAGGATTTTTAGAAATTGCACCCCTAAGGGGGTAAAATAGAGGAAGAAAGTTTGTATGAAAAATCCGTATTTTTTTAAGTTAAATGCATGAATATTGGTATTGGGCCTCTCAGTTAAAAATAAAAAATATATATTTCAGGATTTATGGAAATTGGGGTAAAATAGGGGATGAAAAATGTTAGGATGGTTTTGTTTTTGTTTTAGACAGAGCAAGGAATCCACATGATTTCTTGCGTAGTGTTAGATGATGGGCTACTTTTTATACCAGAAAATGCACGGTTTCTACGAGATAGCATAATAAAGGAAGGTGTAATAGCTTAAAAGGTCTCCATGGATTTTATACATTTTCTTCCAAAAATAACCACCACGCGGGCGTAGCCGCGGACAAAAGCTAGTTATTATTATAAAGCGCATTTAATCATAGAACTGTATTATTCTACAAAGCTAATAGGTAAATGCTAACCGCATGTATATTTAGAACGTTGTTAATCTAAAAAGGAAATTGTTTGTTTGTTTTTAATTAATACGCGGGAACTAGCTGTTGGTATTTAACTCTTATTAAGGCTATGTTTACGTAAATAGACTTATTTGATATGGAAGTGTGAAAAATGGCGGTTAAACGTCAGTATTTATATTTGACAACCACCGACAGCCTACATGGTGCAGTAAGCGAGTAGCCGGCTCTGAATCGACTTGGGTTCGATTCCCACACCGGGACAAATGTTGTGTGTGTGTGACGAAAATGGCCGTTAAGCTTAAGTTAATATTTGACAACCCCCGACAGCAACCATGGCACAGTAGGTGAGTAGCCGGCTGTGAAACGACTTGGGTTCGATTCCCACACCGGGACAAATGTTTGTGTGACGGAAAGAAATTGGTGTCCGGGGTCTGAGTGTTGTGAGACCGAAAGTCTCTCGTAATCCCTGATACCCACGACACAAGACTCGTATCTTACTGTGGGGTCGGGGCTATGTGTGCGACTGTCGGGTGTTATTTATTTAAAACCTACGTCACTACGTAAAATTCAGCGGGCGAACAGCCGCTTTGAAACGAGATGTGAGTTCGATTCCTGTACCATGACAATTGTTTTTACAGGTCTGGCTTTAGTGATTAAAAGTCTCGTGGAGCCCAATTTCCACAGCACTGAACCACTATTTCGTCGAAAAGTGACGTAAACCACTCAAGCATCATCTGGCCATATTAGGCCGGGTTCTAACTGGCAATACTCAGCGTTTTTGACGTGCGTATTCCGACTGAAGGACATGTATCCATGGCTATGCGTGAGTAAAAAAAAAAATTGCAAGCAATAGCAAGGATACGGTAACCGCTTACCATCAGGCGAGCTTATTACCGTCCCATGATAGGGGGCGAGCCTATTGCCATACCGGGCACAATTGCAGACTCCGGGCTAATACTGAGCATTTCGTGATAGAAAAGCTCAATATGACTTTGCCCGACCCGGGATCGAACCCGAGACCTCAGCACAGCAGTCGTACTGGATACGCAATTATAAATGCACCACCGATGCAGACTAGACTAATGAGACGATCAATTAAATTCAATTAATATTTCCTCATTTATTAAGCGTGTAGGTATTTCTGTAAGACACAAATGGCCACTTGTCAATTAGTGCAGTGTTACATATTTATTAAGTTAACACATTGTACTAGCACGTATAATAAATAAATATAGACACAGGAATGTAATATGTCAATAAATTACGGTTTACACAAAGAAAAAATTTATAAGTATTATTATTTATTGCGGAATTCTATTTTATTTGGGAAGCTTACGGCTACATTTACAATGACATTACAATTATTAGGCGTAATGATTTATTAGATAAACTAGATGTTGCTCGCGGCTCCGCCCGCGTGGAGCCATGGAGCCGTGGAGCATTCCATAGGAAGCGTGCATTTTTCCGGGATAAAAGTAGCCTATGTAATTCTTTAACCCCTTAACTACAACCGTGCAAGAAATCATGTCGATCCGTTGCTCTGTGGAAAACAAAATCTATCCCCCGGGAACCTTACACTTATCCGGGATAAAAAGTAGCCTATGTACTATTCCAGACTGTAGTCTATCTCGGTGCCAAATTTCAGCCAGATCCGTCCTGCCGTTATTGCGTGATTGAGTAACAAACATCCATCCATACTTACAAACTTTCGCGTTTATAATATTAGTAGGATAGTAGGATAAATTCCACAGTCACTAACATAGTCCTATCATATCTTGTGTGGTAGGAATCAGGAACTACGAGAGACTTTAGTCTCGCGACACTCAGATTCAGTCTCCTTTAGGCGTAGTGTAAATAAGTAAAAGTTTTTTAATACAAAAAAGTACACCGACTTTAATAAAAAACAAATAGTGCGTCCCTATTAAATTTGAGGGTGGCCCTCGATTTTTCTGAGATCCAATCAGATCCTGACTTGGTACCAATGGGACCACCTGGGATGTATACCCTTTTAAACAAAAAAAGAATTTCTCTAATCGGCCCAGGCGTCTCCGAGTAATCGGGGAACATACATAAAAAAAACCGACGAATTGAGAACCTCCTCCTTTTTTTTAAGTCGGTTATGAAGTTACACAGTACGTTACACAGTATGTTACGTTACACAGCAGATACTCGAATTGAACGGCACTGCACTTACCATCAGGTACAGTGTGGTTACTTTACTGTACCAGGATAAAAAAAAGACCCGGAAAAAATATTTCTCGATCACATATCTTATAATAAAAATTTATACAATTTCTCTCATAATATAATGAAAATGAAATCTGTATATATCTTAGAGTATTTAACACTGGAGACGCCATTGAGCGCTTACCCCGTATGACAAATGTAAGAGCACGGTGCTCATACACGTTCTATAAAACGAGTTGCGCTTCGTGATCCGCCACTAAAAAAGTGACATCACGTGCGAATGGAGCTCCCTGAAAACGCGAGCCTGTAGCGGTATTAACATGTAAAAATAGATCTGACACATCAAACTTACAAAAATACAAAATTATTTTTCACCTGGACATATTTTTTTAAAGTAATATATTCATTAAAAGCAACAAAACATATAATCTCTAAAAATTATCATCGGGTAATAAATGTTGCCATATTAAACTTTTAGCCACAGTAGTGCAAAATTTATTTGCATTCAATATCTTAAACGCAATTTGTTTTTTTAATCTTCATTTTTAACTAATGTTGCCCGCGGCTCCGCCCGCGTTTAGGTCTTGGAGCATTTTAACCTTCTATATTTTGCTATCCCATAAGAAGCGTGCATTTTTTCGAGTTAAAAGTGGTCTTTGTCATTTTCTGATCCCTAAACTGTCACTATGCAAAAAATCATGTCGATCCTTTGCTCTGTGAAAAACTAAACTATCCCATGGGAACTGTACATTTCTCCGGGATAAAAAGTAGCCTATGTGCTTTTCCAGACTATAATTTATCTCTGTGCCAAATTTTCAGTAGATCCGTCCAGCCGTTGTAGCGTGATTGGATATCAAACAACCATGCATCCATCCAAACATAAGCATTTATAATATTAGTAGGATTACTTTATTTATGCTTCTTAATTTATAATTTAAAAATATTAGGAGAGTTGACATTTCGACTAAGTTTACAATTTCATAAACTTTATGCCAGTGTAGCATTTTGGGTGGTTTATGTGGTAACACTGTCGTTTATGCAAGACTCAAATAGTGTTGTAGATAAACTTATAAAGGTTATCGATAAAATTACTAATCCATCTGGACTGTCTTCTAAACACATACTTTTAATGTAAATAGTTCTAACACACTAGGAATGTCACAAAATATGACAAAACCAGAATAAAGTTTTTGTCAAAAAAAGTGATCCTAAAATTGTATCCGGTATATTTAAAAAATATTTAGGTATGAATTTTGGCGCCATTCATTTATTACGTAAGATGATGTAGGGGGGGAGTCGATCATGTCTTATTTTTTCTTACAAGGGGTGGGAGGGAGTCTTAATAGTTCTTACGTAAGATCACACAAATGCGCAAAGTTAGGATTATACTTTGAAAAAACGCGGGCCATGCCTATAATTTTAAAAACAAGCAACTTAGATTTTTGAAATTTTTTTTGTTAACCGGTATGACTTGTCTTTTCACCCGGTTCCGGCTTGACGTCGACTTTTGGGGACTTTTTAAATGCTCTTCATAATAGATAGCCGTTAGCCGGCTACCACACCAAAACAGGCGATAATCGCTCTCAATGACATACAATAATTTCATTCACAGCATTTGCTAATCGCATTCGTTACCAGTAACACTGTATTTCTTGGCTCCGCTTATTTAATTTGAAATTTTATGGAATAACAGAACACTTAATTTTCTTACAAACTATATACCATTGGAAAGGTCGTGTTGTGTACTTTCCGGTGGTATATTTGCTGAGGTATAATCGGAATACCTCAAAACGAGTGAGTAATCAACATTTTAAAATAATTTGCAACGGCCGTCATTGTTGTGTTGCATGTGCTGATATACCAGAAAAACGCTACTCTACAATTAGTGTTGACCAAAAAAAAATTGAAGTGTCACGGATGATGTGCAAAGCAACCAAAAACTGATAACAGTAATACACCTTTACGTCCCATTGACTCACCCGGGAAGTCGAGGAACAATAATGACTCGCTACCTTTTAATGACAATATTACGCATCGAAAAAAGCCACTGTTGATACTAGCGCAATTAGTGGAAGTGCCAGCTTAAACTCTTCCGCGTCAGTTATTACAAAGATAGACGCTAGGGAAATAATAAGAGAAGAATTCAATGTCATGAAATTGGCTTTAGCACAGGAGCTTAACCAAACACTTAAGCAGATGGTGAGAACCGAATTTCAATCTCGAAAATCAATTCATAAAACAGGAAATAACTGCTTTGGATAATAATGTTTGTTTCTGAATGAAAATTATGAAACCACCAAATCCGCCATCGCCAAATACCAAGACACACTGGGAGAGCTAAAGAAATAGAACGTTCAGTTAACATATACGTTACAGGATCTGCAAATCAGGCTTCAGGTTGCTGAGCAGCATAACCGTTCTAACAATCTTGAGATAGAGTGTTTCCCCGAGCACAAACAGTAAAACTTGCTATCTATAATTACTCAGCTGTCTAAGGTATCCTGCAACTTGAAAGAATCCGACATTCATCATTGCACTCGTGTGGTAAAAAGTAACAGAGAAGACAAGAGACCTCGCTCAATCATTGTTAAATTGGCTACCTCTAGGCTTCGGGATACATTTTAGCGAAAACAATAAATTTTAATAAGGCAAATCCAAACGACAAGCTCAGTACTGCTCACATAGGCATTGGAGGTAATAAATCGCCGCTTTACATTATTGAGCACCTTTCACCTAAAAACAAATTACACGCAGCGGCTCGCCAGATCGTCAAAGAAAAAGAGTACAAATTCGTGTAGATTAAGCAAGGTCGTGTTTTCATTAGGAAAACAGAAGAAGACGAGTTTACTTATATAAGAAACCAAGAGACCAGAACCGACCTAAAACAATTCTCTGCCATATCCATACTAGCTGTTGCTCGCGGCTCCGCCCCCGTGGAGTTTATTTTCGGGAGCAGAAGTATCAATGCAAGGAGTTGTCTTCTGCACTGAGACACCTATAGCGATCGTCCTGAATCTCAGGGGTTGTGACTGTCTAGATGGCTAGACAGGCACAACTCCTAACTTAAACTTCTAGCACTCCTTATAATACCCCGGGATCACTCCGTAAGTGTCGAAGAAGGCCACCGCGGGGTTTTAGCTGGTAGTGTCCGGTTGGGTGTACATAAGTAGTAGGGACTCGGCCCAGCCGCAGCCCGGATAGCCATCATCCGGGCGAGGGGGTGCTGGGTCGTAAGACCGGCTAGTCCAGCATAACCGTTTTAATCTCATTCCGCTTCCCCCCGAAGCAGACGGCAGTAATAAAATGCTTTCCCCGCGACAAAAAAAAAGTGTTGTGCCTGAAGCTTGAGATTACATTTAAAGAATACCTCATAAGTTAACTCCTGACTTCGCCCTTTAAGGGATGATTTGGTAAAAACGTTGAAACACGTATTTCTTTATTTTTTACCAAAAGCCTAAATATGAATTTTCAGATCCCTAAGTTGAAGTATTACGGATTGCCCATACAAACTTTTAACCTCTATTTCACCCCTTTCAAGATATTTTTTGAGACAAAAGATACCCTATGTCCTTCCGTAGGATATAATCTATCCCTCTACTGAATTTCATTAGGATTTGTTCACCCGTTTAGTCATGAAAAGGTAAGAAACAGACATACAAACAACAATATTAATTTTGCTGCGGAGATATTTTAAAACTGTAATATCTCCTAAGATATTCATTGAAATCAAATGACGTAAAGGGCAACTTTGTTCAAAATTAAATACTTGTGATGAATAAAGTATTTATTTGGATAAGGATTAATACCATGTTTATAAAAACCCCTTTCCAAATAATACATTGTTTCAGAACAAATTCGATAACCATTAAAAAGGTTATAGTGAGCCAACCGAAATATATAGACATATGCTATCGCGGACTTTTTTTAGAACTTTTTAAGAGGAACAATTTCGTCGTACATGATCGTTATGTAACTTTAACCGTTAACGCAGCGTACGCAACGGAAGCTCTCAAAAGGAATCAATTTTCCCCGTTTTTGCAACATTTTTCATTGCTGCTCCGCTCCTATTGGTGATAGCGTGATGTTATATACCCTATAGTGCTCCTCGATAAATGGGCTATCCAAAACTAAAAGATTTTTTTCAATTCGAACCAGTAGTTCCTGAGATTAGCCCGTTCAAATAAACAAACAAACTCTTCAGCTTTATATAATAGTATAGATTAAATAAATTAAAGGCGTATTATTTAAAAAAAAAAACAAAAAAATAAAGTTTTTATTTTTGCTTATTTGGCTTGTATTTTTCTCAGTACTCATTACCTTTATTATCTTTTCAGTATTTCGATTAAATTAGAAATATTAATTTACACTATTTTTAACTATACCTCTCTACTTCCGTCCCTTTTCACGAAATCACACCCAGAGATTGCAAGAAAGCGATATAAAAGATGATACACATAAAAAAATATCTTAAAACATTTAATAAATTATAATTGTTTTATTTTATCTATCGATAGATAAGGACAACGCTATCTATACCTCGTGTCGACATTGCTACGCTCTACTGTTTTTACACAGTTGTCAATATATGACACTGTAAATATATTTCACAACAAGATAAATTTGTAACTGTGTGCATAAATTTGCCAGTGTTGTATGAAATGGTGTAGTGTGCGTGCGTAGCGACGTGATTACATTTTGCATTTGTGTGCACATGTTTATTTGTAGTTGTACGAAGCCCCCCACCGACATTGCTGAATTTTTTGTTCAAGATTCGAGCGTAATGCCGTCTCCTTTTGGTTGCCTACTCTAAGGTATATATAAAAGAAGAAACTGACTGACTGACTGACTGACTGACTGACTGACTGACTGACTGACTGACTGACTGATCGATCAACGCACAGCCAAAACGGCTGGGGTTAGAGACTTGAAATTTTGACAGTAGGTACCTTTTATGACGTAGGCATCCACTAAGGAAGGGTTTTTGGAAATACCACCCCTAAGGGGGTAAAATAGGGGATGATAGTTTGTATGAAAATCCGTCATTTTTGAAGTTAAATTTATGAAAATTAGTATTTGGCCTTTTAGTCAAAAATAAAAAATATATATTTAAGGGTTTTTGGAAATTCCACCCCTAAGGGGGTTAAATAGGGTAAGAAAGTTTGTATGAAAATCCTTCATTTTTGAAGTTAAATGCATGAAAATTGGTATTTTGTAGTGTATACTTTTTGTCTCAAACATGACCTCCACGCGGGCGGAGCCGCGAGCAACAGCTAGTGATACATAAAGATTTCTGGTATTTTTCGACAGGTAGACTTGTTTTTTGGTTGGTCATAAATGTTCCATAAAAATCAAGGAAGCCTTTCACGAGGTGATTTGTTTTCCACATTTATACAATGTATAACTCATAGTATTATCGTGTAGTTATTATGTTTGTAACACTCGTAAACATGGGGATTTTATAGCAACTAACAACGCGTGTTAATTACTTTAGAGTAAAAAACTTAACCTACAAAGTAAGTTGACACAGTATTACAACGCGGACAAAGTGGTACTTGCTCCGGTTAATAAATAATATATAATAATACAAGCCCTGTATTAAACATTGTCCATCTGCTGGGCACGGGCCTCGTGTACTAATGAGAGGAGTTAGGCCTTAGTCCACCACGCTGGCATAATGCGGGTTGGTAGACTTCACATACCTTCGAAATTCGTATAAGAATTCTCAGATATGCAGGTTTCCTCAAGATGTTTTCCTTCACCGTTCAAGCAAGCCATAATCAACATTTAATACACACATAACTTTAGAAAAGTCAGAGGTGTACGCCACTCGGGTTTCGAACATACGACTTTCGTCTTGACAGTCCGTACCGCAACCAACTAGGCTATCGCTGCATTTTTGCTTGCTCCGGTTGTTATACATATATTTATATTTGACAGTGACGCAGTGGGCGAGTAGCTGGCTGTGAAAAGAGCCGGGTTCGATAGGGTTACCAACCCCGGAATTCAAATACTAGTATTGAAGTTAGAAAAACTAGGAAAATTCAGTTTACAAACAGGACGCATCTTGGTTTTTAAATAGCGTGAACACTTGCAATCCGAGAGATCCCCTAAAGTAAAAATTGCAAAAGTGGCGTGCGAATTTTAAAACACAGGACTTTATCAGGGCGGTTTAAAAACCCAGGACGCTCTTTAAAAACTATCCAGGACATCCCAGGACGCTCTAAAAACCAGGACATGTCATGGGAAAACAGGACGGTTGGCAACTCTGGGGCTCGATTCCCGTCGAGACAAATTGTGTGACAGAAAGATATTTGTTTCGGGTCTGGGTGTTGTGGGACCGTAGTCGTCTACTCGCCCGTTACGCCATAGAGTCTACAGCGACACACACAATATTATACATTAGGGGTTTGCGAATATCTTTCGAATCGAATATTAATATTCGATTGAATGCCCAAATCTTTTAAATAAAGTGCCATGGCCATGACACATATTCATCATTCATAAAATAGTCTTTTCATTTTTTTATGAATATTTAGGAATACCTTGTACTTCTGCCAAAAGTGAAAGGTTATTTTCCTCTGCTGGTGATATTGTATCTGAGAAAAGAACATTATTATCGCCAGATATTAGCAAAACTTTCGAATTATTCGGGAACTTTCGAAACAATTTGAAAATTCGAATTATTTGCACACACCTATTATACATATTATACACAGCGAATAAATTTCGCCGAAATCACTAACATTACATTCTAAAAATAAACGCACACCTGCACACAACCGGCTTAAATAGCAAAAAATCACGTCGATAAAAATGGATCGACACACCGTTGCCAAATTCTAAATATAAAAATTCCGAACATGTCCTTACGCTACCCACATCAACGCTAATAAACGAAATGAAAAAACTAACTTAAGGCCAACCGCACATTAACGCATTGTACCGACACCTGCTCCGAAAACTACGATCGATCGGATCGTTTCAAATCGCACTGATTTAAAGTTGGGCTCCATGGGTACAGTTGGCTACAGCAAAACTTTTTTTAACACTACCGTATAATTAAAATCTACCGTTGTCTGATAATACAATTACTTTTTAAATAAAAATTAAACCGCCTTCAAAAAAACCCAGACACAACTAAAAAGCACAAAATAATTGGTTACATTTAAATCAATTAGTTATATGCAATTTAAATCAATTATTTTTGGAGTCGGTGCCGGTGTTGTTTTCTTTACTTTTAGATTTATAAAAACCAAGTCTGGATCTATTTTATATTTTTTTGTATGCCTGATTATTCTGTTTTTTCCATGTTTTGGCTGGCACCGACTCCAAATAATTGATTTAAATTGCATATAACTAATTGATTTAAATGTAACCAATTATTTTTTGCTTTTTAGTTGTGTCTGGGTTTTTTTGAAGGCGGTTTAATTTTTATTTAAAAAGTAATAATTTATTTTTTGCTTTTTAGTGGTAAATTATATAAAATCGGTTAAAAGCTGCTGAAGATATTAGAATTTACGTGTATTTTAATTTTATCACCCCTCTCCCTCACCCCCACCCCTTTTACCCTCTCTCACTGAAACTTAACTTTTATAATGAAAGTAATGCAAAAAGAACCACTGGAATACTACTTAATTTTAAGGAGTTACCCTCTCCAGCTCCGAAGATATTCATCAGATCTTCACCATATTTTTATGGGACCAAATGACAAGCACCAGCTTTCAATCAAAGAAAGAATGGTCGAAATCGGTTCACACAGTACAGAGAAACGAGGTAACAAACATAAAAAAAAAAAAAAAGCAACATACAGTCGAATTGAGAACCTCCTCCTTTTTTTGAAGTCGGTTAAAAACTAACATTATACTTTTTCATAATGGTTTCTTATGTTTACGCGAATATGACATAAATTCCGAAAAATAATAATAATACTAGCCCTAGTATTAAACATTGTCACACTGCTGGGCACGGGCCTCCTCTACTAATGAGAGGAGTTAGGCCTTAGTCCACCACGCTGGCCTAATGAGGGTTGGTAGACTTCACATACCTTAGAAATTCTTACTAGAATTCTCAGGTATGCACGTTTTCTCACGATGTTTTCCTTCACCGTTAAAGCAAGCGATAATTAACATTTAATACACACGTAACTTTAGAAAAGTCAGAAGTGTATGCCACTTGGGTTTCGAACATACGACTTTCGTTTTGGCAGTCCGTACCGCAACCAACTAGGCTATCGCTGCTAATTCCGAAAAATATTGTGTTATATTACAAAAAAATGTCGCTTAAATTACATATACCGTAATAGTTGGACCTAATTTTTCCTCTAACTAGTATAGTAAATTATTTATTCCGTTATGTAGTGAAACTAGTTCTTTGCTCATAGTTAACAGCCATATTACTCAGTCACCAAGCTAAATTAATGCATTTAATCAAGCCACTGAAAATACCATAGGCGATAATAAAATCGCAGATGATTTTTTGTCTTTATTAATAAATAAATACATCCAACTGCCACACGCATAGTTCTGACTCCACACTAGGTAGACCCTGTATGGTGAGTATCAAGAACTACGAGGCACTACGGTCCCACAACACCCAGGAGGGTTACTCTTGACACTCGATTCCAATTTAAAATTGGGATTGGGTTCGAAAACTGTATTCTACTGCAATTGGCACTCTTGAACGCAACACCAGCGCACGATTTAACTGAATCCGGTTGATTTGTTAGTAACTAAATGAAAAAGAGTATTTAGGATCGCTAGTTCGTCAATATTCGATTTCATTTAGTTGAGTGAGTTAGAGTTCCAATATCTTCTAGATTGGAATTGAAACTGTATCGAGTTCGAGATTGGAATTGATTTCAAGAGTAGGCCTACAAACCCGAAACAAATATCTATCTGTCACACAAATATTTGTCCCCCTGTGGGAATTGAACCCTCTCATTTCACAGCCGGCTACTGCGCCACGGAGGCTGTCAAATAATGTGCGTCGACAAAAAGTGTAATGTGTGCGCAGAACATAAAAGCGTAAAGTAATTCGAGTATCGGCCGTGACTTTGCTCACCTCGAATTCTATAAATAAAACATTGTTACAAGTTTTCGGATACATAAAATTATGCGAGAATTTAACGAAGCGTGTATATAGTTGCTTGAAAATTTTAATTCGATATATTAATTATGTATTTGTGGCGTTAAGCCTCGGTGGCGCAGTTGTAATTGCGTAGGCAGTACTACTGTGCTAAGGTCTCGGGTTCGATCCCCGGGTCGGGTAAAAGTGATATTTAGTTTTTGCATAATACTCAGTATCAGCCCGAGTCTGGAATTTGGCCGCCTATAAGTTCGCCTATCACATGATGGGACGGAATTAGCTCGGCGAAATGTAGTCGAATTAAACCTGTCTACCTTTCGGGGATTACAGGTGTGAGTGCTTATGTATATATGTAATTATCGTACGGTGGCGTAATTATTATATATTGTGAAAAAAAACTTACGTTGTAATGTAAATATTTTTGTTTGTTTTTTGGCAAAAGTGTGAAGTCGTCACGTGCCTAGAATAAATATACATAAACATACACTCACGCCTGTAATCCCCGAAGGGGTAGGCAGAGGTGTAACGAGTACACCCACTTTTCGCCGAATTTCAGTCCCATAATGTGATAGGGGGCGAGCCTATCGCCATACCGGGCACAGATTCCAGACTCCGGGCTAATACTGAGAATTTCTAGATAGAAAAACCCAATATCACTTTACCCGACCCGGGGATCGAACCCGAGACCTCAGCACAGCAGCGGTCGTAACGCATGCGCAATTACAACTGCGCCACCGAGGCAGTCCCTAGAATAAATAACCTCTAAAATTAAACAAAAGTAAATCAGGAAGTGACGAAAATTTTAAAGGTGACAGCATAAACTAACAAATAATGGTAGGTATTCAATGAGAGTATCTATCGTATGTTTTTATATTGAAGGCTGGCAAACGAGCTAGTGGGTCACCTGATAATATTATTTTTTTACTATGGCAAAGAGACCACACTGCATCTGATAATAAGCACAGTGTCGGCCAGTTAGAGTATCAAGTAGTGAGAGACAATCTATCCTTTGCTACTCAACACGATCATGCCGGCCTGCTGTGTAGCTCCTTGACACTACGCCATGGGGCAAGGAGGTGAAGAAGCGATCGTGGGTCTAGTGACAGAGTCAAAAGGCCGCAACACGGCCAAACATTGTACCCCAACGCTAGACCCCGACAAAAACCGGGTGTACACTGGCTGACCCCGGAACGCGACACACTTCAGTGTGCCACTATGACCAGTTTAATTGTCTCTCCCGCTACTAAATACCTATTATATAAGAATATATCATGGCTGAGTTGCCGGCTTAAATAAATAAAGAATTGATTTAAATAAGTTTAGTTTTCAAGTTAAATTTTGAAGTGATAGAGCCACGCTGTAGACATATATATTTGTCTACAGCGTGCCATTCATGCTGGCTCGACCGGGGTGATACCACTGTCTCACAGAAAACCAACGTAAAGTGACAGTTTACTGTCGCGTTTCGTATGGTAAGTGAGATATCCGGATGCCCAGATTCCCCCTTCCCTTCCCTAATCCCTATTCCTGTCCTTTAAGGCCGACAGCGCATACATAATACTTTCGGTATTGTGGATGTTCGTGGGCGGTGGAGATCACTAAACATCAGGTGACCCAGTGGCTCGTTTGTCGGACTATTCTATAAAATAAAAATATTTCTTTACTTTTTTATTTCATTCAGTAAGAATATTAAATTCAAGTAATAACAGGGGGTATAGTCCAGCCACATACATTAGGCAAAACTGTCTACAACATGGTTCTAACATTTTAAATTATGTTTTACGACAGTAATATAATTTTATTCCAACATATTAGAAAGAATAAATCTTCATTAGCCAATCGAACATAATATGAATAAATACATAGATGAATTAATTAATACTAAAGATGAATACAATATAAAGTATTTTGATTATCCTCGAATGATATAATAATAACTAATACTAGCCCTGTATTAAAAACTAGATGTTGCTCGCGGCTTCGCCCGCGTGGTTGTTATCTTTGAAAGAAAACGTATAAAATCCATGGAGACATCTTAATTTATTGCATCTTTCTATATCATGCTATCCCATAAGAACCTTGCATTTTTCGGGATAAAAAATCTGTCATTCTCAGACCCCTCAACTAACACTATATGCAAAAATCATGTTGCTCGCTCTGTGTAAAACGAAACTATCCCACGGGGACCGTACATTTTTCAGGGATAAAAAGTAGTCTATGTGCTATTCCAATTTATTAATCTATCTCTGTGCCAAGTTTCAACCATCCATTCATCCAAACACTCGCATTTATAATAGAAGTAAGATTGTCACACTGCTGTGCACGGGCCTAATAATGAGAAATTAAGCCTAAGTCCACCACGCTGGCGGGCGAATGAATTAATAAAATGTATATCAAAATAATAATCGTACACTAATAACTTAGTTTTTTGTAGCAGTGCAAGTAGGTCAGTGTATATCCGACGCTAATACCCACAATACTAGAAAAAAGGGTTCGCTGGCCAGCTTACAGAAATATGAATATCAGGGATTTTTTTGTGCCTCTGGCAGCCTTATTTATTTTATTCATTACAGTTTTCATCAATCTTCAACGTGTGCTTATTGTTTATACTACTATATTTGGCCTTGTATTAAACATTTCCCACAGTTGGGCACTGTCCTCTACTATTGAGAGGTGCCAAGCCTTAGTCCACCACGCCGGCCTAATGCGGGTTGGTAGACTTTACACTAGAATTATTTATAATTCTTTTAATATAACTAACTTTTGCTTGCAACTCTACCCGTGTTTAGTCATAAGAGGTTGGGCCATTGTTTGACTCCAGCACATCTTTATAGACTGCGCATAGTAAATAATAATAATTGTAAATATTGTAATCAAATTAATGCCAATTTGGACCATATTGTCCTTCGATGCCCTGCATTTGGAATTGACCGTTTAGTATTAGCTAACGACATTAGTGACAGTATATCAAATGAGAACAAAAATGAAAATGATGGTGAAACTGAAGCTGTTGAAAGTATACCCCGCCGATTAGAAGATTTATTATCCAATTTTAAAATGTATGTAGCTTTATATAACTTTATAATTCATACTGTTGAGAAAATTTAATTTAATTTTTAGTCTCTAGTTTTTGTTTTGTAACAATTTATGTATACGTCTGAAGGACTAGTATCCATGGACATGAATAAATAAATAAAAAATGTAATAAGATAAAAAGTAGCTAATTCATGTCGTCTCATCATTAATTTCATGAATAATTATGGAAATTATGGTGTACCGACAAACAACACCATTGAGAAATATTATATTAATAATTTGGCAGCTTCTTTTAAGGATTATGATGATACTGGCTTCCGCTACTATTGAGAGGCTAGTTCTTGGCTCAAGACTCTGGCCTAATGTGGGTTGGTTATTGATAAATAAATACACCAAATAGTCACCCACAATAGGTTAAACCTGAGTTGTAGGTATCAAGAACTACGACGGACTACCGTCCCATAACACCCAGACCTAAAACAAATATGTATGAACCATACAAACACTTGTCTCGGTGAGGGAATCGAACCCGCAGGCTCTCGTTTCACAAACGGCTACTCATCCACTGCGCCACGGAGGCTGTCAAATGATGTAAGTTCTATTTTTAAAAGCCGATTAGAAAGTGGAATAAATATATTAATAGTTTTAAATGTTGCTACATATTTATAATAATGCGTAGTTATGTATATGTTATAGATATTGGATACGCTTGCCTTGTTATAATTTGATCACTTCCGCAGCAGTTTGCAAAGCAACTTTCGACTATGTAATGCGTTAATTTGTTTGTAACATTTATCAACATACTAGCTTTTGCCCTCGGCTTCACCCGTGTGGTAATTATTTTTGAAACAAAAAGTATAAATTTCATGGAGACATCTTAAGCTATTACATCTTCCTATATTTTGCTATGCAACAGGATCCGTGCTTTTTTTCGGGATAAAACGTGCCTATATCATTCTTTGACAACTAATAAACTAACACTAGGCAAAAATCATATCAATCCCTTGCTCTGTGAAAAACAAAAATGAATCTGTCCCTTGGGAACCGTACATTTTTCCGGGATAAATGTGACCTATGTCATTTTCTGATCCCTAACCTGCCACTATGCAAAAAACCATGTCGATCCCTTGCTCTGTGAACAACTAAACTATCCCACGGGAACTGCACATATTTCCGGGGTAAAAAGCCTATGTGCTATTCCAGACTATAATCTATCTGTGTGCTAAATTTCAACTTGATCCGTCCAGCCGTTGTAGCGTGATTGAGTAACAAACATCCATCCATCCAACCCAACATTCGCATTTATGATATAAGTAGGAAGTAGGATAGTAGGATTGGCCACGTGATAAAAAAGTCAAAGCCAGTCATTTTATTTCAGTCCACCCCCATTTATGAAACGGCGTGAAGCCACAAACGTTTCTGTAAAGGGCATACGAGAAAACTTTATTGACGCGTGCACTGCAACGATAAAACTGACTTTCTATAAAAGAGGTCTGAAAAGTGCATTTAGTCGTAAATTTAAAGAAACGCTTAATGTCAGTGCGTCTTATATTTTATTCTGGACATCACAGACGAAATACTCGTATTACTGGCAGTAGAATACTGCCTTAGTAAAGTATAGTATAGTAGTTAGTATTAGTATAGTAAAGTAAAGCATTGTTGTATTGTCCTAATATATTTTTCAACATTTAATAAATCTTTAATCTTCTCAACATACATATTTACTCACGCCTGTAATCCCCGAAGGGGTAGGCAGATGTGGAACCAGTAGACCCACTTTTCGCTGAGCTTATCACCGTCAAATAATATAAATACCAATTTGTAGTCAATCCATAATCTATGCTCAGTTCAGTAAATGTAATTGAACTAAAAGAATTGGTTCTCTGGTCTATGTTACTTGTCAAAATAGCCAAACCAAATAACCGAAAGTTTTTGGTCAGCTTGCGAATATAACTCCGTGTCTAGGTTTTAAACGAATCCAGTAGCAAAATAAATATGACTACTTGAGACGATCTCTGGCGAGGTAATAAAATTTCTAGCATCAAATACGTATCTCATATTTTATATCAATAACGTGGCGTTAGCGCATAAATATATACATATTTTTTATAAATAACACCCAACGGTCACACACATAGCCCCGACCCCACACTAAGATACGAGTCTTGAGTTGTGGGTATCAGGGACTACGAGAGACGCACGGTCTCACAACACCCAGACCCCGGACACAAATATCTGTCTGTCACACAAACATTTGTCCCGGTGTGGGAATCGAACCCATGGCCTCTCGTTTCACAGCGGGCTACTCGCCAACTGCGCCACGGAGGCTGTCCTCCGTGGCGTGAATATTACAATAATACTCCGTTCTATATTCCATTCCCGCAGGATAGTTTTTTGCATTACGCAGAGCAAGGGATTGGCATGATTTTTTGTATAGTGGTAGTTTAGTGATTACATAATGCCATAGACAATTTTTTAACTCGGAAAAAACTCGGTTCCTATGGGATAGCAAAATATAGATAGATTTCATAGCTTAAGATGACTTCATACCTTTTGTTTCAAAATGACTACCACGCGGGCGGAGTAGCTAGTACTAATATAAACACACAATATCACGTTCCTGTCATTTTGTCATGTCATGTCAGAACAATACCATATTAGAAACAATTTATGTAATTCTACGTATGTACCAAGAATCTCATTATGATATCAAATTCCGTTACGTAAGGCACGTGGTATTAATTTATGATATTACGATTTACAATCATTTATCCTTTACATTCTTATAATAATTCTTTTGATATATTATGTCTGGACTGGCTCAGTGGCGTAGTTGTAATTGCGCATGCTTTACGACTGCTGTGCTGAGGTCTCGGGTTTGATCCCCGGATCAGTTAAAGTGATATTGGGCGTTTCTATCCAGAAATTCTCAATATTAGCCTGGAGTCTGGAATTTGTGTACGGTATGGCGATCGCCCCCTATCACATTATGGGGCCGAAATAAATTCGGCGAAAAGTGGGTGTACTGGTTACACCTCTGCCTACCCCTTCGGGGATTACAGGCGTGAGTGTATATGTATTTATGTATGATATATTATGTGTTTCATAGTCCATATGTATGTATGGAATATGGAGAATATCGTAATTGCTTGCTGTATTTAGTAAGTTTGGGGCTAGGGTGCATCTATTTCTAGTCTATAAAAATACGTGATCCAAATATCTTACAGATTACGATACCCGTGCTTAGTCCACATAGTCTAAGTGCTTATTTTAACTAAAACTTATAACATTTATCAAGATTTAAGTACCTAAACACCATACACAAACAAAACTTTTTTAAGTTCAGTAGTCGAGTTCAGTTAATTCATTAAAAAATAAAACCCGACTGCTGAAATATCACGTTCTAATAACCCTTGGGATTCGGTTAAAAGTATGGACAAAGAAAATATTACCATCTGAAATTGTTATGTAAATTGTAAACAGAACGCTTGACAAAAAATTATGTACCAAACCCTATCTTAATTTTAAAATGGCGAATGCTCTGAAGAATTGTTTGATCTTATCCCATCCTCTCCCTTCCATACCAGAACCACGCGTACTGGATTGCGGAGCCACAGCTTCGTGGTATCTACTACCCCGGCCCGAACCAAGAGGTTCGCAAACTCGTATTTTTGCCGCACCATCAAGCTGTGGAACAGTTTGCCAGCTACCGTGTTCCCTCCTTCTTATGATCCTGGGTCCTGTAGGCGTAGTGTGAAGAAGCTAAACAGCAGGCCGGCATGATTGTGTTGAGTAGCGAGGGATAGACTGTCTCTTGCTACTTGATACTCTATCTGGACGGCACTGCGCTTACCATCAGGTGCAGTGTGGTCACTTTGCCGCGCCAGAATTAAAAAAAACCCTTTTCAGTGATACCACACAAAATTTGGTGGGGCGAAAAAATTATTTTGTTCTTGGCTTCGTGCTCCCCTCAGGGCGCCATATTCCATTTAATGTGGCGTCACGTAGCCTATAACCAGCGGACAAACAAGACGCTTCCAACGACACCTCATTTGTTAAATTATGATAAGTAGTTTAGAAGTTATGGGGGAATTGCTTACCTACTAAAAGAATAAATATGTACCTAAATACACATAGATCCTTTAGGCGTAGTGAGAAGAAGCTACACAGCAGGCCGGCATGATAGTGTTAAAAAAAGATAGATTATCTCTCGCTACTTGATACACTAACTGGGTGGCATTGCACTTACCATCAGGTGCACTGTGGTCTCTTCCCGAAGTCTTAGTAGTAATCATGTTCAGTGTGATTGTTGTGTGTTAATTATTAATTGTTAATTTATAGGCATATGATAGCCTCCGTGGCGCAGTTGGCGAGTAGCCGACTGTGAAACGAGAGGCCGTGGGTTCGATTCCCACACCGGGACAAATGTTTGTGTGACAGACAGATATTTGTGTCCGGGGTCTGGGTGTTGTGAGACCGAAAGTCTCTCGTAGTCCCTGATACCCACAACACAAGACTCGTATCTTAGTGTGGGGTCGGGCCTATGTGTGTGACTGTTGGGTGTTATTTATTATTTTATTTATTTAGTTACTATAATGGTTTAAATGCATCTTATTGAAACAAAAAATACGAAAGAACTCCATAATGCTTATCAGGTTCTTCGCAATGCTCCTGGGTAATCGGATATAAACTATAACATTCCATAAATCATTGACAGCCGTGGCAGGGAAGGGTGTGCTGACCAAGTATTAGGCGCCATTTATCACTGAACGCTTTCGACATCGGCCTGCGGATTTACTTCCACAATACCAATCTACACTTCTATGCTCTCATTCAAAATAATTAAATTAGAAGAAATTGTTTAGATCAATTCTTACATCGATGATTTTTCCTACATTTGATACATACGTAAATTTCATAAGTATTTATTATTATGACACAGCAAACTTCTAGAAACTTTCTGATGAATAGCCTCAGGGAAATTATCTCTGAAACTCGAAGTAGCGAGCGGCAAAGGAGAATTTAATATCGATAATTTTCATTTCTTAGCACACATCTGGTGCTTCTTGTTTGGCACAATGCGAAGCAGATGTTCGAGGAAGTAAGACGATCAAAGGAAAGTACTCATATTATCCACTCGCGAATAACAAGGACACCGGTGTTAGAAAAGGTAATAAGTAGAGTCTGTAAAATATAAGCCAAAATCAATTTTATTTCCATAGTATTAAAGTTAAAAATAGCATGTAAGAACGGCGAGTATTGCCAGTATTTTTGGTTCGCCGTCATGCCTTGGATACTTGACTGGTTAAGCATTGTCAATGGTTACGCTAAAAGAATCTGATGACCTATCGATAGTATTCAGTATGGATAGTTAGAATCACTAATCAAATTCTGTATTCAAATTGTGATAAATTCTATCAGCAAAGTATGTCTAAAAACTCGATGCTGTTTTTTTTCCTGGCCCGGCAAAGTGACCACACTGCATTCGATGGTAAGCGAAATGCCATCCAATTAGCGTATCGAGAGGCAAACTCTCCAGCGCTACTCAACAATCATGCCAGCCTGCTGTGTAGCTACTCCACACTACGCCATCGGGCAAGAGATGAACTGGCTAAACGCGACACACTTGCATGTGCCACTATGTCGGGTTTTACACCCTGAGTACGGTGGCCGCTATCCGGGCGGATATGAATATCCTACCACCAGCGAATCTAAATATCGATTATTGTTTCGAACTTATCCACAGCAAAGTTATCGATAGTATGTATAGTATATGTTATTTATAGTGGTAGAGCCACGCTGTAGACATATTTGTCAACAGCATGAATGGGCCGGCTCGATCGGGGTACCACTATCTCACAGAAAACAACGTAAAGTGACAGTTTACTGTCGCATTTCGTATGGTAAGTGAGATACCCGGAGGCTCAGATTCCCCCTTCCCTTCCCTAATCCCTATTCCTGTCCTTTAAGGCCGACAGCGCATACATGATACTTTCGGTATTGTGGATGTTCATGGGCGGTAGAGATCACTTAACATCAGGTGACCCACTGGCTCGTTTGTCGGACTATGCTATAAAAAAAAGTATTTGCTATATCTTCCTTAAACCATATACTCGTCTCTTGAACCCAACGACCCTTAGATTAATTACAGCGAACACATGTCACTATTGATTTTTATATTGCCTTCGAACTCATAAATCACGTACTGTTGTTTTCTGTGAAGATTGCTTTCCTGACGTGCTTTTTCCAATTTTTTTAGCGATTTGGCTTCTGGCAGATATAATCTGTGTAATTAATGAAGGTTAAGGTTTAAACTCTTAGGATGCTGATCAAAATTAGTTCTTTCCTGAAATTTACCGGTACCTGTATTTGGGCCAGACTAGACTCATTTCTTCATATGAAGGGTGGAAATAATGATACGCATGATTTAATCAACAATTTATTTCTTTTTAACCGACTTCAAAAAAGGAGGAGGTTAACAATTCGTCGGAATCTTTTTTTTTATGTATAACTCGAAGACGCCTGGACCGATTCGAGAAATTCTTTTTTTGTTTAAAAGGGTATACTTCCCAGGTGGTCCCATTGGCACCAAGTCAGGATCTGATGATGGGATCTCAGACAAATCAAGGGCAACTCAAATTTTATAGTGACGCATAATTTGTTTTTCTTTGAAGTCGGTGTACTTTTTATGAATAAAAAAACTTTTTAAGCAGACAGGTTGTTTTGAAATTTAATAAAAAATAAGCTCATTAAATCATGCGTGTACTATTTATATATCTGCCTTCCCTTTAAGTGATTCAAGTTTATGTTATCTATTACTTTAAGGTCATGCAAATATTACGTCCAGTGACAAAAAAATCCTGAGAAGTGTTCTGATATTTATATTACTTTTGGCTTTATTGTGAAACTTTCTATCTGAAGCTTTGGTCTCGTGATCATAACGCATAACACTGCGATAAGCGGCTCCGACGCAGCGTCACGATTGCGCTTCAACATATACTGCGACGGAACATTCTCGACGTTTTTCATACTATTATGTTTCCGACACCGCATACCGCAGCGTTGTGCGTTATGATCAAGAGACCTATGCTTCAACAGTAGTTTTATATCTTCTCAAATAATGTAGAAAAAATCTTAGAAAAGCAGATAGTGCCGGTATTAAATGCAAATTGTCTTTATAATTACGAATTCTATCCTATACTAAATCATTGTAACATCCTAAAAAATATAAATAGGTTTATGAAGGGTCACGCTCGTGATGCTCCTGGTGTTGCAAGCGTCCATAGGCTACATAGGCGGGTAGTAAGCTGGTTTGCCACCATCGTGGTTTAAAAAAACTTTAAAACCATCGGGCTATCTTCAAAAATATAAATACGACGTATTCCCTAAAAACTCGTATATAATTCCCCATTCATTTTAAGCAGACTACAATTTTAGTTTCAAGGTGGAACGCAATTATTTCAATATTGTTGCGCCCTTATATAAATTTAAGACTAAGGCCCGGTGGGACGTTAAAGTTTTAAGCTTCACGAGGGAACTGTAAAATGTACGAAAGTATCTCAAAGAAATTCTCAAGAAATTGAATAAGCATTTCTCTTTGACCTGTTGCCGAAATGGAATTTGAATGAAAATTCGCTCCACTAGATAAGAATTCGAAAGACATTTTACTCATGCATCATTTTAAAATACTCTAAACTTTTAGTCTGAAAATGGATATACCAATATTATTATAGCAGGAATAAGTAAATGAGTAACTATGTCACCTACGGGAAAGTCATTGAGCAACTCCAAGAATAGAGGACGCATTACCAACATTCAAAAAAGAACGGGGATGTTCAGATGAAAGGCTTCACACTGGCCATAAAAACAATTCGATACGTGCAATCACTTCCGTTTTCTGAGAGAAAATTATATCACGTCATTCAAGCTGACCTTTCGTACTGAATTAGCGACTGGCCACAGCGCAACTCATGTATTTAAAAGAATTTGAAACATCAATCAAAATTCAAATTTTTACACTATATAAAGAATACACTATATTATGGAATACTTTGCGTATTGGCTCAATGTGGGAATTAATCTTACTATCTTTTGTTTGCCTCTCAACTGACTAAATGGTAGGTCTGTCGTGTACTCTTTCTTTGTACATACACACTGTTCAAGTTTGATGGACCGTGTAGCCAATAAATAAAGTTTTACAGTCTCCGTGGCGAAATGGGCTAGTAGTCAGCTGGAGCCGCTGGGTCTATGTGATCTGGATTTTGCACGACTATAGCCTCTCATAGTGATACCCAAGATACACTTGCAGACTCCACTGAAAAAACAATGAATGACACTTTTTGTGAAACTGACCTTTTTATTAAATTTATTGTATTCTCTTACTTTCATCAGTTCACATCAGCCTATACCGCTGTTGGTCTGGTGGCAGTTCAGCATAGAGGGTTATGCTGTCCGTGTGCACTTGAGTCTAATTGGAAAGTGGTATTTGGTAAATCCTGACATGGGTATTAACGGAGGGCACTGAGGTGTGAAACAGTGATCATTAAATTGATCAATACAGTGGTAATCATCGTTTATGTGCATTTAAGGTATCCACCTAAAATAGCACTCTGTTATGTTTCTAACAATATCATAATACAGTTGTTAATTTATATGTGCAAATGTGTGCTAACTATATGCTACTTTAATATTCATCCAAGCTATAACTCGTCTTGAATGACAACTGTAAATATTAAAACCCACAACGGAAATTTCTGTTTTACCGCGACTCTCAGTAATGGACCATTAACTCATGTTTAAGCCAACATTTAAAAATGCAGAACTCAGAAGTTAATCTTCCGTTAGTATCAGTAATCGTTTTTTTTCTCTCTGAAGCTAACCGTTAGTTATATTTAAGGATGATCAACTAATTATTACTTAAGGGTAATTTAAGCAAGCTTTAAGTGCGGCAGTAAAAGACATAAAATATAATGTCAAGGAAAGCATGTACATATTATGTGCATGTGTAGCTTTGTGGCTACCATGTTAATTGAACGACAAGACTACGTCTTCAGTAACTTTTTTATGTCAACTCTTTCATTAGCATCAATCTCCTTCACAAACTATTTTTAAACTGTATTAATATACAAACATATACACTCACGCCTGTAATCCCCGAAGGGACGCAGAGGTGTAACCACTACACCCACTTTTCGCCGAATTTCGGTCCCAGAATATGATAGGGGGTGAGCCTATCGCCACACCGGGCTCAATTCCAGACTCCGAGCTGATATTGAGTATTTCTAAATAATAATAATAATAATATATAAATAGAAAAACCCAATATCACTTTACCCGACCTGGGGTTCCAACCCAAGACCTCAGTCTTAACGCATTCGCAATTACAACTGCGCCACCGAGGCAGTCTGTAATATCAAGCAAACAAGTCTCCCACCGTCGTCGCACTAAACATGTTTTGGGAGATCCAAATGATCCCATCACGGTCGCTGTCGAGGCAGCACTGTCCCTGCCCAATCGCAATCACAACTGTACTATGAATTCTCGCCGGCGAGTCCAAGGAGCCTGGCCGAGGCTCAGATTTACGATACACTAGTATATTCAGACGGCCCTAAACCTATTCCAAGCGACGCGACGGCTTAATTGAAGGCCTTTTAAAAACGTCTTTGAGGTTAGCCGTTGACAAATGTTGCGTTTTCTGGCTGGAGCGCCATAAGCGCCGGCCATAATGTTAGGTGAAGCTGTAAAAGCAATTATGAGCTAATAGCACAAATTCATACAAAAAAAAACATTTGTGTATGTTGTATGGTCACCATCAGTGCATCAGTGACACCATGGTGGCATAGCTTATAAATAATTAAACTGGGTTTAAACCGTAGATTAGGCAATCACAATTTATGTCTGAGTTCGATACTACAAATCAATCAATTATTGAAAAATGTATATACTGCACCTCTGTCTATCCCTTTGGGTGTACAGGCCTGAGATTTTTTCGTTTCTTTTTTAAACTGACACGGCAAAGTGACCACACTACACCTGAATGGTAAGCAAAGTGCCGTCCAATTAGAGTGACAAGTAGCGAGAGACAATCTATCCCTCGCTACTCAGCACAATCATGTCGACCTGTTTCATTATGTTATGTATATTACATTGCACAACGATTTATAAAAGGGATTAATGTTATGTAATAATCCAAATGATTACAACCCATCGCACGTTGTAAGTTCGCGTTCAATCTGATTTCAATAACACTGCATCACGCACGCTCTTAGAATATCAATGGGAGACAGGAAATAGAACCGATACACGTAACACCACCGTAAACTTAAGAAAAGGCAAGTTCCAATTTCAAATTTGGCACGTGGTTGTCGTTTGTTATTGTCTGTCTGATTAGGGTGACCACACATTTGTGGGCAACATATGTGCTTTATTTTTAATTTTTTATGGATATTCCCTGCTTTAAGTGTGGAATGGTCTGCGAGGCAATTAAATACAAGAAGTGTCCTTCAGAATCAAATCACGAATATTTTATGATCACCTTAGCTTACCTAACAAAAATAACTTACCTAGTTTAGTAATATCAATTTGTGCTAAAAATTTTTTGGTATGAAGGATATTAAAGATAAATAAACTAGTTTTTTAGAGCAAAAACTTGTTATTTTTAAAAGAAAAGGTATAAAATCCATGGACTCATCTTAAGCTATTACATCTTCCTATATTATGCTATCCCATAGGAACCGTGTATTTTCTGGGATAAAATGTCATTCATTCTCAGACCCCTCAACTAACACTATGCACAAATCATTTCGATCCCTTCTGTGTAAAACAAAACGAAACTATCCCACGGTAACATTATTTTTTTTGAGATAAAAATTTGCCTATGTGCTATGCCAAATTTCAACCAGATCCGCTCAGTCGTTCTAACGTGATTGAGTAACAAACATCCATCCATCCAAACATTCGCATTTATAATAGTAGTAAGATTACTGAGCAATGTGAAACAACATCCTATATCTAAGGATGACAGTAATAGAGCTTTTGTTATCGTTCATGCATGAAAATCTTTAATACTTTCCACTTTCATAAGAAAATTGTTTATAAATGAAATCCTGGTCAATTTATATGAAATTAGGGAGAAGTAACGTTGACGAGGTCAAAGAATATTTTGGGGTCGGCCCGGTCCCTAATCCCAGAGTGTTCGTTCGAGATAAAAATTCGCAATCCAACCCCGAAGGGAGCGTGTTGGAAAGTTTCCATTTGAACACTTATCCGAAAGAATATACACTGATTCGCTATCTTCGGATTTGTACTCGATAATTTGCGAATCGACTTTTTATAGCCGAACGAGCGGAAAGTATCTGAATGTAATCCCTACTATAAACACTAGCAGTAACAGAAAAACGATCTTGTTGCCATCAAATGGAATGAGCATTGGAAAATTTTCAATTACTTGGTTATCTTTCTTAGTCTTTCGATAATGGGTATTGGACTAAGCGGTTTTTTGGCCTTTTTAGGAGAAGCAATTTGTCATCAGCATTTTTCATGATCATGATTAGCTAACCGCTTGACGGATTTAGCCATTTTTTATGTTCCCTAAATATCTGAATAATTTTTTTTTATTATTTTATTTGAGACTGCCTCGGTGGCGTAGTTGTAATTGCGCATACGTTACGACTGCTGTGCTGAGGTCTCGGGTTCGATCCCCGGGTCGGGTAAAGTGATATTGGGTTTTTCTATTTATTTATTTATTATGGACCATCAACGTAGATTACAATATTAACCTTATAACTAAACATGTGTAGTGCATTTTACTTATTGCATCTTTAATAATAGATGGTCTCAGCATGACTAAAAAAGAAACACAGATATCATATAAAAAAAAAAGCTAAACATAAGGATTATTACAATTTCAATTTACATTTCTATCTAGAAATTCCTCAGTATTAGCCCGGAGTCTGGTAAATGTGCCCGGTATGGCGATAGGCTCGCCCCCTATCACATTATTCCGACCGAAATACCCGACCGAAATTCGGCGAAAAGTGGGTGTACTAGTTACACCTCTGCCTACCCCTTCGGGGATTACAGGCGTGAGTGTATGTGTGTGTGTGTGTATGATATTTTTTAATTATTTATATAATTACACCCAACAGTCACACATATAGGTCTTGACCCCACACTCGGTCAAACCTGTATCGTGGGTATCAAGAATTACGAGGAACTATGGTCCCACAACACCCAGACCTGAATACATTAGAAATAACGAATACCATTAAAAACAAATAACATACATGGTAAATGCATTACCTTCAGATGTGACAGCATGCATTGAATTAAATGAAAAAATATAAAAAATTATAAGTTGTCTAGAAAATTGGGAAATTCGCCTTTTTCTATTGGATACAGTCTCAGACCGTACAAATAAACAAAATCACGCATAAGAAGCTCCGAGCAAAAGCTAGCTAGATCTTACCACTGAACATGTTATATTCGCAAAAATAGACAATTGTGAAACGGCGGAAAACAATGAGACTTAAAGTCTTTGAGTGAAGAATGCAGTGCAATGCTAAGAAATACCTTGAGGGTTTCAGTTTTAGGTAGGTGCTATATACGTAGACGTATTTATTATCAGGTAAACGACTCGTCTTGTCATTTAATAGACTAGATCTTTTTTTATCCTGGAACGGCAAAGTGACCACACTGCACCCAATGGTAAATGCAGAGCCGTCCATTTAGGGTATCTTTCAACCATCCCAAGACTTTAAACAAAATTTATACTAGACTGAGTCATAGGGTCATTGCACCTCGTCTCAAGAGGCTACGCTGTGATTTTAACTCCACCACATATAAAGATGCGTGCAAAGATAGGGTTGACGTCTGGATGAGTGTTTTCAAATAAAATATTAATTGCAGTTGGAAACTCGATCGAATAGATCTTTTATTAGATTCTTGATATAGTGGTAGCGTACTGAAATACACAGGCCGATATCATCCGAATCATGCTTATTGCTATATCTGATCATGGTTAATTTCTCAGTTACTAACGAGTCTACGACAGTTATTATTTGGAGTCGGTGCCAGACAAAACATGGAAAAAAAAACAGAATAATCAGGCATACAAAAAATATAGAATAGATCCATACTTAATTTTTATGAATCTAAAGGTACGGAAAACCAACACCGGCACCGACTCCAAAAATAATTAATTTAAATTGTATGTAATTAATTGATGTAAATGTTACAAATTATTTTTTGCTTTTTAGTTTCTGGGTGCTTTTCTAAGGCGGTTGTTTTTTATTTGTTTTGTTGTGTCTGGGTTTTTTGAAGGTTTTATTTTTATTTATTAGCCAGAATAGACACCACGAAGCCAGCGTGGACAGACAGAGTGGTTGCTATGCCTGGTTGCTTTTGGTTGGTGTGGAAAACTTCGTGAAGCAAGCAAAGGTCATAGAATTCACATAATAAGTTCAAAGGTATGTAAAGTCTCTTAACCCGCATTAGGTTAGCGTGGTCTAACTAACCCCTCCCATTAGTGCAATACAGTGCTGGCACTATTATTGATATTATTACTACACCAATCTACGTTATGGATTAAAGATTGCAGGACCTCGAATATTATTACCTCCTTTTAAATATGTTATCTTATCATAAAAAGTGAGGGCGAATACAAAAACGCCTTCAGCAAAGCCACAGACTCTTCTTTGTACTTTTGCCTAAGTATATCTAGAAACACGTGTTAAAAATAGTGGGAAACGATTACTTGATAAGTGGCATACATAATAATACATGAATTAACTTACGCCTATATATCCAGGGTGGTAGACAGTGATGTAACTAGGATAGCCCAGGTTTTAAAACATAGTTCCGTCTCGTGTAACAGGTGTCGATCGACGTCGTACCCAATTTAAAAACCCTAATGAGTTTAATGTCTCATTCTTCAAATCAAAATCATACACAAAACGTGAATACATGACCAAAGATTTGAAACTAGAATCTCATAGGTTTTTCAAAGTACGCTGCCCAATAGACGTTTTATTACCTAACATAACGCAATCTATTATAAATTATTTATCTTCGTCTACACATTAACATACTCTCTTAAGATCCTAATAAAAATATTTTTTTTTAAATGAGCACGAACATAAGCATCATCTTGGAAGACCACTGCTCTTAATATAGACTTAAAGATAAGAGGTGAGGTTTAAGATGGAGAGGGGAAATCCAGATATGTCACTAAACGAACGAAACCCAATAGTAAGCTGTCACGTCACCACTGTGAAAAAAGTACTTCGATCGAACCGTCCATAAATGCTGTCGACAAATTTTATAATGACTTTAGTACTTTTAAAACAATTTTTATAATAAATTATTAATATACCCAACAGTCACACACATAGTTCTGATCCCAAACTAGGTAAAACCTGTATCGTGAGTATCAAGAGACAAGAACTACGAGGGACTACGGTCCCACAACACCTAGACCCAAACCAAATATCTCTCTGTCACACAAGCATTGGTCTCAGTGCGGGAATCGAACGCACGGCCTCTTGTTTCACAGGCCGCTGCGCCACAGAGGCTGCCTTAAAATTTATAGCACTGTTTTAAATCAAACTGAGAAAAATATCAACAATAAGATAAGAGATTTCTACATTCTCAAAACCCATACAAAGCCACTCGATTAGTACTTTATTGAAGATCATAGTTTGAGATAGAAAAATATGCATGTACATTTACCAAAAGCTCTTTAAGTCATGACGATACGTGTACTTTAAAAATTTATCGAAACGCCGGCGTCGTTATGTGCTAAGACGGGCTCTGAGGATGGCGTTTATTCTATCTACAGCGTGAGTGAATTTTTATCTATAACTTGAGTGAATTTTAAGTCTGATATGAAATATCCCAACAAAGAAGGCATTTAAAGTATGAAAGTATATTTCAAAATTCTTAAGGGGTTTAGATTTGACTATTAAAATCATTCGGACTCAAATGAATAATAAATACACCCAACACACATAGATCTAACCCCACACTAGGTAAAACCTGTATCGTGGGTATCAAGAACCACGAGGGAGACACAAATTTAGTGAGGAGACATTTTGTCTCCGTGTGGGAATTGAACCCACGGCCTCTCGCAGCCGGATACTCGCCCGCTGTGCCACGGAGGCTGTTAAATGTCAAATGGAAATGTTTGTGTGATCACAGATATTAGATTCAGATTTTGACCTAGTGTTTATTCGGATCTAGAGCAAAAGTTATTCCTAGTTCCTGATAACCAAGACACAACGTACCACAATGCGGGACCAGGACTATGGCTGTGAATACTTTATTATCATCTGAAGAATTTCATTTCTATTTTTCATTAGAAAAAATTAACAATGGAAACTATATTACTTTTTATCTGGTTTCTAAATTACATTTCTGAGCGCACTTTTCTGCACGATCTAAAGTGCGTACCTAAGGGCGTAACCAATTTGCAATTGAAAGCTCCAAAGCGATTCCAATTTTAAATTTGATATCGTTAAGTTGACGTGACGGAGTCAAAATGATAATCCAACTACATATAAATAAAAGGGCGTACAATCATAGTCGAGTTATCCTACTAATATTATAAATGCTAATGTTTGTAAGTATGGATGGATGGATGGATGTTTGTTACTCTTTCACGCTACAACGGCTAGACGGATCTGGCTGAAATTTGGCACAGAGATAGATTATAGTCTGGAATAGCACATAGGCTACTTTTATCCCGGAAAAATGTAAGGTTCTCGTGGGATAGATTTTTGTTTTTCACAGACCAAGGGATCGACATGATGTCTTGCATAGTGGTTGTTTACGGATCAGACATTCACATAGGTGAGCTTTATCCCGGAAAAATGTAAGGTTCTCGTGGGATAGATTTTTGTTTTTCACAGACCAAGGGATCGACATGATTTCTTGCATAGTGGTTGTTTACGGATCAGACATTCACATAGGCGAGTTTTATCCCGGAAAAAATGTAAGGTTCTCGCGGGATTGTTTTTTGTTTTTCACAGACCAAGGGATCGACATGATTTCTTGCATAGTGGTAGTTTAGGGGCTAGAGAATGACATCCATAATCCTACTATCTTACTTACTATTATAAATACGAATCTTTGGATGGATGGATGGATGTTTGTTACTCAATCAAGCCAGAACGTTGAACGGATCTGGTTTAAATTTAGCACAGAGATAGATTATAGTCTGACATAGCTCATAGGCTACTTTTTATACCGCAAAAATGTACGCTTCTATGGGACAGCAAAATAAAGAAAGGTGTAATATCTTAAGATGCCTTCATGGATTATACCTATACGTTTTATTCGAAAAATAACCACCACGCGGGCGGAGCCTCGGGCAACAGCTAGTACTAACATAAAGTATTTTTAATTAAATGTAACTTTATCATATAGTTTCAGCTACATTTTGACTGTTATATAAATCAAGAATAACAAATTAATTAAAGATCTTTCAAATATTGGTACATTTCACTAAATTAATATTTGTGCTCTTTTTTCATCTTCGTTACTCACCTAAACCATTTCAATTTAATACTTATTACTTAGATGATAGGGTTTAAAATCTATGCTAATAATTAAGTACATACACCCAACAGTCACATAGCCCTGAACCCACAGTATTTCAAACCTGTATCGTGGTATCAAGAAATTTGACGATCTATGATTACACAGCATCTAGAACCGAAACTAGTATTTGTGGAATATTAACATTTGTCTCAGTACGGGGATCGAACTTGCGACCCCTGTTTCATAGGCTACTCGTCTACTCAGCTATGTGGGCCAAAGATGTCAATAAAACTAGATAGATGTAAAATCATCTTAGAATATTCCAGAATAGTTTGCAATCGTTGCTAGATATTGGTCACAAAAGAGTTAATAGCGGTCATAACAAAGGGCATTGTGTACCACAAGGGCTAGTAATTTTAGTTCTTTATTAAATCCCTAATACGTACTCCTTACAATAAGTTGGATAAAATGTGATCTCATAAATGGCCTCGTTGTTAAATCCTTTGAGAATCTGAATTGTTTAAAAGCACTCTATTTTTCATTTTTTGATGAAAAGTAACTAACTACATTTTATATAAGTAGTTTATTGTTGGCTAGTTTTCGCGTAGCTTTCGTGATTAGGTTTAATGGTCCCATATGGGATTGTGTCATAAGCAATATTATAAGATATTTTTTTTTCTATACCAGAAACTTTCACGCATTTTTTTTTATCGTGGCACGGCAAAGTTACCACACTGCACCTGATAGCAAGTGCAGTGCCGTCCAGTTATAGTATAAAGTAGCGAGCGATAATCATATTGCCAACTATAAATGTCGAAGTTACTTATCTATTACTATTATCAATATAGGTTACTCTTGAGACATGTATGTAACATATGCCTAAACTACTGTAGTCCCCGAAGGGTAGGCACTAGTACACCCACTTTTCGCCGAATTTATTATAGTCTCATAATGTAATAGCGGGCGAGCCTATCGCCATACTAGGCACAATTCCAGACTCCGGGCTGATACTGAGTATGTCTAAATAGAAAAACTGAAAACACTTTACCCGACCCGGGAATGGAAGCCGAGACCTCAGCACATTAGTCGTAATACATGCGCAATTACAACTGCGCCACCGAGGCAAGAATACACAGCCACAGATATTAGTTTCCATATACAAAATATAATATGGTAATTTAATATTAATGGGTTTACAAAATTTTGGTTGATAGTAACAGAATTAAGGAAACTGGTGCACAACTCGAAAGGGACGCAATTAATTTCAGCGACTGTCACTTGAATTTCCGGTATGTTAAGGAGAAAGGCACCTACATAAGTAAATGCATAAATGAGAAGTATAAAACAAACTAGTTTATTTTTAACCGACTTTAAAAAAGAAGGAGGTTAACAATTCGTCGGAATCTTTTTGTTTATGTATGTTCCCCGATTACTCGAAGACGCCTGAACAGATTCGAGAAATTATTTTTTTGTTCAAAAGGGTATACTTCCCAGGTGGTCCCATTGGCATCAAGTCAGGATCTGATGATAGGATCTCAGAAAATTCAAGGGCAACCCTCAAATTTTATAGTGACGCATAAATTGTTTTTTATTGAAGTCGGTGTACTTTTTATGAATTAAAAAACTTTTTTAGTTATGGCATGATTGCCAACGATTATATTTTTCGTCGTATTGGTTTGTCCTTGTTGATGATTACTTCTCTCTTTTTTTACATTGAAAATTAATGTAGTTTATTTTCTTATATTCTTTTTCGTTTCGTTGTTGCTGTAGATGTCTCAATCATTACAATGAAATCAAGCTTTGAAGATATAAAAGCGAATGTGCCGAAGCCACTAGTCAATAAAACTAAAATAATTTCTAGACTATATGCAATAAACAAATCAAACGACCACCCCAAATAAACATAGACTAGGGCAATGTCGGTTCAGTTATCACATTTCCCATACAATACAGCACTCAAGTTTTATTGCGAGCCGAGTTCGTTGAAACTAATCCCGAGCGGCCAAAGCTAAATATATCACCGGCATCCATCAGTCATCCGTTTAAAAATAAATAGTTTTACGATTGGAATTGGGTGAACGTTTGAAGTGTCATTTATGTATATTGTTTTTGAATTTACTGTCGCATAATTAGGGTTTAGGTATTTTTTTTTGAATGGATAGGCAGACGCGTATAAGGCCACCTACTGGTAAGTAGACACCGCCACTCACAGACTTATTTCAGCATATATTTGGTTGAGTTTCAAGACTATAATGTAAGTTCTCAAAGATTTTATTTAGTCTATGACGCTAGACTGGTCACCTATCACATCATGAGGGGAAAGATGCTCGTTAGACCATGAGTGTGTCAATTGCTCTTCCATTTACCTCTCCGGTATTCAGGCGTGACATTATGTTTCTAGATTTAATTCTGTGAGAGGGCAAACATCATCTATCTTACAAGTTTTGAAATTGAATTAATTTACACTGCTTTTTGTTAATAAAATAATTCATGTAAGAACATTATTTGTAAATACTCATGAATCTGAATAAAGAGGCCATCTATAATCTTCAGGTGTATGAATATTAAGTGTAGAATTTGAATCATGCAAAATTGAAAACGCTCAGCATGTTTTTTATCTGGCAGTAGCCAAGATAATGTTAGTTAATAAATATCTTAGAGAAGTAATAAATTCTATGTTGAAATTGATATAAATGAACAAGAATGTTAAATGGTTCTAGAGTGTAATTTATATTCTGATACAGTTGAATAAATACGTTATGTTAGTAAACTTATTAACGAATGGTATTTACAAGATTTGTACTTTATTATAATGGGAGTCCGGCATTTAGAATACTGACAAATACGATACAATTAGGCGAAATATAAACAATTTTTATTCAAGCCTTGGAATTTGGAGCCTCCATGGCGCCGCATGTAACGAAACGAGAGACCGTGGATTTTCGCACAAATATAAATGTTTGTGTGGCAGACGGATGTTTGTTTCAGGTCTGGGTGCTGTGGGACCGTAGTCCCTCGTAAATCTTGATCAGGTCTATGTGTGGGACTGTTGGTGGTATTTTTTTTTAATGTTGTCATCCTAAAGTCGGCCTACAAAGAATTCTTTAAGATAAGCAACAGTTAGCACTTCAAGAGTAAGTTATTTTGATGAATTACTATAGACACACGTATAACTTGATACATTGTTGAAAAGAGTAACAAAAGTATGATATGTCAGCCTCCGTGGCGCAGTTGGCGAGTAGCCGGCTGTGAAACGAGAGGCCGTGGGTTCGATTCCCACACCGGGACAAATGTTTGTGTGACAGATATTTGTGTCCGGGGTCTGGGTGTTGTGAGACCGAAAGTCTCTCGTAGTCCCTGATACCCACAACACAAGACTCGTATCTTAGTGTGGGGTCGGGCCTATGTGTGTGACCGTTGGGTGTTATTTATTTATATAGAATATATAGATTTCATAACACAAAAGTGATTTCTGAAGAACCTTCTTAAAATAAAGTAATTTTCCGAACCTAAAGAGATAAAAGTATGTAGGGAAATAATACTGAAATAAATCTGAAATACTTTTGCTAATATGGAGCTACACTTTCTTAAATAGTAGCTATATTTTATGATAAATAACTACTTTTATACCAGAAAAGAGGTGTTGATGGGTGGAGATGCCAGCCAAAGCCATTAGCAATAAATATTAAAATATAACAGATACTCTTGACAAGCAATCCGCAACAACTAAATATGTAAAGCAAAAATATCTAATGAAAATAACTCAGATTAATAATATCTCAAACAGAACGAATAAATCATGGAAATTAATCTTGAAACTTGGAACAATAATTAATTAAATTTTCTGACAATCGAATTAATATCTCTGGTTTTCGAATTTTGGCTTTTGTAATTCCAGTGTTTGATTTGTCACAAATGTACCTGAATTAATTATCTTTAAAACAATACTTGATCTTTGAATATTAAGATCAAAGCTATATAGATATTGGCGAAGATGCTCCATCTCTTCGTTCGTGATTTATGTTTAGTCTTATCCACAAAGAGAAGAAATGTCAGGTTGCATGCATATTTTGTATTACAATCTTTGCAATAATTTAGATAGAGGCAGAACAAGAAGACATACAGAAACTTGTCCAGAAAATACCTCCGTCTAGAGCCAAGGTCTCACCGGTAACACAAAACCCAGGATTGGAAATAGTAGAAGAATTAAGAATACTACCGGATAACGTGAACCACAAAACAAAACCACTTTAAAAAAGGATGATGACGAAAAATATTTTTATTGTAAGTGACATATCCACACTTTATAATTAAGAACATGAATGGACCAAATTTGGGTAGTATGATTGTATCATGACAAATAGTTTTCGAAGTAAAACATATATGAAGTACCGGTGTTACTGTTTTCATGGCCTAGAAAAAATACCTCTAAAGGAAGCACAAAAATTCCCTCCACATTCCAATTGACATAATTCTTTAATGTTGGCAATACACAAATGATTATAACCGTGAGATTCTTGGATATGATTGCTTAGCATCAGATGACCTACTTTCTTGTATAAAATAATAACAAATCACAAACCTACCAAGAGATGGCGTTAAATACATTAAAGGAAAGATAAATTATTAAGCAATTTAAATAAATTTGCCTATGAGGCCGACGACTATGGAGTTACAACATAATCTTCGATCTAAAAATAGAATTAATTGGTTGTATTTGATAACATAAGCTGTGGTTAAATATAAAATGGCATGGCCATGCTTAAATGTCATCGTTACTTAAGTTACTTAGCTGTCAATAGATAACAATTGGACCCTGTAATGCGGAAAGAATCAATAGTAAAATTAAGTGAAATCTAATTAATCATTTGAGATTTTTCAGTGCAGTCTCCTGGCAGTCTAGATTTGTATACTGATACTTAGTGCCGATCAACTAAAATCGCACTGATTCCAAAAGGGTATCTACTTTGATATTGTTAAATAATTATATAAGTATTCGAGACTTTCAGTGTTAATGTTCGAATTAGTTTTATTTTTTTTATTAGACGTACGCATTTTTGTTCAATATTTCTATTTCAGGTAAGAATATCCAGCCAGCATCACGTGTATTGACTAATTTCATGATAAGATTGTAAAATAAGATTTATTTAAAAAATATTATTAGTCACAAGAAATCCAATAAATCAAGAAACCTTAGCAACATCTCTTGATATTTCTTCAAGAAGTATTTGCTAAGTTTCTAAGGTTTTTAAGTGATTCTATTATTATTATTATTACATTTCTTTAACAATGTTGGTGATATGTGTCAATTTAATGTAATGTGTAATTTTTTCTTAGTTTATTTAATGTTTTTTTTTTATTCTGACGCGGCAAAGTGACCACACTGCACCTGATGGTAAGCGCAGTGCCGTCCAGATAGAGTATCAAGTAGCGAGAGACAGTCTATATCCCGCTACTCAACACAATCATGCCGGCCCCAATTTCTGCCGTATTGCCGAATACAATTTCTTACAATAAATTAACGCCGGGATGGGGTTCCCAACTAGTGGTCATCGTTAAAACCTCTGCTAGTAATTATAATGCTACTAATATCTATTATAAATGTGGATGCTTGGATTCATGGAAGTTTGTTACTCAATCACGCTACAACTGTAGGACGGATCTGATTGAAATTTGGCGCAGAGATAGATTATAGTCTCGAATAGCACATAGGCTACTTTTTATCCCGGAAAATATACAGTTCCCGTGGGATACTATAGTTTTTCACAGAGCAAGGGATCGACATAACTTTTTGCATAGTGGCAGTTTAGGGATCAGAAAATGACATAGGCTAACTTTTATCCCGGAAAAATGCACCCTTCTTATGGGGTAGCAAAATATAGAAAGGTGTTAATAGCTTAAGATGCCTCCGTGGATTGTATACCTTTTCTTCGAGAAATAACCTCGCGGGCGGAGCTGCGAGCAACATCTAGTATTAAATACGATCATCGATTTGATTTCTACCTTATCAGTGTGAAAATAAACCTGACATTAATTACACACGCAGTGACACCTTAATTTGGTGAACAAGAAGAATACCTGACCTACATTCTCCTGCAGAAGCCGTTTATCTTTACATAATATAAACTTACGCATGCATCCTCAAAGGAAGACAGAGGTCTAAATAGTTGCCTACGATTTACTGACCTTATTTCCGTACCATAATATGATAGGTGGCGATCCTATCACCACATCGGGCACATATTCCAATCCCGAAAAATTAATGTAATTTTTATAATAAAAAACTAAAGTTTCATTTATAATTATCCTGTGATTTGAACCCAATATTGTGTATTTATGAGAATTTTATTTACCATATAACTCCATGATCTTGAAGGTGTTTTATTAACTCCAGTACATTAAGTACAAATAATACCTTTTCAGAACACCAAACTTAAAGTGACAGGGGCACATTTGCCAGTTTTGTCTATTAATGATACAAATGGTTGGTATAAATGTATAACTTAATGACGCTAGGAATTACCGGATTAATTAATCAGACAAGTAATATTTCACATAAGCCTAAATAACAGAGCCGTAAATCGTTTACAAATTGACATATCATAAAACTGGCTGAAAAAAAAGAATAATAAATCAACATTCACCGCGCAAACAAGTCCGTCGTATGTCGTGTTTTTTGTATTTTAAAAAAGGAACGTATGTAAACTTGCATGTCATTGTTACGTCAAACATAAGCAAAAGCTAAATATAGACCGTAACAGACAATTCGAAATTTAAAATAAGCGAGTTTTATGACAGCAATTTTGGTAAACCTTTTTATAGTATTTTAGCATTTATATTTTTAGCTTTTTATTTTAGTATGGTATATTAGGACATAATTTCTTTTGCATCAACAAAAACACAACAACAATTACTCTTAACTTTAACCCCTCCAGTCAGGAAGGATATTAAAAAAAAAGTCGGGAGAAAAGCAACAAGCTTTTATTTCCATAGCATTAAAGTTAAAAATTGCATGCAAGAACGGCGAGTGTTGCTAGTGTACGCGCCGCCGGCGTGTCTATCCGTCATGACAGTTTAATATAGGCATAAATACTGCGCCAATGAGTGAACAAATGATCCTCATCAATTAAATGTCAATATAACTGGATACATATTAGGCGGTCCCAAAAGATTGGTTAATGTTATAATATATGTACTCACAAATCTTCCTAAATTCATTGAACGTATGTCTTCGGTAAATCCTTAAACAATTCTTGAGAGTATCTTCAGAGTGTTCACTTTTGATTTAATTGACAAAGATATTTGATATAAAGAATTCCACTTAAAAGTTATTATTTTAGTGAAGTGGATCGTCGAAAGCATTGAAGAATTCCTTATTCGACTGTTTACTGTCATATATACAATTAGTGTTTGTAATATGATAACAAGAGAGTTCTAAAGAATGGCTTTGATGTACGGACATGAACAACAAAGAAATATAGAAATCATATCTGTTTCTATTTTGAAGAATGAATCCCAATAATTTAAGGGGTATTTAATTTAATTTGTTCCTTATTTTCTATAAGGAACAAATAGCTCAAGAAACTGTCAGATTTACAAAGTTAGCATATTTAATTTCCCCATAAATAATATTAATAAACGTAGAATAGAATCTATAAAAAAAAACACAGATTTTTTGTTCTGATATACCGAGTAGTTTAAAGTTACTTTTTTATATAGTATAGTCCGATAAACGAGCCAGTGGGTCACCTGATGTTAAGTGATCTCCACCGCCCATGAACATCCACAACACCGAAAGTGTCATGTATGCGCTGTCGCCTTTGAAGGACAGGAATAGGGATTAGGGAAGGGAAGGGAGAATCTGGGCCTCCGGATATCTCACTTACCATACGAAACGCGACAGTAAACTGTCAATTTAATAGTGTGTATTTTAATAGTGGTACTACCCCGGTCGAGCCGGCACATTCATGCTGTAGACATTTCATTCTACAGCGTAGCTCTGGTACTTCTAAACACTTACTTTGAGGATTTGCTGTGTTTTTGTAAACATCAGCCAGTATTTTATCCTGAATTAAGTACGAGAACTCCAGATACCTTAAAGGGCTCAAGAACCATTACATAATATTTTGATTAATCTTATCATATTCCACGTAATTACATATTATGGTCAAAATTTTCCTTCTTATTAAGATAACCCCATTTATAGTATATCTCGTTGCATCATCAAAATCTGTTGTTTTTGTCCAAAACGTCCTTCTTGGAACGTTAACGCTATAGACAAGACAAGGTCTTCCTCTATTTTAATTTCAATAGAATAACAAGTGTTTCTATTTTTAGATGTACTTGTGTCTCTGTGTAATATCTTTACATCCGTAATAAAAAAAAACACTTCGAATTAACACACACATGCAGATTAAACTGCCAGTTCTAAAATTTTGAATAATTAAAAAAACAAATCAACGGTTTTATGCAGTGGCTATTAATGTTTGTTTTAATAAAGGAATTTATTTATTACGTTCTAATTCTGAAAGATGAAGTAAGCTAAGAGCTAAATTACTAAACGTATATTTTTTTATTAAAATCTTATTTATTCTATAATTTCTGATCTGTAGTAATAAAGATATTGTCATGAATGGCAAATTCAGCGTCGGAACAAAATTCCATTATAAGAATCTAATACTCCATAAATATAGATCACCATATTGAACTAGTGTGCCTTTCACATAATGGGACGGAGCTCGGCAAAGCGTGGGTGCATCAATAGGGTAGTTTCCTGTGTTTAATTTTGTACATTATTCTTTAAGCAACCGAATATAATACGCAAAAGAAACTCTTTTGCGAAAACAGAATCAAAATTGCTTGAAAAATGAGGTAACAATATTTATTTTAAATATTGCTTTGATCAAATACTCAAATTATTTCAAAGTTTCAAGTGATAAATTATATAAGTATTCGAGACTTTTGTGTGTAATGTTCGAGTAAGTTTTAATTTTTTATTATACATAAGCAGTTTTGTTTGAAATTGCTATTTTAAGTAAAAATATCTAGCCAGCATCACGTGTTTCGTCTTATTGTTGCTAATTTCTCTCCTAGTAATACAATACCCTACAAATTTGTAATCAAGCACCTACCCTGCTTATCTCTGCACCACCTTAAGGTTAGTCTGGGAGAGAATGCCTTTAGCATTAAGTCCGGCTATATACAATGTATATAAAGTGTGTAAAAAAATAAATACAGAATATTAAATTATTTGGTGAACAAGAAGAATACCTGACCTACATTCTCCTACAGAAGCCGTTTATCTTTACATAATACAAGCTCACGCATGCAGGATGCATGCTTGAGGATGCATGGAGATGCAAAGGAATAATAAAAAACTAAAGTTTCATTCATAATTATCCTGTGATTTGAACCCAATATTGTGTATTTATGAGAATTTTATTTACCATATAACTCCACGATCTTGAAGGTGTTTTATTAACTCCAGTACATTAAATACAAATAATACCTATTCAGAACACCAAACTAAAAGTGACAGGGGGAAAATTTGCCAGTTTTGTCTATTAATAATACAAATGGTTGGTATAATTGTATATTTTAATGACACTAGGAATTACCGGCCACGGCAACTCCGCCGTTGTCGGTCCCAAGCCCGAATGAGAAAGGAGGAGGGTTGGTGTGGAGGAGACCTACCCATGCCATAAAACAGTCAACGCCGAGTATTGGGCGGCGGTAACTAACCCGACAACCCTGACAGGACCTAGAGTCCACAGGGCGGTAACCAGTGACCGTGAGGACCTAAATACCCTCTAAAAGACTGACGCGGAAGGACGTGGGAACCCACCGCGTTTATCTTCCCATGAAAACCCCCCTTATACAACCAATCTTCCGAGAGGCGTTAGAGGCGAAACTGAAGAATTCTCCCACACATGAACACGCTAACGCTGACATCCAGTGGAAACACTTGAAAGGTCATATCAACGATGCACTGGACCAGGTCTCTAAAAAGAAGAAGCCAGAGCAGAAGAAGAAATGCTGGATCTCCGATTACTCGTGGGAGCTCATTCAACGCAGGAAAGACTTGAAAACTTTGGGTCTGCAAAATCATGCAGTAATGGCTGAATACTCTATGCTTGGCAGAGCTATCCAAGCCAGTTGTCGCCACGACAAGAACAACTTCATTGACGCCATCTGTAGCGACATCGAGAGACTTTCGAACAAACTACAAACTGCAGACCTTTTTAACAAAGTTAGAATCCTTTCCAAGCAGTTCAAAGCTAAGTCGCGGGTAATAGAAGATGCCGATGGTACTGTGCTACACGAGCTCGACCGCATTGCCGAGAGATGGCGCGCCTACTGTGAGCAGTTGTACACAGACCCACGTTCACCTCACGGGGCTATCCCGGATTGGAAGGATCTAGAACTGGAACCCATGATTCTTCGCTCTGAAATATCTACAGCTCTTCAGTCTCTCAAGAAGAAGAAGGCGCCAGGAAGCGACCAAATAACAGCAGAGGTGCTTAAAGCTATGGGCGACTTGGGTGTGGAGACACTCTTCAAGATCTGCTCACATGTCTGGCAAAACGGTGATTGGCCGCAGGACTGGTCGGAATCCGTAATTCTTCCGTTGCACAAGAAAGGGTCAACCAAGAGCTGCGGCAATTATCGAACCTTGTCCCTCATCTCACATGCCAGCAAAATCTTGCTCCATATCCTAAATAATCGCATCCGCTACTACCTGGATTGGCAAATCCCGCAGGAGCAAGCAGGTTTCGTGAAGGGCAAGGGCACTCGAGAACAGATTCTCAATGTAAGGCAGCTCATTGAGAAGGCATACGAGTTTGACACGCCAATGATAATGTGTTTCGTTGACTACAGCAAAGCGTTCGACTGTGTTAACTGGGGTTGCTTATGGAGAGTCCTACAAGAACTTGGAGTACCAAGTCATCTCATCGCCCTACTTCGCACCCTGTATGGCTCTAGCCAGGGAGTCGTAAGAGTCGACAAAACAACCTCAGGATGCTTTAAATTTCACCAAGGAGTGCGCCAGGGTTGCATTTTATCGCCCATTTTATTCAACGCCTACGGAGAGCACATTATGAGACGTACCTGCGAGAATTGGGAGGGAGGCATCACAGTTGGTGGCGTGAAAATCACCAACCTACGCTACGCCGATGACACTACTCTTCTTGCAGCAAATGAGTCGGAAATGGCAGCACTTCTTGAGCGAATGGAGCGGATTAGCGAGGAGATGGGACTTTCCATAAACAGGTCCAAAACCAAGGTCATGGTGGTGGACAGATCTGGGAAGATGGAACTCACTGGGGCGTTGGGCCTAGAAACAGTGGACAACTTCAATTACCTGGGGTCCAACATCAGTAACGATGGCTCGTGTGAGAAGGAAGTGCGCAGGAGAATTGGCATGGCTAAGAGTGCCATGTCTCAGCTTGGAAAAATCTGGAGAGATCGCAACATTTCCGTTAAAACTAAAACCAAACTGGTACGGACCCTAGTCTTCTCGATCTTCTCGTATGGCGCTGAGACTTGGACGCTGAAAGCTGCAGACTGTAGACGCATTGACGCCTTTGAGATGTGGTGCTGGAGAAAGATGCTCCGTATTCCCTGGACAGCATTTCGGACTAACGTCTCCATATTGCGAGAACTTAAAATCCACTCGCGGCTGTCAACCGAGTGCCTTCGCAGAGTTCTAGGATACTTCGGTCACATTGCAAGGAAAGACGGTGGCAACCTCGAAAAAATCATTGTGACCGGAAAAGTAGATGGAAGAAGGCCTCGTGGACGTAACCCAATACGTTGGTCTGACCAAATCCGCACTGCTCTTGACTTCACAGTTTATAACGCCCTCCACGCCGCCAGTGACAGAAAAGTATGGAAGAAGTACACACATGAGATGGTGATGCAGAAGGGAGGTCACGACCCTCATTATTGAGGAACACGACGCAAGGAGGAGGAGGAATTACCGGATTAATTAATCAAACAAGTAATATTTGACATAAGCCTAAATAACAGAGCCGTTAAATCGTTTACAAATTGACATATCATAAAACTGGCTGAAAAAAAAGAATAATAAATCAACATTCACCGCGCAAACAAGTCCGTCGAATGTCGTGTTTTTTGTATTTTAAAAAAGGAACGTATGAAAACTTGCATGTCATTGTTACGTCAAACATAAGCAAAAGCTAAATATAGACCGTAACAGACAATTCGAAATTTAAAATAAGCTAAATATAATTTTTTTTATTTTTATTTTTTTGAGTTTTACGACAGCAATTTTGGTAAACCTTTTTATAGTATTTTAGCATTTATATTTTTTAGCGTTTTATTTTAGTATGGTATATTATGACATAATTTCTTCTGCATAGACAAAAACACAACAACAATTACTCTTAACTTCAATATAGGCATAAATACTGCGCCAATGAGTGAACAAATGACCCTCATCAATTAGACGCCAATATAACTGGATACATATTAGGCGGTCCCAAAAGACTGGTTGATATTATAATATATGTACTCACAAATCTTCCTAAACTCATTGAACGTATGTCTTCGGTAAATCCTTAAACAATTCTTGAGAGTATCTTCAGAGTGTTCACTTTTGATTTAATTGACAACGGACAAAGATATTTGACATAAAGAATTCCACTTAAAAGTTATTTTTTGATTGAAATGGATCGTCGAAAGCATTGAAGAGTTCCTTATTCGAATGTTTGCTGTCATATATACACAACTAGCTGTTGCTCGCGGCTCCGCCCCCGTGGAGGTTATTTTCGGGAGCAGAAGTATCAATGCAAGGAGTTGTCTTCTGCACGTGACTGTCTAGATGGCTAGACAGGCACAACTCCTAACTTAAACTTCTAGCACTCCTTATAATACCCCGGGATCACTCCGTAAGTGTCGAAGGCCACCGCGGGGTTTTAGCTGGTAGTGTCCGGTTGGGTGTACATAAGTAGTAGGGACTCGGCCCAGCGGCAGCCCGGATAGCCATCATCCGGGCGAGGGGGTGCTGGGTCGTAAGTCCGGCTAGTCCAGCATAACCGTTTTATTCTCATTCCGCTTCCCCCCGAAGCGGAGGGCAGTAATAAAATGCTTTCCACGCGACAAAAAAAGTGTTGTGCCTGAAGCTTGAGATTAAATTTAAAGAATACCTCATAAGTTAACTCCTCACTTCGCCATTTAAGGGATGATTTGGTAAAAACGTTGAAACACGTATTTCTTTATTTTTTACCAAAAGTCTAAATATGAATTTTCAGATCCCTAAGTTGAAGTATTACGGATTGCCCATACAAACTTTTAACCTCTATTTCACCCCTTTCAAGATATTTTTTGAGACAAAAGATACCCTATGTCCTTCCCTATGATACAATCTATCCCTCTGCTGAATTTAATTAGGATTCGTTCACCCGTTTATACATGAATAGGTAAGAAACAGACATACAAACAACAATATTAATTTTGCTGCGGAGATATTTTAAAACTGTAATATCTCCTAAGATATTCATTGAAATCAAATGACGTAAAGGGCAACTTTGTTCAAAATTAAATACTTGTGATGAATTAAGTATTTATTTGGATAAGGATTAATACCATGTTTATAAAAACCCCTTTCCAAATAATGCATTGTTTCAGAACAAATTCGATAACCATTAAAAAAGTTATAGTGAGCCAACCGAAATAGATAGACATATGCTATCGCGGACTTTGTTTAGAACTTTTTAAGAGGAACAATTTCGTCGTACATGATTGTTATGTAACTTTAACCGTTAACGCAGCGTACGCAACGGAAGCTCTGAAAAGGAATCAATTTTCCCCGTTTTTGCAACATTTTTCATTGCTGCTCCGCTCCTATTGGTCATAGCGTGATGTTATATAGCCTACTAGCTGTTGCTCGCGGCTCTGCCCGCGTGGAGGTCATGTTTGGGAGAAAAAGTATACAATACAAAATACCAATATTCATGCGTTTAACTTAAAAATGACGGATTTTCATACAAACTTTCATTCCCTATTTTACCCCCTTAGGGGCGGAATTTCCAAAAATCCTGAAACATATATTTTTTATTTTTAACTAAAATGCCAAATACTAATTTTCATGAATTTAACTTAAAAAATGACGGATTTTCATACAAACTTTCATCTCCTATTTTACCCCCTTAGGGGTGGTATTTCCAAAAACCCTTCCTTAGTGGATGCCTACGTGATAAAAGGTACCTACTGTCAAAATTACAAGTCTCTAACCCCAGCCGTTTAGGCTGTGCGTTGATCGATCAGTCAGTCAGTCAGTCAGTTTCTTCTTTTATATATACAGATAGCGCTCCTCGATAAATGGGCTATCCAACACTAAATTTTTTTTCAATTCGAACCAGTCGTTCCTGAGATTAGACTGTTCAAATAAACAAACAAACAAACAAACTCTTCAGCTTTATATAATAGTATAGATTAGTGTTTGTAATATGATAACAAGAGACTTCTAAAGAATAGCTTTGATGTACGGATATGAACAACAAAGAAATTATAGAAATCATATCTGTTTCTATTTTGAAGAACGAATACTCTAAAAATAGCTATGAGGAACATACAGCTCAAAAAACTGTTGGACTTACAAAGTTAATATATTTAATTTTGCCATAAAAGTTTAATAATAATAAATGCACCCAGCAGTTATACACATAGATCTAACCCCACACTAGGTTAAACCTGTATCGTGGGCAACAACAACTATGAGGGTCTACGCACATAACCAGATCCGAAACAAATATCAGTCACACAAACATCTGTCTCGGTGCGGGAACCGAATCCACGGCCTCTCGTTTCACAGCCGGAGTAGCCACTGTGCCACGGACGCTGTCAATTTAATGTAGAATTGAAAATATTCAATTAACACACAGAGATTTTTTATCCTGATATACCGAATAGTTTATAGTTACTTTAAAGGATTTACTTCGTATTTAATAACACTAGCCATTATTTCATCCTGAATTAAGTGATCCTTAAAACCCTTATTTTAGAGCCCACTATTGAATTAAATACGAGAAATCCAGATACCTTAAAGGGCTCAAGAACCATTTACATCATATTTTGATTAATCTTATCATATTCCAGGTAATTATATATTATGGTAAAATTAAAATTTTCCTTCTTATTAAGATAACCCCATTTATAGTATATCTCGTAGCATCATCAAAATCTGTTGTTTTTGTCCAAAACGTCCTTCTTGGAACGTAAATGCCATAGACAAGACAAGGTCTTCCTCTATTTTAATTTCAATAGAATAACAAGTGTTTCTATTTTTAGATGTACTTGTGTCTCTGTGTAATATCTTTACATCCGTAATAAAAAAAAACACTTCGAATTAACACACACATGCAGATTAAACTGCCAGTTCTAAAATTTTGAATAATTAAAAAAACAAATCAACGGTTTTATGCAGTGGCTATTAATGTTTGTTTTAATAAAGGAATTTATTTATTACGTTCTAATTCTGAAAGATGAAGTAAGCTAAGAGCTAAATTACTAAACGTATATTTTTTTATTAAAATCTTATTTATTCTATAATTTCTGATCTGTAGTAATAAAGATATTGTCATGAATGGCAAATTCAGCGTCGGAACAAAATTCCATTATAAGAATCTAATACTCCATAAATATAGATCACCATATTGAACTAGTGTGCCTTTCACATAATGGGACGGAGCTCGGCAAAGCGTGGGTGCATCAATAGGGTAGTTTCCTGTGTTTAATTTTGTACATTATTCTTTAAGCAACCGAATATAATACGCAAAAGAAACTCTTTTGCGAAAACAGAATCAAAATTGCTTGAAAAATGAGGTCACAATATTTATTTTAAATATTGCTTTGATCAAATACTCAAAGGCATGAGCGAAAATGGCTGCGTATTGGTAACATATCGCTATCTCCCTCGCACAACGGCACAGTAATGGGGATTCTGAGTACCGTGACGTCACAGTACATATAATGCATACTTTTACCGTCATTTGACAATTACCCCTTACAGCGGATTTGAATGGCGTCTAATTTACTTATTTTTGTTCTGATTCATAAAATTCTTTCGATAATGGGTAATGTAAATTGTTTTTTAAATTAATATAAAAAAACGAGTCAACTACCCTATTGCACTTTAGTCTATCATGATGACAGCTTCTATGTTGCATAAATGAGTTGAATGATGCAAAAAAAATGATGTTGGGATGTTCAACCACATTTTGTAAACCTCACTATCAGAATCAGCATATATTATTGCTTGCCCTTGCTTTGTTTCGGATTCTAATTTAAGTTTTTACTCAAGGGCACTGTTTAATTATCTGTATATATAAAAGAAGAAACTGACTGACTGATCGATCAACGCACAGCCTAAACGGCTGGGGTTAGAGACTTGAAATTTTGACAGTAGGTACCTTTTATCACGTAGGCATCCACTAAGGAAGGGTTTTTGGAAATACCACCCCTAAGAGGGTAAAGTAGGGGATGAAAGTTTGTATGAAAATCCGTCATTTTTGAAGTTAAATTCATGAAAATTAGTATTTGGCATTTGAGTTAAAAATAAAAAATATATGTTTCAGGATTTATGGAAATTCCGCCCCTAAGGGGGTAAAATAGGGAATGAAAGTTTGTATGAAAATCCGTCATTTTTAAGTTAAACGCATGAATATTGGTATTTTGTATTGTATACTTTTTCTCCCAAACATGACCTCCACGCGGGCGGAGCCGCGAGCAACAGCTAGTGTAAGAATAAGGTACGATGGGACTGTCATGTATGTAAAATGTGATAAAAATTTTATTAATAAAAAAATGAGTTGTCAAATTACATACTATATTCCATTACTAGTTGTAGACCGCGGCTCCGCCCGCGTGGATGTTATTTTTGGGAGATAGCTTGATAGGTATTAAGTACTAATTATATCAATTCATATGTCATCACGCCTTATCACCGTAATACAGCTATTTTGAACTATACATATTCATATCTTTTGATTTAATGAACCGATTTTAATTAAATATAGTCTTTTTTTAGTGCCTTGATAGGCAGACGAGCAGACGGGCCACCTGATGGTAAGTAGTCACCGCCGCCAATAGACTTCTGCAATGCCAGGGCACAGCAAAGCCGCTGCCTACCGTCTAAAATAAATGTTACCTGATATATGCTCTTTGTTTTATTGCCGATTCTTTTGTAAAATCGCAGTGCTTTATACGTGATGCCTTAACAGACAGACAATAATTCCGAAAAACATTGTTTTGGGATCTGTGTCGATATTATAAAGTAACACAATAAAAAAATTGCAAAAGTAATTAATTTACAAAGTGGCTCTGCGGTTTTATTATAGTATAGAGTTTAACAACTACATTTATTAATAATCTAATAGAGGTCAGGTATAATGAGGTTGTAAGAACGGTGATTATTCGACGGAAATAATAAAACTGCTGAATCAGGTACATGTTATATCACGCAAGTCTGCATTGTTTTTGTTAGGAACAACATTAAGGTCTATCAAGCTAGCAGTGAAAAGTTAGCAGAAACATTTGAAACTTATTTAGGAATTAGTTGCTGCTATTTCGATTTTGTTGCTAGAACCAGTTCCTCAGAAATCGTTTTCCTGAATTTTTTTTTAAAAATTTAGCAACAAATTCAGGGCAAATACTTAAAAATTTAATTTTTTTTTATAAAAATATATAATATTTTTTCAATATTTTTATACTATCTTACAGCAACAAATTCAGGCCCAATAACCGACTCAATATGTGCTCTCTTCATTATTTTACTGCTAGCTTATGTGAAAGATAGCAGTGACACGATTTCTGAGGAACTGGTTTGAGCAACAAAATCGAAATAGCAGCAACTAATTAGCAACTAATTCCTAAATAAGTTTCAAATGTTTCTGCTAACTTTTCACTGCTAGCTTGATAGACCTACAACATTACGTATTTGAAAAAAAACCACACTACGAAACAATCGATAATATTTAATAAGCAATCACTACGATAGCCAGTACGCGTGGTTCTAGTACTCGTCCCTATTACACTTTTGTAGATCGAATTTTTACGTAATACTTTTTGTACTGCAAAACTCTCTGCCTGACTGCCTCGATGGCGCAGTTGTAATTACGCATGCGTTACGACGGTTGTATTCAGGTCCCGGGTTGAATGTGATAGGTGGTGAGCCTATCGCCATACCGGGCACAATTCCAGACTCCGGGCTATACTGAATAATTCTAGGCAGAAAAACCTAATATCACTTTATCCGACCCGGGGATCGAATCCGAGACCTCAGCACAGCAGTCGTAACGCACGCATACTAACTAACGCATAAATAATATTATTATTATTATTATCGAAGTACATAACAGAAAAATACTATTCAGTATATCGTAAGCCAAATGACATCGTAATAATCCTATTGCGACCCTTTATATTCTACTGTGATCTCTTTGATCGCAAAAGGCGTTGGGCTTAACCAATTTTTCTATTCCGACGAACATTGATGGGTATTTAGTCAGTTTTGCGTGAAAAGTGAGGCTTCGTTTGTTATAGTATTAAAATTAATGAGCAAAAGCCTGTATAAATAATAAAAATGAATGATCTACTGGTTACATATAGGCTATTCCACACTAAGATACAAGTCGTCGGTATCTGAAACTAAGAAAGACTTTCGGTCTCACAAAGTAAAGTGATATTTTTCTATCCATAAATTCACAGTGTACATCGGCCTTCGAGATGCAAATTCCTCGACGGTCTCAAAGATATGCGATTTCATAAATTGGTTTATAAAAAGTCATACATTTATTCCAAAATACTATTCAAGCGACGACTGTGGATTATCACAACATACATGTTAAAAATACAAAACAATTATTAAACTTCTATTTTGTTGAGAGTATTCGCTGGAAGGTCACATAGCATAAAATTGAATGAAATATACATGAGACGAGGATCATGTGATTGTGTAAGCGAAGTGCGGTGTCTGGGGTTTGTTTCGGTAAGTAATAATAAAATGGACCTTGAGATATTAAATGAAACCCGCATTGATTTACATCTTGGTGCTGGTGGTAGGATATTCATATCCGCCCGGATAGCGACCACCGTCACAGGGTGTAAAATAGCCATAGCGGCACACGCAAGTGTGCCACTATGGCTTTCCGGGATCAGCCAGTGTACATCCGGTTTTTTCGGGGGTCTAGAGTTGAGCTACAATGTTTGGCCGTTTTGCGACCTTCTGAGTACTCTGACACTAGACCGTCGACCGCTTCTTCACCTTCATGCCCATGGCGTAGTGTGAAGAAGCAGGCCGGCAAGATTGTGTTGAGTTGCGGGGGATAGATTGTCTATCGCTACTTCATACACTAATTGGACGGCACTGCGCTTACCATCAGGTGCAGGGTGGTCACTTTACCGTGCCAGGTTAAAAAAATATATAACTGTTCCTATGTAGGAATACATTATAAGCACACATGAATTGCCATCTGCTTTGAGAGTGTATCAGCCAGTGTAAGTAAGTATGTCCACTTTACAGGCATCTTAGCCTTTATGTGGTGAGAACGTGTCATTTTACGTTAGTCATATTGTTTGACTAGGTTAATGTAATAATTTTGTAGATTAAAAATAAACTATTACGGATTACTATTACACATATTGTTCTGATTCTACACAAAGAACTCTTTATTGGGTGATAAAGGGTGATAAGTATCTCCCATTTAATGATTCAAGTTTTTTGTTTTTTTATTGGCAAAGGAGCAAGCGGATTAGCTAATGGTAATGATCACCAGCGCCTATGAATATTTTACTATAAGATTCATAAATACCTTGTTGGTTTAAAAATAAAGAATTGGGAAGGGTAATGGTGTTCTTTCTGGTTCCCATGGTAAATCTAAATATGTTTTTATCACTCTCCTAAAAATTTTAGTCATGCTTTTAGAATTATTTAGATTTTTTATTAAAAATGAATATCTTTGATATAATTAAAAGTAAACAGCTATATACACCTACACAAGACTTTTGACTAAGCCGACAATACTACTGTAACACTCTTCAATTCAGGACCTAGTGGGTCAAGCAATTACCAAATTGAAGGTGCAGCAAACGGTAGACTCAGACCTAAGAGTTGTAGTGTTTGTGATTTTAAACAAAAAACCGGAGACTAGGTTTAGATATAGATAATACTAGACCGACCTAGAACAAGAATTTATGGACTCGTTTCTAATACAACAAACACTTATCTCTGGTTCTGTCTGTATTACACGTGTTTAAAAACAAACACTTCAGGCCTGTAGCCTCCAAAGTGTAGACAGAACTGCATCTTGACAGGCGACAGCCTTTGTGGCGCATTGGGCGGGTAGCCGGTTGGGAAAGGAGAGGCCGTGGGTTCGATTCCCGCACCAAAACATTTTTTTGTGTGCAAGACATGTATTTGTTACGGGTCTGGGTATTGTGGGACCGTAGTTCCTCGTGACCGTCCCATGATGTGCTGGGGCGAGCCAATTGCCATACCGGGCACAATTCCAGACTTCGGGCTAATACTAAGCATTTCGGGATAGAAGAACCCCAATATACCTAGTCAGGTCATAAGTATTGTCACACAGTAAAAACTTTTATTTTAGAATGCTGGCCACAAAAAAGTTTATTGAATTCGAATTTCAAATTGTTCATGAAAATAAAAATGTATACTTTTTAGAATTTTACTCATTTTTAAATATGGAGTGGACGCTTAAAGAAGACCGTGTTGCAGTAATTGCGTTGCATCGTTGCGGTTACGCGCCAATTCAAATTTTTGACATACTGAAAAATTTGAATATAACCAAAAGATTCGTTTATCGTACCATCAAACGATACAATGAAGACTCTAGTGTAGATGACAGGTCAAGAAGTAGTCGCCCTCGGTCTGTTAGGACTCCAGCAGTGATAAAAGCTGTGAAGGCGCGAATTCAAAGAAATCCCAAACGTAAGCAGAAACTTTTGGTCCTTCAGATGGGGTTAAGCAGAACCACGGTGAAAAGGGTGTTAAATGAAGACTTAGGGCTTCGGGCATATCGAAGAAAAACAGGACATCGTTTGAATGCTCGTCTAATGGACCTGAGACTGAAGAGATGCCGCGCTTTGTTGAAGCGGTACGCGGGAAAAAAATATCGGGAAATTCTTTTTTCAGATGAAAAAAAAAATTACCGTAGAAGAGAGCTACAACAAACAAAATGATAAGGTGTACGCACACAGTAGTGTAGAAGTGAGCAACCGTATTCCGCGTGTCCAACGAGGTCATTTTCCATCCTCGCTCATGGTATGGTTGGGAGTTTCTTATTGGGGCTTCACAGAGGTACATTTTTGTGAGAAAGGTGTAAAAACGAATGCAGTTGTGTATCAAAATACAGTCCTGACGAACCTTGTGGAACTTGTTTCTCATACCATGTTCAATAACAGGCACTGGGTATTCCAACAAGATTCGGCGCCAGCTCATAGAGCGAAGAGCACACAAGACTGGCTGGCGGCGCGTGAAATCGACTTCATCCGGCACGAAGACTGGCCCTCCTCCAGTCCAGATTTGAATCCGTTAGATTACAAGATATGGCAACACTTGGAGGAAAAGGCGTGCTCAAAGCCTCATCCCAATTTGGAGTCACTCAAGACATCCTTGATTAAGGCAGCCGCCGATATTGACATGGACCTCGTTCGTGCTGCGATAGACAACTGGCCGCGCAGATTGAAGGCCTGTATTCAAAATCACGGAGGTCATTTTGAATAAACTTTAGTGTCATAAGAATCTATGTTTTGTTAAGTTCATTTTGGTATATAAATGGTTACATAATGAATAAACTTGTTTCAATTATTTTATATTAAACATGTGACAGAATTTATGACCTGACTAGATATATAAGAATTATAATTCATATAAGATATCAGAAACTCTACAAATGCTTCAAAAGCGTAAATAAAACTTTTCTTGAGACTTATCATTCGAAAACCACATACGCGGGAGAAGTAATGATCCATTTTATTCTCTTTTGCAAGGGTAATACGGTGAACATCGGAAAAGGCGCAATATATTGCGGTATCTCATTGCTGTCTTATTGAACGAGTGTTTTATTCCAATGATTGTAAGGTAAATTCTGTTATTTATTTAATATTCGGAAGGCTTCCAGACTAATAACAAATAATGAATAGTATTTTTCTAATTAAATTGCTAATTATTAACCTTCGCCAATAAACAAATGATATATTTTTTTTGTATCCTAGCACGGCAAAGTGACCGCACTACACCGGATGGTAAGCACAGTGCGGTCCAATTAGAGTATCGAGTAGCGAGAGACGATCTATCTCCCGCTACTCAACACAATCATGCCGGCCTGCTCCTTCACACTACGCCATGGGCAAGAAGGTGAAGAAGCGGTCGAGGGTCTATTGTCAGAGTACTCAGAAGGCCGCAAAATGGCCAAACATTGTACCCCAACTCTAGATTCCCGAGAAAAACCGGATGTACACTGGCTGATCCCGGAACGCGACACACTTGCGTGTGCCACTATGGCGGGTTTTTCACCCTGTGTACTGTGGTCGCTATCCGGGCGGATATGAATATCCTACCACCAGCATACAGCAGCAGATATACTAAACTTTGACTAACTTTTACTTAACTTTGATATACAAAATGGATCAGTGTGGGAATAAATGTGGTATATGATGAGTGATGACAGCCTCCGTGGCGCAGCGGGCGCATAGCCGGCTGTGAAACGAGAGGACGTGGGATCAAGTCCCGCACCAAGACAAATGTTTGTGTGACAGGCAGATATTTGCTTCGAGTCTGGGTGTTGTGGAAGCGTAGTTCTTGATACCCACAAGGTTTGACCTAGTGTGGGCCCAGGACTATGACTGTTAGGTGTATTTATTTTTAAAACAAATATGGGACAGATTAGTTTTAGTTTTAGAATAACAAAATTTGAAAGTGGTAATTTTGATATACGTTAACAATTTCTTTTGAAATAAATATAAAAAACAACACACAGTTTTATTAGAGATGTCAACAAACGAGAGAATAAGTCACTTAATAGTAATCACTTATGATCAGAAGATTTACTTCATCGCCCATTAACTTATACAATTTAGAAAGAATGGATGAACTTCTGAAAAGAATTTAATCCATGATTTAAAAAAAGAAGCTGATTTAGAATTTGGCCCTTCGGAAATCTCACTTACTGTAGGAATCTTCAAGAAGCTCTTCACATCAGTTTTAGGTTAGATAGTGTTATTCCAGTCAAATCGTGAATTCACACTTTAGACAAAATCATCTATAAGGCGTCTCTACTGCTTTAAAATAAATTTATTGAAGTGGTAGAGCCACGCTGTAGACATATTTGTCTACAGCATGAATGTGCTGCCTATTCCTGTCCTTTAAGGCCGACAGCGCATACATGATACTTTCGGTATTGTGGTTGTTCATGGGCGGTGGAGATCTCTTAACATCAGGTGACCCACTGGCTCGTTTGTCGGACTACCTATACTATAAAAAAAATACCAAGATCCAGATTTTTCTCTCTTTGTAGAACCAGTAAAAAATGTTATCGACTATTTCCAATCAATACTAATATTAATAATTTAAAGATGGGAACGCGCAAGTCTATGTAATTACTAGTTATATTTGAAAAACCTTTTTGCTTTTTATAGCTTATTTATTGAAGAAGGTTATAAGAAATCTAACTTCTCCTGACTATGACATCAATATAGTCAAAAGAGAACTTACAAATGAAATAAATTGACACATTTTTTCTTATTAAAATTCTTCAGGTAGTCTACCAATCATTTTCGGAAGCAAAGAACTATTAACAGTATCCAAGGTTGAATGCATTTACGGCTAATCTAATCAGTGCTTTGTCTAAAAATAGACGTCAATGTTTGGCCAAAACTGCGTGGAACCAGTATGTCAATCGTGCATAGAAAATTTACAAAAAGATAAGCATTCCACTGATAAAACATGAGGAACTTTGTGTCCAATGTTTGGTTATTGCGATATTGGGCCAACATTTGATGGTATGTGGAATAGATTTGGCATTTGAAATACTAGGCAGGTAATAACTAAGGCCTTCCCAGCAAAATTGTGTGAAGTTTCTTAATTTATTTAAAATATTAGAGTACTTTCTATCTTTCGTTACTTGACACCCTGGCTGGACGGTGCTGTGCTTACCAGGTACAGTGGTGGTCACTTGGCCATGCTACGATAAAAAAAATACTTATTCATCCCAGCATAGCAAAGTGCATTAGAGTATAGAGTAGCGAGAGTCAATCTATTCCCCGCTACTCAACACAATCATACCGGCCTGCTCCTTCACACTAATCCATGGGCAAGAAGGTGAAGAAGCGTTCGAGGGTCTAGTGTCGGAGTACTCGGAAGGCAGCAAAACGGCCAAACATCGTACAACAACTCTAAACCCCCGACAACAATTAAAATTAAAAAGTTTTTTAATTCATAAAAAGTACACCGAATTCAATAAAAAACAAATATTGCGTCACTATAATATATGAGGGTTGCCCTTGATTTTTCTGAAATCCCATCATCAGATCCTGACTTGGTGCCAATGGGACCACCTTTTAAACAAAAAAAGAATTTCTCGAATCGGTCCAGGCGTCTTCGAGTAATCGGGTAACATACATAAAAAAAAGATTCCAACGAATTGTTAACCTCCTCCTTTTTTGAAGTCGGTTGAAAATAAAATGACATTTCCACGTGACAATTCGGTCAAGATGTTATTTTTAGCCATGTCTCGAGTTTTGTGATGAGTCATGTTTTGGCAATGTTTCTTCAGGTGATTTCACACTAGACATGACGGCGCGGTTTGTTTATAGGTCGGACGCGTTCCTACGCCTATAATGATTTAAAGTAATGTCGTAACGATATAGATGTGCAAGACAGATATCACTTCACAGAAAACTATGATAGATATGATATGATGATAGTAGTATATAATTTTTGCCACACGTTCTATAGAAATTGCCCTGTAAATTTTCGTAACAATTTCTTGTGTTGACACGAATATTACACATTTAAACTAGATTTGATCTGTCCCATGACCACAAAGGCTGGGAAGCTTTCGTAACGTCGAGACTAAAAGGTAAAAATAAACCGCGATAAAATCGGTAAAATTTGTTTTTCGATTTAAGATGCCATAAGTTTTAATAACTTGACTCTGAAGAATTGTTTAATCTTATCCAATCGTCTCCCTACCACACCAGAACCACGCGTACTGGGTTGCGAAGCCACAGCTTCATGGTGTCTACTACCCTGGCCCAAAACAAGGGATTCGCTAATTCATTTCTTTGTCGCACCACCAAGCTGTGGAACAGTTTGCTAGCCCACGTTTTCCATTCTACCTGTGATCCTGGGTCCTTTAATCGTAGTGTAAAGAAGCTAAGAAGGTCGGCATGATTGTGTCTTGTAGCGAGATGGTTCTCTCGCTACTTGATACTCTACCTGAACGGCACTGTGCTTACCATCAGGTGCGGTGTGGCAGTGCCGTACCAGGATGAAGAAAATAATAAAAGGAACCCAGGATCTCACCGATTGCTCAGCCTAAGTTCGTTACCGCTAGACTAATTAATCGAAATAATATTTTTATTATCTAATATTATATTACTGGCTGGGTTTCCTATTGAAAACCAGCGCTGCACTATGGGTTAGCTTGTACCGCGGCATGCAACTGAATAGGGACTCCCATTGTTTCGTTTATTATTATTATTGTAATATATGTTTTTATATGTGTCATTTCTTGTTTACGTTCCAACAATAAAAAGTCTTTTCTTTCTTTCTTTCTTTCTTCCAATAATAAATTATAATAATACATTTTATGTAATGTTGTTGACTGTAAAGCACGCACTGTACGCATTCATTCATTTCCTGGTTTAAAAATAGTTTTTACACTCTATGTTTCTCGGAGGTTAGCTATAACCTCGGTGCATTATAACGCAATATTCGATAAAGTGTCGAGAAATAACTATTGAATAACGATGCCATTTATGACTGCCTCGGTGGCGCAGTTGTAATTGCGCATGCGTTACGACTGCTGTGCTGAGGTCTCGGGTTCGATCCCCGGGTCGGGTAAAGTGATATTGGGTTTTTCTATCTAGAAATTCTCATTATTAGCCCGGAGTCTGGAATTGTGCCCTGTGTTGCGATAGTCTCACCCCCTATCACATTATGAGAGTGTGTACTGGTTAAAACATCTCTGCCTACCCCTTTGGGGATTACAGGCGTGAGTGTATATGATGCTATTTATGGCTATTAGCACTACCGTTATGATCTAAGATCACTACACCTCTGTTGATCTTATGTCTATATAATGACTAATCGTTGAGGCTAATTTGCTTCGTTCATACAATAGCTGTTGTTTTATAAACAGCCTTGCCAAGAATAGTATTGTGGTATTTCTGTTGGGGGAATTTGGAATTTCAATAGCTTTATATTCGCGCAATAGCCAGTTTTGTAAAAACACGAAGGCAATTGTGAAATCTGCATGGAGACAAACTTCGTTTTGTGCACATTGTAGCTTCCATAAAAGATAGAATACTAATAGATATTAGAGAGCAATTCAAATGCTATGGAACTGGAAGTTAAAACTCTTTTAAGATTATTTACTATTCCAAAAAATTTACAATGAAAATAGTTAATAATTTTTACATACATTTTTATGTTAAATACATATATACATATACACTCACGCCTATAATCCCCGAAGGGGTAGGCAGAGGTGTAACCAGTACACCCACTTTTCGCCGAATTTCGGTCCCATAATGTGATAGGGGGCGAGCCTATCGCCATACCGGGCACAGGTTCCAGACTCCGGGCTAATACTGAGAATTTCTAGATAGAAAAACCCAATATCACTTTACCCGACCCGGGGATCGAACCTGAGACCTCAGCACAGCGGTTGTAACGCATGCGCAATTACAACCGCGCCACCGAGGCAATTTTTATGTTTATTTTAAGAAAAGCAGCGATAGACTATTTGGTTGTAGTACGGATTGTCAAGACGAAAGTCCTATGTTCGAAACCAGCCCAAATGGCATACACCTCTGACTTTTCTAAAGTTACGTGTGTACTCATTGTTAATTGGAAACATCGTGACGAAACCTGCATACCTGAGAATTCTCATAGAATTTCTAAAGTAAAATGCCTAACCCCTTTCATTAGTAGAGGAGGCCTGAGCCTGGGGATAGATCGTCTCTCGCTACTCCATACTCTAATTGGACGCTTACCATCAGGTGCAGTGTGGTCACTTTGCCGTGCCAGGAAAAAAAATATTATTATTCTAAGAAAAAGTATATTGATAATTAATCATTTTCGGGTACCCCAAGATACAGGCAGCGCCTAGTTTGGGGACCTCTGTTAACAACGTAAAATTTTATTCAGATATGCAATTTATGCTTTACATTATGTTTTCTGTAACTTCTACTTAATTCTGTGTTTTTGTTGCAATAATGTTTATTTATTATTAAAAAAATTGGTAATTAATTAAGCATTCTTAAAAAAAACAAGTAAGCTGTACTTTGTATATGCATCCCACAATGACAGAAAATCACGACCTTTCGTGTCGAATTGCTCGCATATTCAGCTGAAAATAACGGTTACAACAACAATTCCCAACAAATTATTATGTTTATTATTAAGGAATTTGATAGCTAGTTTGATTTTAGCAGCAACAGCACGGCTTTCAAGAACTATGTTTTTAAACCATATTTTATTGATATAAAGTATAACCACACACTTGTATCCACAAAAACAGCAAAAAAGTTAATGACGTCAATTCAAAACAAAAATATTTTTTAACACAACATGTCAATATATTTCGCTCAAACTTGTCTTGAAATTAGCACTGCCAACCGCAAAATAACATCCAAAACCGCACATCAATTTATTCTTTATATTTTTCTGGTCTACTGACCGAATGCAAGGTTATCGAAACATCTGTCATAAGAAAGACAATCATTAAAATACCATTGAAATGTCAAACAACCTCTATGGTATACTTTAATTGGTGTAATTTGGGCTGTGTTCAAAGAATCGATAATAATCGGTAATCGTTATAGTGAACGAGTTGAACAAGCGTAATCATAAGTAAGACGCCATCCCTACTCTGGTAAAAAACAGTATTTAATTAAATTGGTTAATATAAATAAAATTAAAAGCTGTTCGTTGAAAGCGGCTGGACCGATATGGATATTTAATTTTTTTTAACCCCGAAGGAATAGGCAGAGGTGTACCCAGTACTGGGTGTACTTTAATTGTATTTCGTCGAGCTTATGATATAGCTAGGGGGTGAGCCTATCCGCCATACCGGGCACAATAGAGTAGTTGACACGGTTTTTTATTCTTTTAATCATTAATTTACATTACCTAAATTCGAATCCTATTGGCTATTATCCTTAAAACCTATTATCGAAAGAATTTTATGAATCCGATCAAAATCAAGTAAATTAGACGCCTTTCAAATCTGTTGGAAGGGGTAATTGTCAAATGACAGTAAAAAGATGCATCACATGAACCGTGAGGTCACCTCTAGAGCGGCCATTACTGTGCAGTTGTGCGAGAGTGATCTCATAGCAATATTTAAAATAATATTGTGACCTCAATTTTGAAAGAAAGAAAGAAAGAAAAGGGTTTTTATTGTCGGATGTTAAAAACACATAACAAAAATAGAAAAAAAAGCACAATAATAATTGATCCGACTATGGGAGTCCCTATTCAGCTACATGCTGCAGTACAGGCTAACCCATACTGCAGCGCTGGTTTTCGATAGGGAACCCAAGCAGTGACGTACACATTATACAAAAAAAAACTGTAAAACAACAAAATAAAAACTCTTAAAAAACTAGCCAGTATTAAATATTATTAAAACTAGTAACAAAAAATAACCTGACTTAATTGTAATGTTGCGGTACACGCACGAACTTCAGGTCCATGAGCAACACAGATGCGGCGGGATCAAGATTTTCAAGCAACTTTGATTCTGTTTTCATTAAAGGGTTTCTTTTGCGTATTATATTCGTTTGCATATCGAATAATGTATAAAATTTAACACAGAAAACTACCCTCTTCCAGAAACCGGTCTGATACTGAGTGTTTTGTATACTTCTAATAGTCCGAATAAGGTCAATTGGGAAAAAATATTAATGTACCCGGAAAATTAGGAAATTCGGAATGAAAGTTCTTTTCTGCACCATTTCAGTCTCCTATGGTAACAATAAACGTAATTATGTCTGTGTAATATTAGCAAAAATTAGAAAAAATAAAAAGATTATATACATAAAGTCTTATTACTGGGCATGGGCCTCCTATATCAATGTGGATTTGGTCTTAGTCCACCATGTGGGCCTAATGATGTGGTTGGGTGGGTTTATAAGAGTATATGGCGAAATCGGACATAAATTCAACAACAATTATGGCCAGTTCATGTATATTTTTTCGAACCTTTGAAGCTATGGAATCCGAACCCCAAACTTCTCAGTTTATCGACGCTTAATAAGACCAAAAAGACAATTCAATTACAATCACGTAGACCTCAGGTGACTCACGCCAAAATCCTGCACCCTCTTGGAATCTCTCTAGATAATTACGCTCCATAACTGGCAAGCTATAATTAAAATCTCACCTGAAAAATATTACAACTTGTGCCGGGGTGTCACCGCTTAAGTGCGTGGATAATTGCCTACAAAACGGGGGAAAAGTTTGGTCGAGAGTTGCGCGCACCAAAAACGCTGGAAAAAGTTTTAAGCCACTGCCGTTTGTCGCGAATAATGCTGATGGTATAAAAATATTTTTCTATTTAGTAATACTCAGTCCCATCAGTCCCGTCAGTTTAGTACTCCCAAAGTCTGGAATTGTGCCCGTATGGGGATAGGCTCGCCCCTTATCACGTTATGGGACCAAAAAAAATTGTGACTGCCTCCGTGGCGCAGCCGACAAAAAGCCGGTAGTGAAACGGGAGGCTGTAGGTTCGATTTAATCGCTGTCGTCGGGAACAATCCCTCGCTGTCAAGATTGGCACTGGCCATGGTCGGGAGCGAGGAGGCATGGAACTTCGTTGCCTTATTTTGCAAGCAGGTCATGTCCGCAAAGGAAACAGCCGAGAGGGAAAGGGAGCGAAGTATGAGACTCCCCTTACAAAATTGACGCTCGCGAAGCCGGAGAGATGATCTCCGACCTCTATAAACTGGCCTGCAGGCGACGGTTGCACAGACCGGGCCATCGCCATGCAAATTGAGTCGACACAAATGTTTATACTGTCCATAGAGGACAAATATACTTACATTGATTTTTAATAATATAGATTAAATACAACCAGCATAACAATTAACTTTAACTTTATTCATTTTTATACCACATAGCAGCGACAGCCTAGTCGGTTGCGGTACGGACTGTCAAGACGAAAGTCGTATGTTCGAAACCCAAATGGCATACACCTCTGACTTTTCTAAAGTTACGTGTGTATTCATTGTTAACTATCGTTTGCCTTAACGGTGAAGGAAAACATCGTGAGGAAACCTGCATACCTGGGAATTCTCAAAGAATTTCGAAGGTATTTGAAGTCTACCAACCCGCATTAGGCCCGCGTGGTGGACTAAGGCCTAACCCCTCTCATTAGTAGAGGAGGCCCGTGTCCAGCCGTGGGACAATGTTTAATACAGGGCTAGTATTATTATTACTATTATACCAGATAAAATTCGCAACGAGTACTTTCGCGGTACTATGTAGTACGTGACATCGCTGACAAGCTCCAAGAAAGCAGGCTGCGCTGGTTTGGACATATCAGAAGAAGGCCTCCAGAGTACATAGGATATCTAGTGACCAATCTTAACATTACAGGGTCGGACATAGTAGCCAGTGTACATCCGGTTTTTTTCGGGGGTCTAGACTTGGGGTACTATCTTTGGCCGTTTTGCGGCCTTCTGAGTACTCTGACAATAGACCCTCGACCGCTTTTTCACCTTCTTGCTCATGGCGTATTGTCAAGAAGCAGACCGGCATGATTGTGTTGATTAGTGGGTGATAGATTGTCTCTCGCTACTCGACACTCTAATTGGACCGCACTGCGCTTACCATCAGGTGCAGTGTGGTCACTTTGCCGTGTAAAAAAGTATAAAAAAAGACCCAGAGTGCGACCCAAAACCAAAGGGACAGATGTGTTCAGAAAATATCTGAGTTTCTGCAACGTTACCGAAAACGATACGTCGAATAGAGCGAAATGGAAGCAAAATACTAGGAAGGCAGACCCCACCATCAGATGGGAATAATAAATGCACAGGAGAGAGAGAGAGAGAGAGAGAGAGAGAGAGAGAGAGAGGGTATACGAAATGTTTCACGCGATACAGGGATTGAAATACAAATTGGTTGAAAAATTTAAAATTTTCAATCATAAATTTACAACCTTGAATGATGAGAGATAAACCGATCTTGACACGCTACTTGCAAATCGATCTCATTTATTCGGTGCATCGATATGTTAACGTGGACACTGCGATGTTTTTACTCTTAACCAAAATTATGGGCTTCCGAAAATTAAACTGGGAGCATTGAGGCGAGAGAAGCTGTTTATTTAAAGATCTTTATCGACAAATACAATAGGGTAGTCCACAGGTTTATTGATATTATTTCAATCAATAAAATACGTTACCGAAAACCTAATATCGAAAAATATATAATATCAGGTAAATATAAATAATAATGAAATTAGAGAACGGGTCTCAATTTCCCGGCGTTTCAACCAAGTTGCAGACAGCCCGTGACCACAGCCGATGCAACTCGGTTAAAACATCGGGAAATAAATTGGTATTTATACCATTAAATATTGTACGATCAAGACCCATTCTCTAATTTTATAATATGTGTAGAAAACGCGAAAGTCTAAAGACATTTTAAAATTAAATAAGTCAGAAACCATTTAAGTCGGATGGATATATCATAGGACAAGAAAAGGACGCATGATATGATTTATGACGTCACCGCCTGGAATGGCCATTACGGTGAAGTCGTGCGATGGAGATAGTGAGATGTTTTTTTTCTCACCAATATTTAAATAATGACTGCCTCATTTATGAATCAGTATTGATTCTGTTTTTACAAAAATAATTAATTTATCGTTTAAATTTTTCCGTATTACATATTAAGTTACTACTCTGTTGCTGTTTATTCGATAGTTTAAAAAAGGTCCACCAGATTAAATGTTAAATTATCCACTAGAATAATGAATATATTTTTTAATGTGTTCTGCAATGGCCTGCAAAACAGAATGCCTGTTTCAACATGCATAATGTATCTATCTGGACATGACCTCTTTCCGATGACCTTGTTATGACGTAATACGGGAATAAGAAACGTCTTTAAGACTGCGTCTAGACTTCTTTTATAAGGAATTTCTATACACTATTTGTAGTAAATAGCTACCAATTTTTATGGAAACAAGATAGCGCGGCTGAATATGTTATCTTGACAGTCAATATAATAAATATGAGGGATTGCCATGGATGTGCAAAATAATATGAATTTAGGGATAAAAATAATGTTGGGAACACAGCAGGAACATTGTAATTAATTATTTAGGGCTTTAATAATTCACTCTGCCATACTTTTACAATGTTTTCTATTGCTTTCTCTTTTTAACCGACTTCAAAAAAGGAGGAGGTTAGCAATGCGTCGGAATCTTTTTTTATGTATGTTACCCGATTACTCGAAGACGCCTGGACTGATTCGAGAAATTCTTTTTTTGTTTAAAAGGGTATACTTCCCAGGTGCTCCCATTGACACCAAGTCAGGATCTGATGATGGGATCTCAGAAACATCAAGTAAAAACGCATAATTTATTTTTTATTGAAGTCGGTGTACTTTTTATGAATTAAAAAAACTTTTAGTAAATCCAACATGAGAAAATTATCATTTTTAAATATACAACATTAAAACCATAATCTTCACCTACTTCATTCCATCTGTGCATCACCCAAGGTTCGACTGCAAGACAATGCCTCAGGCATTAAGTCCACCTTTACATTTGAATGTATTTATGAAGTTTAAATAAATAATCGGTTGGCTAAATGCTTAAGATATATTACTAACTTACCTACGCTACTTGATACTTAAACTGGACGGCACTGCACTTAACATCAGGTGCAGTGTGGTCACTTTGCCGTGCCAGGATGAAAAAAACAATATAAATAAATTTAATGCAATGCAAATACAAACATAGGCGTTTATGTTATAAAAGTTTTTTAATTCATAAAAAGTACACCGACATCAATAAAAAACAAATTATGCGTCCCTACAAAATTTTAAGGTTCCCTCGATTTTTCTGAGATCCCATCATCAGATCGTGATTTAGTGCCAATGGGCCCACCTGGGACTATACACCCTTTTATACAAAAAAAGAATTTCTCGAATCGGTGCAGGCGTCTTCGATTAATCGGGGAACATACATACAAAAAAAAGATTCCGACAAATTGAGAGCCTCCTCCTTTTTTGAATACATACATATACACTCACGCCTGTAATCCCCGAAGGGGTAGGCAGAGGTGTAACCAGTACACCCACTTTTCGCCGAATTTCGGTCCCATAATGTGATAGGGGGCGAGCCTATCGCCATACCGGGCACAATTCCAGACTCCAGGCTAATACTGAGAATTTCTAAATAGAAAAACCCAATATCACTTTACCCGACCCGGGAATCGAAACCGAGACCTCAGCAAAGCAGTCGTAACGCAGCGCAATTACAACTGCGCCACCGAGGCAGTCCTTTTTTGAAGTCGGTTAAAAATAGTCCTAAACTACCATATAATAGCTTCTGAATCACAAAGACTAACAGGAAATAAAAAGGATACTAAACACAATATGCACGCAAGAACAACGTTGGAAATAATCCAACATCGTAACGCCTAACACCTTCCGTTGTTTAATGTTTTCTAAAATAATTCTCTATAGATTTACATATATATACATTTACACTCACGCCTGTAATCCCCGAAGTGGCAGGCAGAGGTGTATCCACTACACCCACATTTCGCCGAATCTATTACGGTCCCATAATGTGATAGGGAGCGAGCCTAACATATCGGACATATCGCGAGGCATAACTCCACACTCCGGGCTAATACTGAGAAAAACTCAGAATTCAACTTAGTCTTGACCCCAAAAATAAACTCAGGATTCGTTTATTTTTTTATTGTTTCTCAGTATTAGCCCGGAGTCTGGAACCTGTGCCACGTATGGCAATAGGCTCGCCCCCTATCATATTATGGGACTGAAATTCGGCGAAAAGTGGGTGCACTGGTTACACCTCTGGTTACACCTCTGCCTACCCCTTCGGGGATTCCTGGCTTGGATGTATATGTATTTTTTTAAGATGTCTAGTGATTTTACTGATTTTTTTTCTTTATACTAGTATAACGCACACGTTACATTCTGTTGCTTGCAATTAGACAAAGCTATTGTTCTTACCCAGACTTACGTATAGGAGATCTACCTAGCATTTCCTTTGTTTCATATTACCACACACATTTGTCTATGATAACACTCGTAATCTATTGCACATTGCACAGTATTGGAAGTGTGTGTAATTACTATTATATACGGATATATTGCATGCAATATCACTTGGAACTAAATAAATATGATGTAATAATTATTACTAGTCGCCCAGTGTTCGAATTTCAAACGTTTTCTTTTGAATTTTTTTTGAATATCAGAGCTCGAAACTCATCTAGTCAATAAATATTGTTGGCAACATTTTAAAATTATTTAGCGACAATCAGCTCCATGCGACAGTTTGACCACAGACTATATTATGTGTTGACATTGACAGTATGAACGTCAACAATATTTTATTTTATTCAATAGCAAGAAGAAGAAGAAGTAATTGTAACACATTTAAATACACTAGCAATTTATTTTACACTGGCACTATTAATTTAGCGTTATTCATTAATAATGTATTTAATAAATAATAAATAACACCAAACAGTCACACATATAGTCCTGACCGCACACTAGGTTTAACCTGTATCGTGGTTATCAAGAACTACGAGAGACTACGGTCCCACAACACCTAAACAAGAGACAAATATCTATCTATCACACGAATATTTGTATCGGTGCGGGAATCGAACCCACGGCCTTTCATTTCACAGCCGGTTATTCACTCGCTGCGCCACGAAGGCTGTCATTATTTAACATAGTACGCAATATAAAACACAAATGTCACTTTTGGAACATGTAAACAATATGACTTACATTCGTAACGTGATATATGTTTACCGAATTCCGATTAAGACGTAATATGATTTACAATGTAATATATCATTCCGTTTTGCGCACATTAGTTGTTTATGACTGAATTTACTAGAATTATAAACTAACTTAAAAAGTAGTGATAGCCAGTTGGTTGCGGTACGGACTGTCAAGACGAAAGTCGTATGTTCGAAACTCAAGTGGCATACACCTCTGACTTTTCTTAAGTTATGTGTGTATTAAATGTTAATTATCGCTTGCTTAACGTTGAAGGAAAACATTGTGAGGAAACCTGCATATCTGAGAATTCTTATAAGAATTTCGAAGGTATGTGAAGTCTACCAGCCCGCATTAAGCCAGCGTGGTGGATTAAGGCCTAACCCCTCTCATTAGTAGAGGAAGCCCGTGCCTAGCAGTGGTACAATGTTTAATAAAGGCTAGCCCTGTATTTTTATTTTGTATATAACAAACGAACAAACGTTTACTGTATATTGAAACAGTAGGTATTTTTCTAATGCAATGTGTTTAGAACTGATAAGGCACGTCAACTTCCAGCCTAGATAATAAATTGCATTGATGATATCCGATTCCGCCTCTATGGTTTTTTTTAAGTTGTGAAATCGGTGAAGGTTACATCACTTAATTTTTTCAAAATTAATCCTGACCCCACACTAGGTAAAACCTGTATAGAGGGTATACTATATATATGGGTGGGAACTACGAGGAACTACGGTCCCACAACACCCAGACCCTAAACAAATCTGTCACGAAAATATGTGTCTCGGTGTGGGAATCGAACCCGATCTCTTGTTTCACAGCCGGCTATTCAACCGCTGCGCTGGAGAGGCTGCCGATACTTAAGACATCGTTTAAAATTAAACTGCTGTAAACCCAAATAAATTTTACTAACAATAGTGTCACCAATTCAATTTAAAAACAGTTATATTAATAAGTAGAAGTTTTGTAATGCATAATAAGTACACCGACTTCAATAGAAAACAAATTATGCGTCACTATAAAATTTGAGGATTTTTTGATTTTGGTAAGTATACCCTTTAAAAAAAATTATCTCGAATCGGTCCAGGCGTCTTCGAGTAATCGGGGAACATACATTAAAAAACCGACGTATTGTTAACCTCCTCGTTTTTGAAGTCGGTTAAAAAAAATGTGCATTAACTTTAGGCCCAAATAACACGTAAAAATTAAGTTATTACCAAAATAAAACGATGTATGTGGTGTAGACAGCTCGGGTAATTGTGAACTAATCAAATTTTCTACTCGGTGAATTGTAAAGAAAATTATCTAAAATTAGAAATGTCTCGACTGGAAAAAATTCGTATGCATACCTCGCTTTGAAATATGTTCACACCTATAATCCCCATAGTGAAGAGGACCACTGTCACTGTCACTGACACCAACTAGTCCTGTGATTAACTTGTCGAGTCTATCGCTATACTGGGCACAAATTCCAGACTCCGGGCTAATACTGAGAATTTTTAGATAGAAAAAAACCCAATATCACTTTACCCGACCCGGGGATCGAACCCGAGACCTCAGCACAGCAGTCGTAACACCTGCGCCACTGACGGATTAGTTTATATATTCATTCATTTTATAACTTACACTCACATTTTAAAGTGGAAATCTATACTAATATTATAAAGAGAAAAGATTCGTATGTAAGTATGTTTGTAACGAATTCGCTCAAAAAGTACTGGACCGATTTAAAAAATTCTTTCACTATTTGAATGCTATATTATCACTGATTAATATAGGCTATTTCAATTGCAAGAAAAATATGGATCCCTACTAAAACTACAATAACCTCCACGCTACTACTAAATAAAAGAGCTCCATAGTAACGGAATTTGGCATTAATTTTACAGAAACCTTATTTTAATTTTAAAAATCCTTAGTAAGTCATTCTTCTCCATCATTTCTATAAATTATTGAAGTTTAATTTTAATAAAAAGCGCTACAAGTCAAACATTTGAGCGAGATTATGATTTTTGTGTGAATCATGAGCCTTGCCGATTTATATTCAGAGGTTTCTTTGTGAGTAAAATTTCATTTCAAATCTGATTAAAATTTAACAGTACGAAATGGAGTACGAACGCTTTCATCATATTCAAAAATATATTTGTAAAAAAATGAGATCTAAAAGGGTGCTAAGTTTCATAGTATATCTTTAAATCGCTAATAATTTACTCAATCTGTATATATAAAAAAAGAAACTGACTGACTGATCGATCAACGCACAGCCAAAACGGCTGGGGTTAGAGTAATAAATAATTCTTTATCAAGAACTACGAGTGGCAGTCCCACAACACCCAGACCCGAAACAAATATTTGATCCGTAAACTGTTGTTACTGTTTAGGGTACGATGGGGTCGGCATGGTGAAAATGTCACCAAAAGCCCCCAAAAAACACAAACGGTGCAGGGATGAAACCAGCGGCCTCTCGTTTCACAGCAGACTACTCACCCGTTTCGCTACGGAGGCTGTCAAATATAACATGAATATAGTGATAGCTGGGTTCCTCAATGTTTGCGTATCACGTATGCGTAACTGCAGGATCGATTTAAATAAAATTAGACCCAGATAGATTGTAACCTGAAAAATATTATGTTAAACCCGGTAGCGCGTTCCATTTTCGTTCCACGGACAGGTATACTCCAACTTAACGAGAATTCGTGAAGAGCTCGTGTCAACAAAAAATCCGTAGCTACCCATATCGGAATTAAAAGCGACGAAATAGAGATGCACTTCTGCTTACTGCTTAGTGACATGGCTTGTTATATCAAATAGATTCAAGGTTATTGACATCTACTGCCACCCTGACCTTTCTTGTACATAGTTGAAAACCATTAATTATAAGTAACCGGATCTTATGTGCAGACACAATAAAAATATTTCCAATGTTTTCCTTATTTTTAATTTTTGCAGATAGTTTATGTTTTGATTTCATTGTGAAGTTTATAGTCTTGTATTTGTGAATTTTGAATCTGAAGATATGTGTGGGTTGAGAATAGCATCAAGGGTCATCTGGTAAAATGATAAATGTGGAATTAATGCAGTACAGACTATTGTGGAAAGAAACAGGCATTAGCAATAGGCGAAAATGGTAGGAGTTTTGAGCCTCCAAAAATGGTACATGTTTATGAAAGAAAATTTGTAAAAGTATTCCGCAAACTGGGAATTTCGGTTTAAAGTATATGTACGGGCTAGCACCGTGCATTTCATTCATTGTCATTTTGAGTACCGCCGCGGTAATTATTAACCATTTATGTAATTAGTACGCAACTGATTGACACCCGCGACGCGTGTACTCACAGCAAGCAAATTTATCATTATTTTCATCTAGCTATTATATATTCATCTACATTAGACATAGTTTGACATTTAATAAATCTCTTAACCAACTAGCTATACCCTTTTACTTAAACTCTACAGTATAAGTGTTTTTCTATACAGAATTTTGGTCTCGTAAATTACGAACAAACTACCAAAACTGCGGGACAAAATCTAGCAGAACGTAAATGAAACCATAAGGCAAATTCATTGGCCATGGTGTAAACAGTTCTCATTACTAATTGCTGGCTTATGGCTTATGTCTGGCTTATAATTAGATGGCTGGACTCGATAGAGAGTACCATCACATAAAATCCCTCAACACTCAATCCCTATCATTCTGTGAAGGTCGATAACGCATGCGTGATGTACTTTGGATATTCATAAGAAATAATTATTTAAAACGAACGCTGCTGATTTTCTATATGTAAGGGAAAAAACTTCCGTCAATAAGAAAAAAATACATACTAAGACTTATAAGGCAACACCAGCACAAGCCGTTATGGTAAGACGAGTTGCTATTCAACAAAATGTTATTTCGCGTGGGCTATTAATTACCAAGTCTGTTAATATTGTTCTGATAATTACGGATATTTTTAGATCTGTCGTTCGAAACTATCATAATCAAAATTGATATTGTTTTGTTTGGAATTATAGCTGAAGCCTTTTTTTCACAAAATCTCCATATTGTCATGTTATATTATGAGATATTGAGTCGAATATCTACATTGAAATAGAGCATTCAAATATGTGCGTTGGAATAAATCTTTATATAGACGATGGAAATCTCTTATTAGATCCAGCTTATTTAATTGTCCAAAATAATTTATGACCTTGTTATAGATCACAAAATACAAGAACATATAATCATAAACGACTGCAAAAAGAATAAGGATAGTTATATGTTGAAATGATAATGTAATTGTAGTAATCGTAACCGACTTCATAATGAGACGAGATAGATGACGTATGATAAGAATTAAATGATTTAAAATCAAAACATATTATTTTTACATTATATTTTGTAATTCATTATACCAAATCTTTACAATTACAAGCCTTTTACCAGGTTGCCAATAAGGGGCTGCAAAATTGCTCTGGTTGCAAAATGTATTTTTGATCGCAAAACCTAACGGACACCATTTTGGATACCCACTCTGGATTTAGTTGGCATCACAAGTCTGGTTGCGCAATCGTAGAATCATTATGAGATAGAACTGTTATAGATAGCAAGGTCTAAGTAAACACTTACATCAAGATAGGATCTTTGGATCCTGAATGTGTCACGTTGTTTATTTGTCTAAGTCAGTCTTATCAAGTTCCTAACAAACATGTCTGACACTAATGCGAACGAAATGTAGTTATTGAATTTCCACAACGAGAAAACAATAAAATCAGTTTTTCTTACACAAGGTTGTTGCAATCACGTCGAATCCTGTCACGCTATGCGTAGTGAGTTTCATAAAAATGTTGATAATTTCAATATTGCGGAAATAAGTCACGAAGTATTGCACATCATTCTTTGTTTTTTTTCTCTCTATCCTTTGAATGTTTAACTCCTTTTCTATTTTGTTGATCTGTTAATACATAGTAAACATACAAACAGATATTCATATCCGTCTGGATAGCGACCACCGTACACAGGATGTAAAACCCGCCATAGTGGCACACGCAAGTGTGTCGCGTTCCGGGATCAGCCAGTTTACATCTGGTTTTTGTCGGGGGTCTAAAGTTAGGGTACGATGTTTAGCCGTTTTGCGACCTTCTAGGTACTCTGACACTAGACCCTCAAGCGTTTCTTCACCTTCTTACCCATGGCGTAGTTTGAAGAAGCAGGCCGGCATGATTGTGTTGAGTAGCGGGGATGGATCGTCTCTCGCTAATCGGTACTACCTAATTGGACGGCACTGTGCATACCGTCAGGTGCAGTGTGATGACTTTGCCGCGACAGGATAATAAAAAAACTTGAGGATTTCACGTTCCAGTGTATGCGTAGTCTATTAATGTTAAGAGTGTAGACGCATAAGCAACGACTGCAATATGAACGTTACGTAAAACGATGCACCCACTACGATATTTGCAATTCCTTGTTGAATTCCGATGAGAACGTGTGGGAAATTCACAATAAAACGTACACGGTCCCTTTGATGCACATTCAAAAAGAGACAGCTAATCGCTCCACATCGCCTTTTGCCTTGCAGGAGTCCATACAGGTAGTGTATACGTACCTATATGAAGGCAATGTCAACTTTGCTACCCATGCAGTGGAACACAATGTTCAACTTTGACGAAAGTCATTAAGTGATACATATCATTGTTGTATACTCATAAAGGAATAAAAATAAAATTTTCATAAGTGTCAGTGAGGAGCGATTGAGTTGGATGCTAGCTGTCCTTTTCAAAATTAATAAACACTTATAATTTTTCTATTTACTTCTCATTATTCTCGGTCCTAGTAGGTATCTGTTTTTACTCTATCTCTTAGTAGTTTTGATACAGAAGTTATTGTTTGCTTATTTTTACTGACTGCCTGACTGCCTCGGTGGCGCAGTTGTAATTGCGCATGCTTTACAACTGCTGTACGGAGGTCTCGGGTTCAATCCCCGGGTCGGGTAAAGTGATATTGGGTTTAGTATCTAGAAATTCTCAGTATTAGCCCGGAGTCTGAAATTTGTGTCCGGTATGGCGATAGGCTTGCCCCCTATCACATTATGGGACCGAAATAAATTCGGCGAAAAGTGGGTGTTCCGGTTACTCCTGCGCCTGCCCCTTCGGGGATTACAGGCGTGAGTGTATATGTATATATGTTGAAAAGATGAAAGTTTTTTTTGTTTTCTGTCTGATATTTTCAGTCTTCGATGGAACGTTGAAACCCATGTTTCAGAAGCTATTTTCTATACAATCACTTGTCTAGACACGTGCAACCTGACAGGTTAACCTCCGTCACATGTATCTCAAAGACTTGACTTTGCGAAAGGTCCTTGGCATTAGAACTCTGTTATCAATTGAGTACGCGTAATAGAAATTTACATCGATGTAATGCTATGACTACATCAATCAAATCGCTTTGATTGGAAAATAAAGAACGGTTCGATAACGCACGTGGCTTTTATATTAATGAGGCAACGGCTGCTGTTAAGTCAAATGGTATCTTCACCCATATATATTTAAAATACATTTATGTATAAATAAGTATAATCTCTGTTAACAACACGAAATATGTCATGTTCATCCTACTATTATATATTACTAATATTATAAATGCGAATGTTTGGATAGATTTTTGTTACGCAATCACGCCACAACGGCTGGACGGATCTTGTTGAAATTTGGCACAAAGGTAAATTATAGTCTGGAATAGCACATGGGCTACTTTTTATCCCGAAAAAATGTACAGTTCCCGTGGGATAGTTTAGTTTTTCACAGAGCAAGGGATCGACATGATTTTTTGCATAGTCGCAGTTTGGGGATCAGAAAGTGACATAAGATACTTTTTATCCTAGAAAAATGGACGCTTCCTATGTGATAGGTAAATATAGAAATGTGTAATAATTTAAGAAGCCTCCATGGATTACCTTTATAAACATTTTCTTCCAAAAATACCCCCACATGGGCGAAACTGCGGGCAAAATCAAGTATGTATATTATAAAAATATTTGTAAGTTGAAAAAGTTAACTATTTAACAATATAGTTTATTAAATAAATAAAATATATATATAAAAAAATGAGAATGGCATCTGTTGCCATAATTATTTCGCCCTTTGAAACAAAGGTAAACAAGACAACGACTTTGTTTTCACTACAGTTTGGCAATGCTTTCGTTTTTGCCTAACGTCCTAAGACGCATTAATATATAACAATACGTTCTTCTAATCATCAGCGAATACACAACATGTAATACAGTAAATTAGTTTGTGAAGTAAGGGCCACTGAATTAATTTAATTAAATTTTAAAGTAGACTTTTTTTTCTAATAATAATTGCAACTAAATAAATAACACAAAACAGTCAAAACAAACGGAATGGGAACATAAATCCAGGTGAAGAGGCCTTTTTTATATTCACCAATCAATGTTTTCCTTTGTCAGATAAATCCAACACACATAGTCCTGACCACACACTAGATAAACCTGTATCGTGGATGTCAAGAAGTACAAGGGACTACGGTCCCACAACACTTAGACCCGAAACAAATATACGTCTGTCACACAAACATTTGTCTCGGTGCGGAAATCGAACCCACTGCCTCTCGTTTCACACCCTTTGCGCCATGGTGGCTGTCTAAAGATAAAATTATGTTGATGGCAATAAAATATACTTTTTTTTTTTTATCCTGGCACGGCAAAGTGACCGCACTGTGCCTGATGGTAAGCGCAGTGCGGTCCAAATAGAGTACTGAGTAGCGAGAGACGATCTACCCGCGCTACTCAACACACTCATGCCAGCCTGCTTCTTCACACTACGCCATGGGCAAGAAGGTGAAGAAGGTGAACGGTAGGCAGCGGCTTTGCTGTGCCCTGGTATTGCAGAAGTCTATGGGCGGCGGTGACTACTTACCATCAGGTGGCCCGTCTGCTCGTCTGCCTATCGAGACACTAAAAAAAAAAAAGGGGTCGAGGGTCTAGTGTCAGAGTACTAAGAAGGCCGTAAAATGGCCATTGTACCCCAACTCCAGACCCCCGACTAAAACCGGATGTACACTGGCTGATCCCGGAACGCGACACACTTGCGTGTGCCACTATGGCGGGTTTTTCGCCATGTGTACGGTGGTCGCTATCCGGGCGGATATAAATATCCTACCACCAGCTAAATACAACAGCAACACCAGCTTTCAAATACGTTGTAATTAAGTTGATGAGAGTATAATTTCAGTTCAACGATTGTAACTTTACTAACTGTATTCGCGTAAACATAAGAAACCATTATATTTAGGATAGACTTTATAAACGAGTTTTAAGTAGTCATAAATAAAATAATGCCTCGGTGGCGCAGTTGTAATTGCGCATGCGTTACGACTGCTGTGCTGAGGTCTCGGGTTCGATCCCCGAGTCGGGTAAAGTGATATTGGGTTTTTCTACCTAGAAATACTCAGTATTAACCCGGAGTCTGGAATGGTGCCCGGTGTGGCGATAGGCTCGCCCCCTATCACATTATGGGACCGAAATTCGGCGAAAAGTGAGTGTACTGGTTACACCTCTGCCTACCCCTTCGGGGATTACAGGCGTGAGTGTATATGTATATGTATAAATAAAATAAAATTAACATATGCACATAAATTCTATATTTATCTTCATTGAACCGCCGCTTATTGGTGTAATTATCATGCTCAAAATGGCGGATGGCCATGCGACTATTCACCAATGTCCAAATTTGGACGACGATAATTAATACCTTTAAATACTTTTTTGTGAAGGATCTTTATTTAATTTTATGATGAATGAATTTTAAATGCAAACGAAAACGGTTGTACCGGTCGTACAGAATATTCAAAATAATTCATGAATATTACATTATTTATAAATAGTATAATTGGTCACCTATATGTATAAAAAAAGAAAATGACTGACTGATCAATCAACGCACAGCATAAACGGCTGCTGTTAGAGACTTGAAATCGACCTTAGGTACCTATTATGACGTAGGCATCCCCACTAAGAAAGGGTTTTTGGAAATACCACTCTTAAGGGGGTAAAAAAGGGAATGAAAATCTGTATGAAAATCCGTCATTTTTTAAGTTAAACACATGAAAATTGGTATTTTGTATTGTATAGGTACTTTTTCTTACATGACCTCCACGCGGACGGAGCCTCGAGCAACAGCTAGTTTATAATATGAGAACATACTTAAGCTAAGAAAACATTGCATTCTAAGTTTAAATAGGGAATTTAAAAGTATTTAATTCGTTAACTGCCTCGGTGGCGCAGTTGTAATTGCGCATACGTTACGACTGCTATGCTGAGGTCTCGGGTTCGATCCCCGGGTCGGGTAAAGTGATATTGGGTTTTTCTATCTAGAAATTATCAGTATTAGCCCGGAGTCTGGAACCTGTGCCCGGTATGGCGATGGGCTCGCCCCCTGTCACATTATGGGACCGAAATTCGGCGAAAAGTGGGTGTACTGGTTACACTTCTGCCTACCCCTTCGGGGATTGTAGGCGTGAGTGTATATGTATATTAATTCGTTAAATTATTTGGAAAAATACGATGGAAAATACGAGAAAGAAACCCTTTGAAGATTTAAAAACCAAGGTGACGTCATAACTCATTGTGCGTCCTATTCTATCATTAGGCTGGCCTGCAATTGCTTCTAACTTTCTTATTATTGAGTGGATTTATAAAACTCTTTCATTAATAGATTTTAGGTAACGCTACTTATTGGTAAAAATAAAAGCAACAAAAAGTATTGAGTTTTAGATTTGAAAAACATAATATTAGGAGTCTGGGATTGTAGTTGGCGGTATAGATATGATTATATATCCACATCATGGAACGAAAAGTGGCTGCCCTATTAGCACCTCTGCCTACCTCGTTGGAGATACAGCCGTGACTTTAAACATGTTATATTAACGTAGATCAAATCTGGTACACAATTTAAATAAGGACGGGTAATATCTGCCTGCCCTTCACCCACTGCGTGAGGTTAGTATAAAATAATATTATATGTAATATCAAATTTTGCTTATAATTTTTCCGGCCTATTGTCTGACATCTATACTGGAATGAAATATTTATATTCAATTAATGGAAAACGTTAAAACTTATAAGATTTTTATGGGCATTTTATTAGTCGAATTGATCGGCCTGAGGTCGTCGTGCATAAATTCAAAATGGCAATTATTTATCCTTTTATGAGACATTATTATTTGCCTAGAAGCATAATGATGAAGTCAGTCTGACAATTATGTCTTTGTCTAAAAAAATATATTAGTTTTTCTCGTTTTCGTTATAGGAAAGTATTTTTCATACAAACTACTCAAATCCCGTATCTTTCCTTAAAGAATGAAATCGCCGAGACTTTTTCTTAATTATGTCGAAGAGCTTCAATACTTAAACTGCCATTGATGAACCAGTGAGGATAAATAAATAATAAACTCACCCAACAGTCATAAATACAGTTCTGTATACTAGGCAAAACCTGTAATATATTATATAGATATTATACATATACCAAAATTGCTAATAAAATAACGTAATCACTGGCTGTCACTTTTTTTATGCACTAGAATATTTGATTACATAATACTAATTTTTTTTTCACCCAACAGTCACACACATAGCCCCGACCCCACACTAAGATACGAGTCTTGTGTTGTAGGTATCAGGGACTACGAGAGACTTTCAGTCTCACAACACCCAGACCCCGGACACAAATATCTGTCTGTCACACAAACATTTGTTGTTTGTGGGAATCGAACCCACGGCCTCTAGTTTCACAGCCGGCTACTCGGCAACTGCGCCACGGAGGCAGTCTATATAATATTGTCTGCAGTTTAATTTTATGAGTTAGTATTTTATATCAGGTTACATAATCGTCTTTATATTTAGCTTTGACCTCTAAATCAAGCAATAAATCTCAGTTTTTCTATGCGCAATATATAAATGATTTGAACAGAACTGAATTTAGGTTCAATGTGGTGAGAAACTCATTAACCGACTTCAAAAAAAGGAGGGGGTTCTCAATTCGTCGGAATCTTTTTTTATGTATGTTCCCCGATTACTCGAAGACGTCTGGACCGATTCGAGAAATTCTTTTTTTGTTTATAAGGACATACTTAGTGCCAGATGGTCCCACTGACACCAAGTCAGGATCTGATGATGGGAGGGACGCATAAAGTGTTTTTCATTGAAGTCGGTGTACTTTTGAGGCTACCATAATGATTTTTTGACACTCCCATACCATCATCTACGGCAACGCTGAGTTAATTTATTAAACTTTGTAACATCATGTCTGTAATCGCCGAAGGAGTAGACAATGATGTAACCAATACACCCACATTTCGCCCAGCTTATCCCTATTATGAGGTGATAGGGGGCGTGCGTTTCGCCATAATGGGCATAATTCCGGGCTGATACTGAGTACTTCGTGATACAAAAATCCAATATCACTTTTACCTCATCCGGGGATCAAACCCGAGATCTCAGCGCAGCAGTACCGCGTACGCAATTACAACTGCGCCACCGAGGCAGTAGTGGACTTTGTCTTCGAGGATATAGGGGTTATATTTATAACTAGCAAGGTTTCATGGAAAATAAGTATGACCGAGGTAAAGATGACCTCAACGCAAATGATATAAATATTAATACGTGCACCGATTTACTACAGATAAGAGGTTTTTTTGTTTAATGCCACGTTAGGCAGACGGGCCACCTGGTGGTAAGTAGTCACCGCTGGCCATAGACTTCTGCCAGGGCACAGCAAAGTCGCTGCCTACCGTTAAAGCAGTTTATTAACGGTCTTATTCATAATGAGTTATTGGAGCTTTATAAGGCCGTTAACAGGAGCTTGTTATAAAATGTTGAGCGTTTTATCTCTATTCAGCCATTATGAATAACATTTTTAACAATCTCCTATTAACGACCTTATAAAGCTTCGATAACTCATTATGAATAAGACCGTAAGAGTTTATATATACCAGGATGACATAGCGAAGCAACAGGTCATGATATCCCATGCTGTTGTGACAGGCGACTAATTGGGGATCCGGGGTCGCAGCGGGGGGCTGTCTTAGCTCCCGTATCGGTGCACTGCCACTTTAAGTGCATCGTGCGACCCCGAGATGGACGGCAGCACGATTAGGCAGGTCTCCTCACTGTCGGTAACGTCGAGGTCGTCCTTCGGGGGCTCATGGCTCCATGGAGACGGGCCGCAAGACGGCATCGCGCGGGGGCATTTCTGGCTGCAATCCTAGTTTATCTCAGGGAACCCTGAGATCCACAAGTGCCGAAGAAGACCACCCTCGGGGTTTAATCTGGTAGTGCCGGGTGTACATAGGAGTAGGGACTCGGCCCAGCGGCTGCTCGGATTGCCTTCATCGGGGCGAGGGGAATGCTGGGTCGTAAGACCGACTAGACCACAATAAATAACACCCAACAGTCACACAAATAGCCCCGATCCCACACTAAGATACGAGTCTTGTGTTGTGGGTATCAGGGACTACGAGAGACTTTCGGTGTCACAACAACCAGACCCCGGACACAAATGGCAGTCTGTCACACAAACATTTCTCCTGGTGTGGGAATCGAACACCGGCCTCTCGTTTCACGGCCGGCTACTCGCATACTGCGCCATGGAGACTGTCTTAACGCCAGATATAAGTTTTTTAATGTTTTGCTAGACAGAGAGCGCTTGATAAATGACATCACATATAATTATTACTACACTATGCTAATTCCATACTGATATTCGCTTTGCGGGAGAGGGACAGAGCAATCATAACTGACTCTATCAAAAACTTTAAGCACTGGTACACACACTATTTTAATAGCTAATTTAATAGTGTGATAAGAGATCGTTGTGAGTTCAAGAATGATGTGGTGACTAAGATAGAAAGAGGTATGAGATGGTTTGTGATTTACGGAAGGTATTTATCGTGCGAATTTGACTGGAAGAGTGGGTAGAGAGCGCCCAAGGAGAACGTTTACGAATAAGATAAACGCTCTTCTCCTAAACGGGCAAACCAGGAGTACCTCCAACCGTCGTAATTGTATAAGAAGATGTATGTTTTTATTTTAATGCCTGAATAGGCTGACGAGCACACGGGTCAGCTGATGGTAAGTAGTCACCGCCGCCAATAGACTTCTGCAATGCCAGGGCACAGCAGAGCCGCTGCCTACCGTTTAAGGACTACTCTTCTTAAGAGTCGTTTAAAGAAGGACATGTCATAGCGCTCAGGGAACACCGCCGCAGGGAGTTCATTCCAGAGCTTGCACGTACGTGGTACGCTGGAAACGAACCGTGCTAGACGGAATCGTTTCCAGGTGGTATGGATGAACTCTGTTGCGGCGTCGGGTGGTGCGATGATAAAAAGGTATGTATGTGGAAGAGGCGAAAAGTGTGTCAGGATCGTAGCTTGTGGCACTCAATTGTCTTTGCCTACCCCCATGGGATACGGGCGTGAGTGTATATGTATATGAAATAATTTCTTCACGATAGGTATATTTAACTAACACAACTATTAAAAAAAATCAAACACGCATCTGATAAATGCTATAAATTACTCCACTAGGGATGTTATACCAGGATTGCATAACAAGCAGACAGTACTTTTAGTTCACGCGATACATTCATAGAACATTCGAGAACAAAACTAGGTCAACACATAAATGTAACCACCTGAATTCGGAACGAAATATTCAGAATACAGAGTATTAACGTTAGAGTTTTCACTGAAAATGGGAAATTAATAATACGAGCGTATGTAGAGATATAACAAGATGATATGTCTGGTTTATTGCGATTAACGAGATATGCCTTTGTACATCGGTATTACTTACATTAGTATTTAATGTGTACTTTTGCTGGTGGTAGGATATTATATTCGCCCGGATAGCGACCACCGTAGGTGTAAATTCGCCATAGTGGCAAGTGTGTCGCGTACCGGGATCAGCCAGAGTACATCCAGTTTTTGTCGGGGGTATAGAGATAGGGTACGATGTTTGGCCGCTTTGCGGCCTTCTGAGTACTGTGACACTAGACCTTCGACCGCTTCTTCACCTTCTTGCACATGGCGTATTGTGAAAAAGCATGGCGGCGTGATTTTGTTGAGTAGCGGGGGATAGATTGCCTCTCGTTCCTTAATACTCCAATTGGACGGCACTGCAGTTACCATCAAGTGCAGTGTGGTCACTTTGCCGTGCCAGGATAAAAAAACTAACTTTTGCCCGCAGCTTTACAAACATAATTACGTTTATAAGCCCCGTAGGAAACTGAAATCCCTTAGAAAAAAGTTGTTTGAGGGTTTTCCCGAATTTTCCAACGGGCAGCTTATTCGATTTATATTTTTTTAATAGTCTGAATGAGATAATTCAGGCTATTTAATAACGAATTAGCCGTATTGGTGGTAAAGAATAATCTTAAGCATTACATTTTCATGGGCGGGGCACGGGCCTCCTTTACTATTGAGAGGGTCTTTAGTCCACCAGGCTGGCTGGCGGGTAGACTTCATAGACTATTGAAATTCTTATCGAGAGTTCTCAGATATGCCCCTGCATATCTAAAGAAATCATTTTTTAATATAAGCTATAACTAACCATAAATAAGCAGCGATAGCCTAGTTGGTTGCGGAACGGACTGTCAAGACGAAAGTCGTAGGTTCGAAACCCAAGTGGCATACACCTCTGACTTTTCTAAAGTTATGTGTGTATTAAAATGTTAATTATCGCTTGCTTTAACGGTGAAGGAAAACATCGTGAGTTGGGTGGCGCCCTGCATGGTTTAGATTCACAAGTCAGCCCGGCAGATGGCGCTGCAGACGGTGTGGTGCTGCTTTTATGGGCAAGACGACGTCTGCACGGTCCGCAAGTATACTATAAACATACATACATATACACTCACGCCCGTAATCCCCGAAGGGGTAGGCAGAGGTGTAACCAGTACACCCACTTTTCGCCGAATTTCGGTCCCATAATGTGATAGGGGGCGAGCCTATCGCCATACCGGGCACAGGTTCCAGACTCCGGGCTAATACTGAGAATTTCTAGATAGAAAAACCCAATATCAGTATACTATAAAAACTCTAACTAATAATTTATCGAGTGTAATATCTATCAGTATCTGAGTTTAACGGTAGGCAGCGGCTTTGCTGTGCCCTGGTATTGCAGAAGTCTATGGGCGGCGGTGACTACTTACCATCAGGTGGCCCGTCTGCTCGTCTGCCTATCGAGGCACTAAAAAAAAATAAAAAATAAAACAATATAAATATAATCGCATTAGGTGTAACTGCTGTAAGGTTATATTTAATACCACACTGCACCTGATGGTAATCGCAGTGCCGTCCAGATAGAGTATCAAGTAGCGAGAGACAGTCTATCCCTCGCTACTCAACACAATCATGCCGGCCTGCTGTTTAGCTTCTTCACACTACGCCTAAAGGACCCTGAATCATTGGAAGGAGAAATTATAACAATAAAAGAAAAAATTAAACACACGTGTGCTGTACTATGTGCGTCTTAATAAGAACCGCTCAGGCGCAACAGTCACACCAATTCTTATGCCCCCTGTACACATTATGCCAAGGTGCTGAGCCAGCATGTTGGACCAACGTTGAACAAACGTGTACAGCGGGCAGTAGAGTAGGTAACCAAATAAAATTTCATACATTCGAGTAATGTCAAGTTCATGTCAAAAACATCATAGAAAGTAATTTAAATTTAAAATAAGAAAATGATAGAAGCTAATTTAAATATTCCAGCAAGAACGGTTTGTTATGATGTACAAAGGGGCTAGTTCCTTTGATGCAAGCGAACCTGCAAAAGACACGACTGTCGTACGCTCAACCGCTTTTATGTTACGCAACGCAACTCATACTATATTAACAGAAACATCTACCGAAAGTATGAAGGTAGAAGATGGTCTTCGAAGGTATGTGAAGTCTACCAACCCGTATTAGGCCAGCGTGGTGGACTAAGGCCTAACCCCTCTCATTAGTAGAGGAGGCCCGTGCCCAGCAGTGGGACAATGTTTAATACAGGGCTAGTATTATTATTATAATATGCATATGCTCGTGGCTTGGAAGCAAACCGACTTTTGTATTGTCATTCGTACTAGACTGTCACCATTTTTCCAATAATGAATAAAGAATAAATATTAGCAAGGCAATAGATGACATTAGATATAATTTATATGCATCCTTCATAGAGTAATGTGAATCGTAATATGCGGGTTAAATATTAATGAGCTCTAATTGGCTCTTAGTATATGTCGGCGTGGCGTCACCATAAGGGTAGCGGATATCCATTTTCGCCGTAAAATACAAGATGGAGTCATGGCGGATAACATTTTTTTCAATAAAACCGTTCAACTTAAAAAAAAATATTTACATATTTTACCTATAATATTTAAGATAGCAAATAATTAACATCAAAAACGCTGCAAACCGGGGGCCCAAAACCGCTATTCAGCCACTTTTTGTATGGCGCAGTTAGCGTTACTAGCGATTACTCCTTATGGTGTACATCATCACTAAATAAATTTCATTTGATTTATATGATTACGCGATTATCACTAGGATAAATCCTGCTTGCCTACGACCGAAATTCTAGCTATCCATCACCCACAATACTACCGTTATAGATTGCCAATCCCTAAGACTCCTTTGGCCCATCTAGATTTTACATTCGTAAATCCTACTAATATTATAAATGCGTATGTTTAGATGGATGGATGTTTGTTACTGAATTACGCCAGAACGGCTGCACGGATCTGGTTGAAATTTAGCACAGAGATAGATTATAGTCTGGAATAGCACATAGGCCTTTTTATCCCGGAAAATGCACGGTTCCTATGTCTTAAGCTTTTGATGTCTCCATGGGCTTTATACCTTTTCTTTAAAAATACGCGCGCGAAGCCGCGGGCAAAAGCTAGTAAAAAATAGGTTTCTAATATCCGATCAGCACTGGAATAAAAATTGTATAATATTAGCTCATATTCATTCATCGTGACGAGATGCCCGCATGAGAACACCATAAGAATGTCAATGGTATATGAAGCCTACCAGGCCAGCGGTGGACTAAGGCCAAATCACTCTTATTAGTAGATGAGGTCCTAGCAATATGATAATGTATACGTACAAAGCTGTTATAATTATTATCTTCATTATGAATGCAAATTTAAATAGACTATAAAACCACTTAAAATCTATAATCGGTTTGGAAGGTTTATCTCGTATTAATTAAATAAATACACCTAACAGTCACACACATAGTTCTGACCCCACACTAGGTAAAACCTGTATCGTGGGTATCAAGAACTACGAAGGACTACGGTCCCACAACACCCAGACCCGAAACAAATATCTGTCTGTCACATAAACATTTGTCTCGGTGCGGGAATCGAACCCACGGCCTCTCGTTTCACAGCTGGCTACTCGCCCGCAGCGCCACGGAGGCCGTCAATTCACTCGTAATAATACAAAGGACACAACTGAATTAAATTCAAGCGACGTACTTATTGTTTTCGATTTCGTGTCGCCAAAGTAACTTTTAAAAAAGTATTTTTCAAATCATTTCATCGTGCCCACTTACGAAAACTCAGGCCGCGATAAATTCTAGCCTTTTGTCTTTACATTTTCTTGAGTCGAGTAGGTGCTCATAAAATTTACGCAGTGTGTAACCGCACATTTGCGTCAAAGTTTTATGTTCAAAGTGCGACCTAGAGCTTTTTTATCGATGAAACGTCCTTTTTAACCGAAAAGGATGAGGTTCTCAATTCGTCGGAAATCTTTGTTTATGTATGTTCCCTGATTACTCAAAGGCGCCTAGACCAATTCTATATGTATTCTATGATCTATGATATACTTCCCAGGCGGTCCCACTGGCAACAAGTAAGGATCTGATGAGGGGATCTCAGAAAAATCGAGGGCAACCCTCAAATTTTATAGGGACGCACAATATGTTTTTTTATTGAAGTCGGTGTACCTACTTTTTTTTTTATTATTATTATCTTAACATATACAATTCTTATGTACGTGTGTTTGTCACCTAACTTCTCCTAAACGGCCGGACCGATTTGCATGAAATTTTGTATATATGTTTTAATGGGTTCCTGGATAGTCTGAAAACACAATTGGACCCGGTGACGCTACTTTTTTTTTTATATTGGCGCAGCAAAGTGACCACACTGCACTGTCTGACATTCGGTGACATACTGTCAGTATGTCACCGAATTTGATTTGCTGGGATTTGTGGGAGAAATGCTAAAGATTGTGATCTTTAAAATATCATGTTAAATTATGGCTATTAGGGTTTTGGTTCGTGATAATGAATCTTCACAAGTATGTCAGAATATAATTAAACGATGCAATAGGTACATGAATTATCTACCTTTATACTGAACTAACCAGGATATGGCATTAAAGTTAAGAGTTAAATAAACATAATGGTTACTCTACATTTAAATATAAGCAAGGTAAACGGGAAATTAATTTATGTACATTGAAATGCAAAACATTGTTATCTATGCTATAATGCTTTCAAAAGTTTCCCATTTCAACCTTTTGCATCGTTTGACTGCTACGCTGTTCTATAATGAGTAAGGTCAGGCTTTATAATTTTTTTTAGTGCCTTGATAGGCAGACGAGCTCACGGGCCACCTGATGGTAAGTAGTCACCGCCGCCCATAGACTTCTGTAATGCCAGGGCACAGCAAAGCCGCTGCCTACCGTATACCTAGTGTTTTTACATGTTTAGTAATGTATTAGTTATTTAGTAATGTAGTATGTAATTTTATTTAAGTTTTTACAAAAACAACTAGTTTTGGTCTGAATGTCATAGAACTGCTTGTAACAAATAAATTATTTCTTTCTTTCTGCTTATCCCTCGGTTGGTAAAGCCTCGTTCGCTGTCGTTGTTCGGTGCTCGGGGGCTCCTAAGCCCCCCATGGAGATGGGCTGCTACAAGGCACCGCGCAGGGGCGGTTCCACCAGCAATTCTAGCACTCCATGGAATACCCCGTGATCGCTCCGTAAGCGCTGAAGAAGGCCACCACAGGGTTTAAGCTGGTAGTGTCGGGTGGGGTGTACATAGGGGGTAGGGTCTCGGCCCAGCGGTTACCCGCATAGCCATCATCCAGGCGAGGGGGTCTGGGTCGTAAGACCGGCTAGTCCAGCATGACCGTTATATTCTCAGGCCTTATTATCGCTAGTCTTATGCGGGCTGATAGACTTCCCATAGGTACTTTAGAAATTCTGATGGAAAATTCTCGAAATTTACGAGTTTTTCACCATTGTAGTGATCGATAAGAAATTAACTTACGTTAAAGTTCCTTCTCTGATAATCTATTTATATAAATTCTTTTGATTATTTAATAACATTAGCCCGTATACAACATGTAACATGATTAACGCACACTCTGAAAGTAGTTTGTTCAGAATAAGCGACTGAATCGATATCAACAATTTTTTAATAGACGAAGTCTTTTCTAAATGCAATAATAAACGAACACTTTAAAAAATCAAATAATTAAAATTACGAACTTTATGTCGAAAATTAGTACAACTAATTTCATAAAAAACAATATTTATACCTAGTCAGGTCATAAGTATTGTCACACAGTAAAAACTTTTAATTTAAGAATGCTGGCCACAAAAAAGTTTATTGAATTCGAATTTCAAATTGTTCATGAAAATAAAAATGTAAACTTTTTAGAATTTTACTCATTTTTAAATATGGAGTGGACGCTTAAAGAAGACCGTGTTGCAGTAATTGCGTTGCATCGTTGCGGTTACGCGCCAATTCAAATTTTTGACATACTGAAAAATTTGAATATAACCAAAAGATTCGTTTATCGTACCATCAAACGATTCAATGAAGACTCTAGTGTAGATGACAGGTCAAGAAGTGGTCGCCCTCGGTCTGTTAGGACTCCAGCAGTGATAAAAGCTGTGAAGGCGCGAATTCAAAGAAATCCCAAACGTAAGCAGAAACAGTTGGCCCTTCAGATGGGGTTAAGCAGAACCACGGTGAAAAGGGTGTTAAATGAAGACTTAGGGCTTCGGGCATATCGAAGAAAAACAGGACATCGTTTGAATGCTCGTCTAATGGACCTGAGACTGAAGAGATGCCGCGCTTTGTTGAAGCGGTACGCGGGAAAAAAATATCGGGAAATTCTTTTTTCAGATGAAAAAATTTTTACCGTAGAAGAGAGCTACAACAAACAAAATAATAAGGTGTACGCACACAGTAGTGAAGAAGCGAGCAACCGTATTCCGCGTGTCCAACGAGGTCATTTTGCATCCTCGCTCATGGTATGGTTGGGAGTTTCTTATTGGGGCTTAACAGAGGTACATTTTACACAGGTACATAAATGCAGAAAATTTAACACTCCTTTATCGTACAGTTACATAATAGTCCTGACCCCACACTAAGATATGAGTCTTATGTCGTGGGAACTACGAGGGACTGCGGTCCCACAACACCCAGACCCGAAACAAATATCTATCTGTCACACAAATATTTGTCACGGTACAGGAATTGAACGCACTGCCTCTCGTTTCACAACCAGCTACTCGCCCGCTGCGCCACGGAGGATGTATAATAAATCACTTCGAACACTTTTATTGCTACAGAAGTTATGTAAATCTGAGCAACTTTATTCTCTAACAATAACTACGAATATTTCAGAGATGTTTATGGGTATGGATTTAGGGGCAATCTCTGGAGCTACTGATTCGATTCTGAAAATTAATTCGTTAAGAAACTACATTATTTTAACCGACTTCAAAAAAGGAGGAAGTTAACAATTCGTCGGAATCTTTTTTTTTATGTATGTTACCCAACATGTTTATGGGTATGGATTTAGGAGCAATCTCTGGAGCTACTGATTCGATTCTGAAAATTAATTCGTTAGAAAACTACATTATTTTAACAGACTTCAAAAAAGGAGGAGGTTAACAATTCGTCAGATTCTTTTTTTTTATGTATGTTACCCGATTACTCGAAGACGCTTGGACCGATTCGAGAAATTCTTTTTTTGTTTAAACGGGATTACTTACCAGTTGGTCCCATTGTCACCAAGTCAGGATCTGATGATGGGATCACAGTAAAATCTAGGGAAACCCTCAAATTTTATAGTGACGCATAATTTGTTTTTTATTGAAGTCGATGTACTTTTTATGAATTAAAAAACTTTTATTATTATGTGTTAGTGACTAGTTTGTGAGACAGATATTTGATTCGGTCTGGGTGTTGTGGGACCGTAGTCCTTCGTAGTTGTTGATACCCACAACACAGGGTTTACCAAGTGTGGGGACATAACTATGTGTGTGACTGTTGGATATATATATTTATTAGTTTTATTGCGTTTTTTTATTTATAATCTTTATTGCCCTCTTGGAATATATGATATTATAAAAAATATAAAAAAAACGTACAATTGATTAAAGTGACTTTTCATTACAAATAGATAATCGCACAGCCAGGCGTGATGATATTGAATCTATATACATTATTGAATCTTAAGAAAAAAAGAGAAGCTTGCCCGAATTTGTTACTGAAAATTAAATGAAAAGAGATTATCAAAGTCTGTTACTGAACAAATCGGTATAGATATTGAAAAACGAAGTAAAATGATTATTTAATATAGGAATATTAATTGATGAAATAGATTTGTTGTCTATGTGAGTGATATACTTAATATAATGGCAATCATTTAGTGTTTTAACGTGTTAATAATGTACGTGCATTTTACACCAAACTTAACATCTTTTTAATTATATTCTTGGCAATTTTGTTCTATATTTTGCAACAGATAAGTTTAACAGCTATACAATTGCTTTAAAAATTGTAAACAAGTTTAATTCACAATACCAAAAAGCATGAAGTAAGGAAGTATACTTTTAATATCATATGTAGGTACTCAACCCGAACCATAAATGCATTTTAATATGTTAATAAAATACATTTCTTTAAACAAGGTAATTTATAAATAAAATAATATCACTGTATAGTACTAATTCGGTCTTTCATAATACCATAACGTACTGGCCACATTTAAATGATTAATTTAAATTTTATAATTCAGACCGAAGCTTCTAGCTCTTCTCCTTACATTTCTGCTACCCTGGTACTTAGAAAAACTTCAGAGGTGTGACTTTTGTGTCACGCGCATTGTAAAATTTCACTCATCATTTTTTCATAACGCGCCTAAAGAAGTATAACTTCAATAATTTAAAACAAAAATAATCCTATAAAATTTCTAGACGAATTTTATAAATACTAAGATCACTGGGTGTAGTTTGCTTACCTCATAATGCGATATAAAATTATAATCAACAATAAATTCATCACTGTCTCGGTGGCGCAGTTGTAATTGCGCATGCGTTACGACTGCTGTACTGAGGTCTCGGGCTCGTTACCCGGGTCGGGTAAAGTATATCGGGTTATTCTATTTAGAAATACTCAGTTTCAGCCCGGAGTCTGGAATTTTGAGTATACCGATAGGCTCGCCCCCTATCACATTGTGGGACCGTAATGAATTCTGCGAAAAGTAGGTGTACTGGTTACACCTCTGCCTATCCCTTCGAGGACTATAGGCGTGAGTGTATATGTATATACATACATATATGTATATACATTACATGTATGAATATACATTCATCATTCGATTATGAACTTGACGGATTTGCCACGCTGATATTAAACGAGTTTTGACCATAAAAAAATTATATGATCGTAAAACTCCGCAAAAATACATTACGTGGTGATTTAGCCTCTCATAATTGTACCAATATATGGCAGCTAATTATTAACCACTTTATCATTTAAAATTCCTACACCATGATATTTATGAATTAATTCATAATTAAATTCAAATTTAGAATGACCTTAAGCACGGCGGCGAAACAATTTACTTTTTTTAGAAGAAAAACACGTTCCGTACAGTAATTATATAAACACCGTCAGCTTGCATGTTATCGTTTTCAGACATTGGATATTTAAATTCTTTTGTATGTAAATTGACGTAATCCCCTTCACAATACGCCACGTACGTGCGTGTGTACAGCTGAATTCAATAAACAGATCTAAAACAACGATCATCGCATTCGCCGGCGCGGCATGAAGAAATATATTTTTATTTTTAATCACATTTATTTCCAGCCAGTCGGCAACTTAGCACATTGTCACACAATTTGACACATTCACATGAACTGTCACTTTTCACAATTGGAATATTTTATTTATGAATATAACACGTTTGAATATGGAACACTCGCGAAGTAATACGAGAGCGATTTTCCCGCGTAAAACTGCCGCGACGCGCACACCCCCACCAACGGCTGTTAACAGACTGGCAGATATGGCGATCAAGTTCTGACGACTGACGTATACCTAAAGTTACCGTACAAACGTTGTTTTTCGCCACCAATATAACCTTACTGCGACCGGTTTGAAGTCCGTTAATATAATATCTACCCAAAATAACACATATTATGTTGAGTTTTATTCTTAATTTTTAAGCAACATTTTCTCGTTCATGGAATTGAACGCAATTTTATCTGTCGTGGCCGTTTTTGAGGTTATTTTTAAAGATTTTACCGAGTGGAAGGGCGACAATTGCCACTGTGGAAGGAAAATGTTTCACATAATATTGTCATAATAATAGATTAAAGTATCAAGGTGTTAATGTTTTGCAGTTTTATAATGTAAATCATTTTGATTCTCTTAGTAGGTACATTAGTAACACTAGCTGTTGCTCGCGGCTCCGCCCCCGTGGAGGTTATTTTCGGGAGCAGAAGTATCAATGCAAGGAGTTGTCTTCTGCACTGAGACACCTATAGCGATCGTCCTGAATCTCAGGTGTTGTGACTGTCTAGATGGCTAGACAGGCACAACTCCTATCTTAAACTTCTAGCACTCTTTATAATACCCCGGGATCACTCCGTAAGTGTCGAAGAAGGCCACCGCCGGGTTTTGTCTGGTAGTGTCCGGTTGGGTGTACATAAGTAGTAGGGAAATAGAAGTTTAGTTAATTCTTCGTCCGCGTGGAATAATGACTTCCGGAAAAAAACAATTTATCCCCCTTTTCTCCCCGTTGGGAGGGAATTTCCAATAATCCTCTCTTAGTGGTAGCCTATTCCTCCGAACAAACACACAGGCCAAATTTCAGCTCTCTACTGCCAGTAGTTTAGTTATAAACGTAAGAGTAGACAAATATAATCAGAAATCTCTGAACTGCTAAGCTATCGGGAGTTACACGTGTTATTGTGAGTCAACCATGAAATATAGACATTTGCTGTCGTGGAATATTTTTTATATAATTTTAAGGAGAACATATCCGTCATACATGATTTCTGTGTAGCTTTAACTATTAAGGCTGCACACGCGACGGAATCTTAAAAAATGGAGTAATTTCTCCTGTTTTCTCAACATTTCCCTTCACTGCTCTGCTCCTATTGATCGTAGCGTGATGAAAAGTATACTATAACCTGCCCAGGAGTATGAAGAACAATTTTACCAAGTTTTGTTGAAATCCGTCGAGTGGTTTTTGTTTCTATAACGAACATACAGACAGACAGACAGACAGACAGACAGACAAAAATTTTACTGATTGCATTTTTGGCGTCAGTATCGATCACTAATCACCCGCTGATAGTTATTTTGGAAATATATTTCATGTACAGAATTGACCTCTCTACAGATTTATTATAAGTATAGATTATAATTAGTAACATAAACGTTATATTTAACTACTGTCTCGGTGGGTCAGTTTTAATTGCGCATGCGTTTTGACTGCTGTGCTTAGGTCTCGGGTTCGATCCCCGGCTCGGGTAAAATGATATTGGGTTTTTATTTAGAAATTCTCAGTATTAGCCCAGAGTCTGGAATTGTGCCCGGTATAGTGATAGGCTCACCCTCTGTCACATTATGGGACCGAAATTTGGTGAAAAGTGGGTGTACTGGTTACACCTTGCCTACCCCTTCGGGTATTACAGGCGTGAATGTATATGTATGTTAATAAAATGCTAAGTGTAAAAATGTTCTGATGAATTCTGAGGAAAGCTGTACTTCCCGATTCCACACCAAGATACAATTATTTTGTATCGTCAGCATCGGAAACTCCGAGAGACTTTCGGTCTCACAACACCCAAACTCGAAACAAATATATGTCTGTCACACAAACTTTTATCTAGGTACGGGAATCGAACCCACAGCCTCTCGTTTCACAGCCGGCTACTCACCCATTACACTACGAACATTGTCAATTATGTTTCTGTAGTCTATAATGCGTTTTCCTCGGAGCTCTATAAAGCCCTTCCCCGATTTTCATTCACCTTTGAACAATTTGTCTCAAAAACGATTTTTCGTACAATTTTGTAGCGTGGCGCTGTAATACAAATTTTCTAGGGTATCTACGTAACTATTTCTTTGAGAATTTTATTGAGGATTAACCGAAATGTTTAAAACTGTGCAATAAACTGTCAACAATATAAAAATCTTCTGCTTCGAGAAGCTGAAATCCGATTGAAAAAAAATATTCAGTTTTTCTAGAATTTTTCTATATTTTTTAATATTATGAACATTTTTTTATTATTGATATGAATTATTTAGAATGTAAAAAAATATATTTAACATAATTTTGGTATTTAAAAAATCTGCATAAAATTATGCTAATTTATTTTAAAAATAAAATATTTTAATTATGACGATACTAATATGCATGTTTATGAATCATTGAACTTTACTACAGATCTCCAAACCAGTCTATAAAAGTAATATATCAGACAGGAAACAGTTTTTTTATCAAAATATTTTATCCTAAAACAAGTTATGTACTTAACTTATTGAAGAACGGTGAAGGAAACCATCGTGAGGAAACCTGCATACTTGAGTATTCTCATAAGAATTTCGAAGATATGTGAAGTCTACCAACGCACATTAGGCCAGCGTGGTGGACTAAGGCCTAACCCATCATTCGTAGAGATCGTGTGCCCAGCAGAGGGACAATGTTTAATACATGGCTAGTATTAATAAACTTATTAAAAATATTTACATTTAAAATTTTACGGTAAAATTTTCTATACACACATACATACACATACACTCACGCCTGTAATCCCCGAAGGGGTATGCAGAGGTGTAGCCAGTACACCCACTTTTCGCCGAATTTCGGTCCCATAATGTGATAGGGGGCGAGCCTATCGCCATACCGGGCACAGTTTCCAGACTCCGGACTAATACTGAGAATTTCAAGATAGAAAAACCCAATATCACTTTACCCGACCCGGGGATCGAACCCGAGACCTCAGCACAGCAGCAGTCGTAACGCATGCGCAATTACAAATGCGCCACCGAGGCAGTCATATTTATTTTTCAACATTTTCTATGTCTTAAAAATTCCACTGATTGTACGGTAGGCATACACTTACCTAAATTTTCTGAGAGTATATAAAGACCATATAAGAATTATATTACAACACGTAAACCTTAATGAAAAGTCATCTTAAAATTTATTTAAAATATTTAATGTCATTTATATCAAGCTAATAACAGATCATAATTTACGACATTTCATAGCCAAGGTTGAGCTAATACGTTTTAATAAGAATATGAATAATTTTAAACCATCAGCGTCTAATAACGACATAAACATCTTTAACTTTGCTGGTGGCAGGATACTCATATCCGCCTGGACAGCGACCACTGTACTGTACAGGGTGTAAAACCCCCCATAGTGACACACGCAAGTGTGTCGCGTTCCGGGATCAGCTAGTGTACATCCGGTTTTTGTCGGCGTCTAGAGTTGAGATACAATGTTTGGCCGTTTTGCTGCCTTCTGAGTACTCTGACTAGACCCTCGATCGTTTCTTCGCCTTCTTGCCCATGGCATAGTGTGAAGTAGCAGGCCGGCATGATTGTGTTAAGTAGCGGGGGATAGGTTGTCTCTCACTTCTCGATACTCTAATTGGACGGCACTACGCTTACTATCAGGTGCAGTGTGGTCACTTTGCCGTGTCAGGATGAAAAAAAACTACTAGAATTCATATAAAGTCAATACATAATTCAGGGTAGAAGACTCTTAAATAGAAACCATTTATTTTAATCCTAACATGTAAAGTGTACACACACTAAAAAAAAATCTAGAGACCAAATATATTCCACAAAGAGATGTTGCTTGCCTTGATCAATGGATGTTATATTGCGAAATAATTTGAATAATAGTATTATTTAAACGCTACAATAGCTATTTATCAATAGCTATACCTAACACTGTCATTACTTTATAGATTTCACTGTTGAATTGACTTTAAAGACTAATTTACTTAACAAATCAAAACAATATATTTATTAAATCCATAAATACATAGTGACCACACTGCACCTGATGGTAAGCGCAGTTTCGCCAAGTTAGAGTATCGAGTAACGAAGGACAACTATAACTCTTGACACGATCATGACGGCCTTTTTTTTTTGCTGTCGCGGGGTAGCATTTTATTACTGCCGCCCGCTCCGGGGGAAAGCGGTGTGAGTTTAAAAAGTAGGTTATTCCCGCACCGAGATTCGTGTGAGAGACAAATATTTGTGTTGTGGGACCGTACCTAGTCCCTCGCAGTTCATGAATCCCACGATACAAGACTCGTACCTTAGTGTAGAGTTGGAAATATGTATGTGTGTGGTAGGGTGTTATTTATTTATAATATAATATCAGCCCTGTATTAAACTTTGTCCCACCTTTCTTTTTCACCATTCTTATGAGATTTTTTAGGTATGCAGGTTTCCTCACGGTATTCTTTCACCGTTAAATCAAGCGATATATAACATTTTAATAACACACTTTAGAAAAAGTAGAGGTGTATGCCATTTGGGTTTCGAACATACGACTTTCGTCTTGACAGTCCATACTGCGACCAAATAGGCTATCACTGCTAATTAATTCTTTTCTAGTTATTTATTTTATTTATTTATCGATTTCAACATTGTCATTTACCACTAAAACTTTTAAGAATATCGCATCTAACAAAGGACCCACAAATATAGTTAAAAACACACTAGTAAATCAAGCTGATGAACAAAGCTCTCATTAAACACTCTTGTAATGGAGTGAAAGTAACTACTTTCAACTTGGTTAACTTTTAATTAAATTTGTTTGCTGCTTTAAAATATTTTAAAAACAGAATATTTTTAATGTCACTGTCATTTTAATGCATCCAGTTTATTTAAGTAAATTGTGAAAGTAGTTTTTACACAAAAACAAGATCACGTTTTGCAAAAGGGCGATGTTAAAAATACACGGCTCAAAGAATTTTCTGTTGTCGACCTTCAAGGAAGTGCATACAGAGTGAATGTGATAATAATAATACTAGCCCCGTATTAAACAATGTCCCACTGCTAGGCACGGGCCTCCTCTACTAATGAGAGGGGTTAGGCCTTAGTCCACCACGCTGGCCTAATGCGGGTTGGTACACTTCACGTACCTTCGAAGTTCTTATGAGAATTCACAGTTTCTCACGATGTTTTCCTTCACCGTTAAAGCAAGCCATGATTATGATTAACATTTACAAAACACACATAACTTTAGAAAAGTCAGAGGTGTATGCCACTTGGGTTTCGAACGTACGACTTTCGTCTTGACAGTTCGTACTGCAACCAACTAGGCTATCGCTGCTTTTTTTATGAGTGAATATATATTTGCCAATTATATTTGTATATTCGAAAACGCTAATTCTAGTAATGTCCACTTGATTAACCTTTATGTTTTACAATAAATTCACATTTTCCTTTTATTCATCTAAACATTTCACGGCTTCTTTTTGTTTGGAAGTAATTATATACACTACTACATGTTGCCAGCGGCTCCGCCCGCGTCGAAGTTATTTTTGGGAGAAAAAGTACACAATCCAAGGAGTTGTCTCCTGCACTGACGCACCTGTACCGATCGTCTTACCACTCAGGTATTGTGCCTGAATCATAAAGAGAGGCCAACGTGCAGCCGATCCTCTAAAACGGTGACCGGTCAGACAATATAGAATTATCGCCGAATCGCCTTTACGCAGCGCACGCAACGGAAGCTCTCAAAAGGAATAAATTTTCCCCGTTTTTATAGGGGGGTCATAGTAGGATGTTATAATATATGACCTTCCTCGATAAATGGGCTATCCAACACTAAAATAATTTTTCAATTCGAACCAGTAGTTTCTGAGATTACCCCGAATATCCAAACTCACAAACTTTATCTCTTTATATATACATAGATATAGATTTCACTTATACGCCGTCCGCGTAAAATGATATGACCTTAATTTATTGGAGTTTCGCGTAACAAAATAAGAATTAATAAAATTAATAAATCATTTGTACGTAATATTACAAATTTTAAATTATTATAGTAGAAATAAAGTGATTTTTTATTTTTATAATATTTCTAAGGTATGTGTGGAGTCACCTTGCTGATCGCATGAGGAATAGTGTGATAAGAGAACGTTGTGAGTTGAAGAATGATGTGGTGACTAAGATAGAAAGAGGTATGCTGAGATGGTTTGCCCATATGGAGAGGATGGATGAAAGGCGATTTACGAAGGTATTTATCATAAAGGGCAAATCAGGAGTACCTACAACCGTCGAAAATGTATGAATGTAGAAGAGGCGAAAGAAGTGTGTCAGGATCGTAGCTTGTGGCACTCAATAGTCTCTGCCTACCCCCATGGGATACGGGCGTGAGTGTATATGTATACTAATTTAACTTCTTATTAATTTTTTCACACATCACAAGCACGCTTCACATTTACATTCCACATTCAATTTTAGCCCTTGCACGATTAATCGCCTCATGCCCAGACCCTCGTTGTGATAAGCACTTCGCCCAGCGAATTTCTCCCCTCCGTTATTTTATGTATCCCCCTCGCCGACCTACACGTTTCGAGGAACTTATCGTTTAGTAGTAGACCCACGGTCCGTCAAATTTATTTCGTTAGATAATAAAAATAATAACATCCGACAGTCACACACATAGCCGACCCCACGCTAAGATACGAGTCTTGTGCTGTGGGTATCAGGGATTACGAGAGACTTTCGGTCTCAAAACACCCAGACCCCGGACACAAATATCTCGATATCTCCGACGCATAAAGTCGTATGCCACATTTATAAAACATCATATTTTTACCTCAAAATAATGAAAAAAAAACATATATTTCTCTTTATAAATATACATATTTTTTATAATGGGGAATAACTTTTATTATATTCCGGATAATTATAATATACTAGGTTTAAGTCAAAATACACAATCTTACATTATCATAACTTTAAATGGCCATACTGAAAGTTAACACGTTACGACCTTATACGTCGAAGAGGTCGATCTGTCTGAAGAAAAGTGATAGCTAGTGAGCATATCTATTGTATTTTATTAAAGGTGTTTTTTATAAGGACGCCATAACTTCCATTGTTCTTCATCTAATGATCCAAATACAATTTTTTTATAAGAATAATTTCATTACTATTTTGTAGATTAAAATATTTAAAATTAATAAATATTTTACACACACACATACACTCACGCCTGTAATCCCCTAAGGGGTAGGCAGAGGTGTAACTAGTACACCCACTTTTCGCCGAATTTCGGTCCCATAATGTGATAGGGGGCGAGCCTATCGCCATACCGGGCACATTTTTCAGCCTCCGGGCTAATACTGAGGAATTTCTAGATAGAAAAACCCAATATCACTTTACCCGACCCGGGGATCGAACCCGAGACCTCAGCACAGCAGTCGTAACGCATGCGCAATTACAACTGCGCCATCGAGGCGCAATATTTTACATTTACTTAATTCTACTTTATTATGTTACGTAACTGACCTCTATCTGTGCTAAGTATGCGCAAAGGTAAGCTAGTCCTCATATACATATATCAATGTTTGATCTCCAGAGATTAAGATATAATTCAAGACAAAAATACTAATTTTGGTTTCTGAACGAACCCTCGTGATAGGAAAAGTAAGTTCCTACTATACTATTGAGGGTATTTATGACTGTGTTCATTTTTTTTTACCTGGTACGGCATATGGACCACACTGCACCTGATGGTAAGCGCTGTGCGGTCCAATTAGAGCATCGAGCATCGAGTAGTGAGAGACGATCTATCCACCGCTACTCAACACAATCATGCCGGCCTGCTTCTTCACACTACGCCATGGGCAAGGAGGTGAAGAAGCGGTTGAGGGTCTATTGTCAGAGAACTCACAAGGCCGCAAAACGGCCAAACAACGTACCCCAACTCTAGACCCCCGAGAAAAACCGGATGTACACTGGCTGATACCGGAACGCGACACACTTGCGTGTGCCACGATGGCGGGTTTTACACCCTGTGTATAAATATCCTACCACCAGCTAAATATCGCTCATATCATAGTGTGTTGGATTTGAAGCTAACTTCAGTTGCTAACTTTGTGAATATCCCCATTATGACACAGAGTGTCATCTAACCCAGTTATAACTTTGAATATATGCGCGGACTAGCTGACTTTTCCTTACATATGATAACTGAATATATTTTATCATGGAATTTGAGAAATAATAAAACAATTAAATAACTAGCTGTTGCCCCCGGCTCCGCCTGCGTCGAAGTTACTTGTGTAAGAAAAGGTATACATGCATCTAGAATTTCTCAGTATTATCCCGGAGTCTGGAACCTGTGCCCGGTATGGCGATAGGCTCGCCCCCTATCACGTGGGACCGAAATTCGGCGAAAAGTGGGTGTACTGGTTCCACCTCTGCCTACCCCTTCGGGGATTACGAGTGTGAGTGTATATGTATAATAATAGTAGGATGAATTGACATGATTCATTTTATTAAAAATAACTATCACGATGATTGTTGTGAATCAAGTCGACAAAGCGATCCGGGTCGTATTTTAAGACACCTTGAGACAGTAGCGGATTCGGAAGGTCAGTGGGGTCATGACCACTTTTGAAGTCAGTCGATGACTCGTTCTTTTGAACTAGTAAAAAAAATAATGATGTATTTATGTAATATACGTATATTCTCTAATACGTCTTGACTTGGGAAAAAACGGCAACATACATACATATACACTCACGCCTGTGATTCCCAAAAGGCAGAGGCGTAACCGGTACACCCACTTTTCGCCGAATTTATCACGGTCCCATAATATGATAGGGGGCGAGCCTATCGCCATACCGGGCTCAAATTCCAGACTCCGGGCTGATACTGAGTTTTTCTAAATAGATAAACCCATTATCACTTTACCCGACCCGGGGATCGCACCCAAGACCTCAGTACAGCAGTCATATTGCATACGCAATTACCACTGCGCCACCGAGGCAGTCTAAAAACGGTAAGTATTAAAAAAACTTATTCTCCATGTGTCCGGGGTCGGGGTGTTGTGAGACCGAAAGTCTCTCGTAGTCCCTGATACTCACAACACAAGACTCGTATCTTATTGTGGGGTCGGGGCTATGTGTGTGACTGTTGGGTGTTATTTATTTACTTATAATATTAAGTGAGTTGCTAATTTTCCTCCTTCTGATATAAACAAGGTCTTGTCTCATTTCTTATAAGAAAACCATATAAAACACATTTTCATTAAAGACAGAAGAAGCATTTAATTGAATATGTAGTTCTTCGAACTGGAAGTATCAGATGTCTTATTACTTGTGATTGTAATCTGATATATTACGTGAGTCAGAGACAACCGTATGACCTGTGACAAAGCAGAATTACGCAATGTAATTATTTATCCTAACGTGTAATTATACGCTTTATTATAATTTGAATTAGCAAATGGTATTAAATGTACTTGTAATTACTAACTAGATTCCTGTTGTAAAATTGGAATATCAAGAATCAAGGACCAAAATGGAATGTAGAATATGCCACTTTTATTTTCATTATCCTTATAAATATAATTATTTTACGTGTGTTCGTCACCTAACTCCTAAACAGCTGCACAGATTTGGATGAAATTTTGTGTGTATATTTCAATTGGTTTCTGCATGGTTTGAAAGCACAATTGGACCCGGTAGGTGGCGCTGTTGTCGGTATGTCACCAAATTTAATTTGCTTGAATTTATGGGAGAAATGCCAAAGATTTTTATCTTTCAAATATATTTCTTCTGGGTTATCATCTCTTTTTTCGGGCAAGACATAAGTCTGCCGTGTCCGCTAGTAAATAAATATCTTACGCCCAAAAGTTACACACATAGCTCCGGCCTCACAATAAGATATAACTACTATCTCCGCAGCCTCAGCCTCCGTGGCGCAGTTGGCGAGTAGCCGGCTGTGAAACGGAAGGCCGTGGGTTCGATTCCCACACCGGGACAAATGTTTGTGTGACAGACAGATATTTGTGTCCGGGGTCTGGGTGTTGTGAGACCGAAAGTCTCTCGTAGTTCCTGATACCCACAACACAAGACTCGTATCTTAGTGTGGGGTCGGGGCTATGTGTGTGACTGTTGGGTGTTATTTATTATTTATCTAACTACGAAACAATTTCAGCATCACAACACGACCCGAAACAAATATTAGTCTGTCCCTATCACAGGTTCTTGTTTCACGCCTATTTGCCCACTGTACCACAAGGGCATACATAACATAAAAGAAAGTAAACACATATCAAATTCAAGGACCGAAACAATTTTCGAATTATTCGAACACAAATTTGCCGGTATTCGAGGTTATGATCGGAACCTTTTAACGGATCATTGGGGTGTCGCATTTCTTTGTGGTATGACCGTGGTTGGTTTGATTCCCTTTTAAATCATCCCTTCCGTAAAATGATTGAACAGTATTTAATTCGACAAATATTTTGCCATGCCCAGTTGTGTTTTATTTGATTGTTTTACATTGTTTATTAATATAAATGATAGTTAAACTCTTTTCATTGCTAAACGCAGTACTTGAGAATAGCTGGACAGCGGCTGTATCTTCAAATATTCGTACTTAATACTCTGAATGAGATTCTTAGCGAAATAAAAAATGAAAATTACTGGAAACGTTGGAAATATTGGGAAACTGGGTGCTTTTTACGGGATTTCAGTCTCCTATGGTACTGATTAACGTAAAAACGTATGTCAAGCTGAAAGAAAGGTAGTTCCTTATAATCATTAGGTTTGATCATCTAATTATCAATTAACAGCTCCGAATTAAACAAAATGTAGCTAGTATGTAATGGTATATAATTTTCTTTGCTTTTTAGGTCAATGAAAGTAGGCTACTATTTTGAGTTATTTGGCATTTTAATTAAAATTACCTCTTGTAGTTGCATTTTCTGCCTGTTGACGATAAAGTCCATCAAATATATTAATATCTACAACTAAATCTTCAGTTTTAGTATATCTAACAACATTCGCATTGTATTTTTTTTATTTGAAACAATAATTGTTCTTGTCAGTAGTTCTTTTTGACTTTGGGATTTATTTGGTAATTACTCAAATGATTTCATGATATCTCGTTTTGATATTGATTGTAACTTTATTTCTAGATTTTAGCTTATTAACTAGATTTATTTACAAAGGACAATGGGTCAAGTGTCCCCACCCGTCAACAGGTTTGAAATTGGTCTCAATCGATTAATCTTAGCAAGGTGATGATTTTTTGGTATGACGACAACAACGAAAAGTATTGAGTTTTTTTTTAATTTACATTTTTGTTTTATATAGAAAAGTTATTTTTTGCTGATTTAACTTTATTACGTCGTGCTATAGCATAGTATATAGGTGGTAGAGCTACATTATAATCATTTTTTTCTACAGCTTGAATGGCTTACCACAACTGGTATGTTACCGCTGTCTTACATAAAACCGACAAGGTTGCAGTTTTGCGGTAGCGACTCGCGTTCTCAACGAGACTACGGGGGACCTAACGAATGCTTCGTCAACTTTTTTTTTATGCTGGCGCGGAAAAGTGACCACACTTCACCTCCAGATAGAGTAGCAAGAAACAGTCTATCCATTGCTACTCAACATAATCATGCCAGCCTGCTGTTTAGCTTCTTCACACTACGCCTAAAGGACCCCGGATCGTAGGAAGGAGGGAACACGGTAGCTGGCAAACTGTTCCACAGCTTGATGGTGCGGCAAAAATACGAGTTTGCGAACCTCTTGGTTCGGGCCGGGGTAGTAGATACAGACGGTAGAACACGCTAAGCGAGGAAATATCCCTACGCAGCTGTAGCGGCTCCAGACTGTTACGTCTGCATCATTCAAAATGCGGATGGCCCGCCGCTGCAACCTACCCAAAGCATCAAGAAGGTATTTTGCGGAACCATCCCAGAGGTGCGAGCAGTATTCCATTCCCGGCCGCACCTGCGCTTTATATAAGCGGTAAATCTGACCGGGCGTGAAAAACCGCCGCACCCTGTTCAGGATTCCGACCCTGCTGGAGGTTGCGGATATTACGCCCTCGATGTGACTCCTTGGATTAAGATCGCAGCGGATAACCATACCTAGGACACTAAGGTCATTCCGCATTGCGAGTGGAACACCTTGAAGAACGGGAATGGGAGAAAACGGGGATTTCTTGCACGAAAACGCGACCATGGAGTTTATGGCCATCCTCTCCATAGGATAACTGCATTCGGAACTGGCAGTAGTTTAATAAACTCTGAAGTTATTACAAGTTATTTAACTCTGTTAAATAACTTGTGTTATTTCTACTGAACTATCACACGATTGCATTGTGATACTATATCTGAAGATCGGAGAGGGATGTACAAGCCCTCTCGACAGCCTCGACATGATAATTATCATTTGTATATTTTTCCCGAAGGTTTAAATGTATACCTAATATTTACATATGTATTATATTTGTAGAATGTACAGTAAAGTCAACGTTTGATAATCGTATCGTCTAATTATATTTTCGGGTGATTACATTACTGTGTCTCGCTACTTGATACTCTATCTGGACGGCACTGCGCTTACCATCAGGAGCAGTGTGGTCACATTGCCGCGCCAAAAAAAAAATTACTCCGGTTAAACCATAAGGGCTAAATCAAAATAATGCACTATGATTTTAAAATGATCTAGAAAGAGTTCACATTGACATTTACCTGTCTCCAAAGGTTGACAACAATCGTGCAAACCCGGGTCGTTAGTAAATATTATAATAAAATAGTATTATGTTTTTAATTCGTCTGATATCATTATTTTAAAAATATATGCAAAAAAGAAGAACAACCATAAATGAATAGTTTTTCATAAGACAATCTTTATTATAAAATCTCTTTTGATATTTGTAAATACAAAGTACTATTACAAAGTATTCATGCCATCCATGCTATGAATGGCGGTCGTGTTGCACCACGTATGTAGGGTGTTTCTGTAATTGCTTAGGTTTTTAAACGTTTATGTCCAAACGGGACGTTTTTAACTAATGTAGTTCACGAGCTCCGATAATATTTTTGCTATTGGTATCATCTGTACTAAACATATACGAGTAAACAAGACGTCTCCAACTATTACATTTTCCAAGATCCTGTTTATCTTTCCTTTCCCTACCATCATCAGATCAGCATCAGATTTTGTATTATAAATATGCCAAAGGTTCTAAGCTCAAATATCTAAACAGGCTGTTTTAGCTATTGGTAGTTCCTAAGGTTTAGTTACTTGGCGAACAGTTCCTGGTGAAATTGCCTATCAAATGTAACAAAATGTTACGCGACCATATTTCTTTATATATTTATTAAAAGTATGTCAAAATAGTAAAAAAATTCAATAAAATAGCAGAGTTTACTAAGAACATTTTAATTTATGTTTTTTTATTTTGTAAGGAATTGTATGTAATTTTCTCCATTGATTTATTAAATTTAAATGATGTGGTAAGAGTTTTTATAGTACACTTAATAATAATGTATATTTATGGTGTCTGTTGGTGGGTGGGGACAGGGCTCATACAAATTCGCCCATTGTCCTTTGCGTTTTGATTTTGATATTTTTTTTATCCTGGCACGGCAAACTGACCACACTACACCTGATGGTAAGTGCAGTGCCGTCCAGTTAAAGTATCAAGTAGCGTGAGACATCAGTCCCCCGCTACTCAACACAATCATGCCGGCCTGCTGTGTAGCTTCTTCACACTATGCCTAAAGGACCCTGTTCCATTAATTGCCATTATTGCAGTAATGAGTACGTATTTACAGTGACGCTTGATGGAAGTTTACTAACATCTTTATTTCTACTAGTCAGTTGGCGTATTATGCGCACTCACAAATATCTTACTATACTACTATACTATACTATAGACTGCCTCGGTGGCGCAGTTGTAATTACGCATGCATTTACGACTGCTATGCTGAGGTCTCGGGTTCGATCCCCGGGTTGGGTAAAGTGATGTTGGGTTTTTCTATCTAGAAATTCCCAGTATTAGCCCGGAGTCTGGAATAGTGCCCGGTATGGCGATAGGCTCGCCCCCTATCACATCATGGGACCGAAATTTGGCGAAAAGTGGGTGTACTAGTTACACCTCTGCCTACCCCTTCGGGGATTACAGGCGTGAGTGTATGTATGTACAAATATCTTAACCATTCTTACTATAAAGCATTTTCATATATTAATCAGTTTAAATGGTAAAAAGACCTGGACCTAAGTGGAAATCGTCCTAAAGCGATTACATTTTCAAGATCACTCTTCCCAACGCAGTAAAAGAACCTGCAATCAAAAGTCGCAATATCTGGAATTTCTCATTTCATTTGACGACCAATTGCAGGGATGCTATGTAAGTTCTATTACTTTATATATCCAGAGCAATATGAAATGTTAGAGTCGAATTGTTTTGGAGGAATGAATATCTATTTTCTGGCTGACTAGTCACCACAAACTGATGAACTTTCTTGATAGAAACAGGTTGCTATTGGTATTGCTTGGTATTGCTGGTGGTAGGATATTCATATCCGCCCGGATAGCGATCACCGTACACAGGGTGTAAAACCCGCCATAGTAGCACACACAAGTGTGTTGCGTTCCAGGATCAGCCAGTGTACATCCGGTTTTTGTCGGGGGTCTAGAGTTGGGGTACGTTGTTTGGCCGTTTCGCGGCCTTCTGAGTACTCTGCAATAGACCCTCGACCTCTTCTTCACCTTCTTGCCCATGGCGTAGTGTGAAGAAGCAGGCCGGCATGATTGTGTTGAGTAGCGGGGGATAGATTGTCACTCGCTACTCGATACTCTAATTGGACCGCACTGCGCTTACCATCAAGTGCAGTGTGGTAACTTTGCCGTGCCAGTATAAAAAAAAACAGGTAAAAATTTTAACGATTACCTTTTTATCGCCTGATACTTATTCAAGCGTATCATTGGATACATCTCTCTAAAGTCAACATTGTATTCGACGTAGTCTCTTAGGCGTGCTAGATAAAAATGCAGACCATGTCGATATACTCAAATTTAAGCTGCATACATACGCTAGATATTCGCTACATTTATAATATGTTGGACGCTACAATTATTCAAGTATCCATTGTGTTACATTTTCCTAGTGCAGTCATGTAGCCAACTGAATTTTGTTCCGATATTGGTCCGTGCACTATATCTCCTATTTTTCAATACTACGTGGTGTTTCGTCTAGCTACAGATTTTCAATGGTAAACTCCTGTCAGGTTGTTCTTTAAGGGGTTCTATAGGATTGTATACTTGAGCTATTACTACTCACGTTTTCATTGTTAAAAATATTAAGTGTATAAATCCTAATATATCTGGTTTTATTCCTTGTATGATTAAAAACATTATAGTTCAAAGTTCTTTGCAGCAAGAGTTTCAAAATGTAATCTGGTTATACTACAGCATTTTTTTATAAATAAATAAACCTTGACCTCACACTAAAATACGAGTCTTGTGTTATGGGTATCAGGGACTACGAGAGACTTTCGGTCTCACAACACCCAGACCCCGGACACAAATATCTGCCTGTCACACAAACATTTGTGCCGGTGTGGGAATCGAACCCACGGCCTCTCGTTTCGCATCCGGCTACTCGCCAACTGCGCCACGGGGGCTGTATAATGATATAACTATCAACAAAATTTATAATCGTAAACACTAATATTTATAACAACCGCATAATAAAACCAAATATGCTATGAATCTCATCTGACATATTTTATAAAACTTGGTATCGAACTGAAAGAAAGTAAGTTCGGCGTGTGAAACTTCTGGTTAACAAATAAAAACTTCTACAGATACGAATTACGTAGACCGGCGGTAAAGCTCAAGAATAATCTGGGAAAAATGTCATGTAATTGTGGCTTATCCGGGTTTAATAAAATGAGTTTTCTTCTTTATCTAGTCTTTCGAGACCAGCCATTGCAAATCCAATTATTTTGTTAAAATTACTACGGCTAAATTGTTGTTTACCTCTATTTGTTCAAACTAGCCAACTCTTCAATTGCTTTATTCTGGATAATAATATGAAGGCTAATGTATCTTCAATTAGCTAATATTTTTTCAACTTTAGTTTTTGGCATACCTGGTTCGTAAAAAATATATTTTTAATTGACATATGCTTGGCATGCTTGGCACCAAGAGGTTCGCAAATTCGTATTTTTGCCGCACCATCGAGCTGTGGAACAGTTTGCCAAGGACCGTGTTCCCTCCTTCCTATAATCCTGGGTCCTTTAGGCGTAATGTGAAGAAGCTAAACAGCAGGCCGGCATGATGGTGTTGAGTAGCGAGGGATAGACTGTCTCTCGCTACTTGATACTCTATCTAACCGTTACTGCGCATACCATAAGGTGCCACGCCAGAATAAAAAAAAATATTGATCCATATAGCTGAATAAATATAACGTAAAAATCTACGTCACCCCATTAGGTGTGTTGATTTTAGGGGACAGTTAATGTTAAGCAGAGGTTGGCGAGGACGGTCACAATACACATCTATGAATATCGACCTAATAATCAACTAGTTATCTCATTGAAAAACGCCTATTTCAATTTGCTCACTGAGCGTGAAATCCAATCATCCATCTTTCAAATCACTGACTTCGTATTTTTCAACCAGCGTCTGATCTGTGAGATCTGTTCAAAGGGTCGTAAGATGTAATTTTACCTCATTAATCTTTGTAATGACATCAGACAGATCTTTGGCAACACTTGTAGCATCATCAAAATTTGATTTCATTATACACACTCACGCCTGTAATCCCCGAAGGAGTAGGCAGAGGTGTAACCAGTACACCCACTTTTCGCCGAATTTATTATGGTCCTATAATGTGTTAGGGGTCGAGTCTATCGCCATACTGGGTACGATTCAAAATAGAAAAACCCAATATCACTTTACCCGACACGAGGATCGAAGCCGAGACCTTAGCATAACAGTCGTAACGCTCGCGGAATTACAACTGCGCCACCGAGGCAGCCGACCGAGCGACCAACCGATTTCATTATATTTGTAGAAAACCCATCTTCGACAGCAGCAAACATGAGTAACAATTTCATATTAAAAGTCACACTGTAGCTTATTTTGTCTACTAAATAAATTAATTAGTTCGACCAGGTGCAATCACAGTCTAACGGATAGCCTACAGTACGAAAATCTTGCCAAACACCCAAACATGTTGTTTAAAATTAAACACTTATGTAACTAGACATAAAACATATATGCTGAACTTTATAATATGAGCGACCTAGTTGCGAAAGAAAAAGGAGGGGTGAATTGCAAGATTATTAATATACTTATGACACGTACCTTACAGAGTCAGAGTTACTTTCAACCTCCTTAATGAATCCATACTAATACTATAAATGCGAAAGTAACTCTGTTTGTTTGTTACCTTTTCATGACTAAACGGCTGAACAGATTGTGATGAAATTTGGCAAGCAAATAGATTACATCCTGAAGAAGGACATCGGCTATCTTTTTTCTCAAATAACTATCTTGAAAGGGGTCAGAAAGGAGTTCAAAATTTGTATGGGAAATCCATAATTCCTCAAGTTAGGGATCTGAAAATTCATATTTAGGCTTTTGGTATAACTTCCATGCGGGCGGAGCCGCGAGCAACAGCTAGTATTATAGTATTGCAGCACTCAGTCAATAAATCCATAATTAGTGTTAGTAAACATTTAGTGAATTTTAAATATCTTATTTACTGGGTTATCTTAGGCAACACAACTAAATACTACATGAGATAGATGCACTATGCATCTTTAAATGTGATATACGTTGAAATAAAGATCTAGTTTTGTATCTGAGTGGTCGTTGCCAAGATTAAATGACGATCAACATATTACTTAAGACTATTTTAGGAGAGCTAAGTGCAGTTTGCAGTTCTTCTTACTATTACTATAAATTACTACTATTATAAATGCGAATGTTTGGATGGATGGATGTTTGTTACTCAATCACGCCAGAACGACTGAACGGATCTTCTTGAAATTTAGCACAAAGATAGATATAGATTATCGAGACTCGAGATAGATTATAGTCTGGAATAGTACATAGCCTACTTTCTATCCTGGCGTTTTACATAGAGCAAGGGATTGATGTGATTTTGCGTAGTGTTAGTTGAGGCGGTTCCTATTGGATAACATAGTATAAAAATATGTAATAGCTTAAGATGTCTTCATGGATTTTACGCCTTTTCTTTCAAAAAATAACAACTACGCGACCGAAGCGCACGCAAAAACTAGTAACACATAAAATCTATAAGTCAATTGAAGCAGTAACAAAATCTACATTGTAAAGAATGAAAATTTATGAAAGAATTGCTCAAACAATTCGCAAATTTTATTTATTACTCGAGTTGGGGGCGAAAGTTTCTAATTTATTGCCTTGTGTATGTGGAAGCACGTTCATCGCAGTTTCAAGGCTCATTTAGCAAACATTTAAGTTTTATCTTTGCTAAGTTCTCAGCAAATATTGATATTGGAGACGTCATAATTAAAACTTTGTAATTTTTTAATTTATTCAGAATTACTTTTAATTATTTCAATATTTTCATAGATTTCTTAGTAATCGTTACTTTGAATTTTATGTTATCTTCAACAATATGTAATTAAAGCTTAAATAATAACAATAGACCCACCCAACAGTCTCACACATAGTCCTGACCCCACACTAGGTCAAAACAATATTATGAGTATCAAGAACTACGAGAAACTTTGGTTCTAAAACATTTAAACCCGAAACAAATATATGTCACAGAAACATTTGTCTTAGTGCGGGAATTCAACCCATGGCCTCTCGTTTCACATCCAGCTCGCCCACTGGGCCAGTGGGAGGCCGTGTAGTTATTACATTTTCATTACGTTACAAATTAATTTCTTCGATGTCTTTTTTCCAAATAAAATAAATATAAGTTTTTAGAGATAATAAATCCACGCCTTACTTGGTGATGTCTACAGAATAAATTTGCCGTCTTTTCTATGGTAGCATGACGGTCTCTCAGAACAGTGAGTGTACAGTGAGTAAAATTTCTAGAGGTCCAGATTCAGTCCATCACTCATCTTCAGATTTCCCCTTTGCTTCAAGGTTGACAAAGAAACTATCACATTAAATTTTTATCCTGGTACAGCAAAGTAACCACACTTCACCAGATGGTAAACGCAGGGCCGTCCAGTTAAAGTATCAAGTAGCTAGAGACAATCTATCCCTCGGTACCCAACACAATCATACTGGTCTGCTGTGTAGCTTCTTCACACTACGCCTAAAGGACCCAGGATCATAGGAAGGAGGGAACACGGTAGCTGGCAAACTGTTCCACAGCCTGATGGTGCGGCAAAAATACGAATTTGCGAACCTAGGGCCGGGGTAGTAGACGCCACGAAACTGTGGCTCCACAAGCCAGTACACTATTATCAGCTAGAACTTTTACAGCAGATATAACTTTATAATACATATTTAAATTTCCATTCTCTTAACTACAACTATGAATACTCATTCCGTGTGATGAATTTTCATCCTTATTTTGACCTGTCTTCTGATACGTGCCTTTGTATATGCCAACAGCATCAATATATTTTATCTTTTTCTCCAACTTGAGCCGTTTATCAAACAAATCCAAATAAATGGCCAAAATTACCCTAAATAAAAACTTGAATGTCACCTTCATGAACTAGAATGGATGTAAACGAAAACACAAGTCTTCAGACTGTAAATTGATTTAGGCCGAATCTGGCTGCCGTCCAAAACTCAGCTTTTGTTTACAACAAAGAAAAACAGCTAATTACTACTCGCTTTTCATTGTCGACATTGGTGCAGAAGACCTATATTGTAAGACGAAGCCACAAAGTTCTAATACAGAAATAAATAACACCCAATAGACACATACATAGCCGCGATCTCACAATGAAATAAATCTATATTGTGTTGTAGTTAGACTCGAATAAATTTTCACAACCGGCTCCTATGCCGCGAAGGCTGATAGATTTAGTGTTGCTTAGAATATATTATATGACAATGACAATATTCCGAATATAAATCACAAACTTTTTCTCGCGGCTTCGCCTGCATGGTAGTTATTTTTGAAAAAAAAGTATATAATCCATGGAGAGAGAGACATCTTAAAAGATTACATCTTTTTATATTATGCTACCTCATAGGAAACGTGCATTTTCCGGGATAAAAAGTGCTTATTCTCAGCCCCTCAACTAACACTATGCAAAAACTCATGTCGATCCCTTGCTCTGTGTAAAAAAAAAACTCTCCCACGGGAATCGTGAATTTTATCGGGATAAAAAGTATCCTATGTGCTATTCCAGACTGTAATCTATCTCTGTGCTAAATTTCAACCAGATCCGGCCAGCCGTTTTAGCGTGAATGAGTAACAAACATCCATCCATCTATATATATATATTTTTTTTTATTCTGGCGCGGCTAAGTGACCACACTGCACCTGATGGTAAGCGCAGTGCCGTCCAGATAGAGTATCAAGTAGCAAGAGACAGTCTATCCCTCGCTACTCAACACAATCATGCCGGCCTGCTGTTTAGCTTCTTCACACTACGCCTCAAGGACCCAGGATCATAGGAAGGAGGGAACACGGTAGCTGGCAAACTGTTCCACAGCTTGATGGTGCGGCAAAAATACGAGTTTGCGAACCTCTTGGTTCGGGCCGGTGTAGCAGATACCACGAAGCTGTAGCTCCGCAATCCAGTACGCGTGGTTCTGGTATGGAAGGGAGAGGATGGGATAAGATCAAACAATTCTTCAGAGCATTCGCCATGATACAGACGGTAGAACACGCTAAGCGAAGAAATATCCCTACGCAGCTGTAGCGGCTCCAGGCTGTTACTCACGTCTGCATCATTCACAATGCTATACCTATAAACATTTGCATTTATAATATTAGTAGGATTAACAATAGGATAAAGCCGCAGGTAAGCATATAATTTCTTTTATACTTCTGTAACATTGCAATATAATATTTTATTTATGTTTTGTTTTCTTTTTATTATTTTTACATTTTTAAAAATGTAAACATAAGTAAAGTAAATAAAAGGGTATACCTTTTAGTTACTTTACTTATGCTTACATTTTAATAATTATTATTTGTGAAAATATTATTGTAATGACTATTCTGTACGGTCTATAATATTCTTAATACGTTATCGAATTTTATCATTTCGTTTCGATCTACAACATGGCCACCCTAATATAGTAAAGTTTGAGATTGTTCCATCACTAATTACTCAGATTTTAAGTTTTCGAAGAGATTTACTTCAACTTTTGGCTGGTACCTATTAATTTTCGTAGTCAACAGTTGGAAACTTTGAAATTCACATTAAGATTGAGAATTTGAGATATGTAAATACGATATGACATTTGCAATATTAATCATAGAAAGGCATGTAACAAGCTAGCCTGTGCACCGTAGATGCCTACGGTGCATAAATAAGCATGCGCTTATTTCGACGTAGAATTGGCTGGTGTTATATTGAATGATGTGGTAACTAAGATAGAAAGAGGTATGCTGAGATGGTTTGGCCATAAGGAGAGGATGGATGAAAGGCGATTTACGAAGGGTATTTGCCCGAGGAGAGCTTATATGAAACAAATAAAGGATCTTCTCCTAAAAGGGCAAATCAGGAGTACCTCCAACAGTCGAAAATGTATGATGATGTTGAAGAGGCGAAAGAAGTGTCAGGATCGTAGCTTGTGGCACTCAATAGTCTCTGCCTACCCCCATGGGATACGGGGGTGATTGTATATGTATGAATGTAAAAATATTTCTTTTTTAATTAACTACTAGGTGAAGTGATATCACAAGACTCGTTGATAGCAATAACTTAGTTGGTGTCTACTTGAACAATAACTAAGCTGCAACACAAGCTTATCTCCAACCATGTACATATTGCAGGCCTTAAACGATAAAAACAAAGTGATTAATAATTTATTTTGTCGGGGGTCTAGAGTTGGAGTACGATGTTTGACCGTTTTGCAGCCTTCTGAGTACTCTGACACTAACCCTCGACCGCTTCTCACCTACTTGCCCATGGCGTAGTGTGAATAAGTAGGCCGGCATGATTGTGTTGAGTAGCGAGGGATAGATTTTCTCTCGCTACTCGATACTCTACTGGAGGGCACGTTTTCTGATCTTACGTGATGGCAAGCGTAGAAGGTCAGATAAAAAAAGTTATAATGCGACGGTTGGCGGGCTATTTAATTTAAACGAAAATGTTTGCTATATTGAGTTATAAATATATTCGGAATTTGCGACTTTTTCTGCATCTTTTGAGTCTTGTTTCAAAATATCGCAACAAATGGCGCTTAAATCAATTACCCCGCCAACAGTCGAATTATTAAAATTGACTTCTAAAATATTATACTCAATAAAGCAGAATAGATTGTCATACCACTTTACACAAAAGAGGTTTACACCATCATCATTCACCTTCATCTTCTTCATCACCACACCATCATTCTTTGTTATTAGTATTTCATCATAGTAAAATATAATTTCGTCACAAATAAGAACAAGATTGGATCACAAAGCCCCGTCCTCTGCCCTATTTAACATTTCGGCGGACAGAACAATAGATTTCCGTAGTTTCATCTTGGAAGTGATTTACCAACGTCTGATAATGGATTAATCCGTACTGATTTTCATTATGATATCCTCGTTTTCTTTCTTTTTGAAGATTTCATTTCGCTTTATGGTTCGACTGGCCTCGATCTCGCTTATTTTAATTCTTTTGGTCAATTTCTTATCAAACTTTGGAGACAAATCTGCTTTTTTAATAGCAAAGTAATATTTTTTGCTAAACAACTAAACGTGGCTGGTTGTTGCCGATTGCCAAGGATTTTGTGTAATAATTTACAAAGCGGTATTACTGTAATTTCATTATAAATAAAGACCATCCAACAGTCACAAAATAACCTAAACAACAATAAATTATCTTGTGTTATGGGAATCAGAAACTACGAGAAACTTTCATTTTTTATTTTTTTATTTTATTTATAGTCCGATAAATGAGCCAGTGGGTCATCTGATGTTAAGTGATCTCCAAAGCCCATGAACATCCACAATACCGAAAGTATCATGTATGCGTTGTCGGCCTTAAAGGACAGGAATAGGGATTAGGGAAGGGAAGGGGGAATCTGGGCCTCTGATTATCTCACTTACCATACGAAACGCGACAGTAAACTGTTACTTTACGTTGGTTTTCTGTGCGACAGTGGTACTACCCCGGTCGAGCCGGCCCATTCATGCTGTAGACAAATATGTGGCTCTACCACTTCCAAAACCTTCGTTACCTAGACCCATTACACGAATAACTGTTGGTGCGGGATATGAATACGCGATCTATCTTACAGCTGGCTATTCGTCCACTCATCACAGAGGCTATTTGGCTGTTTCTAATTAGATTTTATTCATATTCATTATAACAGTTGTGAATTCTGATATTTTAATGTATCAAGAAAGTGTTCAAAAGCATACAGAACATCAATTATTAAAACAGTTTTTATACATCATTTGTGGCTAAATTCCCAATAATATGCTTAATGAAGCCTGGAAGGTGTAGTAATCGATTGAATCCATGTCAATCTGCCTTTCGAACCCGTTTCAATTGATATCGGAGGTCGTATATCAAATTAGCCCAAATCTCTTCAGCAATCTGCATAATAGATAGACTGGAATACCCCATTAATCACGGAATAAAACGAGGCTATGTGTTCGCTCGGTGTATTTTTTTTTTATTTATTTATCACCAAACTTATCATTTATTAGTACAAAAGATGTATCATAAACTAATTCTAGTTTTTCTGTACATCAATTCCAATCATCGTTATTACAATTCAAAGCTATTTTGATGAATAAAATCTCTAAAGACACATTGTTGGATCAACTACACTGGCCGTTTACACTACACATTTAAATATCTTGATGGTCTTTGTTTGTGTTCTCACTATTATTAACAGGAGATAAGATTTTCACATTTGACAAAATATATTCAGTGGCCAAATACGATTAAGTATTATGGTACAGGTCGGCCTAGATATGAGAATAATACAAAATACCTACAGCTGAGTTTGTTGGTGCTTCTTAGACCAGTGGGCATTTCCGAAGCATCTGTATTATTTAAATATAATCATAAATAACTTGTTATATTTAAATTATATCGGTATATAAACAATATCCTATATTATAAACTGTCCCACTGCTCGGTGCTGGCCTCCTCTACTGAAGAAAGGTACCACCTCTAAAATTCTTATGTGAAATCTCAGGTTTCCTCACGATGTTTTTTTCACTGTTAAAGCAAATGATAATTCACGCTTGTAAACCCCGTAGGTGTAGGCAGAGATGTAACCAGTACATCCAATTTTCACCGAATTTATTGCCGTCGCATAATGTGATATAGGGCGAGCCTATCGCCATACCGGGTGAAAAAATCAAATCTGCATCCAAATCCAGATTCCGGGCTGATACTAAGTATATCTAAATAGAAAAACCCTATATCACTTTACCCGACCCGGGGATCGAACCCAAGACCTCAGCACAGCAGTCGTAGAGCATGCGCAATTGCAACTGCGCCATCGAGGCAGTCACTAATGAGTATGCAACTTCGAAAAATCAGGGGTATGTGTCTTAACTGTTTTCGAACCTGGTACTTCCGTCTCGGCAGTATTTATCACTCCCAACTAGGCTATCACTGCTCTTGATCGTGGGATCTTTAGGCAGCGCAGAAACTAAATGTGTTACTTTATAAGTAACTTTTGTATAAATTCTTGTACTATGTTTAATTCTTCAACGGTAGGCAGCGGCTTTGCTGTGCCCTGACAATGCAGAAGTCTATGGGCGGCGGTGACTACTTACCATCAGGTGGCCCGTCTGCTCGTCTGCCTATCGAGGCACTAAAAAAAAAAGATCTACTAAATAAATGAATTGGATTTTAATATACCACGTGCCAAGCACCGAAACACCGCTAATAATAGTAATGCATAAAACTAATTGTCTCGTATAGTTATCCATCGTTGATATAATAATTATCATAAGAGTATTTCAAAAATGTATTAATAGACTAATTGGAAGATATGTAATGCGTCCAAGTTCTTTTGGCATTGCAATTTGGCTGACACATCTGGGCGAAAATCACGAGCAAAATAATAAGGACCTCATCATACTAAGACGTAAGTGACGGCATCGATCACTATTATTGATCAAATCGTTTCGGATAAGAAATATTATATTGTTTTTACATTTAGCTGAATCATAAGAACAAGAATGTGTCACATGCGTGCGAAAATTAATAGAAAATAAACGCATTTCTAAATGATATAAAGAAAAATATTTTTTTATTAATTTCTAAAATTTGAATATGAATTCGATTTACATTCAGTATCAATGAAATACCAGAATTAGGTCTAAGGCCAAAGGACGTTGGCGATATGTTTTTTATAAGTGTTAGCAACATCGTGTTGGAAGTGGTAGAGCCACGCTGTAGACATATTTGTCTACAGCATGAATGGGCCGGCTCGACCGGGGTAGTACCACTGTCTCACAGAAAACCAACGTAAAGTGACAGTTTACTGTCGCGTTTCGTATGGTAAGTGAGATATCCGGAGGCCCAGATTCCCCCTTCCTTTCCCTAATCCCTATTCCTGGTCCTTTAAGGCAGACAGCGCATACATGACACTTTCGGTGTTGTGGATGTTCATGGGCGGTGAAGATCATTTAACATCAGGTGACCCACTGGCTCGATTGTCGGACTATACTATAGAAAAAAATAACAAAAATATGCAAGATGGATATTTAAAAAGGCGCAAACACAATGTTTATCATTTTATTGATTGATTTACATAACACTGTTACACATCTCAGTGCTTAATATTAACAGAAGCGCATGTCAGGATTTACTTAAGGCTTCTCTTTATAATTAATCTACCAGCATTACCCTCTAAGCTGGACTACGCGGCCATCGAACTGTTTACAATTACTTACTGCCCCGCGAAAGAACCACGAATATCCTGGCTATCACTTCTTCACAACTCGACTAAACACCGGAGCGCGGAAGGCACCCCGTTTTATGCTAAACATTTACTACTCCCCACTTAGGTTGTCATTATTAATGTACCCCCAACTAGTATAAGGGATTACGGTCCCACAACACCCAGACCCGAAACAGATACCTATCAGTCTGCAACACAAACAATTGTCTCGGCGCTGGAATCGAACCCACGGTCTCTCGTTTCAAAGCTGTCTGCTCGCCCGCTGCGCAACGGAGTCTGTCAAATGATATACATTATTTAGATTCAGTCAATCTTTTCTTAGTCTACCGCTAGTTCGGAATGCAGTTTCGCTAAAGAAGAACGGGCAAGAAACTCTAGCGTTGCTCTTTCCGAACACCGGTTAACAATATTTGAAACATACATATACGCTCAAGCCTGTAATACCCGAAGGGGTAGGCAGAGGTATCACCAGTACACCCACTTTTCGCCGTATTTATTACGGTCCCATAATGTGAAAGGGGGCGAACCTATCGCCATACAGGGCATAATTACAAACTCCGGGTTGATACTGAGTATTTCTAAATAGAAAACCTAATATCACTTTACCCGACCCGGGGATAGAACCCGAGACCTCAGCACAGAAGTCGTAACGCAGGCGCAATTACAACTGCGCCAACGAGGCAGTCTTTGATCATACAATGAATATACGATTTAAGTTTAATTACATTAAATTAGAGCAGCTCCATGTATGGTAATTAAATAGCTTTATCGTAATCTTGTGAAATGCGCTGACTTGCGCCACGGAGCCTGTCAAAAATGATACTATACTTTTTTGTGAATTTCCAGCCATTACAACTTGCAAGAATTGCAATGTCTTGTAACGTAAGATAGAATTCCAAGAGAGCTGGTTTTACATGATTATACACAGGCTATCAAAGAATTTAAATTACTATCTCCTTTACTCGGAAGAGTAACGTTTAGCAGTTTGGTGAAATTGCATTAAATAAATAAAAAAAAAAAATAATATCCAACACTCACACACATAGCCCCGACCTGAAATACGTGTCTTGTGTTATGGGTATCGGGGACTGAGAGAGACGCACGGTCTCACAACACCAAGACCCCGGACACAAATATCTGTCTGTCACACAAACATTTGTTCCGGTGTGGGAATCGAACCCTCGGCCTCTCGTTTCACAGCCGGCTACTCGCCAACTGCGCCACGGATGTTATTATTATTACTTTAGTTGCTCTATTTAAAAGTGATTAAAATATATTGTCTGTACAAGATTAGTTTTTGTATACTATACAGCCGAAACACCCAAATTAGATTTTGGTATAAAAGATCAGATAAATATATGACATAACAATAATAAGGAAAACTCACGCAGTGACATGCAAAAATAATGTATCCCGTTTCTTAAACGTTGCATGGGCATACGCGCGCCGCGCGCTGCTGTTTGTTCAAAATGTCCACCCCTTTCCCTAATACACAAGCGGGCCCGTTTACGCATATTGCGCCGCATTTTTATTAAGTTATAAACAAGGTAACCAGTTTGACGAAATTTTTTATATATTTTTGGGATACCAATATAAACCGTTAAAAATTAGTGCTACTGATACTCTGCTCATATCTTAGAAAAACAAAATAATTTAAGTATCAAATTCATTAGCATTGTGATGTTAAAAAACATAAAAGCGTGTAAAAGAAGAACAAGAAGTTCCGTCTGTGTTTTAATTTTACACGGCAAAGTGTCCACACTGCATCTGAAGGTAAGCGCAGTGCCGTCCAGTTAGAGTATCTAGTAGCGAGAAACAATTTATCGCTCTCAACACAATCATGCCGGCCTGCTGTGTAGCTTCTTCACACTACGCCTACTTAAAAGATAATGTAGCTATACATTTTACTTAACTTAAGACTTGGACTTAGGTTTTTAATTTGTGCTATTCATTAAATATCAACTGTGTGTGTATTATACATGTTATATATTTTACATACTAGGTATTATTAGTCATATGTACGTACAGAAGAACAAAAATATTTTTCTGGTGAATATCAACAGAAAACCAGCCTTCCACTTTCACAGCGAACCTTTAAGAGTTACGAAGGGTCGTTTGTTAGGTAGAGCGATGTAATGTACCGGAACAACAAACCCCGATGACCGGTTCGTAATAACTCGAGGTCAGGGACAGCTATAGAAATGAATGGGATTTCCCGGGAGTGATTTGCATTGATGCGTTGGCTGTACATGACAAAACTTTTTAGAAAGACCTTGTCTCCAATTTGCGGATTTATCGGAAAAACGAAAACTTTTTCAGAAAGAAATGGCAATTTGGAATCGGAAAAATTACGTTCGGAAAATATAAGTAGAATAATCTTATAATAAATATCTTTATATAATAATATTTTTCAAAGTTGTTTTGTCGGTACGCCATAACTTAAATTATTATTCATTAAATTTAATCATTCAACACCATTTTAAAGCCTATGTTTGTCGGTATGAAAAATGAACAGTGCCATCTATTGACAGTATAATCAACTATTTTGTTGTATTGTAATTACGTAACTGACTACTATCGGTGCGTAGTATTCGCAGCGGTCATCTAGTTCCTTATTTCTATTATGCATATATAACAATAAACGAGGATTCAACAAGTCGAGGCATCTTATATCTGATATTAACGTGAGATTTATTGCAACCTGTAATACTATAAAAAGTATCTTCATTATTAAAACGTATCAGTGCTAAGTGCAAAAACAAACCCACACAGTGAAATCTCGTGAGGAAAATCATGAGTATACCACAAACACTCAAGTTGGTAGTGTGAAGATTATAAGCGCAACCAAAATCCGTTTCCCAAACAACTCACTCGCGTAATTATTTCCCACGTATTGTAAAAGCAGGTCCTCATAATTGTGGTGGCTTTGGATTTCCCATCCCGGGACATCCCATCCCATGCCGATCATGAATGTATGAATACTGCTTGCTAGCAGATGACCGCCGTTGCTCCCGACATAACGCTCAAAAGCCGGTGTGTCGAATATAATAACCGCGCGAGCCCAATCGTATCTGTTGGTTAACAATTTAGTTTAGCGCCATCTTGCGAGTACAAGTAGAACTGACGTAATTTGACTGGTTAGTTGTTGAACGCCATCAATTGGCGAATGGCGAACAGTTTTAACAATAAAAGTAACCGGAAAATCCGCTTAACGACCGGTAATTAGAACAAATAATTTTATTTTAATAATAATTTTAGAATTATATAAATAAGTCGAGTTTTTTAAATAAAGAAATATCATAATGTTCCATATAAATAATGACATACTGCCATCTATGATTACATTTTGGAATTAAAGCTAATTTGTTACTTATATTTTAATACTTAGAGTTCAATGAAAATTTATTTTATACTATAAACAATCACAAAATTAAATGTGAAAATACTCACCGAACCAAACAAAAATGAACTAAAAGTATAAATGAAAATTGAACTTACTTGTATACTTGTAGCCGAGGTAAAACTTCAAGTTCTCTGTATAGTTGAGTCCGGCATCTGATGTGGTGTCCCATGGGGTGTAGATAATCTCCTCCAGCTTCAAGAAGTTGGCGACAGACTTCATCATAAGATGACATGTGGATTTCCCGCCGACGTGTACTTGGGCCTCAGGTTCTGTTATGAGCAGCAGTTGCCGCCACTCGAAACTAGATGGCGTAAAAATAAAAGCGTGTTAAATCACTCGGTGCTCACAAACTTTGCGTGTGTCATAAAAAGTGCAGACGTACACAAAAAATACAGAAATATATATATATATATATATATATATATATATATTTTAATATATTGGACACAACTAGGTTATATCATCAGATTGGCTTTTAGTTTGGGTCATAGCTAAGACAAATATCTAAAGTACTTTAGAATTTCATTTCATAAAACTAATCATTTTATCGATCATTTATGATTAATGATAAATAAAGATTATAAAAACAATAAATAACGTATTCTATTATTTATTTAATACACTCGGACTGCCTCGGTGGCGCAGTTGTAATTGCGCATGCGTTACTACTGCTCTGCTGAGGTCGCGGGTTTGATCCCCGGGTCGGATAAAGTGATATTGGGTTTTTCTATCTAGAATTTCTCAGTATTAGCCCGGAGTCTGGAACCTGTGCCCGGTATGGCGATAGGCTCGCCCCCTGTCACATTATGGGACCGAAATTCGGCGAAAAGTGGGTGTACCGGTTACACCTCTGCCTACCCCTTCGGGGATTACAGGCGTGAGTGTGTATGTATGTATTTAATACACTAATATATCCCATCATTAGCTCAGATTGAAGAATTTTCTTTTATACAAGCAGTATTCTAATATTTGTACATAATAATTATATTATAATAATAATAATAATAAATCAGTTTATTGCCTTATTATTACACTAGCTGTTGCTCGCGGCTCCGCCCACGTGGAGGTCATATTTGGGAGAAAAAGTATACAATACAAAATACCAATATTCATGCGTTTAACTTAAAATGACGGATTTTCATACAAACTTTCATTCCCTATTTTACCCCCTTAGGGGCGGAATTTCCAAAAATCCTGAAACATATATTTATTATTTTTAACTAAAATGCCAAATACTAATTTTCATGAATTTAACTTCAAAAATGACGGATTTTCATACAAACTATCATCCCCTATTTTACTCCCTTCGGGGTGGAATTTCCAAAAATACTGAAATATATATTTTTTATTTTTGACTAAGAGGCCAAATACTAATTTTCATAAACTTAACTTCAAAAATGACGGATTTTCATACAAACTATCATCCCCTATTTTACCCCCTTAGGGGTGGTATTTCCAAAAACCCTTCCTTAGTGGATGCCTACGTCATAAAAGGTACCTACTGTCAAAATTTCAAGTCTCTAACCCCAGCCGTTTTGGCTGTGCGTTGATCGATCAGTCAGTCAGTCAGTCAGTCAGTCAGTCAGTCAGTCAGTCAGCTTCTTCTTTTATATATACAGATTAATTAACAATAATAATAACAGAAATAATTATGCTTAGCCTATAATAATAAGACAAAGGAGGCGGCTCAGCTTGTGTTGACCGGGACATTATTGGCCCTCTATTATAATATGCTGGTGGTCGGATATTCATATCCAACCGTTTAACGACCACCGTACACGAGGTGTAAAACCCGCCATAGTGGCACATGCAAGTGTGTCGCGTTCCGGGATCAGCTAGTGTACATCCGGTTTTTGTCGGGGGTCTAGAGTTGGGGACGATGTTTGGCCGTTTTGCGGCCTTCTGAGTACTCTGACACTAGACCCTCGTCCGTTTCTTCATCTTCTTGCCCATGGCGTAGTGTGAAGAAGTAGGCCGGCATGATTGGGTTGAGTAGCGGGGGGATAGATTGTCTCTCGTTACTTGATTTTCTAATTGGACGGCACTGCGCTTACAGGTGCAGTGTGGTCCTTTGCAGTGCCAGGATAAAAAAAAATATTCCATCGCTGAGAGTCCAGCTCGCTGAGTTAATGCGTGTTAGTAACCTACATTCATGCCTACCATCGAAATTAAATTTCTAAATATATGTAAAATAAATTCAGACCGTATTTTTCATGTATTTTCAGGGCGTATTCCATACATAAAAATCGATGAGTATATGTAGGTTTCCCGTTCAAAAAGGCTGAGCGACTTTCATGAAATTTTCAGATAATCTTCAGATTAGCCTAGCGAGTAATTCTGTGAAATTTGGTAGATCAACATTTTTTTCATATTCTTTGGTAATTTGATGACATACTTCCCTACAAATTAATGCAAAGTAAGATTTATTCTCTATTATAAAGAGCTAAATTTTGATGGGGCAGAATAAAAAAAAAAACAAATGTCTTCAGAGTCCTCCCGATAGAATAGGTGTACTTAAAGCTTTGGCTCTTTCTGAAAATACCATTCCAAACATTGACCTTTATTACACAAAAATACTTCTTTTCATTCGATGTCTGAAAATCAAAAATCAAAATCAAATATTTATTGAATCCATGAAATGTTATACATTATTTAGATTCAGTCAGTTTTTTACTCTACCGCCAGTTCGGATTGCAGTTTCGCTAGAGAAGAACGGGCAAGAAACTTTAGCGTTGCTCTCTTTCAACATTGGTTAACAATATTGGTAATACAATTATTATACAATTTTAATTTAATTACATTAGATTAGAGCAGCTCAATGTGTGTTAAGCTGCCTTATTGCAAGATTGAATTTTAAGAGCCAACGAAATTTCAGTTTGGTTCAACAATTCTTCTCAAATATAGCAAAATGAGAGCTGACCTAGCTTTTTTACATGTAAAATGATTGCGTAGTGTTCAATATTTGCAAAATGAAATACTTAATTTTTAAAATTGGATATTTATTTTTGTAATTGCAATTTATAATTTTTTAAATAAGAATTTTATATTTATTAAGATCATTAACTTTCCATTGCTTATTATCGATTTTTTTGCGAATTAAAATGGTTTGAAAAAAGGAGATTTACCCGGGATCGGACTCCCCGAAGGGTGGACGTCAGGCAGGCAGCCGGTTGGTTCTGCAACATGTACAAAAACATGTTACGTCACAACCCACATTCAAAGATAAGACCAGAAAGATGGTAAACTGGGATATTTGAACCAAAATATTGAGCAATAGCAGCGATAGCCTAGTTGGTTGCGGTACGGACTGTCAAGACGAAAGCCGTAGGTTCGAAACCCAAGTGGCATACACCTCTGACTTTTCTAAAGTTATGTGTGTATTAAAATGTTAATTATCGCTTGCTTTAACGGTGAAGGAAAACATCGTGAGGAAACCTGCATATCTGAGAGTTTTTCGAAGGTATGAGAAGTCTGCCAACCCGCATTAGGCCAGCGTGGTGGACTAAGGCCTAACCCCTCTCATTAGTAGAGGAGGCCCGTGCCCAGCAGTGGGACAATGTTTAATACAGGGCTAGTATTATTATTATTATTATAAGCAACTGATGTTATGAGTATATTTGTTATCGTCTTGCTTGATATATATTTGTAGCTATGAATAGACATTTATTTATTTATGCTTTTTATCCTGGCGCGACAAAGTCACCACACTGCACCTGATGGTAAGTGCAGTGCCGTCCAGTATCAAGTAGCGAAAGACAATCTATCCCCCGCTACTCAACACAATCACTCCGGCCGGGTTTTTCACACTACGCCATGGGCAAGAAGGTGAAGAAGCGGTCGAGGGTCTAGTCTCAGAGTACTCAGAAGGCCGCAAAACGGCTAATATATCCTAAATTTGTCTACAGCATGAATGGGCCGGCTCGAACGGGGTGGTACCACTGTCTCACAGAAAACTAATGTAAAGTGACAGTTTACTGTCGCGTTTCGTATGGTAAGTGAGATATCTGGAGGCCCAAATTCCCCCTTCCCTTCCCTAATCCCTATTCCTGTCCTTTAAGGCCGACAGCGCATACATGATACTTTCGGTATTGTGGATGTTCATGGGCGGTGGAGATCACTTAACACCAGGTGACCCACTGGCTCGTTTGTCGGACTATGTTAAAAAAAAAAATCTAGACCCCCGACAAAAACCGGATGTACACTGACTGATCCCGGAACGCGACACACTTGCGTGTGGTACTATGGCGCGTTTTACACCCAGTGTACGGTGGTCGCTATCCGGGTGGATATGAATATCCTACCACCAGCAAACTCATAAGATACTAATGATTTTTTATCGATAGTCTGAATGTTTGTGGATATTTTTTGTCTTATTATTATTTATTGTACATCAGAATAAAAATATTATTAGTACATTGCAATAAACTAAAAACTAATGTACATAATAGTTATTCGCTTAGGCGAATTGCATAATTGTCCCTAATTATATTATATTATGATTATATGTAATATGCTGAGCTAATATTTCAACATCGTAAGATTTGAATTAATAATGTTTTATTTCATTTAACTTTTTTGTGTTCTTTTTTGTGACTGCCTCGGTGGCGCAGTTGTAACTGCGCATGCGTTACGATTGCTGTGCTGAGGTCTCGGGTTCGATCCCCGGGTCGGGTAAAGTGATATTGGGTTTTTCTATCTAGAAATTCCTCAGTATTAGCCCGGAGTCTGGAAAATGTGCTCGGTATGGCGATAGGCTCGCCCCCTATCACATTATGGGACCGAAATTCGGCGAAAAGTGGGTGTACTGGTTACACCTCTGCCTACCCCTTCGGGGATTATAGGCGTGAGTGTATATGAATATGATTTTGGTTTTAGTACCGAATACAACATGTTTCTTTCTTCTATCTACTATAAAACCACCTGTCCTAACTTATACATAAATATCTAAACCAAACGGCTGCGACTTAAAAATCTAATTTTAATGGTATAATGTCACAATCAGCTATTTAAGTCAAATAAAAAAGGTTATTCTTATAATAATTATTTCAAAAACAATGCCAAAAATGTTTTGTAAGAGAACGGTAGGCAGCGGCTTTGCTGTGCCCTGGCATTGCAGAAGTCTATGGGCGGCGGTGACTACTTACCATCAGGTGGCCCGTCTGCTCGTCTGCCTATCAAGGCACTAAAAAAAAATCATATTAAGTCATTTAAACACAAACCCAACACCCAAGCTCGGATTAAAAATTTCCGAATCACATAAAAAACATGCCTTAAACCTGCGAGCATCGAACCCGCAACCTGATTTATCTCAAAAATATTTCCAATAGCAAATACCCATATATAGAACGTTATTAATAACCTAATCCGTGAAACATTCGAGATATAATTCATAAAAAGTACACCGACTTCAATAAAAAACAATAATTATGCATCACTATAAAATTTGAGGGTTGCCCTTGATTTTTCTGAGATCTCATCATCAGATCCTGACTTGGTGCCAATGGGACCACCTGGGAAGTATAAAAAAAAAAGAATTTCTCGAATCAGTCCAGGCGTCTTCGAGTAATCGGGTAACATACATAAAAAAAAAGATTCCGACGAATTGTTAACCTCCTCCATTTTTGAAGTCGGTTAAAAATTAAATCCAGTCAATCCCTTCCATAAATAGGAACATTCATCATGATATCGCTACCTGTCAATCAAATGTACGAAAATATAAACGTCCAACGCTTTCAGTAGTATCAATTTATCATGTACTATACGTTGGTAATCTATATTAATGCTAAAATAAAAAAGCGTAACGGAAAAGTGTGTTACACTACTAATATTATAAATGCGAATGTTTGGATGGATGGATGGCTGTTTGTTACTCAATCACGCTACAACGACGGGACAGATCTGGTTGAAATTTGGCACAGAGATAGATTATAGTCTGGAATAGCACATAGACACACCACCTCGATGTCCAACGTTCCACAACAGCGCGATTTTTAAGGCATTTTCTGCCTCGCACAACCACTCTGTGGAACCAGTTATCGCCGGGGGTCTTTCCGAACCGTTACGACTTGGGAGCCTTCAAGAAGAGAGCATATTCTTTCCTGAAAGGCCGGCAACGCATTTGCAAGCCCTCTGGTGTTGCAGATGTTCATGGGCGGCGGTCATCACTTTCCATCAGGTGAGCCTCATGCCTGTTTGCCTCTTTTTAACATAAAAAAAAATAAAAAACTTTTATCACTGAAAATGTACAGTTCCCGTGAGATAGTTTAGTTTTTCACAGAGCAAGGAATCGACATGATTTTTTACATTTTGGCAGTTTAGTGATCAGAAAATGATATAGGCTATTTCTATCCCGGAAAAATGCACGCTTCCTAAGGTATAGCAAAATATATAAAGGTGTAATAACTTAAGATTCCTCCATGAATTGAATATTTTTCTTATAAAAATAACCCCCACGCGGGCGGAGCCGCGGGCAACATATAGTAGGCTATAATTTTGAGGTGCTCGATATGATTTTTATTTATTTAAGCTTCATATACACAATGCTGGTAGTAGGATAATATCCGCGGGAGGAGGCGTCTAGTCGCCATCAAGAGAGACTGGCCCCGAGGGAGATTGCGGCCCGGTTTTGCAGAACCGCCGTGGAGGAGTGGCATACCAGGCTGGAGAGCCCAACTGCGAGCTTGAGGACTGTCGCAGCAGTGCGTCCTGTCCTAAAGAGATGGCTAGATCGCGTTTCGGATCAGCCAGTGTACACTAGACCCTCTACCGCTTCTTCACCTCGTTGCTCCATGGCGTAGTGTGGAGAAGCAGGTCGGCATGTTGGTGTTGAGTAGCGAGAGATATATTGTCTCTTGCTACTGGATACTCGAAATGGACGGCACTGTGCTTACCATCAGGTGCAGTGTGGTCCTTTTGCTGTATAATATAATATAAAAAGTTGAAATAAGCAACCATAACAACAAATAAGAAACTATTATGTTAATGACAAGTTTTAGTCAAGCAAATCGCTATCATGCTTGCTTTTAAAATGTAGCGACAGCACTCCGAAGTTTTAAATATAAATAAAGTAATAATTATTATAGAGACATTATAGAGTGGACGTAGTAGCGCTGTAGAGCTTTCCGCCTTCCGAGAAACAAGATAGAATATTAACCATTTACTTTGTAAGATTTTTCTACATTTGTTAAGAATAATTATACAAATTCTATTGAAACAGAAAGTCAAGAAGTCTTACTTAAAATATATTTTTATACAGTGACGCGGTCAGTGTATTTGTCAGGAATTTCTTGGAATTCTACTCATTTTTTAAGGTTTGCCCGATGAACGGTTCTAAACCATAGTATAGATTGATGTATATTCAACCCAACAAAACAAATAAATAACACCCAACAGTTACACAGATAGTCCTCACCTCATACTAATATACGAGTCTTGTGTTGTGGGTATCAGGGACTACGAGAGACGCACGGTCTCACAACACCCAGACCCCAGACACAAATATCTGTCTGTCACAAAAACATTCGTCGCGGTGTGGGAATTGAACCCACGGCCTCTCGTTTCACAGCCGGCTTCTCGCCAACTGCGCCGCGGAGGCTATCGAATATTCTTAATTTAATATTTAAACATTAAATCCTTTAATGTTTCAATATTGGTGGTAAATTTTAACCCTCTTCTATAATTTGGGGGTGTTTATGGCTATGATCACGTACCACTTATCTGTTTACTGTACCCTAATAAAAAGAAAATCTAGCAGCAAACACGTCAGTTTAATAAATGTGAATCTTGGAATTCACATCCTGTCTTTGTAATTTTTTTATTCACTCACAACATTCATGTGCGGAATACTAATTTTCCTTTTCTGAAGGAAACTTTCCGATAGTAATTTATTTTTCGTCTTATTTATTTTTTATCAGTCTTCTTTTGATCTAAAATGTTAGAAAATAATAATAAAAGTTGCTAGAAATTTTCTTTGTTAAAGTAAAGGTGCTGGATTTCAACTAGGTGTTTATTTTAATAAGGTACAAATAATAGGGTTGCTAGAAGTATAGATAAATCTTTATTAATATATAATAATAATACTAGCCCTGTATTAAACATTGTCCCACTGCTGGGCACGGGCCTCCTCTACTAATGAGAGGGGTTAGGCCTTAGTCCACCACGCTGGCCTAATACGGGTTGGCAGACTTCTCATACCTTCGAAAAACTCTCAGATATGCAGGTTTCCTCACATAACTTTAGAAAAGTCAGAGGTGTATGCCACTTGGGTTTCGAACCTACGACTTTCGTCTTGACAGTCCGTACCGCAACCAACTAGGCTATCGCTGCTATATATTAATGAAATAATAAATAAGATAAACTAATAATTATTTAGTTATAAATTGGTGGTATATTATTCAATATACCATTTATAAGAACCACCATATATAACTTCTTATATTTATGATAGACTTTTTAGTTTAGCACTTTTTTGCTTTTGTTATACTTTTTTTCTGTTTTACATATACATATACACTCACGCCTATAATTCCCGAAGGGGTAGGCAGAGGTGTAACCAGTACACACACTTTTCGCCAAATTTCGGTCTCATAATGTGATAGGGGGCGAACCTATCGCCATACCGGGCACAGGTTCCAGACTCCGGGCTAATACTGATAATTTCTAAACTGCGCCACCAAGGCAGTCAAAGTCAAGTTATACTTTTTTTCTGATTTATACTTTAGTATTATAATATTAAGTTGTTTGTAACATAATGTATTTCATTATTTATTAGAGGCTTGTAATTAGCAATTGAAGTTAGTTATAAAAATACTATACATTTTATTTGTTATTAGTCTGTAAGCCTTCCACAAATAAATACATAAATTAAAACAAATTATTTAAAATTAACCTAATAGGAAGTTTTCATACAAACGCCTAAGTATAAACTTTTATACGACCATTTGTCTCATCATCATCATCATCATGTCAGCCGAAGGACGTCCACTGCTGGACATAGGCCTCCCCCAAAGAGTGCCACAATCACCGGTCCTGCGCCACCCGCATCCAGCGGACTCCCGCGACCTTTACCAGGTGATCAGTCCACCTTGTGGGGGTCTACCCTCACTGCGCCTTCCGGTACGTGGTCGCCATTCGAGAACCTTTCCGCCCCAACGGCTATCGGTTCTACGCGCAATGTGCCCCGCCCACTGCCACTTAAGTTTAGCGATTCGGAGGGCTATATCGGCTACTTTGGTTCTTCTGCGGATGGCCTCATTTCTGATGCGATCACGCAGAGAGACTCCCAGCATAGCCCTCTCCATTGCCCTTTGGGTGACTTTGAGCCTTCTTATGAGGCCCATAGTAAGGGACCACGTTTCCATTTGTCTATGCCCGTGTAATCGTGGGGAAACTTGGAAAGTTGAACCCCGCAAATCCCGTAAAGCCCAGTCGTATTTGTAACACGTGTCTGAGACGACAATTGTTCATCTTGAAGACCGTAAAATATATTGTCACATAAAATATTGATCGGGTCACACTACATACAAACTGCAGTTCGAACTATTGGTTGATCGGAAAGTCATTTAAATAGATAAAAAGCTTATTAAGGTGAGGTGGACTCAGACAGTTCAGTTCAGACTACATTTTTAAAATAATTATTCGATGTTAAAAAGTAAAAATATTAACAATATAAAAATTTGCCATGAAAAATGAAAATATTTACAAAACGAGTGTGCTTCTCGGTACACGATTCATTAAAGTTGGCTCGATAGAAAATATTCGCAAAGATGCATCGAAATTTGAAAATTTCAATCAACACGACCTGAAATGAATCCTTAGTCGTATACTAATAATAAGCCTAACAATGCATATACAATTAAACTTAGCATAAAAGACGACAAAAATAACTAACTATAAACTAACTAGAGTCTAATGTATTACATTGCGGCCGAAGTTAGGCCCCAGCTCAGCATAATGCTTTGCTCCTAAAAGCAAAGCGCTGGTAATTCTGCTGGTACCTAGATAATTATGCGGCAATTACATAGTAGGCCAAGTGGCGTCTTATAGTGATTGTCTAACATTTTCGTTTTCTTTATGAAAATGAAAGACTAATTTCTAATATTTAGATAAATATTTTGTTTATTTATTTGCTGTCCATACTTGTTCAGTACCTTTTGCCTTTTTATGTTGTTATTCTCCAATTTGCATCGATTAATGCATTTATTGTGTCTTAAAAAGCCTCAACTGGCCATCCAGACGTGGTGCATCTTTAACATCAAAATTTAGCAAACTGCCTCAGTGGCGAAAAGTGGGTGTACTGGTTACACCACTGCCTACCCCTTCGGGGATTACAGGCGTGAGTACATGTATGTCAATTCAGCAAACCAGTTTTGCCACTGGCATTCTGTCAATACACCTTCTCCATACACATCGGATATTTTTTTCTTGTTTGAACGGAATTTTTACGCTTTCGATAGTAAAAAAAAAGAAATCCGGCAACGCATTTGCAAGCCCTCTGGTGTTTCAGATGTTCATGGGCGGCGGTGATCACTTTCCATCAGGTGAGCCTCCTGCCCGTTTGCCTCCTTTTAACATAAAAAAAAAAAAACTACTGCAGAGAATTAACCAGTTTTTTACAAGCAAGCCTTACTGCATTGGCCGGCAAAATATATAAAGATTACGAGGCTTCAGTGTAAAGTTATATGTGAAAAAAAAATACATCCTTAGTTGCGAAAAACTAAACGACTTTCCGAATAACCTAATATATTATTTCTTAAGTTAAGGATATCTTGTGACAAGAACGGTATCAAATCAAACAAAAAATATTTTAAGAAATCACACACGAATACAAAGAATTCCAAATTTATCTTAACGAAGTTTTATTCGTGCTTTTTATAAATAGAACCCAAGTCATCGACATAGCACACAGGATTAGCAAGCTGAAATGGCAGTGGACTGGCCATATCTGTCGAAGGACCGATAACCGCTGGGGTAAACGAGTTCTTGTGTGGGACCGCGACTCGGCAAGCGTAGTGTAGGACGCCATCCAGCTAGGTGGAGTGACGACTTGCGAAAGGTCGCTGGCAGAAGCTGGATGAGACAAACTGAAGACAGGGTTAAATGGCGCGTTTTAGGGGAGGCCTATATCCAGCAGTGGACTGCTACAGGCCGATGATGATGATGATAAATAAAAGAAAAGTACATTAAATGTTCTTATTTTGTAAAGTTTATATTCATTGATAATAATTACTTCGTCAGGATATTTGCGTACTTGAGAATTCTCCATATGTATTTTATCGTTAAACAACCGACTCGCATTAGGCCAATGTTGTCTGGGTATGTCATGCTCGCTAAAGTGTCTGTGCTTGCTGCGGCGCCATGTGCCAGGTCGGCCTCTTCCCTGTAACATGGTTGAGGTGGCCGATGACTGGCACATGCGTCATTACTCGTGAACGGGTGCGGCTCGTGTGGACTGGTCTGCTCAGACTGTTTCAGTAAGGACCAACTGCTTTAACAAATTGAGATTTTCATCATTCTCACGTGAGAATGCGGCACTAGGTGTTGTAATGAGTTTTATTTCACAATCTTGCAATAAGGCAACTTAACATATATTGAGCTGCTCTAATCTAACGTAATTAAACTAAAATTGTATAATAATTTTATTACCAAAAAATAGAAAAAGAGCACCGCAAGAGTTTCTTGCCCGTTCTTCTCTAGCGAAACTGCATTCCAAACTGGCGGTAGAGTAAAAATTTACTGAATCTAAATGTATAACATTTCATGGATTCAATAAATATTTGATTTTGATTTGGTTTTGTGGTTTATGGTACTCTTCTCATCATTAGAGGAGGTCTGAGCCTAGCTGTGGAACAGTATTAATAATAATAATAAATAACACCCAACAGTCACACACATAGCCCCGACCCCACACTAAGATACGAGTCTTGTGTTGTGGGTATCAGGGACTACGAGAGATTTTCGGTCTCACAACACCCAGACCCTGGATACAAATATCTGTCTGTCACGCAAACATTTGTCCCGGTATGGGAATCGAACCCACGGCCACTTTTTTCACAGCCGGCTACTCGCCAACTGCGCCACGGAGGCTGTCAAAAAGTGTCAGTATACAGGCTGTTGCAAATAGGTGGTATACGTGACAATACAACATAGAGGTAAGGGGATCCGTAAACGACTTCTTATTTGATTAATTGGAATTTAAATTTTGTAAGAAATCGTTCATTTTATGATCTATGAAGCTCGATAAAAGCTTTTAACTACTTTTACAGTGTTTTTAAGCTTAGATTTTTTTATCCTGGCACGGCAACGCGACCACGCAGCACCTGATGGTAAGCGCAGTGCCGTCCAATTAGAGTATTGAGTAGCGAGAGAAAATATATCCCCCGCTACTATTGTATACAGCCTGATATTATTATTAAATCAATAGTATCTGCTATATGTCAGTTAATTTTAACTTGTATCACGTAAAAGTAGCTGACCGGATTTCACTGCAGGTTAAAACTATAGGAATATTTCTAGGTTTAAGGATTATGTCAAGGTATAAAACAGTATTTATGCCAGAAAAACTATGAAGCAGGGGCAGAAACATAGGCAATAGTGACACAGAAGAACTACTATGTTGATAGAAAATAACTTTATGATCAATGACATCTCAGAATTAATTATAAACCTAAGTGGGCTGAAAGGTCCCTTTACAAAATTAAATAACAAGTTATAAAGTAAACGAAACATCGTTATTCCAGAAACATTAATAAACTTTCTACTTCATCTCATTTGCCGTCAATGATTAAGTTATGGACATCAAAGCTAAGACCGCGTTTTTTCAACCAAAGTCGATTTTAATTTTCGTGAAAGTATTTTCCAATCAAATAAGATTTATTTAGGATCTCCAACCAAGGATACATAATATGGAAAATTTTATGCCTTTAATATCTTACATCAACATTTTGATATGTTCCTTCGACTGCCTCGGTGGCGCAGTTGTAATTGCGCATGCGTTACGATTGCTGTGCTGAGGTCTCGGGTTCGATCCCCGGGTCGGGTAAAGTGATATTGTGTTTTTCTACCTAGAAATACTCAGTATTAACCCGGAGTCTGGAATGGTGCCCGGTGTGGCGATAGGCTCGCCCCCTATCACATTATGGGACCGAAATTCGGCGAAAAGTGGTTGTACTGGTTACACCTCTGCCTACCCCTTCGGGGATTACAGGCGTGAGTGTATATGTATGTATGATATGTTCCTTCAATTGTAAGAGACAGCGTGCAAAAATATTTATTCAGTGACAATTTAGGCAGTGACAGAGACAGCAGTGGCACAGTCGGCGAATAGCCTGTTTAGAAACATGAGGCCATGGGTTCGATTCCCGGAAAGAGACAAATGTTTGTGTGACAGACAGGTGTGTGTTTTAGGTCTGGGTGTGGTGGGACCATAGCCCCTCGTAGTTCTTGATACCTTGGTTTTACCTAGTGTGGGGTCAGAACTATGTATGTCTGTTGGGTGTATTTATTTTATATAGTGATAGAATTTTAATATTTTTATTTACACCGCATATTTTACAACACTCTGAAGGAAAAACAAAAGATAGTAGTTACTAACATACTAATAAATTGACTGCCTCGGTGGCGCAGTTGTAATTGCGCATGCGTTACGAATGCTGTGCTGAGGTTTCGGGTTCGATCCCCGGGTCGGGTAAAGTGATATTGGGTTTTTCTATCTAGAAATTCCTCAGTATTAGCCCGGAGTTTGGAAAATGTGCCTGGTATGGCGATAGGCTCGCCCCCTATCACATTATGGGACCGAAATTCGGCGAAAAGTGGGTGTTACTAGTTACACCTCTGCCTACCCCTTCGGGGATTACAGACGTGAGTGTATGTGTGTGTATACTAATAAATTGGATAATTAGCTGCATTTCATTTTCCAGACTTGTTTCTACCTAGAAGTGTCCTTGATGTCAATATTACGTGTTTTCGCAAGAAAGTTATACTGCTTACATAACCTTGGGACAGCAACGAAATGGCCTAAGTTTGCTCTGGATGAGGGGATATTTAAAAGGTGCTCTCTCTAGGGATACGAGTAAGGGCATTATATACAACATGTAACATGATTAATGCACACTCTGAAAGTAGTTTGTTCGAATCGATATCATAAATTTTTTAATAGATTTTTTTTCCAAAAATAATTAACCCTCAGGTAAATAATAGTAACCCTTTAATTTTACGTTCAATACAAACGAAACTGTGACATAACTCGGTCCGATAAAGTCTTTTCTAAATGCAATAATAAACGAACACTTTAAAAAATCAAATAATTAAAATTACGAACATTATGTCGAAAATTAGTACAAATAATTTCATAAAAACAATATTTATATTCATCGCAGTCTAATTTCAATACCTGAATTGTGATTGTAATAATATTTTTAAATGGGGTGTCTGAAGATGTGCGTTATTTCTGTTACACGTAGTATAAGCCGATCGTGTTGTTTTAGGAATTGTCAGACTCGATTGTTTATTTTTTTAAAACAAAAATTCACAATAGTTAAGTGTGAATTAGTATGGAGTTATATTTAATTATGTAAAAAAACTGAAATAATAATCACAACGAGTCTACGGTTGAAACAACACGGATTGAAACGAACTTTAAAATATCGAAGAAAGGTCAAGCTTTGATATTTCGGGGTGGCATTCAGTTTATATGATATAAGTAAAAGTTTTTTTAATTCATAAAAAGTACACCGACTTCAATGAAAAACAAATTATGGGTCTCTATAAAATTTTAAGGTTTCCCTCGATTTTTCTGAGATCCCATCATCAGATCCTGTCTTGGTGCCAATGGGACCACCTGGGAAGTATACCCTTTTAAACAAAAAAAGAATTTCTAGAATCGGTCCAGGCGTCTTCGAGTAATCGGGTAACATACATAAAAAAAAGATTCCGACGAATTGTTAACCTCCTCCTTTTTTTGAAGTCGGTTAAAAATAGATGTATATCATAGTGACTTTCTTTTTATTTAAATAAAATAAGAACTAAATGGACACCCGGGTAGAACGGAGTTTCTTTTTATTCAGAATTTGCAAAGTGACCTCAATGCACCTGAGGATAATCGCAGTGTCGTCAAATTAGAGTATCGATTAGCGTTCCCTATCCGGCCGGATATGAATATCCTACCACCAGCAAATCACTCCTTTCGCTATATATTTTTAGCGTTTGTATTTCAAAAATGCTTTAAAAAATATATATATTTTTATTTTAAATATACACACACAGTAAAAACTTTTATTTTAGAATGCTGGCCACAAAAAAAATTATTGAATTCGAATTTCAAATTGTTCATGAAAATAAAAATGTATACTTTTTAGAATTTTACTCATTTTTGAATATGGAGTGGACGCTTAAAGAAGACCGTGTTGCAGTAATTGCGTTGCATCGTTGCGGTTACGCGCCAATTCAAATTTTTTACATACTGAAAAATTTGAATATAACCAAAAGATTCGTTTATCGTACCATCAAACGATACAATGAAGACTCTAGTGTAGATGACAGGTCAAGAAGTGGTCGCCCTCGGTCTGTTAGGACTCCAGCAGTGATAAAAGCTGTGAAGGCGCGAATTCAAAGAAATCCCAAACGTAAGCAGAAACTGTTGGCCCTTCAGATGGGGTTAAGCAGAACCACGGTGAAAAGGGTGTTAAATGAAGACTTAGGGCTTCAGGCATATCGTAGAAAAACAGGACATCGTTTGAATGCTCGTCTAATGGACCTGAGACTGAAGAGATGCCGCGCTTTGTTGAAGCGGTACGCGGGAAAAAAATATCGGGAAATTCTTTTTTCAGAAGAAAACATTTTTACCGTTACATTGAGCATAAAGCTCAATTGGCTGCCAAGAAGCTGGCTATCCTTGCGAAGGTGAGACGGTACTTCACGCCGGGACAGCTGCTCGATCTGTATCAAGCCCAAGTCCGGTCGTGCATGGAGTACTGCTCTCATCTTTGGGATGGATCGGTCAAGTACCAGCTTGAGGCGTTGGAGGCCATCGAAAGACGCGCCAAGAGGCTCATAGGCAACGATTCCATAGTCGAGGCAAGGCTGCAAAGCCTTGAACACAGACGAAAAGTTGCTAGTTTATCGGTTTTCTACCGGATACATTTCGGCGAGTGTGCATTGGAATTACACAATTTAATTCCCCCAACCCCTTTCCATCATCGGACGACAAGAGACTCGGCGAAGCGTCATCGATACATGGTTGATATTCCACCAGCGCGCACGAAGCGTTTTGCTAGTACATTTATCATGCGCACCGCTAGAGAGTGGAACTCTTTGCCGGAGTCTATATTTCCCGAAAATTATAATCTGGGTATCTTTAAGTCAAGAGTGAATAGGTATCTTCTAGGCAAGCGTGCTCCACCGTAGACCACATCATCACTTACCATCAGGCGAGATAGTGGTCAAACGCAAGCCTATTTAGGAAAAAAAAAACTGTAGAAGAGAGCTACAACAAACAAAATGATAAGGTGTACGCACACAGTAGTGAAGAAGCGAGCAACCGTATTCCGCGTGTCCAACGAGGTCATTTTCCATCCTCGCTCATGGTATGGTTGGGAGTTTCTTATTGGGGCTTAACAGAGGTACATTTTTGTGAGAAAGGTGTAAAAACGAATGCAGTTGTGTATCAAAATACAGTCCTGACGAACCTTGTGGAACCTGTTTCTCATACCATGTTCAATAACAGGCACTGGGTATTCCAACAAGATTCGGCGCCAGCTCATAGAGCGAAGAGCACACAAGACTGGCTGGCGGCGCGTGAAATCGACTTCATCCGGCACGAAGATTGGCCCTCCTCCAGTCCAGATTTGAATCGATTTGAAATTTGATTACAAGATATGGCAACACTTGGAGGAAAAGGCGTGCTCAAAGCCTCATCCCAATTTGGAGTCACTCAAGACATCCTTGATTAAGGCAGCCGCCGATATTGACATGGACCTCGTTCGTGCTGCGATAGACAACTGGCCGCGCAGATTGAAGGCCTGTATTCAAAATCACGGAGGTCATTTTGAATAAACTTTAGTGTCATAAGGATCTATGTTTTGTTAAGTTAATTTTGGTATATAAATGGTTACATAATGAATAAACTTGTTTCAATTATTTTATATTAAACATGTGACAGAATTTATGACCTGACTAGGTACAGACCACAATAATTTGCTATTAAAAATGTAGGCTGTTCATTAGTACAACACTAAATGACAACACAAAAAAAACCTTTTTAGAAATTTAAAATTCCTAAAAATAAATCCTTTGCCAACTCTCAAAAGGTTAGAAGTCAACCAAACCCTAACATTTAATTACAAGGAAAGCAATTTAAAATGTATTTTCCAGGTAACCTTTGTAAATCATGACGGGCCTAACAGCAGGCGGCAAAAAGGATATGTTCATACCGAACACCACTAGAGTATAAAACTCAAGATAGATAGGTATAATGCTTCTTACGCTTTATATTAGCTTGGTCTGTATCTTTTTTTTTTCATAGTCCGACAAACGAGCCAGTGGGTCACCTGATGTTAAGTGATCTCCACCGCCCATGAACATCCACAATACCGAAATTATCATGTACGCGCTGTCGGTCTTAAAGGACAGGAATAGGGATTAGGGAAGGGAAGGGGGAATCTGGGCCTCCGGATATCTCACTTACCATACGAAACGCGACAGTAAACTGTCACTTTACGTTGGTTTTCTGTGAGACAGTGGTATTACCCCGGTCAAGCCGGCCCATTCATGCTGTAGACAAATATGTCTACACCGTGGCTCCACCACTTACCATCTATCTATGTAAGGATGGCTTTTAACGTAACTTTTCACTTTTAATGCGTCCTTTACTTGAAAATTTACGTATAAAGGATGGCATTATAATATTTTACTCCATGTAACCAATTAAAGGGTAATGATAAGAGTTGATAACAAAAAGTTATCAACTGAGTATTTCTATCTTGAAATACTCAGCAGTACTAAGGTCTATCACCTCCCATTAGTGGAGGAGGCCCAGCTGTAGGACAGTGTATAATACATTCGAGATTTTTAACACTCACTGCGATAATTTTGACATCAACATACAAATACACTCACGCCTGTAATTCCCGCAAGGGTATATAGAGGTGTAACCAGTAGGTACACCCACTATCCGCCGAATTTCAGTCCCATAATGTAATACGAGGGGAGCATATCGCCATACCGGGCACAGATTCCAAAATCCGGGCTAATACTGGGAATTTCTAGATATAAAAACCCAATATCACTTTCCGACCCGGTGATCGAACCCGAGTCAGCACAGCAGTCATAACGCATGCGCAATTACAAATGCGCCACCGAGGCAGTCAGTGATAACATCAAATCATATAAAATCAAAAGAAACAGGACGATTGCAGATCTTTTACTAAATCTCAAGTCATAATGTATAAATCTACGAATTTATCCTAAAAAAGGATCTACTAAGGACATAAATCAAAATTGGAGTGAAATCCCTCAAATCCCGTTATTACGTAACAATATAGAAGGGTCACAGCATGCACGATAAAAGTAAGACGATCGCGAATACCAGCAAAAGCGATCGGCGTTGTTATGGTAGCTTCGGTTTAAAGAATTTCATTCTTATAAGAATTTACGTAGTAAACAACTACAATGATTGTTTATAGCCTCCGTGGCGCATCAGGCAACTAGCTTACTATGAAACGACAGGCCGTGGGTTCGATTCCCGCACCGAGATGTGTGTGTGACAGACAGATGTTTGTTTCGAGTGGGTTTGTGAGACCGTAGTGACGTAGTCCCTCGTAGTTCTTGATGCCCGGTATACAGGTTTGACTTAGTGCGGGGTCAGAACTATGTGTTTGGGCGCATTATTTTATTTAATGACATAACTCCCGAAGCAAAAAAATGCTTAAAGTTTTTTTTGTTTATTATTTTTTTTTCATGGCACAGCAAAGGAACACACTGCATCTGATAGTAAGCGCAGTGCCGTCCAATTAGAATAACGAGTAGTGAGATCCCGACAGAAACCGGATGTACACTGGCACTAGGTCTTGTAATGATTTTTATTTCACAATATTGCAATAAGGCAACTTAGCATACATTGAGCTGCTCTAATCTAATATAATTAAACTGAAATCGTACATTCATTGTATGACCAAACATTGTTAACCTTTGTGAAAAGAGCAACACTAGAGTGTCTTGCCCGTTCTTCAGCGAAACTGCATTCCGAACTGGCGGTAGAGTAAAACATTTACTGAATCTAAATGATATAGAATTTCACGGATTCAATAGATATTTCATTTTGATTTTGATCCCGGAACGCGACACACTTACGTTTGCCACTATCGCGGGATTTACACTCTGCATACGGTGGTCGCTATCCGGGCGGTTATGAATATCCTACCACCAGCAAAACATATAATAATAACATTTACCATGAGAAATATCATTACTTAGCTATTTTACGGGAGCTCGAGTTTATTGCTATGGAACGAGCCGACTCTTGTATAATATATGTTATGATTAAAATTTCTGTTATTACTAAGTTATACCACAGTCTAAATACTACGCAGTCTGTTAATGAATATTGGCCTCGGCACGTGTCGTACCAGGATAAATAAATACCCAACAGTCACACACATAGCCCCAACCCCACACGATACGAGTCTTGTGTTGTGGGTATCGGGGACTACGAGAGACTCTTGGTCTCACAACACCCAGACCCCGGACACAAATATCTGTCTGTCACACAAACATTTGTCCCGGTGTGGGAATCGAACCCACGGCATCTCGTATCACAGCCGGCTACTCGCCAACTGCGAAATTGGTGTTTATAAGATTGACATAATTCTGGTGACAATAAAAATTTCCATCTCCTCGATATATTTGTATTTGATTAATTTCTTGGCGTATAAAACACAATAAGCTTTCCCGGAGACTTGTCGAGTTTCGTTGCTCGGTGTCGAAAAAGCTTGCCATTGTTGATCCTAGCTAAACAGGACGCTTCGAATTACAGTAGCAAAAGTGCGGGTAGGATAGTCACGTTGATCTCATACCATCAGGTGCAGTGTAGTTGCTTTATCTTGCCAGAATAAAAAAATCGATGTCGTTTTTTTCAACATCAATCGAATTGACTGACTATACGACTCTTAGACTGTAGTATTATGACAAATTATAGTTATTTATTACGGTAACTAAGTTGCGCTGTCGCCTTATGTACTCTTAATGTACATAATGGTACTAAAAATGATTACCAACACGCAAGTTGTCAATTGATGAGGAACATAAATAAATACATCCAACAGCCACACACAATTCTGACCCCTCACAAAAGACTACGTCCCCGCCACACCCAGACCCTCGGTGCGGGGATCGAACCCGTGGCCTCACGTTTCACAGCATACTACTCGCCTGCTGGCTACAGGCTGTCAAATTACACGCAACTTGTTAGTGTCCCTTTGGATGCCAACTTTGTTAACGATTCCGCCATATTAAGATGTTTGAAATTTATGAAATTAGTTTACCTACTTTTGTTGTAAAGAATAATTAAAAAAAATTACAGTAGAACATTAGTGAAGTCTGATATTATTCAGTGCCGTAGTAAAAGTTGTAGTAGTGTTTAACAACATGACAGCCTCCGTGGCGCAGTAGACTAGTAGACGGTTGTGAAACGAGAGGCCGTGGGTTCGATTCCCTCACCGGGACAAATGTTTGTGTGACAAACAGATATTTGTGTCGGGTCTGGGTGCTGTGGGATCGAAAGTCTCTCGTAGTCCCTGGTACCCACGACACAAAACTCGTATCTTGTGTGGGATCGGGACTATGTGTGTGACTGTTGGGTGTTATTTATTATTTATTTTACGAAACAATTACTGTCCAATAAAGGAGTAAAGAGAGTTTATTACACAAATTAAATGGTTAATAATATCACGAGTTTTTTTTAGTGCCTTAATAGGCAGACGAGCAGACGAGCAGACGAGCAGACGGGCCACCTGATGGTAAGTAGTCATCGCCGCCCATAGACTTCAATGCCAGGGCACAGCAAAGCCGCTGCCTACCGTTGATGTTTATACTTCAATAAACTAATAGAACGCATTATTTTACTTTAATATCTTCAGATGTACACTATACAGTATCCAGTGTATTGTTATAGACCATCAAATAATATAATATTATTCTAGAAAGTAATCGCTTACATTATGAGAAGTATAAATACTATTTCGAATTGTTATAAAAGATACAATAAGTGTATTGTAAGAGTCTTTTCAAGATATATATTTTGACGTGTACGAGATATATCCTTATTTGAAACCTTCTTACCTAAATATCTTATATTATTGATTAACGTAAGGTCAACTGGGAGGTTTTTGTCGAGGAAAAACATAAGTTTCAATTATTATCGTATTCAGGTCTAAAACAAAGGTTTTAAGGCTACCCTACGCGTATTGTCACCAAAATCCCAAACTTAAAGGTGTGTTTAGATAGGCGAAGGTGCCTAGAAAGCGGAATATGCTCACTAGACGCATCTATTACTCGCTTCTTGATACTTTAACTGGACGAAACTGCGCTTACCATCAGGTGCAGTTAGAGTATCAATTAGCGAGAGACAATCTATCCCTCACTGTTCAACATAATCATCTGTATTTGAAACGCTATTCGGTAAAAAAAGCAACATACAGTCGAATTGAGAACCTCCTCCTTTTTTTGAAGTCGGTTAATAAGTAAACAGTTCAAACCACAACCTATCACTAGCTGTACATCATCTAAGTAATTCCAAATATGGCTTAGCGAGTAATTCGCTCCGTTTAATCACGTATATAAGGCCAACTTCAAACTATGATACTCCGTATATATTTACTACTAAAACAGATGTAAACAACTACCAACCTAGATAGTAAGCTTCCTTAATTTGTAGTGATTTTAGCTTGACAAAGCGACTCAACAACTCTTGGTAAATAAGTAATTTTTACGGCCTGCTTCTTCACACTACGCCATGGGAAAGAAGATGGGCGAGAAGCCACACTCCTTGGCTTATCATAGTCCGACAAACGAGCCAGTGGGTCACCTGATGTTAAGTGATCTCCACCGCCCATGAACATCCACAATACCGAAAGTATCACGTATGCGCTGTCGGCCTTAAAGGACAGGAATAGGGATTAGGGAAGGGAAGGGGGAATCTGGGCCTCCGGATATCGCATTTACCATACGAAACGCGGCAGTGAACTGTCACTTTACGTTGGTTTTCTGTAAGACAGTGGTACTACCCCGGTCGAGCCGGCCCATTCATGCTGTAGACAAATGTGTCTTCAGCGTGGCTCTACCACTTCCAAAATAAATATTATTATATAATAGGCTATAAATTTATTCCTAACTCTATAGTATATTATTACTGTATAATTAAATAAGGTTTTGTTTTCAAAGACTTGACTTGTTCAGGTTATTATCCTTTATACAATCATACATTGCAAACAGATTATTAGCAATATGTTCAAAATTTAGTTTCATTAAAACTTGTCTGTTTTCTTTACTGTAAAAAATCTCTTAACTCTTGAATTCAAAAAATATTTTACAATCATTAATATGACTATTGCAAAGATGTCAATATTTAATGAACGAAAAAATTAAAGCATCAATTTAAAGTCTACAGAGATTGATTTCAAACTTAATAATTGATAATAGATTTTATTTTTTTAATAGATATAGATAATTTTAATATTATCTTCCAAAATTATGCTTGGTAAATATAATTCACTTAGAGTATTTGGTTGCCTACTCTAAGATAATTCATCATCGCTTTACTTTTCCTTCAACCTTCTTTGTATCTGGTCTGATAAAATACTCGGGCAATTTACAGTTAAGTAGACTTTATTTATAAATAACTATATAACAACCTTCACCTTTAAAACAAAATACTCTAAATACTTACAATTTGAAATTAGTCTTACCACGAAGTCCGACGAAGACCAGAATCATTTATCAATTGGTTATGCTCCTACGAAGACTAAAGTCTATATTCAAAAGAGTAAAAAACAAGAATCTAATACTTACTATAGTTGATGATGCTCGAGGTTTTAAATACAATGTAACACCATCCCGTAAGACTGACCCAATGACAAAATAAAATATCAACAACAAATACTCACTGGCGCATGATATCAATGAGGAAGTATGCCAAGTCCTGAAAGCCCAAAGGTCCAGCGCGCACCAGCATGTAGAACTCGTCTTGGCACGTCTTTTTGGACTTGACAAAGTCAAAGGTGAATCCACCAGTCGTGACCAGGGGCGTTCCAGTCCCACCGAGGAACTTGGTGATTCTCGCAACTGAGGCTGTGGAAGATGAAAGTTAAGTTATTGCATACAGTATTATATTTGAATTTGATGTTTTATAGGAGATATGTGGGAAACAAACAACACCTTAATTAATGGTTTCTTAAGTTTACGCGAATATTACACATTGAAGAAAAACTAATTATACGGATTTTATCGCGATACATGACCATGAAGGATGTAAAGCTTTCGAAACGTCGGGGCCTAGAAAAATTAAAACCGCAATAGAATCCGTAAAATTATTAATTTCAACACTTTTATTGTTTTTTCAGCTGAATAAGAAGACGATAAAATCTCTTGCTTAGTAATAGACATCACAACTACCCATATATAAGATCAGAACTTTGAATAAAGCACTACATTCGTCACACTGGCACTTTAAATAACTGTCCAAAGAGCTTCCTGAAGTTGTGTGTCGCGGGGAAAGCGATTTATTACTGCTGCCCGCCTCCGGGGGAGTGGATTAATGAGAAAAAAGGTCACAGCTCATTAGAGCCACCCGTCAGCCAACCCGTACAGCCTCATCGCACGGCGTCCACTCGTTGTCGGCAGGTGGTCCACGGATGGACGCCGCGTTGTCACCAGTAAACGTCGCATCGCGACTCATGGGGCTTGTGCGTTGGCAATACGCAGCGCATATCCATAAAGGTCCATATAAAGAATACTAACCGCACGAGGCGAGGCGGTGCAGGTCGGATGCCGGGTGGCTCTAATGAGCTGCGACCTTAAAACAGTTACGCTAGACTAGCCGGTCTTACGAACCAGCAGCAATCCGCCCGGATGATGGTAATCCGGGCTGCCGCTGGACCGAGTGCCTACCCCCCTATGTACGGCACTACCAGCTGAAGCCCCGCGGTAGCCTTCTACGGCGCTAGCGCCGGGGAAATCGAGGGACACGTCTTCTTTGATACTTGTTGAAACTATACTTATCCTTCGGGGATATAAGATTATGTGATATCAATACGAGACTTAAAAAGAGTAGTCCTTCAACTATAGGCAGCGACATTGCTGTGCCCTGGCATTACAGAAGTCTATAGGTGGCGGTGTCTACTTACCATCAGGCAGCCAGTCTGCTCCTCTGCATATTCAGGCAGTACAAAAAAAATGGGAAGCTATTTTTTTATTGCAATCTAATTTCATCGTTCCAAAATTTTGATTTGTCACAATACTGACGGTGTGTATAACAAACTATTTGCTCTGAACTTCGGACTAATTACTTTATAGATGTGATTAAATTTGTTCCACGATCCCTTTAGTTTCACCCCATTATGTTTCCGGCAATAGTTACAGAACAACTTGGGAAATTAATATAATCTATCACTTGTGTCACCATCTCGAATATGAAATACACAATTCTTAAACATTGTTTGTGATAAATACCGACTGAAGTGAGATAAATTTCTATATTACTACAACGTAATTGAATGTTACTAAAATGCAATGACCTATTTGAGAGTGGTACGGACTGTCGAGATAATAGTTATTTCGAAACTAGCCGAAATGGCATACACCTCGGTTTTTCTGAAGCTATATATAAATTAATACACCCAACATTAACATACATAGTTCTGATCCTACACTAGGTCAACCCTGTATCGTGGGTATCAAATATGAGGGACTACGGTCCCACAACACCCAGACCCGAAACAAATATCTGTCTGTCACACAAACATTTTGTCTATATTCGAACCCACGGCCTCTCGTTTCAGAGCTGGCTACTCGCCCGCTGTGCCGCGGAATCTGTCGATATGTATTCATTGTTAATTATCGCTAGCTTTAACTGTAAAGGAGAACATTATGAGGAAACCTGCTTATCTCAGAAATCTCATAATAATTTGGTATGTGAAATCTACCAACACGCAGTGGGCCAACGTGGTAAGCAAGGTAGTAATTCCTTCCATTTCCTTAACATTAAGATAATTATTCTCACGGGATAAAGTAAAAAAAAACTTATTTTAGCTTGGACCGTGTTTAAAAAGTACAGAGTACGCAGTTAAAAACAAATCTGGAGTCGTATTTTTTCTTGCAATTTTTGCAAGTTGTAAAGTAATTTAGGAATGTTTTAAATTGTCGGAATACATGTAGAGATATAATTTTCTAATGGTCAATATTTATATAGGTCTGAAATGAATGGATATACACAGGCTAACCGCAGATCATGACTCGTCGAAACAATCACTTCTGAGTTATGACGAGATTATCTTCAAGTGTATTGTAAGGGTACTTTAGATTTTTATGGAAATATTGGGGGTCACTTACGGAATATTTGTGGGTAGATTGGATACTCGGCGGGGAAGATTTGTTATAAAAGGGAAAGCCTGAACGCTCGCGGGGCAGTCTATACGAAACTGACGGGAACGTAACTCTGTTTTAATCAGTGTGAGTACAGTCGTTTTCAGTTTAGTTTGTGTTTAATCGATGATGGCTAATAGTATGATGGTTCAGTCGGCTATAAATATGTATCAGGTACATACTAACAGAATATTATTGACATATAGACATACATATACACTCACGCCTGTAAACCCCGAAGGGGTAGGCAGAGGAGTAACCAGTACACCTACTTTGCGCCGAATTTCAGTCCCATAATGTAATAGGGGGCGAGCCTATCACCATACCGGGCATAGATTCCATACTCCGGGTTAATACTGAGAATTTCTAGATAGAAAAACCCAATATCACTTTACCCGACCCGGGGATCGAACCCGAGACCTGAGCACAGCAGTCGTAACGCATGCGCAATTACAACTGCGCCACCGAGGCAGAATATTATTTAGTATTTTATTTTCAGTGTACTAAAAGCGTGTACATTGAAGTAGCGAGAAGAGAAGAGGAAAACTGACATCAACACGTGGAATTTCAATGTATTGAAAAATGACAAATCAACTATAGTTAATTTACAGAAATCCAAATCTTAACCTACCTAACCTATGTTTAGCTATTCAAACGGAATAATTACTAAAGGTAACCCCTTACATACCGCGACGTGAGTTAGCTTTGTAGGTAAGTAAATAGAATACAAGGAAAACAGTACGTGATTTTGGTAGCAATGAGCACAATCGAAGTGCACAGCTGCTCAGTAAATGTGATTAATGTTAAGTAGATGCAAGAAAACATTGTGCAAATTAAATATGTAAATTTGATTAGCAGCACTCTGAAGATAACCTTACCTGAATATGCAGTCAGAGCCAAATTATACTGAAATAATATTGACACTTCCTCCAGAGAAGCTAGCTGGTTATGAAGTCAGTGAGTTCGATCTTCGCACTACGATAAATGTAATAGTCCTTACACCAAAAATATGCTGGTGGTAGGACATTCGTATTCGCCCGGATAGCGACCACCGTACACAGGGTGTAAAACCCGCCATAGTGGCACACGCAAGTGTGTCGCGTTCCGGGATCAACCAGCTTACATCCGGTTTTTGTCGAGTTGGGGCTCGATGTTTAGCCGTTTTGCGGCCTTCTGAGTACTCTGACTCTAGACCCACGACCGCTTCTTCACCTTCTTGCCCATGACGTATTGTAAAGAAGCAGGTCGGCATGACTGTATTGAGTAGCGGGGGATAGATTGTGTCTCGCTACTCGATACTCTAATTGGACGGCACTGCACTCACCATCAGGTGCAGTGTGGTCACTTTACCGTGCCAGGATACAAAAAAATATATTAAATGTAATTGCGAAGCTAGATACATAAACATTTCCAATTTGGCTTAAAGAAATACTTATAAGAATATACATACATACATACATATACACTCACGCCTGTAATCCCCGAAGGGGTAGGCAGAGGTGTAACCAGTTGGGCGTACTGGTTACACCCAACTTTTCGCCGAATTTCAGTCCCATAATGTGATAGGGGGCGAGCCTATCGCCAAGAAGATATATATACTATATATATATATACTTATAAGAAATGGGACAATAAACACGTACAAAATACCATTCAGCACAAATTCGTGACAATATGTGGATGACAATATAAGACTGTACTGAATGCTATTGATCAAATTCGCAATTCCAGTGGTTAAGGAAATAGGACCATGGAACAGTTATTTTGAGATTGAGGTCAAAATATGATATGATAGACCTAAGGATTTGTGGTAGAAATATATACTTTTATAGAGATTTATACTTTTGCAATAAAAGTATTATATAACTCACACTAACAAGAGTCATTATTTCTGAAATTCCTGAAATATATAAACTACTTCGTTCAATGCGAACTCTCTCTCTCTCTCTCTTGTTCTCTACGATCAATATGAGCCGCTAACGTTTTTTGGATGACCTCGGAATTTTAAATTTATTGTAGTTTTTGTAGGAGTACTGACCAACTAATCAAAGTTACTGACCAATTCGGACCATATCTTCACGGGCCAAATTTCGCAAGTCGGTCCGCTTAGTAGATGGAGCTGAAAGTCGCCCTTATTGACAACGTATTTTTACTTAAATTTTTAAATTAATCTCACTAGTTACTTAGTAAATACACTCAATAGTCACACCCATAGTTCTGATCCCACACTAGGTAAAACCTGTATCGTGGGTATCAAGAACTACGTACAGTCCCAAAAAACCCAGACCCGAAATAAATATCTGTATGTCACACAAACTTTTCTCTCAGTGCGGGAATCGAACCGATGGCCTTTCGTTTTACAGCCGGCTGCGCCACGCGTCATGGCGTTTTTTTTTTTTTTGTCGCGGGGAAAGCGTTTTATTACTGCCGCCCGCTCCGGAGGGAAGCGGATTAAGAATAAAACGGGTATGCTGGACTAGCCGGTCTTACGACCCAGCATCCCCCTGGCACGGATTGATGGCTATCCGTGCTGCCGCTGGGCCGAGTCCCTAACCCCTATGTACACCCCACCCGACACTACCAGCTAAAACCCCGCGGTGGCTTTCTTCGGCGCTTGCGGAGCGATCCCGGGGTATTCTAAGGAGTGCTAGAATTGCAGCCGGAATCGCCCCTGCGCGGTGCCCTGTACGGGCCCATCTCCGTGGGAGGCTAAGGAGCCCCCGCGCACCGAGCAACGACAGCGAACGAGGCCTTACCACCCGCGCTGCCGTCCATCTCGGGGTCGCACGATGCCCCGAATTTGGGAGTGCATCGATACGGGCTGACAGCCCTCCGCTGCGCGCCCGCGACCCCCGATGGCCCCAATTAGTCGCCTCGTACGACAGGCAGGGGTTACCGTGGTAAAAATTCTCAACACGCCCCCATTCCACAGGGCGGGAGACGCCGGTCAGTCGTCCACCCGGCGCCTCCTACGTCTTCTCTGGCGGCGGGAGGGATCATATCGTTCCCGATCCCTCTCAGCACTCTCCTGCGAGATGACGTTCTCGCAGAAGTGGGCCACCGCACGCCAGGACCTCCGGCTGGCGACCATGGACGACACCACGGCCGGCAGCGAGAGGTCTCCTCCGACGACTGCTCTGAGAGCGCTGCGCTCTTCGTCCCAGGCTGGGCACTCCTCCAACGTATGTATGGCCGTGTCTTCGCGGCAGTTGCCACAGTGGTGGCACAAGGCGGACACCTCCTTTCCGATCCGACACAGGTACGAACCGAAACAACCATGGTCCGTTAATACCTGTGTCAGTCGGAACGTAGGCGCCCCGTGGCGCCTGTCTAGCCACGCGTCATGGCTGCTAGTTTTTACACTACAGAAAAAAGGTCGCTGGCCGGTGTTTTCTTTTAATTTTCACTCGTTGGAATAGCTACTGTGAAACTGGCAGTAAAGTGAGTCTAGTCCACTAAAAAAGAACACCACCGCTTTCTACACAAAAGCAAAAATGCGCTAATATTGGTATTTGGAATTTTGGCGGCACATTTCGACCGTTTGTTAGCAACATCAACAAAATTATTCTGGATGGATATTTTAAAAGGCACACATACACTTCATTGATTGATTTCGTTACTACTGTTACATATCTCAGTGCTTAATATTAACACAACCGCATGTCAGGATTTACTAAAGGGTAATCTTTATAATTAATCTCTTAAGCGCACAGACAGTATTACCCTATAAGCTGAACGTGTCCATTGAACTGATTACATTTACTGTACCGCGGACGAACCACGAATATAAAAAATATAATACTAGCCCTGTATTAAACATTGTCCCACTGCTGGGCACGGGCCTCCTCTACTAGTGAGAGGGGTTAGGCCTTAGTCCACCACGCTGGCCTAATGCGGGTTGGTAGACTTCACATACCTTCGAAATTCGTATAAGAATTCTCAGGTATGCAGGTTTCCTCACGATGTTTTCCTTCACCGTTAGCAAGCGATAATTAACATTTAATACACACATAACTTAAGAAAAGTCAGAGGTGTATGCCACCACGAACCATGAATATATATAACCATGATAACCACGAATATACTGGCTATCAACTCGTCTGCTACACAACTCGACCCTAGAGCTCGGAAGCGCTACCTTTTATCCCAAACATTTATTACTCCCCACTTAGGTTGTAATAATTAATGTACCTGCAGTTACTTTCTAAAATACCTTCGCAATTCCTGATAAAAGGAAATACCGAAATACGTTCGGCAAATGTTGACTCAGCAATTTTCATAGTGCATGAGATCAATGACTTTTAGATAGCATTTTAAATAAGCAAGTTTTTGATAAAAATTTCGTTCTATTAGTGACATGGTATAATTTCAATATGTTGATTTTTAATTCTAAAGTACATTTGAGACTGTTATGGTTGCGTAAGTAAGTGTTAGCTACGGAGATAAATTAAAAGGAAATAAATAATACGTTTTGATTTAACATAACTCTCAAATTTTAGGTAGAGTAATCAAAAAAAAGAAAAAATATTGTCAATCGTGGTTTTTATATATTAAGATGTATGTTAAATTAAATATACACATAATAAAATATACATATAAATTAAATATATACTTAAATACATACATAACATTTTATGAAATAAAGTTCCCATTGTTAACGTTCATACTCCAAACACGTAAGAATGTGATAACACATAACATAGTACGATAAGGCTTCATTTATACACGCAGCTGTCAGTAATAGACCTATATTTAATTTTGTTAAAGAATTATTTTAAAGGCATGTTCTTTGCAAAAGGGCCTCATTAAAGTTCAAACTTAGTAATTTAATGAATTAAGGTCGAAATTCAACCTCTGGGCGATTTTAAATAATTATTTTGTTAATTGCCGTAATGGTCTCGTTGTCAATTTTGACGTATCATGCGAATAACTCCCGTGGCAATTAGTTGTCAAAGCTATTTCAACTCCATTATACCATACGACAAACAGCGGTGTAATGTCCCGGAGGAGATATGCCAAGCCGTGACGTCACGTGACATGCCTTTACTAATTTATGTCAATTATCACACCCAGTTGCGTTAGTTGCAAACGTAATTAGATCCAATTAGATGGAATAAATTATGTATGCGTTCATTTGATTTTTTGGTACGATTTCAGTATTTTTCGTGAGAAATATTTTGTAAGTGGTAGAGCGAACGGCAACGATAGCCTAGTTAGGTGTACGGAGTGTTAAGACGGAAGTCGTAGATTCGAAGTTCAAATAGCATACACCTCCGATTTTTACCATACAAAATACACATATACATTAGCAATAGACTAGTTAGAAGTAGTAGGTGCGACCACATAAAGGTCGCCGGTAAAATCCAACCTAAATGACATAAACCTCTGACTTTTCGAAGTTACGTGTGTATTGTTATTTATCGCTTGCCTTAACGGTGAAGGAAAACATCGCGAGGAAACCTGCATACTCATAAGAATTTCAAAGGTATGTGAAGACTATCAAGCCGCATTAGGCCAGGGTAAGGTAAGGCCTAACCATCATCAGTAGAGGAGGGCCGTGTCCAACTTGTATTATTAGATCAATTCGTATGACATACTATAGATCTAAATATTCTTATTACCTTTAATGTGTAAGAAACTCCCGACCTATCCTCTCATAAATAACACATTTCAAAGAACGCTGTTTTGTATCACACAATACAAGATGAAATGCTTTGAGAACCCAAACACCCCATTGAAATCATTGTGCATTCCGTCTTTCAGAAAGACTTGTATTTTCAGTAGCAAGTCGTGTTAAAGCTCTTTTAAAAACACTTGAGTTCAAGTCGGCTCTGTTTATATTTTGTGCAGTTTCGAACACGAGAACCTAAAAGACTTAAGCGTCTTTGTCAAATATATACGTTTGGTAATTTTACTTGAATTTAGCTTTATACAATTGGTTGGAGAATTGTGTAGGAGTGAATAGTGTATATTGCATTTATATAAAACTAATGATAAGTTACTTATTAGTATAATAAAAAATTGAAAATTGGGTTCTAAATTTTTTCTTAGCCTTTCTATAATACTAATTAAAAAAAACTAAAAAAAAACTAGCCCTGTATTAAACAATGTGCCACTGCTGGGCACGGGCCTCCTCTACTAATGAGAGGGTTAGGCCTTAGTCCACCACGCTGGCCGAATGTGGGTTGGTAGACTTCACACACCTTCGCAATTCTCGTGAGAAATCATAGGTATGCAGGTTTCCTCACGATGTTTTCTTTCACCGTTAAAGTACGCGATAATTAACATTAAATATATGTATTTAATGTTAATTATCGCATACTTTAACGGTTACAAATAGCATACATCTCTGACTTTCCTAAAGTGATGTATGCATTACTTTAGAAAAGTCAGAGATGTATGCCATTTGATACTAAAAGAAAATCATTAGTGATACACAAAATCAAAAACTTAAAATAAAATTACAAATAGTAACTTAATATCGTAGTAAGTTTTATTACGAGCTTTCTGTTTCTTAAAGTTGGGAAATAAACCAATAAAAAAAATTATCGCAGTTTTCATATAATAATAACATATTGATTTTTATACATAACTTTTATAATAAATCTATCTATAAACTTACGATAATATTAATAGCAGTATTTGATAGGGGTCCCGAATTAGGCTATGTCTGTATCTTGGGGACCAGAATATAACTATAAAACTTTTTTTTAAAAACAGCATAGAAATTTAAGCTAATATGTACATAATATGAACAAATGAAATGTTAAATTATTAAAAGAGAGGGGATTAAATTTAGACAAAGGTCGGTGAAAATGAGAATAAATCTTTACATTCTTCTGTGACCTTACGTAACTCCTTGTACAAATTTGAACCTTATAACAAGCGAATAAAAACGAGTTGATGATAAATAAAATGAACTGGAATGTCTCAAAACAAGTCGCCGTTCCATCAAATCGAATGAGAAGTGAGAAAGAATGCTTTCGATAACAATAAACATAAAAAAGATTAGCGGTTCAATGAAATGGAAAAAGTTGGAAAGATTTCGGTGACAGTAAAGAAAGTAATCAAATTAAAGTCAATAGAACAGGGGCGAATGTAGAGGGAGCCATGGGAGCGAATACCAGGAAAATTCGCAGCGTCGAGTTAATTATCCGACACCACCGTCAGCGTACGTAGCTTCATAGACTCCGCCATTGTACCGCTGTTAGTTCTGCTTACATAACTTATGCATATATTGCCAGTAGACAACCAAAATAAATACTTTTTTAAGAATATATGGCTAATGGGGAATTCTTTCCTCAACATTTAAAAGTGAAAGATCTTTAATGATAATTAATAACTTATGTATGTATAATGTGCTTGTTAACGTATTCTTTCAAGATTGTATATATCTACAAACCATTTTTAAAAATTGCGTGAATAATTACACAAATAAGACTAACCTTTAAGAAAGGAAGGTCTACCTAGGTAGGTCTTAAACAAAATAAAAAATTGCTTCCCTCCCCATGCTTTATCGAATAATAAGTTACCCACTCTATGAAAACCTGAATTCGTGCCTGTAGACCGATTCTCATTCCTCTCTAAACGATGTCGTCACATAAAATAAACGTAAATGCACAGTAAAACTTTATTCCTGTCTTTGCATGATTTGTTTCCCTGTACGTAATCACTAGATAAGGGTGTGTGCGCAATCAGTGTGAAAAAAGCAGCAGTTTGCCTTGAAAATTAAATTGATCAAAATTGATACTGTTCTGTAAATGATTTGATGATTTTATTGGATTAGTAGCAGGCCTAAATAGGTGTGGGGCATCGTTAAGGTTTAATATTTAATAAAACATACTTTTTTTATCCGAATACTGTCTGCTATAATATAGACAATTTTTTATTCGCCTTAATGATGAAACAAGCTTCATGTAAGTACCTCAGCTGCCGATAAACAGTAGCAATACTATTGATATAATAATAATAACTAGTATATTTTAAATAATAAATTTTAAAGTAATTTAAAAATATATTCTTTTTAATAAAAAAAATACTAGTGTTTCAATGGCCCATAGGCCGTAGCCTATATTACGGCAGGCCTGATGGTAAGCGTTTACTACGGTAACCACTTTCCATCAGGCGTGCCGTAAGCTTGTGTGCCACCATCGTGGTATAATAAAACCCAAAAATTTTTTGTTTTGGTTTCATATCCTGGCACGTCAAAGTGACTACACTGCACCTTATGGTAAACGCAGTACCGTCCAATTAGAGTATCGAGTAGCAAGATCCCCCGTTACTCAACACAATCATGCCGGCCTGCATCTTTACACTACGCCATGGTCAAGAAGGTGAAGAAGCAGTCAAAGGTATAGTGTCAAAGTACTCAAAAGCCCCGACAAAAACCGGATGTACACTGGCTGATTCCGGAACGCGACACACTTCCGTGTGCCACTATGTTGGGATTTACACCTTGTCTATCCGGGTGGATATGAATATTCTACTACCAGCAAAGTTAAATGATTAATAAGATAAGATAAGATATTTTAAAGCAGGCAGTCGAGTATGTAGAAATATAAGCTCACGTCGTTTCGTCACGTTTCTAATAAAATTAATTTCCGTCCCATGGTTCACATGTTTCTTTATTTCTTGTATAAATAGGCTCGCTTCCTATCACATGATGGGACGATAATAAGTTCGGCATTATGTGAATGTAATGGTTACACCTCTGGCTACCCTAGCGAGGATTATAGCCGTGCGTGCGTATGTATGTATATAAAAAATTACCATATACCAACTGAGCACCGACAAAAACGCTACACATTCGACATATGTGAACGCAGCCCTACAATTGTGACCTGTATTTATTTAAGACGTTTTTATTAGTACTTAAGTAAATACCTGAGACTTAGGCCGTAAACGAAGATTGCACTAATTGGGCATGGATTTAGGTCAGCCAATTTATAGATGTTTAGAGACAGTGTCACTACCCCAGCAAAACCAACTCATTTATGCTGTATAGCCAACAATCACACGCATAGTCCTGACCCCACACTAAGATACGAGCCTAATCAATCATAGTCTCAGGACTATGTGTGTGATCAGCCTGCATTGTACAAGACGGTTCAAGTACGGACGGTACTCTTGACACTAGATTTCAATTTAAAAATGAGATTAGGTTCTCAACAACACCAGCGCATGATTTAACTGAATACGGCGGAATTCTTAGTAACTAAATGAAATAGAGTACTTAAGATCGCTAGTTCGTCTAAATATTATATTTCACTTAGTTGAGTGAGGTAGAGTTCCAATATCTTCTAGATTGGAATTGAAACTGTATCGAATTCGAGATTGGAATTGATTTCAAGAGTAGGCCTACAGATCATCATGAATTATGTGGTTTCAGCCCTAAGAATTTTATTTTAAGGCACGAGTCTAGTCGTGGATATCAAGAACTGCGAAACTTCGATCTCAAAACCCCCAGACCCGAAACAAATATTTGGATCTCGCAAACATTTATCTCTGTGAGCGGATCGAACCTGCAGCCTCTCAAAAACACTCATCCACTGCACCATGGTATCAACATTGTGGTTTGTTTTACAGTTCTGAAGCAACACGGGATCACCTGAGATGCATGTGAGATGAAAACGCAAGACAGTGGTGAAAATATACTTAGTGGAAGCATAATTTATGAATCTCATATCTCTGGAATTTATAATATAAAAGATTTGGAATTCCTTCAGTGCTGACAGACAGTATTTTTTAATATATTGTCTAGACTTTCTCACGTATTTCAAAATGAAATCGTTTATTCAATACGAACTGAGCCGCCTTCTTTTGTTTTTATTATTGTAGTGTAATAAGGCAATAAACTGATATTATTATCCGCAACTAACTAGGCTATCGCTGCTGTAAATTGATATTGGGTTTTTCTACCTATAAATACTCAGTATTAACCCGGAGTCTGGAATGGTGCCCGGTGTGGCGATAGGCTCGCCCCCTATCACATTATGGGACCGAAATTCGGCGAAAAGTGGGTGTACTGGTTACACCTCTGCCTACCCCTTCGGGGATTATAGGCGTGAGTGTATATGTATGTATGTACTATCTGTATACAGGCTGAGAAACCTCCGAAGTTCTGATTTCAAATTCCATGTCGATATTAATAATTTTGAATTAGAATTTTTGCCCGATGTGAAGCAGGCATTAATTTCGATTTTGTATTGTGATCTACGTTTAAAGGCATGTATTAAAACATTTAATGTCTATTTAAAGTTTGTCATTAATTGTAAATAATTACTACCAAGTTGTGTTTAAGGGGCGTTAAGAAGTTTGTACTCTTAATTAATTCTTGTTTAATTACAAAAGTTATCTAATTTTCCATTAATTATAAGACTTGACAAGCTTAATTTCGGTACTTGTTCCTTACTCGGTGATGTTTTGAAACATCTAAGGCTATGATAATAATAATCCCTATGATATTAACTTAATGCTATTGACTTTATAACAACTTAAACAATTTGAGAGCAATTTCATACCTTCTTATTGCGGTAATGTTAGATTTTTGGTTCTTATTTTTTTTTAATGCCTGAATAGGCAGACGAGCAGACGGGCCACCTGATGGTAAGTAGTCACCGCCGCCCATAGTCTTCTGCAATACCAGGGCACAGCAGAGCCGCTGCCTACCGTTTACATACCTACCATTCTTAGTCAGAAGTTTGGTCGAAAATTAAAGGATTTGCACATAGATGGGAAAACATATGAATGTCTAATAACATAAGGTATCTGGATTTACTAGAGACTTCAGTCTTATAACACCAACTACCAGCTAACGCAGCATACCGTGTCAGTTTTGTTGGAACAAATAAATCTTTCAATACTTAATTTTTTTATCTTATTTTTTTTTGGGTTTTTTATCCATTATGGATATGTCAACCCCATCGTACCTTGTCACAATATATAAATAAAATTTAAATGACAGACAATCTTAGTTTTAACAATTATTACTATGACGCGACACTGCTGCAATATAATATTCAAAACTTTGTCGGAATAGGTTCAGACATTTTACTGTGATATGCAATTAAATTAATAGAGAAATTCTTCTTTTTTATTTTATAAGTATGTCATATTATACTGCCTCGGTGGCGCAGTGATTGCGTATGTGTTACAACTGCTGTGCTGAGGTTTCGGGCTCGATCCCCGGGTCGGGTATGATATTAGGTTTTTCTATCTAGAAATTTTCAATATTAGCTCGGAGTCTGGAACCTTTGCCCGGTATGGCGATAGGCTCGCCCCCTATCACATTATGGGACCGATAATTCGGCGAAAAGTGGGTGTACTGGCTATGCCTCTGCCTACCCTTTCGGGGATTACAGGCGTGACTATATATGTATGTATGCCATATTATAAAAACTCCATTCAAGCATGGTAAAGCATGGTAAATTATAAAAGACAGGCAAAAAGATGGACAGACGACATCAGGAAAGTTGGAGACGTTCCTTGGACGATGAAAACTAGAGACAGAAAATAATGGAAGAAGCTGGAAGAGGCCTATGTGTCAAAGGACACGCAGATCATCAAATCGAGAAACTAAATGTGTTACTTTATAAGTAACTTTTGTATAAATTCTTGTACTAAGTTTAATTCTTTAAGGGTATGCAGCGGCTTTGCTGTGCCCTGACAATGCAGAAGTCTATGGGAGGCGGTGACTACTTACCATCGGGTGACCCGTCTGCTCGTCTGCCTATCGAGGCACTAAAAAAATTCTCAATAAAGGCTATAAAAAATGTCATATAAAGGTATACAAAAATATTGATTTTATCACAGATTTTCAAACTCGTTACTATAATAAATTGGAGATGTCAAAAGTGTTAGCTCCAGAAAAAGGATCAATTCTATCTTCAAAAAACCTTATATCCACTTTAGATAATGACCAAAATTTTAACGACGAGCCCTTTTTAATTTGTCAATATCAGACCCCAATTGCGGCAGTAATTTGTCCATTGTTTCATTACGCAGGAACAGCTGTCTATAAATCTTTCGAGATTACTCGCCAGATCCCTTCAGAGCCTATAACTTTGAGTCGATTTTCGGTTGTGTATTTTCAATAATCATTCCGCGTGAAGTACTGACTGAAGACTCGGTTTACGGTCGGAATAATGCTCGTATAAAATATACTATGTAATGTTTTGTGCAATCGTATGCAAATATTTTTCAAGCAACTTTTTTAGTAGCTTTTACAAGCATCCGTGTGTGTGACTGTTGGGTGTATGTATGTTTTTTTAAAGTTTTTTTAAGTTTGAAAGAAGATACGCAGAAGTTGGTAAAGCCAGTCTCTGACTTTTTTTTTTTTTTAGTGCCTCGATAGGCAGACGAGCAGACGGGCCACCTGATGGTAAGTAGTCACCGCCGCCCATAGACTTCTGCAATACCAGGGCACAGCAAAGCCGCTGCCTACCGTATGTATTTATAACATAACTTTAATTATATATTCGGATAATATTTTAATTTCCTGCCTCGGTGGCGCAGTTGTAATTGTGCATGTGTTACGACTGCTGTGCTGAGGTCTCGGGTTCGATCCCCGGGTCTGGTAAAGTGATATTGGGTTTTTCTATCTAAAAATTCTCAGTATTAGCCCGGAGTCTGGAATTTGTGCCCGGTATGTCGATAGGCTCGCCCCCTATCACATTATGAGACAAACATTGGTTACAACCAATACACCCACTTTTCGCCGAATTTCGGAAGTGTACAGAGGTGTACCTCTGCCCATCCCTTCGGGGATTACAGGCGTGAGTGTACATATGTGTGTAATTTTTGTTGTGGCGAAAAAAATACATATTTACAAAATAACTGAAGTCGATACAGCAGCTCGTTTTTAGCAAACTACTTTCAAGGTTTCCGTGTATTATCCTAGATATTGTATGTCAATTTCAAGTAACTTAAAACTACATGTCAAGAATACTACAAGTAAAAGTTTTTTAATTCATAAAAACTACACCGACTCCAATAAAAAAACCAATTATGCGTCACTATAAAATTTGAGGGTTGCCCTTGATTTTTCTGAGATCCCATCATCAGATCCTGACTTGGTGCCAATGGCACCACCTGGGAAGTATACCCTTTTTAACAAAAAAAGAATTTCTCGAATCGGTCCAGGCGTCTTCGAGTAATCGGGGAACATACATAAAAAAAAGATTCCGACGCATTCTTAACCTCCTCCTTTTTTTGAAGTCGGTTAAAAAGGCTCAAAATCATGCGTCCTATACCCTATACATATTGAAGAGGCACTACGAAGTGTGAAGGGTAAATATTGACAAACTACTTGCTTAGGGACCTTATACATTTTCCGAACGGTATATTCTTATTATGTGTACTTGGGAGAGTGAGTAGCGCACCAACGGCAGACCATTTGCTTAAAAGGGGTTAAAAAAATATAAACAGGTAGGTACAGGTTTTAGGTGTTCGTTGTTATCTTTGACTTAGAATAAACTTTAGTAGCAAAGGTTTCAGGTAGGCAGCGGCTTAGCTGGGCCCTGGCATTGCATAAGTCTATGGCTACAGCAGCGATAGCCTAGTTGGTTGCGGTACGGACTGCCAAGACGAAAGTCGTAGGTTCGAAACCCAAGTGGCATACACCTCTGACTTTTCTAAAGTTATGTGTGTATTAAAAAAAATGTTAATTATCGCTTGCTTTAACGGTGAAGGAAAACATCGTGAGGAAACCTGCATACCTGAGAATTTTTCGAAGGTATGAGAAGTCTGCCAACCCGCATTAGGCCAGCGTGGTGGACTAAGGCCTAATCCCTCTCAATAGTAGAGGAGGCCCGTGCCCAGCAGTGGGTCAATGTTTAATACAGGGCTAGTATTATTATTATTATGGGCTATGTCTACTTACCATCAGATGACCCGTCTGCTCGTCTGTCTATCCAGTCAGTAAAAAAAAAGTTCTTAATATGCTCAAAAAAGAAGTCTTATACTCTACGTCATCTATCTATCGACCCTGATCAAAACTAGAAATATTTAGAAACCGTTCAAATGATACGTCTCTTGTATTCAGTGTCTCGCTCTTGAGAGTTTAATCACCAGATAAACAATTTCAACCGCGTTAAAAATAGCAAAACTGCTGACGGTACCTACAATTTATAATATATCGCATTATTTGAAAATGTTATTTAGTTTTCATATTCATGATGCTCCAATAAATATATTGAAATAAACAATAGATCGCTTACTCAAGTAATAAATGTTGTTAACCTTGCTTACTTAAAATTAATTAATTATAAATTCAATCATTAAAAAGTTTGAAAGAAGATACGCAGAAGTTGGTAAAGCCAGTCTCTGATTTTTTTTTTAGTGCCTCAATAGGCAGACGAGCAGACGGGCCACCTGATGGTAAGTAGTCACCGCTGCCCATAGACTTCTGCAATACCAGGGCACAGCAAAATTAATCTACCAGCATTACCCTTTTAAACTGAACAACGCCATTGAACTGATTATCATTTAAACTTACTACACCGAACCACGAATATACTGGCTATCGTCTCGTCTTCCACTCAACTGAACTGAACCAACTGAACACCGGAGCGCGGAAGGCACTCCGTTTTATGTTAAACATTTACTACTCCCACTTTGGTTGTCATTATTAACTACCCCCAACTAGTCTCCTAAATACCTCCGTTATACCTTCGGTATTTCTAATAAAAGGAAATATCCTAATAGTTGAGAACAGAAATAGATATTATGTCCACTATTTATGTAAGTAAATTGTGTAACAGTGATAATTAAAAAATAAATCATTAGTTAGTAACTTTGTTTAATAATCATTGTTAATGTGCCTTTTAAATTACCCCCATAACATAGCGACTCAATTAGGTTGCTAAAAATATTATCTCAGTACACGAAGTAGATGAATTCGTGACTTTTTATGTTATGTCTAGGGTTAAAATAAAACCAATTTTACGGATTTTATCGCAGGTTTGTCCGCCCCGTGACCATGAAGGCTGTGATGCTTTCGAAACGTCGTGTTAAAAAGTAAAATAAGCCGCGATAAATTCTGTAAAATTAGTTTAATTTCAATGTCTAATATTCGCATAAATATAGGAAACCATTATGCCTATTATCAGGTTAGTTCCTTTTATTAGAAATACCGAAGGTATAACTGAGGTATTTAGGAGACTAGTTGGGGGTAGTTAATAATGACAACCAAAGTGGGAGTAGTAAATGTTTAATATAAAACAGAGTGCCTTCCGCGCTCCGGTGTTCAGTTCAATTGTTTTGTGAAGTAGACTAGGTGATAGCCAGGATATTCGTGGTTCGTTCGCGGGGTAGTAAGTGTATCAATGTGTAAACAGTTCAATGGCCGTTTAGTTCAGCTTAAAGGGTAATAATGCTAGTAGATTAATTACCTAGTCAGGTCATAAATTCTGTCACATGTTTAATATAAAATAATTGAAACAAGTTTATTCATTATGTAACCATTTATATACCAAAATGAACTTAACAAAACATAGATTCTTATGACACTAAAGTTTATTCAAAATGACCTCCGTGATTTTGAATACAGGCCTTCAATCTGCGCGGCCAGTTGTCTATCGCAGCACGAACGAGGTCCATGTCAATAACGGCGGCTGCCTTAATCAAGGATGTCTTGAGTGACTCCAAATTGGCATGAGGCTTTGAGCACGCCTTTTCCTCCAAGTGTTGCCATATCTTGTAATCTAACGGATTCAAATCTGGACTGGAGGAGGGCCAGTCTTCGTGCCGGATGAAGTCGATTTCACGCGCCGCCAGCCAGTCTTGTGTGCTCTTCGCTCTATGAGCTGGCGCCGAATCTTGTTGGAATACCCAGAGCCTGTTATTGAACATGGTATGAGAAACAGGTTCCACAAGGTTCGTCAGGACTGTATTTTGATACACAACTGCATTCGTTTTTACACCTTTCTCACAAAAATGTACCTCTGTTAAGCCCCAATAAGAAACTCCCAACCATACCATGAGCGAGGATGGAAAATGACCTCGTTGGACACGCGGAATACGGTTGCTCGCTTCTTCACTACTGTGTGCGTACACCTTATCATTTGTTTGTTGTAGCTCTCTTCTACGGTAAAAATTTTTTCATCTGAAAAAAGAATTTCCCGATTTTTTTTTCCCGCGTACCGCTTCAACAAAGCGCGGCATCTCTTCAGTCTCAGGTCCATTAGACGAGCATTCAAACGATGTCCTGTTTTTCTTCGATATGCCCGAAGCCCTAAGTCTTCATTTAACACCCTTTTCACCGTGGTTCTGCTTAACCCCATCTGAAGGGCCAACAGTTTCTGCTTACGTTTGGGATTTCTTTGAATTCGCGCCTTCACAGCTTTTATCACTGCTGGAGTCCTAACAGACCGAGGGCGACCACTTCTTGACCTGTCATCTACACTAGAGTCTTCATTGTATCGTTTGATGGTACGATAAACGAATCTTTTGGTTATATTCAAATTTTTCAGTATGTCAAAAATTTGAATTGGCGCGTAACCGCAACGATGCAACGCAATTACTGCAACACGGTCTTCTTTAAGCGTCCACTCCATATTTAAAAATTAGTAAAATTCTAAAAAGTATACATTTTTATTTTCATGAACAATTTGAAATTAGAATTCAATAAACTTTTTTGTGGCCAGCATTCTAAAATAAAAGTTTTTACTGTGTGACAATACTTATGACCTGACTGTGTTTAAAGAGAAGCTTTAAAGTGAATCCTGACATGCGTGTGTGTTAATATTAAGCACTGAGATGTGTAACAGTGTCGTGTAAATCAATTAATAAATGATAAATATTGTATTTGTGCCTTTTAAATATCCATCTTAGTTTTGTTGATGTTCCTAACACTATGACAATAAAATATAAAATTTTATTACAAAACATAAAGTAAATAATAAAACTTTTTGAAAATTACAAACCTTGTTTTATTAACCCTTGTCTGTATTACTGTAATTTTAGTGGAAAATTTTCTAAAGTCTAACAACTGCCGGACAAAGGGAAGATCCTTTGTAATTTAGTTTGGGGTTTGTAATTTTATCATTCATAAAGTTTTCGGCAATAATAGTTATTATGTAGAAGAGATTGCCTCGGTGGCGTACCTAGTTGTAATTGCGTACGCGGTACAACTGCTGTGCTAAGGTCTCAGGTTCGATCCGGGTTAAAGTGATATTGGGTTTTTCTACCCTTAAGTATCTGCCCGGTGTCTAGAATTGTGCCTGATATGGTGACAGACTAGCCCCTTTCACATCATGGGATGTGATAAGCTCTGCGAAATGTAGATGTACTGGTTACACCTCTGCCTATATGTATGTATTTAATTATGTCATTTATTTATTAAACTCACTTTATTACCAAACCTGTAACACAATGTAATCAGGAAACCAATTAATTAAATGATTCCCTGATCTCAAAGATCGGATAGCTCCGCCTAATGTTTATTTACAAGTTTTCCTTGTCCATACCAATCAGAACGCAATCAGGCCATTTCATTAAGACTAGGATTAGATCATAGTATCGGTATATGTTCTTATGAGATTGTGCCAAATGTGTGCCAGTCAATTGTGAACCTTACTGCATACAAAATTGAGTAGTTTAAGGTTTGATTAGGCGTGAGTAAAGATAAGACATTGTACATAAATTGAACTAGACTCGTATCGTACATGTACTAAATACTAAACTCATTTGCAAAAAAAACGGGCACCTAAGCAATGAACCATTTCAAATGTTACTATTGGTTTGTTTGATAATTATAGGTAGTTTTACTTTCACAATTTTGTAAATTAATAAGCAAATAATCGTTTTCGTCAGTATTATCATAAAATTTTGATAAAATTTATGGGTTTTAATGCTAAAGTTCACTAGTAGTGTATGCTCGCTAGTAGTGCATATGCTCGTGAAGTAAAAGTTAACAAAGATTTTTGTTTGTTTTTTCTTTAATAAAGTAAAAGCAGATAAATGTTTAGTATCGAGTGTGACCCCCTCTAGCTGAAATCACAGCTTGAATTCGTCTGGGTATGCTAGCGAGGATATCCCGGATACTTGCTTGCGGAATACGTTCCCACTCCGCGGTAATCACATTCTTCAGCTCTCTGATGGTCTGCGGAGCCGGTTGTACTGATCTCACGCGTCGTTTCAGAACGTCCCAGACATGCTCTATAGGATTGAGGTCGGGACTTCGAGCTGGCCAATCCAAACGACGAATGCCGACCTCTTGCACATACGCTTCCACATCGGCAGACCGGTGGGCGCGAGTGTTGTCGTCCATAAAAATTGAGTCTTCGCCTAAAGCAGCCAATGCGGGTTGTGCATGAGGAATTAGAACTTCCGTTATGTATCGATGTCCAGTCAGTGAGCCGTTTTCAATGAAGACTAACTCTGTACGATCCATTGAATTTATTCCTGCCCAAAACATAACAGAGCCCCCACCATAAGGTGTGATTTCTTCAAAACAAGCCTCTGCAAAGCGTTCTCCTCGTCTTCGTAGCACTCGAACAGAGATATCCTGGCTTCATCGGAGAACAATACCCTATTCCAGTCTTCTTGAGTCCATGACTCTCAATTTCGAGCAAACCTAAGCCTGGCAACTCTGTGCTCACGGAGTAACTTAGGGCCGCGGGCCGGGCGATGACTGCGTATATTGGCCGCGAGAAACCTCCTCCTGACCGTCCATAGACTAATATGCACATTTCTTACTTCTTCGAGGTTGTTCTTAAGGTCCACATACGAAGACTTGCGATTTCTCAATGCGCGACTCACAAGAAAACGATCATCCCGTGGTTGGGATTGGTAGGCCAGCTCGAAGTCCCGACCTCAATCCTATAGAGCATGTCTGGGACGTTCTGAAACGACGCATGAGATCAGTACAACCGGCTCCGCAGACCATCAGAGACCTGAAGAATGTGATTACCGCGGAGTGGGAACGTATTCCGCAAGCAAGTATCCGGGATATCCTCGCTAGCATACCCAGACGAATTCAAGCTGTGATTTCAGCTAGAGGGGGTCACACTCGATACTAAACATTTATCTGCTTTTACTTTATTAAAGAAAAAACAAACAAAAATCTTTGTTAACTTTTACTTCACGAGCATATGCACTACTAGCGAGCATACACTACTAGTGAACTTTATTTAGCATTAAAACCCATAAATTTTATCAAAATTTTATGATAATACTGACGAAAACGATTATTTGCTTATTAATTTACAAAATTGTGGAAGTAAAACTACCTATAATTATCAAACAAACCAATAGTAACATTTGAAATGGTTCATTGCTTAGGTGCCCGTTTTTTTTGCAAATGAGTATATTAGGAATTCACTTCATACTCTGTCAGCTATTCCGTACATATATAGTTGAAATTATAGTGCATTTATAAATAAATGTCAAAAATAAATACACATAGTCACACACATAGTCCTGACCCTACACTAGGTCAAACCTATAACATAGGTATCAAAAACTACGAAGAAACACGGTCCCACAACACCTGGACCCGAAATAAATATTTGTGAATCCAAAATATTTGAGTCTGAGATCGAACCCGCGGCCTTTCTTTTCATAGCCCACTGTGCCACGAAGGCTGTCAAGATGATATAGGGTCTGTATATAAAAGAAGAAACAGACTGACTAACATATCAACGCACAGCCTAAACGGCTGGGGTTAGAGACTTGAAATGCTGACAGTAGGTACCTTTTATAACATAGGCATCCGTTAAGGATGTTTTTGGGAATAAGGGTGGCCTATGGGGGTAAAGTAGGGGATGAAAATCTGTCATTTAGAAGTTAAATTCATGAAAATTTATATTTGGCCTTTTAGTTAAAAATAAAAAAATAGTTGGTGAAAATAGGGGATGAAAGTTTTTAACTTAAACGCATGGAAATTGGTATTTTCAATTTTGTATTGTATACTTTTTCTCCCTAACATGACCTCCAGGCGGGCGGAGCCGCGAGCAACAGCTAGTATGATATAATAATGTCAAAATATAATTTTGTTGTTGAATACATACGTTATCCTTCAAACATAGATTGATTATGAAAAATAATACTGGTTTGGTCTCAGAAGACCTATGGCATATGCTTAAAATATCTATCCCAATACCATGTTCTCTTGACCCCAATAATACAGATGAAATCATTTCTATCACATCTATTGGATCACGTACCAACAACGAGTCGTGAGCTGACTGCAACTTTCTCTAGTAGATTTATTTTAATGCAAATGTTTCTACAAACAAGAAAACCCAAAATTTTTCCTTTGTAGACATTAAATAGTTGATTAGAGTTGTTTATTCTCAAGGTTTTGTTGATATTACTTTAAATATTCTGATATTTAACGTTTTAAGTCGATTTTACTTCAATTTGTTTTTATTTTATAGTTTCAATATATTTATTTTACATCATAATTTCAGAATAAAAATTATCTTTTAATTAATACAATAATGTCAATAGAAAGTTCGTTGTAAAAAATTTACACTTTTCTACCCCATCGTTACAGACAAATGGGTTTTTCAAGATGTTTTCCTTCACCGTTAAAGCAAGCGATATCACTTTAGAAAAGTCAGAGGTGTATGCTATTTGGGTTTCAAACATACAAGTTTCGTCTGACAGTCCGTACCGCTAATACCGTGGCATACTGCTTAATATTGAAAACGTTGTATAATATCAAAAGTAAGATTGTAAAGTCTATTATGCTATAATTTTTCATAAACAAAAACGATTGTGGGAAGAAAGGTCTATAAAAACGCTTCTTCGTGTCAGAAAGTCAGGTCTTCTTTGCTATTCAAACAATCAAGGTTGTTATGCTGTTCAATTTACCATCAAAAGTATATATACACTCACGCCTGTAATCGACGGAGGGGTAGGCTGAGGTGTAACCAGTACACGCACGTTTCGCATAATTTATTACTGTCCCATAATGTGATAGGGGGCGAGCCTATCGCCATACCGGACACACTTCCAGACTCCGGGCTGATACTGAGTATTTCTAAATAGAAAAGCCTGTAAATATTGACATTATATTTATGTATATTAAAGCCTACTCGAAAAGGCGTATTCAATTGTTTCATAACATCAGCCTGGAATCTCTTATATTTATTATATATATAAGATCATTTATTTATTAGGATTGACAAATAAAACAATATCTGTTGCTTTGTTAATAAAGAAACGACATTTAAAGTTTATTATTAGTCAATTCCTAAATACAATTTATTTGACACCATTTAATCTTTACGACAATTATAAGTATTATTCAAAATTGACAGTTGACATAAAAATAATTTCTTCTTCTAAGTACCATGCTTTAAATACAATATAAAAGAGATTGTAATACATTCTCTTTACATCTCCCCCCTTCGAGGAAAAATGTACTATAACATTTTTACAAAATTTACTCATCTTCCATTTCTTCATTTTCTTCTTCCAGTGCGAGGACTGGGATAAGTCTTGTTATATGGAAAAGATTTGATTCTGTTTTTTTATGACCAGTTTCTATTCTGTATATTGATTTAGAAATTTTCTCAACAATCTCAAAAGGACCAATTTTTAGTTCATCTAATTTCTTCCTGTTTAACTTGTTTCCATTTTCAACGTATACCATGTCTCCTACACGGAATTCATGATATTTTCGATTCTCATCATATAATATTTTATTGTAGTTATGTGATTTGATCGTATTTTCAAGGGCAGTTTTTCTGTCTTTAATCCAGTCACTATTTGATTTTCCTTTCTTTAATTCATTCGGTAAAATAGTGACGTCTGTACCATATAAAAGATAACTTGGTGCAAAGTCAGTGACTGAGTGGATAGTATCATTATATTTACTCACACATTCTTGAGCTATTGTTGTCCAAGCCCTCTTTTCTACTTTTTCATTTATTTTGCATCTGATTTTGTTAATCAATGTTTGATTAAGCCTTTCATTAAGACCATTTGAGAAAGGTGTATTTACTGCTGTAAAAACCACAGGTATCTGATTGTCATCTAAGAATTTTTTGAATTCTTTTGAATTGATTCCCGGGTATTGATCTGTAAGAAGCATACCAATGTCCTCCATTTCAGATATGTTCCTGACGAGTTTGACAAAATCATTGGCATTCTGAGTTTTTGAAGTCAGTATAAATGCGTATCTTGTAAAGTGATCTACTAACAGATGTAAATATTTTTTTGTCGATCTTGAACCTCCAAATCCTCCGATTGTATCAATCGAAATAATTTCAAAAGGCTTTGTGGCCGGGCCTAGATGAGACAACAAGCCATATTTGTCGTGTCCTCTTGATTTATTTTTAATGCATGTTTCACAACTTCTACAAATTTGTTTAATGTTCTTCGTTAAATTTTTGGCTGTATAGAGCGAGCTAATCGTCTTTTGCATTTGTCTCATTCCAATATGACATAGATCATTATGTATGCCTTCCAAGAATTTAATACTAAACTTTTCTGATATAATAATTTTTTCTTTATTTTTGTACTTTTTTAAATATATATTATTTTTTTTCACAAATTTGTCTTTATTATTTTGGATATCTTCATTTTTATTTTGATCTGTTATAATATCTTCCAGATTAATCAAGTTTATTACTTTTAATTGGTCATTTGTATTTTCATTCGTTTCTAATACTGGGTTTCTACTCAGGCAGTCTGCTTCTAAATTATTTTTTCCTGGAGCATATTTTATTTTGAGATCATATTGCGACAGATAATATGTCAGATCACCAAGCTCTTCATCTGTTCTAGATTTTAGATTCATATTTTCTAGCGGCTTGTGATCTGAATAAACTGTAAACGATTTACCTATCAACCAATACTGCCAATATCTCAACGCTTCTTTGATAGCTAAACATTCTAAATATATTGCTTTTTTCTTCTTCTGTGCTTCATTTAGTTTTTTAGAAAAATAAGCTACAGGTTTTTCTTTTCCATCAGGTTGTATCTGTTTCAAAACGGCTCCAACACCTGCTAAAGAAGCATCTGTATAAATGTTGATTGGTAAGTCTTGATCAAAAATTTCTAGAACTGGTTGTGAGCATAATAAGTTTTTTATCATCTCAAATGTTCTTTGACATTGGTCAGACCAAACAAATTTTTGATTTTTTCTGAGTAAATTATGTAATGGTTCTAGTATTATTGCCCTCTTTGGTATATACTCATGATAAAAATTGATTTTTCCTAGAAATTGTCTAATATTTTTCTGTGTGGCACAGGAAAATTCTTTATTGAAATTAAATTATCGTTTAGAGGTCTGACGGAATTATTGTGTATTATATGACCCAAATATGTTGCAGAGTCCGATGCAAATGTGCATTTTGTTAATTTTAGCCTAAAACCTTCCGTTTTTATCGCTTCCATTAGTTGTGTCAAATGATCAATATGTTCAGAAAAAGATTTAGAGAATATAAGTATGTCATCTATGTAATTGACAGTGAAATCATTAAGCTTATACTTTCTTAATATATTACTTAGTATTCTTTGGAAAATTGCTGGTGATGTTTTTAATCCAAAAGGAAGGCAGGTCCATTGGAAATGTCCTTCTTGTGTTATAAATCCTGTCTTTTTCCTGTCTTCGATACGTAATGGTATTGACCAAAACGCAGAGTTTATGTCTAGGGTTGAAAAAAAATTACAATTTCTTGTTTTTATCATTAGATCTTCAATTAATGGGAACGGTTGGGCCTGAGGTACTACTATTTTATTTAGGTCTCTGAAGTCTATACATAGTCTGGATTTTCTATTGTCCTCTTTTTTAAATGCCAAAGTGACAGGTGCAGCAAATGGACTGTATGACTCTTCTATAAGTTTATTATCAAGTAATTTAGCTATTTGTTCCTCTATCTCTTTTTTATCTTCTATACTGCATCGATATGGTCTCTTACTACAATACTTGTCCACTACTAAATCTATTCTTGCTTCATATCTATTTACAGTACCAATATCATATTTATTTTTCGCAAAAACGGATGAGTATTTGCTTATCAGCTTATTAATTTCAGATATTTGATGCTGACTTAGATGTTTTATTTTTATTTTAAAATCTTCCTCCTTTACATGTTCATTATAATTTATTTTGTATACTCTCATGTTGTTATAATCATCATTCATACTATTTAATTCAGTTTTTTCATTATCCGTGGTAATTTCTTCGATTTCATCTATATTTTTATTATGCAACCTCTTTTTTTGGGTTATATTTAATTTTTCATCTTGTATTAGTTTAAATTTTTTAATTAAATCTAATCCAATCAAAAAATCATATTTGAAATTTTCTTTGTCTATAATGTATACATCGACATTTTTTTCTATTTCAAATATTTTTATTTTCAAAGTTGTCAAACCACTTGTTTTTTTAACACCATTAATCGTTATTAAGTCTGTTTCATTCAAATTATTTATTTTTCCTTTAAGTTTTAATAATTTAGAATTAATCAGAGAAACGTTAGAACCTGAATCATAAATTCCTTTTATGTCCAATATATCATTTATTAATAGTTTGACATTGATTAATGGTGTTACTATTCGTTTTTTTTACCAGTTTCATTTAATTCCGCTTCTATTATTGAATTGTTAATATGTTCAATAATATTATTTTTTACCTTATCTTCTTCTTTTGTTTTAAACCAACATATAGTTTCAGGATGATATCGAGTACCCTTATTTAATTTTTTACAAATTTTACATGGAATTTTTTCTTCATTTTTATCATTACTCCTCTGATTTTCATTTTTCTTCTTATTCGAAAAACTTTTTCTATTTACCATGTGTTCAAATTTGCTCACTTCATTAAACAAATCTACGGAATCTTTTATAGTTTCTCTATCAATTTTATTAAGTATATATTCTGGTAAGCCAGCTGCAATAATATCTATCAAAGTACCTGTGTCAATTGATCTTCTCATATCTAATAAAAGTTTTTCCTTTCTCATGGCATAATCCAACAGTGAACCATCCTTATATTTGAATAAAAGTGCATAAGTGACTGGGTTCCACCCCTTATTAGCGAACGATTCACAGAATTTTGTTTTCCATATTGACCATTCTGAATTAATTGAGAGTTTTATAATCATTGAGCTGTACCAATCAACGCAAGACTTATCCATAAACAGTCTGAGAATTTCAATTTTCTTTTCATCTGTGGTCACATCAAAGCGTATGCATTCTTTTTCAAAAATATCAATCCACTGGTTTGCATTCGAATTTTTACTAGTAAATTTTTCAATTACAAACTTTTCTGCAATGTGTTTTAAACTCTGTTGTCTGTTTTCCTGTGTATTTTCCACTAACTTCTCAAATAATTTTTGCAAGGTATTTGTCTCTTTTTGGTATGCAGTAGTAAGTTGTTCCTGATTAATTTCTTCAAGAAATTGATCTCCAAATTGTATATTACCATCCTCATCTATATAAATTCTTTTAAGATCTTCTGACATTGTAATCCATACTCTTCTAATCTGATATCTTTTTACTAGACTATTTTTTATTTATTAGGATTGACAAATAAAACAATATCTGTTGCTTTGTTAATAAAGAAACGACATTTAAAGTTTATTATTAGTCAATTCCTAAATACAATTTATTTGACACCATTTAATCTTTACGACAATTATAAGTATTATTCAAAATTGACAGTTGACATAAAAATAATTTCTTCTTCTAAGTACCATGCTTTAAATACAATATAAAAGAGATTGTAATACATTCTCTTTACATATATAAAGCCATCTTTCTCATTAAGATGAGGATTCAAGGAAACAAGTGCCTTGAAGCAAAATCTGTTTACATCATTAAACTTTATTGTTCCGGCGTCAACCATATTCTGGTCTCATAGGGGTGCGGTGGGCGTTGCGGGAGGGGTACAGACATTGCTAAGATTTTGCTTAACCACATCAAGCGGGTAATAAGAGGTATATGCATACTTACAATATTTAATTAAATTATGTGAATTTTGCCTCGGAATTTTGATGTTCTCTTGGTAAACCTGAAGCGGTAAAACCGAATTAATTAAATTGTATTGTAATTAAATTATATGGCAACTTAGTTGGGCGTAATATGGACTGTCGAGACGATAGCTACATACATACATATACACTCACGCCTGTAATAAGTATGTAGGTAGAGGTGTGCCCAGTACACCGCTTTTCGCCGTTTTTATTACCGTACCATAATGTGATAGGGGGCGAACCTATCGCTATACCGGGCACAATTCCAGACTCCGGGCTGATACTGAGTATTTCTAAATAGAAAAAACCCAATATCACTAAACCTGACCCGGGGAATGTACCCGAGACGTCAGCACAGCAGACGTAACGCATGCGCAATAACACCTGCGCCATCAAGGCAGTCTGGGTGTTATGAAACTAAAAGCAGTTCCATAGACCATATTCCAACGATCCAAGATAATTGTATCCCACTGTGGGATCAGGGTTATATGAATCACTATTTAAAAAAATAATAAAATCATTGAAACTCGGATAAATTAATAATAAAATGATCAATTGTCTCCATACTAGAACTATATATTCCTATGACGATGATGCTTATCTGGCTCGAAGGACCACATTCAATTTTAAAACGAAAATTTTGACATTAATAATAAAATTATCAATAATAAATATTGTTATGTTACTAATTACAACGAACTACAAAATAGCTGGATCGAAATAAAAATGTTGCCAACAATATGATTCGTATTTTACCCCATTTTCGGTCGGAGGAAATTCGAACTGAGTGTTATTGAGAGATAAGGAAGAAAATGTGCTTATTTATGACATCGCCATTAAGCATGACTAAAGGGCTCAGAACGATTATAGCTAAAGTATTCGTTTAAGGGACCTCTAAATTAACGACTTATTTACAATATAATAAGTACCATTACAAAAAAAAGAGATGGAGAGACGAACTGGATGCATTCGAAAGACAATGGCGGAAGCTGACTGAAGAGCGAATTAAGTGGAGGAATAAAAGGGAGGCCTTTGCCCAGCAGTGGGATACTAAAAAAAGGATAGCTAAAAAAGGTACCATTGTTTCCATGTAAGCGAACGTTGCTAATTGCACCTCCATATAAATTCGATTTTGCTCAAAATATTCAAACTAACTTAGTCTAGAGATGGAGCATTGAAACAGAACACGTAGTGAAGCCACGCTGATGATGGTTCTGTCATCTGTGAGAATTGACCGCCTCGATTGGGTTATTACTGTTGGGTTTCATACTGTGTGAGAGATTATTAAAAGCTAAGTAATATATTAGGATAACATAAGTTTAGATTAAGAACGAGAGCAGCGATAGCCTAGATGGTAGTGGTACGGACTGTCAAGACGAAAGTCGTATGTTCGAAACCCAAATGGCATACACTTCTAACTTTTCTAAAGTTAGGAGTGTATTAAATGTTAATTATCGCTCGCTTTAACGGTGAAGGAAAACATCGCGAGGAAACCTGCATACCTGAGAATTTTCATAAGAATTTCGAAGGTATGTGAAGTCTACCAACCCGCATTAGGCCAGCGTGGTGGACTAAAGCCTAAGCCCTCTCACTAGTAGAGGAGGCTCGTGCCCAGCTGTGGGACAGTGTTTAATATAGGGCTAGTATTATTATTATTAAGTTTAGATTTAAGACTAAACTGTATTGAGTGTTTTATATATTATTAAAAGTAATTATTATTATTATAGATTCCCATAGGCTCAAATATTCTGCCCTTTCCCAATCTCTATTTCTTTCCCTTATGGAAACACACGCATTCTTCTACTGTGAGTATTTGTAAGTGATGAGACAAACATAGCAAACATATTTTATTGATTGAAATAAAACTTATTGTTTCGTAACCGTGTTCCTTTTCTAATTATATCGTTTAAATTATTCCTGCAATTAATTTAATTGGGAAGGAGCGACCAAGTTCACATTCGCACACGGGTGTGCGTAAGACCCGGCACCGCGCGCCATCTAGCGAAAGGAAAGCAAACCACCCTACGCGTGCCATGGCGCCCTCTACGACAACTTGGCGAACATCTTCCTGTTTTGCCTCCGAACGGCGCGGCGCGTGCACAAAAACCGAAAATCATACCGTTTTACTAAGTGACGGAATCCGAACTCTTTTATTATTGCCTAAGAAGCTCTTCCTGCAGTACTGCAGGTGTATTAACGTTAGTAAAGTGCCTAAAGTAGAAACTTTCAAGTGACTCGAAGCGGTGACGCGGCGGTCACCAACCACCAGGAGCGGGACACTCCGGGACTTCGAGAACATCAGCCCGTGAGTACCTTACCAGTTTGCATTGGTTGCAGGAAATAATTTTTCCCCCGTCAAGGCTTGGTTAATTTCCTATCTTGCGATTGGAGGAAGCCTTGTCCCATATGTACGAATCCCGTACACTTATTATACAATTTTTATCACAGTTTATTCACACTTTTTGGTACCGACTATTCTAATACTTCATTGTCACGGGGCGGACTGAAAAATAAACTGCGACAAAATCTATATTAGTTTTATTTAAATATCTAATATTCACGTTGACATTAGAAACCATCTTTGAAACAAGACAAAAGAGCTTTACATGCAAGTATAATAATACTTTTTATTATTGTAGTATTTCGCTTTATAAATGTCTGAAAAGAACTGTAGGCCTACTCTTGAAATCAATTCCAATCTCGAGCTCGATACAGTTTCAATTCCAATCTAAAAATATTGGAACATTAGCTCATTCAACTAAATGAAATAGAATATTTACGAACTAGCGATCGTAAACACTCTATTTCATTTAGTTATAAAAAAATTCGCCGTATTCAGTTAAATTGTGCGATGGTGTTGTTCAAGAGTGCCAATTATACAATTTTCGATCCTAATCTCAATTTTAAATTGGAATCGAATGTCAAAAGTAACCCTCCTGAAAACAGCAACTCTAAAAGAAGGCGGGGCAACGTCTGCCGGGTCCACTAGTTATATTATACGAAATATTATGTTTGTTAGGTTATAGTTACCTACATAACTTTATTAGCGAGGTTTTCACTTGTTATTGCTGACCCACATTTTCAGTGACAACTTGACAGTAATTTCTCCCCAGTTTTTCCCTCTTTGTAACTTTATTCCATCATAATGAATGGTACATTTCCACATTCCTAAATGACTGAAAGAGATATTCATATTTTTTCCCTTCCTAATGCCAATATGCACTCGGGATTTGAATGAAAAATGTTGTGGATTTATGAAATGTGAGCGAAAAATATTTGTTAACACCTTTTGGTATATTTGATTTATTAACCTCTTATCAAATGGCGTCTGTCTCAAAGTAAACGGCTTAGAAAGTGTCTACTGTGTGTATATTTATCAACAAATAAAAATTGTACATACATTCATATACACTCACCCCTGTAATCCCCGAAGGGGTAGGCAGAGGTGTAACCAGTACACCCACTTTTCGCCGAATTTCGGTCCCATAATGTGATAGGGGGCGAGCCTATCGCCACACCGGGCACCATTCCAGACTCCGGGTTAATACTGAGTATTTCTTGGTAGAAAAACCCAATATCACTTTACCCGACCCGGGGATCGAACCCGAGACCTCAGCACAGTAATCGTAACGCATGCGCAATTACAACTGCGCCACCGAGGCAGTCAAAAAATAAAAATGGTGTAATCCATAAATGTAAGGAATTTGAGAAAACTTACACACGACCCTATATTTATTATCATAATATGGGGAGGATATCTATGTGTGCATACATATACATATACTTGCAAGTAAATAAATATAATAGAATATCTTCTTTATTCACCATGTAGGCATATAAAAGGCACTTATGACAGGTCAAAACGCAAATGGAAATTCTCCATACGGAATGAAAAATTATGGTTAATGGCGTAGGAATTTGGCATTCACCGTTAAGGGCTGGTAAGCAGGGATACAACAACGAGGATAGGACTGGAAAAGGAGAAAAGAGGATGACCGGCAATTTAAAGGAATCGTGGACACAAATTTCAAACATGAGCAAGTAATGTGTTATTTATTCGAATTGAAAACTAAAACAAATTGTGATCGTCCGATCTGGAATTTGAAATGAGAACGATATTGATTTCTTAGCTTAGGTACGCTACAACTATTGGATTATCCGATTGGGACCTAACATTACATGTTTAAAAGATCCCCGGGTTTGGACGGCAGCACGGGTGGTTGGCCTCTTTCTGCATGGGCGCTTCTCGTCCCGGGAACTCGGAGCCGTCCCTAATGCGCCAAAAAAGGACACAGGGTTTTTAGTTAGTATCAAAGCGACAAAAAAACTGTTTCAAAGATACGGAAATTACAAGGTTTTCAGAGAAAATTTAAATCCAGCGAGTTGGTAACTTATTAATTTATTTTCAAGGACGTTTCCAATTTTTGTATGTTATTGACATGCCCGGAATTTTAGTACCAATATTTCAAAGTATTCATGGCCATCATATTTTGTAACCCACCACAATTATTCTGTGAATTTTCTTGCATTCGTCACGTTTTTTTACCACCTTGGCTGCAACCAAGCTTACGACCCGCCTGATGGTAAGCGGTTACCGTAGCCTATGGACGCTTGCAACACCATGAGCATCACATGCGCGTTGCCGACCCTAAACTACGGTCTTACTATATAGAGAACTTGTGACCTTATATGCTGAAAGTATGCCTTTATTCTCACTACTTACACGCTGTAAATAAGGGTCAACTAAAGTTAAGGAATGATCGGTGAAAATATGATCGGTGAAATAATTAATACGCCATTAAATTCTTATAGCCCGAGGCGTTATATCGGAAGCCTGGGCTGCCTTTTACGACCATGGTAGGTTCATAGTTTAATTATTGTTTTATTATCCACGTAATAGTACTCTGACGTCATAAAAATTCCATCGGCGTTCGGCGACATAAATAACAATGATCTTGAATGCCATAAAATTGGACACATTTTATTATCCGATGTTGATTAATGTTATCCTTTGATTGAACGTGAATTCGTCATGTAGTTGCCTGCTGATTCAAAAGTAAAGGGATAGGGATCTCTTTTGAGTTCGATTTTTTTTCAGCCTAGTATCACGCGGCTTAATATAATAATAAATAAATAAATAACACCCAACAGTACACATAGCCCCGATCTCACACTAAGATACGAGTCTTGTGTCGTGGGTACCAAGGACTACGAGAGACTTTCGGTCTCACAATACCCAGACCCCTGAGACAAATATCTGTCTGTCACACAAACATTTGTCCCGGTGTGGGAATCGAACCCACGGCCTCTCGTTTCACAGCCGGCTACTCGCCTACTGCGCCACGAAGGCTGTCAAAATAATAATAATATGTGTTTAGAGACTGAGATGTATGTACTTAATATAAGGAACATTGTTATATAAAGGATTGCTTATGCTAATAAATAATAGTATGTAACCAGACTTCGTTGTGTTTCAATCCTCCGCCAGAGCCAACCTTTACATGGCGACCCTGCCGAAAGGCGACACCGTGCGCGCGCTCATCTGACACGAGTGTTCCGTATAAGGACCGACATTTAAAAACATCAATTGGTATTATACATCATGGAACTATTTTATTTTTTTGCGAACAGTTATTACGACGTGTTTAAAGCACAACACTATATAAAATGGGACAAAAACAGTCCAAAGAAGAAGTTATAATTGCCCAAAACGCGGCTGGAGGCACGAATAATGCCTCAATAGAGGAGCTACGAGCCAACATATCTACTACAAATATTCTAATGTGCATCATTGTAATCTGTGTGGCAGTCGGCATACTTTTTATGGTTTTTCGAATTTATCGAAAGTGCCATCTACGTTGGATTCGCCAGGAGATTGAGCAAGGTGGAAATGGAGGAAGGCGACTATCTTTCCGACGGTGCCAGATCAACCCGGAATTAAAGATCAGCAACGGCAAAGTTTGAGAAGCAGACGTCCCAAGTCCAGTGCAGTGTGGTGTCAACAAATCAAGAGGAAATCGGCATACAATGAGATATAATGGACACTATAGATATACCTATTAATATATTATATTTTACATTATTTGTTATATAAATATTTATGTGTGTAATATTTATATGCATCATATTTTTTTTATATGTACTTTCAGATTTGAATTTGAATTGAAAACCCAGGTGAGCTAATTCTCATTATTATATTATAATATTTTAGAATGGAATAGTCCTTTATGGCAATAAATTTAAAAAAGTTGTGTGAAGATTTATTAGTAATAAGAAAATACTTAATTAAAATTGGCCCTTCTCGAAGACATGGTAGTATATTAAAAAAGAAGCTTAATGAGGCCAATGTAATTGTTCAACAATATAATAGTTACTTAGATAATATAACTAAAATAAAGAGTTTTGATAGTAACGAAGATATACTAATAGTAAAATATTGTGAAGATTTTAATAAGTTATATAAAGAAATTTCTAAAATGTGTGAATCGGAAACTTCAGATTGTTCAAAAATGGACAAGTTTGACATGAAAGTAGCGTTGAACTTATTACCAGTCATGATTGATGAACAGGAAAATACAGAGCAATTAATTGATGGTATAGAATTTTACAGTACCGGCATTGATAATGAATCTCAAATGCGTTTAATTTCTTTTGTACTCAAAACGAGATTGTCAAAAGCAGCCAAATTAAAATTGGCCAATAAATATAATAATATTTCAGATCTCTTAGACGATATGAAAAAAATGTTATTACCAAAAAAGTCTGCCAGTGCATTGCAAAAGCAACTCTTAGGTTCAAAACAAAATGATTTGTCGATTGACAAATTCGGCAAAACATTAAATGAAATGTTTGTTGACCTTACCATTTCGCAGTCTGAAGGGAACACAGAAAAATATAATGTGTTAAAATCAGTCAACGAAAAACAGGCCATTAGGCAATTTAGTGAGGGATTACGAAATCGTAGGATCGGTACAGTTATTTCAGCTCAGAAATTTGATAATCTGAAAGATGCAATTCAGGCCGCTATTGATGAAGATGTGTCATCACCAAACTCAACTAATGATGTATTGACAATGAGACGTGAGAATAAAAAATACCTAATACACAATTTCAGGCAGCCTCAGTTCCAGACCATCCGAAGAGGTACGTATAATGCTGGTCGTGGGCACGGACGAGGCCCTGGTCGGTGGTCGCAGCCAAACGTCACCCCTGCTGGCATCAAGCAGTTGCCGCAGCAACACCATCCACGAGGGATGACGTCCAGAAATAGACCACAATACCGAGGTAATACGTTTCATAATAAATATAGAGGTCATACGTCATCATTTAGAGGACACATTAGGGTATTAGATAATGATTCACATCCCCAACCAAGTTCCTCAATGCAACAAAATGGATACGAAAATGAGTTTTTTCGTCCCTAAAAATTATAGCATTTTGGCAAATGGTAGTGGTTATTGTGTAGAGTTAATTTATAATCAAAGTTATGTTTCTACTTGGCTCATAGATACAGGCGCATCCATCTCAGCGATAAAACATAAACATGTTCTCAATTTCGACGTTCCAATCTATAAAGAAAACATAACCATAAATGGAATTGGTGGCAAAGTCCAAGCTATTGGATACATTTATTTACATTTCTCAATTGATGGGCAAAGCATTAATCATAAGTTTTATGTATTTGATACCTTACCTTGTAAGTCACATGGAATTCTAGGACAAGACTTTTTAGGAAAGTATAGATCAGTTGTCGATTTTAACAACAAAACTTTATCATTATTGCATAATAATTCTAAGCAAACATTTTTAAAGTTAATAGATTCAATGGATTATTTAATATCCTTACCCGCTAGGTCAGAATCAATACATTACATTGAAACTAACTTAACAGAGGAAAGCGTAATATGTTCGAAAGAAATTCAGGAAGGCGTTTTTATTGCGAGTGCATTAGTCAAACCAATTTGTGGTAAAATACCAATTAGAGTATTGAACTCCACGACTAAAGATTTAAGTTTATCTGAGATAAATCTTGATATACATAGTTCGAAAGAATATGATATTTGTAATTTTGGTCATAATGAGAAAAATGCATTACGAGTTAAACAATTATTTTCAAAATTAAATTTGACTCATTTAAACAAAGAAGAAAAGATTAATATAGAAAACTTATGTGCTAAATATTCCGACATTTTTTATTTGGAAGGAGATAAGTTATCAACCACTAATATTTACCAACATGTTATTGAGTTGAAACCAAACACTCAGCCAATATATTCAAAACCGTATAGGTTGCCACATTCTTTGAAAAATGAAATAAAAAATCAGATTGATAATATGATTAAGGAAGGGATTATTGAGCCTTGTCAAAGCGAATGGTCTAGTCCCATCTTATTAGTGCCAAAGAAATCCGATATTAATGGAATCAAACAATGGCGCTTGGTTATTGATTATAGAAAGCTAAATAATTGTATACATGATGACAAATTTCCTCTTCCAAATATTACGGAAATATTAGATTCACTTTCCGGTTGCATGTATTTTTCGCATTTGGATCTTCATCAAGGATATTATAATGTTAATTTAGATCCCAATTGTCGCAAATATACTGCCTTTTGTTCAGGTCAGTATCAAATGACTAGGATGCCTATGGGGCTAAAAACTAGTCCTAGTTCTTTTTCACGCATGATGACTTTAGCAATGACGGGGTTAACATATGAAAAATGTTTGGTATACCAGGATGATTTAGTCTGTTTTAGCCGTGATTTATCGAGTCATGTTAAAAATCTTCAAGATATTTTTGAAAGATTACGTAAAGTCAATTTAAAGTTAAACCCGCAAAAATGTAATTTCTTACAAAAAGAAATATTATATTTAGGTCATATTGTGACACCAGACGGTGTGATACCTGATCCACATAAAATAGAAGCTGTTAAAAATTATCCTGTTCCGACAAAAGTCGAGGATGTTAAACGATTTGTAGCATTCGTTAATTATTATAGGAAATTTATACCGAATTTTGCAACAAAAGCTCATCCGTTAAATAATTTATGTAGGAAAAATATAGTTTTTAAATGGGATGACAAGTGTCAAAAATCTTTTGAATTATTAAAACAGAACTTAATTTCACACCCCATACTACAGTATCCGGACTTTTCTAATAATAATCAATTTATTTTGCAAACTGATGCATCCGGATATGCCATTGGCGCAGTTTTATGTAATGGCGATAGAAAACCTGTGGCATATGCTAGTCGAAGTCTTAATGACGCGGAAAAAAGGTATCCTACCATTGAAAAAGAATTACTAGCGGTTGTCTGGGCAGTAAAACATTTTCGCCCTTATTTATATGGCCGTAAGTTCAAGATTCATACGGATCACAAACCACTTATTTATTTATTTGGTATGCGCGATCCGTCTAGCCGATTAATGAAATTTAGAATTATTTTAGAAGAATACGATTTTACGATTGAATATCTTAAAGGTAAACACAATGTCGTAGCTGACGCTCTTTCTCGGATAAAGATAACGTCAGAAATGTTAAAAGAAATGAACCAAGGGGTAGTAAATGTAATGACGCGAGGTCAAAAAGCTAGGCAAGCACGGGATGCTATTATTTCTCAGAACAATTGGCTTGATCACCCAAAAGTTGTGGAAATATATAGTAAACCGAAGCAGCTTACTGAATTACGTTTTAGTAGCTCAAATGAATTAATACGATATCGTAAATTAAAGGAGATTAAGCACGAAAGTAAATGCTTATGTTATGTGCCTTCAAAAAATACTATATTTATCAATTTAGCTTCTCGATCACAATTATCGCCAGGCGAATTTGTGAGAGAACTGAATTTATTTTGTGAAGGAATTAATATAGAGGAAATATATTTCATAAAAAATAGTAACAATAATATTTTTATAGAGAAAGTGATAAAAGAGATAAGGAGTATAGATAAATGGTCCGGACCACGATTTTGTATTTTAAGAGATGTTGAGAGAATAAATAATAAAGACGACCAACGTGTAATCCTAAATGATTTCCATCTTTTGCCCACAAGTGGCCACGCGGGCATAAGACGGATGTTAAATAATATTAAAAAATATTATTTTTGGTCAGGTCTTGAAGTTGATGTTACAGAATTTGTAAAACGATGCGATAAATGTCAAAAAGAGAAACATTCGTCACATCATACTAAAGAACCTATGACGATTACCACAACAGCCAATTCGGCATTTGAAAAAATTTACTTAGATATAGTAGGTCCGTTAGAAAAAGATTACAATAATTATATGTACATTTTAACTATACAATGTGAATTAAGTAAGTATATAGAAGCTTATCCATTGTTAACAAAAACTACGAGTGAAGTAGCTAGGAGTTTTGTTAATAATTTTATTCTCAGATACGGTATTCCGAGAGAAATTGCTACAGACCGAGGAACAGAGTTTCTATCATCTACAATGAAAGAGGTTTGTAAACTTTTAAATATTAACCAGTTACAATCTACAGCATATCACCATCAGAGCATCGGCGCCTTGGAAAATTCTCACAAACATTTGGGTAATTTTTTACGAATACATACTGAAAAGCACCCAGAGACATGGAACACATGGCTTCCTTTTTGGTGTTTCTCATATAATACATCTGTACATACTGAAACTAAATTTACACCTTTTGAATTAGTTTTTGGCAAGAAATGTGTATTACCATCGAATCTTACATCAGGTCAAGTAGACCCGTTGTATAACTTCGATAACTATCCATTAGAGTTAAAGTATAGAATACAAACGTCACAAAAAGAGGCACGCGATAATTTAATTGTCAGTAAAATAAAAAGAAAAGCTAAGTATGATCGTAATATTAATCCTGTAGCATACAAGCCAAATGACTTAATTTTAATTAGAAATGAATCCGGCAATAAGTTCCAAAGTATATACTCAGGTCCATTTAAAGTAATCAGAGAATGCTCACCAAATGTAGAAATATTGAAAGATAACAAACCATACGTTATACATAAAAACAGGACAAAATTGTATTTTCAGCCTGTTACAGTATAAAAAAATAAAAGTTTGTCTATTAATATTAAGTAGATATATTCATATAATACCATGTAAGCAAATATAACATTAATTTTGTATCGTATCTATATTTTTATTAAACTTTGTATTATGTTGTGTATCCTAATGTATTGATAAGAAGTATAAACATATTATATAAAAAAAAAAAAAAAACTTTTATAAACTGTATAAGTAGTTATCTAGACCTATATGTTGTTATAAGTAAAAATAAAATAAATTGCATTCATTTTATTTTTTTTTGTTTGCCAGGAAGGTGAGATGTATGTACTTAATATAAGGAACATTGTTATATAAAGGATTGCTTATGCTAATAAATAATAGTATGTAACCAGACTTCGTTGTGTTTCAATCCTCCGCCAGAGCCAACCTTTACAAGACATTTATTTTCTAAAAAATATCAGGGGTAAGTATATGTTTATATTTCTTTACTACAATAAAGAGATAAAATTAGAAGGTAAGGTTTGCTGGTGGTAGGATATTGATATTCGCCCGGATAGAGACCACCGTACATAGGTTGTAAAACCCGCCATAGTGGCACACACAAGTGTGTCACGTTCCGGGATCAGCCAGTGCACATCCGATTTTTGTCTTGCGGCCTTCTGAGTACTCTGACACTAGACCCTCGACCGCTCCTTCACCTTGCCCATGGCGTAGTGTGAAGAAGTAGGCCGGCATGATTGTGTTGAGTAGCGGGGATAGAATGTCTCTCGCTACTCGATACTCGAATTGGAGGGCACTACGTTTACCACCAGGTGTAGTGAGGTCACTTTGCCATGCCAGGATAAAAAAGGTAATCCCTGCTACTGATACGATTTCAATTTTATTAACTGAATTGAATTTTATGAGCTTACGTCATCGACATACGAATGTTAACTATATCTGTTGCTCCAATATGAGCTGTTGCTCGCGGCTCCGCCCGCGTGGAGGTCATGTTTGGGAGAAAAAGTATACAATACAAAATACCAATTTTCATGCGTTTAACTTAAAAAATGACGGATTTTCATACATACATACATCCCCTATTTTACCCCCTTAGGGGTGGTATTTCCAAAAACCCTTTCTTAGTGGATGCCTACGTCATAAAAGGTACCTACTGTGAAAATTTCAAGTCTCTAACCCCATCGGTTTTGGCTGTGCGTTGATCGATCAGTCAGTCAGTTTCTTCTTTTAATACAGATTACGCGTAAGATATGCACGTAAGACTCTTTTTGGATATGTGACCTACTTGCTTGTTGACCTGCGTCGATTGTAACAAAATAAAGGAAGATTTATGGGTCCAATATATAACTACTTTTATGAAGTCGGTTTTCAGGTTGACAGCCTCCGTGGCGCAGTTGGCGAGTAGCCGACTGTAAAACGAGAGGCCGTGGGTTCGATTCTCATAACGGGACAAATGTTAGCGTGACAGATATTTTTTTCCGGGTCTGGGTGTTGTGAGAACGTGCGTCTCTTGTAGTCCCCGATACCCACAACACAAGACTCGTATCTTAGTGTGGGGTCGGGGCTATGTGTGTGACTGTTGGGTGTTATTTATTTATTAGATCTGTTGATCATTTCTTAGTAAATTCTGTGCCCACTAAATGGCACTAATCAACGATACATTTTGTGTGTAATTTACTCGTACAACTTTGTGAACTTAATTTTCTTTGATATTGTCAAATTGATTTAAAGCTTTCAGGAAATGACCTTGTTCTTTCTTTAAAAATGAGTGTAGGATGCTTTTACTAATGCCGGTGGTTCCTCATTATCTGTTGGCCGACTTCCATATCTGCCTTTGTACATTAACAATGAAATATTTCGGTGCTATTGTTTCAATAGTAGTCAATTTTGAGGGTTATTTGTCTTTTTTTTAGCAAACGTCATCGTATATTTTGTTATAACCATACTTAACTATTGTTACTATTCCATTATATAAAAATCGAGTGTCACTGTGTTTGTACACGCAAATCTCCCAAACCATCCGACAGAAATCAATGAAATTGTGCAAATTTGTAAGGTTGATTTCGGTTTCAAACATAGGATAGTTAGAAGATTTATCGTGATCATTTTTTATTAGACGTCCTAAAATACATAAAACCACGAATTTTACCTTCCTCACACCGACGTAAATAGGTTCTATATAAAATGCAGTCTGTATTGAAGGCAGTATGTAGCAGGACAACGTCTTACCGGGCTGTTATAAAAATAAAAAACAATGGAGCCTGACTATTAAAAAAAGCGATGATGACAAATAAATATTATATACGCCCAACAGTCACACACATAGTTCTGACCCTACACTAGGTAAAACTTAGGAACTTCGAGGGACTGCGGTCCCACAACACCCATACCCGAAACATATATCTATCTGTCTTTCACACACATAATGTGGGAATTGAACCCACGGCCTCTTGTTTCACAGCCAGCTACTCGCCTGCTACGCCTCAGAGGCTGTTAAATGACGATAATCCTCAAGGCACAGTGTGTAGAAGCTAATGAGCAGGCCGGCACGATCGTGTCGAGTAGCGAAGTACAGTTGTCTCTCGCTACTTGATAATTTAACTTGACGGCACCATTTATTAGGTGCAGTGTGGTCACTTTGCCAGGATAAAATAATAATGACACTTGACTACTATCCTTGAAACAGCCTAAGTAAAACAAACTTAAATACTTTGTCTTCTAAGAGTAGCAATATGTTATTTAGGACAAGCAATACAATAAATTGTTCTTGGCAGCGAATCACTTTTGTTCACAACTTTTGTGCCTTTTGGGGTATAGGTAACTGTCATCACAGTTCTATATAAATAATAAATATTTATTGAATCTATAAAATATTATGAGTGACTAACTGAGTTGCTATGTAAGTTGCATAATTTAAAAGGCACATGAACAATGATTAACTCTTATAATTTTTTTTTTAAACATTGTCCAACTGCTGGTCACGGGCCTCCTCTACTAATGAGAGGGGTTAGGCCTTAGTCCACCACGCTGGCCTAATGCGGGTTGGCAGACTTCTCATACCTTTGAAAAATTCTCAGATATGCAGGTTTCCTCACGATGTTTTCCTTCACCGTTAAAGCAAGCGATAATTAACATTTTAATACACACATAACTTTAGAAAAGTCAGAGGTGTATGCCACTTGGGTTTCGAACCTACGACTTTCGTCTTGGCAGTCCGTACCGCAACCAACTAGGCTATCGCTGCTATATTATATGATTAACTCTAAATAATAATTTATTTAATGATCACTGTTATAAATTATAATATAGAGTGTAGTGATCATTTAGAGCGTAACGTTACCCCATGTCAGGGTCTATGTACTAAATACGGCTTAATAATAAATAGCTGCTATCTAATATTCATATCCTACTCCACCCGCCATAGTGGCACATGCAAGAGTGTCGCGTTCCGGGATCAGCCAGTGTACATCCGGTTTTTGTCGGGGATATTTAGTTGGGGTACGATGATTGGCCATTCTGCTGCCTTCTGAATACTCTGACACTAGACCCTGGACTCCTTCTTCACCTTCTTGTCCATGGCGTAGTGTGAGGAAGCAGGCCGGCATGATAGTGTTGAGTAGCGGGGGATACATTTTCTCTCGCTCCTCAATACTCTAATTGGACGGTACTTCGCTTACCATGAGGTGCAGTGTGGTCACTTTGCCGTACAAGGATTAAAAAAATGCTATGAATACGGGCAGCATGACTCTCTAAGCAGGGCCGACGTGATTAAACAGATTACAACACACTGACTGCACTACTGCGCTGGTCACAAACTGGTAATGAACTGACTACTGGAACTCCGTGGCGGTCTCTTTTATAGCAACGCAACCTTCATCCTGCTCAATCTACAACTTATTAACATACCCGTAGTTATTTTCTAAAATACTTTCGATATACCTTCCGTATTTCTAATAATTGGGAACTACCCTAAAAATACATTATTTAGACTCCGTTAATCGTAATGATTATGTTTAAGCGAATATCAAACAATGAAATAAAACAATTTTTATATAATACTTGCGGACCGTGCAGACGTCGTCCTGCCCTTAAAAGCAGCGCCACACCGACTGCAGCGCCATCTGCCGGACTGATTTGTAAATCTAAACAATCCAGGGTGCCACCCAAATGCATGCAAATCATTCATCATTCATTCAAATCGGTCCAGCCGTTTAGGAGAAGTTCAGTGACATACACACGTACAGTAGAATCATAACATAGTATAAAACAAAGTCGCTGCCGCTGTCCGTCCCTATATATGCTTAAATGTTCAAAACTGCTTTTTTTTAATAGATAGAGTGATTCAAGAGGAAGGTTTATATGTATGATACATGCATAATATTGTAGTGAAACACTGATGAATATACAGGTTTCTGGATTGTACACCTTTTCTTACAAAAACAACCTTCACGCGGGCGGTGCCGCGAGCAACAACTAGTTATATGTATAAAGATAAAGATGTATGTGTGACGACAAGGCTGTAAAATGTCAAAACGTCGGGACTAGATGTAAAACAAACCGCAATACAATCTATAAAACATAGTTTTATTTCAATCCGTCAATCTTTTTACTCTACCGTCCGTTCGGAATGCAATTTCGCTAGAGACTGAAGGGAAAAATAGCGTTGCTGTTTTAAAAAACAACGTATCTAAGCTAAAATATACAACTTATATTATTATTATATTTAATTTATATTTTTTAATTATAATAAATCAGTGAAATTTATATCGCTATAAAAAGGACTCTCCATATTTAAAAAATATTTTATTCTATTTAGTTCAGCTAGCTATTAAAGCGTGTTATTTTAGTTTTTTTTTACTAGGTATTGTAATGAGTTTTATTTCACAATCTTGCAATAAGGCAACTTAACATACATTGAGCTGATCTAATCTAACGTAATTAAACTAAAATTGTATAATAATTCTATTACCAAAAAAAAGAAAAAGAGCACCGCAAGAGTTTCTTGTCCGTTCTTCTCTAGCGAAACTGCAATCCGAACCGGCGGTAGAGTAAAAATTTACTGAATCTAAATGTATAACATTTCATGGATTCAATAAATATTTGATTTTGATTTGGTTTTGTAGTTTATGGTACTCTTCTCATCATTAGAGGAGGTCTGAGCCTAACATACGCTACTTTTTACCCGGAAAAATGTATAGTTCCCGTGGAATAGATTTGTTGTTGTTTTTCATACAGCAAGCATCGATATGATTTTTTGCATGTATTTTATGGATCAGAGAATGACATGGATGATTGATGATGATTTTTATCCTAGAAAAATGCACCGTACCTATGGGTTAGCGAAATACAGAATGTAATAGCTTAAGATGACTCCATGGATTTTATAACCTTTCTTTCTAGTAATTTTAAAGTTAACAATAAATTCTCATTAAACATTACAAATTTCAATGTCACCTTAGTCTCTTGGTTTAGTAATTCTGTATATACACTAGGCTTAGGCACTGAATCAGTTTCAACAAACCCTCTTCGACATTCTCCTATGAATATTCAATTACTTCAAGCAAATATTATGGAAGTTTCAAGCAGAGGATATTTCCAATAAATCATGCTCTATACAATGTTTTGTAGGTTTTTTTATCAGTGCGTGTTTTTTTGAGTGGTAAAATATAATTATATTATAACACCCAACAGTTACACACATAGCCCCGATCCCACACTAAGATACGAATCTTGTGCCGTGGGTATCAGGGACTGTCAGAGACTTTCGGTCTCACAATACCCAGACCCCGGACACAAATATCTGTCTGTCACACAAACATTTGTCCCAGTATGGGAATCAAACCCACGGCCTCTCGTTTCACAGCCGGCTACTCGCCTACTGCGCCACATAGGCTGTCAACTAATTAACTAACTGTCAATTAATAGAACTTAACAATATAATTGTAATTTAAATACTTTTATTTTGAAACCAATCTCTGATATCTGGCGTAAAACTAAATAAAACAAATACAGTTATTAAATGCTGAAGTATTACCAAAATAGGGTATTTGACAGTTTTTGAAAATTGATGGACATCGATAGAGGACTCTTCACTTATAGCCCCCGTAATATTTTTATTATTGAAATATACTCAATTTATATAAATTCCGTGATGAATTTTTTTTATATATAATTTCGCGCTAAAACGCGTTGTCACGTGACATTATCTCTATGTGACGTCATCGCACATATACAAACATTCGTGACACCTAACAACATAACAAATTATTTGCTTTTATCTGTTAGTTTTTCCATAAAAATGAATGAGCCAGCATATAAAGATAGTTCAATGCCTTTGTGTAAAAACTCAACACTAAATCCCGATAAATTGTTCATCCATGTGCCAAAATCAAAAGTTTTAAGAAAAAAGTGGCAGATTTCGACTATCAGCCCTTGTAATGCCTTCTTCCATTCTTATAGAAGACTTGAAGACGAAATTAACACGTTTCCACACGTTTACACATCGAAAAATATGTTCTTCCTTACAATTTTATTTGTCGTTGGATGCAATGTTTATGTGCGATGTCGTCACGAGTAATGGCGGCCGGTATTGCTACGTTTTTGGCACCGAGTGATACAGATTAAAAATTCTAAACTTTAAGGACGAAAATAAAATGTTTATAATACATTTAAAATAAAAAAACGTATTTAATAAATATGTTTGCCCACTATCCTTTCTCCTAGAGCAGTTTTATATTTTTTGGTTACACCAGTCAAACACCCTATTATTGAGCGGGCGTTGTCACTAAACCGAACATTAGTTGATTTTTTATTGTTGTTATATTACGTTAGTAGTCAAAAAAAATATTAATTTATTTTAATGATTAGTCGCAGTATTTATCTACATACATACATACATATACACTCACGCCTGTAATCCCCGAAGGGGTGGGCAGAGGTGTAACTAGTACACCCACTTTTCGCCAAATTTCGGTCCCATGATGTGATAGGGGGCGAGCCTATCGCCATACCGGGCACAGATTCCAGACTCCGGGCTAATACTGAGGAATTTCTAGATAGAAAAACCCAATATCACTTTACCCGACCCGGGGATCGAACCCGAGACCTAAGCACAGCAGGCGTAACGCATGCACAATTACAACTGCGCCACCGAGGCAGTCAAAATATTTAATGTAGCGCAAAAGTATTCTTGGTTTTAATACATTTTTATTTTGTTAACATATAAGTTTGCCTAGTGGAGTTTGATATACCTTAGAAATGTTTCTAGAGAAAAGGCATGACGACAATAACAAAAATATACTGAAATAATAATATTTAATGAATAAGTTTGTTAAAAAGAATTGAAATATTTAAATCGAGTTTGTTTTTATTATAGTAGCGATAGTAGTAGTTGGTTGCGATACGGACTGTCAAGACGAAAGTCGTATATTCGAAACCAGTCCAAATTGGATACACCTCTGACTTTTTTAAGGTTACGTATCTATTCATTGTTAATTATTGCTTGTTTTAACGCACAGTAAACCTCGTGGAACACCTAAGATTTTTATAAGAATTTCAAAGGTATGTGAAGTGTACTAACACACACTAGGCCAGCGTGGTGGTCTAAGGCCTAAACCCTCTCATTAGTAGCCCTCGCTACTCAACACAATTGGCTTGCTGTAGCTTGTGTAGCTTCTTCACACTAAGATTTGGGGCTATTTTCTATGAATTTGTGATACCAACCCCGTCCAGACGACTGCTCATAATTCTCGCTATAGTCAAATCTATCTGTCTGTAATAGTGTCTCTACCTGGTTAATAAGGTCGTGATTACATGAGACTTGGTGCAGTCTGGAATTTCATTTTACCTCTAGATATGTTTTACAACACAACATGAAATAAGTGTCGAGTTAAGTGAAAGGAAAATGGACGCTTTCTGAAACGATCCTTCTCCTTGTATGAGTCAAATAATATATGAATACGTATATTTGCTCTGCTATTTCATCACCCTTTTTCGATGTTTGATGTATCGTTCGAGGATAAATACATATGTACTTACACCTGTAATTCCCAATGGGGTAAGCAGAAGTGTAACCAGTACATTCACCGAGCTAATTATCATCGCAATAACATTAAACACCGGGCACAAATCTAGACTCCAAGTTGATTTTGAGTATTTTGAGATAGGAAAACCCATTATCACCTTTACCCGACCCGGTGGAACCCGATACCTCGACAGTCGTACCGCTTACGCAATAACAACTGCGCCACCGAGGCATTAATATCAAAGAGAATATATATATAGAATATCAAACCATTGTTATAAATAACATTGAAGTATTAATATAGATTTCTGGTTTATAAATTTAGTCAATCGTAACATCCCCTTGTGGGTAAAGGATGAAGGAATGGAATGAAAGGATATAGAACAAGTTTATCAATAAGAAATTAAATAAATAAATATACCATTTCATGGTCCTGACCCCATGTAGGTCCAACCTGTATCATAGTTATCAAGAACTACGAGGGATTACGGTTCCACAACACCCAGACCCGAAACAAATATCTGTCGGTTAATTTATCTCAGTGCAGGAATCGATCCTACGGCCCCTCGCTTCATAGCCGGCTACTTGCCCGCTGCGTTACATTCGTATTTAATAGAATTAAATAGGAATGTAACATTATGACATACATTTGACAGGAGAAATTTAATTTCCGAAATATAGGGTATTTCCTATTATTAGAAATACCGAAGGTATGTAGGAGAGTAGTTGCGGGTACATTAATAATGACAACCTAAGTGGGGAGTAGTAAATGTTAAGCATAAAACGGAGTGCCTTCCGCGCTCCGGTGTTCAGTTGAGTTGTGAAGAAGACTAGTTGATAGCCAGGATATTAGTGGTTCGTTCGCGGGGCAGTAAGTGTAAACAGTTTAATGGTCGCGTAGTTTTGCTTAGAGGGTAATGCTGGTAGATTAATTAAAAACAAAAGCCTTGAGTAAGTCCTGACATGTGGTTGTGTTGATATTAAGCACTGAGATCTGTAGCAGTGTTAGTATTATTATTTATTATTATTATTATAAGTGTTAATTAAAATTAATAAAGTGTTATTTGTGCCTTTTTTAATATTCATTATGCATAGTTTTGATGATGTTGCTGACAGAAAAGGTCTTGAAATAAAAGACGTCTGTGCTCGCACTTATCATAAAAAAATTATAACGCTAATGGCTCACATTACATTACCTTAGCCTACATTTTTTCTCAAAAAAAAATGTTAATCTAAATTCTCTAACCTTAAAAAAAATCTTAAAAGTTTTTACACTATTAGAATAAAGAAGCTCAAATTATATCCAATCTCAGGCACTGTAGACGCGTTTATGAGTAAGGTGAGTAATTTTTCGTCTCTACCAAAGAGGTTTACGTTATAATTCTATCTTGACGTAGGTACTATTAAAAAAGGTATATTGTTTTTTAATCTTGCGTCAGACAGTGTGTCAGGTAAATATCCATACTAATACTATAAATGCGAAAGTAACTCTGTTTGTTTGTTTGTTACCTCTTCACGACTAAACGGCTGAACGGATTGTAATGAAATTTGGTAAGGGAATAGATTATATCCTAGAGAATGACATAGGCTATCTTTTTTCTCAAAAAACAACCTTGAAAGGGGTCAAATAGGAGTTCAAAATTTGTATGGGAAATCCATAATTCCTCAACTTAGGGATCTGTAAATTCATATTTAGGCTTTTGGTAGGAAATAAAGAAATACGTGTTTCAACGTTTCTGAAAAATCATCCCTAAAAGGGGCAAAGTGAGTTTAAACTTATGGGGTATTCTTTAGATGGAATCTCAAGATTCAGGCACAAAACCTGAGAAGCTGGACAATCGCTACAAGTTCCTCAGTGCAGAAGACAACTTCTTGGATTGTATACATCGGCTCCCAAATATAACCTCCACGCAGGCGGAGCTGCGAGCAACAGCTAGTTTATATATAATTTTATTCTAATTCCCATATTCTAAGATTTACGAGTCAGCTGGGAAATTTACCTATCCCATCTATTACATACATTTTTATTTTGACGTTTTATTAGCGCGCAGTTTTAGCTCAGCACCTTATTGACTTTAACTTTTTTATCTGTGTAACTTTTTAAATGTGACACAGATAAAAAACGCCCACGTGTGGTTGTCTGAACCTCGATTTCTATGAAGTTTGACCCAACCCTGAATAAAATACTCAAACTAAAACTAAACTTTGTCTAAACAGTTTTCTTCATTCAAGTAAAGACAGACTTTAATTAAGGCTTTACAGAAATAGATATAAATTCCGAATTGGCATTTTTGTGAGGTTCCGATGAATTTGGAGACTCAACGAAGGTATTTTATTTAAATACCAAATCGGAATAAAATTGCACATGACTAGGAGTCGAAAATACGAGTTTTGTGTCGTGGGTATCGGGAACTACGAGAGACTTTCGGTCTCACACCCAAACCCAAAATAAATATGTGTGGATTACACAAATATTTCCCTCAGTGCAGGAATCAAACACAGACGCTGTCATGTATAACGCTTGGCAGTATGACTTTGTGCCTTTGCCGGAATAAATGAATAAAGCATTCTACTACTCAAATAAAAAACTATTGTATATCTAATATCGACAACATAAAGTTAGCCGGATTTAACACTGACTAGGCAGATGTCCAGAGGTGTGTTATTTGGCCTGGTTTCAAAGCTACGACTTTCGTCGCGGCAGTCCGTATCTCTATTAAGCTATTGCTTGTATTATGCTCTGGTAATAAATGTGTATTATTATTATTTATTGTATTCTGTGACCTGGAATTCCCTTCAAATTCAATTACGAAAGTGTTTACCAACAGCATATTACAAAAATTTTAATTCATCGGTGCTTTCACATTTATATTTTATTCTCTATTTTTATGTAACGAAGCGGTTGATTCGGGTAAACGCTAGGCCGATCTTGTGGAGTGTTTTATTTACAATATGAATATGCTGGTTCAACCGGGTTGGTACTTTATAAAACATAATACCAACTTTGTATTTCATATTGTAAATGAGATAAATTATTAAAAGAGTGTTTTTCTCGTCATAATCAAAAGAAATATAGGTTTGATGCATTCCACCGTAAAAGTTCAAAGCTGTGTTACTATTAACAGTATCATGTATTAACGGTAGGCAGCGGCTTTGCTGTGCCCTGGCATTGCAGAAGTCTATGGGCGGCGGTGACTACTTACCATCAGGTGGCCCGTCTGCTCGTCTGCCTACCGAGACACAAAAAAAAACTTAACAAATAAAACGAAATCACAAAGTATACATTTTAATATAATAAGAATGTTAAGTGAAAAATGGCAAACGAATTTGCGAGCAACACCCAGTGATGATACAAGATAACTTAATTCCCTTCTGTTTGTGAAGTTAATTAGCTTCCACTTTATCGCATTTCGTTTATTCATCTACCCTTTTAATTACCAACCCTTTCATGAAACCCTGTTATATATTTATTCGCCTGTTTGTTTTTAATATACTACTTTGTTTTTACTTTTTTATTTTCATATCCCAAGCTTTGTATATTTTCCTAATTAATTTTACAATGCTTGATTTTCTTAGGCTGTTTAGAACTTAGGCGAGGTACACATAAGACCCTTCGATCACAAGTAAAGTCAATTTACTTTAGTTGCCTGTTATACTGAACTATATATACATAGTCACTAAATTATGAAGTTTGTTTAGGGTACAGTACAGACTCCGAAGCGCTAGAATCACCAACAGGTAGTTCATACGATTGTTTTTATTGTTTAATCAACAAATTACATTACCTAAATAATATTCTCGAAAGAATTTTATATAAAGAATTAAATTAAACGCCATTAAAATCGGCTGGAACTGGCTGGAAGAGGTAGTTGTCAAATGACAGTATAGAAGTAATGATATGAGCTGTGACGTCCTTCTCAGAATGGCCATTACTGTGGCATTGTTCGAGGGAGATAGTGAGATGTTTCCACTACGCACCCAATTTTGCTCATACCAATCCATACTAATACTATAAATGCGAAAGTAACTCTGTTTGTTTGTTTGTTACCTCTTCATGACTAAACGGCTGACCAGGTTATAATGAAATTTGGCAAGGAGCTATAATATATCCTTGAGAAGGACATAGGCTATCTTTTTTTTTCAAAAAACAACCTTGAAAGGAGTCAAATAGGAGTTCAAAATTTGTATGGGAAATCCATAATTCCTTGACCTGGGGATATGGAAATTCATATTTAGACTTTTGGTAGGAAATAAAGAAATACATGTTTCACATTTTTTTTCAAAAACATCCCTAAGGGGGTAAAATATGGGATGAAGGTTTGTATGAAAATCCTTCATTTTTAAGTGCGTTTAGCATGAAAATTCGGATTTTGTATAATATACTTTTTCTCCCAAACATGACCTCCATGCGGGCGGAGCCGCGAGCAACAGCTAGTATTTATATAAATAATATTATGAATTCATTTTTCAACCAATTATGACTCTGTTTTTACAAAAGAGTTTCTTTGCGTATTATATTCAGTTGTATATCGAATAATGTACAAAATTAAACACCGGAAACTACCCTATTAGTACGCGTCGATCTTCACCCAATGTCAAAAACTTAAAAGTCGTAGGGGATTTGTCAGTAGGTCGAATTGACAGTCGCCATGGCGTAGGGTAGTACCCGGATTGATCAACAGAATGTTCAGTTGATCAACTAATATTTGTTCCGGGTTTCCGAGACTGAAAGTTTTCCGTAGTTCATGGTATAGACGACGACAAAACAGTCACAGACACTGTGGTCACTTTGCCGTAGATTAAAAATACTGTCGTTCGTTTAGTGATAGCATACTTGGATAGAGTTCAGTGAGCTTTATTAACTTCTCAGTGACTCCTGTTCCGAAGTCATCAATCATAGTAAGTGTTCCAATTTTCTATTCGAAAATAAATCTTAGTTGCGCTGACAGCACAGTGCAGCGAGAAAGTACCTGGCTTTGGAACGAGAGGGACGTTGGTTCTAAACCCATACCCAGACAAACGTTTGTATGATCTGGGTTTTGTGGGTACTTTCCTCATAGTTCTTGATAACCACGATGCAAGTTTGACCTAGTGTTTCAGTACTATATGTGTGACTGTTGATTATGGATTAAAGTGGTATTTGTTCCGTTCGCAGCCTACCATAAATATATAATCCAATCTTTACGTAAATACATGTATTTGTCAACAACATAAAGATTGGCACAATAGTTATTGGATCTGGGTTTTATGTTAGATTATGCGTCTAGACGTAGTTTTATGTCGCCAAAACTCGAGGATAAAAAACAAAACCAAAAAAACTTCACAAAACTAAATCCAGACTACGTCTACATTAGATGTCTATATATTGAATCATCAATATGAAGATATTATGTAAAAAACAAAGTGGAACAGAAAGCAAGGCCTTTTATTAAAACGTAGCACTGTCCACCCCTTTTGTTGTCGCGGGGAAAGCGTTTTAATACTGCCACCCGCTTCGAGGGCGAGCGGAATAAGAATAAAACAGTCTTACGACCCAGCTTCCCCCTCACCCGGATGATGGCTATTCAGGCAGCCGCTGGGCCGAGTCCCTAACCCATGTATCCCCCACCCGATATTACCAGCTAAAACCCCGCGGTGGCCTTCTTCGGCACTTACGGAGCTATCTCGGGTATCCTAAGGTATTTTATTTTTTATTTAGTATGGAAAACAAACAGTTTCTTAAATCTATAAATATAACAATTTAGTTTACATATTACCATTTACAAGTTTTCGCATGTTACTAAAGATAATCAATGCTTGTTAATTTAATTTTATACATTAGTAAATATGTAATTTAATATTAAACAATATAAAAGCAGGAACTAAGATAATAACAGTCATTGAACGATCCAAACCAGTGATTTGTTAAAATATGCTTAAAAGTGCGCGAAATTGAGTTAAATATGTCCAATTCTGGGAAGTCAACGAGTTCGTTGATAAAATTCGAAGTTCGAATAAAGAAAGAACCTTTCCTGTAGTTGGTGGCACTTTGAGGAGTGTGTAGAGGAAAATGTCGTCGAACTGTTTTCGTGGGTACATACAGAAGTATCATAGAAAGAAGTCGAGGAGAGTCGATTTTGCTTTGAGCTAATTTCACCAAAAAAGAGATGTGTGCTAATTTCCTTCTCTCTCGTAATGGTAGCAAATGGTGTCTTTTACATCTCATCTCATAATCTTTGTCATGTCTTCCACACTTATACTCCAAGAACCTCACAAACTTCCGCTGTATTAGTTCTAACCTATGTAAGTAAGTGATATATTGAGGGTTCCAAATTTGAGAGCAATACTCGAGGATGCTGCGGACATATAGAACTTTAATGGTTTTTATATTAGTGAATTGAGAGCAGGATCTCATAACAAAACCTAAGGACTTATTGGCTTTACTGGAGATGTAGTCTATATGTTTCTCATAAGTTAGTTTGGAATCGTGTATTACCCCCAGATCTCTAATTTCTTCTACTTGTTTGAGTACAATCCCTTTGAGAGTATAACTAAATTTAGTTACATTAGGTTTGCGAGTGAAGGTTATGGTATAGCATTTATCAATATTAAGGTCTAATTTATTTTCGTAGCAATACAACTCAAATCTTTTAAGGTCTTGTTGCAAAAGCAGACAATCTTCAAGCGAGTGTATTTGTTTATAAATTTTAATATCATCAGCGTAAAGTGAAAAGTTTGAATTTAAAAAGCAAGAGTTGACATCGTTGATAAAAATATTAAATAATAAAGGTCCTAGTAGAGATCCTTGGGGAACACCTGAAGGTACAGTATGCCAAATAGATGTGTACCCACTAACTGTGACAGCCTGCGACCGATTTTCAATGTAGGAGGTAAACCATCTTAGTAAATTACCATGAATTCCCGCGATTAATAACTTCTGCAGTAATAATTGATGATCAATACGATCAAAAGCTTTACTATAATCGGTGAAAGCAGAATCTACTAGTCCTCCCGAAACCATACTTGATGTTACAAATTCAATTTTTTTTTTATCCTAGCACGGCAAAGTGATCGCACTTCACCTGATGGTAAGCGCAGTACGGTCCAATTAGAGTATCGAGTAGCGAGAGACGAGATGTGAAAGACGATCTATCCCCCGCTACTCAAAACAATCATGCCGGCCTGCTCCTTCACACTACGCCATGGGCAAGAAGGTGAAGAAGCGGTTGAGGGTCTATTGTCAGAGTACTCAGAAGGCCGCAAAATGGCCAACATTGTACCCCAACTCTAGACCCCCAAAAAACCGGATGTACACTGGCTGATCCCGGAACGCGACACACTTGCGTGTGCCACTATGGCGGGTTTTTCACCCTGTGTACGGTGGTCACTATCCGGGCGGATATGAATATCCTACCACCACATCCTCTTGTACGCAGTAAGGTAAATATATTGTAGTCGTGAGTGTTTCCATACGTCATATATTTTTTGTGAAATTTGAATTTTTCTTTAAGGATTTTTTTCAAGCTAGAGTTATACCAAGGTAGAAAACTTGTAGAATCAACAAGTTTTTGGGGCACGTATGTGTCTCTAAGCTCGTAAATAAAAGTATAGAAATAATTAATAGCCTCCTCTAACGAATTATTGTACATATACTCCTCCCACTTTTTTTCACTTAATAAATTATTGATTTTGTCATAATCTCCTGAACAGCAAAAAATATTTTTTCTTGAAATGTGTTTTAAAAATTCAATATCAGCCCAATTAAATGAGCAAACTAAAGATTTGTGATGGGCGTCTTCGGGAGTTAACGGGTCATTTTTGTCTTTCTGTTTTAGGTTGTCATCGATTAATAAAAGGTTACTCAGTTTAGGAATCACAATCAACCCTTCCAAATCCGTTCAGATTTCTTTCCATTTTTTTATCTGATCAGTCAAAACTGGACGCCTGTATGCTACAGGTATAGCTACTAAAGCTATATTTTTCTATATTCAGAAAAATATGCTGATCAAAGAGTCATTCTTTGAAAGCCTTTGATGTTGATGATATAGATGTTTCCAAGACCACACCCATTTCATTTTTATCTGACAGACATATCCCGAGATAGGTAGCAATGTACTCGAAGAATGGGGATAATAAATTGATTTTCACGTATATTAACGACTAACTGTTGCTCGCGTGGAGGTCACATTTGGGAGAAAAAGTATACAATACAAAATACCAATTTTCATGCAAGAGACAATAGATCCCTTGCTACTCAACACAATCATGCCGGCCTGCTTCTCCACACTACGCCATGGGCAAGAAGGTGAAGAAGCGGTCAAGGGCTAGTGTCAGAGTAAACGGAAGGCTGCAAAATGGCCAAACATCGTACCCCAACTCTATACCCCTGACAAAAACCGGATGTACACCGGCTGATCCCGGAACGCGACACACTTGCGTGTGCCACTATGGCGGGTTTTACACCCTGTGTACGGTATTCGCTATCCAGGCGGATACGAATATCCTACCACCAGCTACCACTTGTACGTTATGAACACCCAACTGAATTTTACCGAATAAAGCTAGTTAGTGGGAATTAATAAATAATTAGTTCGTTTCCTGAACCTGAACCTGCTACTTTTACGTCTTGGATGGCCGTGCCACTTCCCGTTAGTATATATATGTCAGATCTAATAAAATTTATGAATATTGTAATTCACGTAACGACCAATCAGAGCAGAGCACGTGCCTCGAGCGGAGTCGAGGAGCCTTTTTTACTTTTGATAGAGAATGAACGTTTTTGATACATATTATGTAGAGATAGCAACGGATCGAGTTGGATCGTTGGCAAAAAGCATTATATCGTTGGAGAAAGTAAGATCGGTGACTTGAACCAGCTGTTCGGTCCTAACTAAAATATTGTCTAATCTAAATTAAAATAGTAATCGAAATCGCGATCATTGTGTTTTGTGCTCGCATTTAACCCCATTGACGCCCACTAAACCCGCAACCTCGATTGACGATGTGGACGGGAATAATGATTCTCCGACATATATATTTTTTCGTAGTATCAATAACATAACATTCATATTATACTGTAACAAAAGAATAATCAGAAAATAATTACAAAACCCACTGCTTCATTTATTCGTTTCTCAGAATATCTGTTTATCTCAGGCGTGTCTTCAGCAGTCTGTAACTTGATTCTTTTCGATAATGGAGGTTTGTTTCGACAAAGATTCCAATTTCTATTACTGATTATTCTGAGTAATAAAAAAATGATCGGATAAGCTTTTGATGAAAACCGTAGGACTTTGATCTTGTAATATTGAATCCGATTCTGTGTTCACCCAATTTAAATAAGACTAAAAATAAATCAGTGTAGAGTTTCGGGATTTATAAACTTTATTTGAAATTAGGAACGGATTTTAATCGATCAGCCTGTGACCAGACAATCTCATCAGTCAACTGATCACCACGGCCAAAGGATCTCGGGTGAGATAACCTTTCCCTAAGTTGATAATAGACTTAGTCACTAAAATTAATTCTGAAATTAAATAAATAAATAATAAATAACACCCAACAGTCACACGCATAGCCCCGATCCCACACTAAGATACGAGTCTTGTGTTGTGGGTATCAGGGACTACGAGAGACTTTCGGTCTCACAACACCCAGACCCCGGACACAAATCTTTGTCTGTCACACAAACATTGGGGCCGATGTGGGAATCGAACCCACGGCCTCTCGTCTCGTGAGCCGGCTACTCACCTACTGCGCCACGGAGGCTGTCTTAAAACGTCTAAAGTGTTGTAATAAATATTTACTTTATGATGAATTAATGATCCATTACTGATCTGAGCGCGGTGATTAGCTGTTCAATAAAAAAAAAGTACTTACCCAATGCGAAATCACAGGCAGGTCCAAAGAATACGTGCGCGCAGTCATTGTACGCGTCGATAGCAGAGATGACCGCGTAAGCCGCGTCACAGTCGGTGACGTCATACGTTAGCCATTCAAAGTCTACTCCAGCTGGAAAGGCTTCTCTAACAGCTGTATCCTGCATGGCCAGTTCGAGGACCGGTTCAACCTGCAAGCCGGATTAAATATTACAACTCACAATAAGTTCGCGAAAAAATTATAATTATTGTTCTATGTGATCTTATATTTGGTAATATTTTTAAGTTTTATTTTTTAATTTAAAATAAATTTAATTTTCATATTTATTCATATCTGAAACAAATAATGTAAATTAGTTATTTATTTTCTTTTTTGTTCTTGTATTTATGTGTGTGAAGAAGTGAACATAATAGTATTAAAAAATGACCACACTGCACCTGATGGTAAGCGCAGTGCCGTCTAATTAAAGTATCGAGTAGCGAGAGACAATCTATCCCCCGCTACTCAACACAATCATGCTAGCCTCTTTACACTATGCCATGGGCAAGAAGGTGAAGAAGCGGTCGAGGGTCTAGTGTCAGAGTACTCAGAAGGCCACAAAACTTTCAAACATCGTACCCCAACTCTAGACACCGACAAAAAGAGGATGTACACTGGCTGATCCCCGAACGCGACACACTTGCATATGCCACTATAGCAGGTTTTACACCCTGTATACGGCGGTCGCTACCCAGTCGGATATGAATATCCTACCACCAGCAAGCTTGGAACGGCGAAGTGGCCACACTGCACCTGATGGAAAGTGCAGTGCCGTTCAGTTAGAGTATAGTAGAGACACAACTATAACTCGCTACTCGCCAAATCATGCCGGATTGCAATTCATAGGACTGTAACCCCCAGTGGCATACACCTCGGGCTTTTTTAAAGTTACGTTTGTATTCATTGTCAATAGGGCAGTTTCCTGTGTTTGATTTTGTACATTATTCTTTACGCAATCGAATATAATACGCAAAAGAAACTCTTTTGCGAAAACAGAATTCAAATTGCTTGAAAAATGAGGTCACAATATTTATTTTCAATATTGGTATGAGCAAATACTCACAGGCATAAGCGCAAACGATGGCGTGTTGGGAACATATCGCTATCTCCCTCGCACAACGGTACAGTACAGGCGATTCGTAGTACCGTGACGTCACGGTATCAGATATGCATCCTTGTACTGTTATTTGACAACTACCCCTTCGAGCAGATTTGAATGGCGTCTAATTTACTAATTTTTGTTCGGATAAATCTTTCGATAATAGGTTTTAGATAATGTAACTTGTTGATTAAATTAATAAAAAAAATCGAGTCAACTACCCTATTATCACGGTGAAAGAAAAATTGTGAGGAAACTCCACGGTTATAACTTAAGAATTTCATTAGTATGTGAAGTGTACCAACACCTCTAAGACCAACACGCATTAGGCCGTAGGAGACCCGTGTCGTCCCGTCATTGGGATAGCGTTGAATGCATGTCGTGGTAGTATAGTAGTACTTAAAATAAAATAAATAAAAAATAACATATACATACATATACACTCACGCCTGTAATCCCCGAAGGGGTAGGCAGAGGTGTAACCAGTACACCCACTTTTCGCCGAATTTCGGTCCCATAATGTGATAGGGGGCGAGCCAATCGCCATACCGGCACAGGTTCCAGACTCCGGGCTAATACTGAGAATTTCTAGATAGAAAAACCCAATATCACGCAACGCATGCGCAATTACAACTGCGCCACCGAGGCATTTAATAAAAAATAAAAATATAGTAGTACTTAAATAACTTAAATTATTACCAGAGTTCATAATAATAACAAAAATATGTGATCTATAATAAAACCACATGACTTTATTTGTCTTTTTCACCATTAAGAAGCTATATTACTCCTATATGTTATTTTTTTTTTAATACTGTCAAGAAAATAAAAATATTTATCTTGCATACACAAGTAGATACTGGTACTGAATAAAAATAATATCTTAAAAATATTGTAACAAACACCAATTTTCACGGAAAACAATACCTATATATTATATACTTTGTGAAGCACTTAGAATGCTTTTAATGAAACTTTTCAAATAAAGCCTTGTAAACTGCCGAGAAAGGAAGAAAGGCAGTTTGTAAAGTTAAAACGATTTATATCTCAAGGATTCGTAACTCAGCAGGAGAAACAGATGAACAGAATCAAGGATTCAGATAATTGTGAACTTTTTAAACTGGCCCCTTTTTTATAGTCCACATAACAAGCGAATGTAAAAATTGTAATTAGTTAGGATCAGGTGATCATCGTCTTGTTTACCCAAAATACCATAAGAAGCATAGTATGCTGTCAACCTTCAAGGAAAGGAATAAGGATTGTGAAGGGAGATGTATAAGAATGAAGGACTGGATCTCCAGAAATAACACTCATACCAAACGCAACAGCTTGCTATTACTTCTGACAATTTTCAGCATCATAGTACCAGAACCATGCGTACTGGCTTACGGAACTACAGCTTCGTGGTGGCTTCTACCCCGACCTGAATTAAGAGAGTCTCAAATTCGTATGTTTATCACTCCATCACTTCTGCCATCTCTATCAGCTATACGAGGTATGGTTATGAATGTTATATATCTATACTACTATTATAAAGAGGAAACATTTGTATTTTTGTAATGAATAAACTCACAACAGTACACAACTGTACAATAAAGAGTATAAACTAACTCAAAAACTACTGCGCCGATTTCAAAAATTCTTTCACCATTGGAAAGCTACATTCACTCTGAGTAACATAGACTATATGGTTTTTGCAAATACCACTCCTAAGGGGGTAAAATAGGGGATGAAAGTTTGTATGAAAAACCGTCATTATCTAAGTTAAAAGCATGAAAAATCGTATTTTGTATTATATACTTTTTTTCCATACATAACCTCCACGCGGACGGAGCTGCAAACAACAGCTAGTAAATAATATACTACCAGCGCTGTATTTTCTAAATCTGTCTGAATCAATCTGTCAGCGCTGTCTGAATTGTTGTGCTGTCCAAAGAATTACTCTTTTATCAGCATATTTTTCTGAATATAGAACAGCGGTGTTTGATTGTATTAAAGCTTTAGTAGCTATACTTGTACAGGGTTCGAGTTTTGACTGTTTAGATAAAAAAATGGGAAAATTCTGAACAGATTTCGAAGGGATGATTGTAATTCCTAAACTGACTAGCCTTTTACTAATCGATGACAAACCAGAACAGAAAGACAAAAATAAACTTTAATCTGATACGATATATTCTCTATTATATCTAATTAGATTTATTTCCCAAGACTTTCAAATGTTTTTTTTTTATTTATTCTGGCGCGGCAAAGTGACCACACTGCACCTGATGGTAAGCGCAGTGCCGTCCAGATAGAGTATCAAGTAGCGAGAGACAGTCTATCCCCCGATACTCAACACGATCATGCCGGCCTGCTGTTTAGCTTCTTCACGTTACGCCTAAAGGACCCAGGATCATAGGAAGGAGGGAACACGGTAGCTGGCAAACTGTTCCACAGCTTGATGGTGCGGCAAAAATACGAGTTTGCGAACCTCTTGGTTCGGGCCGGGGTAGTAGATACCACGAAGCTGTGGCTCCGCAATCCAGTACGCGTGGTTCTGGTATGGCAGGGAGAGGATGGGATAAGATCAAACAATTCTTCAGAGCATTCGCCATGATACATGTAAAAAAATATTAAAAATTCTGTGAGTACTCAATAATCTAGTTGCTATGCATCGTATCTCTCGCACGGTTAGTAATCTCATCTCCCATCTAATCTTCAAGTAATAACAAATTGCTACATTCATGACACGTTTCAAGTGGAATATTTCTCTCTATCATTTTCCACTGCATTATAATATTCTTGTTTCAGATACACAGACCGGACTAACAATATATTAAACTAGCTGTTGCTTGCGGCTCCGCCCGCGTGGAGCTCATGTTCTCAGGAGAAAAAGTACGCTATACCAAATACTGAGCCAAATCTCATGTGTTTAACTTCAAATGGTATTTCCAAAACCCTTCCTTAGTGGATGCCTACGTCATAAAAGGTACTTACTGTCAAAATTTCAAGTCTTTAACCCTAGCCGTTTATTTAGGCTGCGCTTTGATATATCAGTCAGTCAGTTTCTTTTTTATAACAGAATAAATAATTTAAAGGCAGAAATACTAAAGTATTAGTATCGCATTACCAACGCCAGAACTAAAAATTTAAATTAAAAACATTTTTAAAAACAAGATTTTATTTAAATGCGCTAAAAAGAATAAAATAAACTTTTTCTTTAAAAGTTTTACTATCAACTTATAACTTCATTGCACAATTTATATGATATAAAAGATTTAAGTACTCGTATTAACTTAGTTTGTTTTTTTTTTAAATTAAAATCTATCAGATGATGTTTTTTAATTTACCTGTTTATCTAAACAGGTAAATCTCGCGAAGCTTTTATATCATATAAATTGTGTAATGTACACTATTATAAAGAGGAAAGATTTGTATTTTTGTATGTTTGTCATGAATAAACTCAAAAACTACTGCGCCGATTTCAAAAATTCTTTCACCATTGGAAAGCTACATTCACCCTGAGTAACATAGGCTATATGGTTTTTGGAAATATCACTCCTAAGGGGGTAAAATAGGGGATGAAAATTTGTATGAAAATCCGTCATTTTGAAGTTAAACGCATGAAAATTGGTATTATGTATTGTATACTTTTTCTCCCAAACATGACCTCCACGCGGGTGAAACCGCGAGCGACAGCTAGTGAAGTTATAAGTTGATAGGAAAAGTTTTTATATTCTTTTTAGCGCATTTAAATAAAAGCTTGTTTTTAGAATTTATTTAATAAATCATAATATGTTGTCATCAGCTAACGTGGCTTAGCGGGTGGGTAGCGAGTAGCCGGCTGTGAAACGACAGGGCGTCGCGTGGGTTCGATTCCCGCGTCGAGACAAATGTTTTTGTGACAGACATTTGTTTCGGGTCTGGGTGTTGTGGGACCGTAGTCCCTCGTAGTTCTTGATACCCACGATACAGGTTTTACCTAGTGTGGGGTCAGAACTATGTGTGTGACTGTTGGGTGTATTATTATTATGTTTCATATTTAATATTCTCAGGTGTTTTTATACCTGCTTTTTTTTTTAAACCACACGGGTGTAAACCAAAGTGTGATTTTTTTTCTTTAAAGATTTAATTAGAAGAAATTTGCATGGATATTATATTATTATTATTATTATTATTTAATTTAAAAGTCACATAAAAGAATCCAAATAAGTGCACAAACATTTAACTGAACATATTCAACGAAATACGTTCAATATATAGGATATCAATTCTCTTCCAAACAGAATGTATCCAATGTATAATATTACTTTAAAGTGATCACGTTTTGAATAAATTTGTCTGCAGCGTGATTGGTACGGATCCGTTGATAACATTGTCTCGTAAACTAACGTGAAGATTACTTTTGAATTTAGAACTATTACATATTCCGATAAACGCAACTCATACAATCTCCTGTAATATCCATTGAGAAAGTTTCGGAATTATACCTATAGTCATTGACTTATATTCTATCATATTCTATAGACACGAACTGTCGAACATAAACGATGTTCCGATAACCTTGTCCGCCCACTAATGCCATCTATCATTTTACTAAGAACTATTTGGAAGTAAAACGGGACAAACTATATAATGTATTTTATTGTGAAAATGCCATCTATTCATTTTACTAAGAACTATCCCGCATTCAGAATTGAAATTAATTAATATTTATTGATATTACGTTCTAAACGTTATGAAATTATGTTATTTACCTTATATACTATTAACAGTTTCACTGTAAATCAATTTAAGGCAGATTTGTTCGGGAATGTCACTACAAATAACTCAAATTAAACTGGTGTGCATTCGTAGGTGGCATGAAGCATACTAACGTCGGTGTGGAGTATGGTGTATACTCTGTGGAACATAATGTATGTTCTGGTCGCCGCATCTAGTACGTAGTACACATAGATCGCTGCCTATAGTCGACAAACTCCATTAAAATATTTAATATTGGACTTTGATTATCTTAATAATAGGAATGTTTTGTCGTTCTACACCAACCGGGGGTTGTCTTTGGACGCACTCGTATAATGTATACAGGGATGACCGTCGGCTGGTGTCACATCACATTAGACTAAAATGATCTAACGAGCTATCAACTCTACGTGTTGGCTTCGGCTGATTTTTCATAGGATTGCCTCGGTGGCACAGTTGTAATTACACATGCGTTACGACTGCTGTGCTGCGGTGTCGGGGTTGATCCCCGGGTTGGAAAAAATGATATTGGGTTTTTCTATTTACAAATACTTAGTATCAGCCCGGAGTCTGGAATTGAGCCCTTTATGGCGCTAGGCTCGCCCCTATGTGGAGGGGGTGCGGATTCCCATCGGCTGTAAAATGAAGTACTTGGGATTGATTCTGGACAGCCGGTGGGATTTCCGTGCCCATTTCAAGGAATTGTCGCCGAAATTGGTGCGGGCGGCAGGCGCACTCGGACGCCTGCTGCCGAACCTGGAGGGACCTAATAGCCCTTGCCGAAGTTTATACGCTGGAGTCGTGCGGTCAATGGCCCTGTACGGATGTCCCGTATGGGCCGAGTCCCTGAACGCCCGCTGCGTCACCCTGCTGCGCAAACCGCAGCGTTTGGTGGCGCAGCGAATAGTCAGGGGCTACCGCACGGTTTCCCACGAGGCGGCCTGCGTATTGGCCGGCACACTCCCTTGGGAGTTGGACGCCAAACTCCTCTCGTCAGCGTTCCTCTGGCGGGAGGAGGCGTCCAGCCGCCGTCAGGAGAGACTGGCCCCGAGGGAGATTGCGGCCCGGTTCCGCACAACCGCCGTGGAGGAGTGGCATACCAGGCTGGAGAGCCCGACTGCGGGCTTGAGGACTGTCGCAGCAGTGCGTCCTGTCCTAAAGAGATGGCTAGACAGGCGCCACGGGGCGCCTACGTTCCGACTGACACAGGTATTAACGGACCATGGGTGTTTCGGTTCGTTCCTGTGTCGGATCGGAAAGGAGGTGTCCGCCGTGTGCCACCACTGTGGCAACTGCCGCGAGGACACGGCCCAACATACGTTGGAGGAGTGCCCAGCCTGGGACGAAGAGCGCAGCGCTCTCAGAGCAGTCGTTGGAAGAGACCTCTCGCTGGCGGCCGTGGTGTCGTCCATGGTCGCCAGCCGGAGGTCCTGGCGCGCGGTGGCCCACTTCTGCGAGAACGTCATCTCGCAGAAGGAGAGTGCTGAGAGGGATCGGGAACGATATGATCCCTCCCGCCGCCAGAGAAGACGTAGGAGGCGCCGGGTGGACGACTGACCGGCGTCTCCCGCCCTGTGGAATGGGGGCGTCTTGAGAATTTCACCACGGTAACCCCTGCCTGTCGTACGAGGCGACTAATTGGGGCCATCGGGGGTCGCGGGCGCGCAGCGGAGGGCTGTCAGCCCGTATCGATGCACTCCCAAATTCGGGGCATCGTGCGACCCCGAGATGGACGGCAGCGCGTGTGGTAAGGCCTCGTTCGCTGTCGTTGTTCGGTGCGCGGGGGCTCCTTAGCCCTCCATGGAGATGGGCTGCTACGCAGCACCGCGCTGGGGCGATTCCGGCTGCAATTCTAGCACTCCTTAGAATACCCCGGAATCGCTCCGCAAGCGCCGAAGAAGGCCACCGCGGGGTTTTAGCTGGTAGTGTCGGGTGGGGTGTACATAGGGGTTAGGGACTCGGCCCAGCGGCAGCACGGATAGCCATCATCCGTGCGAGGGGGATGCTGGGTCGTAAGACCGGCTAGTCCAGCATACCCGTTTTATTCTTAATCCGCTTCCCTCCGGAGCGGGCGGCAGTAATAAAACGCTTTCCCCGCGACAAAAAAAAAAAAAAAAAAAAAAAAAAAAGGCTCGCCCCTATAACATTAAGGAACCGTAACAAATTCGGCAAAAAGTGTGTATACTGGTTACACCTCTGCCTACCCCTTCGGAGACTACAGGCGTTAGTCTATATATATGACAATAAATATACACTCACGCCTGCATGACGAGCAATAGCTCGATGCCTCATGGATTTAATTAATTTATTAGGTATTTAATTGCCTACGTGATCAATAAACAATATCATAGATGTTCAACGGTGGTAGAGACCAATTCCTATTAAATAAAATATGGGCCTCTGTTATTGACTTGGTATTGTTATTGTTATGACTGCCTCGGTGGCGCAGTTGTAATTGCGCATGCGTTACGATTGCTGTGCTGAGGTCTCGGGTTCGATCCCCGGGTCGGGTAAAGTGATATTGGGTTTTTCTATCTGGAAATTCTCAGTATTAGCCCGGAGTCTGGAGTATGTGCCCGGTATGGCGATAGGCTCGCCCCCTATCACATTATGGGACCGAAATTCGGTGAAAAGTGGGTGCACTGGTTACACCTCTGCCTACCCCTTCGGGGATTACCAATATCACTTTACCCGACCCGGGGATCGAACCTGAGACCTCAGCACAGCCGTCGTAACGCATGCGCAATTACAACTGCGCCACCGAGGCAGTCAGTCTTTATAACAGACTTCAAAAAAGGAGAAGGTTCTCAATTCGTCGGGTTTTTTAATGTATGTTCCCCGATTAATCGAAGACGGCTGGACCGATTCGAGAAATTCATATTTTGTTTAAAAGGGTAAACTTCCCAGGTGATCTCATTGGCACCAAGTCAGGATCTGTAGATGGGATCGCAGAAAAATAGAAAACAACCCTCAAATTTTATAGGGACACAAAATTTGTTTTTTATTGAAGACGGTGTACTTTTTATGAATTTAAAAACTTTTTCTATCTCTATAGGATTCGGGCGTGATTTATGTATTGGAATACTTACAGCGGCCAAGCACGCGTCATACGTAGTGTTCTTCGGTAGAAGTAGTGCTGCCCGTATCTTGCATTTTCCGTTATCGTCGCACACTCGCTCGCAATCCCGCAGTCTGGGCTCCTCGCCGCGACAATTCTGACTAGTCACCACCGAGCACACGCACAATATAATGAATAAACACCACCACATTTTCTATCGACACTTTGAACGGCACATCACTATCGAGGTGAGCTGAGAAACACGTTTTCCATTTACATCTGGAACAAGGGAAAGAATTTAAAGTAAGTTTCATCTAAATCATACACAGATACGCTCACGCCTGTAATCCCCGAAGGGGTAGGCAGAGATTTAACCGGTACACTACAGTACAGGTACAGTACACTTTTCGTCGATTTAAATGCGATAGGGGACGAGTACATACCCGGCTCAATTCGAGACTCCGGGCTGATACTCAGTATTTCTAAATAGAAAAACCAATATGACTTTACCTGATCCGAGGAGCGAACCCGAGACCTCAGCACAACAGTCGCTACGTATGCGCAATTACAACTGCACAACCGAGGCAGTTTATTAGCCTAATGAAAAACAAAATTAAGTGTCTGTGATTTTAATTAATAAAGTTTATTTCTCAAGATTGGATGGTTAGTAAGTTACCAATATCCAAACACACATTTTTTATCTGTAATCTCTGAAATGGCTGAACGATTTTTGATTGGTTCTCATTAGAGAGTTGAAGACTGGTTTATAGTGATCTAGGACACTTTCAAACCTGGATATATTTTTGAAAAGATCAGAAAAAAAATAGTTTCATTTATTTCGAACTTAATGTTTATTGGTATTCCTAAAACCTCTCATACTACCTACTATCTAAACATGATACTGTCTGAGAGGACCCGGCGATACAATCTGGGCGGGCTCATTTTACTACTAGATATTACGTGTTTCAAATAGGTACGTATAACAAATTTCAACAAAATTGGATACACAGATAAACATTAATACAGCTTCGTATCCGTGGCTTTATGTTGTTCTATAATTTCTTCCCCAGGGATCGAAATATAAAAAAAACGTTACAATAGTTAATTAATAATGTAGATGAAGGTAATTTTCCGGTTTTTGTCGGGGTCTAGAGTTGGGATACGACGTTTGGCCGTGATGCGGCCTTCTGAGTACTCTGACACTAGACCCTCGACCGCTTCTTCACCATCTTGCCCATGGCGTAGTGTGAAGAAGCAGGTTGGCATGATTGTCTTGAGAAGCGGGGGATAGATTGTCTCTCGCTACATGATACTCTAACTGGACGGCACTGCGCTTACCATTAGGTGCAACCTGTTACTTTGACGTACCAGGATATAAAAAAGCGGATACTCTCTTAATAATAATAATTTATTTATTCAATCCATTACAAAACTCATATTGATTTAATTTTATTTTAAATAATTTTTAATTTACCTAACCTAATTTAATATTTTAATTTCATTCCAATAAAAAGCAAATTAATATATTTAAATATTGAAAAGCATTCATTTTAATTGTAATAATTAATTTATTTAATCCATTGTAAAATTCACATTGAATTAATTTTACTTTAAATAATTTTTAAATTACATAACCTAATTTAATATTTTAATTTCATTTCAATAAAAAGTACGTTAATATATAAATATTCAACTTTAAAAATACCCACACATGACTCTAATCTGGTGACAATAATATATATGACGGCCATTATATTTAATCAGATATGATGACGTTTTCCTGAAACATGATGGTCATGTTCATCAGGATACCCTTGTTACTCTTCTTGTTCAGGATCCAATTGGCTCCTAAATAAATCTGCTTATTAATGTTCAACAAACGCTACTAGTGCAAACTATAAGAGTGAACTGAACCAACCAACGACATAAGCGCTCAATATTAGAAGAGACCTCAGCACAGCAGTCATACCGCGTTTTAGTTTACAACTGTGCCAACGACGCAGTCGTATATATTAGGATATATTATTATAAGAAATACCGAAGGTATAACGGAGGTATTTAGGAGACTAGTTGGGGTAGATTAATAATGACAACCTAAGTGGGAGTAGTAAATGTTTAATATAAAACAGAGTGCCTTCCGCGCTCCGGTGTTCAGTTCAGTTGTTTTGTGAAGTAAACTAGGTGATAGCCTGGATATTCGTGGTTCGTTCGCGGGGTAGTAGGTGTATCAATGTGTAAACAGTTCAATGGCCGCGTAGTTCAGCTTAAAGGGTAATGCTGGTAGATTAATTATAAAGAGAAGCCTTAAAGAGAACCCTGACAGGCGCGTGTGATGATATTAAGCACTGAGATGTGTAACAGTGTCGTGTAAATCAATCAATAAATTATAAACATTGTATTTGTGCCTTTTAAATATTCATCTGGCATAGTTTTGTTGATGTTCCTAACATATAAAATTCGAATCTAGTTTTCTATGAGTCAGTGGTACTAAACCGACTGAACTAGATCATTCATGCTAGATAAAACAGTCATCAGTCTACCAAGTTATAAAAAGCACTTACATTACAGAACATTGTTCGGATGTTGCAAGTAATCGGCACACGCATGGATACTATCTGTGTACAAATCAAAGACAGAAATAAACTGTTATCGACATTTGTAACAGCGATAAAGATAACTGGTGACGTGTAATGTCTACTGTTTGTATGTACTGCAAGTTGAAACAAGGCATAATTTTTATCCTGGCACGATAAAGTGACCACACTGCACCTGATGGTAAGCGCAGTGCCGACTAATTAGAGTATCGAGTAGCGAGAGACAATCTATTTCCCGCTACTCAATACAAACATGCCGGCCTGCTTCTTCACACTACGCCATAGGCAAGAAAGTGAAGAAGCGGTCGAGGGTCTAGTGCAGAAGACATAACTTTTATCCTGGCATGGTAAAGAGGTATACTGCACCTAATGGTAAGCACAGTGCCAGTTAGAGTATCCCTTGCTACTCAACACAATCGGGAACACAGGAGGCCGTGAGTCGATTCCCACACCGAGACAAATGTTTGTGTGGCAGACACAAACATTTGTCTCGGTAAATTCCAAGGTACCTGTCGGGCGTCGCAGCCGGCCTTGGTATAATAGTACATGTGCCGAAGCTGCACGCCTTAAGCGGTCCGCATACGGGGCGTGGAACGAAGCTCAAAAGCATCGGGATCCAAACGCGAAAGAGGAGAGGCGGAAATTTAATGCCGCTTCTTGGTCCAACAAAAGGGCTATAGCCAAGGCCAAGGCAGAACATATTGGCAGAATTGGTGAGCGGCTAGAGAGTTATCCGTCTGGCAGTCGGGCTTTTTGGTCGCTCGCCAAGGCTGTCCAAGGTAACTTCTGCCTGTCCAGTCTCCCGCCACTGCGGTGAAACCAAAACTGCGGCCTGCGGCCAAACTGTCATCAGTCTTACTGATGACAGTTTGGCCCATAGTGCAAAGGAAAAGGCCGACATCTTGGCCCAATCCTTTGCCTCGAACTCGACTTTGGATGACGGGGGAGCCACTCCACCAAAACTTCCCCGGTGCGAGTACTCCCTGCCTAAAATCCGCATCAATCAGCGCGCGGTCAGGCGGGAGCTTAGGCTCCTGAACATCCGAAAGTCGAGTGGGCCGGACTGTATCCCCGCAGTGGTTCTTAAGACGTGCGCCCCCGAGTTGACCCCCATTCTCACGCGCCTTTATCGTCTTTCATACAATTCCAAAGGGTTCCCACTACGTGGAAGGTTGCTCATGTCCATCCAATCCCTAAAAAAGGTGACCGGTCGGACCCTTCGTGTTATAGACCGATAGCCATCACATCCTTGCTCTCTAAAGTCATGGAAAGAGTAATTAACGCCCAGCTTATGGTATCTGGAGGAGCACCAGCTGATTAGCGATCGTCAGTACGGTTTCCGTCACGGTCGCTCAGCTGGTGACCTTCTTGTTTACCTCACACATCGCTGGGCGGAGACTATAGAGAGCAAGGGTGAGGCTATGGCCGTCGGTCTAGACATCGCGAAGGCGTTTCATCGGGTATGGCATGGGGGCCTTCTGTCGAAGCTTCCATCATATGGAATCCCCGAGGGACTCTGCAACTGGATCGCTAGCTTCTTGGATGGTCGGAGCATTAAAGTCGTCGTAGACGGCTACTGCTCCGACGCTTTATCCATTAATGCTGGCGTTCCACAAGGCTCGGTGTTGTCGCCGACACTATTCATACTGCATATCAATGACATGCTGTCTATTGATAGCATGCATTGTTATGCAGATGATAGTACTATCGACGTGCGATACACCGGCCAGCAGGTTATCCCTCGGAGCCCTTTGGAAGAAAGACGGTTAGAACTTGTGTCGGAAATCGAGAGCTCTCTAGGGCGGGCCTCTGAATGGGGTGAAAGGAACCTAGTTCACTTCAACCCCACGAAGACACAAGTTTGCGCGTTCACCGCTAAGAAGGACCCATTTGTCATGGCGCCACGGTTTCAAGGAGTCACTCTCCGGGTTTCCGAGGGTATTGGGATCCTCGGCGTCAATATATCTAACACGGTCCAGTTTAGGAGTCAAGTGGAAGACAAGGCCAAATTGGCGAGCAAAAAATTGGGGATCTGAACAGAGCGAGGCGGTATTTCGCGTCGGGCCATAGATTGGCGCTTTATAAAGCGCAAGTCCGGCCCCACGTGGAGTACTGTTCTCATCTCTGGGCAGGAGCCCCAAAATACTTGCTGGACCCACTTGACTCCTTACAGAGGCGGGCCGTTCGGATTGTCGGGGATCCTGATATTACGGATAGCCTGGAACCGTTGGGGCTGCGGAGAGACTTCGGGTCTCTCTGCTTGTTCTATCGGTTGTTCCACGGGGAGTGCTCCGAGGAACTGTTTAAAATGGTGCCTACATCACCATTTTATCATCGCACCACCCGACACCGCAACAGAGTTCATCCATATCACCTGGAAACGATTCCGTCAAGCACGGTTCGTTTCCGGCGTTAATTTTTACCACGTACGTGCAATATCTGGAATTAACTCCCTGCTGCGGTGTTCCCTGAGCGCTATGACATGTCCTTCTTTAAACGAGGCTTAAAGAGAGTAGTCCTTCAACGGTAGGCAGCGGCTTTGCTGTGCCCTGGTATTGCAGAAGTCTATGGGCGGCGGTGACTACTTACCATCAGGTGGCCCGTCTGCTCGTCTGCCTATTGAGGAACTAAAAAAAAAAAAGACAGATATTTGATTCGGGTCTGGGTGTTGTCGTACCATAGTCTCTCGTAGTTCTTGATACCCACAACACAGGTTTGGCCTAGAGTGGGGTCAGAACTATTACTGTTGGTTGTATTTTACTATACATTTATATCGATGAGAAAATCGAACCCCTAGCCTCCCGTTTGACAGCTGGCTACTCACCAAAAGCGCCATGGAGGCTATCCATGTGGTCGTATAAATAAGAATATAGCTCCATTATGTATCAAGTATCAAGAAGCAATCTATCCCTACTACTCAATAAAATCATGCCGGCCTGTTGTGTAGCTTCTTCATGCTACGCCTAAAGCAGTAGCTGGCAAACTGTTCCATAACTTGATGGTGCGGAAAAAATACGAATTTCCGACCTCTTGGTTCGGGCCGGGGTAGTAGACACCATGAAGCCGTGGCTCCGCAAGCCAGTACGCATGGTTTTGGTATCGAAGGGAGAGGGTGGTATAATATTAAACAATTCTTTGGAGCATTTATACATACATTTAGAAATGACTAAGTCTACATAATAATCTCTAAAAACAATCTTTATTACAAACCTATATACCCACAATAAGACTCGAATTCGTGTGGGGTCAGGACTATTTCAAATGAAAAGAAATATCGCCATAAAACACCAAAAACTGCAGACAATGCTAATTGAAACCGAAAATCCGCGGTTCCGTCACGTTAAATTGAATTCGAACCCTCGATCATATGAGATGGGTCGGAAAGCACTCAATTAACGAAGCTCTCGGGATTTAATATCGTATGGTTAGCTTTAACACAACCCTGGTATTCGGTATTTTAAGTATTACTTGCACGAAATCATTTTCCGAATTTGGTGGTTTTTATTGAATACTTTTTTATCCAAGCAATAATATTAAATGAGACAATAGAATAGTTAATGACGTTAGTAAGGTACATGATATTGACGTTTTTGTGACTAGTGTTCCTAAAGCAAGGCGTTGTTTGAGCGAGCATTTCTTCGGCGCGCCAGTCGTGGCTTTGGCATCGCAGTAGGTAGATTATTAAGTATTTGGTTTTTATTTTCATTTTTTTGGTATGTTTATTTGTCTGCTATATTGTCGCACGCGGTGTAAATTTGTTTTTTTTTGTGTTCACACATTAATTCTATAATATTTCTACCAGCGAAGATCTGTCATTAGCTTTCTGTCTAATATTATGTATCTGTGAAAGTGTTGAATAAGCTGTTGGTTTTCCAAATAAATAATAAATAAACAATGCGATTAATAGCAAAGTAATAGAGTTATTTATTTATGTATAGTATGGAAAACTTACAGCTATTAATAACATAAGAAATTACATCAATTTAAGTGACAAAAAGCCAATAACAAGTTCTCACTTATGATTTAAAAAAATAAGGGAATAACTGCAGTAAGATATTATGTGAAATATTTGCATTTGATAGTGACAAAATTATTTATCTGTTTATATAAAAGAAGATACTGACTGACTGATATATCAACGCATAGCCTAAACGGCTGGGGTTAGACTTGAAATTTTGACAGTAGGTACCTTTTATGACGTAAGCATCCACTAAGAAAGGGTTTTTGGAAATACCACCCCTAAGGAAGTAAAATAGGGGATGCAAGTTTGTATGAAAATTCGTCATTTTTTAAGGTAAATTCATGAAATTAGTATTTGGCCTTTTTGTTAAAAATTAAATAATATTTTGTCAGGATTTTTGGAAAATCTACCCCTAAGGGGGTAAAATAGGGGATGAAAGGTTGTATGAAAATCCGACATTTTTGAATTTAACCGCATGAAAATTGTATTGTATACTTTTTCTCCCAAACATGACCTGCACTCCGAGCCACGAGCAACATCCAGTTGAAAAAAGATATAGAACGTCATAGGCGTGCTTATGTCAAAAGTAAAGTAATCTGAGCGTGACGGTCACCAGAGTTCAGTGCTTTTTCCCCATCCCAAAAGTGCTCAACGTGTCTAAAGAAGTTTTCTCTTCAATAAAACAGAGTAGAGTCATTTCTGCTTTGAACTTAGGCGAGATTTTTAGACCGCAATGACATTTGATTTTCGAATTGAATTAGAAATTCGATTGGATAGTAAAAGTCTGCAAGCAAGAAGTGGTTCGCCTGATTGTTAGTGATTTCCGTCCATGAATACCCAAAATACCAATAAAGTCATAAACATTGACGACTATGTAGGGAGAAAAATAAAATTGGGAAGAAAAGGGAAGCGAAGAAAACCCATCAGCAAGTTGTTATTAACGGCTACGAAACGTGAAGCCGTGGGTTCGATCCCCGCACGATGACAAATGTTAGTGTGATCCATAAATATGTATATTTTTATTCGTGTCTGGGTGTTGTAGGACCGTAGTCCCTCGTAGTTCTCAATACCTACGATATAGTTCTGACCTAAGTAGGATCAGGAATATGTGTGCGACTGTATTTATTTAACAACGGTTTTCTATGAGACTATGATAATACTCCGTTCGATCCAAGCATTCAACAGAGAAAATAATCTCCAAACTTTACCATTTCAAAAATCTACAACAACGAGCAAAAAACTGGCAATATATTTTCTAAAATAGAATTTGCCATAATAAACACTAGTGTTAGGAACATCAACAAAACTATGCAAGATGGATATTTAAAAGGCACAAATACAATGTTTATAATTTATTGATTGATTTACACGGCACTGTTACACATCTCAGTGCTTAATATTAACACACACGCATGTCAGGAATCCTGACATGCGTGTGTGTTAAGAGAACTTTATAATTAATCTACCAGCATTACCCTTTTAAACTGAACAACGCCATTGAACTGATTACCATTATGATTACCATTTACACTTACTACACCGAACCACGAATATACTGGCTATCGTCTCGTCTTCCACTCAACTAAACTGAACTGAACCCCGGAGCGCGGAAGGCACTCTGTTTTATATTAAACATTTACTACTCCCACTTTGGTTGTGATTATTAACTACCCCCAACTAGTCTCCTAAATACCTCCGTTATACCTTCGGCACCTCCAATAATAGTAAATACCCTAATACTAGCTTTCCCTCCTTCCTAACATCCCGACTTTAGTTTAAAACTTCTTTAGGCACGTTGGGATGTTTTGTGATGGGGAAAAAGGACTGAACTCGCGTGATCGTCACGCTCAGATTATTTTACTTTTGACATATACACGCCTACGAAGTTCTATAATTATTGACAAGGAATCATAAAAATAAGTACTTCATGGACGCTGTATCAAAAAAGAACACAGATATTCCAAAGTTTTTAGTTTTCACTGTCGTTATTCCATGACTGGCAATGTTTTTTTACTTTAAAAAGGTTTTCTATGATAATACTCCGTTCAATCCGAGCATTCAACAGACAACATTTTTTTCCAAACTAAAGGACAAAAGGCTTGCAAAATAATTTCTTAGATAACTACATAGAATTTTCCATAATAAACATTAGCTTATATCCCTTAACATCCCGACGTTTCCTAACAAAATCCCAAGTCACTATAAATAGATATTTATGATAAGAAACAGGTAGGCAGCGGCTTTTCTATGCCCTGGCATTGCAGAAGTCTATGGGCGGCGGTGACTACTTACCATCAGGTGGCCCGTCTGCTCGTCTGCCTAACAAGGCACTAAAAAATAAAGAAACTAACAGCACTCAAAACTATTTTAAAAGCTATTAATGGGTATGTGTGTTCCCGATATTGACTGTATTTATAAGCGGCTATTTTTACTCCATAGTGACCTCGGCCTTGTACAAATAAAGGCGCATCAAAGTACACTGATTATGTGGACATTTAAGGCGAAGTGAGTAGGCCAATATATATTTTTTTCTAGATATGAAAATTCTAACTATCTGGCAGCATAACTTTTTATTTAAAAATGGGTAGTTTAAAGGTGCTGATGCGGTAGATTCGACGCTTTCATCTGACGGTTGACTTATCATCATCAGATCATCGGAAATCTGTATTAACACTGTAACCTCGTACGTATTTATAGAGAAGATTCAGCTCTTTTTTACAGCCACCTATTAATCCCTTAATACTAGCCCTGTATTAAACTTTGTCGCACTGCTGGGCACGGGCCTCCTCTACTAATGAGAGAGGTTAGGCCTTAGTCCAAGCTGGTCTAATGCGGGTTGGTAGACTTCAAATACCTTCGAAACTCTTATGAGAACTCTCAGGTATGCAGGTTTCCTCACGATATTTTCCATCGCCGTTAAAGCAAGCGATAATTAACAATGAATATACACGTAACTTTAGAAAAGTCAGAGGTGTATGTCATTTAGGCTGGTTTCGACCAAACGACTTTCGTCTTGACAGTCCGTATCGCAACTAACTAGGCTATCGCTGCTATTAATCCCTTACGCTTTCTAAAATCTAACACAACAAATCATTAAAAACGGAAATTAAAATCATATTTTTATCCATAGAGGGCGGACAGCAGCTTAAATATAAATTAATTTATGCCGATAGCGAAGGAAGGACCGCGACGACATTATGACATAAGCTCAAATATTGCAAAATAAGCTGCTATTTGATTGCTAAACCAAGGCGTAAGTTCCGGAAGTCCTTTAGAATTATAAACCAGATGAACTACGAATATGGTATTGACACCATATATTATATTACTTTAATCATAAAGTTACCCTACCTATTTATTTTTTATTTATTCGATCAAAATAAGTCAGTAAGCTAATAGGGTAGTTGACTCGATTTTTTTTTTTATTTAATCAACCTACATTACATAGAACCTATTATCGAAAGATTTTTATGAATCCAAACAAATATAAGTCAATTAGACGCCATTCAACTGCTGGAAGGGGTAATGTCAAATCAAATGACAGTAAAGTATGCATGATATGAGCCGTGACGTCACGGTTCTCAAAATCGCCATTACTGTGCCGTTGTGCGAGGGAGATAGCGATATGCTCCCAATACGCAACCATTTTTGCTCAAGCCTTTGAGTATTTGCTCATACCAATATTTAAAATAAATATTGTGACCTAATTTTTCAAGCAATTTTGATTCTGAGTACACAAGAGAGTTTCTATTGTGTATTATATTCGGTTTTATATCGAATAATGTACAGGATTAAACATAGGAAACTACCCTATTAAATTCTGGTGAAAGGGGTAAATATGAATGACATAAGAGATACACGACATAATTGATGACGTCACAGCCCCAATGACCATTACCACTATAACACATTATTCAATATGAAACTTATAACTTGGTAAACATAGATGCAATTCAATTAATATAATACGAAATGAATCGGTCGGAAAGTATCTACTCGATACCAATCACTTTATGATATAGAAGTGAAGATTGATAAAACAATTGCCAGTTTATTACCATTGGAAGTGGTAGTGCCACGCTGTAGACATATTTGTCTACAGCATGAATGGGCCGGCTCGACCGGGGTAGTACCACTGACTCACAGAAAACCAACGTAAAGTGACAGTTTACTGTCGCGTTTCGTATGGTAAGTGAGATATCCGGAGGCCCAGATTCTCCCTTCCCTTCCCTAATCCCTATTCCTGTCCTTTAAGGCCGACAACGCATACATGATACTTTCGATATTGTGGATGTTCATGGACGGTGGAGATCACTTAACATCAGGTGACCCACTGGCTCGTTTGTCGGCGTATACTATAAAAAAAACAACGTGATGATCAATCAATTAGTCAATGTTAAGAATTTATGTACGTCCCACTGTTAGCTTGCTTTTAAATGACATCAGTGAGTACTACTTGGTAAGATTTTCACATGACTTTTGAAGCGTTAGGAAAACGTAAAAAAAATACAATTATAGTAAGACAGAGAATCTATACTATAACTAGCGGGCCCGGCAGACATCGTCTTGCCCGGAAAAGCAGCGCCACACCGACAGCAGCGCAACCTACCGGGTCCAATTGTGAATCTAAACCATCCAGAGCGCCACCCAAACGCATACAAAAAAATCATTCAAATCGGTCCACCCGTTTAGGAGTTCAGTGACATACACAGGTACAGTAGAATTAAATATATAAAGATAAAAAAACTGCAGAGGCACTTGGTCTGTACATTAAATACTTTTGCGAAATTGTGTTACGTTATAATATTGATATAGACCCAAAACAAATATTTTTGGAATTATTGTCTGTCTGTCAAGGCATGATGTCTATACTTACTGTGTTTTAAAAAAATAATCGGCAATAAAAGTAAAAAGCATGTATCAAGGTAACATTATTTATTACTTCATTTAAATGGGTTCATTCATTAAAAAAATATTAGTATTTATAGTTCACAATAGCTGCATTACGGCGATAAGGCGTGGTGAGATATGAAGTGATATAATTAGTAAAAGCTTGCTCTCAGAAATAACATCCACGCGGGCGGAGGCACGTTAAACATCTAGTATATAAATAAATAAATAATACACTTAACAGTCAAACCTGTATCGTGGATAAATAGGAGGGACTATGGTCCCACAACAACCAGACATGAAACAAATATTTATGGATCACACTGTCTTGGTGCTAGAATCGAACCTGCGGCCTCTCGTTTTACAGACAGCTACTCACACACTCGGCTTCGGAGGCCATCGATAAGAGTCATGTATATATTGGAAGGCCAAATAAATACGCGATAATCAAAAGATTAATTCATAAATGCATTTAAATTTTCAATTATGTTCAAGAACTTTATAATTCTCATCAGAACAGGAAATTGAAGATATTCCATTTTAAAAACGATTAGGTACTGAAATCTTTAGTCATATTTTAGGTTTTTATAATGTCAATAAATTATTAGTTTATTTAGTAACTTTAATATATCATAATATATTAAAGTAATATTTCCCTCAAGTAAATTTGCAGTAGTACATATAAAACAAAGAAAAATTTCTTAAAAAATTATGTGGTGATAATGAAATGTGAGCCTATGTATTTTATGTATACATATTTTATGATATACTTTCTATTATTTTTTTCTTTTTCTAAGATAAGACATCATATGATGACGCATGATAAATAAATTTCATTTTCACGATAATCTTATCTTTTTCTTGTCGGGACTATTTGTGAGGTGTTATTTATTAAAGTTGCCATTCAAATTCTATCTCTAATCCCACACATTTACAAATAATCCAATCGGTAAAGTGCACTCGAATCAATCGAGCGTTCGACAGACGTATTTCCCTATATTTCACTACTAACGGCGCAGATCAATCACACAATATATTTTCGGAATTGCTTGAAATACCTGCCTTATTATTTATGCCGCGAGTGGAGTATGTAAAATCCACAGAATATGCATTGCAAGCGAAATTGTATATATTATAGAAAAAAATGTATGGAAGACATATACGGTAGTTATAACAAAACAACATTGAAATAAATTACTGTGTATAAATTATAATCATCCAGACCTCAATAATAATGATTACCAAATTTATACAAAAATAAGTGTATGTATACAATCAATGACATAGTTCTGACTCCAAACTAGGTAAAACCTGTATCGTGTGTATCATAAACTACGAAGGACTACGATACCATGACACCCAAAACACACCCTGAAGCAAATATTTATGAATCTCTCAACGTAATTAAGCTTAAGTCGTATATTAATTTTATGACCAAATATTGTTAACCGGTGTGAAAAGAGCATCGCTAGAGTTTCTTGCTCGTTCTTCTCTAGCGAAACTACATTCTGAACTGGCGGTAGAGTAAAAAAAATGACTGAATCTAAATGATGTAAAACATTTCATGGATTCAATAAATATATGATTTTGATTTTTGAATCACAGAATCATTTGTCACAATTCGGGGATCGTAACACCCCTCCTCTCGTTGCATAGCCCACTACTCACCCGCTCTGCCACTTAGCCTGACTAATTTTCAACGCGGCTACGTGGGTCTTACGACTAGCACCCCCTCGCCCGGATGATGGCAAGCTGTGCAGCCGCTGAGCCGAGTCCCTACCCCTATGTACACTCAACCCAACACTACCAGTTAAAACACCGCGGTGGCCTGCTTCGGTGCTTACAGAGCGATCCCGGGGTATTCTAAGGAGTGCTAGAATTGCTGCCAGAACCGCCCCTGCACTGTGCCTTGTAGCGGCCCATCTCCGGCTTTAGAGCTCCTGCGCACTGAACAACGACAGCGAACGAGGCCTTACCACCCGTGCTGCCGGGGTCCATCTCGGGGTCGCACGATACTCCAAAATTGGGAGTGCATTGATACGGGCTGACAGCCCGCCGCTGCGCGCCCGCGACCCCCGATGGCCCCAGTTAGTCGCCTCGAGTCCTTACCCTCTATGTATAGTGTACACCCCATTCGAAACTACCATCAAAAACCCAGCGGTGGCCTTCTGCAGCGCATGCGGGACTGTTCCGGGGATCCTGAGAATCTCTGTATTGCTGCCGGAACCGCTCTTGCGCAATGCCGCCTTGCAGCCTATCTGCATGAGTGAAGGCTAATGAGCCTCCGCGCACCGAAGAACGCCATAAATATATATACAAAAAAAACTTCAAATAATTTAGTAAAAACGTGTTGATTTTTTCAAAGAGATTTTTTATAATTGACTTTTATTTGTTAGAAATTCTCAAGTCCTTTGTAAATTGGGATTGTTATGTTTACTCTTGCAAACGAAAAAGAACCCCAATTAGGAATCCTTTCAGTGCTTGTTTTTGTGGCGAGGTACAAGAATCTTTATTGAAGGATGATTTTTTATTTTCGCTATTTCTTTAATGATAGTAAATCAACCAAGATACAAGAATATGGTATTTTACTGTTGGGGCTATGACAATACACGATATCTATAAAGATCTCTTGAACAAAGTAGTTTCGAGTAAAAATGTCGTTGTCTCGTTGCGGGGATCGAACCCACAACCTCTCGTTTCATACTCACACGCTGCGCCACAGAAATGTATGACACAAATCTTCAAATATGACGTCATATATACAGACAGTCAACGTATTCTTAGCGAGGTAACACTCTACGTGGTTTTCACGCTACAAAACGTGTTATATCGTAAACACAAGCAATCCATTTTTAAAGATCTAGACAGAACGCGTTTGAACGTGGGAATACTTATGAGTGTTATAGCGCCGAGCCCTAAAATGAACAAAGTTGATACTGACATGTATTTTTTTTCCTGGCACGTCAAAGTGATCACACTGCACCTGATGGTAAGCGCCGTCCAATAGAGTATCGAGTAGTGAGACAATCTATCCGCTATTCAACACAATTATGCTAGCCTCTTTACACTATGCCATGGGCAAGAAGGTGAAGAAGCGGTCGAGGGTCTAGTTTCAGAATACTCAGAAAGCCGCAACACGGCCAAACATTATACCCCAACAATAGACCCCCGACCGATACCGAATGTACGCTGGGTGATCCCGGAACGCGACACACCTGCGTGTGCTACTATGGCGGGTTTTACACCCTGTGTACGGTGTGTATGCTATTCGGGCGGATATGAATATCCTACCACCAGCAGTCTGACATTTTTCTTAAATTAATTAATTCTCATAAATTGAACAGAACATTCTAATCTAGTCTCCATTTCTAGAAGGCAAGAATGTCATATTGTGTATATGTACAACAACAATGGTGACATCTTATTGCAACGTGTTTGAAAGAAGATCATAAATCGAAAGAAAATTCATGGATTTTAATATTATTACATATGTGTTGGTAAATTTGTTACTTCAATAAAACAGTCTTAAATGAAATCAAATGAATTATTTTATGTTTTAATAATTTACACAGTTTCCGTCTTAACGTCTTATTCCTGCATGTTGTAACATTTTTTCCCTTCCTCCTCTTGACTTTTTTATTTCCATCCTCTCTCGCTCATGTCCTTTTACGTTCCGTTTCCCACATATACAGTTTTAATTAATATTAAAAAAGAATTAACTTTCAGTTTACTCGCCGTGGATTTGTTACAAAAAAAATGCATTATCTACTGGCTAGTTGACTGTTTTTGGGAAACCGTTTTATTTTATTCTTCATGGTCTATATTATCATTAATAAACATAAAACATACGTTTTCTAGATTTAATTTGCATTTTTATAAACTAACGTTATTTTTCCCACCAAAACGCTACCAACTGTCATGGCCTATGGTGTGACGTGACCATCCGCAAATCTAATAGACGTTTGGCTCAGCGTTTAATAGATGTTTCACCAATGACGAAAAAACCTAATAAGTTTCGTCGTTGTGTTTCATACGATGACGTCATGCATGACTGATTTGGCCTTGACAAAATGATTTATTTGTACATATTTGTTTCTTGAAAATATTAAATAATCGCCTAAAAATTAACAAATTGGTTTATATTTCGATATTTTTAGACTAAAATCTTTTATAAAAAAACTATCAGGTTTTCACTTACTGTCAACTACCCTATTAAAGAGAACTAAACAGGCTTCTTATATTTACGCGAATATTACACATTGAAACAAACCAATTTTTTACGGATTTAATCGCGTTTTATCTTACTTTAAAAACAGGAATAAGAATAAAGTAAAATAAACCACGATAAAATCCGTAACAAAATAGTTTTGTTTCAAATAAACATATTTTTTACATCTTGTGTAAACTCCGGATTCGCTAACGCGTAATAAAGATTGCCGCATGAGTTGGCAAATTTTCTAATGCGTTCTTTAAACCACCAGAGTTGTTGGGCCGGTTCTATTGATTCGAAATACAAAAAAAGTACACTGTTGACCCTAGCTCTCTTTACCCATAATTATTTATTAGCTTGGAATTAATGTACTTATATTTAACAAGAAAATGCTATATTATTTTCTGTTTACATATGGTTTTCACGAGAAAATGTTCATACGTTAGTAAATACAGTTAATCCTACTATATTTATATTCATTTATTTATTATTATTATATTATACTAGATGTTGCTCGCGGCTCCGTCCGCGTGGAGGTTATTTTTGGTTTGGAAGGAAAGGTATACAATCCATGGGGCATCTTAAACTATTACACCTTTCTATATTTTGCTATCCCATAGGATGCGTGCATTTTTCCGGGATAAAAAGTGGCATATGTCATTTTCTGATCCCTAAACTGCCACTATGCAAAAAATCATATCGATCCCTTGCTCTGTGAAAAACTAAACTATCCCACGGGAACTATACATTTTTCCGGGATTAAATATCTATCTCTGTGCCAAATTTCAACCAGATCCGTCCAGCCGTTGTAGCGTGATTGAGTAACTAACATCCATCCATCCAAACATCCGCATTTATAAATGCGAATATATTATAAATTAGAAATTTGGCACAGAGATAGATTATAGTCTGGAATAGCACATAGGCATACTTTTATTCCGGAAAAATGTACAGTCCCCGGGGGATAGTTTAGTTTTTCACAGATCAGAAAATGACATAGACCTTTTTATCCCGAAAAAATGCACGCTTCCTATGAGATAGCAAAATATAGAAAGGTGTAATAGCTGAAGATGTCTCCATGGATTGTATACCTTTTCTTCCAAAAATAACCTCCACGTGGGCGGAGCCGCGGCCAACATCTAGTAAAATATATGTGAGAACTTAGATTTATTTTATTTATTAGAAATATCTACCAAAATGTGTCATAATAATATTATAAGTCATGAAATAATATAGCTTCTGTGAGGAACATCAACAAAACTATGCAAGATGGATATTTAAAAGTCACAAATACAATATTTATAATTTATTAATTGATTTACACGACACTGTTACACATCTCAGTGCTTAATATTAACACACACGCATGTCAGGATTCACTTAAGGCTTCTATTTATAATTAATCTACCAGCATTACCCTTCTAAACTGAACAACGCCATTGAACCATTTACAATTACTTACTGCCCCGCGTACGAACCACGAATGTTCTCACTACCAACTCACTGCTACACCACTAGTCTTCTGAATTGAACTAACTGAACTAAACACCGGAGCGCGGAAGGCACTCTGTTTTATATTACTCCCACTTTGATTGTCATTATTATCTACCCCCAACTAGTCTCCTACATACCTCCGTTATACCTTCGGTATTTCTAATAATATTAAATACCCTAATACTTCTTGTCACACTTAACTAATTGCACAATCACTATGCGGGAGATTTTTCTATTCCAACGACAGACTTAACAATTTCTTCAGGCGAGGAAAATAATAGAACTTATCATCCCACCGTTTAATTAAAAAGTACTTTATGCCGATTAATAAAAGATATCTGAACTGAACCGCATGAAATTTTAAATAAATGTTGGCGTTCTCAATTCAAAACTATGTCACGAGTTATTAATGATTAGAATACTGCTCATTACAATATGCAATGTCATTAAAAAAATACACAATAGTCACACAAACCGACCCTACGCTAAACTATAATTATCTAAGCTCATAGGCATCGGGAACTATGAGAGATTTTCGGTCTTAACTTATCTGTAACACAATTTGTATTGATGCGGGAATCGAACTCACGGCCTCTCGACTCACAGCTAGCTCGCCCACACCATGAAGGCTGCTATAATGTATCAAAATCCACATAAAGGCATTGTCTATCTAAATTGTTCACAACGCCATAATAATAATCTCTTCAAGCGAGAACAAGAATAAACTTCCGTTTAATTTAAAATTCCTTTGTGAGCCGATTAAACAACAGCGAATTAATAATGTTCTGTGTATAATGGAGTGAAATAAAGGAGAATATAAGTTGCAGGGAAATGAAAACTTTCCGGTGTTTCTTATCGATACGTGAACATAGATGGATGCGCTAAGCCGTACTTTTGTCTATAAAAAGGAGCCAGACTGACGGTAACTTTTTTTTGTTGTCGCGGGGAAAGCGTTATATTACTGCTGCTCCGGGGACGAAATAAGAATAAAAAGGGCATGATAGACAAGCTGGTCTTACGACCCAGCACCCCCTCGCCCGGATGATGGCATGGGAGCCGCTGGACCGAGTATACCCCCTATGTTGAACTTATTTACATAATAGATTTTTATTTACATACAAGCTCCCAGTTGAAGTCCATTGAGTCTGCACTGACTTCGAATATCCTTGTTACGGACACATTCCATAAGGATGTGATATATGTCGTGAATCACATTGCAATCAGGGCAATTAGGTGATGCGGTCTTGTTCATTAAAAAGGCGAATTTATTACATGGAATGTGTCCGGCCCGAAGTCTTAGAGCAGTAATAGTGTCTGTCCTATTGATAACTCCATTTATTGTAAATAGCTGTTGCTCGCGGCTCCGCCCGCGTGGAGGTCATGTTTGGGAGAAAAAGTATACAATACAAAATACCAATATTCATGCGTTTAACTTAAAAATGACGGATTTTCATACAAACTTTCATTCCCTATTTTACCCCCTTAGGGGCGGAATTTCCAAAAATCCTGAAACATATATTTTTTATTTTTAATTAAAATGCCAAATTCAAATTTTCATGAATTTAACTTCAAAAATGACGGATTTTCATACAAACTTTCATCCCCTATTTTACCCCCTTAGGGGTAGTATTTCCAAAAACCCTTCCTTAGTGGATGCCTACGTGATAAAAGGTACCTACTGTCAAAAATTCAAGTCTCTAACCCCAGCCGTTTAGGCTGTGCGTTGATCGATCAGTCAGTCAGTCAGTTTCTTCTTTTATATATACAGATTAAAATACATTTGGATAAACTGTACCTTGGATATCAGGCACCGGATCCAAAAACTTAGACTCTAAACAAATATTTGTGGATCATATAGTGGTAGAGCCACGCTGTAGACATATCTGTCTACAGCATGAATAGGCCGGCTCGACCGGGGTAGTACCACTGTCTCACAGAAAACCAACGTAAAGTGACAGTTTACTGTCGCGTTTCGTATGGTAAGTGAGATATCCGGAGGCCCAGATTCCCCCTTCCCTTCCCTAATCCCTATTCCTGTCCTTTAAGGCCGACAGCGCATACATGATACTTTCGGTATTGTGGATGTTCATGGGCGGTGGAGATCACTTAACATCAGGTGACCCACATGCTCGTTTGTCGGACTATGCAATAAAAAAAAATACAAACATTTCTTCGGCGTGAGGATAGAATTTGCTGTCTTTAGTTGCTGGCTGCCTATATTAGAACACTTTGAATAGAACTTAGAAAATACCTGAGAATTAGTACTGGCATACAAAGGTGGTAACCGTGAGAAAAGCTTAAGAACTGACCTACTTCGAGCCCATTGACGATAAAGCCACAATAGTGTTCGAAGATATTTTTGTAGAAAGAAAGTGTTTACTTAAAAAATCTATTCAAATTAGCCGTTATAACTGTGAATATAACAAGAGCGAATTTTGAAAAAACATTCGTATTAAATTCATAATGTTGCAAATGACGTTCTTAATTCAAATACTTATTCGAAATTTTTTGTGCTCGGTACTTTTGAAAGTAAGAAAAAAAAACTATATTTTAGCAAAGCTCACAACACGCATATGCCATAAAAAAACAATTAAATCTGTATACCTTTGTTATGTATTTGGATTTATTTATGTATGTAAATATTATTGTGTTTATAAGTTTTTGTTTACCATTTTCCTCTATATCTTATGCACCTGCCTCGTTCATCTCTGCATCACCCTAAGGTTGACTGGGAGAGAATGTCTTTGGCATTAAGTCTGCCTATATACTTGTATATGAAGTGTATAAATAAATAAATCTAAAACTAATGACACTTGCGCGTCGCAGCTGTGACCACTCAGCGTACTAGTGTTCTTATGATAGATACTGCAACACATTCCATAAGGCTTGCTATGTATGCATATGTACAGTCATAATGGTAGACATAGGTGAGTAGCTATTTGAGAAACGGAAAGCCGCGGGTTCGATTCCTTGCACAGAGACGAATATTTGCGTCATCTACAAATATCTTTTTAAGATCTGGTTTGAGTCCGAAAGTATTTTGTAATTCTGATTTCCTCGATGTAAGATTTAAATCGGTGGGTGGGGCCAAACTATGTGTGTGATTACTGGGAGTTATTTATTACTATTTTTCATATAAAATTGAATTAATTCCCACAAATTGTAGCTCTATATCCAAGACGTAGACCCAATTAATTACCTTTATAAATCATTTTGTACCTTCAATTAATTTATGTTCAGGTTACCTACACAACAAGCGACTAGATAAATAGGATACCGCACAAGGTACCTTTCGCTCTCGTTTTATCTTGTCCGAGGAACAACGACAAAATATTTACCAATGTGCCTTAACAGCCACATTGTCCTAAAATGTAGATTTTTTTGTAAGATTTATTTTAGCCAGTTTAGTATACATACACACTCACGCCAGTAACCCCCGAAGGCGTAGGCAGAGGTGTAACTAGTCCACCCACATTTCGCCCAGTTTATTACCGTCCTATAATGTGATAGGAGGCGAGTCTATCGCCATACTGGGCACAAGTTCCAGACTCCGGGCTAATACCGAGAATTTCTAAGAAAAACCCAATATCACTTTACCCGACCCGGGGATTGAACCTGAGACCTCAGTACAACTGCGCCACCGAGGTAGATATACTCGTATATTATGGACATAGCAATTACCAAAAACTCCAACCCCCCTTAATCTTTTAAAACATATTTGTCACCCTTCTGTAATACAAATAAATCAACAGAAATACAAGATTGATTACCCACAACAATGTCTGTCTGTGACTAATCTCTTGCAAATTAACGGCCATATACTCAGAAGGAACTCAATATGGTTTCCTGTGTTCACGCGAATATTAGACATTGAAATAAAACTAATTTTATTTTGACAGGCTCCGTGGCGCAGTTAGCGATTAGCTGGCTGTGAAGCGAGAGGCCGTGGGTTAGATTCCCACACCGGGACAAATGTTTATGTGACACAGAGATATTTGTGTCCGGGGTCTGGGTGTCGTGAGACCGAAAGTGTCTCGCAGTCCCTGATACCCACAACACAAGACTCTTATCTTAGTGTGCCGTTGAGGCTATGTGGGTGACTGTTGGGTGATATTTAATTTTTAAATTTTACGAATTTTATCGCGGTATATTTTTACTTTTATTCTGATGTATGGAAAAATTTACACCCTTCATGGTCCACCCCGTCTCACTACTTGATACTCTACTTGCTTACTTTGCAGTGCGAGCATAAAAAATATTATTAGTAAACACTTATTTCATTGAGTTCCGTTGTTTGACACAAGACGTATTATAAATACACCCATATCTAGTATACATATAGGTAACCCATGTCAGCCAGGATCAATGGTATGCACTTCTTCAACAACTTCGACGGTAGGCAGCGGCTTTGCTGTGCCCTGGCATTGCAGAAGTCTATGGGCGGCGGTGACTACTTACCATCAGGTGGCCCGTCTGCTCGTCTGCCTACCAAGGCACTAAAAAAAACACCGACGAGTCCAAAGACTCGTCCAAACCAACCAACTTTCCCAAAGGAAAGCTTAACTATAATTATACGATATATTATACAAAGAATTTAATCATTATTTTTTTATCCTGGCACGGAAAAGTGACTGCACTGCACCTGATGGTAAGCGCAGTGCATGTGAATTAAATAAAAATCTACTATTGATTGCAGGGAATGAAACTTTACATTATATTAAAAGGTAATTTAATTGAAATAAAACGAAGTTTACGGATAATATCGCGGTTTATTTTACTTTTTTAACCCGACGTTTCGAAGACTTTACAGCCTTCATGGTCACGGGGGAGACTGAGTTGTATGTCATCTCGAAAGTGTAGTGCAATGTTTCTACCCTCAATGTAGTTGATATTACATTTTTATTTTGATGTAGTCCGATCTACGCAGAAAGAGTGTCATGTGGTCTGGCAGTTGGTCTTTTGGGTTCCGATTTAATTAAATGTATAATTGGATCCCAGGCTGGTGCTAGCTTCCAACCATCTTCTCTATTGAAATTAGGATGTTTTTTAATTTCAATAGCCTCGCGGATCATCCTAGGTAGGAATCGGTGTTCTTTGGCAAGGATTTGTGGTTTATCAAATCGAAGATAATGTTTGGAGCCTTTTTCTGAATGTTCAGCAACTGCAGACTTCGATATAATCCGTAAACTTCGTTTTATTTCAATGTATAATATTCGCGTAAATATAAGAAACCACTAGGTAATTTAATTTTAAGCTGCTTAGTTTTTTACCATTAATTTCTTAACAGTCTGTTTTCGTGAAAAATTGTATTACAAAAACCGATCAAAGACCACCGGGTTCCATTAAGTAATTGGAACCGAAAACCGATTCTTGGAAATGGGTCGGGTTTTGCATATTCTAGTTGGTATATATATTTATAAAATCTCTATACACTAATACAGCAACTGGCCAATGGATTAAAGTTTTGTTGTGATCATCAATTTTCGAATATATTCAACTAACAAGGTGTAATATTGTCATGTCAATGTAACATAACTAAATTAAATTACTACTTTTCTATTTCATTGTGTAATAATCATGATTATAAAAAATTACCAAGTAGATTGCGTGATGGTAAGTGAGATTCAATGCCCAAATATACAATACCAGAAATTCTGGGTATATCGCGTTTAAGGAAAGAAATGAGAAATAGAAGTAGAACTGTAGAAGTATAACTCACAGTATGCAATACTGAAGCTATTAGTCCATAGTTTGTGGCATTCTATGAGTTAACTAGCTGTTGCTCGCGGCTCCGCCCTCGTGGAGGTCATGTTTGGGAGAAAAAGTATACAATACAAAATACTCATGCGTTTAACTTAAAAAATGATGGATTTTCATACAATCTTTCATCCCCTATTTTACCCCGTTAGGGGTGGTATGTCCAAAAACCCTTCATTAGTGGATGCCTACGTCATAAAAGGTACCTACTGTCAAAATTTCAAGTCTCTAACCCCAGCCGCTTAGGCTTTGCGTTGATCGATCAGTCAGTCAGTCAGTTTCTTCTTTTATATATACAGATAGTAATAATCCATGCTACTAGCCAGCGGGAAGCTGTCGTAGCACCCGTATCGGAATTTTTGTACATATTTCGTTTTGTATATACATATATAGACGGCACACTGAGCGATTTCGAGATGGACGGCAGCATGGGTGGTCGGCCTCGTCCTTACAAAGGGTTTTGAGTTAACCCCTGCCCCACAAAATTGAGACGGGTTGCAAGCCGTCATCGTTCAGGGGTGGTTCCGGTTGAGGCCGGAATGCTTCTCGTCCAGGGTCCCCGGGGCTGTCCACCACCGCCACCGAGGGGTTTTAGTTGGTATTGCCGGTATCGGGTGTATACAGTGTTAGGGACTCGGCCCAGCAGTTGGCCGGATGTCGCCATCTTTCCGGGACAACGCTGCAGCGCTGGGTCGTAAGGCCGGTGACCCCACCATAACCGTCCCGCCTCATACCCGCTGGGGGCGGTAGTTATAAATCGCTATTCCCCGCGACAACAAAAAAACATGCTCCTACTACCACTTCTAAAACGGTTGAAAATGACCAGTTGAAATAAAATATTTAAGAACGAGCGTAACAATTTCAATTTGCACTTACTTATGCGAAAGTAAAAACCAATATTTGAAATCTTTATGTAGAAAGAAAATTACAACCCACTGAGGAATACAAAAATCATTCCGCGTAGATATCCTCAAGTCCTGAGCAAACACTCCATTTCAGATTTACATTCGTGGATTTCGGAGCAAATAACCCGGAAAGCCGATGATGGTACCCGCGAATCATCTAGCAAAGATCTGCGTATTGAATACTTTAAATATACATATACAAATGTGTTTTGATCATGTCGGAAATAGTTAATTGTGTGGTTGTTTTTAAGCTGTTTTAAGTAAAGTAAAGTGCAATTGGATGTAAGAACATTTTGTGAACCCTGCGCCAACTCCCTACAGTCACTGTTTTAATACAATGCACTTTATATTAAAATAATCTTAATAATTACGCTCTTCAGTGTGAACAGATATACATAAGTTCCTTCAATCTACAATTTTACAATCTCTTATTTACTAGACTGGACTCAGCTGCTGTTCAACGACAAGATGCTACCTTTTTTATACACTCAAGAATCACACACATAGTCCTCACACTAGATCGAACCTGTATCGTAGGGATTCAACTACGAAGGACTAGGGTCCCACAACACCCAGACCTGAAACCAATATTTCTGGACCCCATAAACATTTTGGTGTGGGGATCGAACCCAGCTTCGTAGCTACTCGGCCGTTTCGTCACGAAGGCTGTCTCTTTAACCGACTTCAAAAAAGGAGAAGGTTCTCAATTCGTCGGAATCTTTTTTTATGTATGTTCCCCGATTACTCGAAGACGCCTGGACTGATCCGAGAAATTGCCGACCCTTCATGTACCTATTTACTCCCTTCTTGAAGAACCTCATACTGTAGTCCCCTTGGAAAACCTCGGCAGGGAGCTCATTCCACATTCGGAGCGTTCGCAGGTGGAAATTCCTCTAAAACCTGATATACTAAATATATTAATATGTAATTAAATATATTAAAACATAAAAAAAAATACACGTCGAATTGAGAACCTCTTCCTTTTTTTGAAGTCGGTTAATTAATGACCTGATATATTTAACCTTGTTAATATATCCTGATTGCGTTGTTGTATTTTCAATAAATATTATTGTAATACACTTTGACAGCCTCCGTAGTGCAATCACCAAGTAGCCGGCTGTGAAATGGAGGTTGCTGGTTCGATTCCCGCTCTATGATAAATGTTTTTGTAATCCACAAATATATATGGGGTCTGGGTATCGTGACACTGAAAGTTCCTGGTATTTCCCGATACACAAACCCAAGATATCACTATCTTGCTGTGATTAATAAAAACATTGTAACAGAACTGTATTTTTTAAGACGACAATACACCAGTGCAAGCTGTAAATACTTTCAAGAGGTAAGGTAGAACTCGGTTCTATATTTGTTTATATTTGCCTCCGTGGCGCAATAGGTGAGTAGCCGGCTGTGAAACGAGAGGCCGTGGGTTCGATTCCCACACCGGGACAAATTGTGACAGACCGATATTTGTATCTGGGGTCTGGGTGTTGTGAGACCGAAAGTATCTCGTAGTCCCTGATACTTACGACACAAGACACAACACTTTTTTTGACTGCCTCGGTGGCGCAGTTGTAATTGCGCATGCGTTACGACTGCTGTGCTGAGGTCTCGGGTTCGATCCCCGGGTCGGGTAAAGTGATATTGGGTTTTTCTATCTAGAAATTCCTCAGTATTAGCCCGGAGTCTGGAATTTGTGCCCGGTATGGCGATAGGCTCGCCCCCTATCACATTATGGGACCGAAATTCGGCGAAAAGTGGGTGTACTGGTTACACCTCTGCCTACCCCTTCGGGGATTACAGGCGTGAGTGTATATGTATGTATGTATGTAAGACTTTTTTTTTAAATTTATTCATGTCCATGGATACTAGTCCTTCAGACGTATACATAAATGCGACACAAGACTCGTATCTTAGTGTGGGATCGGTGCTATGTGTGTGACTGTTGGGTGTTTGGGTGTTTATATACCAAATGTTTTATGATGATATGTCTAATAAATTTACTACTATTACTTTTATTATAAACTGATCTTAATTTGTTTTGTTCTAGAGCGATAGTGCCTTCAAAAATGGCGATATGGTATAAAATAGAAGACATTTTAATCTTTGCTCATAAAAGCTCAATAAATATTTTTTTTTTTTGTGAGAGTCAGACACACTCGACAAGCTTATTTCTGTCTCATGGAATGATAAATGTCATATATATATAGACATCTGGAGACCAATCAAAATAGCCGTTGAGCTTTTCAATTCGATGAAATACGCACGAGTTTCCTGAGATTGGAATTTGTTCCCGATAACCATATCAGATTCATATCCGTTCCACCTGGGAAATCAACCTTGGACTTCGTAGGCGATTTCAGCGCCTATATCCACTGTCATAGGACCAATGAGATAAATTGAAAGTATTTAAATTTATTTTAACTTTGAATTTATTTCTCAAATAAAATAATAATTTATTAGTTATATGCAGTGGTTATTTATATTGTATTGTGTATTGCTTCAATGGTTACTCTTCCTATAAGGGTTTATTTTTATTTAAATCTCTGAAATAACCATCACTAGAAAAGCTTTTTGTTACATATATTTAGTTATGTAGTTTTAATTTAAATAATTTTATTAGTATAGTTAATACACTGATCAACAAAGTCTAGGGAACAAACCAAGTATAGTAACTTATTTATGAACCCTCTTTAAAAAAAGTACTACTTTAAAATTTAAAAACGTAAGTTGAAAGTGCATGAAATGAATGTTCGAAATTTATAATTTTAAAATCAAAAAGCCAAATCTTTTTGAAATATGGAGGGAAAAGTTAAGGGAATTACGTAGTCCAATGACTTTGACGATTCGACCTTCAAAAAGCTAGCCGTGCTACTCTCTGATAGATGGCTATAGATAGTATACGCCAATAGATGGCATGATAAAAAATTTTAAACATCACCGTAAACACGAACGACTATAGAGTAAAAAGAAAATCGATTTATTTGGCACAATTTTAAGTGTAGTTACTTTTTAATTTCGTGCATGATTCGGATACTAACGAAATAAAAATAAAGTATAATCACATTGCACGATGGCTGTAGATGTTTATTGTTTTGACATATTCAAGGCTGCATGGTGTAGAACCGTTGCCTTCTCTTTTATATAGAAAAGAGAGAATGAAACAAAAATTTTATGTTCATAATATTTCGTTCTCAGTAATTAGGTACTTTTTGAACTACCGCTGGCTCTACGTTTTTGCTCTTGGACTCGATTCCAAACAAAAATGACTATTATTACAATTAATTGCAAAACAAAAGTGCGTAAAGTAATAATAGACTGTTAAACCTTTAATATTTGTTGTTCCTCGTTGTTCAGAGTCAACGACGAATATATATTTTTTTTAATAACCATCGTTAAACATTCATAAATAGAAAGCAATATACAATTTCAATATTAGCAGCATGGGACGTAATAGCTTTGCAGCAAGGTACATTAGAACTCTCCTAAGCGCTTACCAATCTGGGTGTTCAAATCCTACAGATAATAAATAAATTCAATAATTGTAATTTTTTATTTTTTATTTTCTGTATCAAGTTAGGTACATAGTCAAATAATAAATTAAATGTTTTTAAACGGTTATATTTAGCTTGCTCTGGTTGTTTGTTGTATTTATTTGGGTCAAATTTACTAATTGAAATTTTAACCCCTATCGCTGCTTATAATAATTATTTGTTATTATGGTTTTATAATTAGTAAAAACAAATCGTGGTATGTATTTAAATTCTTACAACTTGCACTAATAAGTAGGTACATATCTGTCATTGGCAATTGGAAGATTCAAAACAACCAGCCACGAAATGAAGGAAAATGTGCTTTAAATTTAGAGTGTTAGAGTCTATTATACTCATGGACAAAGTGCACTTGAGAAATTTTATTGTATTTTTATATAAACACTGATAAGGTTCAATGTGGTTATTGCTGAACAAGTAATTTATAAAATTATGACATCGGGAGCAACAGGAAGAAAATAAGATTTTAAAAAAATATATATTGAAAATATTACGTGCGCAGGATTTGAACCCCTGTCATGATTTTAGTATCAGGACGACGTTTACCCCGAGACCAATATCTGTTTTATAAAACCTGTTGAAATTTTATATTAGTTTTAATAAGTAGGAGGAACATACAAGCCAAAACCAATTTTATTTCCATAATATTAACGTTAAAAATCGCTTAACACGTTGACTGCGGCGCCAAATATTGCGACGATACGCGGCTGGCACACGCTAGGTGCGTTTCCCGTTCAATGCGGCTCCATACCTCCTGTCGTAAAATTCGAAGAAGCAAACAGATACGAAACAAAACGACGTAACTCGCAAGACAATTACAGAAAAAGGCACTTTATTTTTTGCCGTCTTAGGTTGATTTCACAATAAATGTTATTTAACCTATGTCTTTTCATTTCTCAGTAATTTATTGTTTTGCGATGAGTTATCGTAAGTATAAGATAATATTTTAAAGTTGTGATTACTTTGAACTTAAAATGGTTTTAAAACTTTTATATCAGTTCGTTAGTAAAAATATATAGCTGTGTAATATATATTCACGCGGACAGATTTTAGCTTTGAGTTTATATGTGACCCGTTATCTAGTTGTATTGTTGATCGAAGGTCCATTTGATGTGCCGCGCGGTGCCCGAGTCTCGAATTATCTACCTATTGGCTATTATATAGTGTTTGCTACTTTCTTCACTCACGCGCGGCATGGCAACGCCGTTGGCGATTTTGATTTTTTTATTTTATTATTATTGTATTTATTTGCTATAATAGCCTATTGTAATGTGATTTATAATAATGTTTGGGATTTTCCATGGTTGTTTTAATAATATCATTGATATGCATAATTTTAATCTTAATGCATATAGTATGAATATAGTCTATTTGTAAACGGATGCCCACGACTAGGTAGTCGGTAATTATATTATTTGATTAGGTTCCAGGCTCCGAGATAATACTGAGAATTTCTAGTTAGAAAAACCCAATATCACTTTACCCGACCCGGGGATCGAACCCGAGACCTCAGCACAGCATACATAATTACGACTGCGCCACCGAGGCAAACTATTTAAACAATGCAAAACCAAAATTCAAAATCGGCGTACAAAACGTAAAGAAACCGTTTCCAAAACAAAATAATATGTTTGTTCATGCAAATCTACGGCTTATGTATGTGAATCTAAAGATCATTTCAAATCCGACGAATCTCACAACTACGCTGGCGGGGGTATCAAACCAATTCAATGTAATAATAATACTTGTCAGTAAAAAATCTTTGACGTATTAAGCGATTTTTAACGCATTATGGAAATAAAATTGGTTTTGGCTTGTATTTTCCTCCTATTTATTATGATGGTTAAACATTTAGTATAAATAGAAACTAATATAAAATTTCAACAAGTATTATAAGAAAGTATTATTGGTCTTGGGGTAAACGTCGTCCTTATACTAACATTATGACAGATGTTCAAATCCTCTACATGATTTATTTTCAATATGTATTTTTTTAAATCTTATTTTCTTCCTGTTTACACTGATACTGAGAATTTCTAGATAAAAAAACTCAATATCACTTTACCCGACCCGGGGATCGAACCCGAGACCTCAGCACAGCAGTCGTAACGCATGCGCAATTACAACTGCGCCACCGAGGCAGTCAATTTATAGGGTAGTTATCGGGATTATTATTTTTATAAGTTTATCTCATTATGTTAGTAGTTATACCGAGTGAAATTGAACTCATAAGAACCCATAAAACATGTTATTTTACTACATAAGAATTACGTAGGAAGCAATATATATCAATAAACGCTAGAAATAAAAAATACAAAATATACCAAGTCTCAAATAGTTGTGCATCGGTGTGTCTAGCAAAGGTACATACACGCGTCAACTCCCTTGAACCCTATGACCCCGATCGGTCGCGAACATGTGACATGATTTTTTTGTGATTTTATTCAAACTTTCCCTTCATACTTCAGGCTTAGTACGGTCAAAATACGTAAATGAACACTAATTACAACTTAGATGTTTAGGTACGCAATTTATTAAAATAATGAAATAATTTACTGTACCTAGTTTCGGCGTATTTCAAAAGTTGAAATCTCGATAGGTATTTACAATAATTGTTCAGGAATCACATATTGTATTTACAATAATAAGTAAGTTGATTTGTGTACCGAGGTTGCACATTACGCGGTCCAGACATTGCATAATATCGGTCCACTAAAACACTAAATGCACTGCAGTCCAAAGGTTAGCGACGAAAAGCGCGCGCGCAATTAATTTTGAATCAAAAACATGCGTCAACGTACCCTTGTAGTCGTTACGTCACGGGCATGCCATGAAGTATTATTATTTTTAATGTGATAGGGGGCCTATCTATAGCCTATCGCCATACCGGGCACAGGTTCCAGGCTCCGGGATACTACTGAGATTTCTAGTTAGAAAAACCCAATATCACTTTACCCGACCCGGGGATCGAACCCGAGACCTCAGCACAGCATACATAATTACGACTGCGCCACCGAGGCAAACTATTTAAACAATGCAAAACCAAAATTCAAAATCGGCGTACAAAACGTAAAGAAACCGTTTCCAAAACAAAGCCAGCCTTCAATGTTTTTATTTTTTAAATACTGTGCCATCTATTGCATTGTAGTGAGATTAATCTTCGATTTCAGTTGTGCTATTAAACAACAAAGCGCTAGTTGTCGCATACCTCGGTTGCGGCAAAATTAAGGTTTTTATTTGTTTTTTACACATTTTGTTAGAAATGTTCTAAAAGTAATTAATCCATTTTTGTTAATTGATAACAAAGTAATTATTTTGATAAGAATTAATGTGAATCGATAAGCCCTATTGCAGACAATGTAAGTTTTATTTTTCATGTTTAGGATTTTATTAAAATAATTTTATGGCATTTAAACAAATTCTGCTTAATCGAAGAGTTGCGCAATGAATCTATATTTAACATATATTTTTAATATAGCGCTTGGTCCAGCAGATGTCTCAGGGATTTCTTCGAACTCAACGTAATTCTAGCCATTTTGCGTCCCTTCACCCCTTAACTTGGTCACAGAGTACGGGATTTTCTTACGCTAAAGGTTGAGAGATGAGTGTAAGTTTTCGATTATTTTTCTTGTGAAAAACAAATGTAGCTACTTCCATGTAATTTTTGTGACTCTTGAGCGTTATGTCACGTCGTCATTTAACACGGGAAGAAATGCTTAGGGCTATGGGTATATTGGAAGCGGGGCGCAGTCAACGCGAAACCGCGGAAGCTGTTAACACGCAACCAAGCCAATTATTTGCCGATTATGGGGACGCTACAGGGCTATAGAAGATGTAGCCGAACGAAACCGAGGAATATACAGGGTGACTACCCAGAGACAAACCGTTTTCAATAAAAAAAACGCCGCAAGGAGACAGCCCCAGAATTTCGGAGAAAAGTGGGTGTACTGATTACAACTCTGCCTAATCCTTTGGAGATTATAGGCGTGAGTGTATATGTATGTATTTCGTTAAAATTAATCTTAAAAAACATGTTAGAAATTCGAAGTACATTTAATATTAGATTATGAACGGTAACAAGATTACGTTCGGCCATGTTCACGTAATGGCCGCCCTCTGGGTATTGAAATTGGATGAGTGAGAAAGCGTGGTCTGTGGTGTACTTTTAGTGACCTATATCCAGAAATGGGTTAATATGATTTCTTTGTATATCAATTAGCAAACTATTAAGTGGGTCCCTTGACACTGATGAAAATATACAGAATAACCGTACGTTTTCGGTTATTATGATCCTAGGTCCTTTAGGCGTAGTGTAAAGAAGCTACACATAGGCCGGTATGATTGTGTTGAGTAGCGAGAGATAGATTGTCTCTCGCTACTTGATACTCTAACTGGAAGGCATTGCGCTTACCATCAGGTGCAGAGTGGTCACATTTCTGTGTCAGAATAAAAACATTATGCTACTTATTCGTTAATAATCTTTGTCTTCATAGTTCTGTTATGTGCACAGACTGCGCTCCCCTTTTTTTGATTTCTCTTTTTAGTTTTTTTTTATAAATAAATCTTTATTTATACAATGTTTGAAATATAGTAATAGATTTACAGTATTATGGTTTACATTTACAAACATTGTCTAATTTTTAACCATATTGGGTACCGTGATCCCCACACTAAGCTAGGCTTGTTTCGTGGGAAATCACTATCCAAGTTGACAAGCTGAGACAGGTAAAGACGAGATGCGATTATACAAAACAGAAAAATCTAATTATAAATTTTTAAATAGTAACGGTAAGTGTGTATGTGTGTGTGTATGTATGTGAGTGTGTGTGTGTGAGAGAGAGTGTTGTGTGTGCATGTGTTATGTATTTTTAAGTGAACCCTCTCAGTACATCTTCAATTTCGTGGTAGTTCAGCTTACCTAGCCATTTTTCCACTTTTGATTTGGCTTCCTTTATTGTACATTTAAAAATACTACATCTTTTGTTGACTTTATTATATAGTACAGGGTGGAGATAGCAGCCAAATCTTTTGGCTAATGAACTGTTGACTTTATGTTGGGGAAGAGCGAATATCCTTTTTTGAGAAATTTTAACAATGTCCCTCCTCGTTCTCAGCGTACGGTGAATAAATTTTCGATCCCATGATTGTCCACCAGTTGTACTTTTCATTATTTTTTGGTGTGTTTCAATATCATATATTCTAGTGGACAATAAAGAGTATAAATAAAAATAACTTAGCTAGAATATAACACGTTCAACGAATAAGATCGATAACTGATGAAACTGTACGAATTACCCGGCTGGTTAAAAAATAGATACACATAACATTTGATAATACATAGGGATTATGTTTGTAAATTGTCACGGTGACTATAAATTATGCCTTTGAAGTGGATAGATGGTTTGTGTTAAAACAAGATAAATTATTACACCCTAAAGGTAGAGTTCTGATAGCCAGTTCCGGAGGCCCAGATTCCCCTTCCCTTCCCTAATCCCTATTCCTGACCTTTAAGGCCGACAGCGCATACGTGATACTTTCGGTATTGTGTATTTTCATGGGCGGTGGAGATCACTTAACATTAGGTGACCCAATGGCTCGTTTGTCGGACTATGATATAAAAAAAATACAAATAAACACACCCAATAGTCACACACCTCGTTCTGACCCCACTCTAGTTAAAAACCTGTATCGTGGGTATCAAGAACTACGAGGGACGATGGTCCCACAACACTCAGACTCGAAACACATATCTGTCTGTCACACAAATAATTGTCTCAGTGCGAGAATCGAACCCACGACCGCCGACAAAAGCCGCAACAAACGACAATCGCGCACGTGTCTGCTTCTATGAATACCTATGGGAAATCATACGACAAGTGTTCATAATGCCCGCTTATCACTTAACGCGATCATCGGAAGCCTGCTTAAATGCATAGTCTCATTGGTGTAGTTACATCGTTCTTAAGACGCGACTAATAAGGACCGGAGTTTGAGACCCAGGTTGGCTATGCCAAATAATAAATAAATGAATATACCTAATAAACTGCCTCGGTGGCGCAGTTGTAATTGTGCAGTTACTACTGCTGTGCTGAGGTCTCGGGTTCGATCCCCGGGTCGGGTAAAGTGATATTGGGTTTTTCTATCTAGAAATTCTCAGTACTAGCCCTGAGTCTGGAATTGTGCCTGGTATGGCGATAGGCTCGCCCTTTATCACATTATGGGACCGAAATTCGGCGAAAAGTGGGTGTACTGGTTACACTTCTGCCTACCCCTTCGGGGATTACAGGCGTGAGTGTATATGTATGTAAATGAATATACCCAACAATCTCACACATGGTTCACAATAAGTTATGCTGTTAAGGGATATCAAGAACTATAATATCAAAAATCACATACACGGTCGTTTAATCCGTATAAGTGTATTAAAAACTACCAGGCACTTAAGGTTTCGCAAGACCCTGACACAAAACAAATATTTATCACACAATTTGTCGCAGAGCCTTGCATTGGTCACACCTGCATCGTTTTGTATCTTTGGGTTACTTTTTCGGGTTTTGTACCTTTTGCCATTGAGAGTGAGAACTCAAAGTATTTTGAAGCTATGTGAAGTCTGCCAACTGCCACTAGACCAGCGTGGTGGACTAAGGCCTAACCCCCCTCATTTGTAGAGTACTGAGCCCAGTGGACAATGTTTACTACAGAACTAGTATTATATTAGTCAACATCTATTCAAACACCAAGGGCATTGCCAATTGTCCTCATTTTGTTTTCGAAGTGTCAATTGAGATATATAAACTCCAGTGTTATCTAAGCGCAGGTATCTCGCCTTTAAAGTACGTGATAAAGCGATTATTTTCTTGTACATTTTGTTTTGCAAACAAGTAAGTGAAAAGTGATATGTTGGGAGAGATATTTATCTTTGACAGTATAACTAATATTTGATAGTTACGCAAACTTCCTTGTTTCTAATGTATCTACAATACTGACAGCCTCCGTGGCGCAGCGGGCGAGTAGCCGGCTGTGATTGGCCGTGGGTTCGTTTCCCGCACCGAGACAAATGTTTGTGTACAGACAGATATTTGTTTCAGGTCTGGGTGTTGTGGAACCGTAATTCCTCGTAGTTCTAGATACCCACGATACAGGTTTTACCTAGTGTGGGGTCAGAACTATGTGTGTGACTTTTGGGTGTATTTATTATCATAATACATGCCAGCATAGATTTAATAACGGTATATAATACTGAGCAGGATTACGTCGAGTAGTGAGGCATAGTTACCTCTTGCTACTTGATACTCGGACGGTACTGTGGTCATCATCAAATGCAGTGTGGCCATGTTGCCTTGCCAGGATAAAAAAATTCACCAGCTAGAAATTTTGTATGAACACTTAGATCCAGAAAGGTTCAAACGACGAAATCTTTTCCTACAATTACGCCTTGCAATAGGAAATGACATACTTCTGGGTCTTTGTTGTGGGCTCCTTCCTCTGCACTAGTCCGTTAGAAGTTGGGCCATTATGCAAATTGTAAATGCTAGCTAAAAGTTCAGCCAGCCTAACTCAGACCAGAAGCACAAAATTCTCCTAGACTTCTCGGAGCGACTTTGGTATAACTTAAGAAATTATTGGCTAAATTTCAGAAAAGTATATCTAGCAAGTTTAACTCTAAATTCGCGAAATTCACCTCTGGCGCGAAAATAAAGATTAAACCATATCTCGTCTGAATTCGTAAACACATCTCTAAACTATTCTGATGTAAACAATAGTGGAGAATGTAAAAATAGTACAACATGTGTGGTTGTTAACACATGATTGACTGGCGTTTTGTTAGCAAACCGACTTCAAAGCACATTCAACCATATTACTAAATAAATAGAATTTATAATAAGTTGGATTAGGCATTCATGAAAATGAAGCATATTCTGCCTGAAATAAATTCTTCTTTCGAATACGTTCAATGTCCAGTTTAAATTCATTGTCAATGGCGCGTCTGTTTGCAACATTAACATCAAATCTTAAATAAGACACTGCCTGCCTCGGTGGCGCAGTTGTAGTTGCGTTACGACGGCTGTGTTGAGGTCTCGGGTTCGACCCCCGGGTCGGGTAAAGTGATATTGGGTTTTTCTCTCAAAATGCTCAGTATTAGCCCAGAATCTGGAATTGTGCCTGGTATGGCGATAGTCTCCCATCACATTATGGGACCATAATTATCCGGGGAAAAGTGGGTGTGGTTACACTCTGCGTACCCCTTCGGGGATTACAGGCGTGAGTGTATATATGTAAATAAGACCTCAATTTCTTTATAAAGCCACAGCTCAATATATATCACAGATAATAGATTTTTTTTTTTTTTTTTTTTATCGTGACTCGGCAAAGTGACCACACTGCACCTGATGGTAAGTGCAGTGCCGTCCAGTTATAGTATCAAGTAGCGAGGGATAGATTATCACTCGCTACTCAATACAATCATGCCGGCCTGCTGTGTAGCTTCTTCACACTACGCCTAAAGGACCCAGGATCATAGGAAGGAGGGAACACGGTAGCTGGTATCGCAATTACACGTTTCACACGATGAAAAAGTATGAGATATTGCGCAAGATCTTGGGCAATATTATTTTGTCTGTACTAGACTTTACCGTAATCAAACGTTTCCCAAACGAAACATTACCAGCCTAATGGTTTCTTCTGTTTACGCGAATATTACACATTGAAATGAAACTAGTTTTATGGATTTTATCGCAATTTACTTTTGCTTTTATTCCCGGCTGAGTTCTTTATGGAGTTTAACTAGTTGATGCTCACGGCTCAGCCTGCGCGGAGGTCTTGTGTGTGTCATTAGTATTTTGTATACAATACAAAATACCAATTTTCTTGCGTTTAACTTCAAGAATGACTGATTTCATACAAACTTTCATCCCCTATTTTACCACTTATGATTTATATCATGTCTGTTATGAATGTATATCTATGTTAAATTTAATCTGTGGTCTGTATCTGTACCAATAAATAAATATCGTCACAAAAGGATAGTGTAACGTTTCTACCCTTTATGTAGTTAATTTTGAATTTTATTTATTGCAGTACGATCTACTCAGAAGGAGCTCACAGTATTTTGAGGTCTGGTGGTTTGCCTTTTTAAGTTTTAGAAGCCCAAATATAACTTATATTTAACTTAGTATCCAAGATCGGAGCGCTCTGTTTAATGAACAAGTGAAAGCTTTAGGGTTGTTCTTTCTTTAAAATCCAGCAGAGTTTCATTGAAATAACTGATTCTTGATATTGCTTTTATCTCTTACACTTTTGAAAGAGAAATGACACGAGAGCCGCCTAATGCTCACTTTTTATACAATTCAATTTCAATACAGCAACATAATTATTTAAAGTTATCAAATGAAATATTAAATAATTCTGAAAATACTTTTAACATTAATCAAACTATTATACGTAAATTTATAAAGTGAATACATTTACTTTTACAATTTCTTTAATAAATAAATACTACTCACGTATCATTCCTGTAATAGTCATACTGAAGGATAAATTAAATAATCATCTGTTAAATAGATACTGCAATTTGGTCACATCGATTGTAAGAGATCTGGCACTGTCGAACACACGTTAGGTACGGAGCACGGAGACGTAGGTTCAAATCCTGCATTCTTTTTCTGTTTTTAATTTCTTGTTCCTTTCGTAAATTCCAGTGCCTAATATATTAAATTTAAGGTGAAGGTAGGATGCATCGAAAATGTAATATTTATAAAATTCTATTGTAGATTCGCCATTTATCGTCATAAAATCTACCACGGTGCATCCTACGGACTTCCATATTAAACTACATAGTTGTAAAATAACTTTAATCACCCATTTGCTTTACCACTAGCTGCCGGTAATTGTGGATTGGAAGGGTTCCGTCGTCCACCTTGTAAAACCCTCCTGGCGTCCAACATTTACAATAAATTAGTGCTATATGGAAACGTTACGTTTTAATTCACAACCTGACACGTAATATCCCAATCAAATCAATACAATTACAATTTATTTTGCATATCTGACACTCGATCGACTGATTCAAATATCCAATATACAGACTGTACTAGAAACCGAGTTCAATGCATTCACATAGCCCAAGAAAAAAACTGGATTTCTGCCTACCTTAGCAATATAAAAAACTTTATTGTTTTATTTGGGTGTAAGGTTTTAAATGGCTACGGCCAATTTAACAAGTTACAGCCTCATAAAACGGACAATATTAAAACTCGTAAGCGTAGAGAAAGTGATAAAATAATATTAAATTGACTATAAACAACCTCAACGTACCTCTTAACAAAGGAAATACCTCAGATGTAAAACAACATCTATTTGGGATGTAGACCCAGTCGCGTTTCGGGCTCAACCAGTGTAAATCCGGTTTTGTCGGGGGTCTAGAGTTGGGGACGTTGTTTGGCCGTTTAGCCTTCTGAGTACTCTGAGACACCTGTAATCCCCGAAGGAGTAGGCAGAGGTGTAACCAGTACACAACTTTTCGCCGAATTTATCCCATAATGTGATAGGGGGTGAGCCTATCGCCATACCGGGCACAAATTTTAGACTCCGGGCTCATAATTAGAATTTCTGGATAGAAAACACAATATCACTGTACCCGACCCGGGGATCGAACCCGAGAACTCAGCACAGCAGTCGTAACGCATGCGCAATTACAATTGCGCCACCGAGTATCAATATAAAAATCGACAGGTACTATTTTAAATTAATCTTGTCCAAGCGTGCTATTACGTCTCCAAAGCATTCCACTCAGAGACACGCAACACATTTCATAGACCAATTGATATTCTTTTACGAGAAAATTTTTTTACTCGTTTTTTCCAATGAGGAAATGAGTCTATACCGTTTCTTTCGTTATTAGTTTTTAAAACTTTTATGTAGATATCAGTAACAGCCATAGATATTCTTATTTATTTAACAATAATTCTTCGATGTAGTATAGTATTTCAATTTGATTTTATGAAAACAAGGAATTAAAGTTATATTTCTTATAAAAACAATAGACATCTAGGTCGAAAACTAAACGAATACATTTGTAAAGAAAATAAAATAATTCAATCATAAAAATAAACACTGAAGTGTTGTCGTTTCTGGGTTTTTTTTGAAAGCGGTTTTATTTTTAATTAAAAAGTTATAATTTATTTTTTGCTTTTTAGTGAGTGTAAAAATAAAATAGATACGTAGGATAGAGTAGGTGGTACATCATGGGGAGGCCTTCCATACGTGCATCTCGTATGAGAAAGCGTCGCGCACAAGAGTCTAAAAATGATTTTTTAGTGTTCAGTAGCATAAATTTAAGACTCCCGAGGGAGATACCGAAATAATTTGAAAGAATATAACATAGCTGACGAAATCTGGGTGTGTTACGCCTCTACCTACCCCTGAAACGGAAAAATAGCGTGATATTATTTTTATATGTATGTAAAAAATAGACCGAACAAAATCTAATGCGAAAACACCACTGAAAAAGTCACAGAAATGCAAAATTTCGCAATTTCGTATACTCGGACAACATATTTTTTCAAGTTATTTTGGTTTTAAAACCAAACTACTCAACGGATTTTGATAAAAACTTTATGGGACCAATCTGGAAGCATGTTCTCTGTAATAAAAGAAGAATGTTCCAAATCGGTCAATAACGGACGGTGTTCTGAGGTAACAAACATAAAAAAATACACGTCGAATTGAGAACCTCCTCCTTTTTTTTGAAGTCGTTTAAAAATTACATAATGAACTAACGAAGAAGTAATTTTCCAGATGCGACCCCGACCAACGCACACACCTTATGATTGGGGTTATTACCTCATTATTTTGTCTTCCGCTTTGCTGCAAAAATGGAAAATCTACATTCCAAACTTCTCTATATATTTCTATTCGATTTCGTTGCGGAAAAAAGCCATTTGCTGTTTTTGCGGCAATGCGCTTGTGATGCTCCTGGTGTTGCAAGTGTCCATAGGCTACGGTAACCGCTTACCATCAGGCGGGCCGTAAGCTTGTCTGCCACCATCGTGGTATAAAAAAAATTGCACAATCTCAGGCTCGCCAAATTTAACTGCTCGGTGTCGAAAAACGCGTGCCATTGTCGATCCTGGCTTATAGGAGTTACAATGGCGGGTGTGTGGGTGGAATAGTCTCTACAATAATCAAATAAATACACCCAACAGTCACACACATAGTCCTGACCCCACCAAACCTAGATCGATCTAGACCGAAACAAATATTTGTGGATCATACAAATATTTGTCTCGTTGCGGAAATCGAACCCACGGACTCTCGTTTTACAGCCGGCTTCCCACCGCGCTACGTATGCTGATGATGTAACGATAAAATCTTACCACACACAATTTCGCATTCAAATCGGTATCATTTGATGAAAATTCATACAGAATTGTTAAGCGTATTCGCACACAATACAAACGACTGAAGCGAATCAATCTCATCTGCCTAACTATGTGAAAATCGCTGAAATCTGATGAGATTATTCAGTATATGACCGCGCATCCCTACACGAATAATGCTAATCCGTGTGGAGTTGCCGTACATATACATACTCACGCCTGTAGGCAGAAGTGTAACCAGTACACCCACTTTTCGCCGAACTTCGGTCCCATAATGTGATAGGGGGTGAGCCTATCGTCATGGAGTTGCCGGGGTATGTAAATTTCCCGATACTTAAATTATAATACCAGCCTTGTGTTATACAGTGACCTACCGTCGGGCACGGGCCTTATAATTGAGAGAGGTCAGGTCTTAGCCTGGGTAATGCTGGCCTAATGCGAGTTACTAGACTTAACACATCTTCAAAATTCATAGGAACATTAAAATTCTCAGGCATGTTGGTTTCCTCACGATGATTTCCTTTACCGTTAAAGCAAAGAATAATTAACAATGAATACGTACTTAACTCCAAAAAGTCAGTTGTGCCTATTGGGCTGGTTTCGAACCCGAGGCATTTGTCTCAGCAGTCTTTACCACTCCACCAAGGCTGTCAATGATTTTTATATACATATCTAGGGATACTTATTAAAGCAGGTAAATAACTGATCATCTAGCATATTCTTCTGGGTTTCCTGATGATTTCAGTATTTCTTCTCACTCAGGGAATGCCGACGATATCTAGCTTAAAAATAGTTGAAAAAGTACCCCCAACAGTCACACACTTAGTTCTGACCCCACTAGGTCGTCAGTATCAAAACTTGCGAGGTACTACAGTCCCACAACACCCAGACCCGAAACAAATATATGTCTGCCACATAAACATTTGTCTCGGTGCGGGAATCGAACCCACGGCCTCTCGTTTGACATCCAGCCCGCTGCGCCACGGAGGCTGTCAATTATGGTAAATTGTTTTTATTTTAATTTTGAAGTATTTGTGCACTTTCTCAGTATGTGACTCAGTTTTAGTACGTTACACATAATGTTTCCCATGTCCAAGGTACCGTGTGTAACAAAGATTTACTATGAAATATATGTTTTATACTGCCTAATAAAATTCTACGCGCATGACCTCTGTATTGTCTACAAATCATGAGCAGACAATTTATGTCCATGTAATGCTAAGTGCAATAAAAATCACTCTTAATAGCTAGTAAATGTCTGATAAAACATGCTGGGGACGATCAGTTTCAGCATCAAATATATGGCATAAGACAATCTCTCTGAAATGATACATGTGTCAGCAACATTAACAAAACTATGTAACATTGATATTTAAAAAGGGCACAAATACAATATTTACCATTTTATTGATTCATTTACAGAGTGAGTTACTGAGTTAACATCTCAGTGCTTAATATTAAAACAACCGCATGACAGGAATTACTTAAGGTTTCTCTTTATAATTCATCTACCAGCATTACCCTCTTACCTGAACTACGTGACTGTTAAACTGTTTACACTTACTGCCCCGCGAACGAACAGCAGAAACGCGAAGGCACTCCGTTTTATGCTGAACATTTACTACTCCCCAACTTAGGTTGTCATTATTAATGTACCCTCAACTACTCTCCTAAATACCTTCGATATACCTTCGGTATTTTTAATAATAGTAAATACCCTAATACATGTTTGCGAGTAATACGGAACACTGGTTCAAACTATCAACGTGCGAAAATAGGACTACAACAAATAAAAATAAAACACCTAAGTATACTGAGGGTAGAAACATTGCACAATACTTTAGTGGCGACAAACTCAGTCCGCCCTGTGACCAAAGGCTGTAAAGCCATCGAAACGTCGGATTAAAAAAGTAAAAAAAAAACGAAATGTGCGAAAATAGTCGTTAATTGTGTGTAGAAGTGTGCACTATGTTTTTATTCTGTAATATTTATGGAGAGCCATAAATGTATTGACATAACTAATTTTGCATCATGATATACGTGTTATAAAGATTAAATTGTCATTGATACTAAATAAAATTAAAGGTTGTTTTGTGAATGACCGATAAACAGCAATCAATCGCTTCTACGAATGTAAGATATTTGCACTAAACATCATATATCTATATAAATTTAAATGAAGCAAGTATGTTTGTCCTTTATGGACTCCTAAACTATACATCAGATTATGATGAAACTTTGGTGAGTTGTTCTTCATACGCCCGCGATGGTTCCCAAAAAAATAAAAATAACTATTATTATTATGGAATATGAGTACCGTCGAGGCAGCAATGTGGCACAAGCGGCTCGCAATATCAACGAAGTTCACAGAGCTAACACTAAATACCAACGCACCGCCTGTTATTGGTTTGCCCGCTTCTGTTCTGGGAATTTCGACCTGATAAATGAACCTCGTGGTCATCCGAAAGCTATAATATATTAAAGACGATTTTGGAAGCTGATGATACTCAATCTACGGCCAAATTAGCAGCAGATTTAGACGTTAGCGTCAAAACAATGTTGGTCCATTGGCGTCAAATTAGCAGGGTAAAAAGCCTGACAAATGGGTGCCCCACGAACTCAATGATAGCCAGCGCGAGGTACGCGTCGAGACGTGCCTTGCACTGCTCAACAGGCACACAAACGAAGGAATTTGAAACCCCATTGTTACCTGCAACGACAGGTGGATTCTGTTTGACAATCGCAAGCGCTCAGCAACTTGGTTGGATCTTGGATCAGCACCTAAATAATGCCCTAAACGAAAACTTAGCTTTAGAAAAGTGATGGTCACTGTTTGGTGGTCTAGCGCATGTGTGATTCATCACAGCTTCTTACCAAACGGGATGAGCGTTACTGCAGATGTGTACACAATGATGGAGAAGCTCGCATATCTCCAAACAGTTTTAGTCAATCTTTCTTCTCCGCTGCTTCTGCACGACAACGCGTGACCTCATACTGCATAGCAGGTGGTCTTCAAGTTGCAAGAGCTGAGGTTGGGAGCTCTCCGTCATCCACCGTACTCATCAGACCTTACGCCTTCTATTTTTTTCTTTGGTAACTCCTTGGCAGTGAAAAAAATCAATACCCGAGAAGCAGTACAAAATGGCTTTGAAGAATTTTTTGTCTCCCATCCAGCTGATTTCTTCAAGAAGGGCAACAATAAACTGCCATTGTGTTGGCGAAGATGCATCGATTGCATGGGTGATTATTTGTATTAATAGAAGTAAAAAATCGTTTAATCCTTTTCATATAAAACGGCAATTTCATAAAATTAATGAAATATCAATAGGTCAAAGACCTAATATCTTAATTAATTAATTTTATGGAGGGATAAAGACATTTGCGCATTTCCAGAAACTGTTTGAGTTTCATTGCTTAGTATGAAATATGCGTGATATTTTCGGTCCTGGCTTATAGTAGTTATAGTGGTGGTGTGGACGGGAGAGTCTCATATAACCTCCTACGTCTGGACACATTTGTCCTCGCCGAACTGGCAACACTCGCCCCTATTGACGTGCGTATGAAGCGTATTTGTAATGTTAATATTATGGAAATAAAGTTTATTTTGGTTAAATGACTAAATAGCAGCTTAGCACCCTGAGGCGACTAATTGGGGCCATCGGGGGTCGCGGGCGCGCAGTGGGATGCATTCCAGTTTCGATGCATCGTGCGATCCCAAGATGGACGGCAGCGCGGGTGGTAAGGCCTCGTTCGCTGTCGTTGTTCGGTGCGCGGGGGCTCCTAAGCCCCACATGGAGATGGGCCCGTTCAAGGCACCGCGCAAGGGTGGTTCCGGCAGCAATTCTAGCACTCCTTAGAATACCCCGGGATCGCTCCGTAAGCGCCGAAGAAGGCCACCGCGGGGTTTAGCTGGTAGTGTCGGGTGGGGTGTACATAGGGGTAGGGACTCGGTCCAGCGGCAGCACGGATGGCCATCATCCGTGCGAGGGGGATGCTGGGTCGTAAGACCGGCTAGTCCAGCATAACCGTTTTATTCTTATTCCGCTTCCCCCCGGAGCGGGCGGCAGTAATAAAACGCTTTCTCCGCGACAGCAAAAAAAAAGCTTAGCACCCTAAACTGAGAAGAATAATAATGGCATAATGGAAATCATAGTATCTACCTATCCCTTTTTTTTTTTTTTTTTTTTTTTTTTTTTTTTTTTTTTTTTTTTTTTTTTTTTTTTTTTTTTGTCGCGGGGGAAAGCGTTTTATTACTGCCGCCCGCTCCGGAGGGAAGCGGATTAAGAATAAAACGGGTATGCTGGACTAGCCGGTCTTACGACCCAGCATCCCCCTCGCACGGATGATGGCTATCCGTGCTGCCGCTGGGCCGAGTCCCTAACCCCTATGTACACCATATATAGCATATAATATTGTTTTTAACCGACTTCAAAAAAGGAGGAGGTTAACAATTCGTCGGGTTTTTTTTTTATGTATGTTACCCGATTACTCGAAGATGCCTGGACCGATTCTTTTTTGTTTAAAAGCGTATACTTCCCAGATAGTCCCATTGGCACCAAGTCAGGATCTGATGATGGGATCTCAGAAAAATCAAGGGAAACCCTCAAATTTTATAGTGACGCATAATTTGTTTTTTATATGTTTACGCAAACATTACAAAAAACACACAAATAAACACCCCACCCGACACTACCAGCTAAAACCCCGCGGTGGCCTTCTTCGGCGCTTGCGGAGCGATCCCGGGGTATTCTAAGGAGTGCTAGAATTGCAGCCGGAATCGCCCCTGCGCGGTGCTGCGTGGCAGCCCATCTCCATGGAGGGCTAAGGAGCCCCCGCGCACCGAACAACGACAGCGAACGAGGCCTTACCACACGCGCTGCCGTCCATCTCGGGGTCGCACGATGCTCCGAATTGGGAGTGCATCGATACGGGATCTACCTATCCCTGCGTTATATATTTCTATATTATTCTTTTCTATAGGAACCGTGCATTTTCCGGGATGAAAAGTAGCCTATGTGCTATTCCAGGCTATGTTCTATCTGTTTGCCAAATCTCAACCAGATCCGTCCAGCTGTTGTAGCGTGATTGAGTAACAAACATCCATCCATCCACCCAGTAGGATTAGTATGGATTTCTTTTTTTTTTTTTTTTTTACTATAAATAGGCTTGCGTTTGACCACTATCTCGCCTGATGGTAAGTGATGATACGGTCTACGGTGGAGCACGCTTGCCTAGAAGATACCTATTCACTCTTGACTTAAAGATACCCAGATTATAACTTTCGGGAAATATAGACTCCGGCAAAGAGTTCCACTCTCTAGCGGTGCGCATGATAAATGTACTAGCAAAACGCTTCGTGCGCACTGGTGGAATATCAACCATGTATCGATGACGCTTCGCCGAGTCTCTTGTCGTCCGATGATAGAAAGGGGTTGGGGGAGTTAAATTGTGTAATTCCAAGGCACACTCGCCGAAATGTATCCGGTAAAAAACCGATAAACTGGCAACTTTACGTCGATGATCAAGGCTTTGCAGCCTTGCCTCGACTATGGATTCGTTGCCTATAAGCCTCTTGGCGCGTCTCTCGATTGCCTCCAACGCCTCAAGCTGGTACTTGGCCGATCCATCCCAAAGATGAGAGCAGTACTCCATGCACGACCGGACTTGCGCTTGATACAGATCGAGCAGCTGTCCCGGCGTAAAGTACCGTCTCACCTTCGCAAGGATAGCCAGCTTTTTGGCAGCCAATTGAGCTTTATGCTCAATGTAGGAGCCAAAACTGAGAGTTGGAGACAAAGTTACGCCCAGAATCTCTAGGTGGTCAGTTATCGGTACGGACACATTCCTGAAAGTAGGAGTCAGTTGGAAGGGACTCCGTTTAGCAGAGAATAGACAAGCCTGGGTTTTAGTGGCATTAAACTTGACCAGATTGGCATCGCCCCAATCGGAGACTGCCTGTAAGGACAAGTTCAAGCGTTCTACCAAGGCCTCCCTGAGGGACTGGACTTGGACTCCACTGGTTCGTGCATTAGATATATAACTTTCTACCACTGTGCTGTCGTCTGCGTACCCAAAAGTACCGGGCTTAAGCAGATCATTGATATGCAGCAGGAATAGAGTCGCAGAAAGTACCGACCCCTGAGGTACCCCGGCATTGATAGCCAATAGATCGGAGGAGCAGCCATCAATGACCACTCGAATCAATCGTTCCCTCAAGAAGTCCGATATCCATGCACATAACCCAGTGGGCAAGCCATATGAAGGAAGCTTGCTTAAGAGGCTATCGTGCCACACTCTGTCGAAGGCCTTCGAGATGTCGAGTGAAACGGCAAGCGCTTCCCCATGCCTCTCGACAGCCTCGCTCCAGATGTGAGTGGCATACGCTAGAAGGTCTCCAGTTGACCGGTTTCGGCGAAATCCATATTGTCGGTCACTTAGGAGGTCATTCGCTTCTAGGTATGCCATGAGCCTGCCATTCAGTACACGTTCCATACTTTTGCAAAGTATGGACGTAACCGAGATGGGCCTATAGTTGGCAGGCTCAGCACGACTACCTTTTTTGGGCACGGGTTGCACGTTAGCTTGCTTCCAGGCTTTAGGCACTTGCCCAGTGAGCAGAGAGAGACGAAACAGGCGAGTCAAAATAGGAGAAAGCTCAGGTGCACAAGTTTTCAGTACAATTGCTGGAATCCCATCTGGGCCATTGGCTTTATTCACGTCCAGATTACGCAGCGTTCTTCTTACCTCAGTCTGACGAATGCGAATTTCTGACATATGTGTCTCGCAAACTGGTAGACTAGGAGGGACTTCGCCAGCAGTATCTAAACGTGAAGATTCAGCAAAGAGAGAAGCAAACAAGTTTGCTTTCTCTTCAGCAGAGTGAGCCAAAGACCCGTCGGGTCTCAGCAGTGGAGGAAGTGAGGGGCGACGGAAGTTCGATTCAACTGATTTTGCCAGGGACCAAAACGCTTTACTACCCGCTGGGTATGAAGCTAATTTCTTCCCGATTTGGCTTATGTGGTCAAATCTAGCTTGCCGTAGAACCTTCTTGCTGGATTTGGCAGCCTTGTTAAATGCTCTCTTCTTTAAGCGCATGTCCTTTGCTTTGCGGTTTCGAGCATCAACCCATGCCAGGTATGCCGCATGCTTCCGCGCTTCAGCGCGTCCGCACTCAGCCCCGAACCATGGGCGAGTTCCGCCTGACATTGCTACGTCGGAGAATGGAATGTAGTACTCCATACCTTGACGCAGCACATCCGTCACAGCATCCGCGCAAGCAGAAGGGTCTTCAGAAGAGAAGCAAGTGGGGCGCCAAGGATAAGATGCAAAGAAAGCTCGCATCTCATCCCAATCTGCTGACTTGTATCGCCACACTCGCCGGGTGCCTCTAGGGCTGGGATCGGGCGGTGAGTAGGCAGATACAGATTTCACCAGACAATGGTCGGAGCTACCCAAGGGTGATGAAACCGACACTGAGTAGCGGTCTGGATCAGTTGTCAACAGAAGGTCCAAGCAATTGGCTGTGTGCGTGTCAACATCCGGGACCCTTGTTGCCACCTGGACCAACTGAGTGAGATTTAGCGTCAGCGCTAGCTTCCGCGTTTCTCTCCCAGCATGGTCGGTACACTGGTATGGGAAAAGCCACTCTTGGTGGTGGGCATTAAAATCCCCCAGTAGTACTAATTGGGCACAAGGGTACCGCCTTTGTGCCGCATCCGCCGCCTCACTAAGGTATTCTGTGAGCCTAGTAGTCTCCTGATCTCCGCTGTGCGACCGGTATACACAGGAATAAAGAATTTTCTCAATTCCTGTATCCACCAGTACCCAAATAACAGAGAATCTGGGATCTTCAAGATGACGGAGACGCCGACAACAGATGTCATCACGGGCGTACAAGCACACACCCGCATGTGGCTTAAAATTGTGCTCCAGGGTGAACCCTGGGTAAGAAAGGTACGCCACGTCAGACGGACATCTTATCTGCGTCTCTGAGAGGAATAAGAGAGCGGGTCTTTCAGTCTCCAGGTGGTGATGGACCGCGACGAGATTTGAGTGCAATCCTCGGATGTTGGTAAGGTGCACTTTTAGTGAGAGGGAGTGCTGCCGCTGTGGAAACGTTCTCTTATTCTTGGCCATTTTCATAAAAGTTATTTTTTGAAGAGCGAATGAAGGTAGGAAGACGGTAGTGGAATGAGACTTTATGCTTCTAGCCTTCAGACACAAGATGAAATACCACACAGTAGGGGGACTAGTCTGGAGACTGCGGGGACGCCCGAGCCCCCCCGGGAATGTCCATCGGGCCCTCTCAACCGGTCGCCGACCGGCACGATGGCGCAATCCCGGGATTTTTCGTCAGTTGGCGGGGCAGCCTTTCATGTGTGGCTAGCACACTACTTGGGCCCCCAACTACCTGCGGTCGGCCAGCGGTGCACCGTGCCTCGGATCCCGCTACCCTCCACGACTAGTCTCCCAATGCGGCGTTATCACCCTGCGTCAGATTAGCCCAACTGCACTAAGCAACTATTCCGACCCGTCTCCCTAAATGGCATCACCGGACATCGCGACGGAACACGGCAAGCCGTTTGGCGGCACGGCTTTGTCCGGTGGGTGGTCACTAGCCACGGCCGAAGCCTACCACCAGTAAGATGTGTCACTCATTTAGCACTACCCAGGGGTCACGTGTAGGGGAACTAGAGTAAAGCCTACGGACGCGAGTGACAATAACCCCCAAAACGAACGTTCTTTAACAAAAGAACGTTCAAACTAAAAAAAAAAAAAACTAAAAGTGATTTGATCACTGGCTTCCACTAGTAAATATCAATCATTATCAGCATATAATATTGTTTTTAACCGACTTCAAAAAAGGAGGAGGTTAACAATTCGTCGGGTTTTTTTTTATGTATGTTACCCGATTACTCGAAGATGCCTGGACCGATTCGAGAAATTCTTTTTTGTTTAAAAGCGTATACTTCCCAGATAGTCCCATTGGCACCAAGTCAGGATCTGATGATGGGATCTCAGAAAAATCAAGGGAAACCCTCAAATTTTATAGTGACGCATAATTTGTTTTTTATATGTTTACGCAAACATTACACATTGAAATAAAATTGATTTTTTCCGCGGTTTATTATCAGTGTAAATGATATAGTGAACTGTGGAAGTGCGAACGCTATCTCTCGACCTTTGTGACACATAGAATCAAACTGCCTCGGATGCTAAAGGTCATATGATGTTTATATATCCCCAATGTCGTACAAATAAACCAAGCTATGTTTGCCAACGTGAGCACAAGGACGGCCTATATGCAACGCATTCTGCAATCACAAAAAATTGATACGAGTTTTTACGTAAAATAAAAAGTAGCGATAACTTAGGTAGGAAATATACGGACTGCCAAGATGTCGCTTATTTATTATCCTGGCGCGGCAAAGTGACGACACTGCACCTAATGTTAAGCGCAGTGCGGTCCAATTAGAGTATCAAGTAGCGAGAAAAAATCTATCCCTCGACACCCAACACAATCATGCCGGTCTGCTTCTTCACACTACGCCATGGGCAAGAAGGTGAAGAAGCGGTTGAGGGTCCTAGTTGCATAGTACTCAGAAGGCCAAACATCGTACTAACCAATCATACCCAACTATAGACCCCCGACAAAAGCAAAGCCAAGCCAATAGACTTAACCGAAGTAGTTGCAACTGAGCATTAACACGTGTCTACATTACACGGCATCTTAGAGTAGTGTTAAATACTCTAAGCACGGCATAAAACTCTATCACCTGCCAAATTATAGTAAGCATAACAGAAATTTTGAAATCACATTTGTCATCCTTATCAATGTGAATGGAAAACTTAAAAATATTTTATTCAAGCTGGTTACAAATAATTGTACCAATTTGGCATGTTTTGAAATATTTTCGGATTAGATTTTGATAAGTGATAAAACTATTTGATACGCATTCTGATTTTAGCAAAGATAGACAGATTACAATGGATTAAAATAATGCTAGTGTTAGAAATATACGCCCCAGTTGATGTATGCGGGCATGATCTGTGAGAGTGTAATATAAAATTAAATTTTTCTGACTATATCAGGGTAAGGTTATCAATCAAATGTTGTATTTATATATACATATACGCTCACGCCTGTAATCCCCCAAGGGTAGACAGAGGTATAACCAGTACAGCCACTTTTCGCCGAATTTTGGTCCCATAATGTGATAGGGGGCGAGCCTATCGCCATACCGGGCATAGTTCCAGATTCCAAGCTGATACTGAGTATTTCTAAATAGAAAACCCAATATCACCTGACCCGGGATTAAACCCAAAACCTCAGCACAGCAATCGTAGCGCAATAACAACTGCGCCACCGAGTAAATATTTTTTTAATAATGTAAGATTGAGTAAAAAGTAAATATTTCATATATAAACTTATATGACTCCAATAATTATTTCGATTATTGTCTTTTATACCGAAATAGGCTTGCGTTTGACCACTATCTCGCTTGATGGTAAGTGATATGGTCTACGGTGGAGCACGCTTGCCTAGAAGATACCTATTCACTCTTGACTTGTTTGCTGATCACCAGGCGGACGTGTAAACGGATAGGTCGAACGTACAATGCGGATATTTAGCACGAGCGAATCTTATTTACAATGTACTTGTCATCATTTAAATATTGAACAGACTCTGTGGCGCTAGAGGTCGCGTGTTCGGTCCACGTAGAGATAAACAAATGATCCACAATTATTTGTTTCGGGTATCAGTGTCGTAGTCTCTGGTAGTTCTTGATACCCATTATAGGTTTAATGTAGTGTATAGTCGGGTTTATGTGTGTGTTGGTGTATTTTTATACGATATAAATACTCGGCAATATCAGTCGTAAAGATCCTTAGTTTAAAAATTTTGAATACCTATCCAGGTAATCTTAAGGTTGTATTCCCTGATTAAACGACTTTGAAGATTTGAGCAGTTACTAATTTATTTATTACCCAATACAAAAAGCTACTGGACTGGAGATTTAGTGTCCAAGATGCAGATTTAACGGTTTTTATTATTGTATAGTTGTTTCTTATGTTTACGCGAATATTACACATTGAAATAGCACATAAAATATATGGATTTTATTTCGGTTTATTATTATTTTTTAGTTCCGTTTCGAAAGCTTTACAGCCTTCAGGGTCACGGGGCGGGCTGATTTCATTTTTACACGATTTATATTAGATTCACCTGTATCTATGTATGTTTGTAACGGAATTGCCTCGGTGGCGCAGTTGTAATTGCGCATTACGATTGCTGTGCTGAGGTCTCGGGTTCGATCCCCGGGTCGGGTAAAGTGATATTGGGTTTTCCTATCTAGGATTTCTCAGTATTAGCCCAGAGTCTGGAACATGTGCCCGGTATGGCGATAGGCTCGCCCCCTATCACATTATGGGACCGAAATTCGGCGAAAAGTAGGTGTACTGGTTACACCTCTGCCTACCCCTTCGGGGATTACAGGAGTGAGTGTATATGTATGTATGTATGTAACGGAATCTTTTAAGGTAATTTTTATTACAAACGTTGTAATTGTAGCCTTGTTTTTACAGGATGTCACAGTTCTTCTCTCTTACACTTGATTTGAAATGGCTCAACATTTTTTTAACAAAACGTTTGATTCATTCCAATTTCAACAGATGTGTAATAAGCCAGTGGAATCATGCAAATTCCATAGCACCCTATTACATAAACCATGCAGACTTATCCCGGAAAAATCATTTGGGATCCCGTGTAACCTCTGTATTTCATTACCTAGTTAAAGCTAACGTGGGAAAAATCTTTGACAGATTCTTAAGTTCTTAAAATATACTAGAAGTTACTGTGAGCTTATGTAACTTTTAAGTGCAGGTTTGTGGCACGTGGATTACTTTTATGTGGCTTTATGTAGTAGCGCGGTTTTATGCGAAACATCGTGAAGTGACAGTAGAGTACTTGACACTATTTTTGAAGTGAAAGCTTCTTTAAGTTCGTTGGGTGATTTTGAATGGGTAAAACTCTTTTTTTTATCCTGGCACGGCAAAGTAATCACACTGCAGCTGATGGTAAGTGCAGTGCCGTCCAATTACAATATTGACTAGCGAGAGACAATCTATCCCCCGCTACTCAACACAATCATGCCGGTCGGCTCCTTCACACTACGCCATGGGCAAGAAGGTGAAGAAGCGGTCGAGGGTCTAGTGTCAGAGTACTCAGAAGGCCGCAAAACGGCGAAACATCGTACCCTAACTCTAGACCCTCGACAAACACCGCATGTATATATATGACTATGGTGGGTATGACACCCTGTATGGTGGTCGCTATCCGGGTTGACACGAATATCCTACCACCAGCAAAAAGAACGACGACTATGAATGTTATGAGTTTACTTCACCGAGATACTAATGACAACAGTATATTCTTTGGCCACTGCAGAAGAAATTACTCAGTATTTTTAACCTCTGAATAATTGAAAAGTTACAATGATCATACTCTTGTAACACTGTAGCAAACCCCTGAAAACCAATTCCCAGTCTCCATTAATCTCAGTCGGTGTTAAAATACATTTGCTTGAAGATACATGTCACAATATTATGTTTGTTTATTAATGAAACTTCAAGTTGTGTATTTGAGCATAGATCTAAATTAAAATAGAATTCGCAAGGGTTCATTTGGCGTGAGACTAAGTGTGACTTCTTATAATGTTATTTAGGCCGTATTATTTTATTCATAGTCGATTATATTTAAATAATAAATAAATAAACACGCCCAACACACGTAGTCCTAATCCCACACTAGGTCAAACCTGTATCGTGGGTCTAAACTACAACGAGGGACTACGGTCCCACAGCACCCAAACCCGAAAAAAACTGTCTGTCACACAAACATTTGCGGGAATTGAACCCACAGCCTTTCGTTTTACAAACTACTACTCTCCCACTGCGCCACAGAGGCTGTTAGTTATTTAACACACTTTATACATTTAAGTATAGTATGTTTTTTTCAGTATCAAATCTTAGATTATCGAGTTATATCAGCAATGGTCAGACATTATTAATCTCTAGTTTTTATTAAAAATAACCAAGACCGGGATGGTTGGTTTTCACTTGGGGAGGTAAGTGGACGGCAATAGGCCTTTAATCACAATAGTTAAGCGTGCCTACAGCTGGAATTACGCAATATTATTAACAATAAAAAACATACCAACTTTGACTACGGTTTAAACAGTACAGGATATCAACGATACCACAATAAGACATCTGATGAACACGCAAAATGCTTGTTACAGCTATTATAAATACTGAAATATTTCAATGGTGTTTCTAATCGCACAAAAAAATCACGCTCTAAAATATATAAAAAAATTTCATAAATATTTTATTATATTTCATACAAATTCATAGTGGTGTTCAGAGAACAACCGTGGTCGTATACTACTTTTGGTTCGCTGTAGTCGGGTAATTATTCTCATTTTTTTTAGTGCCTCGATAGGCAGACGAGCAGACGGGCCACCTGATGGTAAGTAGTCACCGCCGCACATAGACTTCTGCAATACCAGGGCACAGCAAAGCCGCTGCCTACCGTTTATTCCGTAATAATATAACAGAAATATGACATACTTATTTTGAAATACATCGAACTACTTGCGGTGTCTATTGCCATCTGTGTCTATGGTTTCGAGACTTAACGCGATCGCACGTGCGAGAAATTTACATCAATTAATTTTCAACAGAATTCAAACGTTACAAATATGTATATGCTATTTCACATGACATAAGGGAGTAGTGTAAACAACAATTGATTCGCTCACATTTACTAGACTAGTTCGTTTGATGTAAGAGCAATTGTATAGAGAGGAGTTTACATTAAACAAAATATAATAATAATACTACCCCGTATTAGATTGAGGATTATATAGACCTTGCATACCTGAGAATTTCCATAAGAATTTCTATGGCGAAGTCTACCAACCCGCAGTAGGCCAGCGTGGTGGACTCAGGCCTAACCCTTCTCATTAGTAGAGGAGGCCCGTGCCCAGCAGACAATGTTAAAGAGCTAGTTATGTCGCCTGCACCTCGAGTGCTATGCGTACGTAGTTAAGTCAGCATAACTACCGAGCCCAGGTGGCCTGTTCCTAGAATTAAGATAGAAGACTCTGCGTAGTCAAAATAAGTCTAGTATGTAAGTTATAATGAGATTAATTACACGGGAGCATCCAACTCTGCTAGACGTGTTGTTTCATTTTATAAATAACCTCCTCAAATTTGACTGGCGCTGAGGACAGGATTGCCGCTAAATAAGCGCTTTCGCGATTCGTGTATAAAACTTTACCGATAACCGCGATTTGCGGGCGCGTACGGCAATCCATATCGAACAAATAAATTTGTCAAGTGGTTGGAGTGTTGGTGATGGCGCAGATTGGTCGGTGAGTAAGCTTTTTCACCTTCCTTACCTATTTCATGCCAATTTAAATATAATTATATATATAGAGTTTTGTTAACTAGAGATTGGAACTCTCTCTTTTTAACTGTTTTCTGGTTTTCATAAAACTTTAAAAGTCAGAATATAATATAAGTAATTTCCTTATACATTTTTAGTTATTTTTATATTGCAGATTAAAATTTATTTGCAATATATATTTCTTTTTACATATGTGAATTATAAGTTTATGATATATTTTTGTGCAAAATTAAAATAAAATTGTGTTTTAATAATTTAAGTTATATGGGAATACGTGTGTGATTAAGCAATTATAGTGATTTTAATTTTTTTATTTTAATTCTTTTAGTTCATTAGTACTACATTAAAATGCCTAATGAAAATGTAGAGCGAATTGTTCTTATACCAAGTGAAATTATAAAAATTATACCACCCTTTAGCGGTGATAAGCGTCATATTAACTTATTTCTTAGACAATGTGAATTCGTGATTAATAAATACGCTGGTTTAGCGGCCCAAAATGAGTATGTAATGTACACCATACGCAGTCGGCTAACCGGCGATGCAGCGGCCCTTATCAGTGAACGCGACGACATAGAGACGTGGGACGAATTCAAGGAATTATTAGTACTACATTTTGGAGATCCGCGTAGTGAGGAATGTATCGCTATCGAGCTAGAATTAATGAAAATTAAGCACGGCGAATCTTTTATAGATTTTTGTAACCGTATACAGTCTGTTCGTTCAGTTTTAATATCTAAAGTAAATTTAATTCAAGATGCGAATCTTAAACGGAGTAAAATTACTATTTATAATAATACTTCTTTAAATGTATTTCTGTATAATCTTCCGGAGAATATGGTTAGAGTCGTTCGATTAAAATCGCCGCAGACTCTGGAAGCGGCCTTAGGTATTGTTATGGAGGAGGTTAATTTCTATGATCAGTATACAGCCCGACATAGAATACTTTTAAATAATAAAGTACATACCACTCAGCCCCTCGTTATGCCGTCGACATTTAAATTCGGTAATAACATGCAACCAAATATATCACACGGCTCTAATTCAAATAATCAATTACCGAACCCCAAATTCAAATTTGGTGTACCAAGTCAAGGTCAGGAACACATACCTTTGCACCGGCCGCATCAACCAATAGGATTTAGACCTCAACTAGGTTATCGACCTCCGTTTAGTCCCCACCCTCCGATGGGTATGCACCCACAGCAATTCGGTATGCATCCTCAAAATTTTGGCATGGGTCCCGAAAATCAAGGACACGCGCAATTCGGCGATAAACCTTTTAAATCAATCAATAATCAGCCACAAACATCTACCGATATATCAATGCGTACGGCTCCGCCGTTGAAAATGCAACAGGGATTTAGGCTTAATAAATTGGAGTTTAAAGATAGCCACCAAGATGAAACATATTACAATAATTATAATCCAAACGAGTACTATGATTATTATACGGAACCAAAGATACAAGAAAATTACCAGATCTCATTTTGCGAGCCAATCAAAATTAACGCTTTGAATTCTGACGACGAAACGCATTCTTTGGTAGTAAACATCGATGACGATGAGACCGAATTCCGACAAAACCCTGACGAACAGACACAACAGACAGATAGGAACGTAATTAGACTTGAAGGACAGAAAAGTGACTCGTCTAAAACTGATACGATTTTAGATTCAGAAATAACAATACCAGTGAGTTCAACAGAACAAAATTATACAGCTAGTTCTGATAAAAGCACAGTTACCATTAATTCAGCAGCTGAATTAGAATCATGTAGTATCCCAATACTAGATGAGGCAATCGATACAAAACCGAATCAACTCTTAGTATTTGAATGGCTTAAAAACGATATTAAGGTGATAGACGTATCCCGCGAAAAACAGAAGATTTTAGAAGTTTTCCTGCCAGTAGTTAACTTAGACCTCATAAAACAGTTCCTTAAGGACTATATAATGCCGAAAACCAAATACTTCATGTATTTTGAAAATAAACAGCATAGATCAGACTTTTCAACTATAATTATTAGTCTTTTTAAGCGTAGAATGGTTGATTTTCATGAATGTACGAAGCGTGTTATTTACTTAGACGATGAAAGTGAGCAGAAAGATATTGTTTTAAAATATCATGATGAAAAGGCATGCCATAGAAGAATGAAAGACACCAATTTTACCTTGGAAGTAGGACATGGCGTTTTTACGAAGGATATAAATATCAGAAAAAGCAAAAATAAACTCCGTTACAAAAATGCAGTCGTTAAAGGGAAAGTAAAACGTAATATAGTTTCAGTAGGGCATAGGCAAACTAAGGTGCCTATTAAAAATGTTAAACGTCCTCCTCAGGTGCAGCCTGATATTACTGACCCCGGTGGTTCAGAACCAGGGCCTTCCAAGTTCAAAAGAGTGATCACAACGCTGATACACTCCTAATCATTATTGGAAATATATAAGATATTAGATTAAAACCGAATAAGGGAAACATTAGAGTTTAATTTAAAGAAATATTCAGAATTTAGTAATTTAGTTGACGCGAGTAGTCAATGCTTCAATGAATATTTAGGATTAAGCAAACAAGTCGACTATCTACGAGATATAACCATAGATAAGTTGAGACGGCTATTACCTGCTGCTAGAGTGAAAAAAGGTATTATCAATTCTTTAAGATCATTGATTAAACTAATTACTGGAAATATAGATCATGAAAATGCTTATCACTATGATTCCCTAATTAAGCAGTTAAAAGGAAAGCATTTGTTAACCAACAAGAAAATGACTTTTATTTTGGCTATGTTTCATACATTTATAAATAGCACAGTCACGTTACAGGCATGCGTAAAAATTTTAGATGTAAAACTTAAACTATTATAAATAGGTAGTTAACAAACTGATTAATAAAGAAGTTAAATATTTTTTTTACACACAATGATGTTCATCATTTTTAGTAGTAATTATCGCTCTATATGTGTTACATTAAGTGAGATAGAAACAGCATTAGACTTGATTAAAGTATCTGTGCTTCATCAGGCAATAATGATCTCTACAGAATTGTTAAAGGATTAAAAAAACAATAGATAAAAAAATCTTATACATGAGCCAAGTGCTAGTAATTTAGTTAAGTTAGAAAAGATGATAGAAGTTAAAGCATTTATGAATGGAAACCAGATTACATATATTTTAGAGATTTCATTAACGGATGGTGCTATTTACAATTATTATAAACTTTATTCATTTCCCGTTTTTGATAATACTGTTAACAAAACTCTTGATGTTATTCCTAAATTCCCGTACCTAATGGTGAAAGGGCTGAAACATTTACCGGTCGCGCACAACTGCGATCCAATCAGAGAAAACCAATATCTTTGTACTACAGAAAATGTTATACCATACACAGAGGAAAGTTGCATAGAACAGCTTATGAAATTCAGGGATAATATAACAAGTTGTATGACTGTTCCTGTAGAAATACAGAATATAAAAGTTCAACGTGTGACAAATAACAACTGGATAGTCTATATAAGACATCAAACCATTGTTAAGGAGGAATGCAGAGACAATATAACACATACATCTCTACGTGGTACTTACTTCATACGCATAGATGCAAATTGTGTAGTATCCTTGGGAAATATTCGACTTCAGCATCACCGATTCTACGGAAATATTGAGAGAGGATCTACCCCGATTATTGAGCTTCTTAAACTTCAACTCTCACATGTATCGTGGAATAAAATCCTTGATATAAAAGATATTAATTTCGATGATCTAAAGCAGTTATCTCACAGGTTAAAAGTGAAAAATGCGGAAAGTGATAGTGCGGAAAACGAAAGTTCTCTAAGTGTTGTGAAAGTTAATAGTATAAGAATTGATACCATTTTATTGTATGTACTTTTAGTGTTAAGTCTTTTGAGATATCTCCTTTTTAAATGTCTGTAGTTATGCCTTGTTTCTTTTACGCGAAATAACCAGAATCCTGTAAACTCAAATTCTGGTGATTTCACGCTTAGGGAGGGAGAAGTTATGTCGCCTGCACCTCGAGTGCTATGCGTACGTAGTTAAGTCAGCATAACTACCGAGCCCAGGTGGCCTGTTCCTAGAATTAAGATAGAAGACTCTGCGTAGTCAAAATAAGTCTAGTATGTAAGTTATAATGAGATTAATTACACGGGAGCATCCAACTCTGCTAGACGTGTTGTTTCATTTTATAAATAACCTCCTCAAATTTGACTAGCTAGTATTATTAAAGTAGAGAGTTTTAAAAATATTTGGGAAAATATTGTCAATACTGGGTACAGCCGGTATGAAAATATGTCAGTGTAGATTAAAATCGATGCATTTTTTTATTTTAGCGCTCTTCAACACACGAACCAATAACATCCATTTTTTTTTCAAAAATATGTCAGAATAAATTGGTGCAGGTTAACACGCGTGTTGTGTTTAATTATTTTGTTAATTGTATGGATTGCTTATGTTTGCCATATTTCATCCACACACTAAAGTGGTTAAAAAAGGATCACGGGGGTCGCGGCTGCACAGCGGGGGATGTGCGGCCTTTATGTATATATCTTCATGGTGCGACCCTGAGGCGGTTAGCGGTAGTCCTTAGGGCGAACTGGGTCGGAAGGTCGGTGAGTCCGGCATAACCATCTCTCCTCCCCCGAGGACCAGAATGTATCCATAAGATGGATTTTCCCCGCGGGAAAAAAAGTAGTAACCACACAATACAACACAGAAAACACAATACATCTTATTTTTATTCCTTTTCTTTTCTTTTTATTCTAATATTCTTACATAACACCCTAATTACTTTGATATTTGGTAATTGTAATTCGTATAGGGACCTCACGATACAGGCTATGCCTAGTGTGAGGACCACCAGTAATTCATTTTAATTGTCTTTTGCTACTTTTCAGTAACCCCATGCTTAGGCCAAAATGTAAATTTGATTGCCACATTATGTAAAAAAAATTAAGAAATAAATTATTATTATTAATTCAATCCCCACACTGGTCTGCGTGTTGTGGGACCGTAGTCCCTCGTAGTTCTTGATACCCACGACACAGGTTTGACTTAGTGTGGGATCAGGACTATGTGTGTGATTATTAGGTATATAATATAATACATTTATTATTTATAAACTCGGTTTCAGATTCGATCCCCGCTTCGGGTAAAGTGATATTGGGTTTTTGTATTTGGAAATACTCAGTATCAGCCCGGAGTCTGGAATTGTGCCTGGTACGGCGATAGGCTCGCCCTCTATCACATTATGGGACTGTAATAAATTCCGCGAAAAGAAACATTCGGTGTGCTAGTTATACCTCTAATTCACGTTTACAGGAGTGAGTGTATATGTATGTATTTATAGACTTTACAAGATTATTTTTTGGGACTTGAAGAATACTTACAATTTTTTTTTTTTGTGCCTGGATAGGCAGACGAGCAGACGGGCCACCTGATGGTAAGTAGTCACCGCCGCCCATAGACTTCTGCAATGCCAGAGCACAGCAGAGCCGCTGCCTACCTACTAACAAATAAACGCGGGTAAATAGCGGTTTCCTTGTTCTTATTCATTAGTATTCATCTAGCATAACCCTTACGATTAAGCAACTCATATTGGGCCATACATTTAAGAGCTACAACGCCACATAAAAGCGGATCATACTTTACCATTCCTGTTTTTGCGTAAACAAGAATTTCTGATAATACTAACGGGATGTCTTTTAAATCATAATGGACAAAACAAAGAGTTAAACACACATTGTTCTGAACAATATTGTTTGATTTAATAAATTGTTCAGCGGACAATAGCCTGAACAAATAAAATGGATTATGTCGTATCGCGTCCATTGTGTTGATAAAGGTGCGAGAACAGAAATTTTAGCTCATTATAATGATAAGTAGAAATTCGACAATGAAAACAAAAACAATTCGCACTCGGTCAGTGTTAGACAATGTAGGACCCTATGGATACGAAGGGTGGTTCAGCCTTTTTCGGAGTTAAGAGGTTTTCAAGACAACGCAAATTATAAACAAACTAGCTGTTGCCCGCGACTCCGCCCGCGATTAAGTTATTTTTGGGTGAAAAAGTATACAATCCAAGGAGTTGTCTCCTGCACTGTCGCACCTGTTGTGACTGAATCATAGAGAGAGGGCAACGTGCAGCCGATCTTCTAAAACGCTCTCAAAAGGAATAACTTTTCCCCGTGTTTGCAACATTTTTTATTGATGCTCCGGTCATATTGGTTTTAGCATGATGTTTTAAAACCTATACTATAGGCTATAGACCCTATAGCCTTCCTCGATAAATGGCCTATCTAACACTGAAATAATTTTTCAATTCGAACCAGTAGTTCCTGAGATTACCCCGAACACCCAAGCTCACAAGATTTACCTCTTTATATATTAGTATAGAATATAGGTTATAATAACAATAATAATACTAGCCCTGTATTAAACATTGTCCCACTGCTGGGCACGGGCCTCCTCTACTAATGAGAGGGGTTAGGCCTTAGTCCACCACGCTGGCCTAATGCGGATTGGTAGACTTCACATACCTTAGAAATTCTTATAAGAATTCTCAGGTATGCAGGTTTCCTCACGATTTTTTCCTTCACCGTTAAAGCAAGCGATAATTAACATTTAATACACACATAACTTAAGAAAAGTCAGAGGTGTATGCCACTTGGGTTTCGAACATAGAACTTTCGTCTTGGCAGCCCGTACCGCAACCAACTAGGCTATCGCTGCTAGAATTAGATTATTAATCTATATTAGAATATAGATTAATAATAACAATTTGAGATTGTTTCTGTAAGATTAATTGAACTAAACATATTACGTATAAGAATAATTATGAATTTACTAATGCCTATCGTAAGTGGACTTCTATTCTGAGCAAATAAATTCTTGAAACCCGAGAAAAATTAACATCACTGATTGCAAAATCAATGCATCCAATAAGGATAAACAGACACGTGGATCGTAATCTCCAAATTAAACTTCAAAGTTGCAGAATCATTCTCATGGGCTAACGACAAGCAATGACATGCAGTTTAAGAAATCGTCCAGAATATTAGGAGTGCTAAACTGTCAGTTTGGTCTATTGTACACAAAAGCCACTGCGCTTACGACCAGGCGCAGTGTGGTTACTTTGCCGTGCCAAAGTGACCACACTGTTGCACACGTTGCCACCAAGGCAGTCAGTCGACTGGCTTGGCGGACATGCAGTTTAAGAAATCGTCCAGAATATTAGGAGTGCTAAACTGTAGTCAGTTTGGTCTATTGTACACAAAACCCACTGCGCTTACGACCAGGCGCAGTGTGGTCACCTTGCCGTGCCAAAGTGACCACACTGTTGCACACGTTGCCACCAAGGCAGTCAGTTGACTGCCTCGGCGGACATGCAGTTTAAGAAATCATCCAGAATATTAGGAGTGCTAAACTGTAGTCAGTTTGGTCTATTGTACACAAAACCCACTGCGCTTACGACCAGGCGCAGTGTGGTCACCTTGCCGTGCCAAAGTGACCACACTGTTGCACACGTTGCCACCAAGGCAGTCAGTCGACTGCCTCGGCGGACATGCAGTTTAAGAAATCGTCCAGAATATTAGGAATGCTAAACTGTAGTCAGTTTGGTCTATTGTACACAAAAGCCACTGCGCTTACGACCAGGCGCAGTGTGGCACCTTGCCGTGCCAAAGTGACCAAGCTGTTGCACACGTTGCCACCGAGGCAGTCAGTGGACTGTGCCATGGTGGCGCAGTTGTAATTGCGCAGGCGTTACGACTGAGGTCTCGGGTTCGATCACAGGGTCGGGTAAAGTGATATAAGGTTTTTCTATCTAGAAGTTCTAGTATTATCCCGGAGTCTGAAACCTGTGCCCGGTATGGGGATAGACTCGCCCTCTATCACATTATGGAACCAAAAATCTGCGAAAAGGGGGTGTACTAGTTACACCTCTGCCTACCCCTTCGGGGATTACAGGCGTGAGTGTATATGTATGTTATTTTAATTAGTATACCGAACACTAACTTTCTAACAAGTATTCCAATGGAGAAGGTAAGATGATTTGTCGGAAATTTCATACGCATTTTCGGCGTTTCAATATGAATATTTACGAAAATTGTTTGCGCTAAGCCCGCAGTTCTCCAGTTATTATACAGTACAGTTTTATTACAGTTTTCATAAAAATAATTACGAAATGGTTTCTTATGTTTACGCGAATATTATACATTGAAACAAATTTTACGGACTCTATAGGGGTTTCTTAACCTTTTTTATCCCGATGTTTCGAAAGCTTTACAGTCTTCATGGTCACGAGGCGGACTGAGTTGTATGTTGTCACACAAGTATAGTGCAATGTTTCTACCCTCCATATAGTTGTTTTTTAATTTTTATTTATTTTTACTTATGAAAACGAAATATGCATAGGATATTAATGGATTTACATCCCAACATATGTAGCGAAGTCAATTGGTTATGCAATTTCTAATCTAAAACAAATCTTAATCAGTTAGAATGTGTCTAATTAGTTGTGTACTGTATATTATGTATTATCGTTTGCCTTAACGACAAATGCAAACCTCGTAAGGAAACCTTTCCATTCTACTCTAATCATTCTCCATAAGAATTTTGAAGGTATGTAAAGTCTACACGCATTAGGTCATTGGGGCAGCCAGCGCGGTGGACATAGGGAATAAAGGAATAGAGCCTTCAAATTTGTGGTGGAGGCCCGAGCCTAGCCAATGCTAGGATATATCCCAATGGATAGTGTATATAGGACTGCTTTTACTACATAAGGCCAAGTCTTTATCCCCGAAGGTGCAACAATCAGGTGCGTTCTATCAATCAAGTTATATCAATCGATTGAGAGGTTAAAGTATTATCATATCAAGCGCCAAATTCCGGGCAAACCTTTGTTTTCAGAATTAAATACTTTATTGGTAGATTTGGGGAACTGTAAATGAAATATTTCTATTAATTTATTACAGTATACCCACTATATCTCAGCAATAATTACAATACTGTGATGAAAATAAGTACAAAAGAAAAGTTATGCTATGTGAAAAGTGTTTTTAAAGGATGTGCATAATCAGAGAATGGGGAAATGCCAAAATTTCATGTATTATTTATCTACGGTGAAAAGGGTCGACTCTTTATTCAATATGTGCGAAAAAGGCCGTATCAGATGACCATAACTGACCTTAATTCTTGTCTCCTTACGTTGGATATTCTACACTCTATTTTTATTCTTTATTTTTCCTGACAGGGCATAGTGACCACACTGTGCCTGATGGTAAGCGCAGTCCAGGCAGAGTATTAAGTAGCGAGATAGAACCACTTACTGCTACTCAATACAATAATATCGGACCGCTAAATAATTTCTTCAAACTTAAAGGACCAAGGATCATAGAAAGGAAGGAACACGTAGGCCAGTAAACTGTTCCACAGGTTAATGGAGCGGCAAAGAATTTTCGACCTACTTGGTTCAGACCGGGGTCGTACGCACCACGAAGCTGTGGCCAGATTTGGTAGCAAAGGCTGACAAAAAAGAGAGAGAGCCATAAGATATAAATTATCTCTACACTACCCATGAATATCCACCATACCAGAAGAATCATAAAAGGAACTATCAATGGACAATATTGAATGTATCCCTCCGACAATCCCACTTCATCCACACATCATATTAAACCCACTTGCGAGCTGGTACTTCGGTTTTCTATGAGACAACATGACTAACTTCGAGCGGGCCCATTCAAGCTATACGAAGCATTTACTTATCGAATTGATGTAGAATGCTTTTGAACAGGGAATGTCCTTTCAAATTGAGGACGAGCCTATCGTAACGTTTGACATAAAGTAAACAATGCATCTGAAGTAAAAAATAACACAGGATTGACTGATTCATATTGAGTACATAATCTTAATTATAAAATATAAGTATTTATGAATATTAATATATATATGGCGGACTTCTATACAATCTCTCGTCCCTTATGTAACCTCCAAAAATCCTTTCTTATGCCTACAACATAAATGGCATTATTGCCAATGCCAAAATTTCAAGTTTGTAGTCATAGCTGTTTAAGCTCTGCGTTGATAAATCAGTCAGTCAGTCTACACCACCCATGAATTTCCACCATACCAGAAGAATCATAAAAGGAACCATCAATGGACAATATTGAATGTATCCCTCCGACAATCCCACTCATCATATTAAACCCACTTGCGAGCTGGTACTTCGGTTTTCTATGATACATCATGACTAACTTCGAGCAGGCCCATTCAAGCTATACGAAACATTTACTTATCGAATTGATGTAGAATGCTTTTGAACAGGGAATGTCCTTTCAAATTGAGGACGAGCCTATCGTAACGTTTGACATAAAGTAAACAATGCATCTGAAGTAAAAAAATAACACAGGATTGACTGACTGGTATTGAGTACATAATCTTAATTAGAAAATATAAGTATTTATGATTATTATTATATAGATATAGCGGACTTCTATACAATTGCTCGTCCCTTATTTTACCCCCAAAAATCCTTTCTTATGCCTACAACATAAATGGCATTAGCTGCCAAAATTTCAAGTTTGTAGTCATAGCGGTTTAAGCTCTGCGTTGATGAATCAGTCAGTCAGTCAGGACAAATTATATTTGTATAGATTTGTAAAATTTTACATTTTGACGTTGAAATATATGAACTTCGAACACACTTAGTTTGAAATATTTGCCATGCTTAGTTGATTTCATTCATACTCAACTACTCGGTCAATTTCAAGAACACTTAAGAGCTGTAGATAACAATTTTATTTTGAATTCGTATCTATTGATCCACTGACATTTTTATTTATGCACACCTTAACACTCCCCCGCTCTTCTATCACACCTCCCAACATTGGAAGGCTACCTCAACAAATTGAAATTATACAAGCAATCATCTAACCAAGACACCCTGCTAGATCTCTATACAATCCTGTACCAATAAGCCACCGTCATTGTCCAAAGTCCATATTAGGTAACGTACCATAAAACACCAAATCTTAAGGATTTGGTCACATGACAATAAATGTCAATTCCACTTCGAATAGTATTTATCTTATCACTGATACGTATGACTATCGTAAATTCTTAGACGCAGATAGATGGTAATCATAATATACATGTTCAATTTAATATTACGGTCACTTGTTTACGAAATAATGATTTCTTTTTTTGGATTTATGAAGCGTTATCTTAAGATAAATGGTATGTAATTGTTTTTATCAGTATATGTACTGAGCTATATTAATCAGCGTGGTTACTTTGGTTTAATTCGGGTTGGTAGACTTCACATACGTTCGAAATTCTGGTACGCAGCCTCGCGATGTTTACCATCAAAGCAGTATAATTAACAATGAAAACGTGAAACCAGAAGAAGTGAGGAATGTGCTGTATAGTTGGATATCGTACCAAACGTCTTTGTGACGGTTTTCTGCTGCAGTCTCCACTTCCTGATTCACACTAATCATTTCATATAAAAATAAAATTGTTTAATGCCCTTTTTAACCAACTTCAAAAAAAGGAGGTGGTTCTCAATTCGTCGGAACCTTTTTTTTATGTATGTTCCCGATTACTCGACTCCTGGGACGGATTCGAGAAATTATTTTTTTTTTGTTTTAAAGGGTATACTTCCCAGGTGCTTCCATTGGCACCAAGTCAGGATCTGATGATGGGATCTCAGAAAAATTGAGGGCAAACTTCAAATTTTATAGGGACGCATAATTTGTTTTGTTCTGAAACAAATTTTACAAGCAAAGGAAAATTAAAATCAGTGTATCTTTGGGTAGAGTAAGGGCACCCACTTGAACCATTATCTCACCACGCTTGTTCAATACTTGTTGATGGGCAGTTTACTTCATATTTTTGTTAACAAAGTCTTAACGGTCGCAGAGGTCACGTCAGTTCAGGAGATGTCACGGTCAAGAGCTTGAAATCTATTAGCAAAATCCCCTGGATGTGACGACCGGAAATTAGAAATATGTCCAAAAATGTATTTTACTAGCGTACTAGCCAAAACTGTAAGCTAAATAGTATGAGCCTGGGGTGATACGTAGTTGACGACATGTAAAATATTTTTAAACATGGAAATACCAAAATTGTAATATTTTACACTTATGCCATGTTTAGTTATTCTGGTAACGCTAGTAACGCTAGACGCCTGTAAAACTACTACTTCTATCTTTTTTACAGTGTGAGTGAAATGTTGAGTTACATAGCAATATGTAAATTTAGAAATGTATATAAAATATAAGTGGCCTCAAGGCATTTTTTTTAATTTCCAGACAGCTTGCAGTCTGTGACCAAAGTGGCCAGTTTTTCTACACACAGACGACCTTCCCATTAGCAGGACCAGGTTGACAACCTAACGTACTTTTTTATCAACAGCGCCACTGAAGTGTTATCAATTTTTTATGTTTCTTTGTAGGTCCAATAGATCACTTTAATTGGAAACGGATATTGCTGAATTATAAAGTAAAAACTTCAGCCAATCATCGTGAACATTCGATTTTCGAAACTGAAAAAAGAGAATTCTTAAATGGTGTGTCGACACGATTTAATCTTGAGTTCACGAAGTTCAATGCCAGTAGTATGTAATGTTTTTTTTATGCAGAACCAATAATAGGTATGCAAATAAATATACTAAGTTCTGCACAGGACAAAAACACTAGATAATTGATCGACTGTATCAATACCAAAGACCTACGGCTGAGTTTCTTGGTGCTTCTTCTCAGACCAGTGGGCATTTCCGAAGCACCAGTAGACCTTAACATTATTATGACATGTAAAAGGTGCCCATAGTGGCCTAATTTACAAAATAAATGATTTGATTTGATTTAGGACACTTGGGACATTGATACTTGATAATAATACTTCTGTACTTTAATAAATATGTTTGAACTAGCTGTTGCTCGCGGCTCCGCCCGCGTGGAGATCATGTTTGGGAGAAAAAGTATACCATATTGCTATCAATAAAGAGTATTTACTGTGAGTTCGAAATCGCTATAACCAAAAATAACGAAGTGTCATATAAACTTCCACTTCCCATTTTGCACTCTTAGAGGTTGAATTTTCAAAAATCCTTTCTTGGTGCACACTTACATTATTCAAGGAATATTTGACTGCAGCGCTGATTTTCGACGATATTTATGCCCAAAAGGAAATCAAACGTTTGTTAATTATAGATAACAAGCTTTTGCCCGCGGCTTCGCCCGCGTCGTAGTTATTTTTTAAATAAGAGGTATAAAATCCATGGAGACATCTTAAGTTATTACTTTTTTTTTTTACTGTAAATAGGCTTGCGTTTGACCACTATCTCGCCTGATGGTAAGTGATGATGTGGTCTACGGTGGAGCACGCTTGCCTAGAAGATACCTAGTCACTCTTGACTTAAAGATACCCAGGTTATAACTTTCGGGAAATATAGACTCCGGCAAAGAGTTCCACTCTCTAGCGGTGCGCATGATAAATGTACTAGCAAAACACTTCGTGCGCACTGGTGGAATATTAACCATGTATCGATGACGCTTCGCCGAGTCTCTTGTCGTCCGATGATAGAAGGGGGTTGGGGGAATTAAATTGTGTAATTACGAGGCACACTCGCCGAAATGTATCCGATAAAAAACCTATAAACTGGCAACTTTACGTCGATGTTCAAGGCTTTGCAGCCTTGCCTCGACTATGGATTCGTTGCCTATGAGCCTCTTGGCGCGTCTCTCGATTGCCAACGCCTCAAGCTGGTACTTGGCCATGATCCATCCCAAAGATGAGAGCAGTACTCCATGCACGACCGGACTTGCGCTTGATACAGATCGAGCAGCTGTCCCGGCGTAAAGTACCGTCTCACCTTCGCAAGGATAGCCAGCTTTTTGGCAGCCAATTGAGCTTTATGCTCAATGTAGGAGCCAAAACTGAGAGTCGGAAACAAAGTTACGTCCAGAATCTCTAGGTGGTCAGTTATCGGTACGGACACATTTCTGAAAGAAGGAGCCAGTTGGAAGGGACTCTGTTTAGCAGAGAATAGACAAGCCTGGGTTTTAGTGGCATTAAACTTGACCAGGTTGGCATCGCCCCAATCGGAGACTGCCTGTAAGGACAAGTTCTACCAAGGCCTCCCTGAGGGACTGGACTTGGACTCCACTGGTTCGTGCATTAGATATGTAACTTTCTACCACTTTGCTGTCGTCTGCGTACCCAAAAGTACCGGGCTTAAGCAGATCATTGATATGCAGCAGGAATAGAGTCGCAAGTACCAACCCCTGAGGTACCCCGGCATTGATAGCTAATAGATCGGAGGAGCAGCCATCAATGACCACTCGAATCAATCGTTCCCTCAAGAAGTCCCATATCCTTGCACATAACCCAGTGCGCTGCGGAGGGCTGTCAACCCGTATCGATGCCCTCCCAAATTCGGAGCATCGTGCGACCCCGAGATGGACGGCAGCGCGGGTGGTAAGGCCTCGTTCGCTGTCGTTGTTCGGTGCGCGGGGGCTCCTTAGCCCTCCATGGAGATGGGCTGCCACGCAGCACCGCGCAGGGGCGATTCCGGCTGCAATTCTAGCACTCCTTAGAATACCCCGGGATCGCTCCGTAAGCGCCGAAGAAGGCCACCGCGGGGTTTTGGCTGGTAGTGTCGGGTGGGTTGTATATAGGGGTTAGGGACTCGGCCCAGCGGCAGCACCAATAGCCAAAAAAATAAGCCCGTATGAAGGAAGCTTGCTTAAGAGGCTATCGTGCCACACTCTGTCGAAGGCCTTCGAGATGTCGAGTGAAACGGCAAGCGCTTCCCCATGCCTCTCGACAGCCTCGCTCCAGATGTGAGTGGCATACGCTAGAAGGTCTCCAGTTGACCGGTTTCGGCGAAATCCGTATTGTCGGTCACTTAGGAGGTCATTCGCTTCTAGGTCATGAGCCTGCCATTCAGTACATGTTCCATACTTTTGCAAAGTATGGACGTAACCGAGATGGGCCTATGGTTGGCAGGCTCAGCACGACTACATTTTTTGGGCACGGGTTAGCTTGCTTCCAGGCTTTAGGCACTTGCCCAGTGACCAGAGAGAGACGAAACAGGCGAGTCATAATAGGAGAGAGCTCAGGCGCACAAGTTTTCAGTACAATTGCTGGAATCCCATCTGGGCCATTGGCTTTATTCACGTCCAGATTACGCAGCGCTCTTCTTACCTCAGTCTGACGAATGCGAATTTCTGACATATGTGTCTCACAAGCTGGTAGACTAGGAGGGACTTCGCCAGCAGTATCTAAACGTGAAGATTCAGAAAAGAGAGAAGCAAACAAGTTTGCTTTCTCTTCAGCAGAGTGAGCCAAAGACCCGTCGGGTCTCAGGATTGGAGGAAGTACATCTTTCGATATTTTACTATTCCATAGAAACCGTGCATTTTCCGGGATAAGAAAGAGCCTATGTTATTCTCAAAGCCCACAACTAACACTTACTTACAAAGAGAGTTACATTTTATAGTATTAGTGTGGATTAGTATGGTAGTATATAGTATACCTTTAGGGATGATTTTGCTAATTTAGGAATTATGGATTTCCCATACAAATTTTGAACTCCTATTTGACCCCTTTCAGATTGTTTAGGAAAGACAGCCTATGTCCTGCTCCAGGATATATCTATGATCTATATATCTCCTTGCCAAATTTCATCCCAATCCGGTCAGCTGTTTAGTCGTGAAAAGGTAGCAAACAGAGTTACTTTCGCATTTATAGTATTATTATGGATAGTATGAGGGTATTGTTTCGGGTTGCTATAACTTTAGGGATGATTTTGCAAAAAATGTGAAACACGTATTTATTTATTTCCTACCAAAAGCCTAAATATGAATATTCAGATCCCTAACTTTACTGGACTCCTATTTGACCCCTTTCAAGATTGTTTTTTGAGAAAAAAAGCCTATATCCTTCTCCGGGATATAATCTATCTCCTTGCCAAATTTCATCACAATCCGATCAGCCGTTTAGTCGTGAAAAGGTAACAAACAAAGTTACTTTCGCATTTATAGTATTAGTATGGATAGCGATATCGCATTTTAATTTGGTTACGGTTAAACTAAATAGTTTCAATTGTTTTGTTTTACCATTATCTTGAAATAAGGGCCATGAAGGCTGTTAATTTTCAAAGCGTTGGGACTAAAAACTACTTAGAGTAGGCAACCAAAAGGAGACGGCATTACGCTCGAATCTTGAACAAAAAATTCAGCAATGTCGGTGGGGGGCTTCGTACAACTACAAATAAACATGTGCACACAAATGCAAAATGTAATCACGTCGCTACGCACGCACACTACACCATTTCATACAACACTGGCAAATTTATGCACACAGTTACAAATTTATCTTGATGTGTAATGTATTCACAGTGTCATATATTGACAACTGTGTAAAAACAGTAGAGCGTAGCAATGTCGACACGAGGTATAGATAGCGTTGTCCTTATCTATCGATAGATAAAATAAAACAATTATAATTTATGAAATGTTTTAAGATTATTTTTTATGTGTATCATCTTTTCTATCGCTTTCTTGCAATCTCTGGGTATGATTTCGTGGAAAGGGACGGAAGTAGAGAGGTATAGCTAAAAATAGTGTAAAATAATATTTCTAATTTAATCGGAATACTGTAAAGATAATAAAGGTAATGAGTACTGAGAAAAATACAAGCCGAATAAGCAAAAATAAAAACTTAATTTTTTAGAAAATGAATTTTAAATAATACGCCTTTAATTTATTTAAAATGGATATCCAGCTGTTGTTACATTACTTAGGACTAAGTTATAATGAGGTAACAATAATCTTACTATTAATGAACAACATTTTAAGGATACCACGACATACGTTGAGAAAAAAAAGGAACACCAGTATTCAATAAAAGTAAAAGGTAGACCATGACCAAATGACAATTTAATTAATAATAAAATATATATATATTATATCTAAGTATAACAATATTATATAATGTAGCTATAAGAAAAAATGGTTAGCTGTATGTACAGCTAACCATTTTGCCACAACAGCTTTTTTGAATTTTGGCAATTTATCAACAAATACATCATACATACATCGTTTCACAAATAGAGTTATATATGATTATAGTTATATATATATGATTTGGACAAACGAGATATGGCAGAGAATTGTTTTAGGTCAGTTCTGGTCTCTTGGTTTCTTATATAAGTAAACTCGTCTTCTTCTGTTTTCCTAATGAAAACACGACCTTGCTTAATCTACACGAATTTGTACTCTTTATCTTTGGCGATCTGGCGAGCCGCTGCGTGTAATTTGTTTTTAGGTGATAGGTGCTCAACAATGTAAAGCGGCGATTTATTACCTCCAATGCCTATGTGAGCAGTACTGAGCTTGTCGTTTGGATTTGCCTTATTAAAATTTATTGTTTTCACTAAAAATGTATCCCGAAGCCTAGGGGTAGCCAATTTAACAATGATTGAGCGAGGTCTCTTGTCGTCTCTGTTACTTTTTACCACACGAGTGCAATGATGAATGTCGGATTCTTTCAAGTCGCAGGATACCTTAGACAGCTGAGTAATCATAGATAGCAAGTTTTACTGTTTATGCTCGGGGATACACTCTATCTCAAGATTGTTAGAAGGTTATGCTGCTCAGCAACCTGAAGCCTGATTTGCAGATCCTGTAACGTATTTGTTAACTGAACGTTCTCTTTCTTTAGCTCTCCCAGTGTGTCTTGGTATTTGGCGATGGTGGTTTCATAATTTTCATTTAAAAACAAACATTATTCTCCAAAGCAGTTATTTCCTGTTTTATAGATTGAAATTCGGTTCTCACCATCTGCTTAAGGGTTTGGTTAAGCTCCTGTGCTAAAGCCAATTTCATGACATAGAATTCTTCTCTTATTTCTATATCCCTAACGTCTTTCTTTGTAATAACTGACGCGGACGAGTTTAAGCCGGAACTTTCACTAATTGCGCTAGTATCAACAGTGGCTTTTTTTCGATGCGTAATATTGTCATTAAAAGGTAGCGAGTCATTATTGTTCCTTGACTTGCCGGGTGAGTCAATGAGACGTAAAGGTGTATTACTGTTATCAGTTCTTGGTTGCTTTGCACATCATCCGTGACACTTCCTTTTTTTTTTGGTCAACACTTATTGTAGATAAGTGTTTTTCAGGTATGGAACACAACAATGACGGCCGTTGCAAATTATTTTAAAATATATTTGATGATTACTCACTCGTTTTGAGGTATTCCGATTCAGTAAGTACACAACACAACCTTTCCAATGGTATATAGTTTGTGAGAAATTGTTCTGTTATTCCATAAAATTTCAAATTAAATAAGCGGAGCCAAGAAATACAGTGTTACTGGTAACGAATGCGATTAGCGAATGCTGTGAATGAAATTATTGTATGTCATTGAGCGCGATTATCGTCTGTTTTGGTGTGGTAGCCGGCTAACGGCCATCTATTATGAAGAGCATATAAAAAGGGCTCGAGATCTCGACATGAATACAGGGTGTCCCAAAAGTCGACGTCAAGCCGGAACCGGGTGAAAAGGCAAGTCATAAAAAAATGACCTTGCCTTGTAAAAAAAATAAGACATGATCGACTCCCCCCCTACATCATCTTACGTAATAAATGAATGGCGCCAAAATTCATACCTAAATATTTTTTAAATATACCGGATACATTTTTAGGATCACATTTTTTTGACAAATACTTTATTTTGGTTTTGGTATATTTTGTGACATTCCTAGTGTGTTAGAACTATTTACATTAAAAGTATGTGTTTAGAACAGTAGTTAAACAGTCCAGATGGATTAGTAATTTTATCGATAACCTTTATAAGTTTATCTACAACACTATTTTAATCTTGCATAAACGACAGTGTTACCACATAAACCACAAAAAATGCCAGTGTAATAAAGTTTATGAAATTGTAAACTTAGTCGATACGTCAACTCTCCTAATATTTTTAAATTATAAATTAAGTTAAGGAAGCATAAATAAAGTAATCTTACTAATATTATAAATGCGTATGTTTAGATGGATGCATGGTTGTTTGATATCCAATCACGCTACAACGGCTGGACGGATCTACTTAAAATTTGGCACAGAGATAGATTGTAGTCTGGAAAAGCACATAGGCTACTTTTTATCCCGGAGAAATGTACAGTTCCCATGGGATAGTTTAGTTTTTCACAGAGCAAGGGATCGACATGATTTTTTACATAGTGGCAGTTTAGGGATCAAAAAATGACAAAGACCACTTTTATCTCGAAAAAATGCACGCTTGCTATGGGTTAGCAAAATATAGAAGGTTAAAATGCTCCAAGACCTACACGCGGGCAGAGCCGCGGACAACATCTAGTTAAAAATGAATATTAAAAAAACAACTTGTGTTTAAGATATTGAATGCAAATAAATTTTACACTGCTGTGGCTAAAAGTTAAACCTGGCAACATTTATTACCCGATGATAATTTTTTGAAATTATATGTTTTGTTGCTTTTAAGGATAATATTACTTTAAAAAAATATGTCCAGGTGAAAAATAATTTTGTATTTTTGTAAGTTTGATGTGTCAGATCTATTTTTACATGTTAATACCGCTACAGGCTCGCATTTTCAGGGAGCTCCAACCGCACGGGTAAGCACTCAATAGCGTCTCCAGTGTTAAATACTCTAAGAAAAACTATCATTAAACGGTTTTATTTCAATGTAATATTAGCGTAAACATAGGAAACCATTACTCTTATTTGCCAATGATCTTTTCACCTTTTCACGCATAAACGGCAGAACGGATCGTAATGAAAGGCAAGGAGATAGATTATATCCAGGGGAATGACATACGCTATTTAAAACAAAACCAGTGTCTCAAAAAATTATCTTGAAGAGGGTGAAATAGAGATTGAAAGTTTGTATGCACAATCAATAATTCCTCAAGTTAGGAATCTGAAAATTTAGGATTTTGGTAATAAATTAACATGTTAATTTTTTTTGCAAAATCACCCTTATATGGGCAATGTAAGGGGGAAATGTTGAAATTATAAGATATTCTTTGGATGCACTCTCAAGATTCAGGCATAGCCTCTGTGAGGTAGGACGATCGCTTCAGTTGCGACAGTGCAGGAGACAACTTCTTGGTTTGTATACTTTTCTCCCATAAATAACCTCCACGCGGGTGGAGCCGCGGGCAACAGCTATTTGTATAATAAACGACACCCAACAGTCGTAATGTTGTTAAGTAGCAGGTACTACAAGTGACTGCCTGTCTAAAAAGCAAGAGCCGAAACATTTTTTTAAGATCGAGATAGACGTTAAATACTCAAAGAGATAGACAGATTTTATTTTAGATATTATAGATCACACAGTCTCGGTGCGCAGATCATATCAGACCTTGAGTTTGTCGGTCGGCTATACTAAAATATCGCTGAATGTCCTGTTCGTACAATATAACAACATATTCAGAATATTGTTCGGACTGCAGTGCTTCGGAGATGTTTGCCAGGAACCGAACCGATGATTTATCGTAAGCAAACCATAGCACTTGTAATTAGGATACGGGCGAGTCGCAACAGCGTTCTGAAAACAGTAGTGGAGCCTGTTATGTCACACTAGATGTTGTCCGCGACTCCGCTCGCGTGGAGGTTACTTGAAAGAAAAGGTTTACTATCCATGGAGGCATCTTAAGCTATTACACCTTTCTATATTTTGCTATCACATAGGAAGCGTGCATTTTCCGGGATAAAAAGTAGCCTATGTCATTTTCTGATCCCTAAGCTGCCACTATGCAAAAAATCATGTCGATCCCTTGCTCTGTGAAAAACTAAACTATCCCACAGGAACTGTAATTTTTTGGGATAAATAGTATCCTGTGTGCTATTCCAGACTATAATCTATCTCTGTGCCAAATTTCAAACAGATCCGTCCAGCCGTTGTAGCCTGGAAATAATGAAAATAATGTCTGAAAATAATGCATTATTATTATTATATCGTGATCTTCATGACTGTCATGTCTCAGGAGAAAAGCCTGCATAGTTTTTAACTGACTTCAAAAAAAGGAGGAGGTTCTCAATTCGTCGGAATATTTTTTTTATATGTGTTTTCCGATTACTCCAAGACTCCTGGACCTGGAAAGTGTATACTTCCCAGATGGTTCCACTGGCACCAAGTCAGGGTCTGATGATGGGATCTCAGAAAAATCGAGGGCAACCCTCAAATTTTATAGGGACGCATTATTTACTCATATTTTTGTATGATGCCTTCACTCACCATTCACATGTTACTGACCTGTTTGTCTATAAAGCAGACACACAAAAATACATATGACTACATAAATTAATATGTCCATTCATACATGTTATCTTGAGTTTAATATAAAACTATGGAATAGAATTATCTGTTGACGTCACTACGACGACTAAAGATTGATTCAATAAGTATTTCGATTACCGATAATATTTCTTTTCGCTAAAACAAATGTATAATGTGTGATTAATTAATATTTTTATCTACTTTGTAATTATAAAATAAATGCGATTCGTTGGTAAGTCGTCGCTTGAGAACGGCTGGACCGTTTGGGCTATTTGCTAAACGTTTTTTTATAAAATCCAGTCGCAGTTATCGATAAAAAACATACATATTTTGAAAGCTTTAGTATAGTAGCATACATAGATTGATAATGATAAACACACGAGGTTCTGAGTTCAAATCTCAGGTAGGGCTATCATCATTATTATATGAATTTTGGATTAGACAAATCACATACAAGATTACAATTTTCACCGTCACATGATGGATCGGAAAATAGCTTGGCCAACTGTGAGTGTAGTAAAAACACCCCTGTATATGGTGATACAGGAATAAACTTATTCACATCAAACATAAATGGATTAAAAAAAACTGAAAGACAACAAGGTAATTTTTTTAAGAGCCTTATTTATTGGAAAATAATCAAAACATGATACAACCACAAACCAGATTGTTTTTAGGATTTCGCGAAATAATTATAATTTTATGCCTTAATGTAATTATTAAAAAAAAATGAGAGTGTCAAATACATACATACATACATATACACTCACGCCTGTAATCCCCGAAGGGGTAGGTAAAGGTGTAACCAGTACACCCACTTTTCGCCGAATTTCGGTCTCATAATGTGATAGGGGGCGAGCCTTTCGCCACACCGGGCACCATTCCAGACTCCGGGTTAATACTGAGTATTTCTAGGTAGAAACACCCAATATCACTTTACCCGACCCGGGGATCGAACCCGAGACCTCAGCACAGCAATCGTAACGCATGCGCAATTACAACTGCGCCACCGAGGCAGTCAGTGGAATAGAATTGATTGATTGTATATAAATATATTAGAGTTTTTATTGATATCAAGAACTACGAAGGACTACGGTCCCACAACATCCACACTCTAAACACATATCTGTCTGTCACATAAACATTTGTGTCGGTGCGGAAGTCGAACCCACACCCTCTCATTTCACAGCCTGCGCCACGGACGCTGTAATGTGCACGTGATTCATAGAAAATCATTATAAATTAACATTTATGATATTTTAAATAAATACTTAATGGAATAAAACTCCAAGCATGTGTATGACCCATGTATGTAAATATTTTGTTATTGTAGTGATAAATTTTTTTATGTTCTGTTTATATATTACAAGGAAGTATTATATATACTTGTGTTTGCTTTTCGTTATTTGAATATAAAAATCGTCTTTTTTTTAGTGCCTAAATAGGCAGACGAGCAGACGGGCCACCTGATGGTAAGTAGTCACCGCTGCCCATAGACTTTTGGCTTTCTTTCTTTTCTTTTTTTTTCTTTTGGCTAACTACATGATACTTTACCAATGTTACACACTTAATTATTTCGCGCTTTTTTTTAATATCACTCTTTTGTGTTTTCAGGTAGCCAGTATTCCAGGTGTGGGTAGTTATCATTAACTTATTGATATCAGTCAAAACTGTAAATTTTCCATTGATAACCTAAAAAGGATTATTATTTTTTTATCAAAACAATGACTTGTTTATTATCAACGACTGCTAAATAGGGTAATTAAGAAATAACCAATGGAATTATGTTCATTTATATTTATATAGCATTTAATATCCACATAAATTTCCAATACCTAATATATTTGAGAAAAAGGCTTTAAAAAACTTTTTCTCAAATATTTTTATGCTCAAGAAAATACGGTTTTCGCGACCAGTTAAAAAATATCTAAGGACTAAAACAATGCGTTTCTTTTTTCAATCTTCCCTCATAAAAATACCCCTTTGATGTCACTTACTCTTTATTTAATTAGACAGAACACGAGAAATCATTAACATATTATATGAAAAAACATACCTTTAAATTTGGAATATAATAACAAACACTACCACATATTTCAATAACACACACAAACACAAAATAAACACTGAATTCTATTTTCAAAACTAATTGTGTGTCACAAGTTTGCGCGGGAAAGAGCGCACGAGAGGACGCGCGCGAAACGTGCTACTACACCGAAATCGCGGAAAATACTGGCGATAATCGGCAAAAGCGAGACATCGATAGATAAAAAAATGCAATCGGCCAGTAATAAAGTTAGGAGTGACTGATTAAAGAAAAATATCTCTGTTTAGTTTTCATTTCAGGATACTGGCTGATTCTACTTTAGGAAAGTCAATTGACGGGTTGATGTATAGAGTACCGAAATTTAGAAGGCAACAATGTTAGAATAGAGACTCTTTACTTTACGGCTATAAATAAAAATAATTAATAATGAAAACACACATAATTCAGAAGTATGTGCTTTCGTGACCGAGACCGAACCCACGGCTTCTGTCTGCTTGGTTCTCCTCGCTAAACTATCGCCGTTCATAGGAAAATACGGTAGGCAGCGGGCTTTGCTATGCCCTGGCATTGCAGAAGTCTATGGGCGGCGGTGACTACTTACCATCCGGTGGCCCATCTGCTCGTCTGCCTATCGAGGCACTAAAAAAAATGTCGTAACTTACATCTGTGTTCCCGATGGGGTGAACAGAGAGAGTACTAGTAAATCTACAGTTGGCCTATAATCATCCGTTCTATAATATGGTCAAATCAAATCATAGTTCTGACCCCACACTAGGTCAAACCTGTATCGTGGGTATCAAGAACTACGAGACCCACACCCAGACCCGAAATAAATATTTGTCTGTCACTCAAACAACTGACTGCCTCGGTGGCGCAGTTGTAATTGCGCATGCGTTACGATTGCTGTGCTGAGGTCTCGGGTTCGATCCCAGGGTCGGGTAAAGTGATATTGGGTGTTTCTACCTAGAAATACTCAGTATTAACCCGGAGTCTGGAATGGTGCCCGGTGTGGCGAAAGGCTCGCCCCCTATCACATTATGGGACCGAAATTCGGCGAAAAGTGGCTGTACTGGTTACACTTCTGCCTACCCCTTCGGGGATTACAGGCGTGAGTGTATATGTATGTGAAACATTTGTCTCGGTGTGGGAATCGAACCCGCGGCCTCGCGTTTCACAGCCGGCTACTCGCCCGCTGCGCCACGGACGCTGTCAACAGGATACAGCGTTTATTTATTTGTTATTTTAATTGTTAGGAAAATTGAAAATATGGCTAGACCCATTTTGTCGAGAGGCCATACCACTTCTTTACACATGACCAGACATCTTAGTTCAACAGACAACGGGCATTAAAAATCGATACCTTTTAAAGATTTTTGTACATTATTTTTTTTTTTATATCATAGTCCGACAAACGAGCATGTGGGTCACCTGATGTTAAGTGATCTCCACCGCCCATGAACATCCACAATACCGAAAGTATCACGTATGCGCTGTCGGCCTTAAAGGACAGGAATAGGGATTAGGGAAGGGAAGGGGGAATCTGGGCCTCCGGATATCTCACTTACCATACGAAACGCGACAGTAAACCGTAACTTTACGTTGGTTTTCTGTGAGACAGTGGTACTACCCCGGTCGAGCCGGCCCATTCATGCTGTAGACAAATGTGTCTACAGCGTGGCTCTACCACTTTTTAAAAACACTCATAGAAATTCTATTGAGAAGGAGAGTTTGATGAAGCCATGTTTAACACTACTACACACTCCGGCCACGTGGAGGCTATTTTTGGAAGAAAAGGTATACAATTCATAGAGGCATCTTAAGCTGAAAGAAAGGTGTATTTCTATATTTTGCTATCCCAAAGGAAGCGTGCATTTTTCCGGAATAAAAAAAAGCCATGTGCTATTCCAGATTATAATCTATATCTGTGCCAAATTTTAACCAGGTCCAGCCGTTGTAGCGTGATTGAGTAACAAACATCCATCCATCCAAACATTCGCATTTATAATATTATAGTAGGATTTTTTTTAAACAGCAATTCATTCAGTAGCCTTCTCATTAATTTCATGAAGTACAATTTCCGCTACGAAAGGCCTTCAATGAAATACGCACAGCCATGAAATATCTAGTCTATCATATCCATAATACGTACCGCTAAGGGTTCATACAAATACGTACCCACTAACCCGTGAAATGAGCGTCCGTAACGACTTTCTGGCAAAAGCATAAATCTCTTCAAGAAATTTTTCATCAAAGTTACAAATACCCATTTGCGTTATGATATGAATAATGAAGGTGTATTGAATTTGAATTGTGGACTGCTAAAGAAAGATATTAACTTCGAAGGTCTTATTGCATGAGTAAAAAAATTACTGACTAAAAATGACGGTCTTGGTCTAACATGTATTTATTAACCGACTTCAAAAAAAATTCGTCGATTTTTTTTTAATGTATATTCCCCGATTACTCGAAGGCGCCCGGACCCATTCGAGAAATTCTTTATTTCTTTAAAAGGACATACTTCACATGTGGTACAATTGGCACCAAGTTAGAATCTGATGATGATCTCAGAAAAATCGAGGGCGACCCTAAAATTTTATAGGGACGCATAATGTGTTTTTTATTGAAATCGGTGTACTTTTTGAGGCTATCATAATATTTTTTTTACAGATTGAAATCGGTTTTCAACTTTGATTATTTGATAACTATCGGCAGTAAATCTGTAGCCCTGATGTGAGTTTTACGAATTATGTCATCTGTATTCAAGAAAAATAGTATGGTAACCAGTAATGCACGCGTAGCGGGTCTTATAGAAAATATATTTTCTCCACAATATCCTAAATATGGATGATGCGCCCCCATACATTAAACTCACAGTAGACCACTTGTCTTATGGTCTCGGATAGTAATTACAAAACAATACAAATTCACAATTGTTACATTGATTCACAATTGTCACATTGATTCGCAATTGTTACATTGATTCACAATTGTCACATTGATTCACAATTGTCACATTGATTCACAATTGTCACATTGATTCACAATTGTCACATTGATTCACAATTGTCACATTGATTCACAATTGTCACATTGATTCGCAATTGTTACATTGATTCACAATTGTTACATTGATTCACAATTGTCACATTGATTCACAATTGTCACATTGATTCGCAATTGTTACATTGATTCACAATTGTTACATTGATTCACAATTGTCACATTGATTCACAATTGTCACATTGATTCACAATTGTCACATTGATTCGCAATTGTTACATTGATTCACAATTGTCACATTGATTCGCAATTGTCACATTGATTCGCAATTGTTACATTGATTCACAATTGTCACATTGATTCGCAATTGTTACATTGATTCACAATTGTTACATTGATTCACAATTGTCACATTGATTCACAATTGTCACATTGATTCACAATTGTCACATTGATTCGCAATTGTTACATTGATTCACAATTGTTACATTGATTCACAATTGTCACATTGATTCGCAATTGTTACATTGATTCACAATTGTTACATTGATTCACAATTGTCACATTGATTCGCAATTGTTACATTGATTCACAATTGTTACATTGATTCACAATTGCTACATTGACTCAAAATTGTTACATTCATTCTCAATTTTTACATTTATTCACAGCTGTTACATTGTTTCATAACTGTTTTCCAGTGTTACATATATTCACAGCTATTATATTGTTTCATAACGGTTTCCGGTGTTACATTGATTATGTGTGTGAAATTGAGTCCTTTTTGTATGCGTATAAGCTTCTTATATCGGGATTTGAGTTAAGTCGTAATTGCGCGTTATTATACGTACGCAACATACATACGTACGCAATAAGTACGCAACATACTTATTGACAAACAATCAGTGTGTCTATATAAATACATCACCCACACATACCACAGTGCATACAAGAGTTGAATTATTAATAGACCCCGAAATTTTCTAGTAGCTACTTTCTGCTGCCAAAGATACAGCAAAGCTTCATATTTGAAATATGCGAAAGAGACTGGAGAGTAAAAGAATAGTGATACTGCCATTTGTATGCTGTCAAAGTATCAGTTTATTGTTAAACAATAAGACCGTTATACAAAAACACATTAAAAAAACGGTTTCAAAAATTGATATAAATTCTTATTTATCATCATGGTGATAATTCATGTGTTTTTGAATCTTTACATTTGTTTCTTTTTGTCTTTGCTTTGTGGGTTTCATTCGCTCCTATTACTGTTTTATATAAACTTTAGATAAAGTAGTAGGTTATACAACAACATTCCTGTGTATTTATGTGATTATTGTACTAACTATTGTGTATTGTTTTTTATCACAAATAAATAAAAAATCAGTATTTTTATTTTTTGTTCAATACTCTCCTTTCTTATTAAAATCTAAGCTTGACTTTGTAAGTGCAAAATACTTTGTAAATCTGTCTATGATAGTCATAGCCCCCTTTATTTTATAATATACTAGATGTTGCCCGCGGTTCCGCCCGCGTGGAGGTTATTTTTGGAAGAAAAGATGTACAATCCATGGAGGCATCTAAAGCTATTACCCCTTTCTATATTTTGATATCCCATAGGAAGCGTGCATTTTTCCGGGATAAGAAGTGGCCTATGTCATTTTCTGATCCCGAAACTGCCACTATGCAAAAAATCATGTCGATAACTTGCTCCGTGAAAAACTAAACTATCCCACGGGAACTGATAATTATTCCGCGATAAAAAGTAGTCTATGCGCTATTCCAGACTATAATCTATCTCTGAGCCAAATTTCAATCAGGTCCGTCCAGCGGTTGTAGCGTGATTGAGTAACAAACATCTATCCATCCATCCAAATATTTGAAAGAAAGAAAGAGAGAAAAACGATTTTTTGCACAAACTACAACGCGCGCATACCACATTGACAAAAACTATTATTACACTTAAAACTAAAGGGTTTGGCACTTGCTTGTCGCAGCTGTGACAGGTAGGTGACCACTCAGCATACTGCTGTGCTGTGGCACGTACATAGTACATACCACAACACAGCGCTGGTTTTCAGTGGTCACCTTAAGTGACGTACGGACGCCAGCCAGTCGATATAATTATAATAAAACATATTTATACCATAGTAAAATTCTATATTAAATAATATACAAAATAACACTATATTAAAATAAACACATACGTAGGAATATATATTATACTGTATTTATATATTTACATATATTGGTACATATTATACTTATTAGACTTTTAAATAGTATTAAATAGATACATTGTTTTACATAACAATAATAATTGGTCAATACAATTTTATATAAAATATTTTCGCCGAAGCCCTCTCTCGTTCCCACTACCGTCACCGTGCGGCCGCGCAAGCCCAGAGGCCAGACGCCAGGCTCAGGCGCACGGCCGGCGAGTGGACGCGTCGGCAAGGCACAGTTTTTAAAAAAAAGAAAAGGTTTTTTTTTTCTTATATATTAACCTGCTACTAAAATTAAATTATAGTAGAAATAACGACGTGCGGTTCAAGGGAATCTGCCATATGTACTACGAATATATAATGTGTGAATACTACTATTTGCATTTATAATAGTAGTATTCACAGTACTGTGACTTCGAGTACATTCATGCGTTAATTAAAAGCCGAAATTCCGCGTCTGATATCACTACTGATAAGATAGACGCGACTCAATTAATATATTTAAGTAAATTAATATAACCGTAGATAAGCCGTTCAATATAACTCACGCTATCTCGAGTGTTAGGTGTACTTGCGGTTTTGCGACGTGATTTTTCGCGTTTGTCCTCTAGTGCTAGTGTACTTAGCTGTCCATAAGGTTCGGGGTTCGATTCCCTGTCTGAGCAAAAATATTTTTATTGTACGACAAAGTGACCACACTGAAGGTAAGTAGTAAAGTAAGGCAGTGCCATCCAGTTAGAGCGAGAGACAATCTATTCCTCACTACTCAACTCAATCATACCGCCCTGCTGTTTAGCTTCTTCACACTACGCCCAAAGGACCCAGGATCATAGGAAGGAGGCCACACCGATTACACTCTCTTGTCGTATATTATGTATACAACCTCTTTGCAACAGCCTGTATATAAATGCCTATTGATAAATTAACCCTTCAGCTATATTTTTTACTGACGTAACTCATGATCGATAGGTAAGAAAAGGAATATGATTGAGTGTAGTTCCAAATATGTCAACAAACCGTGAATCTAAATGGCGTGACACGAACATGCTTTTAAAATTGGGTCCTAACTAGATTTAGGCCAAAACAAACAACCCTTGTAATAATACATACATATAGACTCACGTATGTTATCCCCTAAGGGGTAGGCAGAGGTGTAACCATTACACCTACTTTTCGCCGAATTTATTACGGTCCCATAATGTGAAAGGGGGCGAGTCTATCGCCATACCGGGCACAATTCCAGACTTCGGGCTGATATTGAGTATTTCTAAATAGAAAAACCCAATATCACTTTACTCGCCCCGGGGATCGAACCCGAGACCTCAGCACAGCAGTCGTAACCCATGCGCAATTACAACTGCCCGCCGACGCAGTAGTAGACGTATTGCCTCATAGTATTTCCATTTGCTGGTGGTAGGATTTTAATATCCGCCCAGATAACGACCACCATATACGGGGTGTAAAACCCGCCATAGTGGCACACGCAAGAGTGTCGCGTTCCGGGATCAGCCGGTGTACATCCGGATTTTATCGGGGGTCTACGATTGGGGTACGATATTTGTACTCCTGAGTACCTACTCTGACACTAAACCTTCGACGCACACCTTCTTGCCCATGGTGTAGTGTAAAGAAGCATGATTGTGTTAAGTGGCGGGGATAAATTGTCTCTCGCTACTCGATACTCTAATTGGACGGCACTGCGCTTACCATCAGGTGCAGTGTGGTCACTTTGCCGTGCCAGGATAAAAAAAGACAAATATTTGTTTCTGGAATGGGTGTTGTGGCATAGCCAGGTTTGACCTGGGGTCAGCACTATGTCTGAGGCTTTTGGGTGGTGTATTTAAAATACTTTAACACTATGAATATTTGTAGCTTTTTTTATTATGCCATCACTTACGTAAACGCTCAAATGCGTTTACGTAGGTGATGTAGAGATTTCCTACTCTAGCAACACGATTAAAATGACATTAAATTATTCTGATAGCTAATCTATAATTATAAATAGAAACAATAATTAATTAGCCTATTATTACCAGTTCTATATACGTGACGTTGCCAATATTTTTATCATGGCACAATAAAGTACCTACTTACATTGAAAGATGAGGAGTGCTAGATTAGCTGGGTATGGGCGTGTGATGAGGAGGGATGAAAGGCATGTGACAAGACTGGTTGTCAATATGAATGTGAATACGAAAGAGTCGAGTGAGACCTAAATAGCGATGGATGGATTGCGTGAATGAGGACATGCGCATGAAAAGAGTGTTTTTTTTTATACCGGCACGGCAATGTAACCACACTGCACCTGATGGTAAGCGCAATGCGGTCCAATTAGAGTCTCAAATAGCGAGAGACAATCTTTCTCCCGCTACTCAACACAATCATGCCGGCCTGCTTCTTCACACTACGCCATGGGCAAGAAGGTGTAGAAGCGGTCGAGGATCTATTGTAAGAGTACTCAGAAGGCCGCAAAACGGCCAAACATCGTACCCCAACTCTAGACCCCCGACAAAAATGCATATTTGACGGATGATTGGGCTGCGTGGAGAGTTCAAACCGTTGGTGCCGACCCCACTTAGTGTGGGATAAGGGCAGGTGATGAAGGGATGATGAATAAAGTACTTACATTACACCTGGTAGTATGGAAGGCCAAATTAAAGCCAATTATTAGCAACTATAATAGGCTTTTTAAACAGACGGTTTGTATCCATTTATGACTGTTGCTTCGTAGAGGAGAAATTTGAGTTGTGATGTAGTTGAGTTTTTTCAGCAGCAAAATGGGCCGGTTCCACTGAGGTGACACCTTTTTTTAAAAACTTTGCTTGATAATCATTAGTATTTTTAATGAAGGGAAAAATATCGTTGTCTCTTCAAATTATTTCTCTAAAAACTCGGCATTTCCCGATACATTTCTCTTATATTTTGGATGTTGGATGATGTTTAATCTTACGAACAAGTGTTCTGCTTGATCGCTTGACCTTTTGCCGTATTAAAATAAACCTTAAAGATCAAAAAAGTTAATAATCTGTCAAGACGTCACGTCGCAGCCAATCTGCGCCCTATTTGTTAAATGTCAAGGGATAGGTCGGGTGCGGCAAAACCTTTGAAAATGGGCCAATTGTTAGACCGGCGACAATAACCAAAATGCGTAGCGATTATTCAAGATATTGGCCGGTTTGACATATGTAATAAGCCTTACACAAATGTCTGAATTAAATTTAAATAATGCCAAGTAGGTATATAAAATGACAGTAATGATACAGGTAACACAACTTTATGATAGTGTATTTATCATCATCAATCATCATAGTGTATCAATAATCTAACATGAGTTGATTCTACAATTTTTTTTAGTGCCTTGATAGGATGAGCAGACAGGCCATCTGATGGTAAGTAATCACCGCCGCCCATAGACTTCTGCATTGCCAGGGCACAGCAAAGCTGCTGCCTACCGTAATAATACTAGCCCTGTATTAAGCATCGTCCCACTGCAGGCTCGGGTGTCCATTACTAATGAGAGGGGTTAAGCCCTAGTCCACCACGCTGGCCTAATGCGGGTTGAAAGACTTCGAAATTCTTGAGAAGTCTCAGGTACGCAGATTTCCTCAGGATGTTTTCCTTCGCCGTTAAAGCAAGCAATAATCTGTATATATAAAAGAAGAAACTGACTGACTGACTGACTGACTGACTGACTGACTGACTGACTGACTGACTGACTGACTGACTGACTGATCGATCAACGCACAGCCAAAACGGCTGGGGTTAGAGACTTGAAATTTTGACAGTAGGTACCTTTTATGACGTAGGCTAAGGAAGGGTTTTTGGAAATACCACCCCTAAGGGGGTAAAATAGGGGATGATAGTTTGTATGAAAATCCGTCATTTTTGAAGTTAAGTTTATGAAAATTAGTATTTGGCCTTTTAGTCAAAAATAAAAAATATATATTTCAGGATTTTTGGAAATTCCAGCCCAAAGGGGGTAAAATAGGGGAAGAAAGTTTGTATGCAAATCTGTCATTTTTGCAGTTAAACGCATGAAATTTGGTATTTGGCCTTACAGTTAAAAATTAAAAACACATATTTCAGGGTTTTTGAAAATTCTACCCCTAAAGGGGTTAAATAGGGTGAGAAAGTTTGTATGAAAATGCTTCTTTTTTGAAGTTAAATGCCTGAAAATTGGTATTTTGTAGTGTATACTTTTTGTCTCAAACATGACCTCCACGCGGGCGGAGCCGCGAGCAACAGCTAGTAATTAAATACGAACACACACGTAACTTTATAAAAGTCAGAGGTGTATAACATTTGGGCTGCTTTCGAAGATACGACTTTCATCTTAACAGTCCGTCACTCAACGAACTAGGCTATCACTGATTCTACTATAATATAAAAAATAAATAATAAAAAAATCAAAAACCCGACCGCAAAGTCAATTTAAAAATTATGCACTAAAAAGACCGAAATAAGATTGAGAATAGCAAATAAAATTAAAATAAACAAAGTAGTAGAACAGCGATAGCCTAATTGGTTGTGGTACGGACTGTCAAGACGAAAGTCGCATGTTCGAAACCCGAGTGGCATATACCTGACTTTTCTAGATTTATGTGTGTATTCTTTGTTAATTATCGCTTTAACGGTGAAGGAAACATCGTGAGGAAACCTGAGAATTCTCAAAAGAATTTCGAAGGTATGTGAAGTCTACCAATAGGCCAGCGTGGTGGACTAAGGCCTAACCCCTCGTGGAATTTCCTAAAATCCGGAAATATATATATATTTTATTTTTAACTGAGAGGCACAATACCAATTTTCATGCGTTGAACTTAAAAATGACGCATTTTTCATACAAACTTTCTTCCCCTATTTACCCCCTCAGGGGTACAATTTCCAAAAATCCTGAAATATTATATTTTTTATTTTTAGCTGAGAGGCACAATACCAATATTCATGCGTTTAACTTCAAAAATTACGGATTTTCATACAAACTATCATCCCCTAATTTACCCCCTTAGGGGTGGAATTTCCAAAAACCACTCCTTAGTGGATGCCTACGTCATAAAAGGTACCTACTGTCAAAATTTCAAGTCTCTAACCCCAGCCGTTTTAGCTGTGCGTTGATCGTCAGTCAGTCAGTCAGTCAGCTTCTTCTTTTATATATACAGAAGAATAGGCACAGTTTGTCTACCATACAGCCTTATCTACCGGTAATTTATTCAAATCCAACCTGCCCACAGATAAATAATTACTTTTTAGTTCCAATTATAAACTTACAAACACGCAAAAAATAAAACACAAGACTTGTTAAAAATATAATTTAATTGTAAAAACTAAATCAACAATGGCAATTGAGTTAGACATTATAATAATTAAACACTAATGAACAATATCTTTTCAAGATATCATAATTACATATTTATAAACTTAATCTAAGTATACACAACTATAATACAAATATAGCAATATACAACAATTAATACTAATGTTGGTTGAATTGCGAAAAAAAAAGAAAAAAATTACTAAATCGAAAGAAGAAAGAGAATAGGAACTATAAGAGTTTACTCCAACAATACGCTCCTGGACCAAATATTTGTGAACCTTACAAACATTTGTTCCAGTGCCATGTTAGTATAATAAATATATTTTATAATTTTCAAGGAGCCCTGTTTAATGAATTATTGTGCCCGGTACCTATAATTTGGAGGCAGCTGTGGATTATTTTGAATGTATAATTTATTTTGACCTAATCATAATATATGATGCCTTTATTAAATTTCGTAGTTATTAATGATATCCAAAAACTTGTTACTTTACGAACATAAATTATATTGAAATGGAACTAATTTTACGGATTCTTAATAATAAACCGCGATAGATAAACATAGAGTAAACTCGAGAGTGACTGCCTCGGTGGCGCAATTGTAATTGCCTATGCGTTACGACTGCTGTGCTGAGGTCTCGGGTTCGAACCCTGGGTCGGGTAAAGTGATATTGGGTTCTATCTAGAAATTCTCAGTATTAGCCCGGAGTCTGAAATTGTGCCCGGTGTGGCGATAGGCTCACCCCCTATCACATTATGGGACCAAAATTCAGCGAAAAGTGGGTGTACTGGTTACACCTCTGCCAACCCTTTCGGGGATTATAGACGTGAGTGTATATGTATGTATGTATAGAGTAAACATAAGAACTAAAGCCTAAGGCCTAGAAAGAAGGACTAAGGCCTAACCCCTCTCATCAGTAGAGGAGGCCCGTGCCCAGCAGTGGGACAATGTTAAATACAAGGCTAGTATTATTTATTTATTATTATTATAAACATAAGAAACCATTATAAATTAAATTGTTCGAAAAATAACAACTTTTAACAATCAATGATTTCTATAAGTAAAGATTTTTTTAACTTTATCAATACATCTTGGATAGACCTACTTTAATAGAAACTTTACATAGCAGGGCAGTATGCGTTCTATTTCCTTTGCTCAATTACATGAAAGAAGGGAAAATCATTTAAAAAACGAACAAAAACCTGCACTCCGAATAAAATTATCTCTAATTTATTAATTTTGGGTCGTTGCTATTGTAGATTTATTAATCAATTAATTAAAGTACCGACTCAACAAGAGCAAATTTTATTTTACTTTTCAGTTTTAGTGTAGTTTTTTTTTCAACAAAATAACAACTTTCAATGGATAATAATCTGAATTGCTGAAGTTTTGGCTATATACCTGATTTCATCGTCTTAACGATAAAATTTTATTTTCAAACATAAATGGCATCAACTTTGAGATTATAAAAATATAGACAACATGATCGGACCACTTCGCGAAAATATATTGAAAAGGAGCAAAGTTATATGCGACAAATAGAAGAACTACCTTTTTAAGTAAATAAAAAATAGAATAACCAGGTACAATATAACATAACTATTAACATATAATCAAAGACCTTAATATTTGCTGTCTTGCTAAGTCTTACTATAAATGTCACAGAAAAGGACAAAACATTATCTGTCTCACTAATTAATTGTGACGTCAATATAATACAGTGTTTTGTCTCATTTTGTTAGGTGACATTTAACATCAGAGAAAGCAAGACAAAACACTTTAGCTATGACAGATGTATACAGTGATTATTATTAAGGCATAGCGCGTACTGGAGAAAAGTACGATGTTACTATAGTGGTAGAGCCACGCTAAAGACATATTTACATATTTGTCTACAGCATGAATGGGCCGGCTCGACCGGGGTAGTACCACTGTCTCACAGAAAACCAACGTAAGGTGACAGTTTACTGTCGCGTTTCGTACAGTAAGTGAGATATCCGGAGGCCCAGATCCCCTCTTCCCTTCCCTAATCCATATTCCTGTCCTTTAAGGCCGACAACGCATACATGATACTTTCGGTATTGTGGGTGTTCATGGGCGGTGGAGATCACTTAACATCAGGTGACCCACTGGCTCGTTTGTCGGATTATTCTATAAAAAATGTTTTTTTAGTAAAGCGTTAAGGGTAATACACTCAAAACGTTATAATTACACTACTTCATACAATTGTTTTTACAGGAACTTTACATGTATTAAAATTAATTGTTATCTTATATTCACAATTATACAGTGTCTATACAAATAAGTGAAACAATGTTATGTGGTTGAGAGGAGCGGAGCAGTTTTCAATATAATTGAATATAGAGATAATTTCTGGTCTTCTTGGTATTTTGATGTAGAATATGGGAGTGGTATTGAAAAAGTAATAAACATACTTTAATTCAGCGATCTATATGTACTACGTACTAGATGCGGCGACCAGAACAAACAATATGTTCCACCAAGTTGAGGTGTATACTCCGCACCGACGTTATTTTGCTTCATGCCACCTACGAATGCACACCAGTTAATTTTAGTTATTTGTAGCGACATTCCCGACCAAACTGCCTTAAATTGATTTACAGTGAAACTGTTAATAGTATATAAGGTAAATAACATAATTTCATGACGTTTAGAACGTAATATCAATAAATATTCATTAATTTCAAAACAAATTCATTATTAGTCTGTCCCGTTTTAGCGCGCGGAAAGTCCCGTTCGAGAGACAGAGACGGGAGTTAAACTTTCAAATAGTTCTTAGTAAAATGATAGATGGCATTAGTGGGCGGGCAAGGTTATCGGAACATATTTTTTGTTCGACAGTTCGTGTCTATAGAATATAAGCCAGTGATTTAATTATATAAATTCGATAGGCAAATATAAAGATCCCTTCACTTAATTTATCGCACATACTACTTTACATTGTCTGTAACAAACCACTCTATGACTCGCTACAAACATCGATCGTTCGATCCCCGGGTCGGGTAAACTGATATCGAGTTTTTCGGAAAAGCCCAGTAGTAGCCCGGTATCTGGAATTGTGCTCGGTATGGCGATATGCTCGCCCCCTATCACATCATGGGACGGTAAAAATCTCGGCGAAATCTGGGCGATAATCGTAAATTTCATATGATATTAAATATCAATATCAAGGAAATATTTAATTTCGTATAGCAAAATGTACATTATAACTAATATTTCATTTCCAGTGGCAAACAAAAACTATTATAGCATTTTAATATTACGCATACAAAATTTTTTGAAATATCATATATAAGAAAAATAATTTCATTAAGTAAAAAAAAGATAGCATATTTCAATATTTTTCAATATACTTGTTCTATAACAGTTTATTTAATATTGTTAGAGAATTTGAATTAAAAATAATTACACGCAAAGGGATACAATATTTTATTGCGTTTCTAAATTTAAAATACTGAAAAGTTATTTATCTAATAACGGACTTTTCGTTTTTTTTTTCTTAATTGTTTAAAAAACTTTACAACGATACATTATCACTAAGACACCCTGTTTATTAATACATTATAATTACAAAGACATTATTATTATTAAAGCATTTACAAATAGTATTATTAGGGTTAATTATTTATATTTTTGTACAAACATATATAAAAAATACAATTCCATCGGCTAATAATTTTCTATAATTCAATGAATAAAATAAATTTTAATTTTCTTTCAAAAACAATAGACCCTCGATATAATTTTTTTAATTTGCAATAAAATTTACATCAAAAATAACACCGTATACTCGTATATAAAGAAGTATTTTCCTCGTAGGTAAGACGTATTGTTATAAACTTCAAAAAACCCCTAAGTAGTTCCACACCACAGAAAACCTGTGATTTTATATCTATGGCCATCTCTGACGACAGCCTCCATGGCGCAATATGTGAGTAGCCGTCTGTAAAAGGCCACAGGTTCGATTCCCGGACCGAGACAAATTTTTGTGTGACCCCCAAACATTTGTTTCGGGTCTAGGTGTCGTGAGATCGAAACTTTTGTAGCTCCCGATTCCCACAACACAAGACTCGTATCTTAATGTAGGGTCAGGATGTGTTTGACTGTAGTCAAACGTGATGTCAGCCTCAGAATGTAATCCAAAAATTCATCCAGTAACCTTAACTCAGCAGAATCCAGGGTTCGTATGCTCAATGACACATCTCTTGCAGTACTTCTTGACTGCTCTGTATCCACGCAGCGTCACCGGCGTGTCTTGAATGTTCAGCTGAGTCAACCCTCGGCAGTAGTACGCCACTGCTTCTAGACCATCGTCGCCTACCAGCTCGCAGCCTCTGAGAGCCAGCTTCTTCAGGTTTGGACAGCATCGGGCTAGTATCTGGATAAAGATTTCTTATTAGTATCCAAGAATTTGATGTCTTTGTATCTATCAACGGAAGTGTAGTACTTGCTACGCTGGCCTAATGCGGGTCGCTAGACTTCACATACCTTCGAAATTCTTATGAGAATTCTCAGGTATGCAGGTTTCCTTACGATGTTTGCCTTCACCGTCAAACGATAATCCATACTAATACTATAAATGCGAAAGTAACTCTGTTTGTTTGTTACCTCTTCACGACTAAACGGCTGAACGGATTGTAATGAAATTTGGTAAGGGAATAGATTATATCCTGGAGAAGGACATAGAACACAGGCTATCTTTTTTCTCAAAAAACAACCTTGAAATGGGTCAAATAGGAGTTCAAAAGTTGTATGGGAAATCCATAATTCCTCGACTTAGGGATCTGTAAATTCATATTTAGGCTTTTGGTAGGAAATAAAGAACCACGTGTTTCAACGTTTTTGAAAAATCATCCCTAAAAGGGGCAAAGTGAGGTTAAACTTATGGGGTATTCTTTAGATGCAATCTCAAGATTCAGGCACAACACCTGAGAGGCTGGACAATCGCTACAGGTGCCTCAGTGCAGAAGACAACTCCTTGGATTGTATACTTCTGCTCCCGAATATAACCTCTACGCAGGCGGAGCCGCAAGCAACAGCTAGTTAACTATATACATGTAACCTTAGAAAAGCCAGAAGTGTGCGTCAAATTTAAATATATGTGTTGTTGATGTACCTATTGAAATAGATAATAAATGTATGTCAATTTTAACGGTAGGCAGCGGCTGTGCCCTGGCATTGCAGACGTCTATGGGCGGCGGTGACTACTTACCATCAGATGGCCCGTCTGCTCGTCTGTCTATCCAGGCAGTAAAAAAAATTGGGCTGGTTTTAGCCTATCAGCATATAAGACAAAATTTCTCATTCCGGCCTCGTAAGTGATGAACCATGGGATGGAAGAGTGAGTGGCTTAATAATGCATACTATGTTTAAAATGTGGACTAAGGCCCAACTCCCTCTCATTCGTTGAGGAGGCCCGTGCCCAGCAGTGGGACAATGTTTAATACAGGGCTTGTATTTTATATTATACTAGCTGTTGCTCGCGGCTCCGCCCGCGTGGAGGTCATGTTTGAGACAAAAAGTATACACTACAAAATACCAATTTTCATGCATTTAACTTCAAAAATGAAGGATTTTCATACAAACTTTCTTACCCTATTTAACCCGCTTAGGGGTGAATTTCTAAAAACCCTGAAATATGTGTTTTTTATTTTTGACTAAAAGGCCAAATACTAATTTTCATAAACTTAACTTCAAAAATGACGGATTTTCATACAAACTATCATCCCCTATTTTACCCCCTTAGGGGTGGTATTTCCAAAAACCCTTCCTTAGTGGATGCCTACGTCATAAAAGGTACCTACTGTCAAAATTTCAAGTCTCTAACCCCAGCCGTTTTGGCTGTGCGTTGATCGATCCGTCAGTCAGTTTCTTCTTTTATATATACGGATTATTTATGTTCAAATTAATGGCATAAAAATATTTTATTATTATGCAGCATCGCAAGGTATTTCAATTTTTACGCTTGTATTTTCCCTAAACAAAATGTAGAGAAAAGTGTATAAAGCTGACGTTGATTAATTGTACGAAAGAACGAATGAACTGATCCGCTTTATACTACGTGGGGGAAGGGATTTACCCACGGCTTAGGTGTTGGTGACTCGAAAGTTTGCAAATTGTGGGCAGCGAACTAACAAGATAGCAATTAAAAAAGTCCCCTTTTCAATTTTTCAATTCTGTAAAATTCCTTTTGTAGCTTTCTGTATTCATAAACGAATATTAAATTAAATATTTAATTTAATTATATATTTAATACTCTATCAAGACTACACCCACTCCAAAAACAAGATAACTGTAATTACCTGTAACCCAGCTTCCGAAACATCAGTAGCGCCAAGATCCAAGGCCCGGAGCCTCGAACAGCCCCTGGCGATTGCTTCAACACCATCGTCTCCTAGAGCCCCACATCCTCTCGCGTTGAGATATCTTAACTTATAGCACCGACGAGCCAAGGTACGTATGCCGGAATCCGATACCTGGGGACGAAAATTATAATATTTAAAAAAGTCTGGTTCCTTCAACAATCTCTTAAAGTGGAGTTTTTCAACACGCATTTTTCCCTGCCACAGTAAAGTGACGCAGCACCTAATGGTATGCGCAGTGCCGTCAATTAGAGTGTCGAGTAGCGAGAGACAATCTATCCCTCGCTACTCAGCATAATCATACCGGCCCGCTTCTTCACACTACGCCTTGGGCAAGAAGGTGAAGAAGCGGTCGAGGGTCTAGTGTCAGAGTACTCAGAAGGCCGCAAAACGGCCAAACATCGTATCCCAACCCTAGACCCCCGACAAAAACCGGATGTACACTGGCTGATCCCGGAACGCAACACACTTGCGTGTGCCACTATGGCGGGTTTTACGTCCTGTGTACGGTGGTCGCTATCCAGGCGGATATTAATATCCTACCACCAGCAACCGATCGACCAGCGACCCTCCAAAATTAGAGCCAAAAAATAAAATAAACAACCTTCTTTCAAATCACTGTGATATGGAGGCCGTGGGTACGATGGTCGCACATGGTTGTTGTGATATACAATTATTTGTTTGATCTGTATATTTTGGGTTTTTTAATCTCTTGTAATTCCATAAGCAAAGAGAAAGACTGTCGGGCGTATTTTAAAATTATCTAAAATAAAATAAAATAAAAATCTTTATTCATCATGTAGGCATATAAAAAGCACTTATGACAGGTCAAAATACAAATGGGAATTCTCCATACGGAATGAGTAATCATGGTTATTGGCGTAGGACCTTGGAATCCACCGTCAAGGGCTGATAGTCAGGGATACAACGACGAGGATAGGACTGGAAAAGGAAAAAAGATGATCGGAAAATTAAAGGAATCCTAATCTTCGGTAATGGAAGTGACGGGAGATGATGATCAGGAGAAGGAACAGGAACGGGAGAGGAGAAGTTGAAAGGAGACTGGACGGATTTGGAAGGAAAGTAATCCCTAGTCTAGCTAACTTACCAGCCTTTTAATAACTATCTAAGCGATGACGACCCGAAGAAGAAGAATCTCTTAAATAACGCTTAAAATTAAAAACTCATTAATATATTTCACTTATTTTTGTATCACTTTGCAGATTTTCTTCAAAGGTGGTTTTATTGAGCTATTTAAAACCATTCTAAGGGTAAAAGACTCCTCAACAGTTTCTGGAATTAGTTTAGGTTGTAACACCTTAACTAGTTCCAGAAACATCTATTAGCAACTAAGAACCAGATTTACCAATCTAACGAACTAAAACCCTTTGATTTATCTCTGAAACTTAATCATAAATTCTATTTCAACTTGGGAATTTTCAAAGGTAGCTTTACATTGATCAGAGGCTTTATTTAGCAAAAGCCGTTAAAGGAGCAAATGAGTCACCTGATCTGTTATCTGATATCTCCGTTATACCATTCACAATATTAGAATAATTAATGCGTTGTCGACCTTATACATAGAGGAATAAGGTCTATGAAGGTAAGAGGGAATATGGACCTTGTATAAATCTCAGTCATCACAAGAAATGCTACAGAAAATTGTTGCTTCATATCATTTATCATCTTCATCAAGATATGAAACAGTTTGCCAGCAACCGTGTTTCCTCCTTCCTATGATTCTGGCTCCTTTAAGTGTACCATGAAGATACTCAGCAGGTATTATTATGTCAAGCACCGGGGGATAGATTGTCTCTCGCTTCTTGATACTCTAACTGGACTAATCTTTTTTGATTGGCACATTGCTGTGCCAATCAAAAAATTATAATTTTATTAGACAGTTTTTAATTAGATTTATTAGATTAATGCCGGGTCATTCAAGCCGTCCAATCGTGGTCTACAAAAATCTACAGCGATATACCACTTTAAACTTCAATAAGCTGTGAGTCAATGAAATACAATAATTGGTCTTTAATTCCAACCACTACATATCAAATAAATAACACCCAACAGTCACACACATAGCCCCGATCCCACACTAAGATACGAGTCTTGTGTCGTGGGTATCGGGGACTACGAGAGACTTTCAGTCTCACAACATCCAGACCCCGGACTCAAATGTCTGTCTGTCACACAAACATTTATCCCAGTGTAGGAATCGACCTCATGGCCTCTCGTTTCACAGCCGTCTACTCGCCTACTGCGCCATGGAGGCTGTCAAAGAATTGAATTCTCACCTGAGTACACTTGGCGACAGAAAGGTACCGCAACGCCGGCCCCAGCTTCGCCAGCTCGTACAGGCCGAAGTCTGTCACGCCCGTACAGTCGGATACACTCAGCTCTTTAAGTGCGCAGTACGATGGGATCCATCTGACGCCCGCGTCTGGAACAAATTAAATTAATTATAAATAAATACACCCAACAGCCACACACATTTATTTTGCCGTCGCGGGGAAAGCGTTTTATTACTACCGCCCGCTTACGACCCAGCATCCCCATCGCCCGGATAATGTCTATCCGTGCTGCCGCTGGGCCGAGTCCCTACCCCCTATGTACACCCCCCCCCCCCCCACACACACTACCAGCTAAAACTCTGTGGTGGCCTACGGAGCGATCCCGGGGTACTAAGGAGCACAAACATAGCCCCGATCCCACAGTAAGATACGAGTCTTGTGTTGTGTGTATCAAGGACTACAAGAGACTTTCGGTCTCACAACACCCAGACCCTGAACACAAATATCTGTCTGTCACACAAACATTTGTCCCGGTGTGGGAATCGAATCCACGGCCTCTCGTTTCACAGCCACTCGCCTACTACGCCACGGAGGCTGTCAAGTTACACCATATATTTACCCAAAGTCCTTACCTCTAATATTGTGTCGTGTCTTTTTTGTTGTAAGTAACTTAATAAGGGTTTTTCGAAAATGTCACCCCTAATGGGGTAAAATAAGGGAAAAACGGTTGTATGGAAGCCCGTCATGATCAAAGTAAGAAGCATGAAATTTCGTATACGTGCTTAGAAATAAATGTACCTACATGTGTATCGGCGTTTTTACAAATTTCACCCCTAAATGGGTGAATTGGGGATCTAAAGTTTTATGTCTGTTACGTTTTCACGAATAAAATAAACCAATTTTGATAAGATTTAGTACTTTTGTTTAATTTAACGCGGGCGTAGTCGCGAGCAAATGCTTAAAAATAATATATGTCAAAGAATTTAAACTTTCTTCTACTAATCGCCTGTTATAACTTCTACAAATAAACGAGATACGTAATTTAGTCATAATACGAATGAACATAGAGTCTAAATAAAAAGCATCATTAAGTTTTCCGCCGACTCAACATTTAACATCTTGAAACAAAATTTCCAGTAATAAGCGAAAAACTGCTATTCACGAAGCAAATTTCCAGATTGCACAAGCAAAAGGCGGGTTTATGTAGATTTTATAGTAACCATTTAATTGTGCTCGAATTTATTCCACTAATTATGTGAATTTGCGAATTTTATCTGACGTAGCGGTTATACAACTGACACTATAGCTTGATCTGGATTAATTATACAACAAACTTCATTTAAAAAGAAATTAAGTCTAACTCTGCATGTTTTTTTTCTTAGAGTAACTAGTAATTTTGTAAACTTATCAACACATGACTTTTATTATTTCCGATTTATCGAACTCATCTTAAGTACCCAACGTTTGAATACGCAGTTAATTTTCATGCATGAAACATCCTGATACGAGTAGTCTTCCAACAGTAGGCAGCGGCTTTGCTTTGTCCTGGCTTTGCAGAAGTCTATGGGCGGCGGTGTCTACTTACCATCAGGTGGTCCGTCTGCTCGAACCTTTTTGTCGGGGGTCTGGAGTTGGGGTACAATGGCCATTTTGCGGCCTTCTTAGTACTCTGACACTAGACCCTCGACCCCTTCTTCACCTTCTTGCTCATGGCGTAGTGTGAAGAAGCAGGCCGGCATGAGTGTGTTGAGTAGCGGGGATAGATCGTCTCTCGCTACTCAGTACTCTATTTGGACCGCACTGCGCTTACCATCAGGTACAGTGCGGTCACTTTGCTGTGCCAGGATAAAAAAAAAAAAAAAACTTTCCAGACAGTAAAAAAAGGCTCGGGGTAGTACCAGTATTTCACAGAACACCAACGTGCAGTGACTACTAGATTCGAAATATAAATGATTCTTAATTCAACTGTATCTTAATTTGACAACAACCTCTGTGGTCCAGTGGGTAAGTAGCCGGCTGTGGAACCAGAGGCCGTGCCTTCGATACTGAGACAAATGTTTGTGTGACAGACAGGTATTTGTTTCAGGTCTGGGTGTTGTGGGACCGTAGTATCTCATAGTTCTTGATACCCACGTACAGGTTTTACCTATGTGGGGTCAGAACTTTCTGAGTTATGGGTGTATTATTAAAAAAAAATATTTCTATAGGAAATACCTCAATGCCTTATATGAACTTGGTAGTGATCAAATGACGTACGAGTCTAATAAAGTTGAATATTCAAACACAAAGCTTTTTTATTAAATTTTCCTAATAGTCCGAATAACATTTTGGGGAAAGAAATATTTGGGGGTTTTATGGGATTTCAGTGTCTTACAGTATAGATAGACATAATCACACACGCAAACCTACAGGTAAAAGCTAGTAACGAAACAAAGAAACTTACTGTTAAATCTAATTTAGCTATATTTGTGTTTAATTTCTTCCAGTATCTAAAGTGGAAACCTTGATGAACAATATATTTTGGCACAGGACCACGAAAAGCGTTACGGTAAGCTAAGTAAAGAAATTCTTTGACACAAATTTTCTCGTTTTATGAAAATGCCAAGCGCGTAAAATTGCTTTTCAGGTTCGTTAAGACGGCAACCAACGTAAATTGTTTGTAAAGGCTTTTAAAGCAACGTAAATTAGTGTTAAGCTTTGCTGGTTGTTGTCGAACAGTCAGAAAAGTTTTTTGTAGAATTGGGATGGTTTTTATCAAAAAATTTATAGAACATGTGTATAAAAATCTCGAGTTTTTTGATCCTGGCAGGGCAAAGTGACCACACTGCACCTGACGGTAAGCTAGAGTATAAAGTAGCGAGAAACAATCTATCCCAACACAATCATGCCGGCCTACTGTGTGCCTGTGGCGTACAGCTTTGCTGGTGGAAGGATATATTCATATCCGCCCGGATAGCGACCAACGTACACAGGGTGTAAAACCCGCCATAGTGGCACACGCAAGTGTGCACAAGACCATCGACCGCTTCTTTACCTCCTTGCCCCATGGCGTAGTGTGAAGAAGCTTTTTTTTTATCCTGGCACGCTGGTAAGTGCAGTGCGGTTCAATAAGAAGGTGAAGAAGCGGTCGAGTGTCTATTGTCAGAGTACTCAAAAGGCCGCAACATGGCTACACGTCGTACCCCAACTCTAGACCCCCGAAAAACCGGATGTACACTGGCTGACCACGGAACGCGACATACTTTCGTGTGAAACTATAGCGGGTTTTACACCCTGTGTACGGTGGTCGCTATCCGGGCGGATATGAATATCCTACCACAACAACTAATACTCTAATACTATTAATACTTCAAATGATTGTAATCCGTATAACCCGTATATAGTCACGCCTATATCAGCGAACTGAACCATTCGTCAATAATGCGTATACACAGTCAGGTCATAAGTATTGTCACACAGTAAAAACTTTTATTTTAGAATACTGGCCACAAAAAAGTTTATTGAATTCGAATTTCAAATTGTTCATGAAAATAAAAATGTATACTTTTTAGAATTTTACTCATTTTTAAATATGGAGTGGACGCTTAAAGAAGACCTTGTTGCAGTAATTGCGTTGCATCGTTGCGGTTACGCGCCACTTCAAATTTTTGACATACTGAAAAATTTGAATATAACCAAAAGATTCGTTTATCGTACCATCAAACGATACAATGAAGACTCTAGTGTAGATGACAGGTCAAGAAGTGGTCGCCCTCGGTCTGTTAGGACTCCAGCAGTGATAAAAGCTGTGAAGGCGCGAATTCAAAGAAATCCCAAACGTAAGCAGAAACTGTTGGCCCTTCAGATGGGGTTAAGCAGAACCACGGTGAAAAGGGTGTTAAATGAAGACTTAGGGCTTCGGGCATATCGAAAAAAACAGGACATCGTTTGAATGCTCGTCTAATGGACCTGAGACTGAAGAGATGCCGCGCTTTGTTGAAGCGGTACGCGGGAAAAAAATATCGGGAAATTCTTTTTTCAGATGAAAAAATTTTTACCGTAGAAGAGAGCTACAACAAACAAAATGATAAGGTGTATGCACACAGTAGTGAAGAAGCGAGCAACCGTATTCCGCGTGTCCAACGAGGTCATTTTCCATCCTCGCTCATGGTATGGTTGGGAGTTTCTTATTGGGGCATAACAGAGGTACATTTTTGTGAGAAAGGTGTAAAAACGAATGCAGTTGTGTATCAAAATACAGTCCTGACGAACCTTGTGGAACCTGTTTCTCATACCATGTTCAATAACAGGCACTGGGTATTCCAACAAGATTCGGCGCCAGCTCATAGAGCGAAGAGCACACAAGACTGGCTGGCGGCGCGTGAAATCGACTTCATCCGGCACGAAGACTGGCCCTCCTCCAGTCCAGATTTGAATCCGTTAGATTACAAGATATGGCAACACTTGGAGGAAAAGGCGTGCTCAAAGCCTCATCCCAATTTGGAGTCACTCAAGACATCATTGATTAAGGCAGCCGCCGATATTGACATGGACCTCGTTCGTGCTGCGATAGACAACTGGCCGCGCAGATTGAAGGCCTGTATTCAAAATCACGGAGGTCATTTTGAATAAACTTTAGTGTCATAAGAATCTATGTTTTGTTAAGTTCATTTTGGTATATAAATGGTTACATAATGAATAAACTTGTTTCAATTATTTTATATTAAACATGTGACAGAATTTATGACCTCACTAGGTATAATATTAGATTTACGATGTGCGGTGGCAATCTATTCATCATTACTGTAGTTGATTCATAACATTTTGTATTTAAGTATTACTTTTTTTTATATCATAGTCCGACAAACTGATGTTAAGTGATCTCCACCGCCCATGAACATCCACAATACCGAAAGTATCACGTAAGCGCTGTCAGCCTTAAAGGACAGGAATAGGGATTAGGGAAGGGACGGAATCTGGTCCTCCGGATATCTCACTTACCATTCGAAACGTGACAGTGAACTGTCACTTTACGTTGGTTTTCTGTGAGACAGTGGTACTACCCCGGTCGAGCCGTCCCATTCATGCTGTAGACAAATATGCTTACAGCGTGTCTCTACTCGCTTTTAATTAACTTAATTGAGGCTTCAGAAAGTTAAGACCCAAATAATCAAGCTTCAATTCGCTTTAAAGTATGTTGTATCGCTATAGACAGTACTATATATAGCTGTGTCGCCTGTGAGTGGAAATAGTTAAACGGATCGGAGCTATGTTGGTGAAAAATGGGTTCCAAAATAAATACACACAACAGTCTCACACATAGTCCTTTTTTTTTTGTTGTCGCGGGGAAAGCGTTTTATTACTACTGCCCGCTCCGGGAGGAAGCGGAATAAGAATAAAACGGTTATGCTGGACTAGCCGGTCTTACGACCCAGCATCCCCCTCGCCCGGATGATGGCTATCCGGGCAGCCGCTGGGCCGAGTCCCTACCCCCTATGTACATCCCACCCGACACTACCAGCTAAAACCCCGCGGTGGCCTTCTTCGGCGCTAACGGAGCTCACACATAGTCCTGACACTCCTTCGAATTTTACCAATGCTAAGTATTAAATAGCATATAAATTAAAAAACAAAACAGGTATCTTCTTACAATTATTTATGGCCTTGAATTTCATGGGTAAAAGGGTACCTACAAGTGACATCAATACAGTCAAGGAGTCTATAACTCGATGACTTCAAGCGGAAATCATGAAGCCAGTGACCATTGAAACTCTATGACATGTGAAGACATGTCAGCTTCCAGGAATTACGATATTGACCTAATTGAGTAAAGATTTATTTAGATTTTGTGATCGAGTTGAGATATACCACTACAAGTACGTGTACATAGACTCGTCTAATCTGAAAGTATGTCTATATATTATTAGCTTTGTATTATTGTCAAATAAAACAATTTATTATTATTATTATAAAACAATTTATTATTATTGTAACACTGCTGGGCTAGGTGAAGGAAAGACGGTGGCAACCTCGAAAAGCTCACTGTGACCGCCAAAGTAGATGGAAGAAGGCCTCGTGGACGTAACCCAATACGTTGGTCTGACCAAATCCGCACCGCTCTTGACTTCACAGTTTACAACGCCCTCCACGCCGCCAGAGACAGAAAAGTATGGAAGAAGTACACACATGAGATGGTGATGCAGAAGGGAGGTTACGACCCTCATTATTGAGGAACACGACGCAAGGAGGAGGAGGAGCTGGGCTAGGAGTCCATCTACTAATAAGAAGGGCTAGGCCTCTCTCTCTGGAATCAAAAATAGGTCAAACTGAAAATCAGCGCTGTTGCATAAATATGCTGCAGCACTAAGCTGAGTTTGATCCTTTTTTGTTTATCGTTTGTGTTTTTTTTTGTCTACATTTTTTGTTTAAGTCTTTCTTTCTTATCTACTAGTCCACCACGGGCAGTGGTGTAGCTTGCCTTAAACGGGCTCTCTCTGTATGAAAATTTGTTGGGGTGCCCAAATGAAGGGTAAAGAATTATTTATAAAGTCGTTCTGGGCCCCGTGTCATTGATACGGCGGAGCTACGTCCCTGACGCAGGCCTTATGTGGGTTGGCAGACTTTACTCGATTTTTAGCACCCTAAGGCACAAGAAAGTCACTTTCTTCGCCATATTTTCCTCTGCCCTCGAAATGAAATCTATATTTATAATAATAACTTAGTGTTGTCTGTCTGTTAATGTCTATGACTTCCTCGGTGGCGCAGTTGTAATTGCGCATGCGTTACGACTGCTATGCTGAGGTCTCGGGTTCGATCACAGGTCGGGTAAAGTGATATGGGTTTTTTCAATCTAGAAATTCACAATATCAGTCTGGAATCTATGCCCGGTATGGCGATAGGCTCGCCCCCTATCACATTATGGGACCGAAATTCGGCGAAAAGTGGGCGTACTGGTTACACCACTGCCTACCTCTTTGGGGATTACAGGCGTGACTGTGTATGTCTATTAATGTGAACGCAGATGATGTAAAACATATGAGTTGACTTTCCACTAACTAATATTTATTTCTGTCATTCATTTATTTCGATAACTTCTGTTGCAATATAGAATCACATAAAACAAATTATTAATTAGAATTAAGACTAAATTACATTTCTCAAATCGATACGTTGATATTAACATAAAGCATTCCGCATTCAATTGAGTATTGCTAGAATATTCCACAAATGCGTTCATACAGTATATTATGTACCTTCAACCAAATTCCAGGAAACATTATCTATGGACTAGCTGTTGCTAACTGACGTATACAAAAAAGCAGTTCCAGATAGAGACTATGACATTTTATAATAAAAAATAATAATACTAGCCCTGTATTAAACATTGTCCCACTCCTGGGCACGGGCCTCCTCTACTAATAAGAGGGGTTAGGCCTTAAGTCCACCACGCTGGCCTAATGCGGGTTGGCAGACTTCTCATACCTTCGAAAAAGTCTCAGATATGCAGGTTTCCTCACGATGTTTTCCTTCACCGTTAAAGCAAGCGATAATTAACATTTTAATACACACATAACTTTAGAAAAGTCAGAGGTGTATGCCACTTCGGTTTCGAGCCTACGACTTTCGTCTTGGCAGTCCGTACCGCAACCAACTAGGCTATCGCTGCTTCAATTCATGATTCAATGACATTTTAGTCCATACTAAAATGACAAGTAAAGTAATTGAATGAAACAAGTGACTTTGGGTATTTGTTTCATATATCGGTTGATAAATACACCCAACAGTCACACACATAGTCCTGAGCCCAAACCAGATCAAATCTGTATCGTGGGTATCAACTACGAGGGACTACGGTCCCACAGCACCCAGATCCGAAACACATCAGTCTGCCACACAAACATTTGTCTCGGTGCGGTAATCGAAGCCACGGCCTCTCGTTTCACAGCCAGCTGCGCCACGAAGGCTTTCAAAACCACCATATACACCAAATGATTCTCCATAGTCTTTGACACAGACGGATTTAAGGCAAAAAACTAATATGTAATATTAAAAAGGTTACGCTTGTGTATCCGAAAAATTGAATGTGTAAGCATATATATAACATTGAGTGAGTTATATAATTTTCTTCTTCTTCTTTGTCGTTCCTCAATCATCAATCAATACATTATAAATTAATAAGGAAATTGATAGTGTATTGATGATGCTATGTATTCATAAGCTGATATGCTGTCTGTAATTTTTTTTCTTTTCCTTCTTAATGTACTGACTTGTCATAAGAGCTATGTATAATAATTATAATTTAAAATTAATTACTTGATTAATAAATATTAATAAATTTCATTTCAATGCGGATCGTGACCATATATGATTTGTCTCCATTGGACATTTGTACAAATGGTTTTCTTGGGATATTCGTGCAGTGGTTTTTCCTAGCCTTCTACCCCTGATCTTTTAGGGGCTATTTAGGTCCCAAGGTAACATACCTCTTCCAGTCGGTTTCCCGGCTAGGTCGATGGTTATTCCGCCGGTAATTATACAGATGTTAATAAAAGGATATTAAACATATAATTGCGTAATGTAATAAACACATAAACTGGTTCTTAGATTTTTATATATATAGGACTTCCACAATTATAATTTATACAAAATGTAATTAGCTAGTCTAGGGAGCTGATGAGATTTTTTTTTAAAACTAATTAAAACATGTGTTCACAGAGAGATGTGAATTTATTTTGTTTTTTTACTAACTGTGCTTTCTACATACATACGCACTCACGCTTGTAGTCAACGAAAGGGGTAGGCAAAGGTGTATTTAGTACACCCTTTTTTCGTCGGATTTATTACGATCCCGTAATGTGATAGGGGGCGAACCTATCGCCATTCAGGGCATAATTCTACACTCCGGGCCGATACTGAGTATTTCTAAATAGAAAAACCCAATATTACACTTACCCGACTCGGGACACGGCATTCACACCGCGTACGCAATTACAAGACATGAGGCATGCTTGCCAACTACTTCAATTATTACATATACAGCATCGGACAGCAGATCCTGTATCGTGGGAATAAAGAACTATGCGGGACTACGGCCCCACAACACCCAGACCCGAAACAAATATCTGCCACACAAACATTTGTCTCGGTGCGAGAATCGAACCCACGGCCTTTCGTTTCACAGCGGCTACTGGCCCGCTTCGTCACGGAGGCTTTCAATTAGTAAAGTTCCAATCGCTTTTTACGTTTGTTACAAAGTTCCAAGTACTCAATGTATAGAGCAGCTCATAATAAAGCCTGCAGGGGACTGATAAATACGTTCTTAAAGTAATTACCTTTTCAATTTATACAATCTGAACATCTTGCCGGTAGGACAAATTACGAGCATTTTTATTGTGGCTGAATATAATTATCTAACTGAAAAAACTTACAATAGCCTTATTCTTGTAATGGTTTATTTTATTTGTGTAAATACTAGATGTTTTTTTTTGCTTCGCCCGCCAGGTTATTTTTGGAAGAAAACGTATACAATCCATGTAGACATCTTAAGCTATTACACTTTCTATATTTTGCTATCCCATAGGAAACGTGCATTTTTCCGGGATAAAAAGTAGCCTATGTCATTTTCTGCTGGTCTACTCTTGAATACAATTCCGATCGATCGGTATTGGATTTGAGAGATTTCGTATTCTTGAGCGCCATATTATTTCAATATTGTGTAGCCATTAATATGCAATAATTGGACTTAAGATTATCATATGAATAGTTATACAATATTGAAATAACATGGCACTAGGGTCCCACTCAGAATACGAAATCTAACAAATCCAAGACCGATCGATCGGAAATGTGTTCAAGAGTAGACTGGCTGATCTCTAAACTGCCATTACGCAAATACTAAAAAAAAATTTGACCACAAAGATATTGAAGTTTGCAAAGCGTCACTCGTCAGGATTAAAAAATAAAATAAACCGCGGCAATATTCTTAGTAAATTGGGTCTCAGTTTCAGGAATTACAAAGCAAAAGATGCTTAAGAGATGACTAAAGATAGTAGTATCACGTAAAAAGATGCGTAATTTAAATATTTGTCTAACGCTATAAATAAATAATAAATAACATCCAACAGTCACACACATAGCCCCGACCCAACACTAAGATACGAGTCTTGTGTTGTGGGTATCGGGGACTACGAGAGACGCACGGTCTCACAACACCCAGACCCCGGACATATATATCTGTCACACAAACATTTGTCCGGGTGTGAGAATCGAACCCACGGCCTCTCATTTCACAGCCGGCTACTCGCCAATTGCGCCACGGAGGCTGGCAGTGGACGGCTGTCAAACTGTCAGCTGTCACGGACTCTGTCGCACGTCTGCATGTTAATGGACATTGCAGGCGATGACGTCATGAATTGTATCGTGCATCCTTTTTCTTTTGACAATAATCCCTTCCATCACAATTCAATGGCTTCTAGTTTATTCATTATAGATTGGAATTATATAATTCTATTATAATACGCCACGTATTGCTTAAAAAAACCTTGCGAACTACCTTATTATATATTTCGGATGGAACCAAAACTCTTTGTAAAGTTGGTGATGGTGGGCGACGATCCTCGCCACTGAGATCAGCTCTGGACTGGTCTTCGGACATAATTTTATAAAAAGATTAAAGATTACTTAAAAATGAATTTATTAACTCAAAAATGCAACAATATAACTAATCAGGCGTGTCCGCGTCACAATTACGAGATGTTGACGGAACGAACGACTCAATAGGAATGGACTCGGTCGTACAGCGCGCCGCTTTATATTGTCCGTCCCCACCTCTCCTGACTAACAGAATGGTACGATGATGTCACGTTGCACGTGCGCGTGTTTGTAAACAGTGTTTGTTATTGAGCGCCGACACGGCCATTCTGCATATAGGTCGCCCTCGACCTGTCAAAGAAAGAAGAATGCGCAGTATCTCAAAACACATCTAGTGCTTAGGTTTTAACTTAAGTAAAGAGGCCTTGTTCTCAATTTACTTAATTTCTTGCAAAAAAAAGAGGCCTCTGTCATCGATTTATGTTATTGCAAAAGTAAGGAGACCCCTGTCCTCAACTTACAATACTGGTAGAGTAAGGAGGCCCCTGTCCTCAACTTACGATACGGCTAAAGTAAGGAGGCCCCTGTCCTCGACTTACAATACTGCTAAAGTAAGGAGGCCCCTGTCCTCGACTTACGATACTACTTGAGTAAGGAGGCCCCTGTCCTCGACTTACGATACTACTTGAGTAAGGAGGCCCCTGTCCTCGACTTACGATACTACTTGAGTAAGGAGGCCCCTGTCCTCGACTTACGATACTACTTGAGTAAGGAGGCCCCTGTCCTCGACTTACTTCAATTATGAACAATTATTAAGTGCTATATTGGTACTTAAATAGTGCATATTACCTTTACTATAGACCGTTTTACATCTCTTGAGCTTGAACCAGATCATCGGGAGTGTTCAGTTCGACCTCATTTGATTCTGGTGTCACAGTTGGTTCATCTAGCGCCGACATGGAATCCTGTTGTACGCCTTCGTTTGTTTTGGGCGCAAGCCATAGTTGGTCATGGGCTACTTTTTGGGCGTCCGCGTCCCGTTATCTTCTTTACTTGGTAACTATAATTTGGCAGTATTCTCCAAATTATATAAGCATCCGGATATTTCAGGTCAAGTCCAATTTGGGACCTGGGATTTGTCTTAAAGAAAACAAAGTCGCCTTTTTGGAACCTCTTCATTTTCACTTTACCGTCATAAGTTGAAGACATTTCAGGAAACCAATAACTTTCTCGAATCTTCCTTAGTCTTTTACCATCTAAAATGTTTCAGCGCGGTATGACAGGCATTTATAATGCTCCATTGGTATGTTTTTGGAACTACTTTTTCCATGTTTTGCAATCGGGTTCATCTTCGTCAAGATAGTGTTCCAAAACAAGGTCATTTACTCGATACTCACGCATTACTTCGTTGTGTTCCAACTTCTTTATGATTTTGGCTAAGTCTACATCACGCCTTTGCTCAATCTTTAGCCATGTATCAATGTTTTGCTCTAGGTTAATACACGTCGTAGGGTTACGGCTGAAGAAGTCTGCATGTTTCATTAGGCATCCTTGACGATATTCTGTTTGGAAATGGTAGTGCTGGAGAAATGACCACCACCTATGGATCCTGGGTAAGATTCCATGTTTATTTGACGATGTTATGGCGTTGTAATCAGTAATTACTGTAAATGATCTGCCGTAGAGTTACTGTCGAAAGTGTTTTATTGCTCTTACTATAGCAAGTCTTTCCAGCTCATAAGAGTGGTAATGACTCTCTGGTTCAGTAGTTCTCATACTCATATAAGCTATCACATGCCGTCGGCCGTCCTGTATTTGAATAAGAATTGCATCCAATACAGTGCTGATAGCATCCATGTGGAGTTCAAATAGGAAGTCCCTCTTGAAAGATGGTTAGAACTGGTGCAAAAGTTAGTCGCCGAATGATGTCAAGCCTAACGCTTTCACATTCTGCAATCTTTTGAAATTTAGCATCCTTCTTAGTTAAGTTGTAGAGTGGAATGAGACGCTCAGAAAAGATGGTATGAAACGTCTAAAGTAGCGAAGCCACCAAATTGTCGTACTTGTTTAACGTTTGTCGGTACAGTAGATTTCTCTAAGGCTACTACCTTCCCTGGGGTCGGAGGAACCGTACCTTTTGAGATAAGGTTTCCAAGATATTGAATCGATGTCTTGAAAAAATAACACTTGTTTTGATTTATAGTAAACCCAGCCTTGGTTAAAGCTGCTAAGACATTGTCCAGAACCTGTAACCCTTCTGTTAATGTTTTGCACTTTATCAATACGTCATCCATATAAACCAAGACGTTATCCAGTAGGGGTCTTAATGCAGTCATTATAGCACGCTGAAACACAGCCAGTGCGTTAATCAATCCAAAAGGCATTCTCACATATTCATATATCATATACATCTTGTGTAGTGAAGGCAGTGTTTGATATAGATTCGTCCTTAATGGGTATTCGGTAAAAGCCCTGGGCCATATCTAAACTGATGAAATAAGTAGCATCTGATAAATCGGTCTATTTGTCTCATCACAGTTGCACCCATCTCATTGAAGAGTATGTTTAAACCTGTTAACCGTTAACTATTTCTGCCCCTATCAAAAGATCACAAGGTGTTTAAAGGTCTTCTACAATGTGGAAAGCCACTTCTACAAACACACCATTCAAATCACATGTTACATTAATTCTTTGGACACGATTGGAATACTTTGACTTCCAATGGCCATTAGTATGAAGGTACAATCTTCACACTTTCCAAGAATGGATCGACTGACAGTACGCGTTACTAAAGAACGTGCTGCCCCGCTGTCATAGAATGCTGTGAGTTTACGATTATTGATAATAACAGCCATTGATGTTAATATTTCTTCTTGTTTTACGGCCAAATTAAGCTTTTCAGCTTCATCTCCCATCTTCTTGAAACAGACTGATTCAGTATGTCCAATTTTGTCACAGTAAAAACATTTGGGCCTTTGCCGTTCCGTGCGGTTAAAATATTCCTTTGTGTTTATTGCACTCAGTAATGTATTAGGGTCACTCGCTTTCTCGATACCTTGGTGGCAATGTGCTTGGATATGTCCAGGTTTCCCACACTTAAAGCAAAGCATAGTGTCATCCTTGTTGTTTCTTAGTCCTTCTCGTTTAGCTGGTGGTATCCATGGCGGGGTTCTCGTTGTTTGATTGTAGCCGCCACAGAAATTAATTCAGGAACAAAAGAGCATTTATTAGAGAGTAAACGTAGACGAAAGAACTCATTGTCTATGCAGCCAATTACAGCTTCTACAGCGTCTTTATCTTTGTCACCATTAATGACTCGTTTCAAACGTTCCAAGCTTTGGTAGTGGATTTAGCTGGCTTTACCATATCAAATTTAAAACTTCGCAATTTCAATATATCGTTTGAATATCATACTTCTGGCTCAAAAGTTTGTATAAGAGCCTCTCGCATGTCACACGATACTGAGGTTTTTACTGACCAAGTACCTCCAAGAGTTTTCGCACGACATTACAGTAGGCCAGCAATTTTTGTACACACTTCATAATTAGTCAGTTTCCAGTGGGCTTTTGCTCTATCCACGTACTCACACCAATCTCATATTGGTTCATCACCATCCTGGTTGAACGATGCGATGTAGATATCGCCTTAGCCTTGTTCGTCTTGTTGGAGCCGCTGCCTGGTTTAAAAGTCCAGCAAGAAACTCGTGTTTAGCTTGAATATTTGCTTTGTAAAATTTTCTATGATACCGGCCAATGCAGACAATCCCTGGCCGGCGCCAAAGTTATTGCCATCTCCTTGTCTGCGGGCAGATGGGGCTGATGATGCCCCAAGGTCCATCTCACTTCTGATTTCGGATGGAACCAAAACTCTTTGTAAAGTTGGTGATGGTGGGCGACGATCCTCGCCACTGAGATCAGCTCTGGACTGGTCTTCGGACATAATTTTATAAAAAGATTAAAGATTACTTAAAAATGAATTTATTAACTCAAAAATGCAACAATATAACTAATCAGGCGTGTCCGCGTCACAATTACGAGATGTTGACGGAACGAACGACTCAATAGGAATGGACTCGGTCGTACAGCGCGCCGCTTTATATTGTCCGTCCCCACCTCTCCTGACTAACAGAATGGTACGATGATGTCACGTTGCACGTGCGCGTGTTTGTAAACAGTGTTTGTTATTGAGCGCCGACATATAAATTCACTAGCTTTTTTTCAATCCCTAACTTGAGGAATTATGGATTTCCCATACAAATTTTAAACTCCTATTTGACCCCTTTCAAGATTTATTTTCGTGAAATAAGATAGCCTATGTCCTTCTACAGGATATAATCTATCTCTTTGCCAATTTACATCACAATCCGGTCAGCCGTTTAGTTGTGGAAAGGTAACAAACAAACAAAATACATACAAACAGTTACTTTCGCATTTATAATATTAGTAGGATTTGTTCACATAAAATTGCGTACAAAACACGTCTCTCCTTCTAATATAAACTAGAATGACCACCTGAAACTTACACCGCTAAATGTAATTCGTCTTTTACTACCAGTGCCAGTCCGTAAGTGAACATACATTCCAAGTCTTATAGCACGGTATGACTCGAACCACTTAGCAGCCGAAACTGAGCCCGGTCGTAATATAAATCCGGGCTTTATACTTCATGCGTATCTATAAACCATATGCCGTATGATTGTGTAGTAAGCGACGCGGAAGCGCAAGCGATAAAGTGTTATATTTAATAGTACACACACACTTATGCCTCTAATCCCAGAAGGGGTAGGCAGAGGTGTAACCAGTACACCCACTTTTCGCCGAGCTTATTACCGTCCCATGATGTGATAAGCGAGCCTATCATCATACAGGGCACAATTCCAGACTCCGGGCTAATACTAATCAGCCGTGCCGAGTACGCAACTACAACTAGCAACTGAGGCATGTATATTTAGTAATATTATCGGCTTACTTATTGTCTTCCATTAAATGACGCAGCAATTAAGCAGTGATAACCTAGTTGGGAGTAATACGGGCTCAGTCGATAGCCGGCTTAAAACCAAACCAAAAGATACACAAGTACTTCGAAGTTGTGTATTCATTGTAAATTATCGCTTGATTTAACGGTAAAGGAAAACATCGTGAGGAAACCTGCTTATGAGTTCTCATAGAATTTCAAAGAAATATAAAGGCTTTGAAATAAAACGAAATTTTACGGAATATATCGCGGTTTATTTTACTTTTTTAAAATTTCGTTTTATTTCAATGTATAATATTCGCGTAAATATAAGAAACCATTTTGTGTATAAAGGCTACCAACCCGCACTAGGCCGGTATGATAAATTTCTTATCCAGTCACTGGTGGGAACATGTGCCTAGGTTTAGGATAAATATAATATAATCTCCGCTCGGCTCCTTAACATACAAACACCCTAAAGATATCATCACTGGTACGTTGACACTTTCCGTCCAAAATAGATATACCAACATCTATTTTGATATATGACCATATCGGTATGAATATACCTAATTAAAACTGGGGTATAGAAAGCAGCCATGTCTATGAAACATATTGCCGCACTTAGAGAGCTTCGCTGTTGGTATCCGCCCGGCTAGCTCGCACCGTACATAGGGTGTAAAACCCGTCATAACGCAAGTGTGCTGCGTTCCGGGTTCAGCCAGTGTACATCCGGTTTTTTTCGGGGGGGCTAGAGTTGGGATACGATGTTTGGCATTGTGAGCTCCTTCAATAAATCTCTTAAATCATCTATGTTGCGTGTAGAAACATTACACGACTGTAAAGCTTTCGAAACATCGGGATTAAAAAGTTTTTTAATTCATAAAAGTACACAGACTTCAATAAAAAACAAATTATGCGTCCCTATAAAATTTAAGGGTTGCCCTCTATTTTCCTGAGATCCCTTCATCAGATCCTGGCTTGGTGCCAATGGGACCACCTGGGAAGTATACCCTTTTAAACAAAAAAGAATTTCTAGAATCGGTCTAGGCGTCTTCGAGTAATCGGTGAACATACATAAAAAAAGATTCCGACGAATTGAGAACTTCCCCCTTTTTTGAAGTCGGTTAACAAGTAAAAATAAACCGCGTTACAATCCGTTAAATTTATTTCAATGTGTAATATACGCGTAAACATAAGACCTATATCATCTACTCGGTAGTCATGTCCTTACCTGTGACTAGAGTACACCGTCGTAGGTATAAATACTGGAGTGATGGACACGTGTGCAGCAACGCGCAGAGTCCCGCATCGGTAACCGAACCGCAGTCCGTCAGGTCGATGTACTCGACGGGGGGTCGCCGCGCTGCCAACCTCGTCTCCAACCACGCCCACTCTGGCCAATCCACGTTGGGACAACCTGAAAAAAACTTGAATTGTATATCAATGAGTCTAGCATCTATGGTCTAGCCTCTTACGGATACGAGGACACCGGTGTTCAGAAAAACGTAATAAGTAGTGAGTAAAAATACAAGCCATAATCAACTTTATTTCCATAGTTTTTACGTTACAAATACAATGAACACGCATGTATCGCATAAGAGCGAGTATTGCCAGTTTTTGACTGGACACTGACAAATGTTTGTGGAGTCCGCAATTATTTGGTACGGGTTGTAATAGCTTGGGTGGGGCGAAACCAAACTCTGTTGTAGACTTTCGTAACACACGACACAAGTCTCGTATTAGAATATGGTGAGAATCTGTGTGGACCTTAAGATGCTATCTATGCTAATATTATAAAGCTGAAGATATTATTTATATGAACGAACTTATCTTTAGGTCAGATTTCTTTTTGTAGCTAATCACATACGCTCTCACGCTTTTATTCCCCGAAGGGATAGACAGAGGAGTAACCAGCACGCCCGCATTTCACCGAGCTTATTACCATCTCATGATGTGATAGGGGGTGAGTCTATCGCCATACCGGACGATTCCAGACTCCAAGCTGATACTGAGTCTTTCGTGATAGAAAATCCCAATATCACTTTTACTCGACCTGGGGATCGAACCTTACACCTCAATATAGCAGTCGTACCGCGTACGCAATTACAACTGCGCCACCGATGCAGTCACTTATTAAGAAATATACGGCTATTTACGACCATAGACCGAAGTAAATGGCTGTCATGGCGGCAACCATGTGTAACTAGTTTATCAATAAAATACATACATATACACTCACGCCTGTAATCCCCGAAAGGGCAGGCAGATGTGTAACCAGTACTTTTCGTCGAATTCATTACGGTCCCAAAATTTGATAGGGGGCGAGCCTATCGGCATACCGGGCACAATTCTAGACTCAGAGATGTTACTGAGTATTTCTAATTAGAAAAGCCCAATATCACTTTAACCGAGACCTCAGCACAGCTGTCGTAATGCATCTTAAATACTGTAGATAGAAAATTTTACTAAAAGAAGTCATCGTTTTGATTTTAAAATCAATTTAAACTGCATTCAAAGTTTGTTTAATAATCGCCTGCGTGAAGCGAGAATCGAATCCGTCAAATGGTAAAAAGACACCCGTGATTTTACGATACCAATCAAAAGTCTCGATTATATGGATTATTTTTCAAATAACATAACATCTTAAATAAAAGGAAGACCATGATATTTTACATTATTTATTTTACGTGATTGGTCGATTTTTGGCACTTAAAAAATCTTGTTTTAGACAGGTTACGCATTCATGATTCTTATGATACTGTCTTAAGAAGTGAGGATTATATACCTCTGGTAATAATGGATTATTTAATGGTAAGCTACCATTAAATAATCCATTTGTTTCTTTAAAGATATTTATTAATATATTAAAAAAGTTTTTGCTAAAATATATAGGCCCTTTTAACGACGGTTTCCCGTTATCAAAGCTGTTTAAAGAAAAATCTTTTATGTCTAAGTACGAACATGTTATCCTAACAGATACGACAACGAACTAATACCTACAAAATAAAAGGATCACACAAAAGATACATCCAGTTTTATCTCTATCTAATAAGTATTCATTCACTTTGTACTTGCAAATCTTTTGTAGAAATATTCTCACAAACAAATGTACACCCTAAAAACACTGAATAGAGTCCCATTTTGTGCGGTAAAAGTTCATGCTACAACTACATACACGATTTTAAATCATAAATCAATGAACCAAAGCCTTATTTCGCTTGGGAAATAGTCAAACGCTAACGGAATTAGTTTTCTCAAAGACGTGATATCGAAGTTATTGAATGCAGGAAAATAACGTTTTGTGTAAAAGAAAAAATGTGTTATACTAGAAACGGATTGAAAATTTATTTTTCGTAGAAATTTTGTAACATTCTACTATTTATATGCGGTCTACATATTTTAGGGTACTTATTTTAATGGGGGCATGGATTCGATATAGGACAGCAAGACCTCTTTGGTCTAATAGCATTCTGTTGTGGGATCTGCTTCTTATATATGTAACTAGGTAGCTGCGGGGGTACATTAATAATGACAACCTAAGTGGGAGTAATAAATGTTTAATATAAAACAGAGTGCCTTCCGCGCTCCGGTGTTCAGTTCAGTTGAGTGGAAGACGAAACGATAGCCAGTATATTCGTGGTTCGGTGTAGTAAGTGTAAATGGTAATCAGTTCAATGGCCGCGTAGTTCAGCTTAGAGGGTAATGCTGGTAGATCAAATATACTGAGAAGCCTTAAGTGAATCCTGACATGCGTTTGTGTCAATATTAAGCACTGAGATGTGTAACAGTGTTGTGTAAATCAATCAATAAAATCATAAACATTGTATTTGTGCCTTTTTAAATATCCATCTTGCATAGTTTTGTTGGTGTGCTAACACGTGGTCAATTTGAATTTGGAATTTAAATACCAATGATTTGCCCTGGATTGTGGCACCACACAACGCGCAACCGACAAATGTCAAACGCACTGTCAATCGTGAATTGCAGTAGAAGATTTTCATTACACTTCATAATATATTAGCAATTAATTATGAATAAGTGGAGTGATGGGCGGTAAGGCAGATAAACTCATTGAAGATTATCTTCGCCACATGTTCTTTCAGAAGATATATTTACTTTAATACTGAACTTAATAAAAATAGTATAATAGACTCACTTAGTACGTTCCCGGCATTTTGACCGGTTTTAGGTCCAGCGTGATGGACAAAGGCCTAACCCCAGTGATTAGTAGATAAGGCACAGTAATGGGGCAATATAATAAAGAGCCATTATTATAAAAACACGAGATTATCGACATAAACACCTGGCAAATATTTCGCATTCAAATAATATATACACAAATACACATTACATCTATACGAAATATACACAAAATGTGTACTGAGTACATCCCAATAAACAACAGTAATTGCTCGCAACGCTATGAAGAGCTACGTAAACATGCTTAAATACTCTGTCGGGTGCTCCAGGCACGTATCCAGACTGCGTAATGGGGTACATAAAACACTGAATAATTAAATGTATGAAATAAACTTCAACTATGTGAATAAATTGCATAAATACTTTTTGATTATTGGCTTCTTATATTATATTTCTTTTTTCAATTTACGAATTGTAAAATATTTTATTCTGTTTTACACTTTTCGTATTTGCTTTTGCACTTAATATTGTGAGGGAACTAAATGTGCCCAACAATTTAATATTCCTATTTTCCCCACAAATTCATTAATTATACAAATGTTTCACAATACTTTCAAATAAATTGATATTTTTTTATAGTATAGTCCGACAAACGAGCCAGTGGGTCACCTGATGTTAAGTGATAAATAAAAAAAAAATAATGATTGTGTGGAGTAACCAGGGATAGATTATCGCTCGCTACTTGATACTCTAACTGGATGTCACTGCGCTTGCTATGAGGTGCAGACCAGGATAAAAAAACGTTTAAAGTGTTCATAGTCATAAAATCTACGTTGATATTTTCATGTGGTATTATTTTTTTTCTGTTTTTTTCTGGTGGTAGGATATTCATATCCGCCCGGATAGCGACCACCGTACACAGGGCGAAAAACCCGCCATAGTGGCACACGCAAGTGTGTCGCGTTCCGGGATCAGCCAGTGTACATCAGGTTTTTGTCGGGGGTCTGGAGTTGGGGTACAATAGCCATTTTACGGCCTTCTTAGTACTCTGACACTAGACCCTCGACCCCTTCTTCACCTTCTTGCCCATGGCGTAGTGTGAAGAAGCAGGCCGGCATGAGTGTGTTGAGTAGCGGGGATAGATCGTCTCTCGCTACTCAGTACTCTATTTGGACCGCACTGCGCTTACCATCAGGTACAGTGCGGTCACTTTGCCGTGCCAGGATAAAAAAAAAATGTATTATTTCATGTTTAGTAAAATTCATCCTTGATTTTCGCATACCCCCAACTTTAACACGTAATCCTGCTCTGTTGAATATAGATGCTATTGTTATCATTTTAATTAAAAGCACGTTTCATTTAATGCTCTACCAATCAGTTTGCAATTTTATTGTTTATGAATCTTTTACCGCTTTTAGAAAAGTTTTAATGGCTTAACAAGGAATTTTTATTTGTAATTGAAATTGTCTCCCTAACTTTATTATTTATTTGTGTCGTCATTTATTTAATTTTAATAATTTTGTGATAAAGTTTAAGTGACACATTGACAACAAATTGTCTGATTTACTGAAAATCTTTATGAACAGTTTATTTATTTTTTACTAGTTTTTGCTCGTGGATTCGCCCGCGTGGTTGTTATTTTTGAAAGAAAAGCTATAAAATCCATGCAGACATTTTAATCTATTACATCTTTCTATTCTATGCTATCCCATAGGAACCGTACATTTTCATAAAAGTAGCCTATGTCATTCTCAGTCCCCTCAACTAACACAATGCAAAAAATGATGTCGCTTCACTCCCTTGCACTGTGTAAAACAAAAGCGAAACTCGCATGGGAACCGTACATTTGTCCGGGATTAAAAGTAGCCTATTTCATTCTCAGTCCCCTCAAGTAACACAAAATGATGTCGCTTCACTCCCTTGCACTGTGTAAAACAAAAGCGAAACTCGCATGGGAACCGTACATTTGTCCGGGATTAAAAGTAGCCTATTTGCTATACCAGACTATAATCTATCTCTGTGCCAAATTTCAACCAGATCCATGTACTACCGTGATTTAGTAACAAACAACCATCCAAACATTCGCATTCTTCTTCTTCTTCCTTTGATTCAATGGCTCCACCGTTAAACGTCGGTGATTCTGCCAATGTCCAGTATAATAGCAGAAAATAATATAAGAATAATTTCCAGAAGTGAGCAATTTCCAGTTTTTCCCGAAGACAGAGTAGGTAGTTATAGTGCTGTTTATTCTGTGGCTGTCTACGAGTTTTTCATATAGTCTAACTTAGCTTTTGACTATTTTACAGCTCTGGCCGACATAATATGGCCAAGCTTCGAGAAAAAACCTGCCTAAACATTCGCATTCATAATAGTAGTAAAATATCATCAGAGTACCGTCGAAAAATTGTATAAAATTTATGACAAGCTCCGTAGCGCAGTCGGTCAGTAGCCGGCTGTGAAACGAGAGGTTATGGGTTCGATCGCCCCACCGCGACAAATGTTTGTATTTTTCACATATATTTGTTTCTGGTCTGTGTAGTGCCGTGTAGTTCTTGATACCTTTTTTTTTCTTCTTGATACCTGAGTTTGACCTAGCGTGGAGTCACACATAGTGTGTGTTGACTGTTGGGTGTTTATAACAGGTTTTAACATGGACAGTGAAGATCACATACTATCAGGTGAACCAGTTGCTCGTCTGCCAAGCTATAAAAACAATCCTACTAATATTATAAACGCGAATGTTTGGATGGATGTATGTTTGTTACTCAATCACGCTACAACGGCTGGACGGATCTAGTTGAAATCTGACAGATATAGATTATAGTCTGGAATAGCACTTAGACCACTTTTTTTCCCGGAAAAATGTACAGTTCCCGTGGGATAATTTAGTTTTTCACAGAGCAAGGGATTGACATGATTTTTTGCATTGTCTAGGGATCAGAAAATAACATAGACCAATTTTTATCCCGGAAATATGCACGCTTCCTATGGGATAGAAAAAAAGGTGTAATAGCACATGGTTTGTATACCTTTTCTTCCAAAAATAACCTCCAAGCGGGCGGAGCCGCGAGCACCATCTAGTGATATAAACAAATTACCGGTCAGGTCAATATGCCTCAAGTCCACGAGGTCGGTGACTAGAGGAGCCAAAGCCCTGGCGTCCATACTGCTAGACCCGGTCACTGCTAAATGGGTCAGGTTCCGGAACGTCGCTGCCAGGAGCTGGGCACTGGCTACTGTCACCTGGAAGAAGAAAATTGTTAAGGCTGATGATAAGGATTTTAATTATGATATGGGAGATGTTATTACTAATGCTGATGAACTAAGTTGTAATGCACTAGCTGGTGTAAATAATATTAAATAATAATATAACAATGCAAATAGGCTAATTTGATAGGTGAAACCGCAGCAGGCAAGGAGCCTAGCTAGGGCTAGTTGGTAGGTTCAATCTTTCTTATATTTACGCGAATATAATACATTGAAATAAAATGAATTTTACGGATTATATCACGGGGTCATGTCTCCCCGTGACCATGAAGGCTGTAAAATCTTCAAAACGTCGGGTTAATTAAGTAAAATAAACCGCGAAACAATCCGTAAAATTCGTTTTATTTCAATCCTCATACCAAAATATCTCGTATTTATTTCAAGTCTAGATGGGGTGGGGCCGTAGTCCTTAGTTCTTGATGATTCCGTAAGTGATTGTTATGTGTATTATAAATAATAAATACACCCAACAGTCACACATATAGTCCTGACCCCACACTAGGTAAATCCTGTATCGTGGGTATCAAGAACTACGAGGGACTACGGTCCCACCGTTTAGGTGCATTGCAGAAGTCTATGAGCGGCGGTGACTACTTACCATCAGGTTGTCCGTGTGCTCGATAGCCTTAAAAATATTCAGATTAATAGATATTCAGGCATTAAAAAATACCCGAAATAATTGATAATTATCAACCTGTCACACAAACATTGTCTCGGTGCAGGAATCGAACCCACGGACTCTCATTTCACACTCGCCCGCTGCGCCATGAAGGCTGTCAATATATACACATTGAAACGTATATTATATTTATACACATGATACCCACCGCACAATTCTTCGCTCGCCATTCCTTGACAGCATTCACACACGGCCCCGCCCGTGCCCCGGCGCATCTAGCAGCTATCTCCAAGGGTCCGGCGGCGCGGATCTTCTTCCAGATCTCTGGTCTAGTGGTCAACCGCGCCACCAGCCGCGCCCAGCGTCTACACACCCGGGAAACACGGCAGAGATCGGATACCTGGAATATGAATTCGTCATTGTTATTTTTTTTTTTGGATAGGCAGACGAGCAGACGTGCCACCTGATGGTAAGTAGTCACCGTCGCATATAAACTTATGCAATGCCAGAGCACAGCAGAGCCTCTGCCTACCGTTTAACGACTACTTCTTTAGCCTCGTTTAAAGAAAGACATGTCATAGCGCTCAAGGACACCGCTGCAGGGAGTTCATTCCAGAGCTTACAAGTACGTGGTAAGAATGAACGCTGGAAACGAACCGTGCTAGACGGAATCGTTTCCAGGTGGTATGGATGAACTCTGTTGCGGTGTCGGATAGTGCGATGATAATAAGGTAAGTAGATTTAATATGTTCGATAAAAGCAAGCAAGCTTGGTATGGGCATGTGATGAGGAGGGATGAAAGGCATCTGACAAGACTGGTTGACAATTTGAATGTCAACGAAAGAGTCGTGGGACACCAAAAAAGAGATGGATGGATTGCGTGAATGGGACATGCGCATGAAAGGAGTTAATGCAGATTTGACGGATGATAGGGCTGTGTGAAGAGTTCAAACCGTTGCCAACCCCACTTAGTATGGTATAAGGGCTGGTAGATGATGTTCGGTAGAAGCAATGATAGCTTATGGAGAAGTGCGTAGAAGATGAAGGTTTGACCCAAGCTTTGGATCATACGCCCAATACTTATCGAGGTATTCATTGTTCATTATCGCTCGTTTTAAAAGATAACATCGTGAGTTAATCTGCATGAGAATTCTCCATGAGAAAGAAAAGAAAAAAAAAGGAAGAAGAAGCAGGCCCTCATGATTGTGTTGAGTGGCCGGGGATAGATCGTCTCTCGCTACTCAATACTCTAATTCGACCGCATTGCGCTTACCATCAGGTGCAGTGTGGTTACTTTGCCGTTCCAGGTTAAAAAATTGAAAAAAAAAAACAAATGTATTGACCAGCGTGGTGGATAAAAGTCTTATACCTCAGAATCGGACCATCTTGAACAGCAGTGGCCCAGTATTACATTAATAATAATACCAGACCTGTCTTGTCCCACTGCAAATCACAGGTACGGTAAAAACTAAGTTCGTTAAGACTAGCAAACTTAGTTCTTAGTTTCTAGATAGAAAGGAGCCTTACACTTAGACAATTTACCATTTTTCTGTTAGAATGTTTAATTTCTCATTGGTCTTTTAGTGCAAAGGCTGAGAAACCAGTTAAGTCGTGAGTTCAAATCCTAGGTCGGGATCATCATCAATCACCGTCAATTCTATATAATCTATATATATATTATATATATAGATTATATATAATATATAATCTATCTATATTATATATATATATATAGATTATATAGAATATATATATTCTATATATATCGGATTAGAATATGTTTCTGACCTACCTATCATATTTTAGGTATAAGTACATCTATGGTTGTACCTCTACCTACCCCTTTAGGATATATACATGAGTTTACACGTAAAAAAGTTGTTGTATATTTTTTTTGTATGTAACGGAATATTGCGTCCAATCATTTGTATCACAAGTAGGTATTGCTTTAAAAAAGTAAGTAGATTTAAATTACAATAGAAATATCAGCAGAATAAATAGCAGCGATAGCCTAGTTGGTTGCGGTACGGACTGTCAAGACGAAAGTCGTAGGTTCGAAACCCAAGTGGCATACACCTCTGACTTTTCTAAAGTTATGTGTGTATTAAAATGTTAATTATCGCTTGCTTTAACGGTGAAGGAAAACATCGTGAGGAAACCTGCATATCTGAGAGTTTTTCGAAGGTATGAGAAGTCTGCCAACCCGCATTAGGCCAGCGTGGTGGACTAAGGCCTAACCCCGCTCATTAGTAGAGTAGGCCCGTGCCCAGCAGTGGGACAATGTTTAATACAGGGCTAGTATTATTATTATTATTATAGAAGAAATATTAAAGGTCCCATCGACACGTAGCATACAGAATAGTTAAGAAAGCTAACAGTTAAAAAACACGTTCGGACAATAATATATTTTTATATAAACAGATAAGGCGCCAATTAACTAAGTACCGATAGTAAACTCAAGTATTTGGGTCACAACAACCAGTTTCTTCGAGAGAAAGATCGGAACGGGTTGGCACACGGCAGTGACAGTTTTTCTATCTTTAAATATACTTGTCTAGATACCGTGTACCATGTGACACTGTTAGGATTCACTGCGTGATTTCATCAGAGAATAGTTAAAAATAAAAAGGGTAGTAATCAATAGAGAGGGTAGTTGATACTATATTTTTAATTATTTATCAATTATCAATAAGTTACGCTCCCTAAAACCTATTACTGATTAAAATCCGCTCAAAAATAAGTTACAGACCATTCAAATGTGTGAAAGGAGTAGTAGTAAAATGATAGAAGAAGATGGCATGCTATTAGTTATGACGTCACCACACAGAATGGCCATTACAATGCAGTCGTGCGAATGAGATAGTGCGATGTTCGTACTTGTACTTTTGACTGATGTCGCAATTATTTAAAATAATAATTGCTACGTCATTTTAGAAACCATTTTGTTTCTTTATCGTAAGAGTTTCATTTTTAACCGACTTAAAAAAAAGGAGTAAGTTCTCAATTCGACGTGTATTTTTTTATGTTTGTTACCTCAGAATACTGTCATTTATTGACCGATTTGGAAAATTCTTTTATTACAGAGAATATGCTTCCAGATTGGTCCCATAGAATTTTTATCAAAATCGGTTGAGTAGTTTGGTTTTAAAACCAAAATAACTTGTCTTCTTTGCATATCATCTAGTGTTCAAAATTAAACAAATGAAACTACCCAGTTATGCCAAAACAAAGAAGTCACATATCACGGTTATACCGATTTGGCTATTTGAATGTCTGCTATAGTCCGAATAAAGTTTTCATATAAAAACGGAGAATTGCCTAGAAAATTGCGTAGAAACTAAAAGTATTTTTTATGACATTTCCCTCTTTTACGTTAACGTAAATACGTACGTGAAGCTTCGAGCAAAAGTTTTTGCAATAATATTATTTCCAAATAGTACTATTAAATCACCAGCTACAAAAAAATTACATGAATTTATATATTTGTTTTTTTTTATGTATTCGAAAAACTTACAGTTAGCATTTGCAATATAAATACAGATTATACGTAGAAAGGCTAGTTACAAGTTTTAACAAATAGGCATACATACACACTGATAACTCATGAGTTTCAGAGAAATTACCTCCCGCGAACGCTCTAATTGTGGAATGAGTTCCCTGCCGAGGCTTTTCAAGAGGACTACAGTATATGATTCTTCAAGAAGGGAGTAAATAGGTACATGAAAGGTCGACAACGCGCATATAATGCTCCTGGTGTTGCAAGCGTCCATCGGCTACGGTAACCGCTTACCATCAGGCGGGCCGTAAGCTGGTTTGCCACCATCGTGGTATAAAAAAGGTTTCCATAGTTCTTATACACATACTTATGCATGTGTGTGAAAACATGTTATAGAATTACCCAAATAATAGAAAAAAAACCAAAGACCCATCTTTTAAATATCAACTCTACGAACCTCCAAATAAGACAGAATCTTCAACCACAACGCGTCATTAAGGGTGTTATCACGCCGTCTCCGCGGTGGGCCGCAGTCTGCGAGCGTGTGGTAGCCCTGGTCAAGGCTCAGCTCGCTAAGATCAGCGGCTAGAGACAGGGCTGGCTCCGGCGGTGGCGGAGGGCGACGCCGCGCCCCACCGCACACCCCTGGCCCTGAACAGCTGCCACTTGACATGGTGAGACCCTGAAAAGACATACGTAAACATAAACACTCACGCCTGTAATCCCCTCATTAGTAAGCAGAGGTGTAACCAGTACACCTACTTTTCGCCGAATTTCGGTCCCATAATGTGATAGGGGGCGAGTCTATCGCCCGGGCACAGTACCAGACTCCGGGCTGATACTGAGTATTTCTAAATAGAACAACCCAATATCACTTTATCGCGACGAAAGTCTTATGTTCGAAACCAGCACAAATTGACAGGCACAACATCTCTGACTTTTCTAAGGTTACGTGTATATTCATTGTTAATTCTCGCTTGTTCTAACGGCGAAAAAAATCATCGTGAGGAAAACTGCATACCTGAGAATTCTCATACGAATTTCGAAGGTATGTGGAGTCTCCCAACATGCATTAGGCTATCGTGGTTGACAAAGGCCGGACCCCTCTCATTAGTAGAGGAGGCCCGTGTCCAACAGTGGGACAATGTTTAATACAGGGCTAGTATTATTATTATGCCAAAATTTACCAACCCACAAATCTTTAATAATGAGTTATTGACACTAAATTGATCATAATATTACTACTCAGCAAAACCAGTCCAATCTTAATTCATACCGGACATAGTAAAACTATGTATGAACCAAGCCGCACGTTCAGAACTGAATAATTTAATTCTGCTATAATGATTAACGAACGTTTTTCAACTACTATAAAAAGTACACCGACTTCAATGAAAAACAAATTCTGCTTCTCTTTAAAATTTGAAGGTTTCCCTCGATTTTTCTGAGTTCCCATCATCAGATCCTGACTTGGTGCCAATGGGACTACCTGGGAAGTATACCCTTAACAAAAAAATTATTTCTCGAATCGGTCCAGGCGTCTTCGAGTAATCGGGTAACATACATGAAAAAAAAAGATTCCGACGAATTGTTAAACTCCTCCTTTTTTTGAAATCGGTTAAAAACAAATCTTAATCAATACAAAAAAATATATCCAAACTCTGAAGCAAAAGACACCACCAGTTAACAAACATTTCAGTCGAGTAGCGGACCATGAGTAATTGGAACTCAAACTTTAAACGTCATTTTCTTGAAATTAATTTTATGCACTTGGTACAATTTGGCAAAACTTGTCCAATTAATTCATCAACTTTGTAAATAGAGTTGCGTCTTATATTCCAGCACAGGAATACTTTGCACCTGGCGTAAGTAATAAATACCAGCCCTGTCTAAGTATTATACTTAGTCCACCACGCTAGCATGGCGGGTTGGTAGATTTCACATAGCTTTTGTTAGGTGGCTGGTGGTAGGATATTCATATCCGCCCGGATAGCGACCACCGTACACAGGATGTAAAACCCGCCATAGTGGCACACGCAAGTGTGCAGCGTTCTGGGATCATCCAGTGCGCATCCGGTTTCTGTCGGAGGTCTGGAGTTGGGGTTTGGCCGTCTGAGTACTGTAACACTAGACCCTCGACTACTTCTTCACCGCCTTGCCCCTTGGCGTAGTATGAAGAAGCTGCACAGCAGGCCGTCATGATTGTGTTGAGTAGCGAGGGATAAATTGTTTCTCACTACTCGATACAATAACTAGACGGCACCTACGCTTACCATTAGGTGCAGTGTGGTCACATTGCCGTTAGGATTTTTTTGTTTTGTTTTTTGCCGTCAGGATTAAAAAAGTATAGTAATATTACTTAAATACTTTTCATTATATTTAATTATACAATGTCACACTATGTATTACAATCACAAGCCACCGTAGCAACCATAATCTCCTTTCTTACTTTTCAGCAAAGGCAAGGTTACAACAATACAGCCTAGTCTATGATGACACTGACCATAGACCCTGTTTTGCTCATGGCATTCTATTTTTAAATTATTAAATATAAAATAAACATGCTAAAGATTATGAAACTTTCGTATGAGAATTATCAAGTATACAAGTTTCCTCACGGTGTTTTTCTTAGCAAGCGATAATTAAAAAGGTGAGTATCTATAAAAGTGTTATAATCTTTGATAGTAAGAATTTTATTATAAGGATTATTTTAATCCGTCGTCCGTCGCGTACTATTTACGAGTGTTTTTAAACGTTATCTTAATGACAGAATCAGTTGACGTTTCTCCAACTGGCATTACAGTTACCAACCTAGCGTTCCCTTGTCTGGTACATCTCATTAAACTTAATTGATTAGGATAGCTTCTAATTACAGTGAAACTGTGAACATAACACCTTTTGAAATTGGAGAAGAACTGATAAGAAATTTATTTTCTAACTAGATTTTGTCAAAGCAGTGATAGCCTAGTTGGTACGGACTGTCGAGATGAAAGTAGTAGGTTCAAACCAGCCGATATGGCACCTATGACTTCATAAAAGATTTTTTTTTTAATTATGTAAGTATTCATTGTTAATTGCTTGTTTTAGTAGTGAAGGAAAACGTCATGAGGAATTTCAAAGGTATGTAAAGTCTACCGACCCGCATTAAACCATCGTGGTGGACTAAGGCCTTTTTTTTTTTTTGTTGTCGCGGGGAAAGCGTTTTATTACTACCGCCCGCTCCGGGGGGAAGCGGAATAAGAATAAAACGGTTATGCTGGACTAGCCGGTCTTACGACCCAGCATCCCCCTCGCCCGGATGATGGCTATCCGGGCAGCCACTGGGCCGAGTCCCTACCCCCTATGTACACCCCACCTGACACTACCAGCTAAAACCCCGCGGTGGCCTTCTTCGGCGCTTACGGAGCGATCCCGGGGTATTCTAAGGAGTGCTAGAATTGCTGCCGGAACCGCCCCTGCGCGGTGCTGCGTTGCAGCCCATCTCCATGGGAGGGCTTAGGAGCCCCCGCGCACCGAACAACGACAGCAAAAGAGGCCTTACCACACGCGCTGCCGTCCATCTCGAGGTCGCACGATGCTCCGAAACTGGGAGTGCATCGATTCGGGCTGACAGCTCCCCGCTGCGAGCCCGCGACCCCCGATGGCCCCAATTAGTCGCCTCGTACGACAGGCAGGGGTTACCGTGGTGGAATTCAAACGCCCCCGTTCCACTGGGCGGGAGACGCCGGTCAGTCGTCCACCCGGCGCCTCCTACGTCTTCTCTGGCGGCGGGAGGGATCATTTCGTTCCCGATCCCTCTCGGCACTCTCCTTCTGCGAGATGACGCTCTCGCAGAAGTGGGCCACCGCACGCCAGGACCTCCGGCTGGCGACCATGGACGACACCACGGCCGGCAGCGAGAGGTCTCCTCCGACGACTGCTCTGAGAGCGCTGCGCTCTTCCTCCCAGGCTGGGCACTCCTCCAACGTGTGTTGGGCCGTGTCCTCGTGGCATTTGCCACAATGGTGGCACACGGCAAACACCTCCCTTCCGATCCGACACAGGAACGAACCGAAACACCCGTGGTCCGTCAGTACCTGCGTCAGCCGGAAAGTTGGCGCACCGTGGCGTCTGTCTAGCCATCTCGTGGACTAAGGCCTGACCCCTCTCAATAGTAGAGGAGCCCATGCCCAGCTGTGGGACATGTTTTAGTACAGGGGTGGTATTATGATGTTCTCATTATTGCAAATGTATTTTAAACTTAGCCGTACTGCTATTGTATCAAATCGTAAAGACAGAACAATTTAAATAGTTTAATTTTTGACTGAATAATTTGACGGCATTTTTTACCAGACTATAAGATGTTTTATTCTTGCACAAAAATGTTATACTGTCTTTCAGATATCACTTTGATAAATAATAAATAAGTACACCCAACAGTCACACACATGGTTCTGACCCCACACTAGGTAAAACCTGTATCGTGGGTAACAAGAACTACAACGGACTACGGTCCCCCATCACTCAGACCTGAAACAACTATCTGTCTATCACAAAAACATTTGTCTAGATGCGGGAATCGAACCCACAGCCTTTCGTTTTACAGCCGACTAATCGCCCGCGACGCAACGGAAGCTGTCTATTCAGCTTCTAGTTTAATATTAACACTTAAATGTCTAGCTTTTTTGTACTTAAAAAGGATTTTGTTCTTAGCAATCCACTTAAAAATATATTCTGTAAAAAAAAAAAAGATTTAGTATGAATAAATTTGTTAAGAATGTCGCAGTGTAGAGTATACTTAACACATCTACTTTAAAGAATAACTCGCAATGTTAAAAATAATTAACATGCGCATTTGTTTGTAAATACACGATATTTATTGTGTTTGAGATCTACATTTAATGTCAAAATCAAACCATAGACATCATTGAATACATTGACAAACAAATTATGGGTTAAGGAACAACGTCTGTAGTTAATTGGCAGTAATATTCGACAAAGAAACCCTATAAATGTCGGAATTTAGGTAGGCAATACCCACCCATTCATTTAATTCAATTAAAACAAGCCTGCAGTTCTGCTTCTTTATAATTATTATGAATAAAAACCTCCTCGGAATTATGACGGACCGGTGTCCAAACAAAATAAAATTTAATTATATTAATTTATTCGCCATACGCGACATTGTACCAAGTTATTTTCTTAATTGACAAAAAGATCATGTTAAACACCCACAATTACACCTGGTCTAGTGACATTTCAACGGACGGACTCGTATGAAATAATTAATACGCCAATTAACTTATAGCTTCCATTGTATGCCCATGGACTCAATCACACGAACGACACTTCATTGATTTTTTGTCGCGTCGATTCTGTGACGATTTTTTGTCGCATCAACTATTTCATTTACATAAAATACATGTTTATTTCAAGACTACTTCTGTACAAATTATATTTTATATCAAAATATAAAACAACAAGCATGAAGTTTGTATCGTTACTATTTTGTTTTAATTACAATAATAATACAAGCCCTGTATTAAACATTGTCCCACTGCTGGGCACGGACCTCCTCTACTAATGAGAGGGGTTAGGCCTTAGTCTACCACGCTGGCCTAATGCGGGTTGGTAGACTTCACATACCTTCGATATTCGTATAAGAATTCTCAGGTATGCAGGGTTCCTCACGATGTTTTCCTTCAACGTTAAAGCAAGCGATAATTAACATTTAATACACACATAACTTTAGAAAAGTCAGAGGTGTGTGCCACTTGGATTTCGAACATACGACTTTCGTCTTGACAGTCCGTACCGCAACAAAATTAAAATAAAAAAATAATTAAAACAAATTGAAGACAAATGTATTATTCATTAAGATAGTAATCAAACTGAGCAACCACGTTGTATTTTTAATGTAGATAAATATTAATTGCCTCGGTGGCGCAGTTGTAATTGCGCATGCGTTACGACAGCTGTGCTGAGGTCTCGGGTTCGATCCCCGGGTCGGGTAAAGTGATATTGGGTTTTTCTACCTAGAAATACTCATTATTAACCCGGAGTCTGGAATGGTGCCCGGTGTGGCGATAGGCTCGCCCCCTATCACATTATGCGACCGAAATTCGGCGAAAAGTGGGTGTACTGGTTACACCTCTGCCTACCCCTTCGGGGATAACAAGCGTGAGTGTATATGTATGTATGTATGTATAAATATTAAAAAGTCGAGGAACTTAAAACAAAAACTAATACTGCTGGGATACTGTTGATTTAAGGTCATAGTGATACATTATCAAAATTTATGGCCACCGGAATTTAGACAGGAAAAGGACAAACCCCACAGACAATACAACATAACAATAATAGATGAAATTGGCAAGCTCTCAACTATTAAACTGGGTAAACATACTGAAATATATGTGTATCCCGGTTATACATCACAAGATGTTTACCGACTATTGTTCAACTATTTCTAGCACAATATTTATTGTTCAAACTTAGATAAACAAGCGTATTAATTCTAAGTTTAATTATATAACATAATAAAAGCCTAATTGCCTCGGTGATGTAATTGCGCATGCGTTACCACTGCTGTGATGAGTTCTCGCGTTCGGTCTCCGGGTCGAGAAAAGTCATATTGTGACATGTATTTTTGGCTAAACCATTACCTTCGAAACGAAATATATCAAATGAAAGAAAATAGACAATAAAAATAACAGATACCATGAATTTTTGAGCAACTACATTTCTATGACATCAAAATATCGTTTATTAAAAAGTCGTTCGTGTGTGTGAGACCTCAATTATTCATAAGGTACACTTAACGCTATAAATTGGTTAGCGCATCAAAGAATCCAATGGGAAATAAAAGCAAAGATGTTAAGTGACCGTACGTTTTACTTTTGTGTTCCTTTACTATTTACAATCGTGTTTAATTTTCTCACGATGTAGAGGTGTAAACTTAATGAATATTTTCCTTAAAGCATACAAATCATGGTAATAAAACGTGGATTTTTATTTAATAGGAAAATTTACAGCGTTACTACTGTAAATTACATTTGTCAAAAATATTAAAAAGCCATTGAATTTTTCAAGTAAAATTTAAAACGTTGCTCGGTTGCGCAGTTGTAATTGCGTGCGCGGTATGACTGCGGTGTTGAAGTCTTGGGTTCGATACCCGGGTCGGATAAAAGTGATATTGGTTTTTCTATCACGAAAACTAAGTATTAGTATTATTGACAGCCATGGCGCAGTTGGCGAGTAGCCGTTTGTTAAACAAGAGGCCGTGGGTTCCCTTCCCACACCGACTGAAAGTCTCTCGTAGTCCCTGATACCCACAATACGTGACTCGTATCTTAATGTGGGGTCGGGGCTATGTGTGTGACTGTTGGGTGTTATTTATTTGTTTATTTATTATCCCGCAGTCTGGAATTGTGTCCGGTATAGTGATAGGCTCGCCCTCTATCATATTACTATCCTACATTACAGGCGTGAGTGTATATATGAATATATCCAGTTTCCGATGTCAGAAGTAAAAAAGTACACCGACTTCAATAAAAAACAAATTATGCGTCCCTATAAAATTTCAGGATTGCCCTCGATTTTTCTGAGATCCATGATCAGATCCTGACATGGTGCCAATGGGACCACCTGGATAGTATACCCTTTTACACAAAAAAATAATTTCTCGAACCGGTCCAGGCGACTTTGAGTAATCGAGGAACATACAAAGATTCCGACGGATTGAGATCCTCCTCGTTTTTTGAAGTCGGTTAAAAAGGCGGCTCTCAAACACCCTCTATAATCAATAGTACATTACAAACTCGTTTGATTTATACACCCATTGTGAAGACATGCACATGCAAAATAAGGTCAACACGTCCATTGACATACTTTGTCACTATTATATTGAAATTATATGTCTTGTATGATATATGTGACATCTATGGTCATTATCTGTTTTAATTGACTTAAGGCATAAATGAATAAACATCTGGCTGGCTGGTGGTAGAATATGCATATCCGCCCGGATAGCGACAACCATACACAGGGTGTAAAACCCGCCACAGTGGCACGCGCAAGTGTGTCGCGTTCCGGGATCAGTCAATGTACACACGGTTTTTGTCAGGGGTCTAAAGTTCGGAGGAGACCTCTCGCTGTCGGCCGTGGTGTCGTCCATGGTCGCCAGCCGGAGGTCCTGACGTGCGGTGGCCCACTTCTGTGAGAGCGTTATCTCGCAGAAGGAGAGTGCCGAGAGGGATCGGGAACGATTTGATCCTTCCCGCCGCCAGAGGAGACTTAGGAGGCGCCGGGTGGACGACTGACCGGCGTTACGCGCACTGTGGAATGGGGGCGTTTGGAGAATTCTACCACGGTAACCCCTGCCTGTCGTACAAGGTGACTAATTGGGGCCATCGGGAGTCACGGGTGCGCAGCGGGGGACTGTCAGCCCATATCGATACACTCCAATTTCGGTGCATCGTGCGACCCCGAGATGGACGGCAGCTCGGGTGGTAAGGCCTCGTTTGCTGTCGTTGTTCAGTGCGCGGGGGCTCCTAAGCCCCACATGGAGATGGGCCCGTACAGGGCACCGAGCAGGGGCGGTTCCGGCAGCAATTCGAGCACTCCTTAGAATACCCCGGGATCGCTCCGTAAGCGCCGAAGAAGGCCACCGCGGGGTTTTAGCTGGTAGTGTCGGGTGGGGTGTACATAGGGGGTAGGGACTCGGCCCAGTGGCAGCACGGATAGCCATCATCCGTGCGAGGGGGATGCTGGGTCGTAAGACCGGCTAGTCCAGCATAACCGTTTTATTCTTATTCTGCTTCCCCCCGGAGCGGCAGTAATAAAACGCTTTCCCCGCGACAACAAAAATAGGGGTCTAGAGTTAGGGTACGAGGATTTGGCCGTTTTGGGGCCTTCTGAGTACTCTGACACTAGACCCTCGACCGCTTCTTCACCTTCTTGCCCATGGCGTAGTGTGCAGAAGTAGGCCGGCATGACTGTGTTGAGTAGTGGAGGATAGATGGTATCTCGCTACTCGATACTCCAATTGGACGGCGCTGCGCTTACCATCAGGTGCAGAGTGGTCACTTTGCCGTGCCAGGATTTAAAAAAAATCATAAGTTCATTGTTTCATAAAGTACCTATAGCGTGTATATCAATCAAGAACATGAAAAATTAACGAGACATCTATACATGGTCATATTTTAAATACCAAAATCTATATATAAATAATCAAGCAAAGACTTTGTACCCCTTTTTATGAAAATTACGACGGAAGAGTACGAAATATGGCATAGTCGAAATTTACATAAGAAGAAAGCAAAGGACAATGGGCGAATTTGTATCAGCCCTGTCCCCACCCTCCAACAGACACCATACTTATACATTGTTATTAAGTGTACTATAAAAACTCTTACCACATCATTTAAATTTAATAAATCAATGGAGATTCCTTACAAAATAAAAAAACATAAATTAAAAATGTTCTTAGTAACCACTGCTATTTTATTGCATTTTTTTACTATTTTGACATACTTTTAATAAATATATAAAGAAATATGTTCGCGTAACATTTTGTTACATTTGATAGGCAATTTCACCAGGAACTGTTCGCCAAGTAACTAAACCTTAGGAACTACCAATAGCTAAAACAGCCTGTTTGGATATTTGAGCTTAGAACCTTTGGCATATTTATAGTACAAAATCTGATGTTGATCTGATGATGGTAGGGAAAGGAAAGATAAACTGGATCTTGGAAAATGTAATAGTTGGAGACGTCTTGTTTGGTCGTATATGTTTAGCACTCTGTGTAATTGCAGAAGTTAAAATCTTTCCACAACAGATGATAGCAATAACAAAAATATTATCGGAGCTCGTGAACTACATTAGTTAAAAACGTCCCGTTTGGACATAAACGTTTAAAAACCTAGGCAATTACAGAAACACCGTACATACGTGGTGCAACACGACCGCCATTCATAGCATGGATGGCATGAATACTTTTTAGTACTTTGTTTTTACAATATCAAAAGAGATTTAAAATAAAGATTGTCTTATGAAAAACTATTCGTTTATGGTTGTTCTTATATTTTGCACATATTTTTTAAATAATGATATCAGACGAATTAAAAACATAATACTATTTTATTATGATATTTACTAACGACCCCCCGGGTTTGCACGATTGTTGTCAACCTTTGGAGACAGGTACATGTCAATGTGAACTCTTTCTAGATCATTTTAAAATCATAGTGCATTATTTTGATTTAGCCCTTATGGTTTAGCCGGAGTAAGTTTTTTTTTGGCGCGGCAATGTGACCACAGTGCACCTGATGGTAAGCGCAGAGCCGTCCAGATAGAGTATCAAGTAGCGAGAGACAGTAATGTAATCACCCGAAAATATAATTATACATTCTACAAATATAATATGTAAGTATTAGGTATACATTTAAGCCTTCGGGAAAAATATACAAATGATAATTATCATGTCGAGGCTGTCGAGAGGGCTTATACATCCCTCTCCTTCAGATATAGTATCACAATGCAATCGTGTGATAGTTCAGTAGAAATAACACAAGTTATTTAACAGAGTTAAATAACTTGTAATAACTTCAGAGTTTATTAAACTACTGCCAGTTCCGAATGCTGCCTTGGTGGCGGAGTTGTAATTGCGCATGCGTTATAACCGCTGTACTGAGGTCTCGGGTTCGATCCCCGGGTCGGGTAAAGTGATATTGGGTTTTTCTATGTAGAAATTCTCAGTATTAGCCCGGAGTCTGGAACCTGTGCCCGGTATGGCGATAGGCTCGCCCCCTATCACATTATGGGACCGAAATTCGGCGAAAAGTGGGTGTACTGGTTACACCTCTGCCTACCCCTTCGGGTATTATAGGTGTATGTATACATACATACATACAGTTCCGAATGCAGTTATCCTATGGAGAAGAACTGGCCAGAAACTCCATGGTCGCGTTTTCGTGAAAGAAATCCCCGTTTTCTCCCATCCCCGTTCTTCAGGGTGTCCCACTCGCAATGCGGAATGACCTTAGTGTCCTAGGTATGGATATCCGCTGCGATCTTAATCCAAGGAGTCACATGGAGGGCTTAATATCCGCCACCTCCCGCAGGGTCGGAATCCTGAACAGGGTGTGGCGGTTTTTCACGCCCGGTCAGCTCTACCGCTTATATAAAACGCAGGTGCGGCCGGGAATGGAATACTGCTCGCACCTCTGAGGCAGTTCTGCAAAATACCTTCTTGATGCCTTGGGTGGGTTGCAGCGGCGGGCCATCCGCATTGTGAATGATGCAGACGTGAGTAACAGTCTGGAGCCGCTACAGCTGCGTAGGGATATTTCCTCGCTTAGCGTGTTCTACCGTCTGTATCATGGCGAATGCTCTAAAGAATTGTTTGATCTTATCCCATCCTTTCCCTTCCATACCAGAACCACGCGTACTGGATTGAAAGAAAGAAAAGATTTATTGCTGTCAGAACGTTAAAACACATTAAAAGAAGTGCAAAAATTACAATAATAATAATTGATCCGACAATGGGGGTCCCTATTCAGCTGCATGCTGCAGAACAGGCTAACCCATACTGCAGCGCTGGTTTTCGATAGAACCCAACCAGTGACGTACACATGTTATACAAAATAAAAACAAAATAAAAACTCTTGAAAACTAGCCAGTATTAAATATTACCTAGTAACAAAAATAAACCTGAATTAAGCGTAATATTGCTTCGTGGTTTCTACTACCCCAGCCCGAACCAAGAGGTTCGCAAACTCGTATTTTTGCCGCACCATCAAGCTGTGGAACAGTTTGCCAGCTACCGTGTTCCCTCCTTCCTATGATCCTGGGTACTTTAGGCGTAGTGTGAAGAAGCTAAACAGCAGACTGGCATGATTATGTTGAGTAGCGATGGATAGACTGCCTCTTGCTACTCTATCTGGAGGTGAAGTGTGGTCACTATGCCGCGCCAGCATAAAAAAAAGTTGACGAAGCATTCGTTCGGTTTTATGTAAGACAGCGGTAACATACCAGTTGAGGTAGGCCATTCAAGCTGTAGAAAAAAAAATATTATAATGTAGCTCTACCACCTATATACTATGTTATAGCACGGCGTAATATAGTAAAATCAGCAAAAATTAAATTTTCTATATGAAACAAAAATTTGAATTAAAAGAAAAACTCAATACTTTTCGTTGTGGTCGTCATACCAAAAAATCATCACCTTGCTAAGATTAATCGATTGAGACCAATTTCAAACCTGTTGACGGGTGGGGACACTTGACCCATTGTCCTTTGTTTATGTTACGAAATAAAATTAATAAAAAACATTACACACGGCAGAATAAAAAACATGGCACACACATATTACCTATAAATTTATAAATGCACAAATATATATGCAATGATTATAGAAGTATACATTCAGAAAAAAAAAACAATCAATTATTTTTTTTATTTTTTGCTAGTTATGATCAAATTTCGACCAGTGGGCAACCACTAGTATATATAATTACTATATAGGCAGTGCTAAAAATATTGCTATCAGGATTTTTTATCATAAAATACTTTCAATCTAAATTATATTTATTTTGTATTAAAACAGCTCATTTATACACATAATACAATTTATTTGACATTACCAGTCTTAATAAATCATGATAATATTTATCAAATCGCTTTATGGGATCATTGAATGTCAATTATTAAGCTAAATGGAGCCGGCATTTCCTGTCTGACTCCGGAAAAAATGCCGACATACCAATAGATTATTACATACACACATATACACTCACGCCTGTAATCCCCGAAGGGGTAGGCAAAGGTGTAACCAGTGCACCCACTTTTCGCCGAATTTCGGCCCTATAATGTTATAGGGGGCGAGCCTATCGCCACACCGGGCACAATTCCACACTCCGGGCTAATACTGAGAAATTCTAGATAGAAAAACCCAATATCACTTTACCCGACCGAACCCGAGACCTCAGCACAGCAGTCGTAACGCATGCGCAATTACAACTGCGCCACCGAGGCAGATTATTGTCCAGTAATTTATACATAGTTATAGAAATACGTAAGGTCATTTCTGAAACAGACATATGAGAACATGAGAACGCTATAATCTTCAGGTAGACCATGCCTCCATGGAGATGGGCTGCTACGCAGCACCGCGCAGGGGCGATTCCGGCTGCAATTCTAGCACTCCTTAGAATACCCCGGGATCGCTCCGTAAGCGCCGAAGAAGGCCACCGCGGGGTTTTAGCTGGTAGTGTCCGGTGGGTTGTATATAGAGGTTAGGGACTCTGCCCAGCGGCAGCACGGATAGCCATCATCCGTGCGAGGGGGATGCTGGGTCGTAAAGCCGGCTAGTCCAGCATACCCATTTTATTCTTAATCCGCTTCCCTCCGGAGCGGGCGGCATTAATAAAACGCTTTCCCCGCGACAACAAAAAAAAGGTAGACCATGCCTATCAGAAGAACATAATATAATCATTAAAAAGCCCAGTGACAAAGCAATAGCTCACATGATCGAGTCCGCGGGTAAAAGCTAAAAATCTAAACACTCAAATCACAGTCATTTGCAATTACTTAAATAATATACAAGTAGTAAATAAAAATTCAAGAACTACGAGGGACTACGGTCTCACAAAACCCAGACATGAAACAAATTTCTGTCACAAAAACATTTGTCTCGGTGTGGAAATAGGGTAAATGTAGGGATAGAGAAAGGATGCACGGCATGATTTATGACGTCATCCGGAATAGCCATTATGGTAAAGTTGTGCGAGGGAGATAGCACGATGTTCCCACTACGCACTAACTTTTACTCTTACCAATATTTAAAATAATAATTACTACAATAATTTTAATAAATTTTGATTCTGATTTTCTTAAAAGGGCTTCTTTTTGGTATTATACTCAGTGGCTTATCAATTAATGGCACTGTCCGAGAGTCGAAACGAAAGTCTGGTATAATGGCATACACCTCTGACTTTTCTAAAGTTACGTGTATATTCATTGTTAATTATCGCTTGCTGTAACGGCGAAGGAAAACATGAGGAAACCCATGAGTATACCTGAGAATTCTTATATCAATTCCAAAGGTCTATGCAGTCTACCGACCCGCATTAGGCCATCGTGGTGGACTAAGGGCGGGCTTACTTCTCACATTAGTAGAGGAGGTCCGTTCCCAGCAAGACATTGTTTAATACAGAGCTAATATTATTTATTGTGATTATCAAATAATGTAAAAAATTAAAATCAGGCATCTTTATAATAGCTTTAATTATTACAATTACTTAGACAGCATGAATCGCCGAAAGCAATATCTGACCAGAGAATATAGCGTTGGACAAAAACTTATAACTGCTTATAATATGCAAGATATTATCTTAATTACAAGAAACACGCATAAATACGGAGTTTTTTGACTGACTGGCATATCAACGCACAGCCTAAACGGCTGGGGTTAGAGACTTGAAATTTTGACAGTAGGTACCTTTTATGACGTAGGCATCCACTAAGGAAGGGTTATTTGGAAATGCCACCCCTAAGGGGGTAAAGTAGGGGATGAAAGTTTGTATGAAAATCCTTCATTTTTGAAGTAATACAAGTTTTTTTTTTATCGTGGCTCGGCAAAGTGACCACACTGCACCTGATGGTAAGTGCAGTGCCGTCCATTTATAGTATCAAGTAGCAAGTGATAATCTATCCCTCGCTACTCAATACAATCATGCCGGCCTGCTGTGTAGCTTCTTCACACTACGCCTAAAGGACCCAGGATCATAGGAAGGAGGGAACACGGTAGCTGGCAAACTGTTCCACAGTTTGATGGTGCGGCAAAAGTACGAGTTTGCGAACCTCTTAGTTCGGGCCGGGGTAGTAGACACCACAAAGCTGTGGCTTCGCAATCCAGTACGCGTGGTTCTGGTATGGAAGGGAGAGGATGGGATAAGATCAAACAATTCTTCAGAGCATTCGCCATGATACAGACGGTAGAACACGCTAAGCGAGTAAATATCCCTACGCAGCTGTAGCGGCTCCAGGCTGTTACTCACGTCTGCATCATTCACAATGAGGATGGCCCGCCGCTGCAACCCGTCCAAGGCATCGAGGAGGTATTTTGCGGAACCGTCCCAGAGGTGCGAGCAGTATTCCATTCCCGGTCGCACCTGTGCTTTATATAAGCGGTAGAGCTGACCGGGCGTGAAAAACCGCCGCACCCTGTTCAGGATTCCGACCCTGCGGGAAGTGGCGGATATTACGCCCTCGATGTGACTCCTTGGATTAAGATCGCAGCGGATATCCATGCCTAGGACACTAAGGTCATTCCGCATTGCGAGTGGAACACCCTGAAGAACGGGGATTGGAGAAAACGGAGACTTCTTGCACGAGAACGCGCACACCTGGGTTTTCTTGGCATTAAACTCAACCCGATTCCTGGTACCCCATGATGATATAAGATCCAAGGCCTGGTTGAGCTCCATGACAAGATCCTCGCGTCTCCTCTCAGTATCCGCCCGGCAACCAGGAGGCTTGCTGCAATAACGCCCATGAACCGTGCTGTCGTCTGCATAGCAATGAATGTTGCAAAGCGACAACATATCATTAATGTGCAGAAGAAACAAGGTGGGCGAAATCACAGAACCTTGTGGTACTCCGGCATTTACTGACATGAGCTGCGAAGCGTGTCCATCAACGAGGACACGCATTCTACGCTCATGCAGAAAGCCGGAAATCCACTTGCACAGGTTGTCGGGCAGACAGTATGCCGGGAGCTTGGAGAGAAGGCCACAGTGCCAGACCCTGTCAAACGCCTTGGCTATGTCGAGACTCACAGCCAGAGCCTTGCCATGCCTGTCAATCGCCTCGCCCCAGTGATGCAATACAAACGCTAGAAGATCACCCGTTGATCGGTTATGGCGGAAACCATACTGTACTGTATTTTGTATTGTATACTTTTTCTCCCAAATATGACCCCCACGCGGGCGGAGCCGCGAGCAACAGCTAGTTATTAACATATCCGCTAGACTGCTAGACATACAATGTTAGAACTAGCATTTGCTCGCAGCTCGGCCTCGGCGCAATTCTTTTTGGGCTAGTGAATAGACATTTCCAGCCTATATGTTTCAATCACGAAAATACGCTAAATTCCAATAAATCCCTGAGAAACTGCTGCTTAATCACTATATAAAATGTTAATGGGACTTTTCAATTAAGTAAAATTGAGTAAAACCGCTAAGCTTGTTTAAAAAAAAGCTAATCTTACTTATATTGTAAATGCGAAAGTTTGGATGGATTACTCAAGCACGTTACAACGGCTGGACGGATCTGGTTGAAATTTGGCACAGAGATAGATTATAGTCTGGAATAGCACATACTACTACTACTGGCTACTTTTTATCCCGGAAAAATGTACAGTTCCTGTAGGATAGTTTAGTTTTTCACAGAGCAAGGGATCGATATGATTTTTTGCATAGTAGCAATTTAGGGATCAGAAAATGACATATGCCACTTTTTATCCCGGAAAAATGCACGCATCCTATGAGATAGCAAAATATAGAGAGGTGTAATAGCTTAAGATGTCTCCATGGATTGTTTACCTTTCCTTCCAAAAATAACCTTCACGCGGGCGGAGCCGCGAGCCACATCTAGTTATTCATATCTTTGAACCTCACATGACTTCTTTCATTAATACCTCATAAATCCACAACTATAAAATCTATATAATTATAATACATAATACTTTAACAACATACGGACAAATGTATAAATAAATAAAAACCATTAAATAATCTGCCACGCTCATCTCGGCTGTGCGATACCTCAACACCTTATATTGAACCGAAAAGACTCGCGGTTTTTGTATATATTATTTCTCAAATGTTTTATTTTGTCAATGCATAACATCTACAATTCTTCATCATATAAAATTTTTCAAACACTATTTTAAATCTTATGTTTGCCGCCAATTCATGATAATAAAGAAAAAAAACATCAATCAATAAGTTTAAAATATTTTTTTTTTATTTTTATTCTGGCTCAGCAAAGTGACCACACTGCACCTGATGGTAAGCGCAGTGCCGTCCAGATAGAGTATCAAGTAGCGAGAGACAGTCTATCCCCCGCTACTCAAAACAATCATGCCGGTCTATGTAAATTATTATCATTAATCTTAGAGTTTATTTGTTCTGAAGTTACTATAAATGAAGACTAATGAACTATGCTGTAACAAAATTCCATCGTCAAAATCATTGGCCTATCAAGATTTAATCTGCTAATCTAAAGTCGAAATTATAGCCTATTAAACGCCTACGCAAACGGCTATTATAAAGCCTAGACTTTCGAATGAACACCAACAATTCTATTAGAGCCAACTTGAGGATAACGGTAATAAATAATCAAAGACCTTGTTCAAGTTTTAACGTTTCGTACTTTAGAAAGGAATATATAATACATACATATACACTCACGTCTGTAATCCCCGAAGGGGTAGGCAGAGGTGTAACCAGTACACCCACTTTTCGCCGAATTTCGGTCCCATAATGTGATAGGGGGCGAGCCTACCGCCATACCGGGCACAGGTTCCAGACTCCGGGATAATACTGAGAATTTCTAGGTAGAAAAACCCAATATCACTACCCGACCCGGGGATCGAACTCGAGACCTCAGCATAGCAGTCATAATATATAATATCGTTAGAATAGTCCCTGTTTATTAGAAATATCGGGGGTCTCTTAGAAAAGTTAGGTTGATACGTTATAGACTGAAGGGGGTAAAGATTTGTAATAAAAGAGAGCACCTCGGCGTAGCTCAATCTAGCCCAGTTTATATACAATTCAAGTAATTCGTTAGCAACTCAATCAGTGTGCATATCCTCAATGTAGTGTGTAGTCGTCGATCGTCCCACTGCTGGGCACGGGCTTCCTCTACTAATGAGAGGGGTTAAGCCTTAGTCCACCACGCTGACCTAGTGCAGATTGTCAGACTTCATACACCTTCGAAATTCTTATTTAAAATTCTCAATCAGGTTTCCTCACAATGTTTTCCTCCATCGAAAAATCAAGGGCAACCCTCCAATTTTATAGTGACGCATAATTTGTTTTTATTGAAGTCGGTGTACTTTTTATGAATTAATACTTATCTAAGAAAAGGTGTGAGGTGTGAGGTGTGAAGTTGACATTAATATGGAATACTGAGCACTGTAGATTATATACCTACATATACACTCACGTCTGTAATCCCCGAAGGGGTAGGCAGAGGTGTAACCAGTACACCCAGTTTTCGACGAATTTATTACGGTCCCATAATGTGATAGGGGGCGAGCCTATTGTCATACCGGGCACAATTCCAGACTCCGGGCTGATACTGAGTATTAATAGAAAAACCCTATTGAATAAATATTTGTTTGTAATTCATATTAATAAACATTACATTACGTTATATTTTTTTTTATTGGTTAAGTGTTATTGCTATTGACTGCCTCGGTGGCGCAGTTGTAATTTTGCATGCATTACAACTGTTGTGCTGAGGTCTTGGGTTCGATCCCCGAGTCGGGTAAAGTGATATCGGGTTTTCTATTTAGAAATACTCAGTGTCAGCCCGGAGTCTGGAATTGAGTGTGAATTGGCGAGCCTATCGGTATGACGATAGGCTCGCCCCCTATCACATTATGGGACCGTAATAAATGCGGCGAAAAGTGGGTGTACTGGTTACGCCTTTGCCTACCACTTCGGGGATTACATGCGTGAGAGTGTTATGGAACCATATTATGTTTATAAAGACGCTTTATATTGGCCAAAAAAATATGATTTCATGTACCTAACTATAACCATTAAATGAATACCTTAGAGTTACTAATACATAATTACAATAATATTCCCGTACTAAAGCATAATTTTACCTTCGGGCTAAATGCCGAAACAAGTCCTATTATCGATACAGCAAAAACGAATTCATTATAATATTAACTTGTAAGTCAAATGGAATAAAACATTTTGGCTAGCCAACTAGAAAAACGTCGGCTAACGAAGCTAAAACTGATTCGTATCTGAGACACGTATATCTTTAAAAAATGTAGCTCCTGGGCACACTTACGCCCACATGTGAAATACTTCGACTATACTGAGTTAATGGGTAAGGCATATCACAATAATTGTGCAAGCTGTTTACTTTTTAGGACTGGAACACACGTATGCGTGTGGAATACTGGTCTTTTTGCCAGTAAAAGTACCAATGGAAGTTTGAAAATCTCCACATCATCTAAATACCTAGTAAAAAAAAATTAAGCGCATGTAAATTTCGTAACTAGTTAATAGTTACGAAATTTACAGCATTAACACAAGTTATACGTAGTTTTTTTAGTAATAACAATATCGTGTTAGAATAATTTAAATATACGTTCATAAATATATTCCCACCATAAAATCAATGCACATTCATTAAACTCAACATTTACTAGTACATAAAAAATAATTTCACAACATATTTTTGCGCCTTACGTTTATTTTAAAAAACGAAACTACATATAAAATCTAGTTTTATCAATAAAACCGGCCAGCAATTTCTGTTCGGCAGCATTAAACATCACCTACACTAAAGATCGATTTATATAATTGAGCTCAAGCATACTTATTTCTTGCTTTAAATAATGATGTATGGGTAAATATTTATATTACCACTGGCCACTTCGATTAAATTTTATTTTTCTTTTACAGTAATTTCAATTTAGTACTATACTAGACTATACGGTATAAAAAAGATGGAAAGACGAGCTGGATGCATTCAAAAGACAATGGCGGAAGCTGACGGAAGACCGTATGAAGTGGAAAAATAAAGGGGAGGCCTTTGCCCAGCAGTGAGAAACAAAACAGGCTAGCTAAAAAAACTATACACAGTCAGGTCATAAGTATTGTCACACAGTAAAAACTTTTATTTTAGAATGCTGGCCACAAAAAAGTTTATTGAATTCGAATTTCAAATTGTTCATGAAAATAAAAATGAATACTTTTTAGAATTTTACTCAATTTTAAATATGGAGTGGACGCTTAAAGATGTGTTGCAGTAATTGCGTTGCATCGTTGCGGTTACGCGCCAATTCAAATTTTTGACATACTGAAAAATTTGAATATAACCAAAAGATTCGTTTATCGTACCATCAAACGATACAATGAAGACTCTAGTGTAGATGACAGGTCAAGAAGTGGTCGCCCTCGGTCTGTTAGGACTCCAGCAGTGATAAAAGCTGTGAAGGCGCGAATTCAAAGAAATCCCAAACGTAAGCAGAAACTGTTGGCCCTTCAGATGGGGTTAAGCAGAACCACGGTGAAAAGGGTGTTAAATGAAGACTTAGGGCTTCGGGCATATCGAAGAAAAACAGGACATCGTTTGAATGCTCGTCTAATGGACCTGAGACTGAAGAGATGCCGCGCTTTGTTGAAGCGGTACGCGGGAAAAAAATATCGGGAAATTCTTTTTTCAGATGAAAAAATTTTTACCGTAGAAGAGAGCTACAACAAACAAAATGATAAGGTGTACGCACACAGTAGTGAAGAAGCGAGCAACCGTATTCCGCGTGTCCAACGAGGTCATTTTCCATCCTCGCTCATGGTATGGTTGGGAGTTTCTTATTGGGGCTTAACAGAGGTACATATTTGTGAGAAAGGTGTAAAAACGAATGCAGTTGTGTATCAAAATACAGTCCTGACGAACCTTGTGGAACCTGTTTCTCATACCATGTTCAATAACAGGCACTGGGTATTCCAACAAGATTCGGCGCCAGCTCAAAGAGCGAAGAGCACACAACTGGCTGGCGGCGCGTGAAATCGACTTCATCCGGCACGAAGACTGGCCCTCCTCCAGTCCAGATTTGAATCCGTTAGATTACAAGATATGGCAACACTTGGAGGAAAAGGCGTGCTCAAAGCCTCATCCCAATTTGGAGTCACTCAAGACATCCTTGATTAAGGCAGCCACCGATATTGACATGGACCTCGTTCGTGCTGCGATAGACAACTGGCCGCGCAGATTGAAGGCCTGTATTCAAAATCACGGAGGTCATTTTGAATAAACTTTAGTGTCATAAGAATCTATGTTTTGTTAAGTTCATTTTGGTATATAAATGGTTACATAATGAATAAACTTGTTTCAATTATTTTATATTAAACATGTGACAGAATTTATGACCTGACTAGGTACTAGACAGGTATGTATATACCGTGAGTTCTTGTGGTATTCATCATAGGATACTTTTGAATTTAGAACTGTATACAATATTCTTTATACTTTAAATAAGGCTGACAATCGCATGTATTTTGAAACGAATACAGGAATTTTGAAGTTTTAGTCAGATAAATCAATTCATAAAAAAATGTCTAATTCTATGAAGTAAACAATTAAATACAAAATTCTTTACAAAATAATTATTTTTGCTGGTGGTAGGATATTCATGTCCGCCCGGATAGCGACCACCGTACACTGGGTTTAAAACCCGCCATAGTGGCACGCGCAAGTGAGTCGCGTCCCGGGGTCAGCCAGTGTATATCCAGAGTTTGTCGGGGGTCTAGAGTTGAGGTACGATATTTGGCCGTGTTGTGGCCTCCTGACTACTCTGACATCTTCTTCATACTTCTTCATCTCTTTGCGCCATAGTGTGAAGTAGCCACACAGCAGGCCGGCATGATTGTGTTAAGTTGCGAAGGATAGATTGTTTCTCGCCACTTGATTCTCTAACTGGCTGGCACTGCGCTTACATTCAGATGCAGTGTGGTCATTTTGCCGTGCTAGAATAAAAAAAATAATACGAAGAAACTGGATTCATAATTATAGGATTAAATGTATGCATCTAGAGCTCCGAGTTTCTCTTAAGAAAAGCTGTCTAGATTTAATTGAATCTCCAATATATTTTCATAGGAAACTTGATTATTTATTTTGTATATCATAGTGTAGAAGTCTTTAAATGTAGGTAAGATATGTTGAATTAATTTATTCTGGTTTTGATTCTGACTTAGAACATTCTGAAGTTTTTAACCGACTTCAAAAAAGGAGGAGGTTAACAATTTGTCGGAATATTATTTTTTTATGTATGTTACCTGATTACTCGAATACGCCTGGATTAGAGAAATTCATTTTTTGTTTAAAAGGGTATACTTACCAGGTCCCATTGGCACCAAGTCAGGATTTGATGATGGGATCTCAGAAAAATCAAGGGCAACCCTCAAATTTAGTAGTGTATATAGTGACGCATAGTTTGTTTTTTATTGAAGTCGGTGTACTTTTTATGAATTAAAAAACTTTTAAAATTGTAAATTAAAAGTACATGCATATCTCTACGAATACCTTTATAAATAATAATAATAAATACATCCAACAGTGACACACATAGTCCTAGTCCACACATAGGCAACTTAACATACATTGAGCTGCTCTAATGTAATTAAACTTAAATTGTATGACCAAATATTGTTAACCGGTGTGAATAGAGGTAGAGTTTCTAGCTCGTTCTTCTCTAGCGAAACTGCGTTCCGAACTGGCGGTAGAGTAAAAATTGACTGAATCTAAATTATGAATAACATTTCATGGATTCAATAAATATTTGATTTTGATTTATGATTATCGTAGGTATCAACTACGAAAGACTACGGCCACAACACTTAGACCCGAAAAAATCAGACATAATGGTCCAAGCTGGAATTCCAACCAGGGCTCCACCGGTATCTTAGCCTAAATGAAATGAAAATAAATTTATTACCACAAAATACACAATTCACAAGTTATACAAGAACAATAATAAAAATAAAAAAAAATCGCTTGACAATGTATTTTGCTGACATCAAAATGTACAAAAAATGATAATGTCCTTCGATTTCCTCACTAGGCAAGCCTGTATCGAGGAAATCTTTATACGGGAATACATTTTTGATGTTACATAGTACCGATATTACAATAGTAGCTTAACTTACAAACTTACAAAATAAATTGAATTACTTAACTTACAAAATAAATAGTGAACATTGAAGGGAACAGTTTAACTAATTAATATTAGGAAATTAAAAATTATAATGTTATAAAATGTTAAAATAATTAAAGTGTTGGCATTTTTGTATTGCTAAAAAAAAATATATGTATATAATTACTAAATGATATATATAAATACTAATATATATTTCAATGATTATTATATTGGGAATAATTTATTATGTGTAGTAGTCCTGTCAACAAGGGATATTTAATACAACTTCGGTTTTGTCGTAATTTAGTGAAATGAGCCATTTAAATATTAATGTTTTCGCTTCCTTTACTGTTTTATTTTTAATATCACAATATTTAGCAACACTGTTATATACATGCGCTCTTACAAATTCGCCAAACCTTTGTGCAAATCTGGTGTTGACGGATGGGGTGGGTAGTCTATAAATTCTACGACTCGCTAAAAACTCATGATTGTACAAGGATTTTACTGATTTATGAACTGAAAGGGATGTTGTTAAAATAAAGAGCTGACGAACACTCAAAACTCCAGCGTCTTCATAGACTTTGGAGGTAGGGTATCTATATGGCTTATGCAGCATTGCTTTTAGAACTGATCGCTGAGCCCTCTCAGCTTGAATGATATACGTTTTGGCAGCACTCCCCCAGCATGTTAAGCAGTAACTTATAAGGGACTGACAAAGCGCGTAATACACACTCTTCAGTGTGCTCATACATGCAACATTACGGAGATTTCGCATTATGCCTACAACTTTTCTGACGCGTAACGACAGAGCTTGAATGTGTTTTTTGAACGTAAGGTTTTCGTCAATGTGCACGCCAAGGTATTTATAAGATTTTTCGCGTAATAACGAGTCGCAAAAACAAGAAGAATTCAAATTGCATGTTACATCGTGGATTTTAATATTTATGTTATTTGTAGGAGCAGAAGCAGCGGTTTTATAAAAACACAGGAAGGTAGTCTTTTTCGTGTTGAGTGTAAGAAGATTTTGCCGTTACCACCAAACTATTGCCCCCATACCACGGTCAACTGATGAACAAACTGAGTTCCAGGAAGAGCCGTGAAAGATTACTGCAGTGTCGTCAGCGTAACAAAGAATATCTGCATTTGCAATGCTTAAGTCATGAATATCGTTGATGTAAATAAGAAATAGCGTGGGTCCAAGAATGCTGCCCTGAGGTACTCCGAAATTCATGTACTGCTCACTACTAATTGTTTGACCTATTTTTACGTACTGTCTCCGCTCCGATAGGTAGCTAATAAACCAATCTAAGGCAACCCCTCGAACGCCCATACCTTCCAGTTTTTTAAAAAGTATAGGTATGGAGACTGTGTCGAAAGCTTTGGCCAGATCCAACAATACAAGATTGTTTATTGTCAAGATGTGTTGACACTGTGTCAGTAAGCAACGTGACTGCATCCTCTGTGCTTTTTTCTTTGCGGAACCCAAACTGTTTAGAAGAGATGAGGTTATGTGACTCTAGAAAATGAACAAGACGTTTATTGACTAGTTTTTCAAGTAATTTAGAAAATGCTCCTAGGAGTGAGATTGGTCTATAATTGTTTATGCAGTTCGTTGGTCCACTTTTATGAACAGGGTAAACCGACGCGAGCTTCCAGTCATGAGGGAAGGTTCCGCTGGATAAACTTAAATTTAAGATGTATGTTAGTGGTATCACAATTTCATTCTTGACGTGTTTTAAAAGTGTGTTGCTAATGCCGTCCATACCCGGTGCTTTGTTATTTTTCAAACCCATAATTAGCTTTTTCACCTCTTCATGATTGGCAGGTGACATAAACAATGAGTTTACTGGAGAGTTTCTAACTGTGACTGATTTAACAAGATCCGGTTGAGACTTGCTCATGGTTGTTAGAATTTGATCAGCTAGCTTTTGTCCAACTGTAGAGAAATGGGTATTGATGAAATCTACAGATTCTTGGGCGTTCAAGCAGCCGTCCAATGATAGTAATTCGTTCTGCTCTTTGTTACTGGTGGCCAAGTTACAGATATTTTTAATAGTTTGCCATAGTTTTCTCGGATTGCTTTTATTTTCTTTTAATTCTTTGTTTTGATGTTCTGTTTTAATTTTACGCAGTAGGTCTATAAAGAAATTTTGGTAACGCGTATAAATCTTTTGAAGCAATTCGTTTGTCGGCTCCATTCTAGCTTGCAAGTGCAAACTGTCACGATGACGCATACATCGCATTAATCCAGGTGTGATCCATGGTTTTAAATTATACCCATTTTTATTTTTAGTATATATAAATGACCTTCCTTATATGGTAGAGAGGATTTCAAACATTGTCTTATTCGCTGACGACACATCTTTAATATTTAAAGTAAATCGTAAGGATAAAGACCTAGTTACTGCCAATAATGTTTTAAAGTTAATATCAAGTTGGTTTTCTGCTAACAATCTCTTACTAAATGCAGGAAAAACAAAATGCATTCGGTTTGCATTACCTAATGTACCAAATATAAATTCATGTATTAAATTAAACGGAGAATTACTAGATTCAGTCTCTTCAACTGTATTTTTAGGAATAACTCTAGACAGTAAATTGCAATGGGGTCCTCAAATAGAAAGGTTATCCGTTAAATTAAGTGCTGCAGCTTTTGCAGTCCGGAAAATAAAACGTCTAACAGATGTTTCAACGGCTAGGTTGGTATATTTCGCATACTTCCACAGTATTATGTCTTACGGCATTCTATTGTGGGGATCAGCTGCTGATATAAATACTATATTTATTTTACAAAAAAGAGCAGTCCGAGCTATATACGACCTACGTAGTCGGGATTCTTTACGATCAGTATTCAAGGATAGTAATATATTAACTGTGCCGTCTGAATACATCTATCAAAATATCATGTACGTTCGTAAAAATATAAGCAATTTCTATAAAAATAGTGATATTCACAACATTAATACAAGAAACAGAAACAAACTTACAGTACCCTCGTTTAGAGTAGTAAGATCTAAAAAGTCTTTTATGGGTAACTGTGTAAAATTTTATAACAAAATCCCCAATAACGTAATTGATTTGCCCAATAAAATGTTTAAGACTCATATTAAACGTCATCTTATGGACAGGGGCTATTATAATGTTCAACAATATCTAGAGGATAGGGATGTCTGGCATTCGGTTCCTTCCTGCACACTGCGACCTGGCGCCCTGTAGCTTACACCATGTTAGTGTATACAAATAGTATAACAAAATAAAATAAAAACTATATTCATATAATATTAATAAATGACATGTTGTTATATACACTTAAAAAATAATAAACTATGACGACCGATCGCGTATAAAATAAAATAATAAATTGGCAATGTAATTTGTGACAGGTCATCTAGAAATAATGAACCGGACCAAAAACAAGCCCGCTGAGATTGATTTGCTGGATTCTCTCAGGACTGGGTCGCGCCGCGTAGTATCCAGCGGTAATGTAAGCCCGCTGAGTTTGTTTCGCCGGGTCTTCTCAGGCGGGGTCGCGTTTGGATCCGGTGGTAGCTTTTAAAACAAGCGACGTCTCGGAAATACCCATGGTCCATATCAAACCCATTTAAATATATATATATTTGACCGGTATTACCTTGAATAATATTAATTCATAATATAAAAATAAAAAATAATGAATAATAAATAAATAATAATAATGTTAAATAACATATGAATAATTAATTGCTAGTGTATTGATGATGCTATGTATGTTATGTATACATAAGCTGATATGCTTTTCTTAAAATTTCTTTACTTTTTTTAATGTTCTGACTTGTCATAAGAGCTATGTAATTGCCTACTTGATCAATAAACGATTTCATTTCATTTCATTTCATTTCACTTTGTTCTACTAACTTTTAGTTGGCGAGTATGTTTGTTTACTGTGTCTGAAAAAAGTCTCGTAACAAAACTTCACAAGCCGAGTTAACTTCATTGCAATTGTTAACAATAGACCAATTAATATTTGCAAGATCGTTTTTGATGGCATCCAAATCTCTTTTTACTATCAATCGATTTGGCCTCAGAGGTTTAGGCTTATTTAGGCTAATTCCTAAAGTGACTGGATAGTGATCAGTTATGTCAAATTGACATACAGTGGCAAGCGCTGTTTCATAATTATATATATTTTTGACATAGATGTGGTCAAGGCATGAAGAGTATCTAGTCGGTTGTGTTATAGCCGGAAAAAGTCCATGCTCAGCCATAAAACATTGGTATTCTAGGCTCTGCAGGTTGTCCGAGGTATTCATTATGTCCACATTTATGTCGCCAACCAGTAAAAATGGTAAGTCATTAAGTATACTTATGTGACTATCAAGTGAAAGTAAAAAACTATCCATGTTCCTGAAAGATGGCGGGCGATACACCCCTAAGATATTTATAACCTTAGGAATATAAATAGCTAAACAATTGGCCTCATTAATGTTTGGCTCCAAGACCGTGCCACTCCAGACATCTCGGAGGTATACAACCACACCGCTGTTTTGGTTGATGTATATATTCGTTTTAAATGAGTTATACCCAGGAATTTGAGGAATAATAACAGAATCGCATAGCCAGCACTCTGTTAAAATTAAAATATCAACAGGTGTGTTCAAACGCTTTAAAGCTATAAGTAGAGTATCAAAATTTTTATGGATGCTTCTAATGTTTAAAGAAAGTAGTTTAAAATTATGATCCGATGTGAACAATTCATTGCATTTACTCGTATTGGTCATAACCTGACACTCAATGTTGAATGAGTCTAGTTCTGTTTCTATGTTATTAGTAAAAAGCATTTTATATTAAAACGCCTCAAAAGTTGTCGAAGCACAGAATTGAAGGGTGCGATTTATATCTAAATATATACTATTTAACATGTAGATTAAGGATATGACTGTTTTACTATAACACACATAAGCAAAACAAAGTAATGACAGTGTAATAATGGCATGCTTAATATATAATGTAATAATGTAGTAATTAATATATAGATACGAGTAGGATATTTTTAAAATCGTGGGATAATTTGCTTTATAAATGACATACTGTTTCAACACAAGGAGTGATAAAACCGTTTTAACTAACATAATATATGTTTGAGACTTATCAAAAACACAGTATAAACAACAAGAATTATAAACAATAAGTAACCTAAATTCAAAATTGTAGGTGGTTTTATACAGAATAATACAGTGGCCCATAAATGTTAAAGAATACATACACGTGACGTTACAGTTAATACATCTACTCGCAACCAGCAGTAGGGACAGTAGGGAGCAGACGCTCAAGTGCATTGTGAGACTGTATGAGAAGAGCCGACTTTCCCTCCCGCTGTCTGACGTATATAGCGCCTCCACTGCACCAACAAAAAGCGTAACCAAGCTGTTTGGCTCTAATTCTAGTATCACGAAATAATATTCGGTTTTCTTTGGTTAACCTTTCGTTGAAAAATACTTTCCTAGTAGTACCTGAAACTTCAAGGTCACGGCTGTTGATATTCTTCCTAGTCTTGGCAGCTTTAAGAAATTGGTCGCGCTTTGAGCGACGCAACAGTCTAACCACAACCGGTCGAGGTAAATTGGCTCCATCCTCTGGAAGAGCGGTGCGTACTGGTGGCCGTCGTGGTCTAACTCGTGTAACCCAATCAATTTCTTTGTCTTCTAATTCTACTCCTAATTTTTTGGCCGCTACAAGTGCAATGTGATGCAAGTTTTCACTCACGTTTTCGGGGATTCCGATTATCTCAACTTCGTTCTTCAGATTTAACTGCTCTTGCATTCGTAAGTCATTTCGTAGCTGTAAGACTGTATTTTGTAAAACCTGAACTTCATCGTCGCGTTTTTCCAAGTACTTTAGCCGTTCATCAACGACTACAAGTTTATTTACCATATCGTCCATTCTCTCATTTGTGAAGGAAAGTGATTGCATCAAATCGTCCAACTTTGACTTGACAGAGGACAGCTCATGGGTTAGTAACCGAAATTGTTCGGTAAGCTGGCCTAATTCCGCCACTTTTGAATCAGATTTCTTCCGGATACTTACATTTTCGATGCCAAACTGACCAGGCGATATAGTAGCATTATCTTTCTTTTGTGAACCACAGCACTCGGGGCACTTCCAAATCTTTTTCCGCTCGGCACTTAGAGTAGAGATATTCACGCATAACTGGCAGAAGGTTTTCTCACAGGTTGTCGAAATACATCTAACAACGGATACATTTTTAGTTATCTTCTTGCACCCAGCACAATTCATTTTTGCAATATTATCTATTCGCAACTTTATATTACAGTAGTCTCTCAGAGGCAACAATTATTAATAATTCACAGGTGTCCGTTCTGCAGTGTTAGTATTTACCAAATTCCTAGCGATGACGCGCTACGCACTTGCTTTAGGTAGGTGCACGCAATTCTCGCGGTTAGGTCAGGTGCGTAACCGTGAAGTTGCTGTACACGGTGGCCAAGAGACTACCCCAAAATGAGGTGCACAAAAAATAACCTAAAATTGTTGAATTGAGAAAAAATCTATAATTCCTCTTTTAAAACAATATTTCGTTAGTCCAACACTATATAAACGTGTGTTATTTGAGTATATAGGGATACACAAAACTTTTATTGCACAAATCACTATTTAAACTATTGATTTTATTAATTAACTGCGGAGCTACTAAGCACGGTGTTGACTATCTCTGTCTCGATCGATGTATCGTGAATATACGCTGTCTTGACCAATAAGCCGATATTATGTGTAGCCAATTGTAATATAACTATTGCAAAATGTATTCAATAGGACATTCAAAATTCATAAACTCGTAATGACCTTAATACAGAGGCGCTACGACTGGCGCCAACATTCAACGACCCACGCTAGACCCTGGCCTGTCAGAATGAATGAATTCATAATCATGCCCTATAAATATCACACCATATTAAACCAAGGTGTATCCTAATAAATTGACGGCCTCCGTGGAGCAGTGGCAGTGAAACGTGAGGCCGTGGGCTCGATCCGCACCGAGGCAAATGTGACAGACATTTGTGTCCGGGGTCTGGGTGTTGTGAGACCGAATGTCCCTGATACCCACAACACAAGACTCGTATCTTAGTGTGGGATCGGGGCTATGTGTGTGACTGTTAGGTGTTATTTATGTATTTTAATTGACAGCCTCCGTGGAGCAGCGGGCGTGTAGCCGGCAGTGAAACGTGAGGCCGTGAGATCGATTCCCGCACCGAGACAAAGTGTGACAGACAGGTTTTTTCATGTCTGAGTGTTGTGGGACCGTAGTCCCTCGTAGTCCTTGAGACCAACAATACAGGTTTAAGCTAGTGTGGGGTCAAGACTATATGTGTGTGACCGTTGGGTGTGTTTATTGAATATAGGTAGTGATTATCCAATACGTAAATCGACTACCCAATTTTGAAGATCAATATCACAATGAAACTAAACGTCTCACCCATGTCACCTTTACGGTTGAATATTAAAAACCTTTACATACCTAAAAGACATAAACTTTAGTACCTAATTACCGCCATATATTTAATGTCGTCGCGTAACGCGTGTTTTAATACAGCGCCATCTGTTGTATGAATTTGGAAGAAGTAATTCGAAGGGTGCGTTAACCCGTTTGGTACAGGTTATTGTCAACTCTTGTAATTAGGACGATGCGACACGACCTTGGATTTGGGCGGTGCAAAATTATCTGTTGCATACAATTTAATGGTAAATACAAAATGAACTCAGGCAATGACAATGGAATAAATTGAAATTACATAAACTATATATGTCTATGACCATCGGAGTATTTATTTTTATCCTGGCACGGCAAAGTGACCACACTGCACGTGATGGCAAGTGCAGTGCCGTTCAGTTAAAGTATTAAGTAGCGAGAGACAATCTATTCCTCGCTACTCAACACAATCATGCCGGCCTGCTGTGTAGCTTCTTCACACTACGCCTAAAGGACCGACGGCTTTGCGAATGCTTGTCAGCCCATTTTGAAAAAAAAGGTATATACTTTACGTCTGTCATCCTGCTCGGTAGGAAGTGCGGGTTAGACTGAATTTTATAAATGTTATGCATTTTATCAGAAAATATAAAACCCAATGGTTTCTTATGTTTACGCGAATATTATAATACAAGCCCTGTATTAAACATTGTCCCACTGCTGGGCACGGGCCTCCTCTACTAATGAGAGGGGTGAGGCTTTAGTCTACCACGCTGGCCTAATGCGGGTTGGTAGACTTCACATACCTTCGAAATTCTTATGAAAATTCTCAGGTATGCAGGTTTCCTCGCGATGTTTTCCTTCACCGTTAAAGCGAGCGATAATTAACATTTAATACACACATATCTTTAGAAAAGTCAGAGGTGTGTGCCACTTGGGTTTCGAACATACGACTTTCGTCTTGACAGTCCGTACCGCAACCAACTAGGCTATCGCTGCTATCGAATATTATACATTGAAATAAAACGAAATTTACAAAAGAACACCGATTCCTGCCTTGGATGATTCGCGAGGCTATTGAATTTAAAAAACATCCAAATTTCAATAGAGAAGATGGTTGGAAGCCCGCACCAGCCTGGGATCCAAGTCTACATTTAATTAAATCGGAACCCAAAAGACCAACCGCCAGACCTCAAGACATAGTGAGCTCCTTCTGCGTAGATCGGACTACAAAAAATTAAGATTAACTATATGGAAGGTAGAAACATTGTACTCTACTTTCGTGACGACATACAACTCAGTCTCCCCCGTGACCATGAAGGCTGTAAAGCTGTAAACGTCGGGTTAAATAACTAAATTAAATGCGATAGAATCCGTAAATTTCGTTTTAGTTCAAAGTATAAAACCTCAATGTCTGTTAATGATTTTATTATCTTTGACAAAATAACTTCAAATGAATAAACTACGTTTGAATTTCGAACACTAAACCACTATTATTACCACTAGTAATAATAAAAGCTCAATTTTATTTCATCTAACATAAAATAAACAAGGTGATGTCTGTTTATTACTCCACAATCATGAGCCTACGCCTCTTTTCCTTTGAGAATGCCTTTCGTTATTCACAATGGGTAATAATGAGCAAATCATTGCGAAGTTTCACACTAGCCAACGAAGTTATTTTTCCTAAAGCTTACTTCACACTTAACAAATATTTCTAAGACGATAAAACATAATTTAAACTAAGTATAAATATTTGTATACTAGTATATGTAAAAAGAAGTTGAAGTGTTAAGTATGTTTGCCTATTCAACTTAATTTAATGAAAAAATAAATATGATTGCTATTTCTGCGAGTATCAATAAAAAATATAAAGTTCTACTCATCTAATGTTTTCTAAAGTTTTGTATTAATCAAGTAGTTTTGACCAGCACATTAGACAGATTACAAACATACACGCTTTTAATTATTATAAAATATCTATAAATCAATCAAACTATCGTAGAAAAGATGAGGAGTGCTAGATTAGCTTGGTATGGGCATGTGATGAGGAGGGATGACAGGCATGTGACAAGACTGTCAATATAAATGTGGATGGACGAAAGAGTCATGGGAGACTAAAAAAGAGATGGATGGATTGCGTGAATGAGGACACGCGCATGAAAGAAATGAATACAGATTTGATGGATGATAGGGCTGCGAGGAGAGTTCAAAATATTTGTGCCGACCCCACTTACGGATAAGGGCAGGTAGATGAATTTAAATCCTCTATAAATACAGCCCAACAGTCACACATAGTCCTGACCACACACTAAGTCAAACCTGAATCAGAACTACGATTGACTACGGTCTCACAACACCAGGATCCGAAACAAATATTCGTGGATCACACAAACTCAGAATATATTCATTTGACTTGTAATTCTTTGAATAATATTATATATAATACAACATGGTTTCTTATGTTTACGCGAATATTATACATTGTAATAAAACGAAATTTACGGATTCTATCGCGGTTTATTTTACTTTTTTAACCCGACGTTTCGAAGGCTTTACAGTCTTCATGGTCATTCATTGTGAGCCTTTCTGCGTAGATCGGACTACAACAAAATAAAAATTAAATATCAACTATATGGAGGGTGGAAACATTGCACTATACTTTCGTGACGACATACAACTCAGTTTCAGTTAAAAAAGTAAAATAAACCGCGATAGAATCCGTAAATTTCGTTTTATTACATATAATACAACCTTAAAAAATATTATAAATATAAAAAAAATTGCTAGTGTATTGATGATGCTATTGTATGGTATGTATAAATCAGCTGATATGCTTTAAATTTTTATGTACTGACTTGTCATAAGAGCTATGTAATTGCCTACATGATCAATAAACGATTTCATTTCATTTCACACAAACATTTGTGCATCACACACACATCTGTGCAGGGATCGCACCCGCAGCATCAAAAATCACAAATCAAACCATAAAAAATCCAATCACGAATCATTTAATTAACAATATCCATAGCCTGCATTGATGTGCCGATATAATTGGAGTTCTAACAATTGTAATTTATTCGCACTGCAATAAATAAGACTCGGTACTAAAATATCAATAGGGCGGTAAATCAGCTGTCTATGACAATGGCTACATATCTTTTGACACTATGCGATGATTGCATCGAGTTAGCGTTTTGTCTATGCGTTTATTAGTTGTTATGTATGTACGGTGTTTGGGTATAGGAATGTCGTTTGACATCGTATTTTACACAGCCTATAAAATACGATGTCATGATTTTACAGCCTGTGTAAAATATTTATTCAAGAAGGAAACTGTCAAAACATACTTTCTTAGTTCTTATTTTGACAGCCTCCGTAGCGCAGCGGGCGATTAGCCGGTTGCGAAACGAGAGGTCGTGGGTTCGATTCCCGCATCGAGACAAATATTTACATACATATACACTCACGCCCGCATCCCATGGGGGTAGGCAGAGACTATTGACTGCCACAAGCTACGATCCTGGCACACTTCTTTCGCCTCTTCCACATTCATACATCTTCTCATACATTTTCGACGGTTGGAGGTACTCCTGATTTGCCCTTTTAGGAGAAGATCGTTTATTTTATTGGAATAAGTTCTCCTCGGGCGCCCTCTACCCACTTTGACTCTCTTTGTGTGACAGATAAATATTTGTTTCGAGTCTGGGTGTTGTGGGACCGTAGTCCCTGGTAGTTGCTCATACCCACGATACAGGTTTATACAATTGTCAGTTGCTAAAATAATATAAAGATCAGTCTACAAATATAATTGTAAGATGTTTCACATGCAATGAAACCGAGAAATATGTCCTTTAAGAGTATTGTGAAGAAGCTACTCAGTAAGCCAGGATAGTTGTCTCACGCTATCTGATACTCTACCTGGACGGCCTGCGGTTACCATCAGGTTCGGTGAGGTCACTTTGCCGTGCCAGGATAAAGATAAAAGAATTCTCTTTTAAGAGGGCAAACAATATGGTAGCTGGTAGCGGATAGCGACCACCGTACACAGGGTGTAAAACCCGCCATAGTGGCACACGCAAGTGTGTTGCGTTCCGGGATCAGCCAGTGTACATCCGGTTTTTCTCGGGGGTCTAGAGTTGGGGTACAATGTTTGGCCATTTTGCGGCCTTCTGAGTACCTACTCTGACAATAGACCCTCGAGCGCTTCTTCACCTTTTTGCCCATGGCGTTGTGTGAAGAAGCAGGCCGGCATGATTGTGTTGAGTAGTGGGGGATAGATCGTCTCTCGCTACTCGATACTCTAATAGGACCGCACTGCGCTTACCATCAGGTGCAGTGCGGTCACTTTGCCGTGCCAGGATAAAATGAAATAAAAAATATTTGAGACGCTCTTATCTTTAAATTTGTGTTGATCTCTAAAGCAGTAGTTACAAAACAGGAGCAAAATAGCGTTTTAAATTTCGGTTGTAAGCCTGTAAAAAATGCTATAGTGTTTAATAATATTATTCAACTGACTGCTAATGGCATTGAATGTACCAAAGTATATTTGTAAGCATAAATAAAATTCACTCAAGCATGCATGAAATTAACAACAACTGGCAGTTCATAGCGAATACCATATATACATATGTTTTTTGTGCAACGGAAATGCCGAAACACAATCAAATATAAATCTATGAATTAGTATTTGATACTTGTTTTTTAACCGACTTCAAAAAAGGAGGAGGTTAACAATTCGTCGGAATCTTATTTTTTTTGTATGTTACCCGATTACTCGAAGACGCCTGGACCGATTCGAGAAATTCTTTGTTTAAAAGGGTATACTTTCCAGGTGGTCCCATTGGCACCAAGTCAGGATCTGATGATGGGATCTCCGAAAAATCAAGGGCAACCCTCAAATTTTATAGTAACGCATAATTTGTTTCTTATTGAAGTCGGTGTACTTTTTATGAATAAAAAACTTTTTACTTTTACCTAAAAGGTGAGGGAAGTACGTTTCATAACCTAATTAAATAATAATCAAGCCTTCCCCCGCGGCTTCACCCACTTGAAAATCTTTTGGGATAAAAGTACTCTATATCTGACCCCAAAATTCAAACTCTTCAATAGCAAGCTGTGTTTATCTTAATTAAGTTATACAATTTGATTTTGTAATTTTTTTTATATAAATAACACCCAACAGTCACACACATAGCCCCGACCTCTCACTAAGATACGAGTCTTGTGTTGTGGGTATCAAGGACTACGAGAGACTTTCGGTCTCACAACACCCAGACCACGGACACAAATATCTGTCTGTCACACAAACATTTGTCCCGGTGTGGGAATCGAACCCACGGCCTCTCGTTTTACATCCGGCTACTCGCCAACTGCGCCACGGAGGCTGTCAATGTCAATTATATAGATACTATATAATTGCATGTATTATAACATGTTATTGTAAAAAAATAAATATGTTATTATAACAGCTGTTGATGAACTAATAAATAAATAAATTCTCATACCAAAATTTAAATAGTAGAGAGCGTAGCGAAGTAGAGTAGCTCACTTCATAATAAGGTATGGTTATGAAAGTTTTTAATTTTGTTTGCTAGTTTTAGTTCTGATATGCTTAATCTAAATATTAAGCTATAAAAACTCTGCCTACTTAGATTTACATACTTGATCAATGAGATTTTATTTTGAGAAAATAAAAATTCACACCTCTATTAAACCTAGATAGAATACTATCAGTAGGCCTACTCTTGAAATCAATTCCAATCTCGAACTCGAAACAGTTTCAATTACAATTTAGAAGATATTGGAATTCGTAACTCAGTCAAATAAATGAAATAGAATATTTACGAACTAGCGATCGTAAATACTCTATTTCATTTAGTTACTACAAATTCCGCCATATTCAGTAGAATCGTGCGCTGGTGTTGCGTTCAAGAGTGCCAATTGTACCGTTTTCGAACCAATCTCCCTCTGGTATTAGGAACGGGTCGGGTTGCCATTGTGGCAAATTTTTTAGCTCTTGTCCTGCTATAACAGAACATACGGTTTTTTATCTCTGTTGCGATTTTCAAGTGGTCTCACCCTAATAGATATCATAATAAACAATAAATTCTCCTCACAGTCACACACATAGCCCTGATCTCACATTTAGTCAAAACTGTATTGGAAGTATCCCGAACTAAGATTGTTTGCATTTCCGAAGCACCAGTAAACTTTAACATTATTAGGCCATGAAAAAGTGCCCTAGTGGCCTAATTTACTACATAAATACATTGCTTTATAGTGGTAGAGCCACGCTGTAGACATATTTGTCTACAGCATGAATGGGCCGGCTTGACCGGAGTAGTACCACTGTCTCACAGAAAACCAACGTAAAGTGTCAGTTTACTGTCGCGTTTCGTATGGTATGTGAGATATCCGGAGGCCCAGATTCCCCCTTCCCTTCCCTTATCCCTATTCCTATCCTTTAAGGCCGACAGCGCATACTTGATACTTTCGGTATTGTAGATGTTCATGGGCGGTGGAAATCACTTAACATCAGGTGACCCACTGGCTCGTTTGTCGGACTATGCAATAAAAAAAATGATTTGACTTGATTACGAGGGACGGTCCCACAACATCGAGGACGGGCACAATTTTTTGTGGATTACAAAAGTTATATCTCGGGGATCAAACTGGTAGGATCTCGTTTCATAGTCCGCTATTCGCCCGCTACACCACGGAGGCTGTCAATCTAAATAATTGAACCGGTTTTTCGATATTAATACCTGTCAATCCAAATTATGTTAACGCTTATTTATTTCTACAATGTGGCAACATTTAGTTTACAAAGTATAACTTTTATTACGTTCTGTGTTACGAGGTAAAACTTTTTATGTATACCCTTGTTACCTGTATCAAAGGCAATCGTTTAATATGTCACAAACAAAAATGGGTTGTATTCTGTAACGTAATGTAGTTTGTACGAAGTTTCGTTGTTTGTATAAATTTTCCAACGATATGAGATTGTCTAGAGTTAATGAGGATGCTCTCTTTTTCATATTTTTAAACGTTATTACTGTGCCCTACTATTGCAGAAGTCTATGGGGGGCGGTGACTACTTACCATCAGGTGGCCCGTCTGCTCGTCTGCCTATCGAGGCACTAAAAAAATAGTTTATCTCGTTACATAACTCTCGTTAACCAGGAAAAAATACTATTATGATCAGATGATGATGATAGATATTGACTAAAGAGGTTCAATTTTATATTCTTTATTTGTGTCAAGATTTATTTTTAATGTTGATATTATTTGTGTATAGCAGCGATAGCCTAGTTGGTTGCGGTACGGACTGTCAAGACGAAAGTCGTAGGTTCGAAACCCAAGTGGCATACACCTCTGACTTTTCTAAAGTTATGTGTGTATTAAAATGTTAATTATCGCTTGCTTTAACGGTGAAGGAAAACATCGTGAGGAAACCTGCATATCTGAGAATTTTTCAAAGGTATGAGAAGTCTGCCAACCTGCATTAGGCCAGCGTGGTGGACTAAGGCCTAACCCCTCTCATTAGTAGAGGAGGCCTGTGCCCAGCAGTGGGACAATGTTTAATACAGGGCTAGTATTATTATTATTATTTGTGTAAAATATGCGTGGGCATTAAAAACGTTATCGAGAATTCTTGCAATTTATTAACTATTTATCTTAATTACCAATACTAGATCAATTTCTTTTATCATTTGGTCTTGATTTGAAATCGAGTCTTTTGTTTATTAGTATTTTTGATGCTCTACTGAGACAAAAAGAAAAAAATTCAATTATGGTTTCAACAATCCACTTTCATTAAGGCTTTAAAAAAACAGACGCTTTGAAGGCCGAACTAAAAAGTTGAAAATAATGTTTAAATAATATGAAGAGCTCTTTTAGTAGCGGTATAACATCGCTGGTAATAATACTACTGGTATAATTACTTTTTAGTTCGTCTAGATATAAGACTGTGTTTTTTTAGTTATTTAAACTACATTTTTAACAAAAAAGGTCGTGATATGAGAATGTTAACTGGTGGTATGATATTAATATCCGCCCGGACAGCGACCACCGTACACAGGGTGTAAAACCCGCCCAGTGGCACACGCAAGTGTGTCGCGTTCCGGGATCAGCCAGTGCACATCCGGTTTTGTCGGGGGTCTAGAGTTGGGGTGCGAAGTTTGGGCGTTTTGCGGCCTTCTGAGTGCTCTGACTAGACCCGCGACCGCTTCTTCACCTTCTTGTCCATGGCGTAGTGTGAAGAAGCAGGCCGGCATGATTGTGTTGAGTAGCGGGGGATAGATCGTCTCTAGCTACTCGACAGTCTAATTGGATGTTGTCGTGCCAGAATATAAAAAAAAATTTAGCCGTTAGCATTTTTACTAAATCTGAGCTTAGTTATTCACGACATAAATTGATTGACTGCTGGGTGTATTTATTATTCATAACTATTCGTCACAATACAATGTTAAAGAAATAAATTCAATCCAACGATATCACAAAACAGTCAAGTTGAACTAGCAGTAGATGCGTTTTGAAACGTCATAAAACACTGCACTAGATACTGACCTTTATTATAAGAAAATAGAGTTGAAATTTACTAGTTCATTGTAACAAAAGGGAATTGAAGGCGTATTTTACATAGCGACAAATTTGAATATTTGCTACCAGTCGATATTTCAATAGATTTGCAATCGTCTTCAATAAACGTTTCGTAATAGGATCCGTATCGGCAATTGCATTGTAGCTGCGTGGTGATCTATTGTCGAAATACTGCGAGGCGACGCCTTGGCGCCTGGGGGTATTTGACATACGAGGTACATACAGGTAGTTTCAATATAACCATTACATTAACTTGTCTTTTGTCGGGGGTCTACAGTTGGGGTATGATGTTTGGTCGTTTTGCGGCCTTCTCAGTACTCTGGCACTAGACCCTCGACCGCTTCTTCACCTTCTTGCGTATGGCGTAGTGTGAAGAAGCAGGCCAGAAGGGTTACTCTTGACACTCGATTCCAATTTCAATTTGGGATTGGGTTCGAAAACTGTACAATTGGCACTCTTGACGCAACACCAGCGCACGATTTTACTGATTACGGCGGAATTTTTAGTAACTAAATGAAATAGAGTATTTACGATCGCTAATTCGTAAATATTCTATTTCATTTAGTTGAGTGAGTTAGAGTTCCAATATCTTCTAGATTGGAATTGAAACTGTATCGAGTTCTATATTGGAATTGATTTCAAGAGTAGGCCTACAGATACTCTCGCTACTTGATACTCTAATTGTACAGCACTGCGCTGGGTTTTACACCCTGTGTACGGTGGTCGCTATCCGGGCGGATACGAATATCCTACCACCAGCTACTACTAGTACAACAACTACAACTAGTAATATTTGGAAGCCTGTCCACACCCTCGGGGATACAGATGCATACTTATTTATTAAAAGATGAATAAATCTTCAATTTCCCTAATAATGCGTGTGTTTATACAAAATATAACTTTAATAAAGATATATAAGAATGATGTGGTGACTAAGATAGAAAGAGGTATGCTGAGATGGTTTGGCCATAAGGAGATGGATGAAAGGCGATTTACGAAAGCTATTTATCGTGCAAATATGACTGGAAGAGTGGGTAGAGGGCGCCCAAGGAGAACGTTTACGAATCAGATAAACGATCTTCTCCTAAAAGGGCAAATCAGAAGTACCTCCAACCGTCGTAAATGTATGAGAAGATGTATGAATGTAGAAGATGCGAAAGAAGTGTGTCAGGATCGTAGCTTGTGGCACTCAATAGTCTCTGCCTACCCCCATGTGATACGGGCGTGAGTGTATATGTATGTATGTATATGTAAAGACATATAATACTAGCCCTATATAACCATTATAGCCAACTGGGCACTAGCCTCCTCTACGAATGAGGGCTTAAGCCTTAGTCCACCACGTTGGCCTAATGCGTGTTGGTATAATAAAGATATAACAGAAATGTAAAACAGCTGTTAAATCTAAGGATGCCAAGTATGACAGTACGTAGAACCAGACACCTTGATGTGAACGATAAGGCGCCCTTCCGTTGATCAAAGTCATTCTGAATGCAGTCGAGCCACAATCTGAAGGCTAATCGTATTTAATTGACACCGCGAGTGAATATTAAAGGAACGCAGATTAGATTAAAAAGTAAGTAAAAATTATATTCATGTGTGTTCATATTTTTTTTTATTCTTTATTATTTTAAAAGGGGTTTTGTCACATTTGACAATGTCACCTCCGTAAATCATTGTAACATATTATTGATTACATACATTGTTAACAAAAGTAGTAATGCCATCAGTATTTAAAAAAATATCATTATCAATATTAGCACGAGTCGTCTCTCGAAGAAATATATAACTTGATCATATTTATCGCTATATCAGAATTTGGTGAAGCAAGGATGCTGTTACAAACACCATGGGTGTTCATATAAAAACGCGTTGTACCTTTACCAACTTTTTATTTTCAAAATACAAATTGATGTTGTATGCCAAATACATTATTGACAGCCTCCGTGGCGCAGTGGGCGAGTAGCCGGCTGTGAAACAAGGTGCCGTGGGTTCAATTCCCGTACCGTGAGAAATGTTTGCGTGACAGAAAGATATTTGTTTCGGGTCTGGGTGTTGTGGGATCATGGTCTATCTTAGTTTTCGATACCCGTACAGGTTTAACCTAGTATTGTGTAGGACTATGTGACTGTGGGGTGTGATAAAAAAATGTGAAAATCTTAATGCCAAGATAATATATATCTAACAAATCATTTAAATACCATTTATTCATTATTCCACTTAACTCATTCTTTAACTTTATAGTTATTACTTCTTTCTCGGTATTTGCCGTCCAGAAGTTAATAACCATTTTTTTTCAAAAATAAACTTATAAGAAATTAATAATCATAAAAAGGATATTATATCCGTCACCCGACATATACCTAGTCAGGTCATAAATTCTGTCACATGTTTAATATAAAATTATTGAAACAAGTTTATTCATTATGTAATCATTTATATACCAAAATGAACTTAACAAAACATAGATTCTTATGACACTAAAGTTTATTCAAAATGACCTCCGTGATTTTGAATACAGGCCTTCAATCTGCGCGGCCAGTTGTCTATCGCAGCACGAACGAGGTCCATGTCAATATCGGCGGCTGCCTTAATCAAGGATGTCTTGAGTGACTCCAAATTGGGATGAGGCTTTGAGCACGCCTTTTCCTCCAAGTGTTGCCATATCTTGTAATCTAACGGATTCAAATCTGGACTGGAGGAGGGCCAGTCTTCGTGCCGGATGAAGTCGATTTCACGCGCCGCCAGCCAGTCTTGTGTGCTCTTCGCTCTATGAGCAGGCGCCGAATCTTGTTGGAATACCCAGTGCCTGTTATTGAACATAGTATGAGAAACAGGTTCCACAAGGTTCGTCAGGACTGTATTTTGATACACAACTGCATTCGTTTTTACACCTTTCTCACAAAAATGTACCTCTGTTAAGCCCCAATAAGAAACTCCCAACCATACCATGAGCGAGGATGGAAAATGACCTCGTTGGACAAGCGGAATACGGTTGCTCGCTTCTTCACTACTGTGTGCGTACACCTTATCATTTTGTTTGTTGTAGCTCTCTTTACGGTAAAAATTTTTTCATCTGAAAAAAGAATTTCCCGATATTTTTTTCCCGCGTACCGCTTCAACAAAGCGCGGCATCTCTTCAGTATCAGGTCCATTAGACGAGCATTCAAACGATGTCCTGTTTTTTTTCGATATGCCCGAAGCCCTAAGTCTTCATTTAACACCCTTTTCACCGTGGTTCTGCTTAAGCCCATCTGAAGGGCCAACAGTTTCTGCTTACGTTTGGGATTTCTTTGAATTCGCGCCTTCACAGCTTTTATCACTGCTGGAGTCCTAACAGACCGAGGGCGACCACTTCTTGACATGTCATCTACACTAGAGTCTTCATTGTATCGTTTGATGGTACGATAAACGAATCTTTTGGTTATATTAAAAATTTTCAGTATGTCAAAAATTTGAATTGGCGCGTAACCGCAACGATGCAACGCAATTACTGCAACATGGTCTTCTTTAAGCGTCCACTCCATATTTAAAAATGAGTAAAATTCTAAAAAGTATACATTTTTATTTTCATGAAAAATTTGAAATTCGAATTCAATAAACTTTTTTGTGGCCAGCATTCTAAAATAAAAGTTTTTACTGTGTGACAATACTTATGACCTGACTGTGTATTCTCTATAACCAACAAATCTAACCATTCTCACAATATTTTACTATTACTCAAGCAATAACTTTGTGTTCAACACAGTACAAGGCTGCCCACTCACTTTATACTTATGTGTTTCGGACCCATATTTTAGAATGTCGTATGCGAACGTTGCTTTACTGTAGCTCATGAGATTTTTCTCAAAAGTTGAGTTTTTTTCACAAAAGTTGAGTTTTTTTCACAATAGTTGAGTTATTTTTTGCAAAAAGTTGAGTTTATTTCACAAACAGTTACTGCAGTATAACTAAACGCACCTGACAGATGTCACTTGACACTGTCAGGTTTTCCCGCTCTTGTGCAACGGACGGCGACGTAGAATAATAATAGGCTTTGATATAATTGTATTTTAGGAATAAGATAAGAAATTAATAAAGATATAAAACAGTACAGTTACGATAGGTTAACGAAGACGCTACAACAACGTTGGAACGTCACGACGGTGTATAGAACTAAACTTACTCACGTAACCGCTAGAGGCGCTGTATATTTTGTCATACAAATACGTACTTCCTAGCGAATAAACATGAGAAAAACTCATGATTAATTGATGTAATGCTAAATTCTGTACGTCAGAGGTATATTATAGTAACTGCTTTATTTTTAACCGACTTCAAAAAGGAGGAGGTTCTCAATGGGACGGTTTTTTTATGTATGTTCGCCGATTACTCGAAGACACCTGGACCGATTCGAGAAATTCTTTTTTTGGTTACAAGGGTATACTTCCCAGGTGGTCCCATTAGCACCAAGTTAGGATATGATGATGGGATCTCAGAAAAATCGAGGGCAACAATAATTTTATAGGGACGCATAATTTGTGTTATATTGAAGTCAGTATACTTTTTATGAATTAAAAAACTTTTACTTATCAAAATCTTATTTTTAGCATCAATGAAATCACAAAACCAAGGTGTCTATAATAGTATATATCATTAAATTCTACGATGCGAATGATTGCAATTAGTTTTAAACAACCTTCCCAATATTATATTCAAAGTTTTACGCGCTGTTTTGCATTTGGACACAGGTTAAGCGGGTCATAATTACCATAACACACGGAAAACGTGCGAAATACTATACAATAATTTTTTTTATTTATTTATTTCCACATACTTACTAAAATTAAGTTCTCTCTATATTCTTGAAGGGGTAAACAGAGAAACAAGTAGTACGCTCACTGTGTGCTAAGCTTAATTCCCTGTCATGCGATAGGAGGCGTCTTTATAAACCAGGCACAGGTCCCAATACCAAATAATATGTGTAACTTCGTAATAATATGTGTTGACAGCCTCCGTGGCACAGTTGGCGAGTAGCCGGCTGTGAAACGAGAGGCCGTGGGTTCGATTCCCACACCGGGACAAATGTTTGTGTGACAGTCAGATATTTGTGTCCGGGGTCTGGGTGTCGTGAGACCGAAAGTCTCTCGTAGTCCCTGATACCCACGACACGAGACTCGTATCTTAGTGTGGGATCGGGGCTATGTGAGTGACTGTTGGGTGTTATTTACTTATTTAACTAATAAGTGCAGGCAACCTAATTTTATTTTATCCTATCACGGCAAAGTGACCACACTGCACCTGATGGGAAGCGCAGTGCTGTCCAATTAGAGACAATCTATCCCCCGCTACTCAACACAATCATGCCGGCCTGCTTCTTCACACTACGCCATGGGCAAGAAGGTGAAGAAGCGGTCGAGGGTCTAGTGTCAAAGTACTCAGAAGGCCGCAACACGGCCAAACATTGTACCCCAACTCTAGACCCCCGACAGAAACCGGATGTACACTGGCTGATCCTGGAACGCGACACACTTGCGTGTGCCACTATGGCGGCTTTCACACCCTGTGTACTGTTTAATTTATTGTCTGTAAGAGAATTCTGCCATTGAATTCTATCTGAATCACAGACTTGAGATTTATCATCCCACGCAGTCGCTATCCACACGTATCAACATCCCGCAAATTGCCAACTGCGCTCTATAAATAGCTTCAATTAGCCTTTATTGAACAAAAAGGCGCACCATCCGTACAAAAGAAACAAAACCTCTTTACTTAACATACCAAAGGAAAAAACGAACAAGGCCGCACCTCGTTCTTGTAAACACAACGCACAAACCCTTTGCAAGTTATTGGAAATATAAAGGTGTAAAAATATTCAGAGTGCATAACACTCGACCGGAACGCATATGCGCACGGCATATGCATGCACAATATGCTATGCATACTTTCATGCATGGGAATACAGACACGTTTACGAATGATTGGTATCATGTTGTACTGTTTGAAGATAAATAAATATTTCCAACACATAGTTTGGACCCCACACTATGATATTACATACATACACTCACGCCTGTAATTCCCGAAGGGGTAGGCAGAGGTGTAACCAGTACACCCACTTTTCGCCGAATTTCGGTCCCATAATGTGATAGGGGGCGAGCCTATCGCCATACCGGTCACAAATTCCAGACTCCGGGCTAATACTGAGGAATTTCTAGATAGAAAAACCCAATATCACTTTACCCGACCCGGGGATCGAACCCGAGACCTCAGCACAGCAGTCGTAATGCTTGCGCAATTACAACTGCGCTGCCGAGGCAGTCTGCTATGATATTAAATGTTGTTATAGACAAATAGGTAGCGGCCGGGGTACTAGCGGGGTCAGGGGTGCGAAGAATCTCCGGCAAAGATCCGGCTACCACCACCGACGACTCCTGGCCCTGGCAACATATAACACGCGTACACTGCGGACCGACGAAAAGTTAACTGAACTGGAGGAAGGATTGAGCAAGTTGCGTTGGGATATCATAGGGTTATCTGAAGTCCGAAGAGAGGGGGAGGACACGATTACCCTGAAGTCCGGCAACTTGCTTTATTTCCGGGAGGGCGACCAACAGTCCCAGGGAGGTGTCGGGTTCATCGTCCACAAGTCCCTCGTAAACAACGTAGTGAAAATCGAGAGTGTGTCGGCCAGGGTGGCGTACCTTATACTCAGAGTATCCAAGAGGTACTCGTTGAAGGTCATACAGGTATACGCGCCGACTTCGGCACACTCCGACGACGAGGTGGAGGCTATGTATGAGGATATATCGAAGGCCATGCATAGCTACAAAACCTACTTCACCGTTGTTATGGGGGATTTCAACGCGAAACTGGGCAAGAGAGACGGTGAAGAGCTGAGAGTGGGGCAATTTGGAGTGGGAAGTCGGAACCACCGGGGCCAACTACTGGCTGGCTTCTTGGAGAAGGAGGGACTCTACATGATGAACTCCTTCTTCAAGAAAAGCGAGCACCGAAAGTGGACCTGGATGAGTCCCGACGGCGCAACTAAAAACGAGATTGACTTCATCATGTCGACGAAGAGGCAAATATTCAATGATGTCTCTGTGATCAATACGGTGAAAACCGGAAGTGATCACCGTCTGGTAAGAGGCACATTGAATATTTGTGTTAAGCTAGAGCGCTCTCGATTGATGAAGTCTACGCTCCGTCCAGCAGCAGCCCAAATCCAAAACCCCGAGAGCTTTCAGCTGGAACTCCAAAACCGTTTTGATGGCCTAGGTGGCGATGTGGACGAATTCAACGACGGGTTTGTGGAAGCTGTTCATAGTACTGGGTCTAAGTTCTTCAAGGCCCAAACAAACTGCGGATGGTAGAATTGTTTCATCCAAACCTGAGGTTCTGAGTGAGATAGAGTGCTTTTATGGACAGCTATACACGTCAACTAGCAGACCCGAAGTTGGTCTGGCGGAAGATCCTAGAGCTAGACTGACCCGACATTATACCGAAGACATCCCGGACATCAGCCTGTGCGAGATTAGAATGGCTCTTAAACAGCTCAAAAACAACAAGGCACCCGGTGAAGACGGAATCACAGCTGAACTCCTGAAGGCGGGTGGTAAACCGGTCCTTATGGCCCTCCAGAAGTTGTTCGACTCCGTCTTACTGGAAGGGAGAACGCCAAAGGCATGGAACAGAAGTGTGGTGGTCCTGTTCTTCAAAAAGGGTGATAACACCCTACTGAAGAACTACCGACCCATCTCACTTTTGAGCCATGTTTATAAGCTGTTTTCAAGAGTCATTACGAATCGTCTCGCACGCAGGCTAGATGACTTCCAGCCTCCCGAACAAGCCGGTTTCCGAAGAGGCTTTAGTACCGTAGACCACATTCATACGCTCCGACAGGTTATACAGAAGACTGAGGAGTATAACCTGCCCCTCTGCTTGGCGTTTGTGGACTACGAGAAAGCCTTCGATTCGATCGAAACCTGGGCTGTACTACAATCTCTCCAGCGGTGCCAAGTGGACTACCGCTATATCGAAGTGCTGAAGTGTTTGTACGAGAACGCCACTATGTCTGTCCGACTCCAGGACCGGAATTCGAAACCTATTCCGTTGCAGCGGGGAGTAAGGCAGGGAGATGTTATTTCTCCTAAACTATTTACCGCTGCACTGGAGGATGTTTTCAAGACTCTGGACTGGAGAAGGCTTGGCATCAACATAAATGGCGAGTACATCACTCACCTTCGGTTTGCTGACGATATAGTAGTCTTGGCTGAGAACATGGAGGACTTGAGTACGATGCTCGATGACCTCAGTAAAGCTTCAAAGCGAGTTGGTCTAAGGATGAACATGGATAAGACGAAGATCATGTCAAATGCCCGTGTAGTACCAACTCCCATAAAAAACGGAGACTTTACACTCGAAGTTGTAGACGATTATATATACCTAAGACAGACTATCCAGTTAGGTAGGTCCAACTTCGAGAAAGAGGTTAATCGTCGAATCCGACTCGGTTGGGCAGCGTTCGGGAAGCTACGGCACATCTTTTCGTCCAATATTCCGCAATGTCTCAAGACGAAAGTCTTTGACCAGTGTGTGTTGCCAGTGATGACATACGGAACTGAAACGTGGTCCCTTACAATGGGCCTCATAAGAAGGCTCAAAGTCACCCAAAGGGCAATGGAGAGGGCTATGCTGGGAGTCTCTCTGCGTGATCGCATCAGAAATGAGGCCATCCGCAGAAGAACCAAAGTAACCGATATAGCCCTCCGAATCGCTAAACTTAAGTGGCAGTGGGCGGGGCACATTGCGCGTAGAACCGATGGCCGTTGGGGCGGAAAGGTTCTGGAATGGCGACCACGTACCGGAAGGCGCAGCGTGGGTAGACCCCCCACAAGGTGGACTGATGACCTGGTAAAGGTCGCGGGAGTCCGCTGGATGCGGGTGGCGCAGGACCGGTCATTGTGGCACTCTTTGGGGGAGGCCTATGTCCAGCAGTGGACGTCCTCCGGCTGACATGATGATGATGATGATGATAGACAAATACTACGAGAAATTACCGTCCCACTACACCAAGACCCGAAATAATTATTTGTAGATGACAATCATTTAGTTGACTGCCTCGATGGCGCAGTTATTATTGCACTACACTGTACGATTGCCGTGCTTGAAGTCCTGGCTTCGATCCCCAGTCCGGGTAAAAGTGATATTGAGATTTTCTTTCACAAAATACTCAGTAGCAGAAAGCAGTGGAATTGTGCCCGGTATGGCGATAGTCTTGCCATCTATCACATCATGGGGCGGTACTAATTTCGGCGAAATATGGGTGTACTGGTTACATCTATGCCTACCCCTTCGGGGATCATAGGCGTATGTATGTATATAGATGTCATAACCATTTTTCGGGATCAAACTCGTGACCTTATATTTACAACTTGCCACTAGTCCAGTACACCAGTTTATGATTACTATAAGCTGATCCATGCTCCATTGTGCATCAATTTTAATTCATAGAAATAGTTGCATAACTAATTTCTTCACAATAAATGCCAATTAAAACAATAATCACCATAAAATCGCCTCGGACATCAATCTAAAATAAGAGTCTTATAGAACAAAAGTCGGAAAAGTAGGTAGTTGAACAAAAATGAAATATATATATGGCAATACAGGAGGTAGCAGCGATAGCCTAGTTGGTTGCGGTACGAACTGTAAAGACGAAAGTTGTATCTTCGAAACCCAAATGGCATACACCTCTGACATTTCTAAAGTTACGTGTGTATTAAATGTTAATTAGCGCTTGCTTTAACGGTGAAGGAAAACATCTTGAGAAAACCTGCATACCTGAGAATTCTCATAAGAATTTCGAAGGTATGTGAAGTCTACCAACCTGCATTAGGCCAGCGTGGTGGACCAAGGCCTAACCCCTCTCATTCGTAGAGGAGGCACGTGCCCAGCAGTGGGACAATGTTTGATATAATTTGAATATATTTAACACAGGTCTAGTATTATTATTTATAAGATAATTAAATTCTGCATCGACTATTCCAATGTTTTGTTATTAAAAACCATCGGCCATAATACCCTTTTAAAAAAAAACAAAAGTTGATTTAAAAGCAAAGTCGGCAATATTTCACTATCAACCAATCAGAAGCGTCTGTTAAGACAATAATCCTAATTCTCATGAAGTCAATGACCAATGAAAAATGAGAACCTTGGCAGTACAGTAGCAAAGGCGGCCATCTTACCTTAGTTGGGATCAAACTCGGCAATCTAGAAAACTTTACAACATTTTTACGGTTAAGCTTAATTTTTTATCATTTTTGTTGTCATTGAGTAACTTAAATATCTTTTTTTATGGTAAAGGGGGCAAACGGGCTCACCTGATGGAAAGTTATCACCGCCGCTTATGAACATAACACCAGAGGGCTTGCAAATATTTTATTGTAATCTCACATTACAATAAATATTCAGCAAAATTGTCTTTCGAAACAAAGTTATAAGTTATTTAATTTGCCAAAAAATAAGTCTTTCCTACTTTGCCGACTTTGTTACTATACGACTCAATTTATAAGAAAGTGTCAACGAGGGAGTTCCTGCACATGTTTCGATATCCGTCGAGGTGTAATTATAATCAATTTCAATGCAAATGTCTTGGGGCTCGGTACTAAAGCCGTCCGACCATTGAGTAAGCTATAACATGGACATTCATAACTCTTGATTCACTTGCAATACTAATAATTTATAAGGCTTCATATTATTGAATACGTGCGGGGTTCGGAGAATGTTTGGAACTGAATTAGATATAGAATATGGACTATTACGCAAACTGGGGTATTAGAAGATAATATGGATTTAAAATGGCCGCTTGAAGTAATGAAAAGTACAGTATATAAGATTAGTGAACGGGTCTCAATCGCGCAATATTTAATAATGGTATAAATTTATACTATGTACCACTACCAATTAGGCAATTGCTCCTTTTATAAACATACATATACACGCCTGTAATCCCCGAAAGGGTAGGTAGAGGCGTAACTAGTAACTACTTTTCTCCGAATGTATTACGCTCCCATAATGCGCTATATGTATAGAAACTTTATTTTGATTACAATCTCTTTAATAGTATAGCAACATTATACTTTATAATTATACTTTATACTTTATACTTTATTAACATTTTTGTACGTAGAAGAAAAATTAGGTTCCATGTCAATAGGGTAGTTGACTCGATTTTTTTTATTAATTTAATCAACAAGTTACATTACCTAAAACCTATTATCGAAAGAATTTTATGAATCCGAACAAAAATAAGTAAATTAGACACCACTCAAATCTGCTGGAAGGGGTAGTTGTCAAATAACAGTACAAGGATGCATATCTGATACCGTGACGTCACGGTACTATAAATCGCCTGTACTGTACCGTTGTGCGAGGGAGATAGCGATATGTTCCCAATACGCCATCGTTTTCGCATAGGCCTGTGAGTGTTTGCTCATACCAATATTTAAAATAAATATTGTGACTTAATTTTTCAACCAATTTGGATTCTGTTTTCGCAAAAGAGTTTCTTTTGCGTATTATATTCGATTGCGTAGAGAATAATGTACAAAATTAAACACAAGAAACTAGCCTATTATCAATAAATACAGATTAAATGGTTTTAAGGAAAATTTATTAGGAATTGACTATTTATAAACTTTAAATGTCGTAATTTTAAAACAACACATTATTTTATTGTTCAATAATCCCTAAAAGATAAATCTAATAAAAGATCTTATAAATATTATTCACAGACAACATCTTTCAAGTCTTTATCAGATATTAATTTAACTGCCACATGCAAAACTATAAAAGTCCTTGCCCACACATTCATACACACTTGATGTTACTGAGTAAAGACCTTATCCATTTTAATAGTAATTTCCATACAACCTTGTATCGAGTAGAAGAAATATTGATGCCAACTCTAAGTAATAAGCGTGGCAATGTCACGTTTGGCAACAAAATAGGATGAAAATGTAATCCTACTATATATACTCAGCCTGTTGCCGTCCACTGTTGGACGTAGGCCTCCCCAAGTGAACGCCAACCATCCCGGTCTTGGGTAGCCCGCATCCACCCGCTACCCGCCACCTTCTTCAAGTCGTCGGTCCATCGTGCAGCAGGGCGTCCCACACTACGTTTGCCTAAACGCGGTCTCCACTCCAACACATGTCTGCTCCATCGGCCATCTGTCCGTCTGCAGACGTGACCAGCCCACTTCCACTTTAGCGTGCTAATTTTGCGAGCAATATCTATGACTTTGGTTCTCTGGCGGATGACTTCATTTCGAACTCTATCCACCAGAGAAACCCCAAGCATTGCCGGCTCCATAGCACGCTAAGCGACTTTAGCATGCTAAACTACGCAATATAATATTATAAATGCGGGATGAATGTTTGTTACTCAATCACGCTACAACGGCTGGACGGATCTGGTTGAAATATGGATACTTTTTATCCCGAAAAAATGTACAGTTCCCGTGGGATAGTTTCGTTTTTCACGGAGCAAGGGATCGACATGATCGTTTGTATAGTGGCAGTTTAGGGATCAGAAAATGACATAAGCTTTTTTTTATTCCGGAAAAATACACGCATCCTATGGTAGGTATAGCAAAATATAGAAAGGTGTAATAGCTTAAGATGCCTTGTATACATTTTCTTCCAAAAATAAAATCCACGCGGGCGGAGCCGCGGGCAACATCTAGTTATTAAATAAATAAATAGCCATATTTAAAAGCATCAAGCAAAAAAGGCATATTCGTGATAGTTAATCTAGCGAAACATCGGCGAGGCTAAAATGGCGCTACGGAGTACGACTTAATGTGAGTCTGTCTGTTTCAGATAAGGAAGCATAATAGCCGTAATGGTATTTAGTTAGTACTAGACGTTGCTCGCGGCTCCGCCCGCGTGGAGGTTATTTTTGTAAGAAAAGGTATACAATCAATCAATATTATGCATGTATCATACATATAAACCTTCCTCTTGAATCACTCTATCTATTAAAAAAAAGCGCTGCAAAATCCGTTGCGTAGTTTTCAAGATTTAAGCATACATAGGCACGGACAGACAGCGACAGCGACTTTGTTTCATACTATGTAGTTTATTAGTGTCTGTTTTATAGAGAGGCAGTCAATTAAGTATAAAGATATTGCCTAATAAATACATAGTTAATAGGCTTGTTAATATATAAACTAACACAGGTAGACAGATTTGAAAATTACCTTAAAGTTTGTAAATTGGAAAAGAAATTGGAAAAGTTGCCCGATAATTTTTTTTTTAGTGCCTCGATAGGCAGACGAGCATACGGGCCACCTGATGGTAAGTAGTCACCGCCGCCCATAGACTTCTGCAATACCAGGGCACAGCAAAGCCGCTGCCTACCGTTACAAAGCCGCTGCCTACCGTTGCAAAGCCGCTGCCTACCGTTACAAAGCCGTTGCCTACCGATAAATTGGAAAATTCAGAAAAAACTGAAAGTCTTTTTAAAGTGAAAACTTCTATAGACACGTTAGGCTTTTTTGGGATGGGGTAAAAGCACTGAGCTCGCGAGACCGTCACGCTCAGATAATTTTACTTTTGACATATACACGCCTATGAAGTTCTATAATTATTGACAAGCAATCTTAAACAAAAAAGTTATTCATGGACGCTGTTTCAATAAACCACTTTATACACATTGGTCTTTGGTTGGTTCTTCAAGAAGGGAGGAAATAGATTTCTGAAGGGTCAGCAGCACGCATGTGATGCTCCTGGTGTTGCAAGCGTCCATAGGCTACGGTAACAGCTTACCATCAGGCGGGCCGTAAGCTTGTTTGCCACCATCGTGGTGAAAAAAGTCTGTACCATTTTGCGCTAGGCTATATACCTGCTTAATTTATAACAAAGGAAAATATGCCTTGATTAATTGAATAACTGTTATTTAAACATAGTATTGACAGCCTCCGTGGCGCAGTTGGCGAGTAGCCGGCTGTGAAACGAGAGGCCGTGGGTTCGATTCCCACACCGGGACAAATGTGTGACAGACGGATATTTGTGTGCGGGGTCTGGGTGTTGTGAGACCGAAAGTCTCTCGTAGCCGATACCCACAACACAAGACTCGTATCTTAGTGTGGGATCGGGGCTATGTGTGTGACTGTTGGGTGTTATTTGTTTATTTAGTATTGCATGACCATTAAACATAAAAGTTAGAGGCAACTAACAAAAGAAGCATTACAATCAGTAGCCTCCAGTCTTTACAATATTAATATGTGGCATGCGTTGGTGCAACAAATTATATACAAAAATCGTTGGATTATGGTTTTACAACCTGGCGATCTCAGCTAGGGTTAGCAACTTATGTACCAAAAGAAACAGAATGTTAATATTGAATAAAACAGACAATATTTAAGTTACGTTAGAAAAAGAGTAATTGTATGTTTTCAAATATATATAAATCGGCAAGACAAATCAGTTCAGTACCTTTTTTTTCTTTGTTTCATTATCTTTGTTGTACGTATTAACGAGCTTATATGAATCAAAAAATAAACAAAAAGAATCGAATTTCGACTATTTATTAATATTATTTGTGAAAGCTTTGTACGACAGTGATAAGATAGTGTGTCAAAACCAGTATTTAACACATTGTGTTTTAGAGTCAACTATATAAAATGAAATTGGCAACCCTAACATCAACAACAAAAAAATTAAGCCGCGTTTCCAATACCTATATTTTAATTCAACATTTAATTATTTTAATAAATTGCATCCATTCTGCCTCACAGCAGCAACTTATTGAACAAAATGGCGCTCCAATTCACGACGTACCCGCGGCGAAACTTGCAATATGACTTGAATGCATTATTTTTAAATATACCCAAGAGTTCCATAGTGCCAGAAGCAAGTAGGCCGTAAGGCCATCTTAATGTTCTCTTATTACTATCTTTAGTTTAACCTCGTATATTACACGCATCTCGCTCGCATGCGTTGAAAAAATATCTTGTGTCTCTTTAAAGTTTCTCAGGATCGATTTTTCCATATTACCAAGGGGAATTTTTACTACAATGAAATATTTGAGGGCGTGTATGCAATTATGGGTACTTGAGCGGTTCACAGAATTTATGCAAATTATTATTTTATTTTTTTACTAATTTAGGTAATATGTTCTATAATGTACATTGTTATGAATGTGATTTATGACTATATTACTACTTACTGCTAGCCCTGTATTAAACATTGTCCCACTGCTGGGCACGGGCCTCCTCTACTAATGAGAGGGGTTAGGCCTTAGTCCACCACGCTGGCCTAATGCGGGTTGGCAGACTTCTCATACCTTCGAAAAATCTCAGATATGCAGGTGTCAGAGGTGTATGCCACTTGGGTTTCGGTGGCATACACCTCTGACTTTTCTAAAGTTATGTGTGTATTAAAATGTTAATTATCGCTTGCTTTAACGGTGAAGGAAAACATCGTGAGGAAATACGTGCATACCTGAGAGATCTCATAAGAATTTCGAAGGTATGTGAAGTCTACCGACCCGCATTAGGCCAGCGTGGTGGAGCAGCCTAACCCTTCTCATTAGTAGAGGAAGCCCGTGCCCAGCAATGAGACAATGTTTCATACAGGGCTAATATTATTATATTATATAATATGAGTTATATCTATCGCGAAGAATAAATATCCATAATATTGAAATGTATTTTTTGAATGATACAAATCAAATAAAGATTTATTGTATGAACAACATTATTATTTTCCAATTATTATGTGTAGGCCATCATATTGCTTTTCTAGAATTCTCTGTAAGTAGTAATTTCAACTTTGAAATTGAAGAACATAATAGAAACATAATTTTTTTTTTTTAGTGCCTTGATAGGCAGACGAGCAGACGGGCCACCTGATGGTAAGTAGTCACCGCCGCCCATAGACTTCTGCAATGCCAGGGCACAGCAAAGCCGCTGCCTACCTTATTTGCTTTATTAGTGGACTAGTAGTCGTTTAGTAGATTATTTGTAGTTACTTTGTTATATCGACTAAATAACGACAAATAATAAGCCTATAAAACATTGTCCATTGAACAATTAAGGTCCTCATATTTAGTTTATGTATGACAATCAAATCAATGTATCGCTAAGGGATTAAAATAAGTAGGTACGGTTGTACATTATACGTATTAGTGTTTTTCAAATTAAAACACGAATAAAAAAGAAGATAGAAAAGCTTAAAAGCGAATGAAGCCGCCTCGGTGGCGCAGTTGTAATTGCGTATGCGTTATGACTGCTGTGCTGAGGTCTCTGGTTCGATCCCCGGGGTAGAGTAAAGTGATATTGTGTTTTTCTGTTCAGAAATATTCAGTATCAGCCCAGAGTCTGGAATTGTGCCCGGGATGGCGATAGGCTGAAATACGGCAAAAGTGGGTATACTGGTTACACCTCTGCCTACCTCTTCAGGGATTACAGGCGTGAGTGTATATGTATGTAAGCCAGTTTTCATTTGTACACGTTTATCTTTACAAACACTAAACCGATTCAGATCAGTAGGCCAATTCTCACAATTAAAATGTTCCAAATATAATTCCGATGTAATCTCGGTGTCAAGAATGTCCAATTAGCATACAACGTCAATCGTGACATTGTACTGAAATGAGATTAAAAATAGATCCTTATTTGATAGAAGATAAAACTGATTTTTAAATGGTAAACAAAAATTTACTGTCAGTTACTTTATATAGTTTCCGTTGAGAACAATCGCAGTGACAATAAAATATGACATTCGATCACTGTTGAACCAACTGATATATATTGGCGAAATGTGGGTGTACTGGTTACACCTCTGCCAACCCTTTCGGGGATGATATACGTGAGACAAAACCAAGAAAACATAATTTGTATCTTAAACTACATCTTGAAAATCAATTACCCCTTTCTCCTAATAATATTAATTAATTCTTTATATATCAGGAAACCATTAAATAATTATATTGTCATCGGCGCGGCACGGCGGTCGGGAAGTTGTTCGCCAAAAATGGAAGCGCTCGACCCGCTGTAACATTAGCTAGTAAATTTACAAGGAACACTAGCGCTGGGACGTACTAAAGGGATTTCCTTGGGGGACATAAATTAATCCTCTTAATAATAGTATAATAACACACCCAACAGTCACGCACATAGTTCTGACCCCACACTAGGTAAACCTGTATCATGGGTATCACCCAGACCCGAAATAAATATCTGTCGGTCACCTAAACATTTGTCTCGCTGCCGGAATCGAACCCACGGCTTCTCGCTTCACAGCCGGCTACTCGCCCGCTACGCCACGGATGCTGTCTTGTTCCCATATATGAATTGAAATTTCAAAAATAACTCTAATAATAAATAAATATGTATATATAGAAACAGATAATGTCTTGTTTAACTTAAAAATAACACATTCTAGAATCTGTACCTGGTGTAGCGATGGTCTATCAGGGAACAGCAAATACAGACGGAAGTAAATGATGCAACTTATTTCGAGTGTGGAAATCAAAACGAAATGGTACAATCAAGAGCAGTTTTCATCTGATTTATATTCTTGACGTTACCAAGTAAGAATGAACACACGTAAAACGCCTTATCCATAAAGCATTGTAATAACTTTTCAAAGAATTAATTGAATGAACGAATGATTTAACGGTATCACAACATTTACAAAAAATTTAAGTACTTTTATCCTTTACTTCTATAGGCTTATGTAATTAAATTATATAATTAACTAGCGGACCTGGCAGACGTCGTCCTGCCCGTAAAAGCAGCGCCACACCTACTGCAGCGCCATCTGCCGGGCTGATTTGTGAATCTAAACCATCCAGAGCGCCACCCAAACGCATACAAAAAAACATTCAAATCGGTCCAGCCGTTTATGAGGAGTCCAGTGACATACACACGTACAGTAGAATTATATATATAAAGGTTTCTTATGTTTACGAGAATATTATACATTGTAATAAAACGAAATTTACGGATTCTATCGCGGAAACATTGCACTATACTTTCGTGACGACATACAGCTCAGTCTCCCCCGTGACCATGAAGGCTGTAAAGCCTTCGAAACGTCGGGTTAAAAAAGTAAAATAAACCGCGATAGAATCCGTAAATTTCGTTTTATTACAATTATATATATAAAGATAAGATATTCTGTATACGTTTAAACGTGCTGCGAATGGATTCATTATTTTATCATTTTATGTTTAAAAATATTATTTATTATATTCCATGTTCAATTGCCTAGAAACAACAATCATTATTCATACACGGCCGTTCATAAAATTTTATGACTCCCGATTCCTCAATATAAAACAGTTTTTTATACCAAATCGTTGTAAAATGTGTGAAAATCAACACCTCGCCTATTAAAGCTAACACCAAAATATTTACTTTCAATAAATTATCATAAACTTGTAGTAGCCAAGAAGATCTACAATTCCATTTGATATATGTTAACGTGGGTCCAAATGCCAACCATAGAATTTATAGGAAGCGTAATTTTTTCCGGAATAAAACGTGATAAAATGAATAAAAAGCCTATGTGCTATTCCAGACTATAATCTATCTCTGTGTCTTTCAATCAGATCCGTCCAGCCGTTGTAGCGTGATTGAGTAACAAACATCCATCCATCCAAACATACGCGTTTATAATATTAGTAGGAAGTAGGATAAAGAACCAAGTTATACCTAATGTGTGAAATTCGGTTATAAATGATACTACCAAATACTACATAACAAAACAAATACTACAAGCTCTAAAAGTCATCTAGGATTTGAACCCTCACTATTTTCTCAGCCTAACTAGACCATCAAACCAATCACGCAAATCATTTTTTTTTTTATTGTTGGAAACTTTATTGGTCCAAGATTTGGTTATATATGTATCTATATCAATATACTTAACTGTCTGTTGTCTGTACTAAGATAAATAAACAAATAAATTATTTACCACTGATATAGAAATTTAAAAAATCATCCTATTTCTCCTGAGTCCATCCCAGTCCGTGTCACGACCCCGGGGTAACATTCCATGGAAAATTGCTCGTGGAATGAATGTCCCCACAATGCATCAATGGTCGCCGGCCGTACAAACATGGTGTTCAAGCGGGATTTGTGAAGGATTCGTGCTGTGAAACATCTATACTCCGATATATTAATGACCAAGCATTAAATTGTTATGAAATTATATGCTTTCTTGAAATAGCTGTATTTTGTTGTCTAGACGTTATAAGAGGTTCATATAAAATCTTTGAAGATAATATTATAAACGTGGAAAAATGTAAGATAGTGTTCAAATGAAACTAATTTTACAGATTGATCGCGGTTTATGTTACTTTTACTGTAAGTGCAGCACCGTCCAATTAGAGTATCGCGTAGCGAGAGACGATCTATCCCCCGCTACTCAACACGATCATGCCGGCCTGCTTCTTCAGACTACGCCATGGACAAGAATGTAAAGAAGCGGTCGAGGGTCTAGAGTCAGAGTACTCAGAAGGCCGCAACACGGCCAAACATCGTACCCCAACTCTAAACAAAAACTGGATGTCCACCGTCTGATCCCGGAACGCGACACACTTGTGTGTGCCACAAAGGTGGGTTTTACAACCTGTGTACGGTGGTCGCTATCCGGGCGGATATGAATATCTTACCAGCCCTCAGTTTCTATCCTCAATGTATTTAATTTTGAATTTTATTTATTGCGGTCCGATCTAAACAGAAGGAGCTCAAAGTCTCTTGAGATCTCTTGGTCTTTTGGTTTCTGATATGATTAAACCTATAATTGGTCAAAGGCTAGAGCTAGCTTCCAATCATCTACTGTATTAAAATTTGGATATTATTTAATTTCAATAGACTCGCGAATCATCCTAGATAGTTGGTGTTCTTTGGCCAGGATTTGCTGTTATATAAGCTAGTATTCATTCGGGATTTGTTTCAGTAAGTTCGTAGCAACATAAAAAATAATAACGCCTTCAGTTTGGTGTAAACATACTTTTATGTTAATGATGTTTGACGGGACGACCGGAAGTCTGCTTTAAAACAAATTATCGACATAAGAAACACAGGTTCTATAATCAACAATTTTTATCATGCTAAAAACGTACTTAATATTTGAACACCAACATTCTTTCATGTAATACCGACTGTACAATTTTGAGTAGCGAGGGATAGATTGTCTTTCGCTTCTTGATACTAATTAGACGGCACTGCGCTTACCACCAGGCGCAGTGTGGTCTCTTTGCCATGCCAGAATAAACATACGTTGATCGCGGCTCCGCCCGCGTGGAGGTCATTGGGAGAAAAAGTATACAATACAAAATACCAATTTTCAGCCGTTTAACTTCAAGAATGAAGAATTTTCATACAAACTTTCATCCCTATTTTACCCCCTTAGGGGTGGTATTTCCAAAAACCCTTCCTTAGTGGATGCCTCCGTCATAAAAGGTACCAACTGTCAAAATTTTAAGTTTCTAACCCCAGCCGTTTAGGCTGTACGTTGATCGATCAGTCAGTCAGTCAGCTTCTTCTTTTATATATACAGATATACACTCACGGCTGTAATCCCTGAAGGGGTAGGCAGAGATGTAACCAGTACACCCACTTTTCGCCGCATTTAGTACGGTCCCATAATGTGAGCCTATGAGGGGGTGAGCCTATGGCCATACCGGGCTCAATTCCAGACTGCGGGCTGATACTGAGTATTTCTAAATAGAAAAACCAAATATCACTTTACCCGACTTGGGTATCGAACCAGAGATCCCAGCACATCAGTCATACATACAGCAGCAACATAAAGCATTTAAAACAGCGCCACCGAGGCAGTCTAGGAAATATTTTATTTGGTAAAAATAAATTCTTGCATAAATGGTGAATAAAAATCAAATTAATTATAATAATAACTGTTATTACTGAAAATGTTTTAGTAAGTACCTATAAATCAAAGACATGTTCACGTAATGAGGCCTAAAATATATTTGCCTATAAAACCGTACCATAAAATTATAATGACAACGTCTGTGTAGAAGAATTTTCACGTTTGAATGCTTGTATTAAGGAAGCTGCGAGTGGACTATTGAATAGTACTTTTTGGAATGTGCCTAACAAAAAATCGATTCCAAAAATAATACTAAAAGCAACTGTTTGTAAAAGTGTTTTTTTTTCAAACCGCATTTAAGTTTATAGTTCATCTGAGTAGCTAAAAAATTGGTACCCTTTTTAAAGTATGAAAAAGTACATTATCGATTTTTGTCATTCAGAAAGTGTTGTTAAAATATTTTCTTTTATAAATCAATTTTTTACTGTTGTTGAGTTGAGTAGCTAAAACTTGGTACCTATTTAAAGTACAAAATTAAATCCTGTCACGCGGAAAGTGATAATAAAACAATTGATTTTACGTTTACCTATTTTTCATATAACACTTATATACGTTTGTTCTATACTTAGAGCCTTGCTGATAAAAATTTTACGCTATGTCATATTTATACATTGTTTTCTTATCTTTTGCTGCATGATATTTACCGTCAGGGAAGCAAAGGCAAAACGTTTGCAACTAAACGAGTCAGTCAGTAGATATCAACCCAATTTGGCTATGGTTGTTTAAATTGTACATAAAAATATACTTTTCATTTATATATTAAATATAATGACAAAAAATACAAAAGCCTGATGACTGAGTTTCTTGACGCTTCAAATCAATGCATGGGCCAACCTAAGTTTCTTTACAATCATAAAATTAACGTAAGAATGCTTCTAGTGTCCTAATTACTGAAAACGATTTCAATTCGAATTTTAAATTAAAAATCATATATAGTTAATACAACAAAGGCCAGTATCTAATTTGGATCTAACTCTTATTCAAAAAGTCAAATACCGAAACATGCAACCACATGAGTTCTTTAACCTATCAAGTTCCGTAAACGCAATAGGAGTGGACAGCTTTATACGCCCAGCACATGATTTACCACATTTTTGTCTTATTTAAAAAGTTCAGGCACAGTTTTATGCCACGTTGCTATCAGGGTATTAGGTAGTTTTATTAATAGTATATATCCTACTTGTATCTTTCGAGGGATGGGTAAAGATGCAATAAATATATTGTCCCCTAATATACAAATGAGAATAAATAAATAAGGTATCTATCGAATTAAAAACCTCGCTACATTTTAAAATCCACGATCAGTGTTGTGTATGTAAACTCCATAGCAATGTTAAAAAGGATTTTTTTTTTTAGTGCCTTGATAGGCAGACGAGCTGACGGGCCACCTGATGGTAAGTAGTCACCGCCGCCCATAGACTTCTGCAATGCCAGGGCACAGCAAAGCCGCTGCCTACCGTTGAATACCGTTATATACTGACATCTGTCACCTGGTCATCTAAGCCAGAATTATATCAATCCCACAAATCGTAAAATTACAATAATCAGTCAATATTCCAGGAAAACACACAGACATCGCATTGGCAGTAACAATACAGTTAGCTTCGCAGTATTTGAATTTATATCGCTTTTATTCCTGATTTTGCATTTATAATAAAGTACCCACGGGAATTATAATCCCACACACGTAAAGATGCCTCTTACTTTACTTTATTTGAATCCTGGTTCGTAAGAAATCAGGCTTAGTTCTAGAACCTTCTCTTAAGAGAAGCTTAAGAATACCTTTGTGTCAAGAAGTCGATGATACTTAATATCTATGGTTCCAACTGTCATCAAGAAACTGGCCACTAAAAAAAATATGTATCCAAAGATAACTCGAGTTGAAAGCTATAAATTTTATTATAACAGTTACTCGCTATAAAAACGATTACAAAAACAACAAACCTGTGCCTATTTTATACTGTGAGAAAATATAAATGTTATCTACCATGCTTCAATCTATATTGTTCATGACTCTATGTTTCCTGCTAAATATTCAACCATCAATTAGATTTGGAACAGATTAAAATATCGCCTGTACAGTATATTTTTAAATAAAGTGACAGTTGATTTTAAGGTTATCTGCCATCTCGTTTTAACAGAGATCCGAATATAGTCTTCTAACATTAGGTTGGTTTTATATTAATAAATATACAAACTTAATGGAAGAAATCTCACATAAAAACAGGTTTTACCGCCATTGTTATGCATATAGCATTATACAATAGTTACAACATATACGACTTGTTTTTTAAACATTTATTGTGATTTAGTCTAGACGTCTCGTTAGGCGGTATTGAATGTCAAATTAAGCATGACCTGCGAATACTATCATGAACCATAGAAATGCGGATCTATTTCAATTTGACATAACACAACATTAATAGGAATATTCATTTTTAAATTACGAACATGCCAGCGATGTTGAATGATATAGATTCACTGACACAATCGATTGTAATCAATCAATTGTCATAATCGACTCAATCATAATAAAAATATTTGCATCCTAATAAAAAATGGCGGCAGGATTCCCGATGTGGAAAAAATAGTTCAAGTTAGCGGCAAAGTAAGACAAATTAACATTGCCAATTTATTATTATATTAATATTAATTGTAGTTTTTCCAAATAATAGAACATTACGCCGGACAGACGGCATTACGCCGAAAGCGAGAATGCTACCAAGCCTGGGCTGACGCGTCGGCGTCTAGCGATGTAAATACCGGCGCATTTAAAAAGGAGTTTAACTTTGCCTCTAGGTCCTTCAAAAGCGCCATTGCTAAGGCGAAGTCGGAGCACATTGGCAGAATTGGCGAGAGACTGGCACGTCTCCCGTCGGGAACACGTGCGTTTTGGTCTCTCGCCAAGGCTGTCTTAGGAAAAATTTTTGTCAGCCATCTTTTCCACCCCTGCACACGGAGGATGACTCGCTGGCCCATGCCGCGAAGGTGAAAGCCGATCTTCTGGGCTCTCTCTTCGCGTCCAACTCGACTTTGGATGACCGAGGAAATTCACCGCCGACAATCCCGCGGTGCGATGCAACGATGCCGGAGGTTAAGTTCCGGCAAAGTGCAGTTCGCAAAGCACTCCTGTCCTTGGACATTCATAAGTCGAGTGGGCCCGATGGCATCCCTCCGATCGTGTTGCAGACATGTGCTCCGGAGTTGGCACCGGTTTTAACGCGTCTTTTCCGGCACTCCTATACATTAGCCGTAGTCCCGAAATCCTGGAAGGCCGCTTTAGTGCACCCGATCCCTAAAAAAGGCAACCGCTCGGACCCGTCCAATTACAGGCCTATAGCCATCACCTCCTTGTTCTCCAAGATAATGGAGTCCGTTATTAACTGCCAGCTCCTGCGGTACCTGGAGGAGCACCGGCTGATTAGCGACCGCCAGTACGGCTTTCGTCGGGGTCGCTCAGCCGGTGATCTTCTAGTCTACCTAACTCATAGATGGGCAAAAGCAGTTGAGACCAAGGGGGAGGCGCTTGCAGCCAGCCTGGACATAGCGAAGGCCTTTGATCGGGTATGGCACAAGGCGCTTCTTTCGAAGCTACCTTCCTATGGGCTTCCCGAGAAATTATGCAACTGGATCACCAGTTTTTTGGCAGATCGGAGCATCAAGGTCGTCGTCGACGGTGCATGCTCTGATCCTAAATTTGTCAATGCTGGTGTTCCACAAGGCTGTGTACTGTCTCCTACTCTGTTTCTTCTGCATATAAATGACATGCTGCAAATCAGCAACATTCATTGCTATGCAGACGATAGCACTGTAGATGTACTGTACACTGGCCGTGCTAATATTTCTCGGGAATACGTCGACGAGAGCCGGAACAAACTTGTGTCTGAAGTCGAGTCCTTGTTAACCAAAGTCTCGGACTGGGGTCGACTAAACTTAGTCCAATTCAACCCCAAAAAGACACAAGTCTGCGCGTTAACCGCTAAAAAGTCACCATTTGTCGTGACTCCTCATTTAGAGAACACTCCCCTGTCTGCCAAACCCAGTATCGGAATACTTGGCGTCGACATTTCGAGCAACGTCCAGTTCCGCGGTCAATTGGAAGGAAAGGCCAAATTGGCCTCAAAGAAGCTTGGTGTGCTCAATAAGGCGAGACGGTACTTCACGTCGGGTCAACGCCTAAATCTCTATAAGGCGCAAATTCGGCCCCACATGGAGTACTGTTCTCATCTCTGGGCGGGAGCCCCCCAGTACCAGCTACTTCCATTTGACCGCATTCAACGTAGGGCAGCTCGGGTTATCGACGATCAAGCTCTTTCCGATCGGCTTGATCCATTGGCTCTGCGTAGAGATGTTGGATCACTCTGCATCTTCTACCGCATTTATCATGGGGAATGTTCCGAGGAATTGTTTGGATTGATCCCGGCCGCTGAATTTCACCATCGGACATCGCGCCAAAACATAAAATTCCATCCGCACCATCTCGATGTCCAGCGTTCCACAACAGCGCGATTTTTACGGCATTTTCTGCCACGCACAACCACTCTGTGGAACCAGCTGTCGCCGGCGGTCTTTCCGAACCGTTACGACCTGGGAACCTTCAAGAAGAGAGCATATTCTTTCCTGAAAGGCCGGCAACGCATTTGCAAGCCCTTTGGTGTTGCAGATGTTCATGGGCGGCGGTGATCACTTTCCATCAGGTGAGCCTCTTGCCCGTTTGCCCCCTTTTTCCATAAAAAAAAAAAAAAAAAAAACATTGTGAACAACTGTGCTGAGGTCTTAGGTTTGATCCTCGTGTTGGGTAAAAGTGATATTGGGTTTTTCTATAACGATCTACTCAGTAGGCTCAATAGGGGCTCTATCACATCATGGGACGGTAATAAGTCCAACGAAATGTTGGTGCCCAACAGCCCTGGTAACACTTCTACCTACCCCTTCGGGAATTGCCGTGAGTGCGTGTAGTTTAAATAAAATTTCGACAAATCAAACGAGCTGGTTCCGTACTTGTAAAAATAAACTGCCACCTGTATTCCAGAAGCGGTAGTCTGTATATATAAAAGAAGAAACTGACTGACTGACTGACTGATCGATCAACGCACAGCCTAAACGGCTGGGGTTAGAGACTTGAAATTTTGACAGTAGGTACCTTTTATCACGTAGGCATCCACTGAGGAAGGATTTTTGGAAATACCACCCCTAAGGGGGTAAAATAGGGGATGAAAGTTTGTATGAAAATCCATCATTTTTTAAGTTAAATTCATGAAAATTAGTATTTGGCATTTTAGTTAAAAATAAAAAATATATGTTTCAGGATTTTTGGAAATTCCGCCCCTAAGGGGTTAAAATAGGAAATTAAAGTTTGTATGAAAATCCATCATTTTTAAGTTAAACGCATGAATATTGGTATTTTATATTGTATACTTTTTCTCCCAAACATGATCTGCACGCGGGCGGAGCCGCGAGCAACAGCTAGTCGGAGATAAAACAAGTGCACCCACATTTAGCCAACGGTATTTCTGCCTTGTGATCTGATAGTGGGATGCTTATTGTCATGATCCTCATCGGAGCCTCGGCCGCATCGAAGACCTACACGATACGTACTTGAGAATCGAACCTAGGTCCTCATACACTATAAGTTATTTCAAAAATATAACATAATAGATACATGACAATATGCTCGTTATTATAATTATCACTGAGAAGATTTTAATTTGTTCTGTTTAAACGGTTTTATTAAGCTTGCCCTGGTTGTTTTTTAATTATTTGGGTCAAATTTACTAATTTAAATTTTATCCCCTTCCTGTTAACAGATTGGCCTGATATTTGGTACACACCTTTAGTTTTGAAGCCAATGCAATGGAATAACTAAAAACTTAAAAAGACGGGTTTTATGGAAAAATATATTAATATTGTGGAAAATGTAATAAACACTAACAAATAATTAGTTAATTCGGTAGGTTTTAGGTACAAGCCAAAACACCACTCAACTCATCAATTGATCATTGATCGGACAAAAAAATAAAATCGTTTATTTATTTATTATTTTAGGAACTTTAAGTCATTTCAAATGTTAGTATCATAAAAGAGTTACGTCTATTCTAATAAAAGCTAATATTGTATGTGACTGTCCAGGCAAATTGCATATTGACCAATTTCTCACATTGTCATAAACATAATAAATTTATGATAAAAAAAGTATTCATCTAAAAGTATTTTAATCAACTAAATATATTTATTAAAAGCTCTATTAGTCAAAGCAATAATATCAAAGTATATGTTCGGCTAAATATAACTAAAACTTCTACTCAAAGGTTTCTTAGCAAATACAAATTAGTGTACAAGGTATTCATTATATACAAATAACTTTATAACTTAAATTATGAAATAAGGCAAATAGCTTGAGGGAATAAATAAATTAGGGCCATGCTATGAGTTTTACCGTTCATAAATAAATTGAAGGTTGAATGATTTTATACTCTTATAGAACTAGTAATTTACTATTTCATTACACAATATACCTACAGTTGGCGGGCTATTGGATTTAAGCGTCATTCCTTTGAGCCTAGTTTAATTTGTGCCCTTTTTGAGAGCTTAAATCAACTGATAAAACAACAATTTCATTTATTTTAGAAAATAATGCTCATAAACACATGAAAATAAGATAAAGATGCAGTAAGTGCCTACACAAGTAATATACTACATATACACTCACGCCCGCATCCCATGGGGGTAGGCAGAGACTATTGACTGCCACAAGCTACGATTCTGACACACTTCTTTCGCCTCTTCCACATTCATACATCTTCTCATAGATTTTCGACGTTTGGAGGTACTTCTGATTTGCCCTTTTAGGAGAAGATCGTTTATTTGATTGGAATAAGTTCTCCTCGGGCGCCCTCTACCCACTCTTCCAGTCGTATTCGCACGATAAATACCTTTCGTAAATCGCCTTTTATCCATCCTCTCCATATGGCCAAACCATCTAAGCATACATAGCATAAGTAATATACTAATTCTACTAAAATCCACGCAATAGATTTTTAGTACTGATTTTTTCGGAAAAACTTTAAACCTCTCTTCTGTAAGTCCCAATAATGTCGCTTACATCAAATATCTCGCCAATATAATAAATCGTCGATATAATAAATGTAAAAATAACATGAATTATAAATTATTATTGCGTTTACACTGTTTGATGCCTCCTCTACCCGTTCCTCCATGGACCACTGCACTATTCATAGAAAAAAATAACTTAAATATTATAATATAATAATACCAGCCCTGTATTTAATATTGTCCCACTGGACTTGGCTCTACTAATGAGAGGGGTTAGGCCTTCGTCAACCAAGCTGGCCTAATGCGGGTTGGCAGACTTCACATACCTTTAAAATTCTTATTCAGAATTCTCGGGCATGCAGGTTTCCTCACGATGTTTTCCTTCGTCGTTAAAGCAAGCGATTATTAACAATGAATACACACGTAACATCGAAAAGTCAGAGGTATATGCCATTTGGGTTTGGGTTCGAACCAGCGACTCTTGTCTTGGCAGTTGGTACCACTTTCAATTAGGCTATCGCTGCTTAAATTTTTTTTAATAAAATACCAAATTCAATAAAATCGCTTAATGTAGTACAATTTAAAACAAGATTTTTCAATTTACTTAAAAATAAATGTTATTATTCTGTTATAGAGTATTTAAACGATAGTAGCTTATGAATGATCTCAATGTTGTTATTTATTACTTAAGGAAATTTAAGTTTGTTTTTTTCTCATTATTACAATTTTTATGTAGTTTAGTTTAGTCAAGTAATAAAAAACAAATAACTTTATGTGATGTAACAGTCAACATAAAACTAATATATTTGTACGCTGATGAACGGCAAAGCATTGTGAACAATATTTTATGTATTTCAATAACACCTGTAAACTACCTATGCTTACAAATAAAGAATTTGATTTGATTTAAATATGGTGCTCATTTAAGTTAGACAGCCTCCGTGGCGCAGTGGATAAGCGAAAGTAAATGAGAGAACGGGATTCCGATCCTCGTACCGAAACAAATCTGTGTGATACAGAAATATTCGTTTTGGATCTGTCAGGATGTTGGATGGTCTGGACTATGTGGGTGTTATTATTATATTCACATAAAGCAGATTTTGATGTACAATATGAACAATATTAAAAAAGTACACCGACTTCAATAAAATACAAATTATGCCTACAAACTTTGAAGGTTGCCCTCGATTTTTCTGAGATCCCATCATCAGATCCTTACTTGGTGCCAATGGTACCACCTGGGAAGTATACTCTTTTAAACAAAAAAAGAATTTCTTGAATCGGTCCAGGCATCTTCGAGTAATCGGGTAACATACATAAAAAAAAAGATTCCGACGAATTATTAACCTCCTCCTTTTTTGAAGTCGGTTAAAAATACATTTTCGCATAGCAGCGATAGCCTAGTTGGTTGAGGTATGGATTGACAAGACGAAAGTCGTATGTTCGAAACCCAAACGGCATACACCTCTGTTTTTCTAAAGTTACGTGTGTATTCATTGTTAATTATCGCTTGCATTAACGGTGAAGGATAACATCTTGAGGAAAATACCTGAGAATTATCGAATTTCATGGGTATGTGAAGTCTACCAACCTACATTAGGCCAGCGTGGCGGAGTAAGGCCTAAACCCTCTCATTAGTAGAGGAGGCCCGTGCCCAGAATTGGGAGGATCTAATACAGGGCTAGTATTATTATTAAATAATTTAAAACTCATTTTACTGCACATATTGACAGCCTCCGTGGCGCAGTTGGCGAGTAGCCGACTGTGAAACGAGACGCTGTGAGTTCGATTCCCTCACCGGGACAAATGTTTATGTGACAGACAGATATTTGTGTCCGGGGTCTGGGTGTTGTGAGACCGAAAGTCTTTCCTGGTCCTTGATGCCCACAACACAAGACCCGTATCTTTGTGTGGGGTCGGTGCTGTGTGTGTGACTGTTGGGTGTATTTATTTATATAAATTAATGAACGCTGCCTACTGACGAGATTACAACACTTTTAATGAAACCATGTCGTTAGTGGGATGTGAGGTACAATATGATAAATTACCGGCGCTGAATCATTAACCTTCACGAGAGATTGTAATGAACAAAAAATATAGGCGAACTTTTAATTAACACACGAGTATATTTCAATAGAACTTAGTGTTTTTTTTTTAAATTCTGGCACAGCAAAGTGACCACACTGCATCTGATGGTAAGCGCTGTCCAATTAGAGTATCGAGTAGCTATAAACAATCTATCCCCCGCTACTCAACACAATCATTCCCGCCTGCTTCTTCACACTAGGCCATGAGCAAGAAGCTGAAGAAGCGGTCGAGGGTCTAGTGTCAGAGTATACAGAATTAGTATGTACAGACACTTTAATATATCAATAGTAGTTTAAATCCATATAGATTGTTACCCCCTTTATCTTTACCTCGAACTGTTCAAACAGTGTACTGTTTATAACGAACTCCATTAAAACGAAAACTCTATATGATGAAGACATTAAAGCCTGATTAGTTGGCCTTTAAACACATATTTTATTGACCTTTTATTATGTTATATGATTCCATAAACATTGTTTATGTTTGCTATAATTACTGAGTAGGTGTTTACTTATAGATTTACTATACCTTTACAAATATTTATCAATATTACCATTTGCACGATGCCAAACTAATAGAATGAATTTTGCGTAAATTGAACAAGCGCCTGGCTAACGTAAGCCCATCCGCAGTCCCAGGCAAATTTAAAAAAAAAATAAAAAAATATTATCGACTGATTCCTTTTTTAAATACAATATTTTAGAATGGGTTTTAAATTTATGTGACCTGCGTTTGAGTCATGGTTTGGAATGTGGCCAGCTTTATGAGTTGAGTCTGGACTCCCGCTGCGAGTCTTAGAACAAGTTCTTTAATCATTATCATCGATCCAGGTTGTTCTCAATGACAACAGTCGTTAAACTAAACTAGGAACCTTATGGTGATTCAACGTTACAAGTCAAGATTCTAAAATAAATGTCGAACGAATATGATCCCAAAGCAATGCGCAATAAATCACAATTCTGAATGGGGAATACATAATACAACAAAAATATACATAGATACATATAAACTCACGCCTGCAATCCCCGAAGGGGTAGGCAGAAGTGTATTCAGTATGGGCCCATAATGTGATAGGGGCGAGCTTATCGCCATACCGGGCACAATTCCAGACTCCGGGCTGATAATGATTATTCATAAATAGAAAAACTCAAAATTTACCCGACCCGGGCATCAAACCCGACACCTCAGCACAGCAGTCGCAGCACATGCGCAACTACAATTGCGCTATCGAGGCAGTGGATAAAAAAATATGCAAGACGAAATTCCGTAATAAATAAAAAAGAATTACAATATATTCAATTTCTATGTTAACCCTAATTCGCAGTCGAATTTTAATGAGCTAGTAAATCCGAATTCATTCTAAATAACACCTTTAGTCATAAAAGTTAATCTTCACACTCATAGAGATCTGTGGATACGTCGTTTGACGATAATGCCTTAATGTTGTGTTGGAATTCGGTGGTTCTCAAAGTTTTCTAAAAACTTTCACAATTTATCATACATTTGACAGACTGCGTGGCACTGGGGGAGAATAACCGGCTGTGACACGAGAGGCCGTGGGTTCGATTCCCGCATCGACACCAATGCTTGTGTGACATACAATTTGTTTCGGGTCTGGATGTTGTGGGGCCTTAGTCACTCGTCGTTCTTGATACCCACGATACAAGTTTAACCTAGATGGGGTCAGAACTATGTATATGACTGTCGGGTGTATTATTTATTTATTCAATAAAGAACTGATTGGCAATAGGCGGTCTTTTCGCCAAAAACGATTTTAAATGCACACAAGCACAATTAACGTGAAAAAATGTGTGAGGTGTATAAAATCAAACGCCAAAACAAACACTTTAAAGGTACAACATGCGTTTTGAATACAATATTGGGCAGGTTGTTTAAAAGTTATTGATAATAATAATAATACCAGCCCTGTATTAAACTCTGGCCCACTCTGATGGGCACGGGCCATCTCTACTAATGAGAGGGGGTTAGGCCTTAGTCCACCATGCTGGCGTAATTAAAAATTATTGCAATGGACTAAATATTTAAACTCACGACAAGAAGTCACGGATAAAAGCTAGTGCTATATAAAATGTATTTATTACAGATTTTTTATCGGCCTGCCTCGGTGGCGCAGTTGTAATTGCGCATGCGTTACGACTGCTGTGCTGAGGTCTCGGGTTCGATCCTCGGGTCGGGTAAAGTGATATTGGGTTTTTCTATCTAGAAATTCTCAGTATTAGCCCGGAGTCTGGAACCTGTGCCGGTATGGCGATAGGCTCGCTCCCTATCACATTATGGGACCGAAATTCGGCGAAAAGTGGGTGTACTGGTTACACCTCTGCCTACCCCTTCGGGGATTACAGGCGTGAGTGTATATGTATGAGAGTGTATGTATGTATTTTATATAAAATTAATATATTTGCACAATATTATCTCCATAAAATTTACCTTGAAACCAAACAATTCAAATACTGGGCGCATATGTCTATGATGGACGATGGTGTCTTGCAAGCAATATGGATAAAAACCGGTCAAACTGGCCCATATGGAAATTATCCGAAATTCCGTACACATTTTATGTTGATGGTGGCGACCATTTTAAAAAAGTAAAAAGACGGGTCCCATTCAATTTTTCAAACGAAGTTGACGAATCATCGCATTCTTTCTTGCTTCTTCTAGCAGTTGTCACGGCAAGGCACGATGTTTGGCCGTGTTGCGGCCTTCTGAGTACTCTGACCCTAGACCGCTTCTTCACCTTCTTGCCCATGGCGTAGTATGCTACAGCTATATGGCATAGAAGCTACACAGAAGTTTTGATTGTATTGAGTAGCGAGGCATAGATTGTCTCCACATGATAATCTAACTGGACGGCACTGCGCTTACCTCAGGTGCAGTGTGGTCACTTTACCATAATAATAAATAATAGTACTAGCCCTGTATTAACCAGTGTCCCACTGCTGGGCACGGGCCACCTATACTAATGAGAGAGGTTAGGCCTTAGTCCACCACGCTGGCCTAATGCGGGTGGGTAGACTTCACATACCCTCGAAATTCTTATGAGAATTCTCAGGTATGCAGGTTTCCTCACGATGTTTTCCTTCACCGTTAAAGCAAGCGATAATTAACATTTAATACACACGTAACTTTAGAAAAGTCAGAGGTGTATGCCATATGGGTTTTAAATATACGACTTTCGTCTTGACAGTCCGTACCGCAACCAACTAGGTTATCCCTGGCATTACCATGCCAGTCTTTAGTTATTAAAACGGGATATTTACCATGTTTTTTATTTGATGTGAGTAGATACAGTGAGTTTCGTGTGCCGTGAACAAAATCGTAATGTGAGTGACTTATGTGACAATGGTAGTGGTACCCAGCGCACAAAAAGAAAAGAGAAAGAAAGAGGGTAGATCGTTTTGTCTGCTCATAAATATCCACCCGCAAAAACTTCAGTTTACCCGTGATCATGGCGCTTGCCATAGTGCCGAAATATAGGGAACTCACATCAAAAAAACTTATAGGTATATTACCATGCCAGATTTAAAAAAAAAACATAAAAATTTGAAAACCATCGCCCCTTGTATATATTTGATTATATTTACATAAGCTGTCGTTAATATAAAGTTACACCGTAACGGACACATTATTTTATGTAAACTAGAAACGATTCATACATATGTATAATATTGCTGGTCGCAATTATATTTATGTTAAGACTTTCTGGTTTTTCTCACGGAAGTGTCTTCCCAAGGGCCGTTTGAAAGAAAATATAAGTTCCGGTGGAAATATAATTTAAAATCACTTAATTAAATTCTGGAATACTTGAATTTAAAAACTCATTAAAAACATCAAGTGATATATAATAATCAAGCTGCATTGACGTTTTTTCATTATCTTGCACTCGTTTTATAAATATTATACTAACTTTTGGCCGTAGTGCCGCTTGCTTGATTAGGTTTTTCAATAAACTAAAGGACTCAGTGTTAAAAAATAAAAAAGTGTCCCTCACTGTGTTTATTTCTCTTGGGCTCGCATATTTTACCAGAATTAGATTTAAATGGAATATATAATACAGGAAAGTATATATGACAAACAAACATCAATTAATTCTTATACATAGTTGTAAATAAATACACCCAACAGTTACACACATAGTTCTGACCCCACACTAGGTAGAACCTGTATCGTGGATATCAAGAACTACGAGGGACTACGGTCCCACAACACCCAGACCCAAAACAAATATCTGTCTGTCAAACAAACATTTGTCTCGGTGCGGGAATCGAACCCACGGCCTCACATTTCACAGCCGGATACGCGCCTGTTGCGTCACGGAGTTGAGAAGGTAAATGAAATATCAATACTATGTTTATACTATGTATATAACGGCGCGCGACATTATTGAATAATGAAAATCAGTCAATTTTGAGAATTATCCATTAACTTTATTATTTCTAAGCAATTATGGTTTTGTATTCGATTAAATACTATTTGTAATTAAGAGCGGGTAACCCCGAATGGAGTTGCGTCTGTCATTACGTGCGAATGGCTGGTCAATTAGTTCTCTGGTTGACAGCGGTAGTGCGTTGTGTGATTCGCAAACCTATTGGCTCTAAATCGCTAATTATTATTGTAATCCCTAATTGTCTAAGTTATTTAAATGTCTGTATTATTAAAATATTGTAAAGTCAAGGCCATAGTCCACTTATTTAAACGATTCCTGAAGTTTAACGCCTACAATGGAATTTCGTGATACAAATTCACGAATAAGCAAGATGGAGCAGATCGGCTATCCCGACGTCCCGACATATATATTACTACTATGTATATATTACTACTATGTATATATTTATACACCAGACATATCATGAGACGTTGTCGAACTTTGATCACAAAAGAGGAATTGTTAGATGGGTATTTTGGGCATCTGTGTTTCAATGAACGGATGGAATAAAATAGCAAATATTATTTTCGCGTCAGGTCTGACACTGTAAAACTACTTCCTTTGTACTAGACAATTAACAACAGCTGGTGGTAGGATACATTTCCGCCCGGATAGCGACCACCGTGCACGGGGTGTAAAACCCCCTATAATGGCAAAGTGTGTCGCGTTCCGGGGTCTGCCAGTGTACATCCGGTTTTTAAGTTTGTTTTTTTTTCTATAGTTGGCGTATGATGTTTGGCCGTGTTGCGGCCTTCTGAGTACTCTGACACTAGACCCTCGATCGCTTCTTCGCGTCCTAGCCCCATGGCGTAGTGTGAAGAAGCTACACAGCAGGCTGGCATGTTGAGTAGCGAGGGTTAGATTGTTTCTCGCTACGTGATACTCTAACTGGACAGCACTGCGCTTACCATCCAGTGTAGTATGGTCACTTTGCCGTGCCAGAGTAATATTATTTTGATGAAATCATAACATTTCTTTGGCAAACAAAGAAATATTATGATTTGATGAAAAGAATAAGGCCGTTCACTAAAACACGTTAATTACAAACTATTACAATAACTCTATGGATATAAACATAGATCTATTCAAATAACAAGCGCATGTTAGAATTTGACGATCCATAAATGTAATCCAATGAAAATCATAGCCGTCTTGCCGATAACCCATCGTCGTGGCATCGAACAGATACTCGTGACGGTCATATCTGATGAAAACCTACAATACACGAATAAATCAAGATCTAATCGATGCAAAGAGATCAAAAAGCACACGCCGTTCCCACGAAAATGGATCCCGATGCGATGTATCGCGAAATAACAGATACAGTTTAAATTATCGGCACGCGATCCGAATTTAAAATTATGATTTGAATATTATGCGTTATTATTGTTGATGTGTAGGATTATTACAGTGTTTACAAAGATTAACCCTTTAATTACATTTTGAATATAGATCAGTTGATGTTTAAAAAGTGGCATTGAATGATAGTTTTAAGTAGTTCAATGCTTGAAATCTATTTAATTGTTTCTTATGTTTACGCGAATATTATACATTGAAATAAAACTTATTTTACGGATTCCATCGCAGTTTATTTTACTTTTTTAGTCCCGACGTTTCGAAAGACTGTAATGGTCTTGTCATGGTAATGTCCCTTCATGGTCACGGGACAGACTGCCCCGTGACCATGAAGGCTGTAAGACTTCCGAAATAAACTAAAAAAGTAAAATAAGCCGCGATAGAATCCGTAAAATTAAATTCGTTTAAATCTATGTAATTTTTCAAAAATATACATATACCCACGTCTGTACCCACTCTTAAAAGTGGTAGCCAGAGATGTGATGTCGCTGGTAGTAGGATATTCATATCCGCCCGGATAGCGACCACCGTACACCGTCCAGTGTGTTAGCTTTTAAGAATATATTTGTAATAGTTAATAAATAAAATAACAAAAAACAGCCCCACCTATCGTATCTAACACTATTCATATCCGCCCGGATATCGACCACCGTACACAGGGTGTAAAACCCGCCATAGTGGCACACGTAAGTGTGTCGCGTTCCGGGGTCAGCCAGTGTACATACGGTTTTTGTCGGGGGTCTAGAGTTGGGGTACGATGTTTGGCCGTTTCGCGGCCATCTGAGTACTCAGACACTAGACCCTCGACCACTTCTTCAACTTCTTGCCCATTGCGTAGTGTGAAAATGCAGGCCGGCATGATTGTGTTGAGTGGCGGGGCATAGGCTGTCTCTCGCTACTCGATACTTTTATTGGAAATCACTGCGCTTACCATAAAGTGCAGTGTGGTCACTTTACCGTGCCAGGATAAAAAAACAGCATTTTATCGCTTTCATTTTATTTTTGGCGCTTTGTATGGAGCAACACTAAAATCGAATCTCCATTTATCCCTTAATTAGTATATATATAATGTTGGATGTTTTATAAGCAGGCGAAGCTTTCACATAAACAACCTGCTTGAAAGGCAAATATAAAAGTACTCTTGTATTGAAATTACAGACATGACATAATTGGGTCCGAAAACGGTACACACGACTGACAAGACTTAAAGGTCACAGAAAGCCGGTAAATATAAAATATTCTCAGTTATCTTTTATAAACGAGTTCATTTTGGTGTCCCCACATCAATCATCCATTTTACATATTTTCATCAACGAGTGACTAAACCGCTGATTACAAACTTGAAATTTTGGCAGTTGATGCTCTTTATGTTGGAAGTATCCACTAATAAAGGGATTTTCGAAATTTCACCCCTAAGGGGGTAAAATAAGGGAAATGCGGTTGTATGGAAGTCTGTCATTTTCAAAATAAGAGGCATGAAATTTCATCTACATGCTTTTGGTTAGAAATAGTATTATAGTGGTAGAGCCACGCTGTAGACATATTTGTCTGCAGCATGAATGGACCGGCTCGACCGGGGTAGTACCACTGTCTCACAGAAAACCAACGTAAAGTGACAGTTTACTGTCGCGTTTCGTATGGTAAGTGAGATATCCGGAGGCCCAGATTCCCTCTTCCCTTCCCTAATCCCTATTCCTGTCCTTTAAGACCGACAGCGCATACATGATACTTTCGGTATTGTGGATGTTCATGGGCGGTGGAGATCACTTAACATCAGGTGATACACATGCTCGTTTGTCGGACTATGCAATAAAAAAAAATGTACACGGGTATCGAAGTTTTTGTAACCCCTAAGTGGGTGCTTTCGGGGTCTAAAGTTTTCTGTCTGTTAGGTTTTCACGAATAAACCAATGAACCAATTGTGATAAAATTAATATTTTCTTAAATTTTATCTTATGTAGTATGCATTCCACATTATCTCTATAAGATATTAATCTATTAATAAAATGCGTGCAGGTCACCTTCATTATTATATCGATGGTTGGCGGGCTAATTAATTTAAGTGACATTTTTGAAAAGTAGTTAAGGGAGATTTTTTTTTTAAAAACCGTTGCGTAGAATTAATATATTACTTGCGTAAGCACGTACTGCATCTTTATGACTTATTTCAAGCATTTACTTTACGCTTGATATTATTTATTTTACGCTTGCTCTAAATCTAATACTTCGTCTCAGCACACAAAGTACACTTGCAATGTCTATTTCAATCTATATCTATGGTTATAACTATAAACCACAAAGTTACAAGACATTGCAAAGGCAACTTTGTATTCTTTATTATGAGTAAGTTGTGAAAGCTTGCCTAACTACCAATAACCGTGATATTGCAAAACTGGGCCTTTTATACCTTACTCGGTTAATTGAATGGTAGAATTTGTAACGCTGATTATGGCTGAAAGGGTTAATACTGTGTTTCCGTAGTTACGTTGCAACTTTCTAAATCTGTGCTGTAATTAAGATGTTAATTCAAGTGGCCAAGGTTGATGGTCTTTTATACCCTTTATAGAAGAGATTCCGCATTATGTGGTAATAGTGGTAGAGCCACGCTGTAGACATATTTGTCTGCAGCATGAATGGGCCGGCTCGACCGGCGTAGGCGTAGGCGGCGTACCACTGTCTCATAGAAAACCAACGTAAAGTGACAGTTTACTGTCGCGTTTCGTATGGTAAGTGAGATATCCGGAGGCCCAGATTCCCCCTTCCCTTCCCTAATCCCTATTCCTGTCCTTTAACAGCTCCGACAGCGCATACATGATAATTTCGGTATTGTGGATGTTCATGGGCGGTGGAGATCACTTAACATCAGGTGACCCACATGCTCGTTTGTCGGACTATGCAATAAAAAAAAATAAAAAAAATAGGTTACAGTAGATATTTTTAGAATTTCGTTTAAATTAACTTGTTTTATGAGCTAAAAATTGAAATAGTACGTGTTAGGGATATAAATATGGATATCATAAGTGTTTAATTAGTTTCGATGTTTTAATTTATTTTATTTGGCAACAAACATTATTATATTAGTAATGCGAGGTTATGGATACGGATATCAAATTATTTCTCATACCCGATAGTTTGGGTTATTAGGTTTTTCAAAGAATGTACATTCATTTGGTATTTAGACCTTTTCTTTTCAGATCGTAATCAAACATGTCCTAGTCAGTATCTAGTACCTACTATCGATACTGCATGATTCAAACGTTAATAAAAAGTTATCTTTCGATTCCATCCTTATCTGAAACATTTTTATATGATACAGTTACTTATATTTAATTAATTTGAATATCCGATAGTTTCGATTTCGGTTCCGGAGTTCTATAACATCCCTAGTACGTATAAACAAACGTAAATATACTAAAATAATAAAATTATTTCATAAATTATTTATAATATTCAACAAGGAGTCCATTTTTTTTTATCAATACATTTTCGTATGTACGCAGAGCTCAAATTATCAATATAACTGGCGTGGATAAAAAAATCATAAATACAAACAAAAGACACCATTGTTGTATAATATCGATTCGATTATCGATACAATACAAAACATCAGATACTTGTCAATACAGTCACGATTAACAGATGGCGCTGATGTCGTTCTAAAAAGAACAAACCGACACTTGTCTTGTTTTTCGCGTCTAGTTTGATCTTTGTATGTCTCTATTAAGTTGTTTAATTCTATAGCACCTGACTAAATAAAAACTAACTTCGCTTGTTACGATTCATAATAAAACATGTTATGTATACAAAAACTAAGACTGCTATAACAAAGGCAGGATATTGTGCTATTAACACGAGAGTTCAAGAAAAAAATATACACGTTTATGGCTAAAAATTAAAATTTTTGGTACACTTAGGACGTACGGTTTTTGGAATTTACAATTAGAATAAGATATGTATATGCATTTAAAGAATTAATTGACGTTGATTAGTAAATAAAATTTGAATTTCATTGTATATTAAAATTAATTATAAGAAATATCAAGAACTAAATTTTATTTGGTCAACACTTCAGATGACATACAACTAATAAGTAAAAGTTTTTTAATTCATAAAAAGTACACCGACTTCAATAAAAAACAAATTATGCATCACTATAAAATTTGAGGGTTACCCTTGATTTTTCTGAGATTCCATCATCAGATCCTGACTTGGTGCCAATGGGACCACCTGTATACCCTTTTAAACAAATAATTTCTCGAATCGGTCCAGGCGTCTTCGAGTAATCGGGTAACATACATTAAAAAAAAAGATTCCGACGAATTGTTAAACTTCTCCTTTTTTTGAAGTCGGTTAAAAACAAAAAAACTATAATAAACCCTAGATACGCCCATAGATATAGTATATTAGACACGACGAAGCTGTGGCTCTGCAACACAGTACCCGTGGTTCTGGTGTGGGAGGGAGAAGTTATGACTTCTGGCCTTCTATAAAGGTATGCCTTGATCGTTAGTGTCGTAAAACATGCCAGCATCTGTGACAACTCGTTTTTGAAGGAAATTTCGAGCCTCAACAATCTTTTATCGCAATCTTAATTTTATCAGTTATATATCAATGTATACGGACATCTTAATCTTAAAAGACCGTTAAGGATTAAAATGGCGATGAATGTAAATAAATTTTACTTTCATTCAAATCTTGATATTTCAAATTGTATGGAACTAATCCGTTGATGATTTCTTAATTGCATATTCTATATTCGCGGTCATTTTATATTAACGCAAAATACTTAATAAAGATTGATACGTTTAAAATGAGTAAATATTCTGTGTTTGAGAAGGCAGTAGATCTAACGATATTACATGTCCTATTCAAAGAACCAATAATTTCTCTATCATTTTGATGATTATCAGTTATCACAATTAACATACTTCAATAAACAATTAAATTTGCTCCCTTTTACTTGAACATTTTTTTTATAGTTACACACATAGAGTCATAACCTTACACTGTATCAGGAACTACGAGAGACATTCAGTCGCAGATCAGCCAGAACTGAAACAAATATATCTGTCTGTCACACAAACTTTTGTCTCGCTCGGTGCAGGAATCACATACTCTCTCGTTTCACAGCCGGCTGCGCCACGAGTATCGAGCATTCATTTATAATATGCTCAAGCCTCCATCTTCAAAAGGCAGACAGAGATACAACTAGTGCATGATGTCCTAGATTTCAAGCTTATCGCTATATTGAATACCAATTTCAAACCAAGTCGTTTATGATTTTTGAAATTAAAAATAAACACTCATTGTAACAAATAATGTTTAGAAATAGTAAATAGTGTAGTTAGTGTTAGATTTTATTTTTAGATTAATATGTAACAAAATGTTATTAATATGGATTGATTCTGAAATAAAATGATTTATTATTATTATTATTCTGATGATCTAGATTTTGATCCCAGGAACTTACATAAAAAAATTACAAGCGAATAAATTTCAAAAATCTATTATCCTAAATACCATCAAACATTCGACAAGCACAAAAGTAAATCACATATATTATTTACTTTTGCTTATTGAAACCCAAAGTGTTTCTAAATATTGTAGACGAATACCAGCCATAAATAATGGCCTCAAAAAGAAAAGAAACAATCCTTTAATTGTATCTTTGCACTATCGTCTAATCTCGAAGATCTGTGTTTGATTTTTGAACTTCCAAAAAGGTTATGTCACGTTTTTACTAGCAGAACGTTTAATAAATATAGGTGTGGGATAAAACTCCGAATGTAGTCATCAATTGTGTCTTGAACAGTGGTTCACAAAGATGACTGAACAGCGACCCACCTACCAAAAAAGTTCCAAATTCGAGACTCACCTCTTGGTTGTCACGAATAAATAGAATTATAACTATATGAATGGACAGCTCAAATAAGAAAAAAAATTCTAATAATTATATTCCGTTTGGTCGAAATAGGATCTTATTTTGATGGCCCAACCAATATTCGCTCGCGACCCACCAGTGAGTCGCGACTCATAGTTTGGGAAACACTGGTCTAGAAGATATTCTTGTTGGAATTTTCTAGAAGAGTTTTGTTTGGTTTGATGCTTAGCCTAGATGGAATATTGAATATACTTTTCAAAGTATGATGAGTTATTTCCATCCAATATATTATCTATTTTGGAACCCAACCCGTATAATCCGCTCATTAGTTTAAATTTTTATTAAAGAGACTTCATACTTCTTATTTCGGCTTGTTCTATATAGCTATGTTGTGTCACCAAATTATTAGGATATTACATACTACCAATCGGGTGCCTGCTGGTGGATAAAAATCGATAACTTTGACATTTTGAGCGCAGTAAGCTTTATATAAAAAAACGACATAAGCGGAGCTTTCATTCGCTCAGGATGCAGTGTAGTGGTCTTAGCTACTCTAAGAGTAGGTACACTCTAAGGTAGCGGCAGTATTTTATGTTTTTTTTTTTAATCGAAATAGGCTTGCGTTTGACCACTATCTCGCCTGATGGTAAGTGATGATGTGGTCTACGGTGGAGCACGCTTGCCTAGAAGATACCTATTCACTCTTGACTTGAAGATACCCAGGTTATAATTTTCGGTAAATATAGACTCCGGCAAAGAGTTCCCCTCTCTAACGGTGCGCATGATGAATGTACTAGCAAAACGCTTCGTGCGCACTGGTGGAATATCAACCGAGTCTCTTGTCGATATTTTTATGTTATTTTTAATTATTGTTATATTTTATTTCTAGAAACATTAAATATATACAAGTCTCATATCTTTAGAGTATCGCACTTCTACATATATAGATGTTATATTACTCATAGATATCCTGTCGAGATTGAAAGTTCCGTAACAAAATCATATATTTTTATACGACAAAATCAACCCAAAATTACTGTTTGTTTGGGGTTGTGGAACCCTCGTAGTTCTTGACACCTTCGACACAAGTTTATCTTGTGTAGGGTCAAAGCTGTGTGTAACTATTAGGTGTATAAAAATATAAAGTCATAATTTATCTTTACCTCATAAAAATACAAAATAACAGTTTAAGAGCATTTCTTTTGAATCAATTTATATGGAATATAATCAATCAAACACTCATGTGTGATATAGTAGTTCAAACATAACTAATAGAACACAACGGTCTAATTATCCAATGGGCAAAATATTCTTTTTTTTTATTTTGAAGTAGGCTCCCAGACTAATATAAAAATAATTATGTTAGATAAAAATACTAACAGTAAGCCTCCATATTTAAATAAAAATAAAAATCTAACACAATAATTTATATGAATATAATCACAAGAACAAAAAACAAAAAAAAAATACAAATTAAAAGTATAAGAAAGGAGATCTGCCAGCAGAGAAATAATCATAATACCTATGTCAAAGCGCACCGACTGTACATATCAGGACATGAGAATAAGATGGTCTCCACAAAAAGTCTAGATATGATTCATATGCACTAGATGTCAGAAAAGGATGTCTAGAAACTGTCCATATAACGAGTTTTTTCTGTATGAAGTTTCACTCCAACTGTTTCCGCTTCATCGTTTACGGGCACATCACTAATTAGAGCTAATTCCTAGTTTTTAGCTTAGCTAAAAAGTGATGTAGCTGCGTGTTGAATAAAGCATTAAGTTGTAATGGTTTACGATACTTGGATATGATTATCGAGTTTCTGTTAAATGTAGAGTCACACTAGACTCTATTATATTAAACTTCCATAAATAAGTGATATTTTGACAGCCTTCGTAGCGCGACGGGCGAGCTGGCTGTGAAACGAGAAACGGCGAGTTAAATCCTCGCACACAGATCACACTCCACCTGATGGTAAGCGCAGTGCCGTCCAATTAGAGTATCGAGTAGCAAGAGCCAATCTATCCCCCGCTACTCAACACAATCATGCCGGTCTGCTTTTTCACACTACGCCATGGGCAAGAAGGTGAAAAAGCGGTCGAGGGTCTAGTGTCAGAGTACTCAGAAGGCCGTAAAACGGCCAAACATCGTACCCCAACTCTAGACCACCGGCAAAAACTGGATGTACATTGGCTGATCCCGGCACGCGACACACTTGTGTGTGCCACTATGGCGCTATCCAGGTGAATATGAATATCCTACCACCAGCAAACATTAGTATTTGGCAAATATTCTCATTACACAGATACAACGGTTGTAAAGTTACTTATAGATATAGATTGCGATGGTATTCATAATTATGTTTAGTTTAATCGAAATAGATAAATAAAATTAATGACTTACCCAATGAGCGGCACTGGACTAACTGATGCATCTACCAAAAAGGGGAAGACAGCGTTGACTAACTGGTAGATAATAATAATTTTGTCTCAATAATCAAACCTACGAATCGTCCTGGGAATTGAATTTTAGACCTCAAGTATCCCAGTCCCATATACATCTCCAGTATCTCTAATCTTATCATTAATTTATTATATTGCACAGCAAACCAGTCAACGTCCTTTCGATAATTCCACTTAATAAACGGCACACACAATACAAATCACCTATAAAATAGCACACAATGCAGAAAAGTTTTCCAAAAACTCATTAGTGAGCGGATTCGAATACGGGACCGAAGATAAATGAACCGCCATCGACGTGGACAAGCCCTAAATTAACTCTCTTAATTAATTTAAATTTGAACGCGGTACTAAGAAATTAGTCTCACGCAGACTCGTGGAATGTTCACAATATCCTTAAAATGAACATGGAAAAAGTTACATGATGGTTTCTTATGTTTACGCGAATATTATACATTGAAATAAAACTAATTTTACGAAGTCTGCAGTTGCTGAACATTCTGAAGGAGGCTCCAATCACTATCTTCGATTTGACAAACCACAGATCCTTGCCAAAGAACACCGATTGCTACCTAGGATGATACGCGAGGCTATTGAAATTAAAAGAACATCCATATTTCAATAGAGAAGATGGTTCCATCGGAACCCAAAAGACCAGCTGTCAGACCTTCTTGACTGTGAGCTCCTTCTGCGTAGCCTACAATAAATAAAAATTAAAAACAACTGTATGGGGGTATGGGGTAGAAACATTGCACTATACTTGCGTGACGACATACAACTCAGTCTGCCCCGTGACCATGAAGGCTGTAAAGCTTTGGAAACGTCGGGATAAAAAAGTTAATAAACCGCGATAGAATCCGTAAAATTAGTTTTATTTCAATGGCAAAAGTTCCAAAAGATAAGTGGGGTAAATGGACCCAATGCCGCCTACTATGATACAAAATAAAAGGTTACTTCTAATAGTTCGCCCCCTATCTAACAAGACATCAAAATATTTATATCTTACCTTATTTTGAAATTTTTTGGGTGATCCGCTCGATTGATTTCATCTAAAAATTACTTACTATAAGAAGTAAAAAAAATTACTGCCGGACAATACAGTAGATAAATCCAGATGCTGACAGATTTTATTTCTAATTAAAGAAAGAAAGTGATAAAAAGTATAATTCCAATAGATTTGCTGTCATTTCTTTTTCGCACATATACTAAATACACATGATGAGAAGTAAAATGCAGACAAAGGAAGTAACGTCAGCACACCTTTTATTAACAAAGTAACACATGTTGCTCCAGAAACATTATACTGGAATGACACTGATGGGTTTCTTAGATGATCAATATACGGATGCGTAACCTAATTTTGTTCGATTATACCACAAGTAAGCAGCTTAGTTGGTAGTACGAACATTCCAGAAGAAAGTCGTAGGTTAAAAACCAGCCCAAATGGCATACACCTCTGAATATATTGTATAAAGGCACGAATATATTCATTGATAATTATTGCTTGGTTAAACGTTGTAGGAAATATCACGATGAAATCTACATATCTGAGAATTCTAATAAGAATTTTAAAGGTATGCCAAGTATGCCAACTCTCATTAGGCCAGTGTGGTGGACTATGGCTTAACCCCTCTCATTAGTAGAAGAGTGCCCAGCAGTGAGACACAATTTAATACACGGCTATTATTGTCCCACAAATATAGATATGAAATAAAGACTTTATTGAATTAATTCCACGAATACGTATCGTAGGAATTCCATTGCAATGACGCCGAAGTGTGCGCGTATCTAGTGAAAGTTCAATCAAAATGGGTTCAATTAAGATAAACATTACTACTCGCTGCAAATTACTACGTCTGAACTAGTTTCGTCATTTGAAATCTATATTTCCAGGTGTAAGGATATTTGAATATTAGATTTGTGTCTTAATATTATTATAGAAATCTCTTTATCTTGCTCTTACTGATTTATTGTTGCGGTACGGACTGTAAAGACGAAAGTCGTATGTTCGAAACACAAATGGAATAGATTTTTCTAAAGTTACGTAGGTATTATGTTTATTATCGCTTGCTTCAACGGTAAAGGAAAAACATCGTTAAGAAACCTGCATACCTGAGAATTCTCATATGAATTTCGAAGGTATGTGAAGTCTACCAACCTGCAATAGGCCAGCGTGGTTGACTAAGTCCTAACCCCTCTCATTAATATAGGAGGCCCGTGTCTAGCTGTGGGACAATGTTTAATACAGGGCTAGTAGTATTATATTACTGATTTATTTTAGAAGCTGTGAACTCCAAATTTCTATTTAATCACTTTCAACGGTGGTCAAAGTGACTCATTTTGAGTGGTAACATCATCATCACCGTTGTCATCACCTATATCAAGAGCCTCTGTCTAGTTATATTTGACAAGCCTTGGCAATAGACTTGTCATTACTGTGGGTTCCAAAAATTGAGCTGAAAGTTGTAAGTTCTGGATATTTATCATTCCACCGATTCATATAATCATGTCACAGGTGTTGCAGCAGCACTTACTTACATCTTAAAAATCAAAAGAAGTCTTAACAGAAAGCAGAATAATATGCTTTCTTAGGATAGAGATCTAAGACGATGTAGTTTACAAGAGGTACTACAAACGAAGACCAGAAGCTGGACTAACTCTAACTAGACAGCACTGGGCTAACCATCAGGTGGAATGTGGTCACTTTGCCGAGCCAGAATATAAAGAAGCGGTCACTTTCGATGGTTTTAACAGTTAGGTCGAAAGAAGAATCAATACAGGGTATCTTTTAGAATTCTAGGTATTCTAAAAAATCGGAGAATAGTGTTTTTGATGTCAAATCATTTTGATTTAAGAAGTAAATAGAATAAGGTCTATCTGCAACTCAATAAAAATAGAAATAATATTAACACTGTTTGAGGTATATTCAATTACAGATTTAAAGCAAATGATTAATGTTATGTTCAGGAAATTACTTAATTGTTACATAAACTTGGATTTCCTTTCACGTGCTATATATGATTGAAATTCGATGTTAACTTTAAATAGTCTTTAACCGAATACAAATTGGAAATGGTTATACCCTTTTAGAACGGGACATTCGTTTATATAATGCTTATAGAAATTTGCTTTGTAATTTTTATCTGTAAACACAATTCGAATTTTGAAATTACTGGTGTTTCTAACACTAAGTGCTTCTTCTGATGGCCAATTGAGGACTATGCGTCTAGTATTTTCTGTTTTATAAACAAAAAGAACCTCTAGTTTCTTATATGGATATTTTGGAGAATATTAGTCAATACTATTCATTGATTATTTTCAAAAGTTCGTGTATTTATCAGTTACATACCAGAGCTTTAAAACCATGATCAACTAACAGTTCATTCAAGTATCACAAAAAGTTAGTTTGTTTAGATACACCGTAGAAACCAAGTCAGTAGTGACCTGTACGCAAGTAGTATTTATTTCATAGATTCCACGGTTTTAACTAATATTGATATAAACACGTCTCAGTACTTCGGAATGTAACTCACCTATACACTGGCCCCCTTTTTCCTTACAGATTTAACGTAGAAAATGATCTTCCACATTTTTCAACACAAAACCATATCCGACATAAGTAAATACCACATAGCACTCACATTTTCACACAACACTTTCAACTTTACACATTTTGTATACACTAACACTGTATTTTTGGGTAATATATGTGCCAAAATGTTTAAGTTTGACGATAAAACGTTTGTTGACCCCGAAAGTGGCCTAACAACTGAACGTTGGATGCAAAACGGTTGGTTTCTGAGCGCGCGCGCAGTTCGGTATGCGGGTACTGTTGTGTGTGTGTGAATGTACCGACGAGTGAACACACACACAAACAAACACAGGCTGCACGGTTTTTGTCGATGTCCACGGGGCAAGTAACCTGAGTTACATAGTGTTGCAGCTCGGTTTATGACACATTTTGACATTTTTTCTTGAGCTTTGTGCTTGCGGTGCCACAACTTCGTGTCTACTAGCCGGGCCCGAACGAAGAGGTTCGCAAATTCATATTTGGAAGCTGTGGAACAGTTTGCCAGCTATCTTGTTCCCTCCTTCCTATGATCCTCGGTCTTTTAGCCGTAGTGTGAAGAAGCTACACAGCAGGCATGATTGTGTTGAGTAGCGAGGAATAGATTGTCTCTCGCTCTAATTGGACGGCATTGCGCTTGCCATCAGGTGCAGTGTGGTCACTTTGCCGTGCCAGGATAAAAAATGTGCATTGTATTAATACATATCGATATTAGCTTTAATGTTTTTTTACTGTTATAAAGCGGCAAATATAGCTTCAAAGCTTGTTTGTATTGTATTTCACAGATCAAAATAGATTTGTAGTACGAAATCAAATTGATTTATTTTGACATTCCTACAAGAGTGCAGTGAGAAAAATGCGATATATTGCAACATTATATTTTTTTAACATTTAAAATATCGAATATCACATCTAGATATCAGTGCTTTTATATAAACACAAAATTAACTTTCACAAACCAAAAGTTTTCAAGCTACAACACTGTTATACTCCACCAAAGTTTTTCTGAAAGCTGCTGGTCGATGTCCCGCTAGCGAGGCTCAAACACTAATGTTCTCTCTTTCTGGCCGTAGTTTAATCAAACATTAACAAGAGACAGATATATTTCCTTGCCTACACTATAAATTTGCAGAACTTGAAGTGGCTTTACCACGGTATTACGTCGGAGAAAATGACTGTCGTTTTGGTAACAACCGACTCATTTAAGAAGTTGTTCTATAGTATGAAAATGTTCGATGTGTTAGGTTTATTTTATAAGTCGCATAACCGATATTGTCATTCGTAGGTTTTTATGGATAGTGTAGTGATTGGTCAGAGAATAACTTTACTAGTGATCTTTGATTAGGTTTGTGTTTAGAATTTTTGTATATTATAATCAAATTGTTTTGAATTTAATTTTGAAATATTACAATTAGGTAAAATTGAGCAATAATTATTTATAGTTTATATTGTAATTGAATAATTTAAAAAGTTGGGTTACGTTTATCTTAATTTCAGATATAAAATTTTCGTACCAATAAATAATATAATAAATAAACAGTCTCCATGACCCAGTGGGTAAGTCGGTCGTGAAACGAGAGGCTGTTGGTTCAATTCCCACACAGAAAAATGTTTGTGGGGGTTATGTATTATAGTTGGGTATTATTTTTAGTACATAGTAATTAATTCTCAATAACTATTTCCATACCATGAGATAGAGCTCATCTCTAGTACGTGCCATGTCTCTCCCTTCAGCCTCGAGTGAAATTATCCATCCTTCACTTACCTTAAACATCATGTGTATTAATTAAATAGCAACACAATTTAATTTTCGATTTACAACATTAATAGCATTCAACTGAGCTATTCTTCCAGAGACATTAGATTTTATATCGTATTATCCATACATAGGTACTCAATAAAAGATCATTTGATTAAATTAACTTCAATATCGTTAAACAAAAACACAGCACAGCCTCTCATAAATTAAGGCCAGGTTATTTCAATTATAGTTTTACAGCCTCTGTGACGCTGCGGGGGAGAAGCCGGCTGTGAAACGAAAGGCCGCGGGTTCCTTCCCCGCACCGAGACATTTTTTTGTGATCCACAAATATTTATTTCAGGTCTGGGTGGTGTGGGACGGAAAGTCTCTTGTTGTTCCTGATACCCACTGCTGGTGATAGGATATTCATATCCACCAGGATAGCGACCACCGTTGTCGCGTTCCGGGTTAAGCCAGTGTACATCCGGTTTTTGTCGGCGGTCTGGAGTTGGGGCACGATGTTTGGCCGTTTTGCGGCCTTCTGAGTACTCTGACACTAGACCCTCGCCCGCTTATTCACCTTCTTGCCCATGGCGTGAAGTGAAGAAGTAGGCCTGCATGATTGTGTTGAGTAGGGGGTGATAGATTGTCTCTCGCTACACGATACTCTAATTGGACCGCACTGTACCATCAGGTGCAGTATGGTCACTTTGCCGTGCCAGTATAAAAAAAAACAATTTTTGAGATTTTATATATATATTATGACTTTTGTGAAAGTCTTTTCCGCTGTAAATATGTCATGATATAGTTCCGACTATAGTTATAGTCAACTGTCAACTATTTTGAGTATTTGTTGTAAATATATAGAACGATTTAGTCTATTAACAACACGAAGAACTTGGCGACAAATTTACCAATTGTTAAAATTGACTATAGTTAAAACAATAAGGCATAAAGAATGTTCAGTTAATTACTGACGTGGGACAAAGCAAATACAAATAGACACTATAATAGAGACTCGTCAATATATTACCGTCATAAAATGACAATAAAAATAATTCTGAAAACTTTCATTATTTACAAATGATACACAATGCAATTGAAAATATTAAAATATCGTTTTATTCATTAGATAAAGTGTTTTACTGTGGTGGTTACGCCTTTGCCTACCCCTTCGGGGATTACAGGCGTGAGTGTGTATATATAAAGTGTTTTAGTACTACAATTGGTGGCGCAGTTGTAATTGCGCATGAGTTACAACCGCTGTGCTGAGGTCTCTGGTTCGATCCCCGTGTCGGGTAAAGTGATATAGGGTTGTTCTATCTAGAAATTCTCAGTATTAGCCCGGAGTCTGTAACCTGTGCCCGGTATGGCGATAGGCTCGCCCCCATCACATTATGGGACCGAAATTCGGCGAAAAGTGGGTGTACTGTTTACACCTCTGCCTACCCCTTCGGGGATTACAGGCGTGAGTGTGTATATACAAAGTGTTTTATTACTACAACAGTATTGTGACTTATATGTAAGAGATAACGGCAAATAAAAGTTCAAATGATTACAAGCTTTCGACTTCCATTCAGTCCATAAAAAAGTCACATCAATCAAATCATTGTTATCGTTAATTAACTAATCAATCATGGTTTGTTTATTAAATAATTTCAGAATCAAATCAAAAGGAATAGCAGCGATTGCCTAGTTGGTTGCGGTACGGACTGCCAAGACGAAAGTCGTATGTTCGAAACCCAAGTGGCATACACCTCTGACTTTTCTAAAGTTATGTGTGTATTAAATGTTAATTATCGCTTGCTTTAACGGTGAAGGAAAACATCGTGAGGAAACCTGCATACCTGAGCATTCTTATAAGAATTTCGAAGGTATGTGAAGTCTGCCAACCCGCATTAGGCCAGCGTGGTGGACTAAGGCCTAACCCCTCTCATTAGTAGAGGAGTCGCGTGCCCAGCAGTGGGACAATGTTTAATACAGGGCTAGTATTATTATTATTATTATTATATATCAAAAGGATATAAAATTGAAAATTAACAACTTCTTCAAATTATTTGGAAATAAAAATTAGATACACTGATCCTTTCGTATATAAATGTATATATATATATTTACACGATTTTTAATAATAGGTTTGAGTGCCCATCTTGCGATGTCGTATAAGACATTCCTTGGTAGCTCTATCCCTTTTACACTTAAAAATAAGAGAATGGAAAAAAGAGACGGCAATAACGAAGGAAACACTCCCTTATCGTTCATTCCAGGAATAACTTTCCCATAGATTGTGATGGTGGAAGGCTTATGGGTCTGGAATGCAAAAAGTATGCGCCGGCGCATGTTTGTGACTCGTCATATGTCATGCGTAATGACCCACATACATATATTATCTATGGAATGTTCGCTTAGTCAGTGAAGGTAAAGAGGCATCAGCTAAGCAAGTTTGACATGGAGTGATCATTGATTATATTTTCAAGTAAATATTTTTTTCTGTTTACATTATGAGATATAAGTCATATAAGTCAAGATATATAAATCCAAAACAAAATTATAATATAATAATAATACAAGCCCTGTATTAAACATTGTCCCACTGCTGGGCACGGGCCTCCTCTACTAATAAGAGTGATTAGGCCTGGTTTCGAACATACGACTTTCGTCTTGGCAGTCTATACCGCAACCAACTAGGCTATCGCTGCTATACAAAAATACGTAATTTAAATGAAACACACTGTTATACTTCGTTTCATTAGGAATCAATTGTTAATATTGCAGTTATTACATTCCATTACAAACATTTTTTTCTCTCTTAAGACAACTCAGCTATCAGAAAAGAGGCGTTAAAAAATAATCACCTGCAATTTTTTCTTAAGCTTACATAAATTCTGTATTATAAATAATATCCAACAGTTACATACATAACTAATCCTACAGTAAGACTCAATTATCCTGTATCGTGAGTATCAGGAACTATGAGAGACTCGGTCTCACAACACCTAGACTCGAAACAGGTTTCTGGATCACGCAAAAAATTGACTCAGTGCGATGTTCGAACGCACGGCCCCTGGTTTTACAGCCTCGCTTAATATAAATAAATAACACCCAACAGTCACACACATAGCCCCGATCTCACACTAAGATACGAGTCTTCTATCGTGGGTATCAGGGACTGCGAGAGACTTTCGGTCTCAAAACACCCAGATCTCGGACACAGATATCTGTCTGTCACACAAACATTTGTCCCGGTGTTGGAATCGAACCCACGGACTCTTTTCACAGCCGGCTACTCGCCTACCGCGCCACGGTGGCTGTCTGTACTGCACCGTAACTCGTATTTTTGCCACCATCAATCTGAGCAACAGTTTGCCAGCTACCGTGTACCTCCTTCCTACGATCCTGGGTCCTTTAGGCATAGTGTGAAGAAGTTACTCAGCATGCTCATGATTGTATTCAGTCGCGAGGGATAGATTATCTCTTGCTACATGATATGATGATACTCTTATTGGATGACTCTACGCTTACAATCACTTTGCCGTGGCAGAATAAAAGAATGTACATTATAGAACTTCGGGGTTTCTACTACCCCGGCCAGAACCAAAAGGTTCGCTAGTCGTATATTTCAAGCATCATCAAGCTGTAAAAAAATTACCGGCGATCGTATTCTCTCTTTCGTATTATACGAAATATATACGAAAGAGAGAATCCGTTCTTTAAGCTTACTGTGAAGAAGCAAATCAGCAGACTGGCACGATTGTGCCAAGTAGCGAGAGAGCGGCTTCTACCAAGACAGCGCTGCGTTCATCATCAGGTGCAGTGTGGTCACTTTGCCGTGCCAGGATAAAAAAACACGAATGCTTATATAACACACACACACACACACTTTCATAAATCCGAGACAATATGATTGATCGTAAAGTTTTAATGTGTATGCCAATTTTAGAGACGACTGAATGAGACGAAACAACGGTTTCCCATAATTTATGCTTAGTAGGTGTGGACGGGTGAAGTAATCAATGTGGAAAACTTTATAACTGTTTATTCAAGTTACCTAATTTTCATTAGGTATTATGGCAGTAAGACTCTTTTAAAAATGATTTAAATTCATAATAGAAAATAAATTAAAAGGGTTATTTAATGAGCTTTATCAATATCGTTTTGCATAATAGATCATAAGTTAATGTTACTAACAAAATTATTATTATTATGAATATGAATGTTACAATATGGACATTATGTAGTCTGATTTAAATAAATAAACATAAACAATCATTTTTTTGAAATATATACCACAAATTAAAAAAAAAACAGATAGAAGCACCTGCATCTACTATATTTCTAGAAATCACTTAACCCAACTTTCTTGCAAATGAACTTCCCTCCATTTCCTCAGATTCCTATTATTCGTCAAACTGAAGTATTAAACGGAACCGTTATAGCACTTATGACCCAAATAAACAAATGCTAATTACATAACAATGTATTCCTGTTCGGCATGAGTCATACAACATGCAAAAGCCATTCACATTACAATAGCTCAGCTGCCTTTAGTATAGCTGTTGTCTGTACCGGCATCGTTTAGGTTGCATTTGATAACCTCTGCCTGTGGCGCAGTTGTAATTGCGTACGCGTACACCTGCTGTGATGAGGTGTCGGGTTCGATCTCCGGGTTGGGTAAAAGTGATATTGTGTTTTTCTATCACGAAACACTTAGTATTAGTAGAGTCTGGTTGTATCCGATATGGCGAAAGGCTCGCCCCCTATCATATCATGGGACGGTAATAAGCTCGGCGAAAAGTGTGTGTATTTGTTAAACCTCTGCTTACTCTTTTGGTGATTACAGGCGTGAGTGCGTATGTATATTTGTATGATAACCTCTGTGACGCAACTTGCCAGACATTACCTGAGTAATTGATACCCTGAACAAAATGAATATGGATCTCCAAATATCTATGCCAAGGTTGAACGCAGTAATTATTATCTCTTATATTGCCTACCTGTACATGAGCAAACAAATGTCTTAAGTACTACAAATAAATGGCTAAGTCCGAGTCTAATGGCTAAGTCCGAGTCTTACTCGGGCACTCAAGGTTCCGTATTACTATGTAGTAATACGGAACCCTGAGTTCCTCCGAGTTCCTCCTTTTTTGAAGTCGGTTAAAAAAGACAACGTGGGCTTAATAAGGTCCTGTCGTATTCGCACGCTTTGTTTACGGACCCTTAAAAACCATAAATAAACTTAATAATTAAAAATAAAAATTCTACATAAACAATAAAAATAGTCCTGTCTACTAAAACTTTAATAACATCTAACATTATGCCAACAATAAACATGTCCCCACTGTGTTTAACATCAAGGTAATGACAACATGATGGGTATTGAATATTTATTAATAAATGCAAATTTCAACTTTATATTCAATGTCGTCGATAGTTCACTTTACCTCACCCATCCATTTTAATAGTGGTGAATTTATTGCCTTGTAAAATGTCAATCAACGGCCATCAACAATTTAAATTGAATTAGATAACATCGCAAAGGTTTATATTTCATCAGAAAACGTCTTTATTGTATTAGAGAAAGCTGTCTTTGAGAAAGAAATGCCTGCCTCTAATTATGCGTTACAGAATTGATTTAAATTGTAAAAATTATTATAAAATATTTGTAAAATGTTTAAAAAAATTATAAAAAATACTTCAAATAAAAGCTTGAGAAAATATGTTTAGTGGTATGTATTGGCAGGAACGTAGAAGACTCTTTCCCTTGATTTGCATTATTTTCTAAAATCTATGTTTCATCGAATATTTATTTATTTTGTTTTACATCTTTTTATACATTTGTATAAAGGCGGACATTAAGCGAAAGGCATTCTCTACATGCAGAAATTATAGAAGTAGGTGTAATAAATATATATACACGTAGAAATACATAGATGCATAACATATACATATTATTATTATAAATACATACACACATATATACACAGTCAGGTCATAAGTATTGTCACACAGTAAAAACTTTTATTTTAGAATGCTGGCCACAAAAAAGTTTATTGAATTCGAATTTCAAATTGTTCATGAAAATAAAAATGTATACTTTTTAGAATTTTACTCATTTTTAAATATGGAGTGGACGCTTAAAGAAGACCGTGTTGCAGTAATTGCGTTGCATTGTTGCGGTTACGCGCCAATTCACATTTTTGACATACTGAAAAATTTGAATATAACCAAAAGATTCGTTTATCGTACCATCAAACGATACAATAAAGACTCTAGTGTAGATGACAGGTCAAGAAGTGGTCGCCCTCGGTCTGTTAGGACTCCAGCAGTGATAAAAGCTGTGAAGGCGCGAATTCAAAGAAATCCCAAACGTAAGCAGAAACTGTTGGCCCTTCAGATGGGGTTAAGCAGAACCACGGTGAAAAGGGCGTTAAATGAAGACTTAGGGCTTCGGGCATATCGAAGAAAAACAGGACATCGTTTGAATGCTCGTCTAATGGACCTGAGACTGAAGAGATGCCGCGCTTTGTTGAAGCGGTACGCGGGAAAAAAAATCGGGAAATTCTTTTTTCAGATGAAAAAATTTTTACCGTAGAAGAGAGCTACAACAAACAAAATGATAAGGTGTACGCACACAGTAGTGAAGAAGCGAGCAACCGTATTCCGCGTGTCCAACGAGGTCATTTTCCATCCTCGCTCATGGTATGGTTGGGAGTTTCTTATTGGGGCTTAACAGAGGTACATTTTTGTGAGAAAGGTGTAAAAACGAATGCAGTTGTGTATCAAAATACAGTCCTGACGAACCTTGTGGAACCTGTTTCTCATACCATGTTCAATAACAGGCACTGGGTATTCCAACAAGATTCGGCGCCAGCTCATAGAGCGAAGAGCACACAAGACTGGCTGGCGGCGCGTGAAATCGACTTCATCCGGCACGAAGACTGGCCTCCTCCAGTCCAGATTTGAATCCGTTAGATTACAAGATATGGCAACACTTGGAGGAAAAGGCGTGCTCAAAGCCTCATCCCAATTTGGAGTCACTCAAGACATCCTTGATTAAGGCAGCCGCCGATATTGACATGGACCTCGTTCGTGCTGCGATAGACATCTGGCCGCGCAGATTGAAGGCCTGTATTCAAAATCACGGAGGTCATTTTGAATAAACTTTAGTGTCATAAGAATCTATGTTTTGTTAAGTTCATTTTGGTATATAAATGGTTACATAATGAACAAACTTGTTTCAATTATTTTATATTAAACATGTGACAGAATTTATGACCTGACTAGGTATATATAGATACGTATACACACACACACACACATACATATAAATATAAATATATATTCAGAAAAAATATACGATAAGGTGTGTTTTGTACAAGATATATGCTTTAACATACATAATATTGAACAATGTAATGTTTTTTTGAAGTGCTAAAATATTTTTAAGAGTTATAGATAATGAATTCATGTTTTAACGTAACTTATAAATATATAAAGAGCACAAATGTCAATTGATTTTTAAATTAAAAAGAGGTGAAGCAGATAGTATTTATTAATTGACTAGCTGTTGCTCGCGGCTACGCCCGCGTGGAGGTCATGTTTGGGAGAAAAAGGTTAGGGGCGGAATTTCCAAAAATCCTGAAACATATATTTTTTATTTTAACTAAAATGCCAAATACAAATTTTCATGAATTTAACTTCAAAAATGACGGATTTTCATACAAACTTTCATCCCCTATTTTACCCCCTTAGGGGTGGTATTTCCAAAAACCCTACCTTAGTGGATGCCTACGTGATAAAATTTAACTGTCAAAATTTCAAGTCTCTAACTCCACCCGTTTAGGCTGTGCGTTGATCGATCAGTCAGTCAGTCAGTCAGTCAGTTTCTTCTTTTATATATACAGATAGTAATTTCGGACTTATAGCGTGGCATTAAAACTGGGGTCTAACAATGTCTTGGAAATACCCAAGGTATTTCCTTTGAATTTTGTATCTCAATAGAGTCTAGTTTTGTGTAATAGATTATTATTATTATTGCTTCTTTGTTAATATATCACCGTTATTACCACTTTTCTGGAGTAAAATTGTCGTCCAAATTTACCCTTAATTTCATCCCTCAATATTATTTTTATCCAAATAGAAGTTATCCTTTATTATTTTTAGTAAAAACTCAAATTAAAAACATACATCTTTTTTGTGTCGGTATTTCTGTCTGTGAAGAGAGCTTTTACCAGTTTTCCCATATCATCATATCCATAATCTTAGTATCAGATCTCACACCCTTTTATTGCTCGATCCAATTTATTTTGTATGACAAGTGTAATTCGTTACCTCTTAAATTATCGATCCATTACTCAACCCTTTGGCATTACATTAACTCTATCAAACCTTCACAAATGCCCGACACGAGAAATCGCATTTAGCTTACTCACATCCTCAAAATTCGTCGCACGATATAAAGATAAAGGCCAGTGCACACTGTCAGAGAGTACGGCAAAAGTTTAATGTCATAGCATTTTAAACATTGATATCCTCTCCAGTCAGGAAGGATATTAAAAAAAAGTCGGGAGTAAAGCAACAAGCTTTTATTTCCATAGCATTAAAGTTAAAAATTGCATGCAAGAACGGCGAGTGTTGCTAGTGTTACGCGCCGCCGGCGTGTCTATCCGTCATGACTGGATATAAAGCAAATTACGTCTAAATTCATAAAAAAGTTAAATAAGCATGGTTTATTTTTGAAAAACTGTTCTCTGTTGTTTCAGTTTCTGTGGTAACAAAACTTTGTTGTTTTGTTACTACTAGAAAAACCGATAAAATTAAATAATCACGCGATTCGCTTGTCAGTAAATGATCACCTTGCACCAGAGATTATTATTTGGAATTGAAGGAGTTTTTTTTAATTATCCAAGAATCTCATTTATTATATACTTAATTTCTACCTATTTAATATAATTTAAATCCCTTTTATAAAATTAGTCGCATACCGTCATCCGTATGTACTGACCCTAAGGAACGGACTGGAGAAGGTACGTGACGTCATGCATGGGGAAGGCATCCGAACTGCAGCCGCTAACCTAATTAAAACATTCCCCGCTCTCCTGATTATCTGTGTTGTATGTTTATCGATAAATTTACTTACTGACGACATATGGTAGAGTCAAAGTAGAGTGCGCTTGTCCATATTAATTTCCCCCGTGGCGCAACGGGCGTGAAGCCGGCTGTGGAACGAGAGTCGTGGGTTCGGTTCCCGCACCGAGACAAATGTTTGTGAGATAGACAGATATTTGTATCTGACTTACAAATTTTGTAAGATAGACAGATATTTGTATCTGACTTACAAATTTTGTAAGATAGACAGATATTTGTATCTGACTTACAAATTTTGTAAGATAGACAGATATTTGTATCTGACTTACAAATTTTGTAAGATAGACAGATATTTGTATCTGACTTACAAATTTTGTAAGATAGACAGATATTTGTATCTGACTTACAAATTTTGTAAGATAGACAGATATTTGTTTCGAGGCTAGGTGTTGTAGGACCGTAGTTCCTCGTTGTTGATACGGATACAGGCTTTACCTACTGTGGGGTCAGACTTATTTGTGTGACTGTTGGAACAAATAAACAATAATAATAATACACCCAACAGTCACACACATTCCTAACTCTACACTAATTCAAACCCCCCTTTATTGGAGGTTAATACCTTTTTAGTTCAGTATTTGTGTCCCGCTTTGCTATGAAGTGGACAATTTATATTTCCAACTCCTCCCTATATTTCTATTTGATTAATTTCGTTGCGGGATAAAAGACAGTTATTAAGCATTCCCAGAGACTCACCGAGTTTCATTACTCGGTGTCAAAAAAATGCGTGCCATTGTTGATCCTGGCTAAACAGGAGTTACAATGGCGGGTGTGTGGGCGGGATAGTCTCTAATTCAAACCCGTATTATGTCAAGAACTCCGAGATACTGTAGTCCCTCACACCCAAACGCGAAACAAATGTTTATGAATCGAATAGATATTTACTTTGGTACGGGAACCTACGCCTCATTTCAAAGTCGACTACTCACCTGCTGCCACGGAGGCTGTCAACCTTACGTAGGTATTTTTATATGCTGTTTAACTTATAAAACTTAATATATTATGAACTAGATGTTGCCGCGATCCCCCGCGTGGAAGATATTTTTGGAAAAAAAGGTATACAATCCATGGAGGCATCTTAAGCTTACACCTTTCTATATTTTGCTATCATGGAAGTATGCATTTGTCCGGGATAAAAAGTGGCATATGTCATTTTCTGATCCCTAAACTGGCGCTATGCAAAAAATAATGTCGATTTAACTATTTTAATTAAGTTGTAGCTATTTAAGTAGTTCGTGAAAGAATTTAATGAAGATTCAACTCTACATGTTTTTATCATTCTAGAGTCTTAAGATAACGATCTCAAACGAAACCTTTCTAACTCAAAACTCTTATCAATGTAATTTCAAAGCAAACATTAAACAGTTAAGATATAAATCAAAGGTGAGTAAAGTTAAGCAATCTCAAGTTATCATTGCTTAAATCTTTAATCTCGTTACGGTAATGAATTCAATAACACGAGCCGATGACGGTTGTTTAAATTAACTGACCATTAAAAACGGTGGCATTTATTAAATATCATTTCGTTTAATTAAGTGTTTGAAGATAAATAGTATCGGAAGTAATAAATATTTGACGATAGATAAAGTTCCAATTAAAATTTAAAGTTTAACGGTCTTATTCATAATAAAACGCTTATCGAAGGTATAAACCTATATTAGTTAAAACGTCATATAAGCCTATGGAACGTTTCATAAAATTCTTTATTCATAATCGTTTCATAAAGCTTCGATAAATAAAATGTCCCTATCGTACACAATGTTGCCATTTCGTAGAAAAAACGTGATTTCATCGAGGTTTTGTCTCTAGAAAGAGCCAAAAAAACGACAACTTGTCATTGTCATTGTCATTTGTAAACAAACTTTACTCTTGAGGGTAATCACTGTCGTAAAGCCATATATTTTTAAAAAAAGAAGAAGACTCTTGATGGAAAATTTCATTTGCCTTGCAATCTAGAAAGGTCTCATTTGGTCAGAATGCAGCAATCTGCAAAGCGGCCGAGGGGTGAAAACTGGCTAGAGGAAGACAAGGTTGGTGCAGCCATTTTCTGGTTATGAAAATTCCTCTTTGCGCTATTTATGTATCCATTACTAACATTGTTTTTGCTTACAAGCTTTTCTTGAAGGAGTTATTGAGGGAGCGGGTTCATGTCATCGAGAATAAAAATACAGACACGAACTCCAATTCCTTAAAGGTGGCGGCGTGGAGCGATTTGAGAGAGAGGTGCAACTTAAATCTAATTGTTATTCTTGCATTGTTTTAATGTCAAACAATGTGCACAACGATATAAACAAACTTCGTTTTTATTCCAGCTTTAATTGTATGTGTAAAGGGGCCCCACGCACAGTAAACCAGCTGAAGGCACAGTGGGGCCTTCTGAAAATTAAGGCAAAAAAATTTAAGGCAGAAGAGAAAGGTGGTTTTAAAGACTAGTGGTGGCCCACCACCAATCATAAGAGTCAGTAGTGAAGACATTATCAGCTGGCTGCCTAATGAATTCACTACTGACAACAATGAATTTGATTCAGATCAAATAAATCAGGTAATATTTTATTGCTTGTTTTTATAATTTGACAATTGAGTCATAGTTTTTGTACTTGTAACTATAGGTATATTTGAGGTGGGAATACTTTTGTGTAATGAAAATTCACATTTATAGAACTAATATTCGTCAAAACCATCCACCTCACAAGATCAAGAAAATTGTATAATTCAAGAGGTATGTTAAATCAAAAGTCAAAATTAAACTCAAATCATTTTTAATAAGTAATGTAAAGATCACCATAGAGGAACACACCCACGAGAGCCAGAGGAAATTATTACTTTGCCAAAACAAAACTTTTTTTAATAAAACTTCAAAAAAACGATTTATTTTTCAGATAGTTGTGCCTCCTCAGGGTCTGATTTCACCTGAATATATAAAGACGGTATTAATAAATCAGTTTTATGCTGTAATCATATAGAATTATGTTGTAGGTATATAGATAAATAATACTTTATATTTTTCAGGCAGTAAACCAAACCAATCAAACAAAAACATCTCCAAACCCATCTCCACCTGGAAACATACAGCAGGTATTTACAAATCATCATTAAGTAATTTCAGTTTTATGCTAAAATCCTGTGGATACTATTTTATTAAATAAAATTATTTTTTTAGATGAAATATGTGGAGCAACACCACCAATCCACCTCCACCTCCACCAATTGCTTCAATTCATCTATTTAAAAAACAGTAAATCACAAAAAAAAGATTCCTACAGTAAGTAAACTTATATTTCCATAGTTATAAAAAGTTATATAATGTTTTGGTTAATAATTAAATATGGGTGTGTATATAAACTTAATACAGTTTAATAATGAACTTTACCCAACAAAAAAAAATATAAAATAATAATACATCTAACATTAACCAGCTTATAGCTTATAACCAGCTAAGCTTTAGCTTAATCTTAAATCTACATTCACACCCATCAAGAATTGTAACATAAATATCGAAGAAAAGGTATTGCATTATTTTGTATATTTATACACTGCATTATTTCAGGTTCATCGCACAGCCGCAGAACAAATTGCAGCGGTGGAAGTGCAACGTATGAGAGAGCTGCATGCTCTGCAGATGGAAAGTGAGCACCAGAGAATAAAAAATTAAAACTTGAAAGAAACATTACAAAAAGAAAAAAATAATTTAATGAAAAACAAAATGACGAATAAAAAATATAGATAACTGAATTTTAAACGATGTTTAATTATTTACCTTTGAGTGATAAAATTTCATTCATTGTAGTGCCTTGCTATTTGTTTTGACGTTGTTCCTCTGCAAAGAAGTGGGCATCTTTATATATAGCGTGTCGTGTGAGCGCACGCGCTACTCTGCTACATATGCGACTGGTAGCGGCTTGAGATAATCCATGGAGGTCCCCAGCATCTTCTTGCATATAACATAAAGAAAAGAGTCTTAACAGTAGCTCATCATTAGGTACAAGTAAGTAAAAATATCAAAAAGGATTAACTTGCCTCACGACGACCTTAACACCTTATTGCAGTTAATACTTGCAATTCTGGTGATGTGCCACAACCTTTACGATTCAGCTGCAACTCTTCGCGGACTAAATCAATAATAACAGCAGCCGATTATTTAAAAACGATACCGTTTACGGAATTCCTTGTCATCCAGAGAAAGTGGATCGAATCTCTGCCTATACAATTTCCTAGACGAAAGATTTTCAATAAGTGCAATGGTATGCAGGGATTGTAAGGCTTGCATTTTTAATAGGTAAGTAAATAAAATGCGCTACAAGGTCGATCTCATATATAGTATAATACTCTTTGGTCGATGTGTTTTTATTTGATTAAAAGTGACATCGAAAATAAGCGTCAAACACGAGACAGCTGATCGACGTCGGCCATTTTTTTTGCTATGGAACGTTTATAGAAGGGTCTTCGCTTCCTTAACTTTATCGGAGAGATAAGGAGCGTTCTAGCTCTATCGAGCCATTATGAATAACGTTTTTTAACAAGCTCATATTAACGGCTATTTAAACCTCCGATAACTCATTATGAATAAGACCGTTAAAAATTTGCATTTTTTTTTGAACATTCAAACTATTACTCAAGACATAAATTATGAGTATTACCCAAACATTTAAATTTATTGGTTAGAAGAAGAAAGCATAATGTAGAATGATTAAATTTCAAATGCAATAAAGATTTGTAGAAATTAAGCAGTATAATTTAATTACGTCCAATAGTATATTAAACGTGTTATGGCACATCGAACAATAAAAGATGTAGACATTTCGTCTAAAATAATTCCTATAAATAATAAATCTGATGTTATTATCATTTTGAGTCAGGATCAGCGAGCCTTCTCAATGGCTTCCACTTCGCCTAGTTTTTGTGATCCGTTAGAATGAAAAGTTGAAATAAATACTCAAATAAAAAACATGCATAATAAAATAAAAGCTTCCTCTACAAGTCTCACATAATTGCCTAGATATATACTTAATTGTAAATACTAAGTTCAATAAATTAATTGACATTTACAGAACAATCAACGCGTTGAAGTCTTTTACACGGAGCGTAGCAAATTGTTTTCCCACCCAACAATGGGCCGGATTTTTGTATACGTCGCTCTACACAGATAGAGTTGAAATGTAAATTATGTTCACTAACCGTTCTGTTAATCTAAATAACTTAATTATATTCTTGTTACATACTAATTTATTTGAACAATTGTATTGTATGTTACAAGAGAATTCGAAAAAACGGGGTAGCGTGTGATAATTGTAAAAGAAAAAACGAAAACAGACAAACAAACATGAAAACAGAGGTCTATTTAACAATTCACATAACTGAACAGAGTTGTAGGTGGTTATAATGGCTTTCAAGGGACTAAACACTGGTAGCAAACAGTTTTTTTTTGTATATTATATAGTTGGTTATGTTTCCTTTAAACTACGCCTCTTGTATTGTTCACCAGGCCTTTTATTGCCCAACAAAGTCCGTCAGAAAATAAAGTGTCACTTATGCGGGCTTTCTCACGGTAATAATGTCCAACTACTCACCGACATACTACGTTAGTTAGGGTTACCAACACCAGAATTGAAATACCAGGATTTGAATAACTTCAGTTAGAAAACCAGGACAAATCACTTTAAAAACAGGACGCAACTTTGTTTTAAAATAGCGTAAACACTTGCGAACCGAGACGCCGCCCCTAAAGTAAGGATTACAAAAGTGGTGTTCTAATTTTAAAATGCAGGTCCTATAGAGGCTAAACCTTATCAGGGCGCTTTAAAAACCCAGGACACTGCTTAAAAACTAGGACATGTCCTGGGAAAACAGGACGGTTGGCAACTCTATACTACGTGCAATAAAATGTGCTGTTTTGAGAATAAATTGTGAAAGATGTGGTAAAATATGTCGCAATTATTTATTATAATATCTTACAAAAAAAAATCGCACATTAAAATTAAAGTTCTTACAGAGGAGAAAATCGTGGGGGAACCTACATAGTTATTTTGTCAGAAATGTTACTGTATGTGATGTCTAACGACCTGCATTGCACCAATGTGGTATTCCAAAGGCCTAAGCACTTTTATTGATAGACTAAGCTCGTGAGATAATTTACTATCTTTTTTTTATTTATTTATTACAAAAATCAACAGCCTAACACAAAAAAATTTGCTTATATCTATGTACAAATTCAATGAGGCCAATTACAGATTTTTGATAACATGACCCACGAACAGTCCTGGAGAGCAGACTTTTCTAGTTAATAAATGCACAATCAGTTAATTTATTAAATATCAAACATACAGTTGTGAAATTAACTAATTACAATATTAAGTCTCCAAGTTTTTTTTTTCTTACTATTTTTTTTATATTTATTTTTTATTCATTAATACACTTATGTGGTACCAATAAACTAATAATCTTTATCTATATATATAAAAATATAAACAATGAATCCCTATTTCCCTTGGTCGCAGCATCACGCGTGAACGGCTGGACCAATTTCGCTAAATCTGTTTTGTTGTGTTTGTTATTGTGGTTCTTAGAAGGTTCTTATGAAAAAAAACTAAGGAAGTAGCGGGGAAAATTAGAACATTTAATGACCATGTTAATATTTCTAATGTAACCTTAGCGCGTTTGACATAACTGTCAGTCGTTTGACAGTTCGCAAAATATAGAAACGTGTAATAGCTTAAGATGACGCCATGGATTTTATACCTTTTCTTTCATAAATAACTACCAAGCGGGCGGTGTCACGGGCAAAAGCTAGTATAAAATAAATATAATAAAACAATATACTTAAAACAAAAAATGCATTATTGTAAGTAATTACTATATTTCTATTAGGTATTATTTGTGCCCGGTATGGCGATAGGCTTACACTCACATGAGTGAGTGTAACCCTATCTATAGAGTGCTCACCTCACCCCTATCAAATCACGGGATGGTAATAAGCTCGGCAAAGGGTAGGATACCCATCGTATTGGTTACACTACTGCCTACCCATTCAGGGATTACAGGCGTGATTGCGTATGTAACTTTAACATAACGGTAGGCAGCGGCTTTGCTGTGCCCTGGCATTGCGGAAGTCTATGGGTGGCGGTGACTACTTACTATCAGGTGGCCCGTCTGCTCGTCTGCCTAAACTAAAAAAAAAATATTATTATAATTTGTTGCCTGTTATTTTTCACAGTAAAATATTTTAACCTGAATTATTACATCAAAACCTACAAAACTCTGTCAGCAACTCACAACTCAGCTCTACAAATATTATTTGATAAACAGTAGAGACGTGCTCTCTCGGCCGGTGTCAAATTCCTTGCTTGTGTGCGTTATATGGTTCTCGTTAAGGAGCGTCATAATTAACGCGTTTCTAAACAAACGCGCGTGTTGCGGGAACAATGGGACTCAGCCGTCTCAGTACTTAGGACTGATAGAGATGAAGCTATTGTGGGAATCGATATCGATATGAATTCCAAAGTTTTATATCATCGAGTAGTTTAATATAAAACTTGACTCAATATTTCTTGATACAAGGACTAGTATAAGTATACTAGTGTACATACATACATACATATACACTCACGCCTGTAATCCCCGAAGGGGTAGGCAGAGGTGTAACCAGTACACCCACTTTTCGCCGAATTTCGGTCCCATAATGTGATAGGGGGCGAGCCTATCGCCATAACGGGCACATGTTCCAGACTCCGAGCTACTACTGAGAATTTCTAGATAGAAAAACCCAATATCACCCGACCCGGGGATCGAACCCCGGACCTCAGCACAGCAATCGTAACGCATGCGCAATTACAACTGCGCCACCGAGGCATTATACTAGTGTAAGTACATTAAATTGACTACAAAATAAATGAGAAAGATAATAAATAAAACTCAACAGTCACACACATAGAATCAATCTGGCACTAACATATAATTATATTAACATATAATTATATTATGTCGTGGGTATCAGGAACTATGAGAAATTGAAATGAAACAAATTTTACGAATTCTATCGCGGTTTTCGAGTTTGTTGAACGGTACCTTGTAATAAATTTGTACTCGCTGGTTAACAATCTTAGCGCTACTTCGTATGTCTCTATTTGGTGAATCCGCGAATATAATATTCGCGTAAACATTAGAAACCATTAACTATGAGAAACTTTTGATCTCATAATATTCAGGATAGAAATAAATATTTGTGAATCACACAAACATTTGTCTCGATGAGGGAATCGAACCCGTGACTCATATTTATAGCTACTCTGCCACTAGACCACAGAGGATACCTTGTCCTTGAGGTACTATAATGTCATATATTTAAGATTAAATAAGTGTAAAAGATGTTTTTAATAAATATATATAGAAATGCAGTTTCAAAACAAGCTTCAAATCATCTTGTTAAGATTAATCAGGGGTTTGTCAACTAGTTATTTTATATTAGTATTTTTTTTAATATAAGATATAAAATAAAGTAACTAATTAAATTACATGGCTCTGAAATCACATTAACTATGGTTTCACGTACTTATGCTAACAAACGGTGATATTCAGAATTCGGTTCTCACGTCGGGACAATCAAAATGAATCGACTCTTACCCACATAATATGAATAATAACCCCAAGAACGGCGGTGTATTATTTACATAGGCTTACAATACTGGTGTAAACTTATAGCATGCAAACATTCAAATTATCGATTATTGTTGGTAGGATATTCACAGCCCGGGTAGCTCGTACGGTACACAGGGTGTAAAACCCAAGCAAGTGTGTCGCGTTCCAGGCTCAGCCAGTGTGCATCCGGGTTTTGTCGAAGATCTAGAGTTGGTGTACGACATTTGGCCGTGTTGAGACCTTCTAAGTACTTCGACACTAGACACACGATCGCTTCTTCACCTTCATGCCCATGGCATAGTGTGAAGAAGCAGGCCGGCATGATTGTGTTGAGCGGGGGATAGATTCTCTCGCTACTTGATACTTCAACTGGACGGCACTGCCCTTACCATCAGGTGCAGTGTGGTCACATTGCCGTGCCAGAATAGAAAAAAAATATCGATAATTCATCCAACTATCGACAATAGGAATTCAACTCTATACTCCAGCCTATCCCTAGAGCAAGGAAAGTGAGAACATTGACTTTGTAATTGCTTCTATTAATGTCGAATGGCGAGCTTTGAACGTCTTTCATGCAGCGTTATCTCTACCAGCAACTTATTACTAACTTAATTTCAAATACATTTTACTTGGAGGTCCGCTTGCAGACAGGAGACCGTAAGAACGGTGTCCTGTTTACTGATTATAACAGGGAATATACTCTATACTTTTTATTTTCATTGGTCGGGTTCTTCTAAACCGTATTTTTTTTTCATCCTGGCACGGCAAAGTGACCACATTGCACCTGATGGTAAGCGCAGTGCCGTTCGATTAGAGTATCGAATAGTGAGACACAATCTATCTTCCGCTACTCAACACAATCATGCCAGCCTGCTTCTTTACACTACGCCATGGGTCAGAAGGTTAAGAAGCGGTCGAGGGCCTAGTCAAAGTACTCAGAAGGCCGCAAAACGGCCAAACACAGCGGCTGATCACGGAAAATCATGAATTTTGCTATCAACGTCTGATGGTAATAAGTTATTCAAGGTAACATAAATGATGAAATATCGATACTTGAAAACATACATACTATAAGCTTACGCCTGTATCTCCAAAGGGTAGGTAGACGTGCAACTAACGAACTCGACAAGCTTATTTCCGACCCGTGATATGATACATCCTATCGCCACATCGGGCAAAAATTCCAATGCCTTGCAACACTTTTTTTTTTTTTAAACTCAAGCTTAAATTATAACTAGCAACCATGTCTAAGCTTCGTAACTACGTCTCTCACGTAAGAGCTTTCACAGACTTTCTAAACAAATAACTTCACAGTACGAACACTAATTAACTAAATGGCAGTCGTAAATATGAGCGAACACTGATTGATATCGACTCGTGTTACAATAAACATGTTGAAAAATGTCGGGGCACTACGACTGCTAACTGTTGTGCAATTGTAGAACGTGCAACCGGTGAGCTTAACAATGCTGCATCTGACACACGGCTGGTACGAACGGTCAGCTTAAAACTAAATGCCAGACGCCCAACTGCTGTTTTATCCTTACTGACATACGTTTAAAAAATATTTCCAATGCCTCCTTATATTTCTATTCGAGTAATTTCGTTGCGGGATAAAAGACAGTTAAGCTTTTTGAGAGTCTCTGTGTCAAATAAATGCATGCCATTGTCGATAAGACAGTATCTCTAATAATATGCGTTTAAAGCGCATATTTTTTTACTGCTCCCATCGAAGACATTCAGAAATGTATTTTCATTTTACTTTGTTTCCTCGAGGCAGAAATTAATATTTAATAATATTGATCCAAATGTTTTTGTATGTCTCAAATGAAAATATTGTGGCGATGTATGGATTTATTAACGATTGTATTTTTAAGATTGGTCCAAAATAAAATATTTATCGTGTATTAATTTTGGTCTTTAGTCGACTTTTTTGACATCTACGGGACTTACACAAATATGTATGATACTTTGAAATTGAAGTCCTCGTGATATTGATACTAATATAGAACCAAATTAACATCATTCTTCTCCTATCATACTATAAGGTGCTGATAGCTTCATCACTTCTTGCAAATTATGTAGAAAGAATTTAACCTTACATTAGATTTAGCTTAGTTTTTCAACCACATCTCTGACTTCAAACTATTCTTTAGTAATATAACCACAATTCAGCATAAGAGTTCTTACTTTTGCTATATTATGGAGACACCTTCGTTACTGACTAGGTTATTTTTATGGTTATTATAAAAAGCTGTGACAGTTCATCAAAACTTTAGTTGTAATAAAACAAAATTTACGGATTCTATCGCGGTTTATTTTACTTTTTTAACCCGACGTTTCGAAGGCTTTACAGCCTTCATGGTCACGGGGGAGACTGAGTTGTATGTTGTCACGAAAGTATAGTGCAATGTTTCTACCCTCCATATAGTTGATATTTAATTTTTATTTTGTTGAAGTCCGATCTACGCAGAATGAGCTCACAATGTCTTGAGGTCTGGCATTTCGTCTTTTGGGTTCCGATTTAATTAAATGTATAATTGGATCCCAGGCTGGTGCTAGCTTCCAACCATCTTCTCTATTGAAATTTTCTTTTACGCGGGTTCATGATCAGAACATATAGCTGACGTAAAACACCGACGCTCTACGAAGTCTGCAGTTGCTGAACATTCAGAGGAAGGCTCCAAGCATTATCTTCGATTTGACAAACCACAAATCCTTGCCAAAGAACACCGATTCCTGCCTAGGATGATTCGCGAGGGTATTGAAATTAAAAAACATCAAAATTTCAATAGAGAAGATGGTTGGAAGCTAGCACCAGCCTGGGATCCAATTATAAATTTAATTAAATCGGAACCCAAAAGACCAACCGCCAGACCTCAAGACATTGTGAGCTCATTCTGCGTAGATCGGACTACAACAAAATAAAAATTAAATATCAACTATATGGAGGGTAGAAACATTGCACTATATTTTCGTGACAACATACAACTCAGTCTCCCCCGTGACCATGAAGGATGTAAAGGCTTCGAAACGTCGGGTTAAAAAAGTAAAATAAACCGCGATAGAATCCGTAAATTTCGTTTTATTACAATGTATAATATTCGCGTAAACATAAGAAACCATTATGAAAACTTTAGTTGATATCTGTTCAAAAAAGGAAATGTGTTGATTTGTATGATGATTTTAAATTCATCATACAAAAATCCGAGATAACATAAACATGATCATTATATTTCTGGATTAGTTCCAAATTCCTGAAGTAGAAGTATGAAGTAAACGCAAAAATGTAATCTATTCATTATAATTTTAGTTGCACAAATGACGCAACTGTGTGTAGCTAACAAATCTGGCTAGGACTGAAGCGCCACGCAATGAGTTACGAAGCTCAGTAATTCATCGAGCCCGGTTAACTCGCCTCGGTTACATTACTCGCATTGTTTTAGAACACACCAGCTTCTAATTATAGACACAATACGTCACCGACATTGTTCCCTTTATTGATTCCAATTGCAAAGGACTTATTTGAATTAGCAATTGTGTGGGACGTTCTCTATTTAGGACATAGTAATATGATGTGTATATAATATCCCTTCAATGATCCCCTTATTTATAGTATTTTTTGGATTAAATATTATAGACAACCTTCATGGCGCGTCGGGGGAGTAGTTTAGTGCAACAATTTTAAGGCTTAGAATATCCTAGAGAGTTAGGCGTAATCTTAGACGTTGTCAAAATTTTGTGCCAATGGGTTTTAGAGTATTTTTCAATACAACAATTTAGTTAATAGTAGCTTTGCCCGAATTTTTAAATGAATTACAAAGTTATTGAAGTTTACCTCTCGGATCGCCTAGAAAAATATCTACTACCAAAAGAACCACAAAGCAAAATATCCAATTCCCGTTCCAATAATCGAATTCAGGTTCCTTAAACATAATATTACTATTAAATATAATATTACTTAACAACAAATGATACGTAAAATTACAGTAACCAGGAAACAAAACTTATGACCATAAAAACACAAATACAAAGACTGAAATTTACTGTAGTAATTAAGCCACAATTGTCTTCCTCGAAACAACTTGTTGTATTCGTATCTATACAGTGAATATGAAACGAGCTTTCGAGAACAAATGACTTATGTATAGTAAGGACGTTGATTCATTCTCGACACTTGCGACTTTTAGTCGTGTGAGACGGACGCAATAATTAAACTGAAATTAAATATCAACTATATGGAGGGTAGAAACATTGCACTATACTTTCGTGACGACATACAACTCAGTCTCCCCCGTGACCATGAAGGCTGTAAAGCCTTCGAAACGTCGGGTTAAAAAAGTAAAATAAACCGCGATAGAATCCGTAAATTTCGTTTTATTACAATGTATAAAATTCGCATAAACATAAGAAACCATTAATTAAACTGAAGTTAAGAAAAAACTTCGAGAATTCACTATGAATAAAAGTAGTTAAAATTTATATTGACTTAAGATGAATTATATTTCGCCTAATGTTTGAATATTAGCCGACTTATGGATGTTTCTCTAAGTTCCAACTTTCCTCAGACTTCTTTTACTTAAATACCCAGTAATCCTACTAATATTATAAATGCGAAAGTTTATATGGATGGATGGATGGATGGAGGTTTGTTACTCAATCATGCTACAACGGCTGGACGGATCTGGTTGAAATTTGGCACAGAGATAGATTATAGTCTGAAATAGCACATAGGCTATTTTATCCCGGAAAAATGTACAGCTCCCGTAGGATAGTTTAGTTTTTCACAGAGCAAGGGATCGACATGATTTTTTGCATAGTGGTAGTTTAGGGATCAGAAAATGACATGCCACTTTTTATCCCGGAAAAATGCACGCATCCTATGGGATAGCAAAATATAGAAAGGTGTAATAGATTAAGATGCCTCCATGGATTGTATACCTTTCCTTCCAAAAATTACCTCCACGCGGGCGAAGCCACGAGCAACATCTAGATGTTGTAATACTAGTATTAAATATGTATATTCAATTTAAAGATTATATAAAAGACTTACCCAAATTAATACGCAATTCTAAGACCGCTTACACTTGTATCTACGAAGGACTAAGCATAAATGCAACTGGTGTAGCCGCGGTTCGCCTAGCCAATGATGTGACAGATAGCTAACATAAAGCTCAAATTTTGATCCTAAGCAACTCTTCTGTTTCTTATCTTAAAACACTTACAAATGATGATCAGCGACTAGATATTTTAAACCAGACATTTAGCCTTAAATTGTTGTTCAAAGAAGCGATTAAAATAAAAAAAACGTGGGTACTAATAAACGAGTAAAAGTGCTTCGGCCAGTTACCATGAAGGCTGAAGAGAATTCGAAACGTTGGAACTAAACAAGCAAAATAAACCGTGATAAAATCCGTAAATATTACGACGATTAAAAGTTGCTCACGTGTGTAGAGCCTAAGTAATTACTAAGCTATATGTTTCAGAAAAATCATATTGTTGGAAAACACTGAGTATTTTTGCTTGCCTTAACTTTTATTTATATTTAGTGGCAATTAGTTTGACTGAGTGTACAAGTTATTTATTGCACATAGTTCGGTGCCGGTTTCTGCGTTTTACATAATGGAGTAGTTTTGCAAATGATAAATTATTAAAGTGTGGCTATTCGTACCGTATTGAATGATTAGCAATAAATAGTTTTTTAAAAAGTATAAGCTTCTTTACAGATCTGATTATATTTAAAGTCCATAACTTATCAAAAAGGATGATGTCTGTTTCTTTAATTGTATAATAATACAACCCCTGGACTAAACACTGTCCCACTGTACACATGACAGAAACCTTATCATCCTTAGTACACCACGGTTTACAAATCTTTGGAAATCATATGATAATCCTCAGGTATGCTTGCTGGTCTCCTCATGATGTTTTCCTTCACCATTAAATACAGAATGATATACACTCACGCTTGTAATCTCCAAAGTGGTAGGCAGAGGTGTAACCAGTACACCCACTTTTCGCCGAATTTATTACGGTCCGATACTGTGATAGGAGGCGAGCCTATCGCCATACCGGGTACAATTCCTGACTACGGGCTGATACTGAGTATTTCTAAATAGAAAAACCAAATATAATTTTACCGGACCTGGGCATCGAACCCGAGACCTCAGCACAGCAGCCGTAACGCATGCGCAATTACAACTGCTCTACCGAGGCAGTCGTAGTATGATCTGTTTAGGTGTTATTTCATTTAAAAAGATCACATAAAATGATGCGTGCACGTAGTCGAATCTATTATTTAATTTCTATGCCTAATAAAATACATTTGCAGTTTAGGGTTAAAGAATCAACATACAATAAAATCATTGTTAAATTTACATCATTGAAAGGCAAATATAAACTTAAGACGAAGTTCAAAGAAATATGTTTACATTGCCTGCAAATTGTACCAAAAACACTCCATATATTTTAAAACTAACTAATTAATTACTTAATTATACTTCTTTTTAACATTGTTCTATTGACTCAAATGCCATGACAAAACCACTTCATCATTTTAATTGCTTTCCAGTAACCGCCACATTTCTTTAAACGCAGATGCCACTGTCGTGTAATTGCCGAAATCTTTTGTCGGACCACTGGAGGAATCCGCGTAAGCTGTATATGTATCTACGATCACAATTAGAAGGGGAAATGAGACGCTTAAGAAGACGCCGTGTGTGGCAGACATTACTATTGTAACGTGTGGTATGGATGTGATTGTTTTGCTTTTGAATATACATTGCTGTGCTTATATAGCAACGCCTGCGTTACGTTCTTAGCAATGTAATCCCCAACATGTTTTTTTATCTTTATTTTATGATTCACGAAGATTTATACTTATTACAGAGTTTAATGGTGTTTTCATATGCCAGAGGTATGACGAAAGGGTGCGAGGTTCCACTATTTGATACGTTACTCGCCCCCGATAGTGACTTCCAGACAGGATCTTAAACGAAATATAAATACAAATAATATTAAGTAAACAAAATATGGAAAAACAATAAAGTTACAAAGAATGGGTAGAAAAGCAAAACATATCTCCAAAATGTTAGATTTAATGAATTTTAGAATTGTTATTGTTTTTTTTTTTTGTTTTCGCGGGGAAAAGCGATTTATCACTACCGCTCCGCCGGGGGGTGGCGGGACGGTTATGTTGGGCTCGCCGGCCTTACGACCCAGCGTTAAGCCGTCCGGGAGTGATGTTGACATCCGGACGACCGGCGCGGTGGGCCGAGTCCCTAACAAATTCCCTAACTTTAAAATGATCCTGGGTATTTTAGGCGTAGTGTGAAGAAGCTACTCAGCAGGCCGGAATGATTGTGTTGAGCAGGGAGATATACCTGTGTCTCGCTACTTGATACTCCAACAGTCTAACTGGACGGCCGCAGCCGTGGCACTCTTCTTACCATTAGGTGCAGTGTGGTCACTTTGCCGTGTTGGGTTATAAAAAAATTCTTAAAACAATCCAATACATGTTTGCGCATTTCATTAGACGTGTTCACTCCAAATTGAACAACAATACTTGTTTTTGTTTAATACAACACTATTATTTTACAACGCAGTCGATGCAATTTCAGTTCACCGACATCTGCTGACTTCGGAATTACTCTAGCATTGTTCATGTAAGGAATTATTTTTTCTTGTGACTATTTGAATTTTTAAATTAAATTTTCAAGTATCTATTAGGATTCACTTGACAATAACAACTTTTCACCATTTCCACCATCGTAAATAAACTATCCACAATACCAGATAAATCATGGTGCGTTACTGAAATTTAAAAGAATTCAGTTTCATAGAGGAGAAATATTTTTGGGCTGGTGTTAATCTGACTCTCCTTACGAAATGCATCGGCATTGCTGTCAATTCAGGTGGGTTTTCTGGGACATTGTGGTCTTCTTGCAACACTGATCTTTCACACTGTGAAAAACAACACTTCGACAGCTAAAGAAGCAATGTAAAGCATCCAACTCGAAAAATCCTCAAAGGACTTAAAATTACTGAGTCCTTAGTCACAGATGATTGATGGGCACTCGAGAGCGACGGGTGCAAGCGGCTGTAATGTTAAATTAAACCTTACGTCATTGTATTAAAGACTTTGCGGACAATGTAAGTTTGTCTATGGGTGGTGCGTACTTGGGAATTCAAGGATTATAAAGTTGTTATCTTTAAGAGAATGATTTTGTATATAATCGTAGAATGAGTTCGTGTGGTAATGTATGAGTATGTGATAATTATGATGGAGTGACTCACATTTGAAATACAGATAAAGAACGAATAGCTTAGATAGAGAATCTGTCCATACTTAGTAACTTTTGTTATTAGTTGTTGTTACATCACGATTAAATCCTATTGGTTAATGTATTTATCAGAATTGAGCGTCATTCATGCCGCCAGTGTCAAAAAGAAGACCTGCTTATAAGGAACCATCCATAAATTACGTCACACGAATTTCATGGTTCTTGACACAAGTCCTCGTCACAGCTGGTCACATTTGTGAGATTCCCCCCTCCCTAGTGTGATGTTACATACTTTTGCAATTTACATCTAGATATTATTAAATTAAAAAAGCAGTTCCGAAATTAATTTCATCTCCATGGAAAGTATTTTTTTTAAATCAACATCAATCAAACATTTTGAAATGTGACGTCACGTCCCACCCCTTGTCACATAATGTCACACTGCGTCGATTTTTAATGAAGTATAATTTGTAAAGTATTTGTTTAATATTACCTGTTTACGTACTTACATTGATTGATTTACATTGATTGTGTCAATAAAAACTTAGCATTTCTTGGGACTCACATTAATTAATGCCTAAATGTTGGTGTGTGTCCTAAAATCTTCGCCAAATCAGAATATTTACTTAAACCACAACCCTACTCGAATATTAGGAAAAAAAAGAAACAAAAAGGAAAATTATTAATTTAATATTTTTAATTCCTAAATGCCTCGCTCCGTACCTGATCGCAGTATGGGGTTGGTGAACAATTCCTTTACATTTTGACATGTCCCCGATATAGATTGAGATAAGATGGGTCTGTGGCCGGACCAGTAAACCATCCCGCTTTATTACATATGATTTTATACTTTATTTCACATGACACTCAAGACCCTTTGTCGGTAGAAAGCCGCGCTTGTATTACTTGTAATAACTGACGAGGTGGTGTTAGTACCGTTCTTCTAATGTAATACACGCTATCACAATGCTCTGGTGGTATATTCATATCCGGACAGCGACCACCGTACACAGGGTGCGTTTCGGGGTTGGGGTACGATGTTTGGCCGTGTTGCGGCCTTCTGAGTACTCTAACACTAGACCCTCGACTGCTTCACCTACTTGCCCATGGCGTAAAGTGAACAAGCTACATAGCAGGCCGGCATGATTCTATCGAGTAGCGAGGGATATATTGTTTCTCGTACTTGATTCTCTAACTGGACTGCACTGCTCTTACCATTAGGTCCAGTGTGGTTACTTTGACGTGCCAGGATAAAAAATCGCACTGTTCATTTAGAAGGGCCAGTAGCCGGCTGTGAAACAAGAGGCCGCAGGTTCGATTCCCACACCGTGACAGAGTATTATTCGTTTCGGGTCTGTGTGTTGTAGGACCGTAGTCCTTCGTAGTTCTTGATACCCACGATACAGGTTTGACTTAGTAAGGGGTTAGAACTATGTGTGTGACTGTTGGGTGTGTTTATTTATTTCTTTTACACACACACATACACTCACCCCTTTGATCCCCGAAGGGGTAGGCAGAGGTGTAACCAGTACCAGTACAAATTTGGCCAAATTTGTTACGTTCACATAATGTGATATCACAGCATAAATTTCCAGTATAGTTATATTTAATTATGATGTCCACACTAGGCATATTATTTGGCTTGTATCGTGCCCATCGGTATGACGATCTATTATTTATGGTTGTTGATTTTAAAGAAACAGTCCGTCACCCGAGCCCTTCATTGACGTTTCAATGTCTCTAACAAAATTCCAATATTACTTTAAAATGATGACCACAAAACATCTTGTAACAATGTTCATATGTTTTATTGAGTTTTGCAACCTGTTTGCGGCCACCGGTACTCACGATTATCACTACAATGTTGCCGATTGTAATTCGAATCAATTTCCGAACGCCAGCACGTACCATCGGTCTTTTTGCGAAAGATCTTTTCGAAAATTAAGAGCCATTTTCAGCATTTTCAAAATTGGTTTACGTATTTTAATTTTTACACTAGATTTCTACAATAAATAAATAACACCCAATAACAATAACATCAATGCCTATTGTAATTGTACTGGATCCATATTTTTAGTAAATACTATACACAATGACTACTAAATCATACAAAAATTTCATAAATGTACGTCTACTACTTTTCGAGTTACAAGGTGGCTCCTCAGTCTAAACATTTAGTTTGAGGAGCCATTTTTACATTGCTATAACTTTTGATATATTTTACTACAAATTCCAGAATTTGGCCTACAAAATCACCTGATTTGCTACTAAATAATAGTTTGAGACTCCTTTAAAAATCAGGAGTGGCTCCTCAGTTCATACGGACATAACAGTCACACACATAGCCCCAACCCCACACTAAGATATGAGTCTTAGGTTGTGGGTATCAGGGACTACGAGAGACTTTTCGGTCTCACAACACCTAGACCCCGGACACAAATGTCTGTCTGTCACACAAACATTTGTCCCGGTGTGGTAATCGAACCTACGGCCTCTCGTTTCACAGCCGGCTACTCGCCAACTGCCCCATGGAGGCTGTCGAAAATACAATGCAAATTATAATTACATATGAAAAAGTTTTTTAATTCATAAAAAGTACACCGACTTGAATAGAAAAGAAATTATGCGTCACTATAAAATTTGAGGGTTGCCCTTGATTTTTCTGAGATCCCATCATCAGATCCTGACTTGGTGCCAATGGATCCACCTGGGATTTATACCCTTTTAAACAAAAAAAGAATTTCTCGAATCGGTCCACGCGTCTTCGAGTAATCGGGTAACATACATAAAAAAACCGACGAATTGTTAACCTCCTCCTTTTTTGAAGTCGGTTAAAAACATAAAACAATCCCACCCTGACATGGTTAGTGCAATACTCTCGCGCGTCATGATGTGTAACTAGCTTGCATCGTATGTTGTGACCCAAGAGTCGTTTGAACTGATTTAATAGATTGGCACCGACATCACAGTCACTTCCCGTTGGAATCTCGCATTAGAATACTGCATTAGAATCTCGTAGGTATAATCTCGTGACACGTGTCTATTTCACTAGAATGGGTCAAATCAGTCTAATAGCTCTCTACAGGCCAACTATGGACATTTACGGCAACTAACCCTTTTAATAGATGTAGGTAATGTTCGTAGTAAGTGAGAACCGTATACTAACACGTTTACGAAAAGTGACAGATATAATACATACATATACGCTCACGCCTGTAATCCCCGAAGGGGTAGGCAGAGGTGTAACCAGTACACCCACTTTTCGCCGAATTTCGGTCCCATAATGTGATAGGGGGCGAGCCTATCGCCACACCGGGCACCATTCCAGACTCCGGGTTAATACTGAGTATTTCTAGGTAGAAAAACCCAATATCACTTTACCCGACCCGGGGATCGAACCCGAGACATCAGCACAGCAATCGTAACGCATGCGCAACTACAACTACACCACCGAGGCAGTCAGATATAAATAGGTACAAAGCATATAATCACACATATAGCCCCAACCGCACAGTAAAATACAATTACATAAGTAAACCCAACAGTCATACATATAGTGCTGAGACCCTACATTAGGTCAAACATCATAAACTACGATGGACTACGGTCCCACAAACATTTGTCCCGGTGCGGTGTAGGAATCAAACCCACAGCCAGGAAAATAAATTTAAAATTTTGTCTTTGGCAATGAAGTGACTATTTGTTATAAAAATAATATTCAAGCAAGTCTGACTATTGCTGCCTCGGTGGCGCACTTGTAATTGTGTATGTAGTACGACTTCTGTGCTGAGGTCTCGGGTTGGATCCCCGGGTCGGGTAAAGGTGATATTGGATTTTTCTATCACGAAATACTCAGTATCTGCCCAGAGTCTAGAATTGTACCCGGTGTGATGATAGATTCGCCCCCCATCACTTCGTAGGCCGGTAATAAACTAGGCGAAATGTGGGCGTACTGGTTACACCTCTAGCCACCCCTTCGGGAATTACAGGCGTAGGTGAACTCTAATTATTAGAGTATCAAGTAGCGAGAAAGAATTGATCCCTCGCTACTCAACACAGCATAGCACCGATAGCCTAGTTGATTGCGGTACGGACTGTCAAGACGAAAGTCGTAGGTTCGAAACCCAAGTGGCATACACCTCTGACTTTTCTAAAGTTATGTGTGTATTAAAATGTTAATTATCGCTTGCTTTAACGGTGAAGGAAAACATCGTGAGGAAACCTGCATATCTGAGAGTTTTTCGAAGGTATGAGAAGTCTGCCAACACGCATTAGGCCAGCGTGGTGGACTAAGACCAAACCCCTCGCATTAGTAGAGGAGGCCCGTGCCCAGCAGTGGGACATGTTTAATACAGGGCTAGTATTATTACTCAATACAATCATGCCGGTCTGCTGTGTAGTTTCTTCAGACTACGCTGTGGGGCAAGGAGGTGAAGAAGCGGTCGAGAGTCTAGTGACAGAGTACTAAGAAGGCCACAACACGGCCAAACATCGTAGCTCAAGCTCTAGACCCCCGACAAAATGTATGTAAGGCACATCACATTCATCGATTTGAACCATCAAACATAAAATCCAGGGAGAGAATTTTATCACCGAGCCGAAGTGCCTCTGCTTTACCTATAGCATTATTTGTGTTGTTTCGAGATACAGGACCGAATCTCGAAGGACGCCCCGTGGCGGGCCGACCGTCATTCCGAACGGAGGATAAAGTAATAAATTCTGTGATAAATAGGGTAACCATCAGTCCAATTACTGTAGGATAATGCCTTCAATTTATTTAGTTTCTGAACTAATATATTTGAATATTACGTGTACAAAGCTTCCTCGATCTTTTTTTATTTATCGTTAGCAATACTTATCCTTTTTCACTAGAATTGCTGAAGTTTTTATTAGCGAAACGTAGCAATAAAAGTTTTCATCTACAAAAATATTTATGTAAATATTGATCAATAGTTTTAGGAATAACAATTTAAACAATGACAAAAATACATGTACTATCTATTACATGAACTTGAAGCAGGCAGAAAAAAGGAAAGGACAGAGGCAACATAGCTATGGACAAAAAATACCTTACTCTTACCATAAAATAATTACATTTGATATTATGATGTCATCAGTATTGCCTTCATTGTTGGGCTTTTAAGTAAATACATCTAACACTCGCATCTCTTCGAAAGTATTTTAAAACTTTTCCCTGATATCTTGTAAAATGGGAATAAAATAGAAATTATATCCGAGAATTTCCGCAACCAAGGTCACTACAGTGATAAACACGCAAGCGCACACAAAACAAACGCGATTGAAATAAATATGTAATCATTTATTAACGTATTGTCTGTGCGTACTGAACTCTGAGAAATGACATCCTGCTCGAAGGACCACGAGAATTGTATCCAAGTAATTCAGTTCCATTGTTACCAACGTTAGTTGTTTCCTATTTTATTCATATTATAAATCATAGTATTTTATTAATAATTAATTATTCTCTACTGCCCCGATAGCGCAGTTGAATTGAACATGCGTGCTGTGTAGCGGAGGATATATTGTCTCTCGCTACTCGATACTCTAATTGGACTGCACTGCGCTTACCATCAGTACACGTGCAGTGTGGTCACTTTGCCGTGCCAAGATAAAAAAAACCTTACGACTGCTGTGCTGAAATGTCGGGTTCGATCCCCGGTTCGGGTAAAGTGATATTGGGTTTTTCTATTTAGAAATACTCAGTATGGAATTGAACTCAGTATGGCGACATACTCGCATCTATCACTTTATAAGACCGTTATGAATTCGGCGAAAAGTGGGTTAATCGGTTACACCTCTGCCTACCCTTTCGAGGATTACAGGCGTGAATGTATGTATGTATATGTATGTAAATTTTTTTATTGATTGTGAAAGAAAGGAGCAGTAGCATGTATTACGAATCTTTCATTAAAAGTATGTACCAAATGTATTGTTTAGAAATAACGGTATATAATAAAAGAACAGCATAAAATAGGTATTTATAGTTCTTATAATTAAACCCTGAGATTCCCTGGTGTGAAATGGAAACCCCTGTGACAAACTAAGTGATTTCAGTTAACATTCTGGTGGTTGAAGACCCCCTGTTAGGGCAGAAAATTGTAATCTATCGCAGTGGCGGCGTAAGGGGGGGGGCGGTGGGGGCGGTCCGCCCCGGGTACCAAGCACCAAGGGGTGCCAACGTGGTGATAACTCACTCGAGCAACTCAGTCGCTGTTTGCGCATCTCATATGCCCGACGAGGACGGCACGGGCGGCCAGGAGAAATGACCCAACATGCTGGACTAAGATTGCCAGAAGAGCTGCAGAGAGCTATTTTAGAACGTCTTAATAGATTTCACGGAGACCTAGATCATAGTTACAAGGCAATTAATGTCATTCTCATAACATTTGGTGTTGTTCAGTCTTAAGTTCTGCTCACGCAAACTTCGTGGTACATTTCCAATTCTGACAAAATCTATGATGAATTTTCTGCACTGGAAATTATTTTGGAAGTTTTAGGACTGAGGCGCCACTTGGAAGCTGCCAGAATTTCTTTTCAAGAAGCGGTCGTGGACCGTGGACGGGGTAATGAATGGGGGTGACAAATAATAGAGCGTTATATTTACGCGAGTAAGCGTTTTATTACTGCCGCCCGCTCCGGGGGGAAGCGGAATAAGAATAAAACGGGTATGCTGGACTAGCCGGTCTTACGACCCAGCATCCCCCTCGCCCGGATGATGGCTATCCGTGCTGCCGCTGGACCGAGTCCCTACCCCCTATGTACACCCCACCCGACACTACCAGCTAAAACCCCGTGGTGGCCTTCTTCGGCGCTTACGGAGCGATCCCGGGGTATTCTAAGGAGTGCTAGAATTGCAGCCGGAATCGCCTCTGCGCGGTGCCGCGTAGCAGCTCATCTCCATGGAGGGCTAAGGAGCCCCCGCGCACCGAACAATGACAGCGAACGAGGCCTTACCACCCGCGCTGCCGCCCATCTCGGGGTCGCACGATGCTCCGAATTTGGGAGTGCATCGATACGGGCTGACAGCCCCCCGTTGCGCCCCCGCGACCCCCGATGGCCCCTATTTGTCGCCTCGTACGACAGGCAGGGGTTACCGTGGTTGGGCCTTAAGGTGGCCCTCAACAAAACCGAGGCCCTTTGCTTTCACGGGCCTCGGGTTCGGCCACCTTATAGGCCCCACATAAATGGGCCTTAAGGTGGCCCTCAACAAAACCGAGGCCCTTTGCTTTCACGGGCCTCGGGTTCGGCCACCTTATAGGCCCCACATACTTTCCAGGAGGCCACCCTGCTCGCTTCGTTCGCAACCGAACAGGTGGTGGGCAGTATTCGGCGACTGGGCCTTAAGGTGGCCCTCAACAAAACCGAGGCCCTTTGCTTTCACGGGCATCGGGTTCGGCCACCTTATAGGCCCCACATCTTTATGGAGGGGGTGCAGATTCCCATCGGCTGCAAAATGAAGTACTTGGGATTAATTCTGAGCAGCCGATGGGATTTCCGTGCCCATTTCGAGGAGTTGTCGCCGAAATTGGTGCGGGTGGCGGGCGCGCTCGGACGCCTGCTACCAAACCTGGAGGGTCCAAATAACCCTTGCCGAAGTTTATACGCCGGAGTCGTGCGGTCGATGGCCCTGTACGGATGTCCCGTCTGGGCCGCGTCTCTGAACGCCCGCTGCGTCGCCCTGCTGCGCAAACCGCAGCGTCTGGTGGCGCAGCGACTAGTAAGGGGCTAACGCACGGTCTCCCACGAGGCGGCCTGCGTATTGGCCGGTACACTCCCTTGGGCATTGGACGCCAAACTCCTCTCGTCAGCGTTCTTCTGGCGGGAGGAGGCGTCCAGCCACCGTCAGGAGAGACTGGCCCCGAGGGAGATTGCGGCCCGGTTTCGCAGAACCGCCGTGGAGGAGTGGCATTCCAGGCTGGAGAGCCCGACTGCGGGCTTGAGGACTGTCGCAGCAGTGCGTCCTGTCCTAAAGAGATGGCTAGACAGGCGCCACGGGGCGCCTACGTTCCGACTGACGCAGGTATTAACGGACCATGGGTGTTTCGGTTCGTTCCTGTGTCGGATCGGAAAGGAGGTGTCCGCCGTGTGCCACCACTGTGGCAACTGCCGCGAGGACACGGCCCAACATACGGTGGAGGAGTGGGACGAAGAGCGCAGTGCTCTCAGAGCAGTCGTCGGAGGAGACCTCTCGCTGCCAGCCGTGGTGTCGTCCATGGTCGCCAGCCGGAGGTCCTGGCGTGCGGTGGCCCACTTCTGCGAGAACGTCATCTCGCAGAAGGAGAGTGCTGAGAGGGATCGGGAACGAAACGATCCCTCCCGCCGCCAGAGAAGACGTTGGAGCCCCCGGGTGGACGACTGACCGGCGTCTCCCGCCCTGTGGAATGGGGGCGTTTGAATTCCACCACGGTAACCCCTGCCTGTCGTACGAGGCGACTAATAGGGGCCATCGGGGGTCGCGGGCGAGCAGCGGGGGGCTGTAAGCTCGTATCGATGCACTCCTAAATTCGGAGCATCGTGCGACCCCGAGATGGACGGCAGCGCGGGTGGTAAGGCCTCGTTCGCTGTCGTTGCTCGGTGCGCAGGGGCTTCTTAGCCTCCCATGGAGATGGGCCCATACAGGGCACCGCGCAGGGGCGATTCCGGCTGCAATTCTAGCACTCCTTAGAATACCCCGGGATCGCTCCGTAAGCGCTGAAGAAGGCCACCGCGGGGTTTTAGCTGGTAGTGTCGGGTGGGGTGTAGATAGGGGGTAGGGACTCGGCCCAGCGGCAGCACGGATGGCCATCATCCGGGCGAGGGGGATGCTGGGTCGTAAGACCGGCTAGTCCAGCATACCCGTTTTATTCTTATTCCGCTTCCCCCCGGAGCGGGCGGCAGTAATAAAACGCTTTCCCCGCGACAACAAAAAAAAAACGCCCCCATTCCACAGGGCGGGAGACCGCTGAGAGCCGGTCAGTCGTCAACCCGGCGCCTTCTACGTCTTCTCTGGCGGCGGGAGGGAACATATCGTTCCCGATCCCTCTCAGCACTCTCCTTCTGCAAGATGACGTTCTCGCAGAAGTGGGCCACCGCACGCCTGGTCCTCCGGCTGGCGACCATGGACGACACCACGGCCGGCAGCGAGAGGTCTCCTCCAACGACTGCTCTGAGAGCGCTGCGCTCTTGTTCCCAGGCTGGGCACTCCTCCAACGGACGTTGGGCCGTGTCCTTGCGGCAGTTGCCACAGTGGTGGCACACGGCGGACACCTCCTTTCCGATCCGACACAGGAACGAACCGAAATACCCATGGTCCGTTAATACCTGCGTCAGTCGGAACGTCGGCGCCTCGTGGCGCCTGTCTAGCCATCTCTTTAGGACAGGACGCACTGCTGCGACAGTCCTCAAGCCCGCAGTCGGGCTCTCCAGCCTGGAATGCCACTCCTCCACGGCGGTTCTGCGAAACCGGGCCGCAATCTCCCTTGGGGCCAGTCTATCCTGACGGCGGCTTGACGCCTCCTCCCGCCAGAGGAACGCTGACGAGAAGATTTTGGCGTCCAACTCCCAAGGGAGTGTGCCGGCCAATACGCAGGCCGCCTCGTGGGAGACCGTGCGATAGCCCCTTACTATTCGCTGCGCCACCAAACGCTGCGGTTTGCGCAGCAAGGCGACGCAGCGGGCTTTCAGGGACTCGGCCCATACGGGACATCCGTACAGGGAGGATATGGGCCTGCGACGAACGTCGCCGACGCGCAGTGGATCGAAAATCCGCCTTTGAAGACTTAGGAATCCGATGTTTTAATTGTGTTGATTTTTTAAAAAAACTTTACAACCGTGACAATACTAAACAAGATATTATATGTGATATTTTATTTTCTTAAATTTTGTATTGAACGGTTTTAACCGTGGGATCTACAGTTGAGGTTCCAAAACCCAGATTTTTTCGAAAAAAACACAGAACCCAGGGCGAACACTCGTCAAAGTTACAAACTTGGATTTAATGTATTCACTAGGGATTTAGACCTCTGACAAACCCCCCCCCCCCCCCTTCGATTAGAATTTATTGTTTTATTTTGAGGGTGCCCAATAGAAAACCGCCCCGGGTGGCAACCCATGCTACGCCGCCACTGATCTATCGACCTAAGTAGTTTTTATATATTAAAATAAACTTTCCGCGTTACTCATAGTGTTCATTTTCTTAAAAACACGCCAAACTAACTTCAGCCTTAACGACCAAAATAAAACGAAATTCAACTAAATACATTTATTACAGTCTTATTATAACTTAAACTAAACTAATCTACAGTGGGAACCATCTCTGTGCACCATCCAACCGTATCACCTCGCCGTTTAACATCGGGTTCTCTACTATACTAGTGACTAGAAGCGCGTATTCTTCTGGCTTGCCCAATCTGGACGGGAATGGCGTCATACGCTTTATAAAGTCTTTCATTTTATCTGGCAGATATGCTGTTAATGGTGTGTCGAAGATACCTGGAACAATGATCAGTTTTTTATTATCTGTTCGGAAACAGACACACATTTGTGTCTGTGGTTTGGGTGTTGTAAGACCGAAAATCTCTCGTAGTCCCTGATACCCACAACACAATGGGTGTGTGACTGTTGGGTGTTATATTAAAAAATATATATCTAAATTAATCGACTGAAGTAAAACACTACAACTATATTCTGAATTCATTATATGTTTATCATCAAATAACCTAGCTTAGTTCTAAATATTATGAATGATAATAAAGTTGTAAGATGTAAAAATATTTTATTAAATAATAATAGACTGCCTGGGTGGTGCAATTATAATTGCGCATGCTTTATGACTGCTGCGATTAGGTCTTGGGTTCATTCCCCGGGTCGGGTAAAGTGATATTGGGTTTTTCTATTTAGAAGTACTATCAGCCCGGAGTCTGGAATTGTGCCCGGTATGGCGATAGGCTCGCCCCCTATCACATTATTGCACCGTAATAAAATCGATGAAAAGTGGGTGTGCTGGTTACACCTCTGCCTACCTCTTCGGGGTTTAAAGGAGTGAGTGTATATATAGCACAGTATATTGAACACCTTCACCAGATGGTAAGCGCAGTGCCGTCCAAGTAGCGAGAGGCAACTATACCTCGCTACTCGACCCAATCACGCCGGCCTGCTGAGTAGCTTCTTCACACTACATTTTAAGGACCGGAATTATAAGGAGTTAACACCTGGGCCGGCAAACTACTCCACAGCTTGATGGAAAAAGTAAAATTATCTCGCAAGATGGCGCTGCAGAACATAAACTTCAATACCGTTCACAATTAATAAAATTTACTTTATGTCAACGCATGCCCGGTGCAGCTAGTGTCTTATTAATATCTAATATGAACTAATAGCTTTACAATTGGGTTTTGTATTATTGTTAAAGGTCCACAATGCACCCATGATGGCCTTGCAGCTGTTTGTGGTAATCACTTACACTGGAATTTGACAAACTTTTTTATTATTTAGAAAAAAGAGTCAATAAACAAACCTGGTGCTATAGTGACTACTCTGATCCCCATTGGTGCCAGATCCCTCGCAATCGGCAGCGTCATTCCTATAATACCAGCCGTGGACGCTGCATACGCTGCCTGGCCGATATCACCTTCATATGCTATTGTGGAGGCTGTGTTAATTATGACCCCTCTCTGGCCATTACTGTCCGGGTCATTCTTGCCCATTAAACCAGCTGCTAGACGGATAACGTTGAATGTGCCTATTGTGTTTATCTGGAATTTTATGTAAATGTTTAATTATGCAGTTTGAAAGATGTGTATCTATGAGCGGGCACAGAGGCTATCACTGAAGTGCTATATCTTGGGGAGGTGTATTTGTCATCACATAATTAAAATAACATAACAGAACTTCACTTTTATTTTAATTATGTAGGTAATTTTTTTAATACTGACACGGCAAAGTGTCCACAGTACACTTGATGGTAAGCGCAGTGCGCTCCAATTAGAGTGTCAAGTAGCAAGAGACAATCCATCCCCCGCCACTCGACACAATCATGCCGGCCTGGTTCTTCACACTAAGCCATGGGCAAGAAGGTGAAGAAGCGGTCGAGGGTCTATTGTCAGAGTACTCAGAAGGCCGCAAAACGGCCAAACATCGTACCCCAATTCTAGACCCCGACAAAAATCGGATGTACACTGGCTGATCCTGGAATGTGACACACTTGCGTATTACCTTACACCCTGTGAACGGTGGTCGCTGTCTACGCGGATATGAATATCCTACCACCAGCAAATTATATAGGTTCTCTACCATGCACCTAAATTTACTTATATATGTTACTATTTCCATTATTTCTTACTTTACTGCTAGTTCAGAAGGTCATTTTGCCAATGAACAATAAAAATACTATACATTGTGCTACTAGTCCTGGCCTCTGACAAACAAAATAAATAAAAAATCAGATGAAGTGATTTGGTCCAAGCAATATTTTCCAGAACTTAAGTTAACTTCAAAAATGTTTGATGAACCCCATTATCTAATAATAAGGCAATGATTAACCACTACCTATATTAGACCAACATTATGATAACTTAAAATTTCACATTAATATGTTAACTGCCTAACCATAATATTATATAATTCAATGGCACCCTATACATCATATACATTAAGGCAACTTAACATACATTGAGCTGCTCTAATCTAATGTAATAGAGTAGTTTCCTGTGTTTAATATTGTACATTATTCTCTGCGCAATCGAATATAATACGCAAAAGAAACTCTTTTGCGAAAACAGAATCCGAATTGCTTGAAAAATGTGGTCACAATATTTATTTTAAATATTGGTATGAGCAAATACAAACAGGCATAAGCGAAAACGATGGCGTATTGGGAACATATCGCTATCTCCCTCGCACAACGGTACAGTACAGGCGATTCATAATACCGTGACGTCACGGTATCAGATATGCATCCTTGTACTGTTATTTGACAACTACCCCTTCCAGCAGATTTGAGTGGTGTCTAATTTACTTATTTTTGTTCGGATTCATAAAATTCTTTCGATAATAGGTTTTAGGTAATGTAACTAGTTGATTAAATTAATAAAAAAAATCGAGTCAACTACCCTATTAAACTTAAATTGTATGTTAATTGTATGACCAAATACTGTTAACTAGTGTGATAAGTGCATAACCAGAATTTCTTGCCCATTCTTCTCTAGCGAAACTGCATTCTGAACTGGCGGTAAAGTAAAAAAAAATACTGAACTAAATAATGTATAACATATTATGGATTCAATAAATATTTGCTTTTGATTTTTTTTTATCTGATGATGGTAGTGTATTGAAATAAAACTATCTTTTACGGATTCTATTGTAAGAATTAATCATAAATTATTTTGATGTCTAATATTCGCGTAAACATAAGAAACTATTATGGTGGTGTATATTAAAATTTGTAAAAGCATATATCCAGGCAGCGGGATAATAAGGAACAAAAAATGGGTAATAGATATTGTGCACCAGTCGAGATAAACTTACTTTCACAACATCAGCAAAGTCCTGCAATATGGATGGTTGGTCTTTATTAAAGTTGTATATTTGGTGCACAACTGCATGTCCAGCACAGTTCACCAATGTGTCTAGTCTGCCGAACTTGTCTTTTACTACAACCAGTGCCTTTTTTACATCTTCCTCTGATGATATCTAGAATATAGTAGCTTCGATATTTAAATATATAGAAATGATTTTTATAAATTAATCCCTGAAGGGATAGACAAAGGTGTAACCAGTACACTCACATTTCGCCGAATTTATTACGGTCCTATAATGTGATAGGGGCGAGCCTATCATCATACTGGGGCATAATTCCAGACTCTGGACTGATACGGAGCATTTCTAAATACTCAATATCATTTTCACTTTCCCTGACCTGGGGATCGAATACAAGACCTCAGAGCAGCAGTTGTAACGCATGTGCAATTACAACTACGCCAATGAGGCAGTCTGCAGTGTACTGAACTTGTTACTACTAAATAATAATATTAACTTATTCCTGCTCGTTCATAGAAAAGAATGGTCCGATCTCGTAAACTAGTTCAAAGTTATTAATGTCTTCTAGTACTATTAGTACAGTAGTACATGGTAATAATAGTTAGACTTTAGCTAGTTCCATAGTTGATGATGACTTGATATTTGTTCTCCAAAAATTACTGTAATTGCAACTGCGCTGAAAAGGCAGTCTATTATTATTTAATAAAATATTTTTACATCTTAATACTTGCGACTTTATTATTGTTCATAATACACTCATTTGCAAAAAAAACGGGCGGTTTTGATTTTAATTCTTCTTTAAAAAAATACGGTACCAAAATGATTTCAATCATTTGTACATGTTACTGGCCGGTTTTAAAAATGCCGTGGTGTTTAAAACAGTACGTTCTAAATTCAAATTTTCGTTTGATGCTCGTTTTTACAGAAAACCACTTTTTATCCTACATTTTTGGTGCGAAGTTCCAAAAGATAATATCGGTTTTCATAACTTTTAGTCAATTTTTATGAATTTATTTCATATTCTTAATTGTCAAAGCTTCATTTATTGCTGTTAACTGTCTCAATAATGTAAGAGAAAGTGGTAAAAGCTACCAAAATGATTGCGCTGCTCGAAGAGGGTTGCAGCCAATGCTTCGTGGCTCAGAGGCTAAGTGTGAGTCGCTCGACGGTTCAAAGGACCTGGCAGCGGTATCAAGACACCGGTTCCGTCGAGAGAAGGCCTGGTTCTGTAAGAAAACCATGTACCCAACCACGGGATGATCGTTTTCTTGTGAGTCGCGCATTGAGAAATCGCAAGTCTTCGTATATGGACCTTAAGAACAACCTCGAAGAAGTAAGAAATGTGCATATTAGTCTATGGACGGTCAGGAGGAGGCTTCTCGCGGCCAATATACGCAGTCATCGCCCGGCCCGCGGCCCTAAGTTACTCCGTGAGCACAGAGTTGCCAGGCTTAGGTTTGCTCGAAATTGTGAGTCATGGACTCAAGAAGACTGGAATAGGGTATTGTTCTCCGATGAAGCCAGGATATCTCTGTTCGGTGAAGATCGACGTCGGCGAGTGCTACGAAGACGAGGAGAACGCTTTGCAGAGGCTTGTTTTGAAGAAATCACACCTTATGGTGGGGGCTCTGTTATGTTTTGGGCAGGAATAAATTCAATGGATCGTACAGAGTTAGTCTTCATTGAAAACAGCTCACTGACTGGACATCGATACATAACGGAAGTTCTAATTCCTCATGCACAACCCGCATTGGCTGCTTTAGGCGAAGACTCTTTTTGTATGGACGACAACGCTCGCGCCCACCGGTCTGGCGATGTGGAAGCGTATGTGCAAGAGGTCGGCATTCGTCGTTTGGATTGGCCAGCTCGAAGTCCCGACCTCAATCCTATAGAGTATGTCTGGGACGTTCTGAAACGACGCGTGAGATCAGTACACCCGGCTCCGCAGACCATCAGAGAGCTGAAGAATGTGATTACCGCAGAGTGGGAACGTATTCCGCAAGCAAGTATCCCGTATATCTTCGCTAGCATACCCAGACGAATTCAAGCTGTGATTTCAGCTAGAGGGGGTCACACTCGATACTAAACATTTATCTGCTTTTACTTTATTAAAGAAAAAACAAACAAAAATCTTTGTTAACTTTTACTTCACGAGCATATGCACTACTAGCGAGCATACACTACTAGTGAACTTTAGCATTAAAACCCATAAATTTTATAAAAAATTTATGATAATACTGACGAAAACGATTATTTGCTTATTAATTTACAAAATTGTAAATTAATAAGCAAATAAAAAATTGTGAAAGTAAAACTACCTATAATTATCAAACAAACCAATAGTAACATTTGAAATGGTTCATTGCTTAGGTGCCCATTTTTTTTGCAAATGAGTTTATTTAGAACTAAGCTAAGTTATTTGATGACAAACAAAATTTATTCAGAATATATTTGTAGTTTTTTACTTCAGTTGTTTAATTTAGATATAATATTTTTTTAGTATAACACCCAACAGTTATACACATAGCCCCGATCCCACACTAGGATACGAGTCTTGTGTTGTGGGTATCAGGTACTACGAGACGCACGGTCTCACAACACCCAGACCCAGACACAAATGTGTGTCTGTCACACAACATTTATCTCGGTTCGGGAATCGAACCCACAGCCTCTCGTTTCATAACCTCGCCTACTGCGCCACGGTGGCTGAAGAGATAAAACTAAAAATGAACTTACACATCCAGATGAGACCACAACACTTTTTCCGAATTGTTTAGCAAGTTCATTTGCTCTTGTGGCTTGAATATCAAGTATGACGACGCTCCCACCATTATTTGCGAATCTTTCCACGGTAGCCCGGCCTAATCCTGAGGCCCCACCGGTAACCAAACTTACCATTCCCTAAAACAAACATGAATTTATAGGTTATACTCTGTAACTACTATTATTTAAAATAAAACACAAGCTATCGGTACATATGCATCATCACAATACCTTTAACATTTTGTTACTTTTCACAGATATACTAAAGAAAAATGTTTTAATAGATATTTGACTATAAATTCAAATATAACCCCAAAATAATATTGCAATTGTCAAATGTCGCGTTTCAACTACTTCCAATTTAACTTTTTACTATTTACAGCATTCCGAAAGTGAACTATAAAATCTTAGAATTTCTAAATATGATATAAAATTATTGGTTGTATCCACTTTGTGAATACATGACAAACCCAAATAAACCATATCTGAATCATAAGTATTGTTTAAAATCTATAAATAATTACAAATAAGAACCGTGAAATTCAACTTTCAGTTTTGAGCTGAGTATGATTTAAAATCTATATTGATCTCTTTCTAACGCGGCGAAATTGGGTATATTCGATCATTCAACTCTTCACCTAGTTCTTCCTAACTCAATCGCGTACGGAACCAAATAATGGCAGACGTCTTGTTATGTTTGTGTTTGTTATTGCGGCTAATTTATAATTAAAATATAATAAATATATACTTTTAGCCGTAAAGTTGTGAAAATTGTGATCTGTGTAGCCCTAGCTAGAATGGCTAAAGTGGAACAACCAATATTTATTTTGCCCAAGAAGCGCAACGGGAAGAAACAAAATAATGTACCCACTCACGTTGATCATATTATCACTGTGCAGGTATTTCGTGATTTGATGTTTGTTTACAAAATATTTGTAATATTTACCTATAGAATCCCTCTTTTTAGTAGGTAATTACAATAGTGGGTCACTGCCCGTCTTTTCATTTCGGCTTTTTCATACAGGTTTTGTTCTTATTCTGAAATTCGGACGCAACGCGATCTATTTGCAGACCAAATTCCAAAGAGGTTTTAAGCGAAATATTAATTATTTATTGGCAAGAGCATTAATACTACTGAAAATATATTGGTCATGCTCTTGTTATTATAAAACATTTTGCGTCTATTAGAATTCAATAAATATATAAATAATTCATAATAAAATATAATTCAGATTTCTGGGTCATAAGCGGCGCACTTACCCACTTGGGCCGATCTCTGCCGTAAAAAAATTTCAACTTAACACATTCCCTGTCCGTTGAACCATATATGGTTCAGGAAATGTGTGCTTGGAAAACACTAATACATTCCTGAACCATATGTGTGTCACAGGACACATACAACTTCTAAAGCGAATAATTCCGTAAAAGTGCTGGGATTGTACAATTTTTGCACCGTACATGCTAGGATGATCACATAGTAAAAAAAGCGCCAGGACATGCAAAAAAAATATTTATTTTCATATTTTTATGAAATTAGACATTACTTCTTAACTGTCCCTAAGTATAAGTATTTGGTTTTGAAACAGGACAAATTGTTTTTTTTGCATTCCAAACATTCCGTATACACTCATTTGACTTTTATTGCAGCAATTTTCCAGCTTGTTCCTTCTTTTCGCATGTCTGCATAGCATCCACTGCATCGTTTTCTGATAGTTATATAGCCCTCTTTTATATATATTTTTTTAATAATAGTAACAAAGAATACATAATAATATTAAAAAAAAAAAAACAAAACAAATACAAAAACTTCCCTGAACCACATGCGGCTAGTGAACATGCAGAAGCAAAAATGTCTCCATGCTCATAAACCATATGTGTTTCAGGGAAATAATGCCTACATCCTGTGTTTTTTTTATTACTTAGGGCAATCCTATGACTGTTAAATCCAATATTTTGCAAAAAGCCTATTGAACTTCCAGGTAAATTTTGCATTGATTGGGACAGGGAATGTGTTAACCCATTCTGATTACTGGCTATTGGCATAGTGTGAAGAAGCTGAACAGCAGGCCGGCATGATTGTGTTGAGTAGCAAGGGATGGACTGTCTCTCACCACTTGCTACTCTATCTGGACGGCACTGCACTTACCATCACGTGCAGTGTGGTCATTTTGCCACGCCAGAATAAAAAGAAAACTAGTGGCATTTTGCACATTCAAAATGTATCAATAATATAATTCACAGGGTGTTGGAGAAAATGAGGCTCCATCAAAATATCTGAATGGACTCTCTCCAGTCTCAGAACACATGGCTAATGGCATAATACACTCAACAATGGAAGGGCTCAAATCCAATATGAAGATCAACCTGCCAATCATCAATGATGTCAACGATGAAGACATAAATGAAACAAATACTGATGATTCATACAAGAGTTTACAAAAGAACGGATACCAGGTCCTTTCCACAAACACCAGTAGAGAGATAATTGATTTGTCACCAATCTATGAAAATTCTTCTGATGCCTGCTCCAGCCACGGCGATCTACGTGATAACGACAATGACTTACAAAAGAGCTGCAAGATATTAAACATTGATCAAAATGAAAGTTCATCTGCAACTCCGAATAGTATGTCGCAGACGCAATCTGAAAACAGCTTTGAAATGGGAAACATGACTGATAGTCTTAAGAACAGTGCTAAAAGGAAAAAGCGAGTCAACATTGTCCCTGGCATTCTTGAATTTGAAAATACTGATACTGAGATTACAGCTTTGAGAGTGGAATCTGAAGGATCAATTTCCCCTGAATGTTCTTTGTCTGAATCCAGAGACAGTTACTTGACCATGACTGGCACTATTAAAAGGGGAAAGAAGAAAGGTCAAAATGTTGATGTGAAGCTTAACATATCCAGAGAGGAGTTGGAGATTATTGAAGCAGCTATAGTAGCTGATGAATACAACAAGATGGATATCTCCAAATGCTCTTTATACAACGGTCCACATATATTTCTATTTAGTTTGATTTGTATACCATTTGTAGCCATTATTTCAGCAATTTACTCTTTCTACATGGGTACCATAACTTGGTATAACATATTTACACATGTAACAGAAGATTTTAATTGTATTAAAAAGGTATTGTTTGCACCGATAGTAATTCTATCATACCCCTTTTTGATTGTTATTTTTACAATCGGCCTAGGACTGTATGCTGGTGTAGCCCAGCTTACTTTCAGTGGAGCTAACTGGTGGAAGGATGTGTGTGATTTTGAGAAAGGATTTTACGGATGGCTCTGCAATCTGTTGGGTATGTCAGAATGCAGTCCCTATGAAGTTGTGGTCCTAATGGATGTGAAAGCTTGATTATTTTGTCAATATACATTGCCATAACTTACTTTAGTACTTAAGACATTCCACTAACGGAGAGTTTATTGATGTGATTTAATGTATTTGAATGTAACGGAATGGGAACAAACTTTGGGGATGGTATTTTAATTAGGATTTATCTAGTAATGTTAAGATCTTTCTTTGCTCAATTTCTTCCAATATATCATTCCATGAAGCGCAAATTTTTCTAGTCTGTGTAACTTGTATATTTTAACTAGGTGTCTGTGGCCCTACAATAATTGACTTTATCCAACCTTACAGCTTGCAACGTATATACACAACAATATTTGTTATTCTTATGAATGCAGAGCACTGTAACTTAAGTATAAATTTTTTTTTTTAATTTATTCATAGCCATGGATACATGTCCTTCAGCTGGATACATTTTTTAATTGTATTTCAAATTGGGAAAACAAATCAAATTACTGTAAATACTACTAAATAACGTTTCAAAATACTTAGCACATTCTAAACAAAAATATAAAATAATTGGCGTGTACATAAACAAAAAATAACTCTCTTTACATAACTTAACACTGTACAAAAAGGAAACATATAGCTTTTTTTAATTTTTTCTACGGTTTCACAAATAAACTTATATATCGATTTGGGGTTTGACAACAAATCTTGAACACGGCGGGGAACACTTTCTTTAACACTACTATTAAGTATATATGTATAGTTAGGGTTGCCAATCCTGAATTTTAAAAACTAGGACCTGAAGTTGGACAAACCTTGATAAATTCTACTGTAATGTAAGGACTGCAAAAGTGGTGTGTGAATTTTAAAATACAGGGTCATAAGGATCATAATAGGGAACTTTAAAAATCCAGGATGCTATCGAAAAAACTATTGAGGACACCCCAGGACACTAAACACAGGGTCATGTACTGGGAATACAGGATAGTTGGCAACTCTATGTATAGTAAGCTACAAGCCTGGATAATCCATTATTATGGCACCACAGTCAATACATACAATAGCAAATTATATAACAATTTTAATATTTAATGAATTTTAGATAGTAATTTTTTTAACATATCCTAAGTTAGAAGTATGTTTAAGAAATATTTATTTGTAGGTTAAGAGCTAATGGCAAGTTTATGCTAAATTCATTTATATTGCCAAAATTGCATTATAATGTTTCTTTATAGAAGCTTAAAAGAATATATAAATGTCTATCTAGTCACTATAGTATATAAAAACAAGTTTATAATTTGCTTAGCTAAATTTATTGATTTCTAAATGTATTGGGATAACAATAACATATTGAACTACGGAGCATCGAACAACATGGAATAATTTCTCGTCTTTACAATAATTACGCATTCTATATTTTTAAATATAGAATCTGATAAATAAATGTTGTTTATGAAGACTGATGTATTCTAGTCACTATTGTGGACATTTTCTACGTAATAAACATATTTTACAAAACAAAACTTGTTTCACTAAAACAATATCTACAATTGGAAATAAATATCTAACAATTAGCCATGTCTCACGAGGTGTCCTTTGGCGGACTTTGATCTGGTTGTGGAGATTTTTCCGTTAATTCAGCATCTAATCTTTCTTTTGCTCTCACAATTTTCGATTGTAAATAAAATGAACCACCTTTTGCTTTGTCGTTAGATGTAAATAAGTGCTCGTATTGTTTCCTTATTCTGTCACTTTCTAATTTGTCTACATTCAGTATTTGCATAGCTTCTTCTAAAGTAAGGCCGGTGGAGGCATTAGCAGCAGCCCTTCTAGCCCCTTCGGGTCCACCGCCGGCTCTCTTCGCTGCTTCTTGTGATGCAGCTATTTCTTGCTTCAGCGCTCTAGCAAATGCCCGCCCCACCACTTGAGCACCCAGTACTATAATTTGAGCAATGTATTTAGCCATTTTTCATTGCTAAAGGAATCTCTAAAACTTGAACCTATTGACATTACGACATAACCATCACAGTTTACATGAAATCACAACAGTCAAATTTAGAAGGGTTATGGTGCGTTCAATAAATGCTTTTGATAAAAAATTAATGCATTTAATCATAAGTATGTACACATATAACAGGATTATTTGAAAATCTCATAAAGTATTCATATATTATTGTAATTTTTTGTCCTGATTTTTTAATATATTTTCATAATAAAACCCTATTCTAACATCTTCTTGGTCTGTTAATTATGATTTGGCAGCATGATCTCTGACCTTAGCCGGTTAATTATGTAGCAAATTAAAAAAAAACTCTTTGGTCTGGCATAAAAATAGACCCAATGTACCACAGTATATGGCTCAAGATCGCTTCTTAACAGATTTCGTTTCGCGGTTTTTTTTGACATTTCAAACTTAACCTCTCGGCTCCCAAAAGTCCCAAAGTAGTTTGTTATTTTTGTAACCGTCGTGCGTTATTGTTTTCCCTTTTTTTTGTCCGTGATATTCGTAAAACAGTGCATTGTTCTTTTTAATTATATAAAAATATGGTAAGTTATATCACTGATCATTTCATAATATGTAAAACACAGTCGCAACAATCTAATATTGCAATTAGCCACACAGTACTGATCAAACGACCAACAATAGCATTCTGAAAAATAGATCAGACTAACGTATTTTTAATGTTGTCTAACTTTGGAATGGTTAGAAATTCATCTATTCTATATGGCTGCTTGAAATTTCATGTACCAAGAATGGAACATTTCCGTTTCGCAGAGTTCCCCAATCCCCGACACACCTTCAGAGAGAGATGGTGCTAGATCCCGGATGACATCCCCAGCTCGGGACTATGAGATGTTTGAAGACGAGAGTGCTATCCTTGGAGACAATCCTGCTGAACTAGAGGAAGAAGATGGAGAGGAACTCTTCAATGATAACATGGAGGCGTGAGTATTGGGAAAATAATAAAATGTACAGACAAGATAGAGATGCAATGATGGAGGCTACTGGGTTTCTGGTTGGAGTTAGGCTGGCTAATCTTTTAGCTAGCATTTCACCCCTTATGGATCATTCGGACACCGGTGTCCAGTCAATAACTGGCAACACTCACCCTTATTGACATGACTATTAAGCATATTTGTAACATTAATGTTATGGAAATAAAGTTGATTTTGGCTTGTATTTTACTCACTACTTATTACCTTTTTCTGAACATTGCTGTCCTTGTGATCTGTGAGAGGTTAAAGTATGCACAACTGCTCAATTTCTAATGGGCTAATTGTTAAGAAAGGAGCCCAAGACCAAGGCTAGCAGGTGCATTGAATATCTGGTTTCATCCTATAAAATTGGTTATTGTTATTGAATTGCTATATTTTTTTACAATATAACATGTAACTTGATATTATAGTATTGGTTCCTTAAGAAAGAAAAGTAATTATCATAGTTCAATAACAAAATAATTGTTTACTTTGGGTCTTATTACTACATATTTCAAAATTCAACTATAAATTTCTTCTCTGATGAACACTATAATGTCCGTAAATAGGGTAGTCTTGGCAAAAGAGTTTCTTTTGTGTATTATATTCGGTTGCATATAGAATAATGTACAAAATTAAAGGTTACAGACAGGTACTAGATGTAAAATCTGACTTAAAAGATTTCACCTTTCAGTGATTACCGTCCAATGCCAGCGCTGGATCGCTACGACAATGAAGATTTGGATGATGATGATTATGACCCCATGTCAATCCAGGACCGTAGGGCAGCCGAACAGGAACTCCGAAGGCGGGATAGGGATGATGGCAGGATGCGGAGGGATGACCGAGATCTTTTATATGGTATGTTTTTAGGCATAACTAATTATTTAAGTTTCTTAATAAGTTACATTTGTTAGATCATTTACACATAACAGAGTTTAATTATTAATTTACAGATGAGTCAGACGATGAAAATGCAGACGCTCCTAGGGCTAAGCGCCGTCGTGCCGCTGAGAAAGCTGCCATGGGCACAGACGAGCAAGTAGAGGAGGGCATAGAGAGTATCGAAAACCTCGAGGATACTAAAGGGTACACAACAAAGGAATGGGTGTCCATGTTGGGACCTAGAACAGAGATTGCTAACAGGTAATTATTGTATAAAATTGGAAAAAAAATTAGCACATAAACATACAGACACTCATAAATGAAATAAAAATAAGTAACTAACACCACAGAAAAATAAAGAACAATAATAATATTGCGCATGAAAATAATATGTGTGTCATGATTTTGCTGAAAAGAACACATGAATTAATTCAATAAGAGATTAAATTAATTGATAAACAAATAACTCGTAATAGTCAAACATTGACGTGACTCCACATTAAAATACAATTATCTTGGGTCATAGTATCAGGACCTACGAGAATGCAGTCCCAACAAATATGTCTAACTAACCTGTCAAATTAACATGTTCCTATTCATGTTCATAATCATCCCAGGTTCAAGAACTTCATCCGAACATACACAAACAGTAAAGGCCAGTTTGTGTACAAAGAACGGATCCGACGTATGTGTGAACACAATCAGGCATCGTTCCACGTAGAGTTTGATGTACTGGCGCGTCGGGAACAAGTGCTCGCGTACTTCCTGCCAGAAGCACCTTTCCAGATGCTGCAGATATTTGATGAGGTGACATTGTTTATTTATTAGACATACAAAAATTTTATAGAAAATGGTATTTTAAAATCATATAAATATTTTCTTCCTATTAAGCAGTTCCAAGTTCCAGTTAACCAACCCACATTGGGCCAGCGTGGTGGACTAAGGCCTAACCCCTCTCATTAGTAGAGGAGGGCTGTGCCCAGCAGTGGTACAATGTTTAATACAGGCCTAGTATTATTAAATAGTTTGCTTTTATTTAATCTATTTTGCAGAGACACATAAATTATTGGCGCAAATTATTATTGAAATCTAGTGTTATTTTAATATAATCCAAAAAATACTTCTAGTGGCGTAATTTATTTATAAATAATTTGATTTGTTAAAACATGAATTGACATTATGAATGCTTCTTCATGTAATTACTCTGTGTCGCGTCATTAGGTTAATTGTTCTGCACTGTCTAACTTTCAGTTCACCTTTCTCAGGTAGCAAAAGACATAGTCCTCCAAATATTTCCGAGCTACGAGCGAGTCACCTCAGAGATCCATGTCAGGATATCAGATCTACCGCTCATAGAAGAACTCCGTACCTTCAGAAAACTGCATTTAAACCAGCTGGTGAGGACTGTAGGCGTCATCACATCTACCACTGGAGTGCTACCACAGCTGTCGGTTGTCAAGTACGATTGTAACCGGTGCGGTTACATTCTTGGACCGTTTGTGCAAAGTCAGAATACTGAAGTGAAGCCAGGGTCTTGTCCCGAGTGTCAGAGTTCTGGGCCTTTTATGGTAAGTGAAGGTGATTTTTAATTTCAAATATGTTAAAAGATTTTATTCAAAACCTAAATTTGAAGTTTGACTTCGATTTTTCCATCTTAGCAGACAAGATGGACTAGACTGAGCGGTTTTGCTACTTTAAAATGACTAATGATGTAAATGAAAAATATAATGCTTGCCATTTGCTTTGATACTAGCAACGTTTGTTTAAACCAACATACATACATATGCCTGTAATCCCCGAAGGCGTAGGCAGAATTGTAACAAGTACACCCACTCTTCATCGAATTTATTACGGTCTCATAATATCACTTTACCCGACCGATCGAACCCGAGTCCTCAGGACAGCAGTCGTAACACATGCTCAATTAAAACTGCGCCACTGAGGCAGCCGATACCAACCAATTAGAAATAATATGTGTCGTCATTATCATAATTTTCCGCCATTGAAAGTCCATTGTTGAACATAGGCCTCCCCTATAGATTTCCAGACCAACCTGTCAGAAGCGGCTTGCAGCCAGTAAGACAACATTTTGACAGCCTCCGTGGCGCAGTTGGCGAGTAGCCGGCTGTAAAACGAGAGGCCGTGGGTTCGATTCCCACACCGGGACAAATGTTTGTGTGACAGGCAGATATTTGTGTCCGGGATCTGGGTGTTGACCGTGCGTCTCTCCCTGATAGTCCCTGATAGCCACAACACAAGACTCGGTATCTTAGTGTGGGGTTGGGCTAAGTTATTGTATTTTTTGTGTCATTACCATTTGTGTCTATCTACCAAACCCATAGGTGAACATGGAACAAACAGTGTACCGCAACTACCAGAAAGTGACCATCCAGGAATCACCAGGTCGCATACCAGCTGGACGCATTCCTCGTAGCAAAGACTGCATATTATTGTCCGATCTGTGTGACCGCTGCAAACCAGGTGATGAGGTGGATCTCACCGGGATTTATACTAACAATTACGATGGGTCGTTGAATACAGAGCAGGTAGGTTTGGATTTTTTAAGTGAAACTTCTTTAGAATCGTTGTGATTTGAAATTCGATGAAACGCAAAATCGACAGTAACAAGAGACAAACACATAAATCTATAGGACTAAGCCTACGAGAGAATGAGACAGAATATATATTCGAGGGGATTCGAGTGACATCGAGCGGGATCGAGTGGGAGCTCTAATATTAATTAAGTAAACAGTTTACTTTTTTTAAAAGTGGTATAGCCACGCTGAAGACATATTTGTCTACAGCATGAATGGGCCGGCTCGACCGGGGTAGTACCACTGTCTCACAGAAAACCAACGTAAAGTGAGTTTACTGTCGCGTTTCATATGGTAAGTGAGATATCCGGAGGCCCAGATTCCCCCTTCCCTTCCCTAATCTAATGGCATAAAACTTTAGCTGTTTACCCAAAGTTCACATTAACAAGATTGATTATATTTACATATGTATTTCACTAATTTATCAATTTCAGGGCTTCCCAGTATTTGCAACGGTAATTATAGCAAACTATATAGTGGTGAAAGACTGCAAGCACATCGTAGAGTCGTTAACAGATGAGGACGTAGCCAACATTGTCAAGCTATCCAAAGACCCAAGAATTAGCGACAGAATTGTCCAGAGCATTGCCCCATCTATATACGCACATGATTACATTAAAAGGGGATTGGCTTTGGCACTGTTTGGAGGGGAACCTAAAAATCCAGGTAATCTAAAATATTGGATAATGTATCTACAGGGTGTTACAGAAAGGCGGTAGAAAATTTAAACCATGTTTATGGAAGATAATTTGTAGCTTACTGATAATGGTAAAAAATATAAATTGGTCGTAAAATTTATCATTATTGTTATTCACAACCCTCAAAGCAGCTGATCAAATATTATCAACTAAAAATATAGATTATACCACAGTTGGCACTATGGTCATAAAATAAATTGGTTGATACAAAGTCAAATTAGTCAGAATCTGTTTACGATATTTTTGTCATCTTTATAGGTCCATTACTAATCTACCTCTTGTTTTTTTAAATCTTGGCACGGCAAAATGACCACACTGCACCTGATGGTAAGCGCAGTGCCGTCCAATTAGTGTATCGAGTAGCGAGAGATAATATATCCCTTACTACATAACACTACCATTTTTTTTTTGTCGCGGGGAAAGCGTTTTATTACTACCGCCCGCTTCGGGGGGAAGCGGAATAAGAATAAAACGGTTATGCTGGACTAGCCGGTCTTACGACCCAGCATCCCCCTCGCCCGGATGATGGCTATCCGAGCAGCCACTGGGCCGAGTCCCTACCCCCTATGTACACCCCACCCGACACTACCAGCTAAAACCCCGTGGTGGCCTTCTTCGGCGCTTACGGAGCGATCCCGGGGTATTCTAAGGAGTGCTAGAATTGCTGCCGGAACCGCCCCTGCGCGGTGCTGCGTAGCAGCCCATCTCCATGAGAGGGCTTAGGAGCCCCCGAGCACCGAACAACGACAGCGAACGAGGCCTTACCACACGCGCTGCCGTCCATCTCGGGGTCGCACGATGCTCCGAAACTGGGAGTGCATCGATTCGGGCTGACAGCCCCCCGCTGCGAGCCCGCGGCCCCCGATGGCCCCAATTAGTCGCCTCGTACGACAGGCAGGGGTTACCGTGGTGGAATTCAAACGCCCCCGTTCCACAGGGCGGGAACATAACACAACCATGCCGGCCTGTTTCTTCACACTACGCCATGAGCAAGAAGGTGAAGAAGCGGTCGAGTGTTTATGTCAGAGTACTCAGAAGGCCGCAACACGATCATACATCGTACCCCAATTCTAAGCCCCCGGCAAAATCCGGATGTACAGGTTGACCCCAGAACGCGACATGCTTGCGGGTTTTACAATCTGTGGATTTTACATCATACCGATGAATGAAATCCTACCACCAACAAATTGGTGATGTTAATGAACCGTCTTTCTGCAACATCCTATAGATTGTAGTGTTTTTATGTATACTGATATTGAAATATTTTTAACGGAGTATGCATTACATCCAGGTGAGAAACACAAATTGAGGGGTGACATCAATGTATTAATATGCGGTGATCCTGGTACAGCTAAATCACAGTTCCTGAAATACACAGAGAAGGTATAATAATAATAATAATACTAGCCCTGTATTAAACATTGTCCCACTGCTGGGCACGGGCCTCCTCTACTAATGAGAGGGGTTAGGCCTTAGTCCACCACGCTGGCCTAATGCGGGTTGGCAGACTTCTCATAACTTCGAAAAACTCTCAGATATGCAGGTTTCCTCACGATGTTTTCCTTCACCGTTAAAGCAAGCGATAATTAACATTTTAATACACACATTTAGAAAAGTCAGAGGTGTATGCCACTTGGGTTTCGAACCTACGACTTTCGTCTTGACAGTCTGTACCGCAACCAACTAGGCTATCGCTGCCATAATATAATATAAATATTAATTAAAAATTACAAAATGACATTGTTTATGGTATACACAATGTAAGTAAGCCATAAAGTAATGAAAAATCATTAAAGGTATATTCCAGATATCCTACTAATATTATAAATGCAGTCCGAACTGATGGTGGACTAATGGTCAATTTCAATAACCAATCTCAATCCAGATTACCAGATCTAACCAGAAAATAAACTAACCAAACTATGTCATTAGTAGGCGTGGCATTTAACCTAATTGTTACTGGCTCATTTGTCAGAACGAACTGCAGTTTCAAATTAAGATCGTTTATTGAAATTGGTTTTAAAAAAGATTGACTAAATCTAAATAATGTATAGCATTCCATGAATTCAATAAATATTTGATTTAGGTAATGTGAATTATCACATTTAATCATTTGTTTTGACTGTTTTACAAAGGGTGACTGTTATTAACTTAGTTCTTATTATGTTTAGGATCAAATTACCTATTTTGAAAATCACTGAAGTTGATTCAGTAGATTCTTAACAAACTACTTTCAGATGACGTAAATAAAATAAATAAATACACCCAACAGTGAAATAAATAAATATATAACACCCAACAGTCACACACATAGCCTCAGTCCCACACTAAGATACGAGTCTTGTGTTGTGGGTATCAGGGACCTAGAGAGACGCACGGTCTCACAACACCCAGACCCCAGACACAAATGTCTGTATGTCACACAAACATTTGTCCCGGTGTGGGAATCGAACCCACGGCCTTTCGTTTCACAGCCGGCTACTCGCCTACTGCGCCACGGAGGCTGTTTGTTTGGAGGCTGAGTTACACACATAGTCCTGACACCACTCTAGGTCAAACCTTTATCGTGGCTATAGAAGTGGTAGAGCCACGCTGTAGACAAATATGTCTACAGCACGAATGAGCCGACTCGACCGGGGTAGTACCACTGTCTCACAGAAAACCAACGTAAAGTGACAGTTTACTGTCGCGTTTCGTATGGTAAGTGAGATATCCGGAAGCCCAGATTCCCCCTTCCCTACTCCCTATTCCTGTCCTTTAAGGCCGACAGCGCATACATGATAATTTCGGTATTGTGGATGTTCATGGGCGGTGGAGATCACTTAACATCAGGTGACCCACTGGCTCGTATGTCGGACTATGCTATAAAAAAAATATATCAAGGACTACGGTCCCAATACACCCAGACCCGAAACATTCGGAAAAATCGTATTTTTGCCGCACCATCAAGCTGTGGAACAGTTTGCCAGCTACCGTGTTCCCTCCTTCCTATGATCCTGGGTCCTTTAGGCGTAGTGTGAAGAAGCTACACAGCAAGCCGGAATGATTGTGTTGAGTAGCGAGGGATAGACTGTCTCTCACTACTTGATACTCTATCTGGACGGCACTGCGCTTACCATCAGGTGCAGTGTGGTCACTTTGCCGCGCCAGAATAAAAAAAAAACCTTATTATCCATAGTATGCACAATAATAACTGTGGCAAACAAATAATTTTCCTTTCTTTCCTTTACCAATCTTCATTCCTCTTCTTTAAGGCCTGTATCTCATATTTCTAATGGTATTTATGTATGGTAAAGGTCTCTTGCTTGTCTAAGGGCCCTACTGTAAAAACACTAGCACCTTCTCCATTTTGAATGAAAGTTTTGTTACAGATAGCACCGAGGGCAATATTCACAACAGGCCAAGGCGCCAGTGCTGTGGGCTTAACTGCATATGTACGAAAGAACCCCACCACACGGTAATACACTGAATAACATACTTGTAGAGGAACGGGTCATAGTGTTCTAGCGAAGAGGGAGTCTCCAGTCAGGAGGGTGTTATGCCCTGGCCCCTACAACCAACACTTTCTTTTTTAGTTCCTTAGTGTTTCATTGAATTATATTTAGTGTTTTAATTTTTTTACTCCTATAATATATTTTTATACCTTGTACCAATGATACTTGGAACTTCTATATATGTTACGCGGCGCTCAAACTTAACTACCACGATTCGGGAAGGCGTCTTGCTATTCATCGGTGTAAGGCGCTGTGTGTCGCCAATGTGTGTATACACACTCTTTCCTACGATCCTGAGTCCTAGCGTAGTGTGAAGCTACTCGGCAGGCATGATTGTGTCGAGTAGAGGATAGTTGTCTCTCGCTACTTGATACTCTAACTGGACAGCACTGCAAACCATCAGGTGCAGTGTGGTCACTGTACCAGGATATAAAATACACCCAATACACACTATTGTATATGCTCTGAAAATAAACCACATTTGGCCCCAAGAAAATCTAATATTGCACACGTCACCAATATGACAATCATTCAAATTAAAAATATAGCGATTAAACATTGTAAAATAAAAAAATAAGTTTTACTATAAATATTACAGACACGAACATACTTCTGAAACCACACGGGGTCAAACATGTATTGTGGGTATAAAGGACTATGGTCCCAAACACAACCCCACACTGTAATAAGCCAATTAAGCTGCTATTAACACATGATCTGATCGTACAACTTCTGTAGTTGGCGAATAGCCTGCTGTGAAACGAGAGGCCGTAGGTTCTACCCCCGAACCAAATCAATCGGTCTGGATGTCGAGATTGAAAATATCTCTTAGTTCCAGATAACCACGATTATAAAAAGTAGTGTGGTATCAGGACTATGTGTTACTATTAGATACAAGCATTAGCTCGTGACTTCGGCTGCGTGATATTTATAGACTGGAGAGTCGAGGGTGTAAAAAAAATTACCTATGTCCGTCCTCAAGGTTATAGGTATTCTCATACTAATTTTTTATCGCAATTGCTTTCGAGGAGTTAGCAAAGACTTAATTTGGATTATATTCCAGTGACTGGACCCTGGAAGCGGGCGCGCTCGTACTGGCGGACCGAGGAGTGTGTCTCATCGACGAGTTTGACAAGATGAACGACCAGGACCGGACCTCCATCCACGAGGCCATGGAGCAGCAGTCCATCTCTATATCCAAGGCGGGCATCGTCACTTCCCTGCATGCTAGGTAATATTACCAATCATCGATTAAACACAAACTACACGAAATAACGACTGATTAAAACTGAGCTAGACCCTCGCTAGTTTCGTATAGACTGCTCCGCGAGCGTTGAGGCTTTACTTTTTATAACAAATCTTTCCCCACCGAGTTTATAACTTATCCAATCTACCCACAAATATTTTGTAAGTGACCTCCAATATTTCCATAAAAATCTAAAGTGCCCTTACGGTAATGTGATAAGATAAAATATTTAGGGTGTATACACTGACTCCTTTATTGGTATAAATAAAAATAGGTTGTGTATATTAATTTCTTTGACAGCATAAATACAAACCATTTGTACAACTTACTCAGCCTTTTACGAAAATTAAAAAATAAATATGTCTAGATTCTAGACGTTCTCAAGTGATTAATTTACTAACAAAATGCATTTTTTATTTATATAGATTTTGGGCGGCCTGTGCACACATATTGACTAAACTTTTACATGTCTGCGAATAGAACTCAAGACATACTGTCCTCCTACTAGCCATACACTGCTATATACTCTTTAAAATAATGTTTTGTTTCAGATGTTCAGTGATAGCAGCGGCCAACCCCATCGGCGGTAGGTACGACGCGTCGCTCACGTTCAGTGAGAACGTGAACCTCTCTGAGCCGATCCTGTCTCGGTTCGATGTCCTGTGCGTGGTGAGGGACGAGCCAGACCCCATGCAAGACGCACATCTCGCCAGGTAAGATTTTGTCGGGGGTCTAGAGCACAGGTATTAAGAACTACCAGGGACTACTAACTACAACACCCAGACCCGAAACAAATATTTTCTCGGGGGTCTAGAGTTGGGGTACGATGTTCTGAGTACTCTGACACTGGACCCTCCACGGCTTCTTTACCTTGCCCATGGTGTAGTGTGTAGAAGCAGGCCGGTACGATTGTGTTGAGTAGCGGGGGATAGATTGTCTCTTGCTACTCGTGATCCATCAGGTCAATTTGCCGTTCCAGCATAAACAAAAGGATTTTGTTAACGTTCAGCCCTGTATATAGCCATACTCGGCAAATCACTCACTTTACTATTGTGACAGTTATAATGGTTCCTTATACACTACTTGATTCTCTCACTGGAGTCTGGAATCGAACCCATTATTCACTTGGCTGTACTTACTCTGTGATACAATATTTAACTCTACCAGGAAATGAATTGAAATGAAATCGTTCATTGATGAAGTAGGCAATTATATAGCTCTTATGACAAGTCAGGACACCAAAAAAAGTAAATAAATTTAAAGAAAAGCATATCAGCTTATGTATACATAACATACATATACAGGTTCGTAGTGAGCTCCCACATTAGACATCACCCCACACAACGAGGCACAGTGCTTGAAGACTGCAATGCTCCCGATCCAGAGTTCATTCTACCACAAGATCTGCTCAAAAAATACATTGTCTATTCCCGGGAGAATGTCCATCCCAAATTACAGGTACCAACTTTATGTAATCCTACTGCCTACTAATATTATAAATGCGAATGTTTGTTACTCAATCACGCTAAAACGGTTGGACGGAACTGGTTGAAATTTGGCACAGAGATAGATTATAGTCTGGAATAGAACATAGGCTACTTTTTATCCCGGAAAAATGTGCACTTCTCGTGGGATAGTTTAGTTTTTCTCAGAACAATGGATTGACATGATTTTTTGTATAGTGGCAGTTTCCGAGATCAGAAAATGACATAGGCCACTTGTTATTCCGGAAAAATGCACGCGTCCTATGGGATAGCAAAATATAGAAAGGGATGCCTCCATAAATTGTATACCTTTTCTTCCAAAAATAAACTCCATGCGAGCGGAGCCGCGGACAACATCTAGTATTACATATTAATTCCTATTATTTCTGACCTATGGGGCAAATTATAAGATCTGCTAATAGTGTCAATTCTATTGTCACCAATAATTTTTTTTTATATTTTTCCAACGTAGTTAATTTCAATCTACAGTGTCTGTGACGGTTTAAAGTGTATGTCAGTTCGAACTTTTATTTACATTGTTGTTTGTTACTCATTTGATAGTGGTAAATAAATTAATTTTACAGTAATTCGTGGCAACAAAAAAATTGGTAACAAAACCAATAGTACGAAAATCATAATAAAATTGTGGCTTTTCTTGGTACTTCTTTTCAGTCGAGTGGCTATTTCCGAAGCACCAGTAGACTTTAACATTATAATGACCTGAAAAAAATGCCCCTAGTGGCCTAATGTGCTAAATAAATCATTTGATTTGATTATATTTATCTGGGTGACTGTGTGTTGTGGTCAGATGGCAGAGGTTATGACGTCATCATAGGCCATGTTTATGAGGGTTATTTGTCCCTCTTTGCTCTTCAGATATAGTAGAATCCTCATGGTACGATAGTTCAGTAGAAATAACACACGTTCATAAATTTATGGTTTATTAAGCTACCACCAGTTCGGAATGCAGTCATCCAATAGAAAAGATCCTGGCAATAAAACCTATAGTTGCTCTTTTAAACATATCACTTTTACATCAGACAATTACACTTTTTACTTATTCAGTCCAATAATTAACAAAAACGACCACCGGCCTTCAATAATAATTTTTACATTCTGTTGTCAAAAATGGCGGGCTGTCCATGTCAATTGATATTTATTTTCAATACATGGCGTTACTGGTCTATTTAATTCAATTTATTTTCTTCATACTCTGATATATTATATTTTATTTAATAAACATGTTTTTTTTATTTGTCACTGGCTGTCTGGCTGAACCCAACGCTCGTTAGAAAAGGTATATTTGTCATGTTTCACCAACTGAAAGTGTGTTTGCAGAATATGGACCAAGACAAAGTGGCCAAAATGTACAGTCAACTGCGGCAGGAATCATTGGCCACAGGGAGCTTACCCATCACCGTGAGGCATATTGAATCTGGTGAGAGAAAAAAAACGTGTGCGTCTCGAGACGCTCGACAGAAGTGATAACTTAAACTAATCTAAGTTGAACTATTTAATATTGAAATTGTTTAACTTGAGAAAAGCTTAGGTTATTACTTAAACTTTATGTGTATTAATATGATAATGTGAGGAAAGGTTATTTATTAATAAAATCTTTTATTGATTATAAAATATATTTTACCCACTCAAATCAAATCACAACGATTCTAAAGAAGTTTCACTTCAAAAAAATGTAGCACAGAGATTATGGAACGACAGAAATAGAAATTAATAAAGAAGCCAGACAGAGTGGCGAAGTATGAACGCGTAACGCAGCGGTTTACCCTCCTATAAGAAGTTATCAGTTCAATAAACAGTTTTCTTTCTTGTAAGTTTTTTCCTTGTATCCAACAATCCGATACTCTATCTGGACGGCACTGCGCTTACCATCAGGCGCAGTGTGGTCACTTTGCCGCGCCAGAATAAAAAAAAAAAAAAAAAAAACCATTGTTGGATACGGGCCTCCTTTGAGAGGGGTCAGGCCTTAGTCCAACACGCTGCACGCTGGCCTAATGCGTGTCGTGTCGGTAGTCTTAGTTTGCTGTAACAAATTGTAATATATAAATTTGTTATAACAAAGGACTTTACAAATTTACAACATTGTTGAGGTGCGAACGTCACGTCTTTAGACACCCCTCACCCTAATCACATTTTGTCACCGTCAGCCGTCCATTAAGTGCGGACGCATTTTGTGTATCAACTTGTGCGTCATGTGTAATGTGTATGTGCCAGTCATCCGCATGTCGGAGGCGCACGCGCGCATGCACCTACGCGCACAAGTGGCGGAGGAGGACGTCAACGTCGCCATACGGACCATGCTCGAGAGCTTCGTGCACACGCAGAAGTACAGCGTCATGCGCGCCATGAGACAGGTATATACACATACACACACACACACGCACGCACACACAGAGACACACACATCATCTAACAACCTACATGCTTTGTGTGTATACTCATGTTTAACAAATTGAATAAATAAATAAACATACACACACACTACGCACACACATACACACACGCACACATACACATCCGCTTCTTCAAATTCTTGCCCATGGCGTAGTGTGAAGAAGATTGTGATTGTGAATGATTGTGTTGAGTAGCGGGGAATAGATCGTCTCTCGGTACTCGATACTCTAATAGGACGGCAATGCGCTTACCATCAGGTGCAGTGTGGTCACTTTGCAAGCATAAAAAAAAAATGTTTGTCGCCACTTCGTTGTTGACTCCATAGTAAAAATTATATTGATGGTATTTTGAATAAAATATTTATACTCATTAAAATTTACATACATACATACACACTCACGCCTATAATCCCCGAAGGGGTAGGCAGAGGTGTAACCAGTACACCCATTTTTCGCCGAATTTCGGTCCCATAATGTGATAGGGGTCGAGCCTATCGCCGTACTGGGCACAGGTTCCAGACTACGGGCTAATACTGAGAATTTCTAGATAGAAAAACCCAATATCACTTTACCCGATCCGGAGATCGAACCCGAGACCTCAGCACAGCGGTTGTAACGCATGCGCAATTACAAATGCGCCACCGAGGCAGTCATTAAAATTTCACCATGTAATAACTTATATGTTACTGAAAATCTTTTGATATAGTATTCCATTAATTATCTGGCTAAGCACTACTTACAAAGACACACACACACACACAGACACACACACGCAAGCACACACACTCTCGAGCGCTTTTTCATATAGTATTTAAGTAGTATTACACGGGTTGTGCCCGGAAATAGTTTAAAACAAAAACTGTCCCTCAAGATACAAGCTTTTAGCTTAGTTTGAGGAACAGAGATCATTAATTATAACCTGAAACCTGTTACCTGTAACATGTAACCTGTATGTTTATTTTAAGCTTATATGTCAAATATTTTTTTTTATAATAAAAAAAAATCTAATATAATAATTTTATTTCACAGACATTCCAAAAATACCTGTCATACAAGAAAGATCATAGCGAACTGTTATATTACATACTCCGTCAACTCACAATGGACCAGTTGGCCTACATGCGAGGGCTACACAACCATTCGCAATCCACCATCGAGATATCAGAGAGAGACCTCATTGAGCGAGCAAGACAGATCAACATTGCAGACTTGAAACCATTCTATGACAGCCGGATATTCAAGATGAATAATTTCAGCTACGATCAGAAGAGGAAAGTTATTGTACACACAATGCCTGAGACTCCGAGCACATCATAATATTATGAAATATTTCGTCATACTTGCCGTAGTATATAGTTGGACTCTGTTAAGCAGAAAAGACAACCCAACGGTAGGCAGCGGTTTTGCTGTGCCCTGGCATTGCAGAAGTCTATGGGCGGCGGTGACTACTTACCATCAGGTGGCCCGTCTGCTCGTCTGCCTATACAGGCACTAAAATAAAGATCCAATCAACATTTTTTACGAAATCGAGTTAAATACATAGCCATAATCTCCTAATCAAGTTTATATATGCACGAAGGATCCCGGCAGTTTGATGACATTAACCTAAAAAAACTTGTCATGTTTCATTACCCACCTAATTTTCAATTAGTTACTGCATGGTACTATTTTTAAATTCATTGTCAAACTTTAAACATCATTTACTCAAAAGTATGAAAACGTCAGTTGGATCTTTTTTGCTTAACAGGGTCCAGATAGATAGAAATAAGTACTATACACACAATTTTTGGCCATTTATAGAAACTAAAAACATCACCATACATGTAGTTTGTCGTACCGCCTTTCGATCAATTTATTTATACTTGTAAGGATTTCTAAAATACTATTTAGAGAACGTACCCATACTGTGATCCAATTTCCAATTTTTTGCCCAATTTTATTATTATAATTTGTCGTAGTGTACAGTATTCTACGAGTCAAGCCCCTTTCATTAACCGACTTCAAAAAAGGAGGTTAACAATTCGTCGGAATCTTTTTTTTTTATGTATGTTACCCGATTACTCGAAGACGCCTGGACCGATTCGAGAAATTCTTTCTTTGTTTAAAAGGGTATACTTCCCAGGTGGTTCCATTGGCACCAAGTCAGGATCTGATGATGGGATCTCAGAAAAATCAAATTTTATAGTGACGCTTAATTTGTTTTTTATTGATGTCGGTGTACTTTTTATGAATAAAAAAACTTTTACTTATTTGATACCCATATTTAGGGGGTTGTGAAAAAAAATATGTATAAAAAATATACGGCGATCTTGGATTTACAATGATAGTGAATATATTAAAATGTATCATCATAAGAACTAAAGATGTGTACCAAATATCAGATCAAACTATTAACAGGAAGGGGGTGAAATTTCAATTAGTAAATTTGACCCAAACAAAAATCAACCAAGGCAAGATAAATAAAACAGTTTAAAAAGCGCGAGATTAATATAAATAATAAAGGATATTGATGTGACGAAAACCTGAGCCATTCCCTGACCCTGTGACCAAGCGTGGTATTTTGATGACCTCCCTTGAACATGTCACGTTGTATGGGTACGTTCCCTTAGGTTCTCTGAGGTAAATACAAAACTCAATGCAACCACCGAATTATATTTTGGAGCAATAAGAAATATATACATATAAATGTCATTCCTTTCCTATCATTATATTAGGAATAATGTTTGCCATAGTCTTATTTGTAGGATGTTAAAAGCTCAACCAATAAAAACCCAAGTGAAAACTAATAATTTCTTAAGTATACTAAGCTTGCCCACCTATCATGACTATTTTTAACCGAATTCATAAAAAGGACTCTCAATTCGTCGGAATCTTTTTTTGTTTGAAAGGGTATACTTCCCAGGTGGTCCCATTGGCACCAAGTCGGGATCTGATGATGGGATCTCAGGAAAAACGAAGGCAACCCTCAAATTTTATAGGGACGGATAATGTATTTTTCACTGAAGTCTGTGTACTTTTTGAGGCCATCATAATAATTATAACTTAGTCATTTCTTTCATCTGAACAGATGAAGCGCATATTCTAATATGAAGGAGCACTCAATAAACGACGCCAACATTGTTTTTACTTAGTATACAATTTTTTTTTATCCTGGTAACGTAACCATACTGCACCTGATGGTGCGCAGTGCCGTCCAGTTAGAGTATCAAGCAGCGAGAGATTATCTATCCCTCGCTCAACACAATCACACCGGCCTGTAAGTGTTCCGCTTTTTTATTATTCAGTAGTCTGTATTTATTGTCAGTGACAGCTTCTGTGGCGCAGCAGGCGAGTGGGAGCTGTGAAGAGAGGCTGCGGGTTCGATTCCCGCACCGGAACAAATGTTTATATCCACAAATGTTTGGTACTGGTTTAGGTTGTGGAACCATAGCCCTTCCTGGTTCTTAATACAGATGTGATCTAAATATGTAGCTTCAGAACTATGTGCGTGGCTGGTGGGTGATTTGTTTGTTTGTTTGTCCCAGACCCCCACATTCATAATAAAATATCGAAATTATTTGGAATCGCCATATTGGTGTAAAATTAAACATAGGCCGACAAACCCGTATAGTTTTTTTTATTCTGGCAAGGCAAAGACAACACTGCATCTGATGGTTAGCGCATTGCCGTCCAATTAGAGTATGGAGTAGCGAGAGACAATCTATCCCCCGCTGCTCAACACAAATCAAGCCGGCTTGCTTCTTGACACTACGCCATGGGCAAGAAGGTGAAGAAGCGGTCGAAGGACTAGTGTCAGAGTACTCAGAAGGCCGCAAAATGGCCAAATATCGCACCCCAACTCAAGACACCCGATCAAAAACTGGATGTACACTGGCTGACCTCGGAACGCGACACACTTGCGTGTGCCACTATGGCTGGTTTTACACCCTGTTTACGCTGGTCGCTATCCGGGCGGGTACGAATATCCTACCACCAGTTTTTTTTTGTTATCCTGGCACGGCAAAGTGACCGCACTGCACCTGATGGTAAGCGCAGTGCTCTCCAATTATAGTATCGAGTAGCGAGAGACGATCCATCCCTCGCTACTCAACACAATCATGCCGGCCTGCTTCTTCACACTACGCCATGGGCAAGAAGGTGAAGAAGCGGTCGAGGGTCTAATGTCAGAGTACTTAGAAGGCCGCGTAACGGCCAAACAACGTACCCCAACTGAAGACCCCAAAAAAACCGGATGTACACTGGCTGATCCCGGAACGCGACCCACTTGCCTGTGACACTATGGCGGGTTTTTCACCCTGTGTACGGTGGTCGCTATCCGGGCGGATATGAATATCCTACCACCAGCACAACATTGAAACAAAGTTGAAATTTGTTACAATAAAATCATATCAAATTTCAACGGAAAACTTGATTATTTTAGGCAATGTAAATAAGCTCTGCCACCTATAAGTACAATAGTTACTCTGCCTACCTCTTAGGGAGTGTAGGCGTGAACTTCTATAACTAAATCCCTTTCCACCATCAACTTTATTTTCGATTTATACATCAATGCTTTATTGCAAATAAAAGTTTCTGGAACAATACCACCCACCTACAAATGCTATCAACCCTCTTTCATCCCCCTTTTATTGTGATATGTTAAAGGACACAAATTGCGTCACTAACTGCTGACGTCAATAAAGTTGCGTGTTTTGTTTACAAAAAATCTTATAAGTGTTCAGTTAATGTTCTGTAGACTTCAAAGAATTTTATTCAGTAACTTTTATGCCTGTATGTATTGTTTAGTAAAAAAATATTATTAGAAATCATTACGACCACTTTCAATAACATTTTTTTTAATGTTTCCTAACACTGTTGCCTCCATTTCATTCAGAAAGAAAATAAAATTGCAATTGCCTATCAAAAATGTTATTAAATACATGTTTGATAGGATATCAGACTGCCTCTGTGACGCAGTTGTAATTGCGCATGCGTTACGACTGCTTTGCTGAGGTATCGGGTTCGATCCCCGGGTCGGATAAAGTGAAATTGGGTTTTCTATCCATAAATTCTCAGTATTTGCCCGGAGTCTGGAACTTATACCCGGTATGGCGATAGGCTCGCCCCCATCACATTATGGGACCGAAATTCGGCGAAAAGTGGGTGTACTGGTGTACACCTGTGCCTAGACCCTCGGGGATTATAGGCGTGAGTGTATCTGTAAGTATGTATGTTTGATAGGATAGCCGAGTAGCCCACACTGGGAAAATGTTTGTGTGATAGATATTTGTGTCGGATCTGGGTGTCGCGAGATTGAAATTATCTCGTAGTTCCTGAAACCCGACATATGCAAGACTCGTATCTTAGTGTGGGGTCGGGTCTGTGTCACTGTTGGGTGTTATTTAATATGAAAAAAATACTATGATTTAATTTAAAAAAATTACAATTGAATTACATGAAGGCTTCATTCAAACAATAATGGTTTCTTATGTTTACGCGAATATTAGTCATTGAAATGAAACAAATTTTACGGATTCTATCGCGGTTTATTAAACTTTTTGATCCCGACGTTTCACTATACTTGCGTGACGACATACAACTCAGTCCGCCCCGTGACCATGAAGGCTGTAAAGCTTTCGAAACGTGGGGATCAAAAAGTTTAATAAACCGCGATAGAATCCGTAAAATTTGTTTCATTTCAAACAATAATGTTCATAAATAATAATACTAGCCCTGTATTAAACATTGTCCCACTGCTGGGCACGGGCCTCCTCTACTAATGAGAGGGGTTAGGCCTTAGTCCACCACGCTGGCCTAATACGGATTGGTAGACTTCATATACCTTCGAAATTCGTATAAGAATTCTCAGATATGCAGGTTTCGTCACGATGTTTTCCTTCATTCACCGTTAAAAGCAAGCGATAATTAAAATTTAATACACACACAACTTTAGAAGTCAGAGGTGTATGCCACTTGGGTTTCGAACATACAACTTTCGTCTTGAGTCCGTACCGCAACCAACTAGGCTATAGCTGCTTACTGTTCATATGTTGAAGAATTAAAAGGATCCTATGTATATTGTAAAACCTGAATTAAAAATAAATTACAAGTTGTAAAAATGTTATTTAGATAAACAATCACATTAATGTAAGTGCCTTGTAAACCACAGTACATATTAAAAAATAAAAATTTCAATTCACATTCGTTTTTGTTATAACATTCTGAATTGTTTATGTTATAATCACTTGACTAAGGAATAAATAAGGAATTAATACTATCGTTTTTTATTTATAAATAAAAAGCACAGATACCGGTTAAAAATTAATATTTATATAAAAATTCATGACATCTCTAGTGAAGTAACTATGAAACTGAATAAGATACTGTTTCATTACATACAGTCTTACGAAATTCTATTTCTAATGTCTATGACATCCATGACAAATCTAAATAATATTCTACCTTCTATAATCAAAGAATAAAATTTATTGGCAGCTAATTTTTACAAAGCAAATCAATAATCATAAACTATATAATCGACAATTATGAAAATAAATATTCATTACATAAATAACTGGAAAAATAATGCCTTAAATTCTAACATCTTGTGAAATTATAGTGCCAAGATAGTACCACAGAGTTAGCAATAGACTGTTGAGCCTCATAAATCTCGCACATGTGACATCTTTGAAAATAGCTCGTGAGAATTTCAATTGCAAGTACAGATTTTGGCACTTATTACTAAAAGTGGGCTATGTTTAAACACTAAGTACAATTAAGAGTTACGATTATTACACATCTTTTGAATCCGGAAATACACATACAATCACAACATTAAAATTACATTTAAAAAGTTATCCTAAAGCTGAGACCATACCTGCCAACTTATCTCACCTAATATTTTTGGATTAAATAAAGCCAATGAACTTCCCACATATCCTAATCAGGCCTGTATTCGAGAAATTATAATTCCTTAGTTGGCATATACAGTCACTTGCCCGCAGGTTTAAGTGAAAGACAAACAACATCTATGTGACATCATTTTTAATGAAGTTTCTACTAAAACACCTAGATATTTTAAAATGACCAGCACTAATAATCCAAATCATACCAAACCTGCTGACAACGGTACCTACCTGGGTCAATTCTTACGTCTTGTCAATTAATTGATACACTCTTCAGCTAATACTTGAAAACGATACGCCATTTTGTCATTTTATGACCATTTACAATACAATATAAAAAACTTGTTCATATAAAAAATAATACTGGAGAGAAAAATGTATTCAGTAGAAAGTAAATATTGAAAAAACAAAGAAAAGCTTAAAACAGATGTATAAAGAAAGAAATAAAGTACATATTTCATGAAATATAATACATGCAGTCAAAGCTATTAATAGACAATAAAAAAATATGGAAAATATAATGAATCATTAAAATTATCTAAACAAGAAAATAATTCATGTTACAAATTACTTCATATTCTAGCGATATCGAAATTAATTGAAATGACTAAAAATAACAATTATATTTAGTACCATGGAGAAGTACCAATAGCTCCTAAATGTCAAAGTCAAGAATTTACACAAATGAAAAAAACTTTTATTTTTTAAGCCAGTTAATAATTTGTTAATATTTTGAATAATCATTAATGTTGTTGCAACTAAAATTACACATATAAGATTTAACTACAGGACCCCCAGTAATCTGGCCCCTGTCTGACCCGGCACCAGTTGTAATCCGACACGTCTATATATTATTATTGAATATTTTTTTGACAATCTTCACTAATGTAGATAATGCATGATTGAACAGGTTACAACTTGTACGCTCCACCACTATTGTACTCAATGCGTACCTAGGTATTGTTTTCTGATTGCTTAGTTTGAATTTGATTACCTGTGATAGCGGTGCCATCACATTTCAATGTTTAACATATATCTTATCATTGGATCTGTAATTTGTCAGATTACATGGTATTCTTATGTAAAAATCTGTACCATTATGGTACAGATTTTTACATAAGAATAGGACTCCCTATGATAGGGAGTCCTAGGCATTACTCTATAATCTGACAAATTCACTAGTTGGGACACTGCCCTGCAAAACGTTGTTCGGATTACCGGGGGTCCACTGTATATGGGAATCTACTGTAAAACAAAAATTAAAAATGTCAGGAAGTGTTGGTACTTCATCATCAATATGCATCAGTTCATATATCAGTTTCAAGTATTAGCAGCTCACATACCGCATCAGATATTTAGCAATTGCTGCACGAGTCAGAGCTGCTGCTGCTATCAGAGTCACTGTCGGAGTCGCTGCTGCTGTCACTATCTGAAGAGCTGGATCCATCTGAGGAGGAATCTGACGAGCTCTCTGATGAACTCTTGTCCGAGCAGTCCTTGCACTCATTGTCACGTTTCTTCTTGTTCGGTATTTTGCAGCTGCCATTGCTGTGGAATATATATTTATAATATACATATCACTGCTAAAGGTAGACTATTTTTATAAATTAGACTGCCTCTGTGGCACAGTTGTAATTGCGCACATGTTACAACTGCTGTGCTGAGGGCTTGGGTTCGATCCCCAGGTCAGGTAAAGTGATATTGGGTTTTTCTATTTAGAAATTCTCAGTATTAGCCCAGAGTCTGGAATCTGTGCCCGGTATGGCGATAGGCTGGCCACCTATTACATTATGGGACTGAAATTCGGCGAAAAGTAGGTGTACCTACTAGTTACACCTCTGTCTACCAGTTCTGGGATTAAATTCGTTACCCATAATAGATAATATACAATAATAGATGTGTTTTTTAAATAAAATCTCTACGCAATTTAAAAACCTTGATGATTAAAATTAAGTGAGGGTATACTGAAATAGTACATTCTGGAATATTGAACACAATATTTAACAAACCTGCACTGCCCATCTTCTTTCGGCTTTAGGTTCTTCTTTAACACCTGGGTGCGAGATGGACGCACCAGAATCTTGCGCTTTCCCTTGCATTCGTAGCTCCAGTGGCCATACTCCAAACATTTCTGGCACCGAATGCCTTGAGGAAAGGCAGCTGCCAGCGCTGCCTGCCTACACAACGAAACAAATAAAACATTAAAAATCAGCAAAATTATCTTAAATTAATAACATTGTTCTATTAAATATGCCCATTAATACTTTTTTTTCTCAGCCTGATGTCTGTTATATGTTCCAAGAGTCATGGCGAATATGAAGCGTAGACGTTGATGTCAAACTCGAAAATCGGTCGTTAGACAAAAATACACTTTTCCACTGATCACCAAAGACCTGATGCTCGCAAAAGCTCTTCAAATGCAAATGATTGCAGAAAAAATCACCAAAACATGGAAGCAGATCATCTGTCAAATTAGTCAAAAGTATAAACAAAACTTGAGAATTGATAGATTTGTCTACGGTTTGATGGTAACATCAAAATCTCCTGCAATGTTTGAATTTTGAAGCAAGGTATTGTAACAACTTATCGAGTTATCTTTTTATTCTAAAAAAAAATATTTTTCAACTATTTAGGATTCGAATTAATTATTATTACATTTAGATGAATATTGAAAACACACAAGAACCTAAAACCAATAGGTACCGATACTGACATTTTCAAAATAAAGTATCTAGATACGAACCGACAAGAATATAAATTACATCCGATCAGATTAATCGTAACGACTAATAATATCCAAAATATAATATTCTTAGTTTGTATTTGCGACAAGGCTGTAAGCCTTGTCGCAAATACTTATCTTTATAATTAGACTTTAGGTCACTTGATGAGATTGATATTGATATTGTATTTAGGTGGTTTTTATTCCCGTAAAATCATCCTGACTAAGCGTATCTGCATCATTCTGTTATCACCGCTCGCAAAGATATCGAACCACTTGCGTACTCCAAAGGATGTAATTCCCTTACAAACTCCTGGTGTTTATAAGGTGAATTTCAGTTGTGGTAGTTCCTACATCGACCAGACCAAAATAACGATCGCTGAAAGGGTCAAAGAACACATTACAGCTGTAAAAAACCGCCAGATCAACAAATCAGCGGTGGCTGAGCATTTGTGTGAGGCTGGATCTAATCATTGGACAGAACTATATCAACCACAGGTTCTATCCACTAATCGCCATTATTACTCCAGAATAGTACGTGGAACGGAACAAATCAAAAAACATCAGAATTTCAACCAAGAGGATGGATACCGTTTGTCAACAACATGGAATCCTGTCATAAGTATATAAACCGCGTCGTCAGAATGAGTTAACTTTTTAGCGTGAGGATACTGTCAGTGTGGTTTTTCGAAGTACCGACAGTATTTGTGATAAAAATAAAAACCAAGTGAAGGTAGTTATAAAAACCCCCACTAAACTGGTTACCGATACTCCCACCTCACGAAAGCCCACCTAACGAAGACGACACTAAACCTTACTCAGTCAACCCACAGTGACCACGGCCGATGCAACTCGGTCGGTCGAAACGTCGGGAAATAATTGTGGTATTTATACCATTAAAATATTGCGCGATTAAGACCCGCTCCTAATTTTATAATAGCTATTGGATTTGTCTCCATGCACCAACTTCTTCAAGCAAGATTCAGACAGAATCAGAAGAAATAGGACGGATTCCAATGGAATCCATTAGTCTGATTTAATGGTATTTAAATACTGACTGTTATGATGCCTATTACCAAGGTGAGATATCAGATGTTTCACATTATATGCGACTACTGTAAGACTAGTTTGTTTTTTTAAATTGTGTTTTAACGCGATGAATAATTAAATGTCCATACAAAACAACTAAGTAATATCAAAACTTCTTGACACACCATTTAGTGGTCAGCGATTTAATATAAAAAATATCTCAAACATTATTTCCTTTAGCCACATGGTCAGTGTGCACTGTACTACACAGTATTTTACTTATTTGTGGGATCGAGTGGGATCAAGTGGAATCTCTAATATTAATTAAGTAAATACAGTCTGGCAAAAGAGTTGAAAATAAATGAGGGCGCCACTGCGTTTTAGACGGCAGCACAAATACTACGACGCAAACCGTCTTGATCCATTTAATTAATCAATTAATATTTATGTTGATGAATTATTATGCAAACATAGTATAAGTAGACTCATTTTGATTCAAAAGTTGGGATGTCTGTCTACATACAAATAATAAAATTGTTACAAAGAAAAAAATATTTTTGAAGTGATAACTTCTTATGGGAGGGTAAACCGCTGCGTAACTTAACGCGTTTATACACCATCTGGCTTCTTTATTAATTTCTATTTCTGTCGTTCCGTAATATCTGTGCTATATTTTTTTGAAGTGAAAGTCTTTTAGAATCGTTGTGATTTGATTTGAGTGGGATCGAGTGGGTAAAATATATTTTATAATCAATAAAAGATTTTATTAATAAATAACCTCTCCTCACTGAAGGAGATGGCCACAGCAATTTCAAATGAAAGTCCAGATTTGGGGAAAAGGCCAAAATATTTTTTATTAGTGGGTAGAGGTGACAGTTCTCAATGTAGCAAGTGTGCGTTTAGCTTCCATAGATTGCAGGCGGGTGACATAGTTCAACGTAATGTAAGTTTCACTTCTGCCGTGTGTGAATTGCATACTTTTTTTTTTTTTTTTTTGTATCCTGCTACTTAGCAATCTGTTTGTGATAAACAATAATCTAATATGATGTCAGATGATATTCATCAGTAAAATGTGTTTTCTAGAGAGGGCAATCCAATGATGCCTCTCTCAGTCTTTGTCTTTGAATCTGTCAATTAAGTCCGGTATACTATTTCTCTTTAGCCGACAGAACCGTAGGCTGCCAGAACCCTGCAAACATGCCGCCAATTCGTTTTTATGTTTTTCTAGTCTGATCTGGTACTTTTTACTGTATGTCACTATCTCTTGTTTTACTGTTCGTAGCTTGAGATCCAGATTCACATATTTGTTACTTATATAAGGTGGTATTTTAAACATAGTTCTCATTGTTTTGCTCTGATATCTTTCTAATATTTCTATATTGCTGTGGCTGGAAGAACCCCAGAGTTGTATGCCATATGTCCATATGGGTTTTAATATTGTTTTGTAGATAGCCATTTTACTAAGGTCTGTTAGCTGTGACTTGCGTCCAGTAAGCCAATACATGCCGCGAAGTTTGTAGTCTAGCTCTTTCCTCTTAGTCCAGATGTGCTTTCTCCAGGTAAGTCGACGATCAAGATGCATTCCTAGGTATTTAGCATCATCTTTCTGTGGTATTTCCTCATTATAAAGCTTGATAGGTGGGCAGGTTTTTCTTCGCAGAGTGAATGTTACTTGGTTGGATTTATCTTTATTTGCCTTTATGCGCCACTTCTCAAACCATATCTCTATTAAATTAAGATGGGCTTGGAGGTTTTCAGATGCTACAGTTGGATCTTCGTGGACTGACAGTATTGCAGTGTCGTCAGCATACGTTGCAGTGGTATCATAAACTGCAGTCGGTAGATCAGCAGTGAAAATCAGGTAAAGTATCGGTCCCAGTATGCTACCCTGTGGCACCCCAGATTTAATGTGGTACATGCGTGAAGTCTCTGTGTTATGCTTGACTTCGTAACATCTGTTTTCAAGATATGACTTTAGTATGAGGAAAAAAGAGTGAGGTATCGAAGTTTTTATTTTAAAGAGGAGTCCATCATGCCAGACTTTGTCAAATGCTTGACTGATGTCTAGAAAGACTGCAGAGCAGTACTGTTTTTTTTCTAGCGCTTTATGAATTATGTCCACGAGTCGATGCACTTGTTCAATGGTTCCATGACCTTCCCTGAACCCAAACTGATGTTTTGGGACTATTAATTCGAGGTATTCCCGCATTCTGTTGAGGATTAACTTTTCCAGAAGCTTTCCCAGAATTGGTAAGAGACTTATAGGCCTATAAGAAGAGACCTCATGAGAGGGTTTTCCTGGTTTCAGTATCATTATTACCTGGGCTATTTTCCACTGACTTGGAAATAATGATAGTCTAAGGCAAGAGTTAAAGATCGAAACAATATGTATTATCCCTTTCCTTGGCACATGCTTCAGCAAGGTGGCATCTATTTGATCATACCCAGGACATTTCCCTTCCTGGAGATTACTGATTTCTTTTAATAATTCTTTAGGTGTAATACTCTTCAGTGGCGGGCACATTTGCATAGGTGAAAGGAGGAATTTACCAATGTCTTCGTCGTTGTCGTGACTTTTGCTAGGAAGTGGTTGGAACACGTTGTGTAGGTGATTGGCAAATGTATCAGCTTTCTCAGCATCAGATCTTGCCCATTTACCAGACGGGGTTTTTAAGGGTGTTGCCTGAATTTTTGGACGCTTCAGCTTTTTGGTAGCCTTCCATAGAGAATAGTTGGTTGCTTTAGTTGGAGCCAATTTGCTGAGATAATGTTGCAAGTTATCGTTTTTTATGTGCAAGCACAGGCTTTAAATTTTTTGTGACATTTTATTAAATGCTGTCTTGTCTCTCGGGTACCTTGTTCCGTGCCATATTTTACGAAGTCGTCGTCTTTCGTGGATTCCATTCCTTATGCTCGCTGGATATACATGCTCAGTAGCTACCTTTGGTTTGAGTGTAGGTGTTGATCTAGCTGCGGCGGTATGTATCATTTTGTTCAGCCCTTCTATGGCCTGTTCAACTTCTTCAGGGCATTTTAGTGAGGTTTGTAATTTTACCTGCTCCGTAATAATATTTTGATATTCTATCCAATTGGTGTTTTTATTGTACATTTTTTGAGGAACTTCTGATAACATAATGTTGCTGCTAACATTAAGTATAACAGGCGTGTGATCCGAAGTCAGATCGTTAATAGGTTCTGTTTTTGTGTTATGTTTGTGGATATTTTTAGAGACAAAGAAATCTAGCAAATCTGGTATTTTACCGTGATCAGTTGGCCAATAGGTGGGTTCACCAGACGCCAAGCACTCGAGGCTAAGATCTTCTACAGCTTGGTACAACTGTCTACCTCTGGTCGTAATAATTCTAGAACCCCAAAATACATGTTTTGCGTTCCAGTCTCCGCCACTTATAAATCGGTGTCCTAATGAAGAGAAAAAGTTTTTGAAGTCTTCTTTCGTTACGTTATGTCTTGGTGGGCAGTATACTGCTGATACTGTAATACCCGAAAATCCATCGTAAATTTTGATTTGTGTGGCTTGGATTTTGTCAGAAGCATTTGGTTCTAGGGGATAGTGCTTGATATTTGATTTTATTAATACAGCAGTTCCTCCGTGTGCATTACCAGATGGGTGATTAGTTGTATATATAGAATAATTTTTAATCGAAAAATAGTTTTTATCCGTGAATCGAGTCTCTGATATCAAAGCAATGTCAATTTTTTCAGTGTGTAGAAAAGTCTCCAGCTCCAGCCTTCGTCCAGTAACCCCGTTGGCGTTCCAAGTCATTATTCTAAGGTTAAATGTCATTTTCTTACGAGGTTGCTCACTAGTTGGATCATACGATCCATCATGCTGTCCATCATATTACTGATCATCTTTTGGAGTTTGTCAAACATTTTGTCGAGGATGTCATCTAGGTTATTGTTTCTGGGATTTAAGTCAAATGTAGTGAGGTTTTCTTGTTTGTCTCTTTTTAATGCATTGGCGTATGTCAGGTTAGTTTGTCTGTATGTCTCATGTCTTATGGGTTGTTGTATATTTTCATTGGTTCTTTCGATATGTTGTGTATTTTGTTTCGATGTCTTTTTTGGGTTTAATTTCAATATATGTTCTTTATATTGTTTGTACTTAATGCATCCCCTGTAGCTGGCAGGGTGTTTATCTTGACAATTAGCACAGGTAGCTTCAATGTCTTTAGTTTTGGTGCAGGTGACAGTCGAGTGGTCGGCTCCGCATTTAACACACCTAAATGGCCTAAAACATTGATTCTTAGAGTGCCCAAATCTTTGGCATCTTTTGCATTGAAGTATTTCTTTTTTCTTATAAGGAGCTTCGAATGTCACTTTCATGTGGTTTAGGTTTTTGACAATAAATATATCCTTGTTGTTTTTCTCTGGCTCTAAGTCTACGAAGAAGATTGGTAACGGTTCTTTAGTGATTCTATGACGTACATTTACTATCTGTCTTACTTCGTGCCCTAGTCCTTTTAATTCTTCTTTTATTTGAGAGATGTCTTCAGTTGAGTGTAACCCTCTAAGAACTACTCGGTATGCTCTTTCACGCTTTAGTTGGTAGGTATAATGGGAAATATTATTGGCAATAAAATTTTCTCTAATTTGTTTATAAGTGGGTATGTCAATTGGCATTAGTTTAATTATATGTCCAGATCGTAGTGTGGTCAGTGTTAGCGACGTGTAGTCGACTATTTTATATAGGTTTTCTTTAAAACTTTTTATATCTATTACACCTGTCACAAAGATTGGTTCAGGCTTGGGGATGAAAGTCTTCTGCGTTTTCTCTGTGTCCTCTGTATCCAGGATATCAAATTGGTTTTGTGTGGGTATTGTGAAGCTATTTTTTATTTTTTTGCTGTTGTTTCTTTGTATTGGGCTTGTTTCTTTTCTTTTACTTCTATTTGAAGGTATTTTATCACATTGCCATTGTATATTAGGAATATTATCATCCGTTTGAGTGTGTGTCATATTTTGACTTTCCGACAGGCTGTGACCTTCTTGGCTGTTATCATCAATAATTACTGTTGGTAAGGTGTTCTGATTTTTTATAAACATACTTTTGTGAAAAGTTTGTTGTACTAATTGCTTTGTGTTAGGGTTTTTATTATTTTCTGTCATACTGTTCCCACGAGTTAGGACGAATACTGTCGTCACTCAAGGGGTGACGCCTATTCCCTTGAGAAGGCTCAATACAGCGACGTTGCCAGGTCCGTCGAGGTTGGCGCTCGTGACTTGGTTCCTCCAAGCCATACATCCTTTCGGCGCGTGTCCCACCTTAGGATTAGGGTAAATTTTTATAGAGGCTGTCTACCTCATGACACGGACGGTGAAGTCAATGCCCCCAGATCCGCGAAACATGACCACGGAGTTGCGGGTTGCGAAGGTCATTTACTACCTTCAGCAAAAGCAAGCTTGTTAGGCCGGCTGAGTCAGGCTAGTTACCGCCGCCCGAGACTCGGCGTTGACTTTTTACGGTGGGTTTGGTCTCTCCTACACCAACCCTCCTCCTTTTTCATACGGGCTTGGGACCGTCAATGGCGGAGTTGAATTGCATACTCACACTTTTTTTATTAATGCGTCGGATAACGATTTAAAAATCGTTGTATGTGATGGAGACTTCGACGACGTCAGTGTCAACAGCTTGAACTGCAAAAAATTAATTAATTAATTATTTGAAGTTTTCAGTATATTATTCATTATATTATTGTCAAATAATAAATACGATAATGAAATTATAAATTGGTCAAATAAGAATCATTGTAAAAAACCGATATACATATCTGCATGAAGGAACTGTCAATATCACATATAGTCTGAAGAATTGCTGATGTCACGTTCGTGAATTTTTTTTAAATTTTCTCTATTAATTTAGTAAAGGTAGTAAGATAGTGGTCTTTTATTTCTTGTTGCACAATCTTTGAATATGAATCTGATCCCACCTGATCCACCTGATCCACCAGATCCAGTTGATTCCGTCAACGGTACAAAGAAGTCCGTATCTGATAATGATATGGCGTTAGCATCTTCTCAAAGATTTTTTAAACATCCGAGTATTGTAGTGGGCATTCCAACTTATTCTGACAAAGATAAAGGACCATACATAGTACAAGTGAGTCGTTTGGAATCGGATCTTACAGCAGGTTTATCTATTCGGCCAATTAAATTTGGACAATTTTTATTTCAAAATAAAATTAAAAATATACGACCAGATGGTGTTAAACGCGTGGGCAGAAACAAAATCTCGGTTGAATTTGTCACTGCATTTGATGCCAATAATTTCATTATAAATCCGATCCTAGCAGAAAATAAGTATTCAGCTTTTATCCCTTCTTACAATGTTACACGAATGGGTCTTGTTCGTAATGTTCCAACGGACTTTTCTATGGATGAGTTTGTTCGTAGTCTTGTTATTCCTCATGGCAGTGGTATAGTCCTTAAAGCCCGTCGTTTTAGCCGTAAATCCCTCAATGAAAATGTGATTACATGGATTCCCACTCAAACTGTTGTTCTAACTTTCCAGGGGCAAGTTCTCCCAGATCGTGTATTTTCATTTCATACTGCTCTTCCTGTAGAGGTATATCATTTTCCCACTATTCAATGTCTAAGTTGCTGTCGATTTGGTCATGTGAAGGCACAATGTAGGTCACATCCCAGGTGTTTCCGTTGCTCTCAACAACATGAGGGCAACATGTGTGCCATTACAGAATCGAACTCTACTTGTCTTTTCTGTTTAGGGCATCATTTTGCCACCAACAAATGTTGCCCAGAACATAATAGGCAAGTGGAAATTAAAAAATATATGGCTGAAAAGGGCCAATCATATCAAGAATCTTCTCGTATTTTCCCTCTTGTAACCAAAAAATACTCAGAGGCTTTATCATCTTCGCCCCATAATTCCCAGTCTCTTTCATCTCATTCAAATTTAACTGATTGTGCTCCATCTTCTGCTTCCTGCAATTCATACGTCAAAACATCACTTATCCCTAAAAGTCCTAGACCTTCTTTAGGTAAGACTTACAACAAAACTTTACACAATTCTATCATTTCAGAAATCCCTTCAACTTTACCAAACGGTTGTGCTCTGAAATCGCCGACTGTTCTTTCCTCAGTTCAAACCCAAAATCCTGACAACCTTATCCAGTTTCTTTTGCAAATCATCCTTGATATATGTTCCCAAAATAACCTGAACTTACCGTCCAACGCTGCCAATGTACTTTCCTCTCTCTCTTCCTCACTAAACAAGTATGGACCTTGTAACTATTCTTCAATGGAATAGCCAGAGTCTACGTCCTAAAAAAAATGAATTATTTAACCTTGTCAATAGATTTCACCCTTCAGTTTTGGCTGTCGCGGAGACTTGGCTGGTGCCTGGATCTCGGTTTAGAGTCCCTGGTTACTCTTGTCTTCGAGATGACAGAGCAGATGGCTACGCTGGTAGCTCATTACTTGTAAGAAACACATTCCCATTTTCTCAAATTCCCATTGCTACTCATAATCACGATATTATTAATGTGGTGGCAGTAAGAGTTTTTGATATATCTTTCATATCCATTTATATTCCTCACCCCAATATGTCCCTAATCCCAGTCATTTTTAATATTATTTCTTCTGTTCAATCGCCTATAATATTAATGGGTGATTTTAATGCCCATCATACGTCTTGGGGAGGAAGCCATAATGATAGTTTTGCCTGTTCTTTAATAGACCTATTTGATGAAGTGAATCTCTGCGTTTTAAACGACGGCTCTCCTACCCGTAGAGTACTTCCTTCTCAAGACCCTAAAAGTGCTGTGGATCTTACAGTCTGCTCTCCGGTTATTTCTTCCCTTATGTCGTGGTCTATAGCCAGTTCAACATATGGAAGTGACCATTTTCCGATAATTGTAACATTCCCTAATAGAACATTCACTCCCTTTAACAGTTCCCCTACCATAAAATATAGACTTTCTAATGCGGACTGGGACTCCTATTCCTCTAGTCTTGATATTATGATTGATTCACTTTCTTTGCCAAAAAGTGATAGTATATTATTAAACTATTCAGATTATGTAGACTGTATTATTTCAAGTGCAAATGTAAACATTCCTCAAAAGAAAAATTCTCGATTTAAAATTTCAACTCCTTGGTGGAATTCAAATTGTTCTGCTGCTATTAGGGAAAGAATAGATGCAGAACGTCAATATAACTCATCTATGTCCATTGTTAATTTTCTTTCTTATCGACATGCAGCAGCAAAAGCAAAAAAAATATTACGTTCTAGTAAGAAACTTGGTTGGCTTAACTTTTGCCAGTCTTTGTCTCCGACTTTTCCTTCTACCTTAGTATGGCAACAAATCAGACGTTTCAGAGGATCGTATAATGCCGTAGATAGTACGCAAAATGATCCTTTTTCTTGGTTAGATTCCTTTGCTGATAAATTGGCCCCACAATATGTTCCAAATTTTGATTATTTCCCTGTTCTTTCGATTCCCTACTGTCCTCCTACAGTAATGGATTCGTCATTTTCTTTCGTCGAATTGGAAATGGCTCTAGATGGTCTATCAGACTCCTCTCCAGGTTTAGACGGTATATCCTATAGTTTTATTTCTAAATCCTCTGAAAAAAATAAAAATCATTTTTTAAAATTAATTAATTTAATTTTCAATACAAATAACATACCTGACTGTTGGAAAATACAAATTATAATTCCAATATTAAAACCAGGGATAAATCCAACTGATCCTAATAGTCGTAGACCTATAGCTTTATCATCAGTCTTGCTGAAAATAGTTGAGCATATGATAAAACACCGTTTAGAATGGTATGCAGAAAATAAAGGTTTGTTATCGGCGTCTCAATTTGGTTTTAGAAAGGATTCAAGTACACTTGATAGCCTTGGTATTTTTACTACCGATGTCCAAATAACATATAGAAAAAAGGAATACCTGATTGGATTGTTTCTTGACGTTGCCTCTGCTTATGATAATGTTTTACTTCCAGTACTCAGGAATAAATTAATTCAGTTGAAGATCCCATATAAGCTCGCTCATTTCATTTGCAACCTTTTAACGGAAAGAAAAATTCAAATTAAAAACCAAGGATCTTTCACGCATCCTAGATCTATTTGGAAAGGTTTGCCCCAAGGGTCTGTTCTTAGTCCTCTTTTATATAGCCTTTACACAAGGGATCTTGATCAGTCTGTGACTCAATACTGCTCTATTCTTCAGTATGCGGATGATCTGGCATTATATGTTTCTGACAACAACCCTCATGAAGCGTGTAATCGCTTAAACTTAGCTCTGAAAAACCTTTCCACTTGGCTAGCTAATCATGGTTTATCTTTATCTGCTTCAAAGAGCAAATGTGTAGTATTCACAAAAAGGAAAATTATTCCTTCTGTTGTTATTTCCGTAGATAATATAATGATTCCTCAGGTTAATTCTGTGAAATTCTTGGGTGTGTGGTTGGATTCTAGAATGTCAGGAGCCCCTCATTGTGAATATATATCCAGTAAATGTGACAAAAACATAAACATTCTTCGTTCTCTGTCTGGTGTGTGGTGGGGAGCTCATCCCTTCTCTCAGAAATTACTATATAATTCCATTATTCGCAGCCACTTGGACTATGGATCTTTCCTATTAGACCCTTGCAATAAAAGAGCAATTGAAAAATTATCAAAAATTCAATCGAAATGCCTTCGTATAATTATAGGTGCCATGAAATCCTCTCCTATTAATGCCATGCAAGTGGAATGTGGTGATGCCCCTCTTTATTTACGTAGACAACTTCTGTCAGATAATTTTTTTTTTAAAGTTGCCCAAAACTCCAATCATCCTTTACTCGAAAAACTTAGATGCCTAGCGAGCATTGTTGAAATAGTTGGATACAATTCTCTTTTTGATTTACCTTGCCTTCTTCGCAGTTTTATTAAATTTTCCCGATTGCCTGACCCTATTCTTCAATTTCCCTTTAAAATTACTTTTTCACTGCCATATGAAGCACTAATATTTCAGCCAAAAGTTATTTTAAATTTTGGTGTTGATAAAGACTCTGTAGTAGCAGCTGAGGTATTTAAATTCATATTATCATCAAAGTTTCCTGATTGGTTAACAATTTATACTGATGCTTCCAAATTGTCAAATGACAGTCTTGTCGGTGCTGCCACATGGATCCCTTCATATAACACAATTTTAAGTTTTAAATGCCCATCTGTTACATCGGTTTTCACTGGAGAATCCATTGCAGTTTTAGAAGCTATTGAATTTGCCATAGCCCACAGATTAAATAAGACACTAATCTTTTCAGACTCGAAAAGCTGTCTTCAATCTATATTATCTAATTCTTTTAAATCTAAATCTAGATGTCCAATTATTTTTAAAATCAAAGAATCTTTATATAATTGTCACCTTATGGGTATTGATATAATACTAGCATGGATTCCTGGTCACTCTGGTATACCCGGGAATGAAACAGCAGACTCATGTGCAAAACAGGCCATTAGTATAGGTTCGTTGGAACATTTTAAGATTTTACCACTTGACTTATGTTCTCTCATGCACTCTCAGATGTTGGTAGCATGGAACAAGGAATGGCAAATTACAAAGGAAATTAAGGGCAAGTTCTTTGGTGATATTCAACCAGAAATTCCTCCAAAACCTTGGTTTTTTATTTTTCAAAAATTAAATAAATCTGTTTCTTCCATAATATGTCGAATTCGATTAAATCATTCTTGTACTCCGGTTCACTTGTCCAAAATTAAAGTTCGTGATCATTCACTTTGCGAGTGTGGTTTAGATGATGGTTATCTTGACCACATCTTTTTTAGCTGTCCCATTGTGCAACAGTCTTTATATGACATCCTTCCTATAGATATTCCTCGTCCCACATGCATGAAAACTCTCCTGACACTTACATTTTCGCCATTTGTTTACTTTATAGGTAAATTTATAGATAAGAACAAAATTAAATTATAACTTTTCCGTATTATTTTTATTTTTTAAATATTATATATATATTATATAATTTTTTTTTCCACATATATTTTTCTATTTATTTTTCTTATCCTGTGTTATACTATTGTTAACATCTCTATCCTTCAAATCATCTTGGTTTCAAATGATTAGCTCAACACAATTTTACTATCTTTACTAGTGTCCATAGTTTGTGTAATTTACCTCGATCCGAACATTTGTTTATTTTATTACGTGACATTGGCGAAATTGTGGAATCGTTCCTCCGCATAGTCCATAGAAACAAGAAGAAGAAGAAGAAGTGATGGAGACTTTCCGTAATAAATCTGACATAAGTACTTGTCAGTTGTCAGACAGTAAGTGACAGTTGTTACGTGGAGTTTGGCGATTGCGGTTCCCACTCAGCTGTGTTGAAAGTCGTAATAACTTGTGAAGTTTATAAATAATAAATAGCCGGCCTACGGTTTGAGATGTCCGAATTTCATTTAGCAATAATAAAATGTCGGATTGGATTTGGCGAGTGATCACTTTAAAAACTGTGTTTCTAACTCTTACCTGTGTTGTCAGTTATCTACGTGCGGACGATGTAGTGCAAAAGTTGCCTTTTTGCAATCCTCCGAATGCTAAAGATGCACCGGTGTTTAACGAGTAAGTATCAAGAATCAACTATTTAAACACGTTCTTGATATAAAAGATACGTTTCAGTTCGTTAAAACTAATTGGTGAAGTATTTGTTTACAAAATACGCGTTTACTCAACCACAGTAGCATTTACATTTCAAGTCAAGGATAAACTTTTTATACATCTATTGCTTATTGAATCGAGTTGTTCATAACTTTGTTGGTTCATTTAACTTACAAATTAATGAAAACTTGTTAAAAAATACATAGTAAATAAGGTTTTATTAAATTATAAAATGATAACAAATACGGTGTACCTCTTGAGTAGAAAACAGAGTCAATGAACTAACTAACTTAATGAGATGAATATAAATAACTAAATACACCCAACAGTGACATACACAGTTCTTACCCTGAACCTGTATTGTGGGTATCAAGAACTATGAGGGACTACAGTCCCACAACACCCAGACATGAAACAAATATCTATCCCTCACATAAAAAAATTTCTTGGTGTGGGAATCAAACCATCTGCCTCTCCTTTCACAGCTGGCTACTTTCTGTGCCAGGGAGGCCGTCAAATATGTTTTTTATGTAGTTGTAGGTTACTTTTGTTGAATAATAATAATTAAAAGCCTTAATTCAGATGAAGATTTCTCATAATGTACATAATCTACCTAGCTGTGACTTACTAGAGGAGGCCCATGTCCAGCAGTGGGACAATGTATCCCACAAATCGCACAAACATTTTATTAGCAACAGAGTGGTCCGAGCCTGGAATGGGCTCCCAGAACACGTAGTCTCGGCCCAAAATATAAATCAATTCAAGAATCGGCTTGATAATTACCTCAAATGTAAAACCACATCTACTTAGGATTTCAATAGCTGTACTGTAATACCGGATACAGACATTATCAGTTGCATGACAACTGCCTGCCTGATTAATAAATAAATAAATAAATGTTTAATACAGGGCTAGTAGTATATTATGTAAATGACCACTATCAATGCATAGTATTATAAAAAAAAAAAATGTTAATTATCGCTTGCTTTAACGGTGAAGGAAAACATCATGAGGAAACCTGCATACCTGAGAATTTTTCGAAGGTATGAGAAGTCTGTCAACCCACATTAGGCCAGCGTGGTGGACTAAGGCCTAACCCCCCTCATTAGTAGAGGAGGCCCGTGCCCAGCAGTGGGACAATGTTTAATACAGGGCTAGTATTATTTATTATTAATGCATAGTATTAGTGCATGCATAAGGGTCACATAGTATTACATATTAACTATACCACTGATGTTTGGATATATTCCTCTTGAATAGGAATTTGACAGGTCTGCACATGTTCTAACTTGAGTGCATTTAGTTCAGTGTTATCGTAAAATCTGAGCTGCCGTATGTCACAATGTGGTTTGCCGTATTTTAAAGAAAAAAACTCAAAATTGCCGTATTTAAATATTGATTTAAAAAAATCTACTTCTTAATTGTTTCTTCTCCATAGAGGTGTCCTATTGTTTCGATTACTCCAAATTTTTATCTAGTGTATACTTGTCCTTGCTTCTCATTTTGTCGTGAAAGTCTTACATGGTATAGTAGTCGTAAGTCTATTAGGAGTGGGCGTTGAATCAACAAACCGTTTTTCTACTGTCAACGAGTCAACCTTTTCTCTGTACCGCAAAACTAGTTGAATTTATCAATCTGTTTCATTCAACGTTGAATCAACGACAGACGCGACCGTTAACGACCCACCTCTAGTCTAAATACGTTGGTTGTCTCAATTGCAACATTTTCATAAATTTTTAACTAAAGTCAAGAAGACGGCACAATATGGCAAGCTCATAGTAGGGATTTCCCCGGCTTTCTTAAAAAATACGTATGTTTCGTTTCACACATTATGCTTCATTTGTAAATAAAAGTTTCGTTTCACCCATATTCAATTGCCGTATTTTGTGATAAGGCAATGTGAAGCCTGCCGTATGCCTGAAAAAATATCTTGAATTGCCGTATCAATAACAACCCTGATTTAGTTATACAACTGTAAATTAACTGTTTATCTTCACATTCAATATAAATTAGTCATTACATAAACACCTACAATTAAATATATGACATTAACACATGGCAGATTGTTCATTGTATTGTATATCCAATTTACTGTGACCTTGATACCATTTGAGGCTTATCTGCAGCTGGAATAATGCTCTTGCTAGAAAAGTCTCAGATTTTATTTTGATTCAGTAACCAAGCAATGTTTTTAACTATCATTATTCATTACATAGATATTTACTACTAGTAATCATTGTGTACCTCTTCTGGTAAACTTCCTTTCTCTTTTGGTAAATGTCAAGCCATGTAGATATAAAACTCTGAACTTACAGTAGATCTTTATTACAAATAGTAATGTGGTTCTAACCACATTACTATTTGTATTGTTAATACATAACATTGATAACTTATTGTCTGAGTTGAATTAAACAAATAATAAATACACCCAACTGTCACACATATAGTCCTGACCCCACACTAGGTCGAACCTGTATTGTGGGTATCAAGAACTATGAGGCACTACAGTGGCACAACACCGAGATCCAAAAAAAAATCTGTCTGTCACACAAACATTTGTATAGGTGCAGGAATCAAACCCACAGTCCCTCGTTTCACAGATGGCTAACTGCCTGTTGGGCTATAAATAAATAGATAAAAAAGCCTTTTATTTCCTGCATTGTTACAGATTTTTCTTTACAATACATTTAATAGCTAATAGGGTGTTTGACTGGTGTAACCAAAAAATATAAAACTGTACTAGGAGAAAGGATAGTAAGCAAACATATTTATTAAATACATTTTTTTATTTTAAATGTATTATAAACATTTTATTTTCGTCATTAAAATTTAGATTTTTTAATCTGTATCACTCGGTGCCACAAACGTAGCAATACCGGCCGCCGTTACTCGTGACGACATCGCACATAAACATTGCATCCTACGACAAATAAAATTGTAAGGAAGAACATATTTTTCGATGTGGAAACGTGTTAATTTCGTCTTCAAGTCTTCTATAAGAATGGAAGAAGGCATTACAAGGGCTGATAGTCGAAATCTGCCACTTCTTTCTTAAAACTTTTGATTTTGGCACATGGATGAACATTTATCGGGATTTAGTGCCGAGATTTTACACAAAGGCATTGAACAATATTTATATGCTGGCTCATTCATTTTTGTGGAAAAACTAACAGATAAATGCAAATAATTTGTTATGTTGTTAGGTGACACGAATGTTTGTATATGTGCGATGACGTCACATAGAGATAATGTCACGTGACAACGCGTTTTAGCGCGAAATTAAATATGAAAAAATTAAATCACGAATTTTATATAAATTGAGTATATTTCAATAATAAAAATATTACGGGGGCTATAAGTGGAGAGTCCTCTAGCGATGTCCATCAATTTTCAAAAATTGTCAAATACCCTATTAAAAGCATGTTTTAGTTAGCTACTACTAATTTTCTAAACTTACAATTACTTTCTTTCTTACCAATTGCTTCTAATTCTAGTTGCGTTATTCTTATTTTGATAACTATAAATCTGGTACACTTCTTATCTTAAACTAATAATAAAATATGTATATGTTTTTATTTGAGCTATTGAGGTTGTAAGTTATTGATAATTGTACTGTTTTGTTAATATTCGGGCATGTAATTAGAATACCCATATAACACAAATGCTTAAAAAAATAATAAATGGAAGAATCATAATCATATCATAATAATCCCTTGTGTTAATCAGGAGTTACAAGACTTTGGTCACAGCACAGACTGAGGCTCAATTTGAATTCTTACATTATCCCAAATTATACCAGTGTATTTTAAATACTAACATCTTAAGTACCTAATAACTATACGCACACTGATATTGAGATCTGTATAATGTGTTTTTTTATGATTATGTATGTATGATTGGATATTGAATAAGAAATTATGTATGTATGTATGATTGGATATTGAATAAGAATTCTACAATGTTTTCATAGCAATAATTAAATAATAGTTTTAATAGCGACCAACAAAGAAACAATATGGAACAAGTAACAAAACACAATAAGAAACAATACATTAGAAAAGGTGATTATGATGCAGCTATACCTATAAATTTATTCTTTAATAGATTAGGTATATATGTTATTTTGTGTGACTATCTACATTTTTATTTCACATTTGAGTCATATAGAATAAGTCGACAAGTAGGTTGAGCAAATATGAACAAAATATATGGCAATATACGAATTTAAAATCTGTGTTGACTATTACAATGGTTTATAATTAAAGACTGTCATAAACTCATATGTCGGCCTTACTTTGCCGACTTTGACTTTTGCTGAGTAAACATTTTTCATGATTTAACATAAGTTGTTCATTGTTATAGCCTAGTGATCATCAGCACACTGGATGGTAGGATCACCGCCTTCTCCACACAGAATGGCAACAAGGCTTGGGATCTGGAAACCCAGCCGTTACTATCCTCTAATCTTCATCATGTTGAGGTGAGCAGTTTTATTATGCTTTTAATTTAAATAGCCTAGTTGGGATTGTTCTGGACAGGACTTAAGTCTCCCGTTCGAAACTTGTCGCCGTAATGTTCAACATGTGGAACCATATTTAACAAAATTTATTTAAGTCCCATGATGTGATAAATGGTGAGGCAGTCCGTATCGAGCAGGAATTACAATCCTGGGTAACATGGTGGCGCCTTCCTCTATCCATTGTGTAAAAAATTATCATCTGTGCCCTGATTTTATAATACTATAATTAATAATATACTATAAGAAAATAATCAGCCTCCGTGGCGGGCGAGTAGTCGGCTGTGAAACGAGAGGCCATGGGTTCGATTTCCGCACCGATACAAATGTTTATGTGACAAAAAGATATTTACTTCGGGTCTGGGTGTTGTGGTTACATAGTCTCTCGCATTTGATACCCACGATACAGGTTTGATCTAGTGTGGGTTCAGGACTATGTGTGTAATTGTTGTGTATATTTATTTTTATTCTTTCCTATCTTCATGGTGTGCCGTTTTAATTGATTCAGATAATTACAGTTTTAGTAGGCCGCCAATGCACATAAGATATATTCTCAAATATGTTGCAACACGTTTGAAGTACAAACCTACGGGAGTTGATAAGAATTTCTTACGTCTGAATATTTTTTCAGCTCACATCCGGCGGTAAGTGGGTTCGACTGGTGCCTTCTTTGAGAGGTACTCTTTACAGCCTCAGTGGAGACACCATAGAACCCCTACCCTTTGATGCTGAACAGCTCCTGTCGTCTTCCTTCAAGTATTCTGATGATCTGGTCATTGCTGGTAAGTAACACGTAATTCAATACAATAAATACGAAAATAAACAGTGGTAAACCGCTGTGGTCAATAGAGAGTGGACACATTGTTTTTATTAATTTAATCAACAAGTTAGATTATCTAAAATCTATTATCGACAGAATTGTATGAATTCGAACAAAAGTAATTAAATTAGACGCCATTCAAATCTCCTGGAAGGGGTAATTGTCTGTAATTGACAGTATCAGGATGCATATGTCCCGTGACGTCACGGTTCTCAAAATGCCATGACTGTGCCGCGGTGCGAGGGAGATAGTGATACGTTCCCACTACTCAACCATGTTTGTTCATACCAATAGGTATTTGGTTATTGGTATTTGGTATTATTTGGCTCCTACAGCTAGCGCTAGTTCAAGAGCCAGGCAATGAACCTTATGTAAAGCTTATAATTTGTGCAAATAAATAAATTATATTTTATTTAAAATAAATATAGTGCCCTCAATTTTCAAGCAATGTTGATTCTGTTTTCGCAAATGGCTTTGGTTTATGGACCGGCCAGCTGTGTAGTTTCTTCACACTACGCCTAAAGGACCCAGGATCATGGGAAGGCTTAATAATTTTAGACAAGTGACACAATCTACACGCTGTGCGTAATTGCGTAAACAAATATACTACTATCAAGGTTTGTAAATAGCGACAAGAGTAGCGGATCTAATTAGAGATAAAAACATGTTCTTAGTGCCACGATTATCTGATAAAAATATTATACCATAGATACGTCGTAGTTCTTTTTCCATTTTGTGTTTGTATTTTGATGAAAATATGTTAGATAAAATAAACAAATCTGAAATTACGCACGAACATATAACTCGCACGGTTACATTTTACGGTTTTTTGTCGGAGGTCTAGCCAGTCATGTTTCAATGGTATGCCAGCGCGCCACAAATACTAGCAACACTCGCTCTTACATGCTATTTTGAACTTTAATGTTATAGAAATAAATACAAGAGTAGAGTAGAGTAAATACAAGCCAAAATCAATTATTTTGGCTTGTATTTACTCCCTACTTATTAACTTTTTAATATACTTTTGATACATACCTAAGTGGTTAAAGTCGGGGTGCGATGTTTTGCCGTTTTGCGGCCTTGTGAGTACTCTGACATTATACCCGATATCGCTTCTTCACCTTGCCCTATGGCGTAGTGAGAAGCAGTAGACTGGCATGATTGTGTTGAGTAGCGGGGGATAGATCGTCTCTCGCTACTCCATACTCTAATTGGACCGCACTGCGCTTACCATCAGGTGCAGTGTGTGAATAAAAAAATACATTTCTTTTGTATGATTTGAATTGACGGACTACGCACCTTTATATTTCGAAGATTTCTATTAGAGTTAACATTTACTATCCGAGTGAAGAATTGTTTTCGACATTATCTACATTCGGCCAATGCTTACAATGTTTACAAGCTCACGCACACATTACAAGGCGTTCACAAATGAGATGAATTATTTATATAGTTATCCCCTATTTTTATCCTGGCACGGCAAAGTGACCACACTGCCCCTGATGGTAAGCGCAGTGCCCTCCAGTTATAGTATCAAGTAGCGAGAAATAATGTATCCCTCGCTACTCAACACAATCATGCCGGCCTGCTGTGTAGCTTCTTCACACTACGCCATGGGGCAAGGAGGTGAAGAAGCGGTCGAGGGCCTAGTGTCAGAGTACTCCCCAACAAAAACCGGATGTACACATTATATGTATAAATTATTACAAAGTCTAAGTGCTCGAAAATCTGTTCAAAAAAAGCAATTTTATATACAGCTATTATCATTTAATGATATGATAACAGTGTATCAACAAATAACAACGTGCTATTTCGTTGGCAGCACATGTAGTGAGTAATAGCACAGACTACACTGTTATGCCAATCTCGTAACACCACGTGGACTGTTCGGTCGTAGGTGGACAATTTATTATGTTGACTTGAGGACAAATGCACCGAGAATTTCTGTTAAATATTTTTAGAATTACGTGAATTGTATACATATTACATACTATTAAATTCGTATTAGCCAACTTGTCTGAGGTGTAATTCTCTATTAATTTATGACTACTATGTTCTGCATAAAGATGTTTATTGGCCAAAATCACAAAGACAAAACCCCGCATCTGCTGCGCTCCTTCCTTTTATCCCGCTCCTTATCGGTTCGGAAGTTTCATATGTCGACTCGGGTGTCCAATTTGCCATGTTGCCAATATTAGTGAACGGGCTTTCATTGCGCAATATTTAATGGTATGAATACTTAAAAATTAAACTGGAAATGGGCGATTTTCCAAATATTTTATGAGGAATCAGATTGAAAATGAAAATAATTTATGTAAAAAATTTACAAATGTTACATTTTTTTTTTTTTTTTTTTTTTTTATTGCATAGTCCGACAAACGAGCATGTGTATCACCTGATGTTAAGTGATCTCCACCGCCCATGAACATCCACAATACCAAAAGTATCATGTATGCGCTGTCGGCCTTAAAGGACAGGAATAGGGATTAGGGAAGGGAAGGGGGAATCTGGGCCTCCGGATATCTCACTTACCATGCATGACATGGAATTAAGAGTTGCGGAAAATAATGTTCACATTTGCAATCTTATTGCTTATACAGATAGATTTTTACGTGGTCCCCTCACTAGGCTAGCCTGTATCGAGGGGTCCCAGGTTAAAAAGATCTTTAACTGGATCTGCCGCTGTCAAACACAGATATAAGTGAGGTAAACATTACAATATGTTATGCAATAATTTCTCTGCTTCCTCATATGTTAGAGCTATTAATAAATTATATATTTTGTCTTGCTTCTGGAACTGATGTCAATTTGATATCACATAACTTTGATATATTATTATACGTAAAAGTAGATATAAATTGAACAGTATCAGTCGTAATTTAGTACATATTTAAACGATTTGAACGAATGAAATAAATCCGAAATATATCAGTCGCTTGGTTAATCTAGTCAAAAATGTGGGCGAAACATCAGTTAAAGAGAAATCATTTTGTTTACATTTGTCTATATAATTAGAAATGGTTTGTTCAATAAGTATTTTTTTTATGACTACTTTTTCCAAGTGATTTCGCCCATGTCGAAGTCTCGGTTAAATGGGATATTGAAATATCCATTTTATGTTGACCTCGCTAGTGTATGGTGAATCGTTATGTGGAGGGATCAAAACATACCTAGGAAAGTCCACTACTCATCCCATAAAAAAAACGTTTAAAAATTAGTCTGTAGAAACTAATATTTTGATAAGTAAAAGTTTTTTAATTCATAAAAAGTACACCGACTTCAATAGCAAAACAAATTATGCGTCACTATAAAATTTGAGGGTTGGCCTTGATTTCTCTGAGAACCCATCATCAGATCCTGACTTGGTGCCAATGGGACCACCTTGAACGTATACCCTTTTAAACAAAAAAAGAATTTCTCGAATCGGTCCAGGCGTCTTCGAGTTATCAGGTAACATACATAAAAAAAAAAGATTCTGACGAATTGTTTAACCTCCTCCTTTTTTGAAGTCGGTTAAAAATGGATGCTTGGGTTGTGGCAATAATTTCGTAATCAATGAAGTTAAATGCCACAAAAGCTTGGCGAGCGGACAATTTTTGACATTAGTTAAATATCTATAGAGTGTGATTTGTGATACACACGCCTATGAAGTTCTGTAATTATTGACAAGCAATCATAAATTTACTACTTCATGGACTCTGTTTTAAAGAAGAACACAGTAATTCCAGAGGTTAAAATTTTACGCTTATGGCGGCAGTCCCCATGACTGCCTATGTTTTTTTTATACTAATGAGAGGGGTTAGACCTTAGATCACAACTTTGAACCGATATTTCTTGAAATTGAACTCTCGCTACTTGATACTCTAAATGGACCGCAATGGACTTACTATCAGGTGCAGTGCATGTTTTCTTGCGATTATTTCCTCCTCATTTGCAATTGACATGTACCTACACTTCGTATTTATACTTATAGGAATACATTCATCACATTTACATACCACATTTCACCTTATATCATATACGGACGTAGAGTACCCAGAACCCTGTATGTAAGACTGGTACAATTTGTAAATTCGTATACAATGACTCATAGACCAGTTTGACGTTTAAAACAAGTTGTTGAGTAAAAGTTGTTGTCAATGTTTAGGTTACAGTGTTAGCACATTTTTGGTATTTAGATATGTTATTGACCGCTTCATTGGTCTAGTAATCATACAACCCAATTTAAATTATACTTATTTCTTTTCCGAGATTCTTGCTCGTGCTTCTCTAGCGAAACTGCATTCCGAACTGGCGGTTGAGTAAAAAAGATTGACTGAATCTAAATGTTTTACAATATTTCATAGACTTAATAAATATCATGAGTAGCGGTGTCCTTAGATTGAGGAACTGCTTGAAATCAGGAGGGTTACTCTTGACACTCGATTTTAATTTAAAATTGTGATTGGGTTCGAAAACTGTACAATTGGCACTCTTGAACGCAACATCAGCGCACGATTTAACTGAATACGGCGGATTTTTTAGAAAATAAATGAAATAGAGTATTTACGATCGCTAGTTCGTAAATATTCTATTTTATTTAGTTGAGTGAGTTAGAATTCCAATATCTTCTAGATTGGATTTGAAACTGAATCGAGTTCGCGATTGGAATTGATTTCAAGAGTAAGTCAACAGGCCGGGTAATCATCATTTAGTTATAAATTTTGAAACAAAAAATCCCATATGGGTTGGAATTTATGTCTGCTGTGGCTATGGTGGCACTTATACGACGAAAATAAAATAATAATAATAATAATTGGACCGTACTGCGCTTACCATCAGGTGAAGTGTGGTCACTTTGCCGTGCTAGGATAAAAAAAATAAGCTTGACAAACTGAATACTATTTGCACCTCTGCCCACCCCTTCTGGAATACAGACAAGACATTATGTATTCATCCATTCTTTTCATTCGTTCTTCCATTTATTGGTATTGATTGCCCATTACCAATAAGGAAAATGGAAATTGTATTTATTCATAAAAGTCTGTTCTAAACTTTTACATTCTAATTTACATATTTTGATGTTATATTAGAATTTTAAAATTGTAATAAACATACATACATACGCAGAGGTGCAGAGGTGTAACCAGTACACCCACTTTTCGCCGAATTTATTACGGTCCCATAATGTGATAGGGGCGAGCCTATCGCCATACCAGGCACAATTCCGGACTTATACTGAGTATTTCTAAATAGAAAAACCCAATATCACTTTACCCGACCTGGGGATCGAACCCGAGACCTCATCACATCAGTCGTAACACCTGCGCAATTACAACTACGCTACCAGGGCAGTCGTATTTTTTAATAATGCACTTATATTACTTTAATGCGAATATCTGTTGTAACTGGACTTAATGTAAATAAATATTAATTTATGTTATAAAAAGTGAGATAAAGAATGACGTAAAAAATATGACTTTAAGCAGATATCACAATGTTTATAAACACTTTAAACTGGTTATTGCATATTTATAGCTTTTGGTGATATTTACTGATTTTACTACTATTATAAATGCGAATGTTTGGATGGATAGATGGATGGATGGATGTTTGTTACTGAATGGTTGAAATTTGGCACAGAGATAGATTATAGTCGGGAATAGCACATAGGCTACTTTTTATCCCGGAAAAATGTACGGTTCCCGTGGGATAGTTTCATTTGTTGCATATTGTTAGTTGAGGGGTCTGAGAATGACAGATGTTTTATCTTGGAAAACGCACGGTTCCTATGGCCTATCATGATATAGAAAGATGTAATAGTTTAAGATGTCTCCATGGTTTTATACCTTTTCTTTCAAAGATAACTACCACGCGAGCGAAACCGCGAGCAACATCTAGTATTGAAATAAAACGAAATTTACGGATTCTATCGCGGTTTATTTTACTTTTTTAACCCGACGTTTCGAAGGCTTTACAGCCTTCATGGTCACGGGGGAGACTGAGTTGTATGTCGTCACGAAAGTATAGTGCAATGTTTCTACCCTCCATATAGTTGATATTTAATTTTTATTTGTTGTAGTCCGATCTACGCAGAAGGAGCTCACAATGTCTTGAGGTCTGGCAGTTGGTCTTAGGGTTCCGATTTAATTAAATGTATAATTGGATCCCAGGCTGGTGCTAGCTTCCAACCATCTTCTCTATTGAAATTTGGATGTTTTTTAATTTCAATAGCCTCGCGAATCATCCTAGGCAGGAATCGGTGTTCTTTGGCAAGGATTTGTGGTTTGTCAAATCGAAGATAATGCTTGGAGCCTTCCTCTGAATGTTCAGCAACTGCAGACTTCGAAGATCGTCGGTGTTTTACGTCAGCTATATATTCTTTTACGCGGGTCCCTATATTTCTTTTTGTTTGACTAATATAAGAGAGTCCACAGTCACAATCTATTTTATAGATGCCCGGTTCTTGTAGAGGTATATGACACTTAACAGGTAGTAAGAATTGACTTATCTTCTTGGGCGGCTTATAATAGGTTTTAATAGAAGCACGCTTCAGTACTGGCGCAGGTGTAATTGCGCATGCGTTACGACTGCTGTGCTGAGGTCTCCGGTTCGATCACGGATTGTGGAATTGTGCCTGATGTAGCGATAGGCTCGCCCCCTATCACATTATGGGGCCGAAATTTGGCGAAAAGTAGGTGTACTGGTTACACCTCTACCTACCCCTTCGGGGATTACAGGCGTGAGAGTATATGTATGTATGTTAATATCATTGTCTCACAACTACTTTTTGCATAATACAGATATTCGTTCAAACAGCTAAAACTGTTGATTAATTTTAAATGAAATAAATACTAAGTGTTACCTCGAGATACACTCTATGATTTTATTGACGACTCTTTTGTCGTAATACAGTACTTTGGCCGTGATGTCTTGACAGACAATCATCAAATAATTCCGAAACAACTGTTTTGGGTTCTATATCGATGATACAACCCGTTAAAGTTTTGCAAAAATGTTTAATAAACAGACAAAGTGCAGCTCTTCAGCTTTATTATAGTATATTCAAGTCTCTAACCCCAGCCGTTTTGGCTATGCGTTGATCGATCAGTCATTCAGTTTCTTCTTTTATCTGTATATATAAAAGAAGAAACTGACCGACTGACTGACTGATCGATCAACGCACAGCCTAAACGGCTGGGGTTAGAGACTTGAAATTTTGACAGTAGGTACCTTTTATCACGTAGGCATCCACTAAGGAAGGGTTTTTGGAAATACCACCTCTAAGAGGGTAAAATAGGGAATGAAAGTTTGTATGAAAATCCGTCATTTTTAAGTTAAACGCATGAATATTGGTATTTTGTATTGTATACTTTTTCCCCCAAACATGACCTCCACGCGGGCGGAGCCGCGAGCAACAGCTAGTATATACATATAGATAACCGGAAGACCGTAGGTATCGTACGATGTAAGAAATCTGGATACTGGGTCGCGTTCATGCTGTTTTTCGGCTTAGACGTGACCGTACAGGTTTTGTGTGAGCCGGTGAGCGCTATCGTTTCGATCCTTTCGACAGCATGACTCATGAGACTTGATAGGTGACCATTTATTGAAACCAAAACGGGACGAAGTATAGTTATGGTTAATTTATGTAAATGTTAGAGGTTTTTTATTTAATAATTTTTTGTTGGGATGGTAATGTAATATTCATAATTTTGTGCTTTCTTCGGGTAACAAGAAACATAAAATGAAACGGGAATAGCCTTATACAGAACGGGACGTATGGACACTTTACATGTCAATTGCCACCTAAAATAACCGCCTCAACCTCACCTTACCTACGGATGTCACTCGATTTTAAATAATTTATTTAGTAAATTAGGCCACTAAGGGCACTTTTTGAATTTCATAATAATGTTAAAGTCGACTGGTGCTTCGGAAATACCCACTGGTCTGAAAAGAAGCACCAAGATACTGAGCTGTAGGTAGATCTTTTGTAATTTGTCAATAGGTACATTATAATATATAATAATAATACTGGCCTAATGCGGGTTTCCTCACGATGTTTACCTTCACCGTTAAAGCAAGCTATAATTAACATTTAATACACACGTAACTTCAGAAAAGTCAGAGGTGTATGAACATACGACTTTCGCCTTGACAGTCCATACCGCAACCAACTAGGATATCGTTGCTTCGCTAGGTAGATTATAAAAAAATAATCCACTAAGAAACACTCAAGCAAAATGAACCAGGACAAATCCGCGAGAAGTAGGAAGAATGGCAGCCCTATATTCATGAGTCACACCGCGCCGAGCGGCCGGCGTGCCACACTCGTTTGACCGGAGAGTCTATTATGCAACATTCACACTATCAGGTGACGCGCGAAAATTCGAGTTCAGTAAATTTTGCGTCATTTATCGCACAGCCGTGAAATCCTCAGGTTAATTATATTGGTCTGACGTCGGGACGGATTTATGTAGAAGCATTTTAATTATAAAAATATGTATACTGTCTGGGAAAATAGGCACGGATTATTTTTATCTTTTTTTTAGTGCTTCGATAGGCAGACGAGCAGACGGGCCACCTGATGGTAAGTAGTCACCGCCGCCGATAGACTTCTGCAATGCCAGGTCACAGCAAAGCCGCTGCCTACCGTTAAAGTCTACCTACCGCCTACCGTCTTTAGATTACATTCGTGTAAACTCCTACATAAACCTCTTCGAAATTCCTTTTTCACAAGAAATTTTACATAACGATGTTTTTTGGCGATGGCGGGAATCGCGTAATATTTAAAGCTATGAATATATAATTGATAGTATGTTTACATCGTGAGTCGAAATAACATTATTTAAATAACATTCTGGACGTGTGTCTTGTTACGTGTGTACATCGTTAATCAATTATTTACTTTCATTTCAAACCAGTTACATATAAGATTATTTTACCGTAAAGGTTCTTACGTGTATTAGTCATAATGAATTGGAGATTTTTGTATTACGGAGTTGCACTACATGAATGTACCGACTTGAATCAATGATTGCTTTGTTTGCACAGTTTCCCATAAAATTCCTTTTTCAATCTCTATTCCTTGAAGTTCGGTAACCCTAGACGCGTTTAAAATTCCTCTGATATAGGAGTTCATAGGTAGCGGTATTACAGAGGCATCGTAAGGCGTGTTTTTTAAAATCTAAATAGGCTTTCGTTTGACCACTATATCGCCAGATGGCAAGTGATGATGTGGTCTACGATGGAGCACGCTTGCCCAGAAGATACCTATTCACTCTTGACTTGAAGATGCCTAGGTTATGATGTTTTTGTTGGTTTGATGTGTGCTAGACGGGCCGGCAAGGGCGTCTCCGGTCGAAAATGGGGCGCTTCTCGCCCCGTGTGCCCGGGACCGTCCCTTATGCGCCGAAGAGGGCCATCGCGAGGTTTTCAGTTGGTATTGCCGGTTAGGGAATTTGTTAGGGACTCGGCCCAGCGGTCGTCCGGATATCAACATCTCTCCCGGACGGCTTAACGCTGGGTCGTAAGGCCGGCGAGCCCAACATAACCGTCCCGCCACCCCCCGGCGGGGCGGTAGTGATAAATCGCTTTTCCCCGCGTAAACAAAAAAAAATGGTTTGATGTGTGCCATCGAGCCGACCTCGGACAATGAAGCCGGCTTCATGGTCCGAGGATCTCGTCTTCAAAGTATATACAGTTTACTTTACTTACTTAATGATTAGTTTCAAATACCACTATAAAAAATCAGCTAATATGAGACTACCATTTCTGTAATTTGACATGGAAATGAGTCAGTCCCCGGTAAATGCGTTCGGATAAGATGTAATTTTTTATGGTTATTGTATAGATAAAATGGAAAATTAACCACACTAAAGTGATATTTAATTTTTCGACCTTGTGCACCACCAGAGGACCTCGCAAAACTTATCTTGTCCACATCAACGTTCGGTCTTGCCTCGCCACCGCGGTAATCAGAAACTAGCTTAGTGCTACAGCATAAACTGTAGCGCTGACTTTCAGTTTGACCCTTATCTTCCATTCAAATTGCTCCCATCCTCATTTCATGTACACATCTCGTCTTCAGGTGCCCGTGAGACGCTATGGGTAGGTGTGGACGCGAACACGGGCGGTGTGGTATACGAGTGTGGGTCTAGTGGGTGCAACAACGAGCAGCAGACGGCGGGCGCCAGTCGGGACGTGCTGGTACTGCGGCGGCATTCCAGCACCGTGCGGGCACTAGACCCGCGCAATGGCAACGAGAAGTGAGTGCATAACCGATTATTTGAGTGTATGCAAGGTGCAGAGGCCGAGTAGTCGGCTGTGAACGGGTGCCAATTCGACTTCCGCACCGAAACAAATGTTTGTGTGACCCACAAATATCTCGGGTGTGGAAAGACTCTTAGGTCTCGATACCAATTTCTTACTGACGACCCATATTATATCAGGGGTTTTCCTCAAAACAACCCGAGTTTAAACATTGACTGCCTCGGTGGCGCAGTTGTAATTGCGCATGCGTTTACGACTGCCATGCTGAGGTCTCGGGTTCGATCCCCGGGTCGGGTAAAGTGATGTTGGGTTTTTTTATCCAGAAATTCCCAGTATTAGCCCGGAGTCTGGAATTTGTGCCCGGTATGGCGATAGGCTCGCCCCCTATCACATCATGGGACCGAAATTTGGCGAAAAGTGGGTGTACTAGTTACACCTCTGCCCACCCCTTCGGGGATTACAGGCGTGAGTGTATATGTATGTATATGTTTAAACATTGAGTGGTGACTAACGTGTCCATTATTACCAAATGTAATCCATTATGAGGTAAAAAGTAAAGTCTCATGTCAGTACGCTGAGTCACCTGCCTGTCACAGCTGCGACAAGCAAGTGCCATTAGCATTAGTAAAATTGTTAATTGTCTTGTGGTTTGTTAGCTGTGCTAATAAATAGTTTTTCTTTCTTTTATGAAAAAAAAAACTCAGTGGAGGTTCATGAAAAATACAATGGTGTTATTTCATCTGCAGATGGAACTTCAGCGTGGCGGAGCACCAGCTGGCTATGAATCGTAGGGAGTGTGTGGGGGGTACAGGTCCGAGGGCGATATCTCCAGTTCACGTGACTGTAGCTCTGCACGACGGCGTTGTTGCCATAAGGACACCTGAAGGAAGACAACTCATGTGGCAAAGAAAGGTATAGTTTGGGTGGAATTTTGAATGAAAAAAGACAGAGGTGTCTTATGGACACCCGTTTGGAACGGAGTTCCTTTCGCTGTACGTTTTTTGTGTTTGTATAATGATTAAATAATATTATAAATATTTTTACATATTCTCAATATTTACGGCAAGCTGAACTTTTTTTTGTCGGGGTTCTAGAGTTGGGATACGATTTTCCGAGTACTCTGACACTAGACCCTCCATCGCTTCTTCGCGTTCTTGCCCATGGCGTAGTGTGAAGAAACAGAACGGCATGTTTGTGTTAGTAGCGGGGGATAGATCGTCTCTCGCTACTCGATACTCTAATTGGACCGCACTGCGCTTACCATCAGGTACTGTGCGGTCACTTTGCCGTGTTAGGATAAAAAAACTGAATACTTTGTAAAAAGTTTTAGTTTCCTAGGTGATCGGGAAATGCCTCAAGAATCACTGCAAAAAGATGTCGGCTTTTAGTGTCGTTATCCATTGTTACACTTTTTTCGGTCTAGCCCCCGGAACGCAAACAAATCAGAACGATAACGTGCAATAAAGAACTCCGTTCCAAAACTCCGTTCCAATAACTCTTTTTATGACAAACTAACACCTATATTGAGTACACCCGGTAGGCAGAGGCTATGCTGTGCCCTGGTATTGCAGAAGTCTATGGGCGGCGGTGACTACTTACCATCAGGTGGCCTGTCTGCTCGTCTGTCAATCCAGGCAGTAAAAAAACAACACAATCCAAGTAGAAGGAGGTGTATTCCTTGATCGTCATCAAAGTTTTGCTGCTAATAGCTCCTTTTGTTGGGTTTCCAGCGTTGGTTTTGTAACTACCCTTTGATTACTGCATCGAGAGTTAACGTTAATGTTTTTCAGTTAGAAGCGCCAGTAGCAGGTATGTGGCGACTTCACGAAGGATCGCTCCAACACATCGACGTCCTGTGGGAAGCGACGCAGGCTATCGTAGAGGGAGGGATCACTCAACACCCCTCTTTATATATAGGAGTGCATGATAGACAGGTAAGGGTGTTTTAAAGTTCCTTGTTGTACAGGGTACATAGCCCCATCAATGGCCAATGATGTATTCTCATTCAACTCATAGAGTAATATAGCTAGGAAATCGACGAGGTGATGAATTCGATGCTCATGTCGTAAAACCAAGATTCAATAAATTTGTATGAATTTTATAAATTCTTCACTACTATGAAATCATGAGTTTGGCAATCCGCCAGTTCGCTAGTTTGCAGACCCTTCGGAGGACATAGACGTGAATTTATGTGAAGATGTTGAATTCAGTCTGGCGGCTGATTAAGACGATACCTAGTAAATGCAATATGGGATAATATAGAAGATATTTTTTGGGTGAAAAAAAAACAAATATCAAGAATATATTAAACACGACTTCTCCAAAAACTTCACATCAAGTTTTCTTTGTCATTATTTAATTTAAAAAAAACATTAAATAAACAAACTATAAACACAAATCTAATTGATATTCCAGATACTTAACTTATTAAAAAAGAAAAAAGATTAATATAAAATAAATGGTAGTGATAATAAAGTTACTTCCAGTTGTACATTCAAGAAAGTCAGTACTACGCTCGTAAGATAGAGACGGCAGTGGCCGCCAAGCCTATACCCTGGAAGTTGGTCACAGCCAGACCCTTGATCACGGATGCCAATGGGAACACAGCCCTGGCGGTTCAGGATACCGACACCACGTTATCGCTGGTCACTTTGTACAGCAACGGTGGACCTGCAGGTAAGTTAATGGGACATACGATATTGGAACTGTCTAGAGTAGTCAACTCCAGATGTGGGCGTACAGAGTGTTTGCTTAGGGATAGAAAAACTCGATAAGTAGCAGGAATTTAGAAATGCTTTTTATGAACATAGCTCTCGTTCCTTATTTCAGTAATAATCTACAAGGGTTCTGGAAAGATATGGTTAAGATTTTGTGCGTCCAAACCCTCTTCATTGATACTGCATTGTTTCGTGTGGTAATATTGAATTTTAGTAAACAAATAAATAAAAAATATGAATGTGGATGTACGAAAGAGTCGTGGGAGACCTAAATAGAGATGGAATGCTTGAATGAGGACATGCGCATGAAAGAGTGAATGCAGATTTGACGGATGATAGGGCTGCGTGGGGAGTTCAAACCATTTGTGCCGACCACACTTAGTGTGGGATAAGGGCAGGTATATGATGAGTAAACAAATAAATATTTTATTTTCTTATTATAAATCAATTCAAGTCAAAAGCAAGTCGTCCACTCTGCCCCGCTGCGGGTACGTGGGTACGTACGCCCATGTTCCAGAGTGTCGTTGTTTACTTTTAGATAAAACTATATTCTAGTTTGGTTGAATCGGGCCTAAGAGTACCGAATACACCCGACTGACATATATATAAAATCCTATTCATAATTTGCCAATTATTAGCTATTTATGTACAGTTTACAACCTACGCGACCACCGCGTCAAATATCCATACGCTTAAACTTTCAAGAGTTATTCTAAAACATTGTAAAAACTACTTAAAAATTATTAATGTTGTTGAAATAACTACATCGGGCAATTTGAGACATGAAGTCCCTTTATATCCAGGCGACCACGGCTTCTTCCTATACCTTCAAGATACATGCGACCAAGGAGTTCAAGTCACCGAAGAAGCTTTGGACGCGGAGACAGCGCCAAACAGCAGTCAAGACAACTCCGACCACCATCACATCCATGTCCACGTGTATTCTCTATGGTTCTGGTGGAAGGAGGTCCTGTTGATCGCTGTCAGCTCCGCTCTACTCCTGAACTTGATGATATGGCCGCGGTTCTTTGCGCCCAAGCTTCATCCCACCACTCCGTTACCCATCAACCAGGACTATATAGTCGTGGAGAGACATTATGAAAGACCACCATCAGTGCCGGAGTATTCTGGACGTTATGAGAACGACTTTACGCCCCTGAGGTGTCTAGGTAGGGGTGGGTTTGGTGTGGTCTTCGAAGCGAGGAACAACATCGATCACTGTTCGTATGCTGTGAAGAGGATCACGTTGTCGAATCAGTGAGTAGAAATTTAAACTTTTTTTTTGGTTGTTTTTTTCGAACAGACGGGCCACCTGATGGTAAGTAGTCACCGCCGCCAATAGACTTCTGCAATGCAAGAGCACAGCAGAGCCGCTGCCTACCGTTCCGTACCTACTTTTATTTATTATTGATGGTAAGATCATCTTTATGCAAGGACTTCACATTGCCAGACGAAATAGGGTGTACAATTATTTACTGATGAATTTTCTACGATGTTTTTTTTAACATAAAGTCTTAAATTACCAAAACACTTATTACTATTCATACAAGTGCCATATTCAGTATAATTAGGCAAGAAGTGGTACCATTGAAATCACTAATAACTGTGAAATATCACATGATAATACAAACATGGCGTTTGTCTGACAGGGAGAACAAACGCGAACGAGTCCTTCGTGAGGTCCGGGCCCTCGCTCAACTGGACCACGAGAACATAGTGCGGTACTTCAACGCGTGGCTCGAACACCCGCCGCCCAGCTGGCAGCGGCAACACGACCAACAGTGGATGCGGTAACTATATACTACACCTCCATACACACACTTGCATACGATACAAGACATCAAGCGTTACTTCACAAATGCATACACACACACACACACATTAATACACGCACTTACATACACACTCATGCACATAAATACACATACATGTGGGCGCTTGTTGATTTATAACATTTGTCGGTTCAGACATGATTTACAATAATCATATTAATGTGTTTATAATTATTGGAATTCTTTTAAGGTATTATAGTCATTCATTTGTTTGTAATTATTTCAGCTGTTAGTTTAAAAAGTAACTGATTTGATTACGTGTTTTTGTATAAATACCCCCGAGATAATGATCGAGGGCATTCTGTGTTTACTAGTGAAAGACTAAAATATTTACTATGAAATATCTACTAGAAAAATGGAATTTTATTGTGTTATTATGGACTCTCGTGACAACAGCAATCCTGGCGATCAATCGCGAACATACACATACATGCACATGAATACACACACGTACACAGACACACACATGAATACACGCACGTACACAGGCAAGCACATGAATACATGCACGTACACAGACACACACGTGACTACACGCACGCACGTATGCGCACACAGATTGTGTCTTTGTTTATATATTCCGATCTCGTTTACAAAGTAATTATTCAGAACAAGATATTTTTCACTCATTCATGTCATGCCGAACAATGAAAATGATATTTTATCGATGTTTCTTGTTGACATGAGAAATTCATATCAACTTTTTGATGAATCTTATGTTAATTAGGAACTTAAATAATATCGACACAAATAAGTTTTTAGATCTAATGTATAAACAAAAATAATGTTTATTTTCTGTAGGTCAACCGAATTATTGGTTGACTTATTTCAAAATAAAATAGTATTGTTGGCCTAATTGTCAAAATTCGTTACTACTTTTCGGAAATATTTACAAGAAATAGAATAAACTCTTTGTTTATTTCCTAATATTCTACTAGAAAATAGATTCACTTGAAATATGATCTACTCCATTCGAATAGTTGAATGTGCACTAATGGCATTGAAAACCAATTTCGATTTTTTATGAGTTACGAATTTAGATAACTATGCCCACGGTATAAATAAAAGTATGCCACTACAACAAATTCCCGGCTTGCGGTAGGCTGAGGCTTTACTGTGCCCTGGCATTGCAGAAGTCTATGGGCGGCGGTGACTACTTACTGTAATGTCACGCGTCAATTAAACACCGAGGTCCAATACCAACTGTTTTATTTGTCAATCACCATTACGAAACATATACAAAATAGTTTCGTATACATAACACTTTTCCCTCTTTAAAATACAAGTATAGCTAACTAAATATAATTATTTAATGTATACAACTTATTGATATACAAACAATATAGGGTGTTTATCTACATACAATAAAGTAGGTACATTACACAACTAATTAAGTACTGTTTTTAAGTTTCTCAAGGCACCGTAATGCAGCTCTCCGTTTTGGACGTGAGTTATCTAAAATGGGAGGAGTGGCAGTGAGCTCCCGCGGTTGAGAAGGCGATTGGCCGACCGGTGATAACTCAGTTTCCTCTGCACTGTCAAACCTCTCATCCGTCTCACCCTCACTCTGTCCGCATGTAGAAACACCAGTATCCTTGACCCTAGTTGGTGACGTACTCTCATGAACTTGGCTTAAAGAATGCCGTGATTTCCTGTAACCCAATACTTGATCGATGTGACGTTTGTGAATGTGACCGTCGCGGGTCTTAACCTTATACGAAACAGGACTTGACCGTTGGAGTATTTCACCCTCAGTCCACTTATTTCCCGATTTTGAATAATCGCGCATCAATATTTTGTCACCCGAACTTACGGCACGCAAGCGCGCGTCGCTGCGGCCCTCATGTTTGAGTTGTGCGTCGCGCACAACTTCCGCGGCGTCCGGGCGCACCAAGTCAAGTCGCCCACGAAGCCTCCGACCAAGCAACGCCACAGCCGGCTCGATACCCGTTGTACTTTGCTCGGTGTTTCGATATGTAAAGAGAAATTTGCTTAATGCAATATCGCTATTTTCATTTTCCATTTGTGCCTTCTTCAAAACCTGTTTAATAGAACGCACTGCATTATCTGCGGCACCGTTACTAGCCGGATGGTAAGGAGCTATTAACGTATGTTTGATACCGTTCCTTTGTAAGTAACAAGCGAACTCTGCTGATGAAAATGGGGGGCCATTATCACTAACTATACGCTTTGGTAATCCAAAACGCGCAAACAAATGTCTTAAACAACTAATGACCACCATTGCCGACGTTGTTATTACATGTTCTACCTCTATCCATTTAGTATTAGCGTCAATGATTACTAAATAATAATTCTTATTGAACGGACCAAGAAAATCAATGTGCAGACGTGACCACGGCTCGTTCGGCCAGGGCCACGAGTGTAGCGGAGCGGCCGGGGGCATGGCGCGTTGCGACCGGCACACAACACATTCACGGACCACACGTTCAATATCTGCATCTATGTTTTCCCACCAAACATAATTACGAGAAATCTGTTTCATTTTTACAATACCCGGGTGGCCTTCATGAATTTCCTTTAAAATTGTTTCACGTAAAACTTTTGGTACCACAATCCTGTACCCCCAAACTAAACACCCTTGTTGCACGTGCAAACTTTCTCTTCTATTGAAGTAGCACTTCTCCAATTCACTATTAACGCCATTTAGTGGCCAACCATACATTACATGACCATAAACCTTTTTTAGTAAAGGGTCATTTGCTGTTTCGGTTTTAATATCTTTAAAACTCACAGGAAAGTTATCTTGTACAAAATTGAAATAGCAGAATTCATCACTTTCATTCCGAAGTCTTCCAATTTTTGATTCCAGAGGAAGTCGAGAAAGAGCATCGGCGAAACAATTATTCTCAGATTTAACGAATTCTATTTCAAAGTTATATGCAGCTAACTTCACAGCATATCTCTGCAATCGGCTAGCAGCTGTCACCGGTAAACCTTTATTTTTGCCAAATATGAAACTTAGTGGACGATGATCACTACGTAATATAAAATGCCGACCATATAGATATTGGTGGTGGCGCGTCACACCAAACACGATAGCGAGTGCTTCCTTGTCCAGTTGTGAATAATTGCACTCCGCCACGTTAAGAGTTCGCGACGCGCAACACACCGGCCGCTCACTACCGTCCCCGTACCGCTGCGTTAACACTGCACCCAGACCATAAGCACTGCTATCCACAGACAAAATAAGTGGTAAATTTGGGTTATAATGAGCCAATACCGGAGAGCTGCTTAACACTTTTTTTATTTTAACAAATGCCATATCACATTCCTGGCTCCATTTCCATAACTGATTCTTTTTAATAAGATTATATAATGGTTTTAAAATATCACTCATATTAGCACAAAATTTTGAATAAAAATTGACAAGGCCTAAGAAGCTTCTTAATTGAGTGACATTAGATGGTATAGGAGCTCCTACTATTGCATTAATCTTTTTTGTGTCTGTATGCAAACCAAATTTGTCTATTTTATATCCAAGATATGTAACACTATCTTTAAAAAATTGACACTTACTAAAATTAATGCGTAAACCATTTTCTTTTAGTCTTTGAAGCACTGCCCTTAAGTTAGTCAAATGCGTGGAATTGTTTTTTCCTGTTACACAAATATCATCGGCAAAAACTGCCGTTGAAGGAAGACCACTCAATACCTGCTCCATGATTTTTTGGAAATTCTCCGGTATACATTTAATACCGAACGGTACTCGTTTATAAACAAAGGTACCTACATGAGTGGTAATGGCCGTCAGTGGCTGTGAGCCTTTTTCCAGTATACATTGTTGGAAGGCATTAGATAAGTCTAATTTCGTATATTTTTCTCCACCGCCTAGAACCGCGAAGAGATCCTCGATACGCGGCAGCGGGTAATGAAAATCTTTGAGGACTTTGTTTAATGTAATTTTATAGTCACCACACAATCTCAAGCCGCCGTTGGCTTTTATTACTGGCACGATTGGTGTCCCGTAATCTGACCTTTCAACTTTATAAATTACTCCTTCTCGCTGAAGTCTATCGAGTTCTCTCTCTACTGGTTCCTTGAGTGCTAATGGTAATGGACGCGACTTAACAAAAATTGGAGTTTTATCTTTTAAATGTAAACGAATCTCGGATTTAAAAGTACCTAAACCGTCAGCAAAAACCTCAGGAAATTCTGCTCTAAAGGGATCCGCTATCGAATCACTTTCAACTATATTGTGACAATCAACAATGGATAACTGTAATTGTTTTATCCATGTTCTGCCCATTAACGGAGGACCCCCATTCTCAATCACGTATAAGATTAATTTAGCCCGGTTTACTCCGCTCTTAACCTGTACAGTTATATAGCCAAGTGTTTCGATGACGTTACCCGTATACGACCTTAACGATAGTGTTTTTTTTTCTAACAATATGTGTGAAAAATATTTGTCGTACGTTTTCTTAGAAATGGCAGAGATTTTACTCCCTGTGTCTACTTCAAATTTACAGGTAGTATTCTCAATATTGAGGTATGCATAATACGGTCCATCTCCATTACTACTTACAATTAAATTATAAAAATTACAGTCTTCGCTTTCCGATTCTGAGCCCTCTAGGAAAAATTGACTTTTACGAAACTTATACCCACGACTGCCACTTGCCTCACTTTTATTTTTACACACTGACTTTAAATGGCCCTTTTGGCCGCAAAGGTCACAGGTATATTGTTTGAAACGACACTTATTTTCTTTATGGCCCGTTTTGCCACAACGAACACATGTCCGGCGCGCAGCTACTCCGTTGCCGCTACCCTGCGCTCCCGCGCTGATTTGATGCAAGCCGTCGCTTTCCAACACATTCGCCGAGCCGACGCTGCTGGCTCCTTGGGCCGTTGAAGCACAAGCCGTTGCTGCATGCCGCTCCGCCGATTCCAAGGCCACAGCCAATTCAACAGCTCGCTTGTAGTCAATACTCTTCTCTGAAAAAATCCTAGACCTCATGTCTTCATTGAACAGTCCTGACACAAACTGGTCACGTAGACATACTTCTAGACAGGTGCCGAAATTACATGTTTTCGCTAAATGTTTGAGTGCCTGGAGGTACTCACGGATACTTTCGTTTTGTTGCTGCGTTCTTTGTCGAAAAATATGCCGTTCGGCGATTTCAGATCTATCAGGTTCTAAATGATCTCTAACCAACTCCACGAGTTCCTCGAACGTTTTTGATTCCGGTGTATTTGGCGAACACAGGTCGCACATCAAATCGTAACATTCAGCACCAACCACCGTCACCAACGTGGCTACTTTCAAACTGTCACTTATTTTATTTAAAGAAATAAATTGTTTTAAGCGACGAATATAAGCATCCCAATTATTGTTGTTAATGTTAAAGTTTTCTACGTGTCCCAAAGGCATTTTACTGTATTTTACACGGTTAAATAAAAATTATAGAATTTTCCTCGTCGCCAATGTAATGTCACGCGTCAATTAAACACCGAGGTCCAATACCAACTGTTTTATTTGTCAATCACCATTACGAAACATATACAAAATAGTTTCGTATACATAACACTTACCATCAGGTGGCCCGTCTGCTCGTCTGCCTATCGAGGGACCAAAAAAAGAAATTCGTTTCGATAGTTATAACCTAGCCTTGTTCCTTAGCCAGCTGGAAGGCGTTTCGGTTATGATGAGCGACGAATGCACTGCCACATCTCCGGTGCCCGTGAAAGGCAAGATGGACTCTGTGATGCTAGATCTGCAGAAATGTGACGAGTGTGTGGACGCGCTGGATATTGACAAGAAACTAACGGAGCCTAAGAGACTTAGGTATTGCTTTAAGTAAATTTTTAACCGACTTCAAACCAAAGGAGGAGGTTCTCAATTCGTAGAAATCTTATTTTTATGTATGTTCCCCGGTCACTCTCCTGGACCGATTCGAAAAAATCTTTTCTTGTTTAAAAAGGTATACTTCCCAGCAGGTCCCATTGGCACCAAGTCATGATCTGATGATGGGATCTCAGAAAAATCAAGGGCAACCCTCAAATTTTAAAGGGACGCATAATTTGATTTTTATTGAAATCGGTGTACTTTTGATGAAATAAAAACCTTTTTTTAGCTACAAAAACTTTAATTGCCAAATTCGACACAAATTTAGCTATAGTTTGATGAATTTATTTGATTAAATCAATCTATAATTCAATGATTTCTTCTATTATTCTTTTTCTTTTCTTTATTCAATTGCAATTATTTCTCATTACGCCAACTGTACAACTGTGGTTTGTCACTGCTATGACGCGACTATCGTGTTGACTAAATCACATTATCAAATAAATCGCCTTGTACTATCTAAATTATTTATAAATTTTGTTGTGAATATAAAATATTAAAGATAAAAATACTAAATCTTATCAAAATTTGTTCATTGGTTTATTCGCGAAAACGTAATAGACAGAAAGCTTTAGACCCCCAATTCACCCACTTCTGGATATTTAAAAAAAAAACTGATACACTACATGTGTATCAAACATTTATCTCTAACCAGAAGCACATAATATACTAAATTTCATGCTTCTTACATTGGAAATTACGGACTTTCATACAACCGTTTTTTCCTTATACCCCCTTAGGGGTGAACTTTTACAGAATCCCTTCTTAGCGAATCCTTACAACGTAATAGGTACAAAATGTCAAGTTTGTAAAATTAATGAATATCGAATAATACTAAAATAAAAAAAACAACTAAAAAATTCAAATTGCTTGTTCTTGAGCCACTTTAAAAGCATTTTTTTTTATAAATAGATCACAAAGTTGCAACGAATCGTTCAGCATAGTATTCGACGAGAACGCATCAAGTCCGCATCTATCCTCGAAAACGCACACAAAACACTCAACGGATGACGAACTCCCAAACACACTCAGCAAACGAGCGGCGAGCGACGACGACTCGTTCATCGTGTTCGCGAACACCGACGAGTCCAAACATTCGGCGAGCGTGTCACTGCCCGGACAGCACTCGGGCTCGCCAGGGTTGTCAGAGGCAAAGAAAAATTCATCATTCGATAAAAGATTAGAGAGGGTCAAGCAATGTGCGGATTATAAATCCGAAAGTGGTAAGAAGAAGGTGAGATTTTTATATTTCCCAATAGATTTTTACTGATACGACTGAGTTCTTTTTGAAACACCGAAAATAGGCTACGTACCGGGATCAGCTGGTGTATTAAATTAAATATTTATTTTATCCATAAAATTATTTAGATTCAGTTAATCTTCTTCACTCTACTGGCGTTCGGAATGTAGTGTCGCTAGAGAAGAACGGGCAAGAAACAGTTTTTGTTCTTTTCGAACACCGGATGTACACTGGCTGATCCAAAATTATCCGGCTGGAAGGACCAAAGCTGCTGTGATTTAGAGTATGTGTTTTGTTGTCAGAAGGGTCACACCCGGCACTGGTCCCTGGACATGGTGGTGCGGGAGAGCGGGACCTCGCCCCGGGAGGAGCCCCGCATGTACCTGTACATACAGATGCAGCTGTGTTGTCGCGACAGTCTGCACGACTGGCTGCGGAACAACAGGACTACCGGGACTAGGGCGCAGCATGTGAGTCTAGTCTACTAGTCATAGTCCTGACCCTACATTACGTCACTCTTGTATCGTTTAATTTTGTACATTATTCGATCTGCAACCGAAAATAATACGTATGAGCAAAAATGGTTGCGTAGTGGGAACATATCACTATCTCCCTCGCACAATTAGTTTTTTTTTATTAATTTAATCAATAACTTACCTAAAAACCATTTAAATCTGCTGCAAGGGGTAATTGTCAAACGACAGTAAAATGATGCATGATATGTCCCGTGACGTCACGATTCTCAGAATCCCCATTACCGTGCCGTTGTGCGAAGGAGATAGCAATATGTTTCCGATTCACCACCATTTTCCCTCGTGCCTGTGAATATTTGTTCATACCAATATTTAAAATAAATATTGTGACCTCATTTTTCAAGCGATTTTGATTTTGTTTTCGCAAAAAAGTTTCTTTTGCGTATTATATTCGGTTGCATATAGAATAATGTACAAAATGAAACATGACACCACGCCACACAAAATAAATTTGAATGGCGTTTAATTTACTTATTTTTGGTCGGATACTTTTTTTTTATCCTGACGCGGCATAGTGACCGCACTATACCTGATGGTAAGCGCAGTGCGGTCCAAATAGAGTACTGAGTAGCGAGAGACGATCTATTATCCCCGCTACTCAACACACTCATGCCGGCCTGCTTCTTTAGACTACGCCATGAGCAAGAAGGTGAAGAAGGGATCGAGGGTCTAGTGTCAGAGTACTAAGAAGGCCGCAAAATGGCCATTGTACCCCAACTCCAGACCCCCGACAAAATTATTTCTATACTAGATTTACGGTAATGTAAGTTATTGATTAAATTGATAAAATCGTGTCAACTACCCTATTAACCGGTTTACTTGAGGGGTTTTTGGTCTTGAGACAAGTCCGACCCTGCCAAACAATCCTTTTCTGTCCAGGTGAAGACTCTATTCCGCCAGATAGTGTCCGCCGTGGAGTACGTCCACCTGGCGGGGCTCATCCACCGCGACCTGAAGCCCAGCAACATCCTGTTCGCGCCGGACGGCCGCGTGAAGGTCGGGGACTTCGGCCTCGTCACCAGGATGGCGGACGTCAGCGGGGACAGCGGCGCTGGGGACTGCCAGTACAGCCCGGAGCAACGGCACACGTACCGAGTCGGTGAGTGGTGGTCATTTTTTTATCCTGGCACGGCAAAGAGACCACACTGCACCTGATGGGAAGCGCTGTGCCTTCGAGGAGCGAGAGACAATCTATCCAATCATGCCGGCCTGCTTCTACACACTACGCCATGGGCAAGGTGAAGAAGCGGTCGAGGGTCTAGTGTCAGAGTACTCAGAACATCGTACCCCAACTCTAGACTCCCGACAAAAACCGGTTCGAATTGAAAAAATCTTTTAGTGTTGGATAGCCTATTTATCGAGGAGCGCTATAGGCTATATAACATCACGCTATGACCAATAGGAGCGGAGCAGCAATGAAAAATGTTGCAAAAACGGGGAAAATTGATTCCTTTGAGAGCTTCCGTTGCGTACGTTGCGTTAACGGTTAAAGTTACATAACAATCATGTACGACGAAATTATTCCTCTTAAAAAGTTTTAAATAAAAGTCCGCGATAGCATATGTCTATCTATTTCGGTTGGCTCACTATAACCTTTTTAATGGTTTTCGAATTTGTTCTGAAACAATGCATTATTTGGAAAGGGGTTTTTATAAACATGGTATTAATCCTTATCCAAATAAATACTTTATTAATCACAAGTAGTTAATTTTCATTGATTCATTCATTTGATTTCAATGAATATCTTAGGAGATATAACCGTTTTAAAATATCTCCGCAGCAAAATTAATATTGTTGTTTGTATGTCTGTTTCTTACCTTTTCATGACTAAACGGGTGAACGAATCCTAATGAAATTCAGTAGAGGGATAGATTATATCCTAGGGAAGGACATAGGGTATCTTTTGTCTCAAAAAATTATATTGAAAGGGGTGAAATAGGGGTTAAAAATTTGTATGGGCAAGCCGTAATACTTCAACTTAGGGATCTGAAAATTCATATTTAGGCTTTTGGTAAAAAATAAAGAAATACGTGTTTCAAGCTTCAGGCACAACCCTTTTTTTGTCGCGGGGAAAGCATTTTATTACTGCCATCCGCTTCGGGGGGAAGCGGAATGAGAATAAAACGGTTATGATGGACTAGCCGGTCTTACGACCCAGTACCCCCTCGCCCGGATGATGGCTATCCGGGCTGCGGCTGGGCCGAGTTCCTACTACTTATGTACACCCAACCGGACACTACCAGCTAAAACCCCACGGTGGCCTTCTTCGACACTTACGGAGTGATCCCGGGGTATTATAAGGAGTGCTAGAAGTTTAAGTTAGGAGTTGTGCCTGTCTAGCCATCTAGACAGGCGCAATTACAACTGTTATTGCGCATGCGTTACGACTGCTGTGCTGAGGTCTTGGGTTCGACCCACGGGGATATTGGGTTTTTCTATTTAGAAATACACAGTGTCAGCCCGGAGTCTGGAATTGTGCCCGGTATGGCAATAGAGTCGCCCCCTATCACATTATGGGACCGTAATAAATGCGGTGAAAAGTGGGTGTACTGGTTACGTATGTGGTTACGTGAGTGTATATGTATGTAATTTATTATTTTCATATTTGTAGGTACCCACCTGTACATGTCGCCTGAACAGCTACAAGGTCGTCCGTATAGCTACAAAGTGGACATCTATTCACTAGGGCTCATTCTATTCGAGTTGCTACAACCGTTTGGAACTGAGTCGGAGCGAGTCACGTGTCTGTTGAAGCTACGCAATCAGTTGGATTTATCTCAAGAGTTTCGACAGAACTACCCTGATGAGGTGTGTATACTGCACTTGTTTACATGTACTTATAGGTTGACTGTTTTTGGGAAACCGTTTTATTTTATTCTTCATGGTCTATATTATTATTTAGATAAAACTTGTAAAATAATTTGCAATAAAATATCGGTTGGTGAAATTCAAATTACGACGCATCACTAAGTGGTTATTTCAAGGCCCTTTTTTGTATACATAATCCGAGCAGGAACAAAGAAAGGTTTGTTTTTTCGTTAGCGTGTCTCTTCTTTATGAAATCGAGTAAACTTTTAAAAAAAATATAGTTACAATTTTACATTATTCCAACAACAAGTCGCTCAACACACGATTTCGTATTTTCACAATTATCGCAATTTCCTAAAAGGCGTAATGCCGAGTTGGTTTTGCAGGCATCACAATACAATGTAGTTATGAATACCCTTTAGTTTTCTTATGCCGTTTAGAGAACAAAGTTCCACACATTATAACTATTTTTATGGACTGTTTACCATGTTACTACCTCCAAGTTTGACATTCCCGCGTTTTACGCTTAGGTCATTTTGGACAAACATAAGTTGTCATTAGACATTAGACAGGTTAAAATATTATCATTAATAAACATAAAACATAAGTTTCTAAGATTTAATTAACATTTTTATAAAATAATTTTATTTTTATTTACTGTCATGGCCTCTCGTGTGACGTCACCATCCGTTAAACTAATAGACGTTTGGCTCATTGTTTAATAGATGTTAGTTATTGTGACGTCATGCATGACTGATTTGTGTTTCATTTCACGTGACAAAATACTTTATTTTTTCATATTTCTTTCTTGAAATATTAAATTATCACGTATAAATTAACAAATTGGTTTAATTTTCGATATATTTAGACTAAAATCTATTATAAAAAACAAAATTCTATAATAGGAATTCATTCCGTACACCGTATGAGATTGAACTATTTTGCTCATGTATAGTTTAGTTTTATTAATTTACAAGTACATCCCCGTTCATATTGAACTCGGAAATTAATTACGTAACAATATTTTTGATGTGTAACATCTTTACTATCGGTTTCTGAGAGTGATTTCATGAAAAGGGACGGAAGTGTGTAACAGGAAGTCAGAGAAGCGCGCGCTATTTGAGGTGAGCGCGGGGTGCTAGTTGGCCGTCAGATGGTATCAACCCATTTTATGAGAGGTTTAATTTTGGTTTTCGAATGGAATCGAATATAATCGAATGGAATAAATACACAGTCAGGTCATAAGTATTGTCACACAGTAAAAACTTTTATTTTAGAATGCTGGCCACAAAAAAGTTTATTAAATTCGAATTTCAAATTGTTCATGAAAATAAAAATGTATACTTTTTAGAATTTTACTCATTTTTAAATATGGAGTGGACGCTTAAAGAAGACCGTGTTGCAGTAATTGCGTTGCATCGTTGCGGTTACGCGCCAATTCAAAGTTTTGACATACTGAAAAATTTGAATATAACCAAAAGATTCGTTTATCGTACCATCAAACGATACAATGAAGACTCTAGTGTAGATGACAGGTCAAGAAGTGGTCGCCCTCGGTCTGTTAGGACTCCAGCAGTGATAAAAGCTGTGAAGGCGCGAATTCAAAGAAATCCCAAACGTAAGCAGAAACTGTTGGCCCTTCAGATGGGGTTAAGCAGAACCACGGTGAAAAGGGTGTTTAATGAAGACTTAGGGCTTCGGGCATATCGAAGAAAAACAGGACATCGTTTGAATGCTCGTCTAATGGACCTGAGACTGAAGACATGCCGCGCTTTGTTGAAGCGGTACGCGGAAAAAAAATATCGGGTAATTCTTTTTTCAGATGAAAAAATTTTTACCGTAGAAGCGAGCTACAACAAACAAAATGATAAGGTGTACGCACACAGTAGTGAAGAAGCGAGCAACCGTATTCTGCATGTCCAACGAGGTCATTTTCCATCCTCGCTTATGGTATGGTTGGGAGTTTCTTATTGGGGCTTAACAGAGGTACATTTTTGTGAGAAAGGTGTAAAAACGAATGCAGTTGTGTATCAAAATACAGTCCTGACGAACCTTGTGGAACCTGTTTCTCATACCATGTGCAATAACAGGCACTGGGTTTTCCAACAAGATTCGGCGCCAGCTCATAGAGCGAAGAGCACACAAGACTGGCTGGCGGCGCGTGAAATCGACTTCATCCGGCACGAAGACTGGCCCTCCTCCAGTCCAGATTTGAATCCGTTAGATTACAAGATATGGCAACACTTGGAGGAAAAGGCGTGCTCAAAGCCTGATCCCAATTTGGAGTCACTCAAGACATCCTTGATTAAGGCAGCCGCCGATATTGACATGGATCTCGTTCGTGCTGCGATAGACAACTGGCCGCGCAGATTGAAGGCCTGTATTCAAAATCACGGAGGTCATTTTGAATAAACTTTAGTGTCATAAGAATCTATGTTTTGTTAAGTTAATTTTGGTATATAAATGGTTACATAATGAATAAACTTGTTTCAATTATTTTATATTAAACATGTGACAGAATTTATGACCTCACTAGGTAGTATGGAATCGACTAGAATAGAATGAATGGACTCGAATGAATGAAAAATAATGAATGGAATCGAATGAATGGAAACGAATGAATGAAAACGAATTATTGGAATCGAATTAATGAGATCGAATCAATGGAATACAATTTGTATTCAAAAGAATTATTCTTCGTTCCGAACAATCATTTAAATTTTTCTTTGTTGCTTATTACCAAGGTGTGATGTTAGATGTTACACATCATAATATACGACTACTGTAAGGCTCGTTGTGATGACGTCACGAATCATATCTTGCATCCTTTTTTTGCATTTGACAGCTATCCTTTCTACCAGATTCGAGTGACTTCTTACTTATTTTTGATCGGATATATAAATTTATTTCGATAAAAATGTAAATATTCGGTTATATGGTCAATTTTTATATACATAAATAAGTGTAAATAGAATGGCCTCGGTGACGCAATTGCAATTACCCATGCGTAACGACTGCTGTGCACTGGCCTCGGGTTCGATCCCCGGGTCGGGTAAAGTGATATTGGGTTTTTCTATTTAGAAATTTTAGTAACAGCCCGGAGTCGGGAATAGGGTAGTTGACAGTAAGTAAAAACCTGATATTATTTTGTTTTTTATAATAGATTTTTGTCTAAAAATATCGAAAATTAATCCAATTTGTAAATTTATATGTGATTATTTAATATTTTCAAGAAATAAATATGTAGAAAATAAAGCATTTTGTTACATGACATGAAACAGCCCAGACTGCATGACGTCACAGTATCATCAAATGTCAAATTGTTTTGTTGATAGTTCGGGAATCCATACATTGATGTACCAAATCTTTTGTAATTTTTAGTGATCAGTTGCAATTAGTCAGTTGCAATTTGTTCAAAAAATCTAAATACATTAGTTATATACGAAGGGTTTAGACGTGATGATGTTGGGAGAATTTTTGGCGGCAAACAAAGATTTTTGTTCAACAGAATATAAAAATGTCAAAACTTCTATGTAAGTAATAATCCATAAAAAATATAATAATTCATAAGTCAAGACCTTATAAAATTGCTTTTTACATACTCTTGGTAGATTTATTATCTTTAGAAAATTTTAAATTATTAGAGGTTACATTGAAATGTTTAGTTTTAATTATGGTCTGCAAGTACTTACACAATTATTTCTTCATTATAGGTCTTCCAAGCCATATATTATTCGTTTTGTATAACAAAATACAACATTAACGCCATCTATCGGTACTTTTTATATCATTATATTATACCTATATACGTATTAATTGTGATATTGTCTATTAACTGTTATAAAGAAGAAATTAAAGTCAGTCTGTTTCAAAAGCCATTACTGTGTATTACTATATATTTTATCATATATTATATTCCAGGCCAGGCCAGGCAAGGCCAGGGAAAGAAAAAAGACTTTTAAAAAAACAAATTAATACATGCATGTGGTTTTAGCATATAAAATTCACGTAAACGTCTTATAACTCTTTCTATGTGTATCCTTGAGCTTGCTATTTGTTTGGTTTGTTTCGCATGTTTTCACATTCTTAATGTAGGTATTTTGACATTGAGGTACTACAAAAATCTGTAAAACTTCGAATTACAGTGTAAACTCCATGTAACGTCACTCTATTTAACGACAAACTCTCTTAAGCGTCGAAATCAATTGGCTTTGGTTGGTTTAGCTTGTTTTTCATACAATGTTTCACTCTATATAGCATTACACCCACTCTCAATAACGACAACAATTAAGTTGCTAAAATTAGTAAAAACTGCGCAGCTGTGTACGATCTATTGTCGCTTTATTATCCTAGCCCGCAATAAACTCGACTGTCGGCATAATGCATACCGAACTTTCTAAGAAATTCATTCTTTTGTTTACAAATTGGGATTGCTTGCACGTGTAGACTGTTATTGACCATGATTCATAACTAGGAGTCATGGATTATCTATACCTTATCATATTCTTAGTTGCTCACAAACTTGCAAACTGTAAACATGACTACTAAAAGAAAATCACTGTGTATTGACGAAAAAGTTTTACTGATACGCGCAATAGAAACGGGAGAGAAGATAAGTGATGTTGGCAAACGCTTTGGATTTAGTCGCTCTACCGTGTCCACAATATGGAAAAATAAAGAAAAAATCCTCCACGCTGCGGGCGAGGGAAAATCTTCCAAAAAATTAAAGAAACCTATATACGAAGATTTGGATAAAGCTGTACTATCATGGTTTCATCGACAGCGCCAGAATAATATGCCTATCTCGGGGCCGCTCGTGAAAGCTAAGGCGGAGAATTTTGCTGCTGAACTTGGTTTAACTTCTTTCAAAGCATCAGAAGGATGGCTCGGAAAATTCAAGCAGCGTCATCATATCAACTATGGTAAAATAAGTGGGGAAGCACGAAGTGTTGATACAAATGTGACTCATGATTGGATTAACAGAGTGTGGTCAAAATTCATAGAAAAATACGCCCCAAGTGACATTTTCAATGCTGATGAAGCAGGAATTTTCTATAAGTTGACTCCAGATAAAACTCTGAAATTTAAAGGGGAAAAGTGTGTGGGAGGAAAGCTTTCCAAGGAACGTATTACGGTGCTTGTGGCTGCTAATATGGATGGCACAGAGAAAAAAAAGCTACTAATAATAGGCAAATCGAAAAATCCGCGCTGTTTTAAGAACATCAAAAAATTGCCAGTGACGTATAAAGCTAATAAATCAGCTTGGATGACCAGTCAACTTTTTGAAGAAGAAGTGCGAAAGTGGGATGCAGAATTAAAGGGACGAAAAATTTTACTTCTTGTTGACAACTGCCCTGCCCACCCTTTTATATCAAACCTTCAAAACATAGAGTTGGCATTTCTTCCTCCAAATACGACTAGTGTCTTACAGCCAATGGACCAGAGTGTGATTAAAAGCCTCAAGGGTCACTACAGAAGGAAATTATTGATGAAGCTAGTCGAATCTGAGGGTAAAACTTCTGTTAATATGCTGCATGCAGTAAATTTTTTATCTAAAGCCTGGGAAGAAGTGACACCCACAACTATACAGCACTCTTTTCGACATGGTGGACTTTGTACCAATTCTACGAGTGATGAGGTGGAAACAGAATCTGAGTTTGAAAGCGGCGACGACCTTCCATTAACTGAGTGGATTCAACAATTCAACATGGCAGGAAATACGGTAAATCTTCAAACCTACATTGAAGTGGACGACCGCCTGCTTACAACGGCTTCACTCACAGACGAAGAAATTTTGGATTCAGTGAGAAAAACTGAGGATCAAGAACAAGGTGATGAAGAAGATGAGACGGATGAGCCTGAGCTTCCGCCGAGCATTAAAGAAGCTCTGGAAGCAGCAAAATTATTGGAAAAATATTTCCTTTATAACCAAGATGCCTCAGTATTGCTAGATATTAATAAAATAACTAAAAAAATACAACAAAATTACTGGTGCAGCAAAAGACGTCAGACAAAAATAACAGACTATACTCAATAGCGTTCAAATAACATTCTTTTTTATGCACATAACTACTAACAATAGTCAGAAATAAACTTTTTATTTTTCTAATTCTGATGTTTCTTCTCTCCATTTAACGACAACTCTCTATAACGCCATAAAATGCACAGTCCCTTCAGTGTCGCTATATAGAGTTTACACTGTAATTATAAATAAAAAAATCTATACACTGAAATCACATATCCAACCAAACGACTATTAGTTTAACATACTGTGACGTCACACGACAGGCCATGACAGTTGGTAGCGTTTGAGTGGGAAAAATAAAGTTGGTTTATAAAAATGCAAATTAAATCTTAAAAACGTATGTTTTATGTTTATTAATGATAATATTTTAATAATATAGGCCATGAAGAGTAATATAAAACGGTTTCCCAAAAATAGTCAACTAGCCTATTGTGCCCGATACGGCGATAGGCTCGCCCCCCATAATATTATGGGACCGTAATAAACTCGGCGAAAAGTGGGTGTACTGGATACACCTCTGCCTAGCTCTTCGGGGATTACAGGTGTGAGTGTATATGTATATTATGTGTTAATTTATTTTCAGACAGAGGTACTCAGGCTAATGTTGAGTTCAGATCCGGCGCAACGTCCCACGGCAAGCGGAGTCAGGGCGCGCGCACCTCTCTTGGAACAAACAGACGACCGGTACCACTTCACACTACCTAGCATGACTGTAGATGCGTAGTATGGACTCATTAGAAGTAGGGGTCGATGATGATACTGGCCATCATACCTTTAAGTATCGATGTGTTATATCTTAGTATAAAATATCGACTAATGTATCGATGCTATTCAGTAAGTTTTCAGGTCAACTCTATACTGGCCAGCGAACCTTTAAGTATCGATAGTATGTGTTGTATCCTAGTATAAAATATCGACTCGATGTATCGATGCTATTCAGTAAGTTTTCAAGTCACCTCTATATATTTTTTATTAAAATCAATTTATCATATATTATATATTAGCTCAATAGTCGATGCCGAGTAAATCAGAGTAATAACTCTGACTTCCACCGGAACACCGATGCGCCATCTGTATCGAGTGTGTTCGATGTAAAATGCATTTATCGATATCGATGGTCGATAGCAAGTTTGTAATTATTATACATTTGCAAGTGGTACTACGTTTCATAAATGTTATTGGAAAGTGTTAAGTTTGTTTAAAAGTTCATTTAGAATCGGATATTTGTATTATTAAGCATTGAATTGCCTTAGAATATATAGAATCATTGTTATAACTCATCACTTGATATATCTGATTAAAAATATTTTTATAAGACCCATTAGTTCATAAAATAACGAAGTTCAATATTTCTACTTATGAACGAAGTGGTTCAGGAATGTAGATATAAAATATTTACTTAAATTTTATTAAATTAGAATCGCTAAAAAAATATACTTACCCAGTGATATTGTTAAACAAAGATGTCACCAAAATTTAATAGGATAAGGAATTATTGTAAGCTATGCATACTCTCATCGCCTTACTAATAATGTTCAATAATGACAGCCTCCGTGGCGCAGTTGGCGAGTAGTCGGCTGTGAAACGAGAGCCGTGGGATCGATTCCCACACCGGGACAAATGTTTGTGTGACAGACAGATATTTGTGTCCGGGGTCTATGTGTGTGACTGTCGGGTGTTATTATTATTATTTTGTGTCCGTTGTATTCTTGCTGTATTGACAGTAAATTTTTTTTATAAAGATAAATATGTATGTTGATTATAAAAATAAATTACTTTGTAAAAATTAAATCACCGTATAACATTTATTAGTAAGGCCTTAAATAAATACTGATAAAATTAAATGAGGCAATGTTAAATTATCGATAAGATATATCTACATAGATTTGTTTGATTCAAATGAAGTGCCAAAGTGTAATTCGTTACTCATTTAACTATGAAAGTATTAATATTTTTGCACTAAATTATGTGGCTTTGTACCATAATACCGTTTTCATTTGGTTTATTGATTATTATTTTTTTCAATGAAATATTTTTGCTGCTTCATAATACAATTAGTTCTTTTTGCATCCTTCTGCTTTAGATCATTTAGTGATATTGCTGAGAGAATAAGAATCTATCTGTAATCGCATGAAGCTATATCGATGTAATCCTATCGATATTAAAAATATCGATAAACTATATAATCTAAGTTTGAGGTAGTAAGGCATTTATTTTTCTTTACGTTATATTATAATTTCTTATATTTAATTTACTATTGAATTGATAGAACAGTAATTTTGTACATATTTTATTAAATTGTACGATTTCATTCCCGAAGTCTATAGATAAAAAATATGTTAATTAAATATGTCAGCCTACATGGCGTAGCAGGCAAGCTAGCTGTGAAACGAGAGGCCGCGGGTTCGATCCCCGCACCGAGACGAGTGATTGTCTAATACATAAATATAAAAATTGTATTAATACATAATTAAATTTAATACAGAATTTGGAATGTTTGTGTGGTAATATTTGTATGAACCTTCTCACATCTGACGTAATTTACGTCGCCGATATTCCGTTGATACACGTAAATTACGTCACACGTGACAACGCCAAGACATTGTAAATATTTATTAATCATTTACGAGAAGTTTGTTTCGACTTTTTGAAAATGATTGACTGATTCATTTATATTTAGGTGGCTATTGTTATTTATTAAGACGGATTATTATAGGTATTAACCACTTAAGTATCATCTGAACACATTTGACGCCAAACTGGCAATACTCGCCCTTATAGACGAGCGTATTAATCACTCGTGTCTATAAGGATATTAAAAAAAAGTAGGGAGAGCCAAAATCATTTTTATTTCCATAACATTAAAGTTAAAAATAGCATGGAAGAACGGCGAGTGTTGCTTGTGTTGACCGCCGGCAAGCTTACGATTCAAGACTGGTTAAGCGTATTTGTAACGTTAATGTTATGGAAATAAAGTTGATTTTGGCTTGTATTTTTCTCACTACTTAATACCTTTTTCCGATCACCGGTGTCCTTGTGATACATGAGAGGTTAAGTTAAGTTTGTCCTTTGCATCGTTGCGAGAAAACCTTTTAATTCATAATTTGAGTTTTGAACTTCACTAACTTGGCGTTTCGGCAATATTTGGTCCGTTGTTTTTCTGTATACAGTTTATGCACTATATGTATACATAATATGAAATACCGATTAAGAGACGAAGCGATTGTCATAATATGGCAGCCTGGGTAACTGTTACAGTGTTAACTATGTGCGGTTATGCATTATTCTTTCCAGCATCTGGAATACTAATATCGATACTGGTTACCTAATATTGAGCAGTAACAAAACTTAGTAAAATGTAGATCAAAAGTTGCAGATCCGTGCTCCCTTCCACCTATGATCCTGGCTCCTTTAGGCGTAGTGAGAAGAAGCTACACAGCAGGCCGGTAAGATTGTGTTGAGTATCGAGGGGTAGACTGTATCTCGCTACTCGATACTCTAACTGGGTAGCACTGCGCTTACCATCAGGTGCAATGGGGTCATTTTGCAGTGCCAGGATAAAAAAATATTCACTTATGATACTTTAAAATTAGCTTTATATGCATTTATTGTGATTTTCGAGGTATTTAAAATATTTCGCTTAGATCTGACAGCATTTGTGCCGAACCGCTTTAAATACCGACTTTCAAAAGGTCCTATTGTCTAGAAATATTTAGTGCATTTTTTCTATCGACTACACTGCCCTTGATGGCTTAGTACAGTCTAAATAATATCGAACATCAAGAGACTTTGTGATTGCCATTATGCCGGTCTGAACTCGATATAAAGCGAGTGATCTCTGCCTTTATGTTTAATTATTTATTACGTGGTTTCTCTCTGGTTATGCTGGCCACCCTTCCAATAAATCTAAAATAATATATCTAATATTGAGCAGTAATAATATAACAGTAAGTTGTAAATCGAAAGTTCTGGATTTTGTTTGCATTTCATAACAATACTGCCTTTTACATTTATTGATATTCTTTGTATGATCAATCAATTTCTTATCATTTATAGCATTTATATTCTTTAAGGAGTTGCCAACCGTCCTGTTTTTCCAGGACATGTCCTGGTTTTATAAGCAGCGTCCTGTGTTTTTAAAGCGCCCTGATAAGGTCCTGTATTTTAAAATTAGCACACCACTTTTGCAATCCTTACTTTTGGGTGCGTCTCGGCTCGCAAAAGATGCGTTTTTAAACTGTCATGACGGATAGACACGCCGGCGGCGCGTACACTAGCAACACTCGCCGTTCTTGCATGCAATTTTTAACTTTAATGCTATGGAAATAAAAGCTTGTTGCTTTACTCCCGACTTTTTTTTTTAATATCCTTCCTGACTGGAGGGGTTACATTGAAATGTCCTGGTTTTTCTAACTTCAAAAACTAAAAAATCCTAGTATTTGAATCCCGGGGATGGCAACCCTACTTTAAGGTAAATGTATCGACTATTAAAAGTTCCTTAAAATGTATCCACGTCTGTAAGAAATTTAGTATAAAATATGCATAAATTGTATCTTTGAAGTCGATTAAGTGACAGCTAAGTGTCAGTTTTTGTTAGAATTATTTGAAAATTGCTGAAGCGCCTTAGTTTCGTTCTATTGTACATATTTAGTGTGTAACTGAGTAATAAGCAATATATAATAAGTGATAATGTATGACTGTATGCGGCTAATGGATATGTATGTAGATGGAATGTTTATTTTTATATCATGTATGTTTATATTTACTGTCATGTGACCTTAGTTATAAACGTATACATAGTAATTTTTGTTTAATTAAGCTGCGATAAGTAGCGATAGCCTAGTTGGAAGTGAAGTAGACTGTAGAAATCGCTGGTTCGACGGTCCGAACGGCATATCTGACTTAGTTTGACGGTAAGGGAAGCTGAGAAATTTTAAATATCTGTATATATAAAAGAAGAAACTGACTGACTGACTGACTGATCGATCAACGCACAGCCTAAACGGCTGGGGTTAGAGACTTGAAAATTTGACAGTAGGTACCTTTTATCACGTAGGCATCCACTAAGGAAGGGTTTTTGGAAATACCACCCCTAAGGGGGTAAAATAGGGGATGAAAGTTTGTATGAAAATCCGTCATTTTTAAGTTAAACGCATGAATATTGGTATTTTGTATTGTATACTTTTTCTCCCAAACATGACCTCCACGCGGGCGGAGCCGCGAGCAACAGCTAGTTTTAAATAAGAATTTTGAAGGTGTGTAGTCTTCCCGCATAAGGCAATATTGGTGGACTAAGGCCTAACGGTTAGTGGGTTAGGCCATGACCCCTTTCATTAGAGACCTGTGCCCAGAAGTGGGACTCTAATACTAGCGACATCATTTAAACTCCCACATACCTGCACTGTGAACAATGTCTGAACTGTATACGTTTATTATTAAGGTCCATAATACATAAGATAAGGAATAATGTTCAAATTGAAGAAAACTAAATCTTATACAATAGTATGTTCTGATAGAACTGAACTTTTCATCAAAGCTTGTTGAAGAATAATTTGTTTTTTTTATACTTATTTTTTTTTACCGAAATAGGCTTGCGTTTGACCACTATCTCGCCTGATGGTGTGATGTTGTGGTCTACGGTGGAGCACGCTTGCTTAGATGCCTATTCACTCTTGACTTGAAGATACCATAGATATAGGTTATAATTTTCAAGAAATATAGACTCCGGCAAAGAGTTCCACTCTCTAGCGGTGAGCATGATAAATGTACTAGCAAAACGCTTCGTGCGTACTGGTGGAATATCAACCATGTATCGATGACGCTTCGCCGAGTCTCTTGTCGTCCGATGATGGAAACTGGAGACTCAGACCTAATTCATCGGTAATACAAATGTTGGAACATGTTTTCACTAATTAATAAAAAATACCACCAACAGTCATAGTCTTGACTCCACACTAGATAGATAGCTAACTCTTTATTGCACACCAACATAATAATATTACAACAAGAAACCTTAAAACTAGAGTAAGTTACAATAGGCGGTCTCTGCCAGACAACCTTAACACTAGGTCAAACCTTTATCATGATTATCAACTAAATCCACTGCGAGCACAACACTCGGACCTCAAACAAATATTTGTGGATCATACATTTGTCACGGTGCGAGAACCGAACCCGCGACCTCTTATCGCAGTCAGAGTGTGGTCAGTTTACCGTGCCTCGACTCGCCGGCAGCGCCAGGCTGTTAATTCATTATTTGTTTATTGGTTAAAAGTTACGCGTGTATTAATATGTTAATTATCGCTTGCATTAACGGTGAAGGAAAAACATCGTGAGGAAATCTGCATACCTGAGACATCTCATAAGAATTTCGAAAGTATGTGAAGTCTACCATGCATTAGGCCAGCGTGGTGGACTAAGGCCTAACGCTCATTATTAGAGGAGACCCGTGCCCAGCTGTGGGACAGTGTTTAATACAGGGCTAGTATTATTTATTTTTTATTATTATTAGCTTTGAGTCTATCTTAACATACCAAATAAATAACACCCAACAGTCACACACAGCCCCGACCCCACACTAAGATACGAGTCTTGTATTGTGGGTATCAGGGACCTAGAGAGACTTTCGATCTCACAACACCCAGACCCCGGACGCAAATATCTGTCACACAAACTTTTGTCCCGGTGTGGGAATCGAACCCACGGCCACTTGTTTCACAGCCGGCTACTCGCCAACTGCGCCACGGAGGCTGTCAATATCTGCCAAGACACTTTACTTATAAACCTAGTTAAAAATTAATTAAACTTATTACTATATTTCTATGGGCTCTATAGTATTTGTCTATGCCCTGCGAGTGCGACAACCCTGGCGCACGCGACAACCTTAGCGCGGCCATTTTTTCCTGCGCTTCCGGCGCCATCTTGAGAGGACACGATTCGACCGGGGACCCGGGGAGCGACGACGCGCCTTCTCTCGAATTTTGTTATTCTTAAATAAATCTGATTGTAACACCAGCGAAACCTAAAATATATACAGTCCACGATTCCACGTATTTTAATTACATCAACAGTATTACTATTCTATAATTTCAAAAAATATTACATAAATAAAAATCACGAATCATAATTAATAATTTTAATTAATCAAATGAACAATCAACACAACAGTACAGATCGGATCACAAACATAATACTTTATAACAGTAAATAGTAATACTAGATCGTTAAACAGAATTAGCAGACAATTTTAAAATGTACCCTCAAATTGATTACAAGAGTTCTTGTCTTTTGTTGTATAATATATTTCAAACGTCGCTTAAAGTCATGATGGGTTAGATATTCCACACACACACAGAACCACTTGATACTCTAACTGGACGACACTGCTACTATCAGGTACAGTGTGGTCACTTTGCCGTGCCAAGCTAAAAGAAAAAGATAAAAATGCCCATTTTCCCTAAATTATAAATATCCTTAATTTCCTCTTCCAAACCAAAATTCCCACCCACCGCCTGGCCAGGTCATATAAAAATAGTAGCAATTCTGTTGACACCAACTTCACTAAAAACATAAAATATTTGATGTAGTATAAAGTCTCGTATATGTCAAAATGTTTCTATTTTATTCTCCTAATATAACACTGCTCTGAAGTTAATAAATAACCTCCAGTCATAAACACGGTCCAGACCTCACAAAAATATAATACAACACAATTGTCTTGTATCATGGTATCAGGAATTAAGAGAGACTTAATTAACAATTAAGACAGTCCTCACCACCCAAACTTAATACAAATATTTGTCTCGGTGTGAGAATCGAATCCGTGGCCTCTCGTTCCACAACCGGCTATTAGCCTACCGCGCCACCGAGCCTGTCATAGCTCCTAAAGACAAGAGTAAAATTCCTTAAATTTCGTGACAACAAAATCCGCTTGAATTCTAAAATTTATTTAATGGAAATAACAATGGAATAACTCGTAAAATAGTTCATAAATAGGCAAAGTTATATTTGCTCAATAATACACCATACATATGTATAACAATTAAAAATTATGTCTGCATTCAAACTCGTTAAAATAAATGTATACAATATAATGATTTCTTAAGTTTACGCGAATATTACATATTCAAATAAAACTAATTATACAGATTTAATTGCGGTTTATTTTGCCTTTTTTAACTCGACGTTTCGAAAGCTTAACATCCTTCATTCCTTAGGGGGTGGACTGAGTTGTATGTCGTCACGAAAGTATAGTGTAATGTTTCTACCCTCCATATAGTTACATAAGTCTGCCCCGTGACCACGAAGGCTGTAAAGCGTTCGAAACGTCGGTTTAAAAAAGTAAAATAAACCGCGATAGGATCCGTAAAATTAGTTTTATTTCATGGTAAACAATGTGTTAAAATATTAATATATCACAAAGCAAGCGTGCCTTATATACATATTCCGATACGTATATACATATTATGCAATGCGTATATACAGCTAACCTATTTATTGGTCGACTGGTTAGCGAATACTCCGCCGTTATCTAAAGCTATATTGCGATATCACATGTTAGAATGGACGAACTGCGTGTACCGAGTGCAAACACATTGCCTAATCTAATATTCACTCAATTTTGAATCTTAACTCGCACAAAATAGAGTTGTATCTTGTGCGGGATTTATTAATAACAAAATTAGTAAACATATTTAAAAACTTTAATTAACTATATTAACTAGCTATCCGCCTTGGCTTCACGTGTTTACTATCAACCTTGAGAGATAGATACATCAATGGGTCCCAAGTATATTTGACATCTTAGCGATTTTGGTAGAAAATACTAATTTAAATGGTGAACTTCAAGAAAATCTTTATTTTGTTACCAGTAAAACAGTTTTACCGTGTTAAATATATACCATAATTTAATTTTGGGACCCTCACCTGTAATTTTTTTTACTTTTGTACAATACATAATAGTGGACTTTTTGTATGCCTTTTTAAGACCTGCAATTATATTACATTGGTTTAAATAATTAGTAATACACTTAGTATAGTACATACCTATTATAAACCTGTCGGTATTGAAAACTTCATCAATATTAGTTTAGTTAATAAGAACTAGGCAAACAGACGTATATATTTATATCATTTATGATATTGAAGTTTATTGAAAAACAGATAGTCTGTTTTTATTTCATTTTGTGTTTAACCTAACCAGTACACCCACTTTTCGCCGAATTTATTACGGTCCCATAATGTGATAGGAGGCGAGCCTATGCCAGGCACACTTCCAGACTCCGGTACTGATACTGATGATTTCTAAATAGAAAAACTCAATATAACTTTACCCGACCCAGGGATCGAACTCGAGACTTCAGCACAGCAGCCGTAACGCATGCGCAATTACAATTTTGTTGGGGGTCTAGTCTATGATGTTTGCCCCTTTTGGGGCTTTATTAGTACTCTGACACTAGACCCTCGACCGCTTCTTCCCCTTCTTGCCCATGGCGTAGTGTGAAGAAGCAGGCCGGCTTGATTGTGTTGAGTAGCGGGGGATAGATCGTGTCTCGCTATTCGATACTCTTATTGGACCGCACTGCGCTTACCATCCGGTGCAGTGTGGTCAATCTGCCGTGCTAGTATAAAAGAACACTGCGCATTGCGGCAGTCTAAATAAAATATACAATCTAATATATTCAAAGGTTATCAGGAAGACATCGCTGATAGCAGTTTTACCGTTATTTGAATTTTAAATTTCAAGTTTTATTATTAGTTTTAGATTGTGTACCACTATAATATCTATTTATGTATAAATCTTCTTGAAAGACAAGAAAAAAATGTAAATTATTTTAAACCAAAGGCATACATTTTTTAATTTTAAATGAAACAATGTTTCGGTGCACGCAGCTGTCGTAATTTAAATAATACACTTTCAATACAAGAATCCTTATAGAAAACTTACAATAGTCACAAATAGTTTTATTATGATAAATAGATATATTCAATATAATTTTCGTTCAAAAATACATGCATGTGATTAAATCAGATCATATTAAAATGATTTCGCATAGTTGTATATAAGTATAAATAAATTAATATCTTAAAAAGCTATAAATTATAAAACAAAAGTATAAATAGTACAATTGGTACACATTATTATAATATGGACGGTTGACAGGTTATTTCATTTGTGACGTTTTTTTTTATAGAGGCAGGGCAAACTGACCACACTGCACCTGGTGGTAAGCGCAGTGCCGTCCAATTAGAGTATCGAGTAGCGAGAGACAATCTATCCCCCGCTACTCAACACAATCATGCCGGCCTGCTTCTTCACACTATGCCATAGGCAAGAAGGTGAAGAAGCGGTCGAGGGTCTAGTATCAGAGTACTCAGAACATTGTACCCCAACTCCAGATCTCCGACAAAAACGCAAGTGCCACTAGCCAGTTTTATGGCGGGTTTTACACCCTGGGTACGGTGGTCGTTTTCCGGGCGGATATGAATATCCTACTACCAGCAAACATTTTTGAGAAATTGAGTTATAAACGTATTCGGACTAAGCATCTTTTGAGCATAGTTTCAATATTTTATGCATTTTTTTGGCGCGCAAATCAACTGGTAAAACAGGGTTCATTAATTTTAGAAAATAATGCTGATAAATGCATGAAAATCAGTCATACTGATGCAGTACGTGCACACAAGTAATATATTAATTTTACTAAAATCCACGAAATAGTTTTTTTATAGTGAATTTTTCCGAAAACTTTTTCATAATGTCGTTTTAATCAAATAGACCGCCAACCGTCGATATTATATTTAACAAATTACATAAATTTTAATGTCCTTTGCCCTTAACTGTACAATATAATTAATACTAGGTACCCATTCATCATTATGTATTTTTTATGCCTATACTTTACTAGGACCCGGGTATGTCCGAAAACTACGACCAAGACCACCGGGGGATGGGCAGCAGCATCCCTGGAGTTCGGTGGAGACACTGCGATCGCCAACCCGCATGCCAAGCGTGGCGATTACGGCATTCACCCCCCATGCAGTACACACATTTCATTGTGGCACTCTTTGGGGGAGGCCTATGTCCAGCAGTGGACGTCCTCCGGCTGACATGATGATGATGATGATGATGATACTTTACTGGAGTTCCGCTTAACTTAACGTGAAATGGCGTTCGGCCATTTTTACAAACAGTGCTCACACCGTACCGTTTCATTGATTTAATTATGTTACAGAGGTCTAAAAATTGAAGGTCAACTTCTATTAAAGCTGTGGCTTGTGTGATTATTCTCTAGAAACGTCGGGGTCTTACCTTCTTTAACAATCCTCAAAGCTTGTAAAACGGATGCTGTATCCAACTCTTTCTCCGAGGCTTTCTCGTTGTCCAAACATATCTCCGACATCCTACCGTTAAACTGCTCTATGACCTTGACTCTGTAGTCTATGGTCGACGCCACCGGATTGGCCGTCAACCATAGATACTCGAGACACGGCAGCTTGCATATATGCTGGACTTCTTCGACGTCGCAAATTTTATTACAACTTAAATCTAAACTTTCCAAAGAGTAAAGTCTTGAGAAGCCGCTAAGTGACGTCACTTCGTTCTGTGACAAATCAATTTTGACAATGTTCCCAATTTTCGTGTGCCAGCTGTCACATATTTTGAACTTGTTCATGGCGAGATTAAGGATTCGTAGTTCGTGAAGGCAAGAGATGTCGCACAACTCGCTTAGTTTGTTGGAGGGTAGGCTGAGGTGTTGCAGGTTCGGAACTAGCTTTATAGCCCAGTCTACGCTTTGAATGAAGTTGTTTGCGTAATTGATTAGCGATAGTTTCTTCCACTTCTGTTGAATGAGAAATTGTTATATTATTTTTTAGAATATAAACTTTTCTTCCGATCCAGTGAGCAAAAATGTGGTGTTTTTATTTCTAAAAATAGGCAAAGCACGCTATGCAAATGCTATTTCAGTTCTATATCGGTGGGAAGCTATCTAGATATTTAACAATATATCGAAGAGAACACCCACATATATACCACAATCAGCGTAAATAATTTAATCACAGTAAGTACTGAAACCATGCACACTTCTCAATATTGGCACGTGAATGAAGTAATCAATAACTGTGAATGATTACTTAATGAACTAATAATAGGGTACTTGATTTTTTTTATTAATTTAATCAACAAGTTACATTACCTATAACCTATTATCGAAAGAATTTTATGAATCCGAACAAAAATAAGTAAATTAAACACCACTCAAATCTGCTGGAAGGGATAGTTGTCAAATAACAGTACAAGGATGCATATCTGATACCGTGACGTCACGGTACTACGAATCGCCTGTACTGTACCGTTGTGCGAGGGAGATAGCGATATGTTCCCAATACGCCACCGTGTTCGCTTATGCCTGGGAGTATTTTCTCATATCAATATTTAAAATAAATTTTGCTGGTGGTAGGATATTCGTATCCGCCCGGATAGCGACCACCGTACACAGGGCGAAAAACCCGCCATAGTGGCACACGCAAGTGTGTCGCGTTCCGGGATCAGCCAGTGTATTTCCGGTTATCGTCGGGGGGCTAGAGTTGGGGTACGATGTTTGGCCGTGCCGGTATTAGCCGGTTCACAGTCGGTTGGAGGCGTGTTGATCCGTCGGCCAGGGAGACCTGTAGAAACGGTTGTACCGCTGGCCGCCCGCGGTACAGTACAGGGGCCCAATCGTGGCTAACCACCACGAGAGGCTGCCCCACCATGCCGCGCATAATCTTGGGTGGGTCCGTCGTGCCGGTTGGTGACCGGATGTGGGGTCCCGGCGGCCTATCCCGGGAGGGTACGGGGGCCCTTCCGTCCGGCGGATCAGCTCACCTCCTCTTGGCTCTATTAGTGGACCGGCGCTTGTTGCGGCCTTCTGATTACTCTGACACTAGACCCTCGACCGCTTCTTCACATCCTCCCCCCATAACTCCATGAAAGTGCCTATAAAGAGAACAGGACCTACAGCGGTGCGTAACCCCACCACCGCTTTCACAATGGAGTTCGCTAACATCCGCGGACTCCATTCGAACCTTAATGCCGTCCACCACCATCTTGAGACGGCCCGGCCTGCTCTTCTCTTCCTGACGGAGACGCAGATTTGTAGTCCGACCGATACCACATACTTGCTTTACCCCGGCTACTCACTTGAAGAAAACTTCAGGCCGAGGGCCGGGGTATGCCTGTATGTTCGGTCGGACGTCTGCTGTCGCCGTCTGCGCTGCATGGAGGACCCCTCCTTCTCCACCCTGTGGGTACACGTCGACCTCGGCTCTCAGAGTCGGGTTTACGTGTGCCTTTACAGGTCACACGACGGGGACGTTGAGACAACTCGGCTATTTGATTACATTAGCCAGGCGACAGACGACGCGCAGGAGCAGTTCCCAACAGCGGAATTGGTAGTTCTGGGGGACTTCAACGCACACCATGAGTTGTGGTTGGGCTCCTCCAGAACTGACCATGCTGGCAGAACTGCTCATGCATTCGCCTTGACTCATGGCTTGACACAGCTGGTGAACCAGCCTACCAGGATCCCAGATGTGGCGAGTCATGCGCCCTCTCTGCTGGACCTTCTGTTGACGAGTCACCCGACCGGGTATACGGTGTCGGTTGGTGCTCCTCTGGGGACCTCCGATCACTGTCTGGTTGGGACGTCAGTACCTCGCGCTTTGCCTCCACGTCCCGTGAAGGTCAAGCGCAGGGTCTGGCACTACTCGTCGGCAGATTGGGATGGTATGCGGGATTATTTCGCATCCATCCCTTGGCAGCAGCGCTGCTTTGAGGGAAAGGATCCTTCTGCGAGTGCCGACGCCGTTGCCTGCGAGATCAGACTAGGAATGGAATATTACATTCCTTCCTCTGAGATCGCGGGCAACGGCCGAGGACGCTCCTGGTTCAATCGTGCATGCGCCGATGCTGTTGGTAAAAAACAGACGGCGTATCGCGCTTGGATCAGGGGTCGCGCTAAGAAGGATCCCAATCTCAAGTCCCTCAAAGCAGCCTACAACCGTGCTGCCAAGGCTTGCAAGAGGGAGTATGTTAGAGCGGATGCCCAGCGCGTCTCCAAGATTGGATGTGCTTTGGCCGATCACCCGACAAGCAGTCGTGCTTATTGGAGCTTGGCTAAGGCGGTCCAATCTAATTTCTGTCGCCCTTCGCTGCCACCGCTGAGATATCGTAATGGAACACTGGCCCATAGCTCGCAAGAGAAGGCCGATTTACTGGCAAACCTCTTCGCGGCTAATTCGAGACTCGAGGACTGCAATGCTCCTTTACCACCTACGCTGCCCGGTTGCGGTCACACAATGCCTGATATCCGTATCAGGCATTGTGATGTGCGGCGTGAGCTGCAGTCTCTCGACGTCCGGAAGGCCAGTGGTCCGGATGGTATCCCAGCGCTTGTTCTCAAAAAGTGTGCAGCGGAGTTGTCTCCTGCACTGACGCGCCTATACCGTTCGTCCTACCTCTCAGGTGTTGTGCCTGAATCGTGGAGGGAGGCCAATGTGCAGCCGATCCCCAAAAAGGGTGATCGGTCAGACCCTAACAATTACCGCCCAATCGCCATCACCTCAGTGATCTGTAAAGTCATGGAGCGACTAATTAACAGCCAATTAGTTCGTTACCTGGAGGATCACTCGTTGATCAGTGACAGACAATATGGTTTCCGCCATAACCGATCAACGGGTGATCTTCTAGCGTTTGTATTGCATCACTGGGGCGAGGCGATTGACAGGCATGGCGAGGCTCTGGCTGTGAGTCTCGACATTGCCAAGGCGTTTGATAGGGTCTGGCACCGTGGCCTTCTCTCCAAGCTCCCGGCATACGGTCTGCCCGACAACCTGTGCAAGTGGATTTCCGGCTTTCTGCATGAGCGTAGAATGCGTGTCCTCGTTGATGGACACGCTTCGCAGTTCATGTCAGTAAATGCCGGAGTACCACAAGGTTCTGTGATTTCGCCCACCTTGTTTCTTCTGCATATCAATGATATGTTGTCGCTTGGCAACATTCATTGCTATGCAGACGACAGCACGGTTCATGGGCGTTATTGCAGCAAGCCTCCTGGTTGCCGGGTGGATACTGAGAGGAGACGCGAGGATCTTGTCATGGAGCTCAACCAGGCCTTGGATCTCATATCATCATGGGGTACCAGGAATCGGGTTGAGTTTAATGCCAAGAAAACCCAGGTGTGCGCGTTCTCGTGCAAGAAGTCTCCGTTTTCTCCAATCCCCGTCCTTCAGGGTGTTCCACTCGCAATGCGGAATGACCTTAGTGTCCTAGGTATGGATATCCGCTGCGATCTTAATCCAAGGAGTCACATCGAGGGCGTAATATCCGCCACTTCCCGCAGGGTCGGAATCCTGAACAGGGTGCGGCGGTTTTTCACGCCCGGTCAGCTCTACCGCTTATATAAAGCACAGGTGCGACCGGGAATGGAATACTGCTCGCACCTCTGGGACGGTTCCGCAAAATACCTCCTCGATGCCTTGGACGGGTTGCAGCGGCGGGCCATCCGCATTGTGAATGATGCAGACGTGAGTAACAGCCTGGAGCCGCTACAGCTGCGTAGGGATATTTCCTCGCTTAGCGTGTTCTACCGTCTGTATCATGGTGAATGCTCTGAAGAATTGTTTGATCTTATCCCATCCTCTCCCTTCCATACCAGAACCACGCGTACTGGATTGCGGAGCCACAGCTTTGTGGTGTCTACTACCCCGGCCCGAACTAAGAGGTTCGCAAACTCGTACTTTTGCCGCACCATTAAGCTGTGGAACGGTTTGCCAGCTACCGTGTTCCCTCCTTCCTATGATCCTGGGTCCTTTAGGCGTAGTGTGAAGAAGCTACACAGCAGGCCGGCATGATTGTATTGAGTAGCGAGTAATAATCTATCCCTCGCTACTTGATACTATAACTGGACGGCACTGCACTTACCATCAGGTGCAGTGTGGTCACTTTGCCGAGCCACGATAAAAAAAAAAAAAAAAAAAAAAAAAAAAAAAGACCTCATTTTTCAAGCAATTTGGATTCTGTTTTCGCAAAAGACTTTCTTTTGCGTATTTTATTCGACTGCATAGAGAATAATGTACAAAATTAAACACAGGAAACTACCCTATTGCAAAATATTTTTAAACAACTATTTGTTGGATAGTTTTTACAGTATTAGAAAACAACATTTAATAATAAATTATGTTTGCAGAAGAATAAACGTTAAATAGAATATTGCCAGCTGTCGTATTCCTTCCTATGATCCTGGGTCCTTTAGGCGTAGTGTGAAGATGCTACACAGCAGGCCGGCATGATTGTATTGAGTAGCGAGTGATAGATTGTCTCTCGCTACTTGATACTCTAACTGGACGGCACTACACTTACCATCAGGTGCAATGTGGTCACTTTGCAGTGCCAGGATAAAAAAAATATATATACTAGCGGGCCCAGCAGACGTCGTCCTGCCCGTAAAAGCAGCGCCACACCGACTGCAGCGCCATCTGCCGGGCTGATTTGTGAATCTAAACCATCCAGGGCGCCACCCAAATGCATACAAAAAAAATATTCAAATCGGCCCAGCCGTTTAGGAGTAGTTCAGTGACACACACACGTACAGTAGAATTATATTTATAAAGTTGGTATTAAGGATTGTAAATATTACTCATAGTAAATAATTGAAAATAGGATTGTATAATCATGATGAATCATTGACCGAGTGACACGAGCGAGTTTGAGGTCACTCGTGTGGCAGATAGCGATTAGTTGTGAAGTTTGATCGTTTGTTTTGACTCAACTAATGCTCGAATGAGTAGATCCTTCATAATGAAACTTAGATAATAAGGAGGTCTTTCGCGATTTTATAAATTAAATCAGCCACGAAAACCTTGAATATCCCAGGATTTTTGTATAAGAGATATTTTCACTGATTACAAATTTATAAATTCTTGTATAAGAAAGTTTCTCCGCATATTTTATAAAAAAAACGACAGACACCCCAGACCACAAACCAAAAGAAACGAGGACCTTTAGCGCAAATTGGGACGGATAGGATCAATAGGGGGCGAGTCTATCGCCATACCGGGCACAGACTCCAGGCTAATACTGAGAATTTCTAGATAGAAAAACCCAATATCACTTTACCCGACCCGGGGATCTAACCCGAGACCTCAGCACAGCAGTCGTAACGCATGCGCAATTACAACTGCGCCACAGAGGCAGTTTTCTTATTTTGTTAAAATATATGACTCCACCATTACGACAGTAATTTTGCCAATGTCAAGAAGTATAGATATTGTCCCTTGTCAGATAGCTTTATATAGTTTTATGATTTCGGCCTGAAGTAACCTACAGATAACATTTAAAAGAAAGGAAAAAAAACAAACTACTATCTTAGTTAAAAGTCTAGTATTTTTATAGAAAAGAAAAGAAAAGAAAAAAAAAACTGTACATCAGTTCCAGTCTTAGTAGGTTCCGCAACAGTATGCAGGGTAAAATAATACACCGATATAATTTTAATTACTTCATTAAATAAATAATTATACAAATATTCATTTAAGTCTTATCAATACTTTATCTCTCTATCCGATTGTTTTGTTTCATTTGCCGTCAATACTTGATTATCAATGTACTTATAAGTTGGTGTACTGGTTACACCTCTGCTTACCCCTTCGGGGATTACAGAGTTGAGTGTGTATGTATGTATGTATTATATCTAAACAATGTTTATAATATCTCACCACTGTGTCAGCTATACTAGAGGGGTCCTTATGTAGGATGTCCACTAGCAGGAACTCGTTGAGTGAGATGACATCAGCTGTCAGCACCGACAGACTGACTAGGGTGTCGCGAAGGCCACCTGAAAATAATAATAAGACCTTAATTCACTCTAGACTTTTACGATTTTAGCTCCGTTCATGAATACAAAACTGCACGATGAGAGATAATGCGTGGCTTTATTTTGTTTAAAAAATATGGCAACTATTTTGAAGAAAAAATCAAGAGTCAGCAGACGAATTTTTTGCTAAGGATTAGGCTTGCCATGTAAGGAGTGGCGATTCAGGCTGGAGACTGGACTTCTCGCTGCTAACCGTGGTCTCGGCTATGGCCAACAGCCAGAAGACCTAGAGCGTAGTGGCTCACTTCTGTGCGAAAATCATCTCACAGTAGGAGAGTGCCTAGAGATCGGGAACAATCCGATCCCTCCCGCCGCTAATGGAGACGTAGGAGACGCCGGGTGGACTACTGACCGGCGTCTCCCGCCGTGCGGATTGGGGGCATTTGAAGATTTCCAACACGGTCTGATATAAGAGGCGATTTCTAGGGGTCATCGTGGCTCACGAGCGCGCAGCAAGGGCCGTCGTAGCGCCCATATCAGTGTGCAGAACTTTAGTTAATAGTTTCATGTTGTATACGTATTATATATCATCAATACACCGTGATACTCTGGGATGGACTGAACATGGGATATGGGACGCAACACGGCACCACGCAGTGGCGGTTCCGGCTGAGGCCGGGGCGCTTCCCTAATGCACCAAAGAGGGTCGCCTTGGGGTTTTTAGTTGGTATAGGGTGTACGACCAGTGAACCTAACATAATCGTACTCAAAAAGGATTGGGCTTAGCTTTTCCGACTGCACTTCTTACTTCAAAACCTTGTCATGAAAACATCAAGAAATAGATGAAAAAATTTCTAATATTTGACATTGATAAAAAGACAAATGATTAAATTGATAGATTTCCCAACTTAACTGCTAGAACTATATTTTTTATAAATTAAACTTTTGTAACAATCACATATAATCAACACAATATTTGGTGGTACATACATGCATTAATTAAAATCGTGTGATAAGTTTTATGACTGGAGTTTGATAAAAAATTCCTGTTTGGCATTATTCTATCTATTGGAAATCCCACTGACTCTTGAATATATCCTCAGTAAAAATAAAAATATCTTTTTTGAACATTTACTGATATGTGCCATAATTATGTATCGCATTATAATTTATCCTATTGAATGCAAAAGGAAAATATGCATTACATTTTTAGATTAGTTAGATCCAATATATTTGTCTTCTTAATTTTATCAGCTCATTATGCCTAGGTCAAGGATTCTCTTCTCTCAAAGACGTTAGATCTAAATAAATCACTAACCTAACCATGATGCAAGATGATGATTGTTATACTTAATTTATTTTATACTTATTAAATAATGTCCTAGTTACGGACATTATTTAATTAAATATTTTCTTTGTCTGCCTAGGTGGCTTAGTTGTACTTGCGTATGTGGTATGACTGCTGTGCTGAGATTTCGGATTTGATTTCTTAGTTGGGTAAAGTGATATTCAGTTTTCTACCAGGAAATACTCATCAACATATGGAATAGTGTCCAGTATAGTGATAAGCTCGCTCTCTACACACTGGGACTGTAATACGCTCGCCGAAATGTGGGTAGACTGGTGTAATGTGAAAGCATGTATTATATTTTAGCAGAAATATATACTACTAGCTTTTGCCCGTGGCTCCGCCCACCTGGTAATTTTTTTTTTAACGAAAACATATAAAATCCATGGAGTCATCTTAAGCTATTGCATGTTTCTATATTTTGCTAACTGTCAAATGACAGACAGTTATGTCAAACGCACTAAGGTTACATTAGAAAAGTATAATATCTTTTCTATGGTCATTAAATTTCCAAATTTCCGCAAATGTTTCTTAATTTTTTCTTTCATTACTTATGAAAGAATGAAATGAGAAATGAGATATATAATTTTTTCTTTCATAAGCAACTTCTGACAATAACAAAGAACAAAAAAGAATTAGCAAAATCAGTCCAGCCATTCATGCGTGATGCCGTGACCAAGGGAAATAGAGTTTAATTTTATTGTATGGTAGGCGGTGGCTCTGCTGTGCTCTGGCATTCCAGAAGTCTATGGGCGGCGGTGACTACTTACCATCAGGTGGCCCGTCTGCTTGTCTGCCTATCCAGGCACTAAAAAAAAATATAAACATGTAGTATTATATATATATACATACCAACACTTTGTATACACTTCATCGGAACTCCGAGTATCTTTAAATCCATTAATGATTTAAACGGAACAAAGTCAAATGTCAGGTCATTTGGTATCAAATTGCTCGTCCCAAGGTTTCCATAACTGCCTTCTATATTCACAGACCGTAGTTGTGAACAGTAGTCCAATATGTGACTGAAGTCATACATTTGGTCTTGTTTCTCCAGTGGTGGACATGCCACTTTGAACCTTTCACTTATTGCATGTAACTAAAACAAATATGGTCCAATATATATTAAAAAATAGTTTTCAGATTTAATACAAAATAAATTAAAGAAAGAGGGCTGTCTCAATTTCAAGTTTGTTTCAAAACAGCTACAAAGCCAAATCTTTATGTAAAGTTTTTATTGTAAACATGTTTTTGATAGCTGTAATTATGAGAAAAAAAACACCTGAGCAGTTTTGAATAAAACAGACACTGAATTAACTATAAATTTACATAACAAGAAGCATTAATATAGATTGGTTTGTTGATGTTTTCAATTATAAATGTGATAAAAAAATTGTCTTTGCTATTTGTTTATTTACATAAAAACAACTGGACAGATTTTGATGCGGGTTTCAATATTATATTATGATGAGATTCAGGAAACATATATGTTAAAGAAACTACTTTTAATTAAGGGAATTATGGGTGATAATTTTGGTTTAAAATATTTTTTAATGTTGTTATCTTGTCGATCGGGATCTTGACCTTGGGATTAAAACAATAGTTTTGTTTTATATGCAAATATTACTAATCATTGTAGGTAAATTATTAATATATTTGAAAATATGTTATCTTTTTTTTAAATAAAATAATATACTAACCTCGAGTGGAGTGAACTTATGACAATTCTCATTTTGCAATAATTTATCACCTTCCAAGAATAATTTCTTAGCAAGATCTTGCAGCAAGAAGTAAATATCGTAGACGTGGAAGTCCAGGAAGTGAGCGAACTCGGACGGCATCGTCAGCCTCAAGTAGTTAAACACATTCTTCAAATAATCACAGAGTGCTTCGCGTCTTTGTTCAACAAACTTTGGTGTTTTGTTACGTATGACTTTCTTCGGCGGCAGAAGCTCCTTCGCTACACCATGGTCACTGACCAGCTTGTCGTGCAGCTCCACGAAATCGCTGTAGCGATGTAAGACGTACCAATGGATAGGCCCCACATTAACTTTTATTTTGTAATACGTTACATTATCCTTGGTAGATGTCTCATCCACACTCACTACGCTCTCGTCTCTGTGTTTCACAAACGATGACATTGTATAGTGTCCCTGATACAACGGTCTAATAAGTAGATTGTTTGTTTAATTTTATAATTTTCTTTTTATTTACATTTCGCAAGCACGAGTAGTTTCCGCGAATCGGACAGAATGACGAACATCGAACGGAATGACAAAAATGACATTGACATTTTGTTTTTTCATTCTCTCTTTTTTTATAAAAAAAGAAGACAGACGTTCTCCACCTTGCAGCCTTGTCTGTCTTATTTTTTCAAATCTGGGCTAAAATTGAAACTCTTCTTCTTCTCTGGTTTCTATAAGTCAATAGGTCAAAGCCATTACTGTGGATTTTCTCCATTTAAAAGGAGAAAGCCATGTCCGATATTTTTCCAATCTAAAGGCCAAATTCAATTCTGAAATAGTCAATATTTAAAAGGCATGGTAATGGTTTATTTCGGCCATGTAACTTTAACGAGTGTACACACTCGCCTAGTGACTCTGCCATCGACTCGAATCACAGCTTGATATATCAATGTTCAAAATATTATTTGGGCGGCACTTGTTTTTTTTTTATTTATTTATTGATCCATGAAATGTTATACATCATTTAGATTCAGTCAATTTTTTATCGAATTTACAACATGAGTATTCTAGCTAGCTATTCATTTAACAGAGGACTAGGCAGTATGGTTGAAAGACAATAGGTTGTATTTTTTTTTGAAAAAAAAAAAAAAAATCTGATTGACAGATGACACTGACAGTCCTGAATTCTGTAATAATTTTTATTGTATGGTGCCGTGAATAATTAAAATACTAAAGCCATTTATTGTTTTCCCTGTAAGCATGGCCTTGAATTTATCAAAAAAATCATATTCAGATATGTAACATGGTTTCTGTGTCGTGATTAAATCTGCCATTATGCTAAGCCGATTCTCCGATGTTCTTCAGACCGCTGCGGACGTTGTAAGTTATATATTCGTGAATATGATAAATAACAATTAACAATAAGTTTTCGTTGAATATATGTAGAACGATGTTTGTCGCTGGACCTATTGTCAACTTAATAATAGCCTTCGAATCACTATACCTATCTTGGTAATTGTGTTATCCTGTAATAAATGTTGTTTACATGTTACGGTATTTTGTATGTATGTAATTTATTGTTGTTAGCCGATGATTACAGAAAAAAGGCCGTGTTAATATTTTTTAGGTGTATTTTTTTTGTCCTGGCAAAGTGACCACACTGCACCTTATGGTAAGCGCAGTGCCGTCCAATTAAAGTATCATGTAGCGAGATACAATCTATCTCCCGCTACTCAATACAATCATGCAGGCCTGCTTCCTCACATTACCCCATGGACAAGAAGGTGAAGAAGCGGTTGAGTGTCAGAGTGCTCAGAAGGCTGCAAAAACAATGAAACATCGTACTTTAACTCTAGACCCCTAACAAAAACTGGCTGTTCTAAAAATGTGAAGAAAATAAACTGTAGTTTATACCTATATTATATAAGTTAAATTAAATTACAATGTTCTCCAAAGCTGGCGCCCCCAGCAACAAGGCTGGAGGATTTCGAGTACCATTGGAAGATGATACTGAACTTCTACCAGAACTATGAAGACGCCAATAAAGTCCACATTGAAGAGACGAGGATACCGCACCACTTCCATCAAATGTTGCAGGTATTGTAATAAATGTAAATCTTAACACACAATAGTAACTTATTCTAGAACACTGTTAAAAAAAATACTATGGCATATTTTCATTCTCATCATATACAACCTTAAATGGAAAGTGATATAAAATGAAATATTATAAATGAAGGAGTATGAATAGGAGTGCAAATGTGTTGCCGGCCTTTCAGGAAAGAATATGCTCTCTATATGTCTCTTACAAAATAGGCAATCACAGATTATGATATTTTGTATTTCTTTTAACATTATTTGTTTTACAAATATATCGTCGGTGATACTGTAAAACGAGCTATGTCACAAAGAACTGATTTTACAGCAGAGACAACATACGTTTATTTTTGTTGTTAAATAATTCGCTAAGTGTATGACATGCACATGAAGATATAACGCTAATAAGATCTATATAATAACAGGCAAATAATCCCGGAAACAGATGCATTCGGATACAGGATCTCAATCATTTTAACAAAACAAATAAAAATATATTTTTTTTTGACATGGAACGTATTGCAGTATCACCGACGATATATAATAGTTAAAATTTATTATGACTTACCTGATTACAATTAGACTAGCTGTTGACTGCCTGGAAGTTATCTTATACCATTTATAAAATTATTTAATCTCTCACAACTACTCTTTGCATAATACGGATATTGTTGAAACAGGTGTAACTTTTGATTGAACACACCGATTTAAATGAATAAAAAGACTTAATGTTTTCTCAAGATACACTATGATTTTATTATCAACTCATTTATCCTAATACAGTACTTTGGACATTATGCCTTGACAGACAGACAATATTTCCATAAACAATTGTTTTAAGTTCTATATTGATAATATAATATGTAACATTTTAACTTCCAAGCAAATATATGCCACTTTCTCATTTTATGTGAATTGTGTAAAAAGCGTAAAGCATACAATCAAATAATAAATGATGTCTTGATGTTTAACTTTCACCTGTTTTAGAGTGATTTACATATACATAACTGCAGCTTTGTAATTACTATTTTAATGACCCTAATGGTTACAATAGCTTTAAACACATACTATTTATTATGTTTGACCTTGGTGAAATAGGCAACATTGCCTATTAGCAAATAAAGTGTTTTATACAGATGACTCAATGGTTCCCATCGGTGAGATGACACCACATGACAAGATTGCTCAGATTTCTTTGAAATATTGTGATTTTTAGACTAAGGTTAAACTCCACACTAATATAATTAATGCAACCTAGTTCTTTTTTTTTAAGTATCATATCTCTTTGATCATTCGATAAATACCTGTGTAAATAAAAAAGTTTTCGTGAACAATGCACTGATGAATTATTATCTGTTTATCTCAAATCACGGTCTTATAAAATTATTGTCATTATGTAATGCTTAGATATCATGTGATTGTAATTTAAGTATGCTTCAAATATATAATACTATCCGCGAACTCCGTTTCGCCTTAAAAATATCTTTGTCCCGACCCGTAGATCCCGCGCGATAAAATTTTCGGGAATAAAAAGTAGCTCATGCTACTCCGGAATAATGTAGCTCTGGGAACGTACACACAATAGTGTATCCTCCTTTTTTACACTTTTTTAGCCCTCTCCCCCTCGGTGACCACCCGATATGCCATAACACCCCCCCCCCCCCCTTTACATTTTTACGTAGTAATTCATAAATATGGTTTTAAATATTTTTTTGCAAACAGAAAGTAAAAAAAATTGTCCTGGCATATGTGCGTCAATGTTGCCGCCTGTGAGTATAAAAGCGCTTAACGCTGCGAGCCATATCTTTATATATATATAATTCTACTGTACGTGTATATGTCACTGAACTCCTCCTAAACGGTTGGACCGATTTTAATGTTTTTTTTTGTATGCGTTTGGGTGGCGCCCATTTGATTTGATTTGATTAGAATATTGACTACGTGACGAAAGCCTATGGTTATTTCCAGCTTATAGTAGACGAGGAGAAGGAGCAGCAAGGAGGCACTGTCGGCCCATGTCTGGAGGCGGTAGTCCAACGTTCGATATGTATGTTAGACGCTATGACCGCCATCGCTGCGGCGGACCGACCGCCCGGAGCGAGGGCCCTGGCTCTCACCACCGCCACGGCCATGCTGCGAAGGACCAGGCAGCCTTGTGTCAACAATGCGCATGTTTATAAACCTTTACAGGTGAGATTTTGTAATGTTGTACTAATACTTGGAAATATAGTGATGAAGCTATTCAGTAAGCTTTTTTTATGTAAAAAGGAGGCACGCTGACAGAGGCTCACCTGGTGGAAAGTGATCACCGCCGTCCATAAACATCTGCAACACCAGAGGGCTTGGAAATGCGTTGCCGGCCTTGACGGAAAGACTATGCTCTGTTCTTGAAGGTTCCCAGGTCGTAACGGTTCGGAAAAAAGGCTGCTATTTTTGTGTCGAGTATGTCTCGCTACTTAATACTTTACTTGGACGGTATTGCGCTTATCATCAGATACAGTGTCAAATTGCTGTGTCTGTATAATTAAATTTCATTCTTATTCCGCTTCCCCCTGGAGCGGGTGGCAGTGATAAAGCGCTTACCCACAACAAAAAAAAGGAAAAAAAATCAAAGTAGTTGCAACATAATATTATGTACAGTGAATTCATTTATAACTGAAAAAACTTAATCCACAGCGCATGCTCATCCAATGCAACGAAAGTCCAGCGTCACCAACGGAAAAAGAAGAAGTGGAACTACTTCTGACGTTATGCGGTCTGGTACGCAAGGAGCCAGGTCTGGCCAACATCTTCACCACACCATTCGTCGAAGACAAAGCCTCCTTGCTTAGTATACCGGAAGATATACAAAAACTCATACCGATAAAGGCTAAAGTCCAGACTCCCAAAAAGAACCCGCTGTTTGAAGTCGAATTGCCCACAAACCCTTTGACTAATGTGTCGATAATTCGATCAAACGGTAAGGATGGGAGTAACGCGACTGCGGGTAGTTCTGCCGATGAGAACGCGTCGTGTAGGAGTCAGAAGACTGTGTACGATGACAACGATAAGTTCCTGTTGATCGATCTGTTGCTGTCGTACTTGAATAGTGCTGTGAGTAGATATCGATGTTTTTATGTTCCCTATTGAAATTGATCATATTTGTTTTTACCATGCTAAGCTATATTTTGTGGAGTATCGCGGGACTCTATATGACTCAATATATCACAGTACTCTTCGCATACCTTATGAAGCTGTTTTATAGAAAACTAGTTAAGTTAATTACTTAAGCTGGTGGTAGGATATTCATATCCGCCCGGATACACCGTACACAGGGTGAAAAACCCGCCATAGTGGCACACGCAAGTGTGTCGCGTTCCGGGATCAGCCAGTGTTCATCCGGTTTTTTGGGGGTCTAGAGTTGGGGTACAATGTTGGCCATTTTGAGGCGTTCTGAGTACTCTGACAATAGACCCTCAACCGCTTCTTCACCTTCTTGCCCATGGCGTAGTGTGAAGGAGCAGGCCGGCATGATTATGTTGAGTAGAGGGGGTAGATCGTCCCTCGCTACTCGATACTCTAATTGGACCGTAATGCGCTTACCATCAAGTGAAGTACGGTCAATTTGCCGTGCTAGAATAAAAAAAAACTACCACGGGCAGTGACGTATTTTAGAGTCGAAAATGATCACTCGCTTTTCACAGCAGTGGCGATTTTTTTTTGGAGGGAGTATTTATTTATTTATTATTCGGAAGGCTTACAGACTAATAACAAATAATGAATAGTATTATTTAATTTACTTAAATTGCTAATTACAAACCTCCACCAATAATCAAATAAGTTATGTTACAAATATTTTAATATTAAATAATTACACTATGAGTCGAGAACGGAATCACAAAGTACTAATCTAAAAATACATAAAAAGTACACCGACTTCAATAAAAAACAAATTATGCGTCACTATAAAATTTGAGGGTTGCCCTTGATTTTTCTAAGATCCCATCATCAGATCCGGACTTGGTGCCAATGGGACCACCTGGAAAGTACACCCTTTCAAACAAAAAAAGAATTTCTCGAATCGGTCCAGGCGTCTTCGAGTAATCGGGTAACATACATAAAAAAAATGATTCCGACGAATTGTTAACCTCCTCCTTTTTTTAAGTCGGTTAAAAAGTCTTGAGCTAGTGTGCGTTTATTGGCGGTGGTGTAGAACAAGTCAATATTAAGACTCAAGTACAATCTGTTGAAGCTATTACAACTTCGCAAGAGATAAGCATTTTGCCTGTATTGACATGTTGAGTAGGGTATACATAAAAGAGGTATTTGTCTGAAGTTAATCGGATTCGTTCGCAGAGAAATCCTTGATAATAAATCTGGGCAGTCAATGGATCCCTGGGATAACTTTAATAAAAAATCCCGCATACCTGCCTCGTTAACTCTGTTTATAATAACACCATGTAAGTGGTAGAGCCACGCTGTAGACATATTTGTCTACAGCATGAATGGGCCGGCTCGACCGGGGTAGTACCACTGTCTCACAGAAAACCAACGTAAAGTGACAGTTTACTGTCGCGTTTCGTATGGTAAGTGAGATTCCGGAGGGCCAGATTCCCCCTTCCCTTCCCTAATCCCTATTCCTGTCCTTTAAGGCCGACAGCGCATACATGATACTTTCGGTATTGTGGATGTTCATGGGCGGTGGAGATCACTTAACATCAGGTGACACACGGGCTCGTTTGTCGGACTATGAAATAAAAAAATAAAAAACCAACCCCGTATTAAACTTGTTCCACTGACACGGGCCATATATTCCAAAGTGTGGGGTAAGGCCTTACTCCTCGATGCTGGCCTAATGCCTAATGAATTCGCGATTTCTCGCGACATTTTCCTTTAATCTTGAAGCAGGCGATAATTAGCAATATATACACACGTAACTTTAGAAAAGTCGGAGGTGTATGCCATTTCAGGTTTGTTTTGAACCCACGACTTTTGTCTCGGCAATCCGACCACAACCAACTAGGCTATCGCTTAAATTTGATTATAAAGTCAGGGAACATCGCCTGTATTTGTATAGGACCATAAAAAATATTGGTAGTTTAATCATTTATTTATTTGAAAAAGGTTCTCCAACAGTACACACATTATTTCTCAAATCTAATATAAAATTACAAAAAATATATTCTGATGTGTATACCAATTACAGGAGTACACTACATTGGCAAATCACACGCATCTTTACTAAAAATCAAAATACTTAAAACTAAAATTTGGCACAATCCAACAGCACACAAACAAGCTATTTATAAAAAAACACATTTATATAATATACATACATACAAATACACATATAATATAAACATACACATACATACATAGTACATACATAAACACACTAATATTTAAGAATCATATCATGCCTGATTTCCTAGTTAAATAGGTTAACTGATAAGGTACATTAACTGATAGACATTAATAGCGATATGTGATTTAATGTTAATGCTGTTATCAAATTTGTTATCGTAATGTAGAGTCGAAAATCTCGAATTAGAAATACACGAACATTATGAGACTCGGTTAAAAATTAAAACACAGGATATATATGTTTAAATAGATAATATAGGAAATTTCTAGTCACAAATAGTGAAGAGAAGCTTTTTTGCGGTTTGGAGAAAATTGTTTGATTGGGATGTCTTTTAAATATGTTGGCAATTTTCATGGGGCAGTAAATGACCATCGAAGTTTCAATTTTAATATATAAAATCGGCTTAATAGTCCCGTATCCATCATCATCATCCACAGCCTGTAGAATCCCACTGCTGGGTATAGGCCTCTTCCATGTTATGCCACATGCCACCGTCCTGAGCCAGTCTCATCCAGATTCGACCTCCGATCTTAACGAGGTCGTCAACCCATCTTGCTGCTAGACGGCCTATCATAGTCCGACAAACGAGCCAGTGGGTCACCTGATGTTAAGTGATCTCCACCGCCCATGAACATCCACAACACCGAAAGTGTCATGTATGCGCTGTCGGCCTTAAAGGACAGGAATAGGGATTAGGGAAGGGAAGGGGGAATCTGGGCCTCCGGATATCTCAGTTACCATACGAAACGCGACAGTGAACTGACACTTTACGTTGGTTTTCTGTGAGGCAGTGGTACTACCCCGGTCGAGCCGGCCCATTTATGCTGTAGACAAATATGTCTACAGCGTGGCTCTACCACTTTTCCTTGTCTGGCCACCATTCAGTTAGCGACTTACTCCACCTACCATCATCTCGCCTAGCCATATGTCCCACCCAATTCCATTTAAGGCCTTTAACCAATTGACCGATATCTCTAACTTTGGTCCGTCGTCGTATTTCAGTATCCATAGCTGTTATATTATAAATCCTTTTCATCTACTAATATTGCATTGCATTCATATATGAAATTATAAAAATATAAATTAAAGTCGATATAAAAGTAATAATTTTCAGGACAACCAAGTGGTACTACGCGCGTGTGAAGGCATTATGATAGTTTCGTCTCTACCGGAAGAGGATATAGCTAACCTAGTGACGAGCTGCAGCCCCGCTTGTGAGATTATTGTCGAAAAATTGGCCAGTAAGTACAAATGTGTGCCGGCCAACGTGGACCCCAATGAAGTGGAACATCTGAACATCACCTGGGCGTGAGTATGTCGATGTTATATAATAATGTTATCCTACTAATCCTACTAATATTATAAATGCGAATGTTTAAATGGATGGATGGATGTTTGTTACTCGGACGGATCTGGTTGAAATTTGGTACAGAGATAGATTATAGTCTGGAATAGCGCATAGGCTACATAGTAGTAGCTAGCATAGTAGAAAGATGTAATAGCTTAAAATGTCTCCATGGATTTTATACTCTTTCTTTAAAAAATAACTACCACGCGGGCGAAGCCGCGGGCAAAAGCTAGTTAGCTATAAGTTTATATCATAGCCTTTATTCGTTGTTGTTATTAGTCTGTGAGCTTTCCTAAATAAAACGAATGAGCCTTACAGTAGTTGTCACGTCATATGTAACATCTTACATTCCAGTCCATTCCGGTCTAGCCCAGTCCATTCCGGTCTAGTCCAGTCCAGACTGGTATAGTCCAGTCCATTCCGGTCTAGTCCAGTCCATTCCGGTCTAGTCCAGTTCATTCCGGTCTAGTCCAGTTAATTCCGGTCTAGTCCAGTTCATTCCGGTCTAGTCGAGTTCATTCCGGTCTAGTCCAGTTCATTCCGGTCTAGTCCAGTTCATTCCGGTCTAGTCCAGTTCATTCCGGTCTAGTCGAGTTCATTCCGGTCTAGTCCAGTCCATTCGTGTCTACTCTAGTCCATTCCGGTCCATTAATGACGTTAAAGGAAATGGTCTGGGGAGGGGACAGGATTTGGGTCTCCAGGAATCTCATTTACTGGCCCGCCAGGACTAAAATCTTTGGGTGGACTGCCCCCTCTGTGCTTTAGTTTGCTACTGTGGCTATGTTTCGGAATTAAAAGGGATGGGGAAGAGACGGGATTTTAGTCTCAAGGAATGTTACTCAGTGTAATGTGGAATGCGAGAATAACTTACAACTTTACATCGCTTTCTGTGAGACTACTTTCTCATACTCAATCCTACTTATTTCCCTGGTCATGCCGGCTGATTTATCTACAATAAAACTGTCTACTAAAGCTGATTCTATTAATTCAAATTTTTTTTTTTTTTCAGATATGTGGCACAAGATTATGGTGATAAATTCTACAGTAAATTCCATGGGTACAGAGAGCTGACTAGTTTTTTCTCGTGGCTCGATTACTGTGACACATTGTTAAAGGTATGTGTTATCTATAAATAATTCATATATACACACATATAATATCTATAATTTTTTTATGTAGCTGACATAAAAATATACACTAAATATCATATAATGAATTGAAGGAGATATGGTTAGTTGTGAGTTCAATAACTATTAAATTATCCTTTTTTGTTTAGTATTGTTTACGCTTAGTTTTAACTTAGCTTAGGTTTCGTGAACTAGATCAAAAAATATATTTTACAAGTGGGTTGCGGTTGAAGTTAAGTTGTAAAGTAACTTACCAATCATATCGGAACTATGAAAATTATGCGAAAATGCCATCAGAAAATTAAAAAAAAAAATAACACCCAACAGTCACACACATAACCCCGATCCCACACAAATATACGAGTCTTGTGTCGTGGGTATCAGGGACCTAGAGAGACACCTAGACGCCGGGCACAAATATCTGTCTGTCACACAAACATTTGTCCCGGTGTGGGAATCGAACCCACGGCCTCTCTTTTCACAGCCGGCTAATCGGTTACTGCGCCACGGAGCCTGTCAAATTGTCAACTTATGACTAATATAAAATAATAACTAAAATGTGTATAAAGGCTTTAAACTGTTGGATATATTTTGTCAGGAATGCCACCCGACAATAGCTGGCCACCTGTCCCGTACATTTCGTCAGAACTTTCTGGAAGGCACCGCGGAGGCCGGGGTCACCGACCTGCACCACGCCGTGGTGGTCACCTCCATACTCAGCAAGTGCTTGAAGATGGTCGACTCGCCTGACCTTATCAATGGTGAGTGATGCATCGACTGATTCTTTATTTCTTAAAGGAGATATCCTTTATCGATAGTTTATAAATGTTATCGATAATTTTACTTAACAGTTTCACCTAACTACTTTCGCTTGACATCAACGAGAAACTTTCACAACAGCCATACCCGAAACAAATAGTTGTGGGTTACACAAATATTGAAGTGAAAACTTCTTTAGCATCGTTCAAATCGTTGTGAGTTAAAAGTAAAAAGAGACAAAGACATAAATCATAGTACTAAGCCTACGAGAGAATGAGACAGAATATATATTCGAAGGTATTCGAGTGGGATCGAGTGGGAATCTCTTCCCTAAATTTTACATTGGTCTCATTATCTTGAAACCAACATTTTTGAAGGTTTCACTTCTACCACGTGTGAATTGCACACATGTTTTTTTAAATCTTTTTTTTATTTGTTTTTTTATTTATTAAATTCCTAAAAGTTTTTGTACTAACATGGTTTTGGTCCCCTGACACCCAAACTATTAGTCTGTATTGTGGACGACAGTGTTCCTCCACAAAATAAATTAAATTATAATAATTTGGTATATAACATATGTGTTAGTAATATTTGTCCCTACTTGGGAATCGAACCTACGGTCTTCCGTTTCATAGCCGGCTCACCTACTGCCCCACGGAGGCAGGAATGTCTATTAGGAATGCAATGATAACATTTATAAAATATCGATAATTTGAAATACCTTTTCGACATTGAGAGGATTGTATCCATTTCTATCTCTATTGGTAGCTGCTCTAAATGTTTCAATCAAGATAACTTGCTTGACGTTCAATTTAGTAACAACAGATGGCGCTATTTCGAGTTTCAATCAAGGTGCCTCGGTGGCGCAGTTGTAATTGCGCATGCGTTACGGCTGCTGTGCTTAGGTCTCGGATTCGATCCCCGGATCGGGTAAAGTGATATTGGATTTTTTCTATTTAGAAATACTCAGTATCAGCCCAGAGGCTGGAATTGTGTCCGGTATGGCGATAGGCACGCCCCTTATCACATTATGGGACTAAAATTCGGCGAAAAGTGGGTGTACTGCTTATAGGTTTCTTGGGGGATTACAGGCGTGAGTGTATATGAGGCCGTCAGCGCAAAAGTGGCCTAAGCTTGAGACAATGAGAATGAAAATAATAGGGTTTGTATATTCATGAATTCTAAATCAATGTATATAAATGCAATTTTTGCAATGCCATCTTGTTGTCATCATATTGGCAATTGGTGAAACTAGAGATAGGCCGGTTTTGCATGAAATTTTCGCACATTTTAAATCATTTGTAAAGGTCAGATTATGAAAATTTTGAATTAGGCCACTTTTGCACTGACAGCCTCATATGTATGTCAACCAAGGTGATATCGATAAATGTATTGTTTGCAGAGTTTTCTAACTGGTTGGTAGGCGACGGGGAAGTGTCAGAGTGGCCGTTACTGCACACGCTTATCAACAACTGTCTCACAGATAACCACGACCTTACGTTGGAAACATTGAGGTTTTTTGAGGTAAGTTTAATATATGATTTACGGGTTCGTTTCTTGTCGAAGATAATATGATGTATAAAAACGATTTTAGAAGCTGCAGTATTGGTTAATTATTGCAGAATGTATTTAATGTTTATAATTTAATTCGCATTTATAATAGTAGTAAGATAATTAACATTTTTATTTTGTCGGGAGTGTAGAGTTGGGATGAGATGTTTGGCCGTTTTGCGGCCTTCTGAGTAATCTGAAACTAGACCCTCGATCGCTTCTTGCCCATGGCGTAGTGTGAAGAAGCAGGCCGGCATGATTGTCTTGAGTAGCGTGGAATATATTGTCCCTCGCTACTCGATACTCTAATTGGACGGCACTGCGCTTACCATCAAGTGCAGTGTGGTCACTTTGCCGTGCCAGGATAAAAAAAATTGAGATAAGCCAAGTTTGTTCTACGGATCAACATATCGATGTTAACAACAATCATTCGAGTTGTTAACTATCGATGTAACCTTCAAATCTACCGTGTTTTTATTTTTTAGAGCATATTGGAGAAAGGCACTGAGCACAGTATCAACCGCCTGGTGTTGTCTCGAGTGGCGTCACGTGGGTACTTCGCACCGCAAGCGCCTGACAACGACGTGAGCGAGCGAGACAGGCTCAACGACCTGCCGCTGTGGCGCGAGAGGGAGAGAAACAGGTTCGCACAACATACATTATACTATCTTATTGGTACCGCCCATAAAATCTAAGTTGAGTGTCGGTAAATAATATTGACCAATAGGATTACGCTAAATATATGGCATATGCATAATTGTATAGTATTTATAATTTTTCCACGAGACGGATCAAAAATAGTTTGTATGATATTGTTATAAGCTCAAAAGAGTTTGCCAGTGACTCTTTAATGGATGGAATTTCTATCATTATATCATTATTAATATGATTTGAGTGTTCTAGCGTAGTAGTGATGATTTACCATGAGTTTAAAAGTCTTTTTGCCAACTCACTACAAAAAAAAAAACGACATTAACAGTCGGCAACAGTGGGAAGTTGAAGGAAACCTTTTCCATTGTTACAGGGAAGCCATGATGCAACTGAAGCACGAGGACCAAGTGAACGACCAGATCCATGAGATCCTCAACCAGGAGGGTGTCGATGAGCGCGCCGACACCGCCAACACTATCCATCGAGTTATCAACAGGTGGGTACATCAATAGTTGAATCGAAAATGACGCGCGACGCCACTCAATTTTGACACTTAATGCGTAGAAAATAGAGTGGTGAAAATACGAAAGTTGCCTTGTTTTTTTTTTACTTATAATTGAACTAAAATATAAAATAATAAAAACTTTATAAATCTTCAAAAAATAAATAATTTAACATTTAATAGAAGGGAAACTGTTTTGAAAGTAAAAAGACTTGATTTCAGTAGGCACGGCGTGTGAGAGAGATAGTGAGATGTTCTCTACGCTTTTATATTTCAAATATTTAATAGCTGTTACATTTTATAATTTTGATTCTGTTTTCTTTTTGTTGCGAAAATTCAGACATAGGCAACTTCCTTATTAATAAGCTATACACGTAGTATTTATCAATGGAACATGCAGTTCATATTTTGTTTATATTATCTGTAAATTTATGTTGTACTATGTCTGCAAGTCCTATGAAAACTGTCATAGTTACTGTGCTTTGCTTTGCTAAACACGTCATTTAGATATTTCATTTAGCCAAGATTAATAGTGGTGTGGTAAAACAAATTTATACAACAATATCGATATTAAAATTGTCTCTCAAATATACATATAACTGTAATTTTTTGGTATATTATTTAATATATTGATCTAATATTCACCAAAATTGGATATAAAATTAACATTCTAAAATTATCTCCAATTAATCGATTTAAAAGAAATATCGATGTCCCCAATCCTTTAAAAACAAATTTAAATTTCCGTTAATTTTCATCTATATAATCTGTTGAACGCTATAAAATATTAATATCTTAGCTTAAGCTTGAGCTAATAGGAGAAAATAACACAAGCTTTACGTTTTAGGCGGCTTGAGCAGCTCAAAATTGACATCGAAGAGATCATGGCCAATGACAACCCATCCCTTGAAAACACAACTTGATTCAATACTATTCCAATAGAAAGTGTACTACTTGAATATCTGACCTAATATACATGACACTTTTATTGAAGGAAAGTTTGGTAAATTCTAATGTTTGTCAATTCGATAATTCATAAAAACCTAGGTCGGTTTGTTTATTCTTATCCACTTTTATTGGAATTGTTAGTGATGTATACATAGCCATCTAAAGCCATAATATACATTTAATTAGCGTAAGTGCAGTGTTCAGTGTGGGGTAAATTTGGACCATAGATATTTCATAGTTTTATTAAATTTATTTAAAATGATAGTTTTAAAAATTTGATAGATATTTTATGTTCTATTATTTAATTTTCTCTCTCCCTCTCCTTTGCATGCAATGCATATTGAAAATATCGATTTAATTTTCATATGTAACAATATTGGATTCAATGGTATCGATTATTTTTGAAGTTTAATATTTGACGGTTAAAACATATTGTGTATTTATTTTAGATCTCTAGATATTACTTGTTTTTAATAATATGATGGTTCAAATGTACCCCAAAATACTGCTCATAAAATATACTTGTGTATAAAAAAATATATTCGTCGGGGTTTTTAAATCGATCTGAATATAAATTGTAATGCACAGAATTGGATATAAGTGCTATAGTATTATGTTTTTTGAAAATTTATACATTATGTACCTGTGTTGGGTACTTTTCCGATTGTCATTTAAGGTGATTATATTTTTTTAATAGTTATTGTTTGCCATGTATTGTGATATAAGTGTGACGTTGAGGCCATTTCTGAAACCACTATTTATTATACTATGTGTAACGGGAATAACGCACATCCTCAGACACCCCAATTTAAAAATATTATTACAATCTTAATTCATGTATTGAAATTAAACTGCGATGAATATAAATATTGTTTTTTTATGAAATTAGTTGTACTAATTTTGGACATAAAGTTCGTAATTTTAATTATTTGATTTTTAAAGTGTTCGCTTATTATACCATTTAGAAAAAACATCGCATCGAGTTATGTTTCAGTTTCGTTTGTCTTGAACGTTAATTTAAAGGGTGACTATTATTTACCTGAGTTTAATTATTTTTGGAAAAAAATCGTCTATCAAAAAATTGTTGACATCGATTCAGTCGCTTATTCTGAACAAACTACTTTCACAGTGTGCATTAATCATGTTACATGTTGTATACACGTGATTTTTTTTCTTCAATCAAATACAAGGCATTTTATCTTCAAACAGACTTATGAATTAATTTCGGAATTTCTTCTTAGGTTTATTTCTTCCACAAGCTGCCAACTCACTTAAGTTTTGCAGCTTAATTTATAATGTCAGAACTGTCTACAGCGCAACAACTAGAATGCATAGATTACTTACTTTTGACATGTGTATAGCATCCGTTTTGCTCAGACTCAACTTAAAAATTTAAAGTGTATCCGTGGTGACATATAGGCTTCAGAACTGGCATCATATTTAATTGCTCATTATGTTAAAACTATTAAACTAAGTGACAAATGGAAGCTGTATGATCTGTGATGTGTATATTTGTGTATATTTAAGAAATTATTTTTGTAGTGTGTAATTAAACAATTTGAATGGTATCTGTGGTTTTATTTGACTGGGCGGTTGTCTTGCAGCTTCCTGTTGTTGCTGCCGCGTGCGATTCTATCCGACCCCGTGGGAGCAGACTACGAACACTATATACACGACGCTACCAGGCATTACCAGGTATATTCACATAGTAAATATACCATACACATTTAGATTGTAGATAATAAAAGCTAAAAAAATATCGATAGTTAATATCATTTAAAGCAGCGATAGCCTAGTTGGTTGCGGTACGGACTACCAAGACGAAAGTCGTAGGTTCGAAACCCAAGTGGCATACACCTCTGACTTTTCTAAAGTTATGTGTGTATTAAAATGTTGATTATCGCTTGCTTTAACGGAGAAGGAAAACATCGTGAGGAAACCTGCATATCTGAGAATTTTTCGAACGTATGAGAAGTCTGCCAACCCGCATTAGGCCAGCGTGGTGGACCAAGGCCTAACCCCTCTCATTAGTAGAGGAGGCCCGTGCCCAGCAGTGGGACAATGTTTAATACAGGGCTAGTATTATTATTATATCATTTAGCAAATTGATAGCATTTTAATCACACAACACTAGCTACAATTACATACATACATATACACTCACGCCCGTATCCCATGGAGGTAGGCAGAGACTATTGAGTGCCACCAGCACGATCCTGACACACTTCTCTCACATCTTCCACATTCATACATCTTCTCATACATTTTAATGTTAAGTTCAACCGACACAATAGTTTTCATCATAATATATTTCGCTTACACTTTTCCACACATTAAAATATCGATAAATTAAAATTAAATTAAGACTAAGTAATAACGCAGCAATGCTACATCTTATTCAATTTATGTGTGCATTTAGTTATGTTAATGAAAATTAAGAAATTAAAGTAAATGAAACATTACCACTTGATCGAAATTGGATTCTGAAATCTCAGATTTAAATATGTTTTTTTTAATTAACGTTAGCAGCCTAATACTTACACCTACAGCAACTATTAGTGTTACATAAAAAAATCCAATATTCCAGTTTTGGCTCGACCTTACTTCCACGTTTAACTGGCCAACGAAAGCTAACTGGATCGACAATACAGCAAGTTCCACACATAGTTACGACAGTCGACCCGAGGCCGATATACATTTGGACGAGGTTTTCGATCAAACGCCCAGCACTAGCGATATCGATAAAGATAAGTCGAGATTCACACAAAAGTTGGTATATCGAAGTGCGGACTTCACAGCACAAGTGTCCGAGGAAGAATTCGACGTGGGACCGTTTTTGAGAATGCTTTTCAGACTTTTGGCTAACATGCCCTCCCAACCTTATCAAGTGAATTTGCATTTGACGTCTATTATTTCTAAGTTGGCACTACTGCCGCATCCGAACTTACACGAGTTTCTATTGAACCCAATGCTGCCAACCGCGAGGAAAACGCAGACTTTGTACAAAACTCTGCAGGAGTTAGCGAAGAAGTTGACTATGGAGATACCGAGACTGAGGAATTATAAGAAATTGATAGAGAGTGTCAGATTGCAGCTCATGTGTGAGGATCCAAGTTATGATGAAATGTAAGTGGTACCAACATTCATCATTGTTATTACCCATACAGTAATTATTATATCTATAATAACTGCGATGTAAGAATGGCCTAAGTAGCATTTTTTTATCCTGGCACGGCAAAGTGGTCACACTGCACCTGTTGGTAAGCGCAGTGACGTACAGTTAGAGTATCAAGAAGCGAGACACAACTATCCCCCGCTACTTAATACAATCATGCCGGTCTATTTCTTTACACTACGCCATGGGCAAGAAATTGTAGTAGCGGTCGAGGGTCTAGTGTCAGAGGCTCAGAAGGCCGCAACACGGCCAAACATCGGACGCCAACTCTGGAAACCCGACAAAATTTTTATTTTAAAAATGTTTTTTTATAAATAGTTATTCCCGTATTTATTCTTATAAAAAATCATTTTCAACGTGCCGTAATTTAAAATGTTTTAAACAATAAACTCGCACGTTTTTGTGATAGATTTGTTATAGGTTATTTTACTCTGACCACACCAATTTTAGAAGTACTAGACAGAAGTTCGATTAATTAACGCATTAACGTCTGGATTACATCGAATATCCTTTAAATTACAGGCATTCTCGCATATACAGCTTTCCCATTTTGCACCTTGTGGCTATGTATTAAAAGTAATATTTCTTTTCCAGCGGGGACCACAATCAGCTAGTCGAAAGTCTGATAGTTTTGGAGGAATTTTGCAAAGAATTGGCAGCAATTGCTTTCGTGAAATGGCAACATGCGTTCAACGTACTACGGGCGTATGGATGTAACTATTAAACTTTAAAGCTGTTGTTAGTTACTTATGACTTGGCAGCATGGTCTCAGACCTTAGCCGGTTCCTTATGGAGCTAACAAAAAAGAAACTGTTATAAGACAGGTGGTTCAAAGTTTACATGTAAAAAGAGCGATTCGTAGTTTATCGATATCGAAAAATTACTTTATTTATTTGGGAAACAACAGAAGCAATAATCAAGAATTAAAAATGAACAAACAATAATACACATTCCATAGCAGTTTCCACAGATACAATATCACGTAAATTAACAGACGCCGCTATACACGCACATACACGCGCATACACACACAGATATTAACAAAAAATAACGTTTAAACATATAAAACTATACACACACACAAATAATATATCACTTACCTATATAAAAGTACAACATACACTGACTTATATTCTATAGTAACGAACTGTCGAAGAAAAAAGATGTTCCGATAACTATTTGGAAGTAAAACTCCCGTCACTGTCTCTCGAACGGGACTTTTCGCGCGCTAAAACGGGACAAACTATATAATGAATTTGTTTTGAAATATAGACTTCCCGTATTCAAAATTGAAATTAATTAATATTTATTGATATTACGTTCTATACGTTATGAAATTATGTTATTTACCGTATATGCTATTAACAGTTTCACTGTAAATCAATTTAAGGCAGATTTGTTCGGGAATGTCGCTACAAATAACTCAAATTAAACTGGTGTGCATTCGTAGGTGGCATGAAGCATACTAACGTCGGTGTGGAGTATACACCTCAACTTGGTGGAACATAACGTTTGTTCTGGTCGCCGCATCTAGTACTTAGTACATATAGATCGCTGACAGCATACAATGTTTTCTTATATTTGATGTTATAACTACTTGTCTAAGGTGTGAAAGTCAACTGATGAATTGCAAACTGTCTCTGCTTTGAACATAATCTGCAAATGGTTATAAAGAATTATCGGCAGATTATTAGGTCAAAATCTATTTATTCAAAAATTTGTTAAATAGTTGAAACATACAAGTAGTTTATATGGCTGAGCGTTAGTAGAAACATCACTCAGGATTTTGAATTGCAGAGTTCTGCAAGTAGTTTATGATCGTTTCAGTTTTACTAACTACGCGAACCTCATAGGCTTATTTAGAGATGTAGTATATTCCGGCTATTATCGGTATCGATATTTTTCGGTTTTTATTTATTGATTAGTTTTATAATTAAAAAAAATAGTTATGTCCGTATAGCCTTTGGTGTAAATACGATTACATACCCGTGTATTATAATCTATGACGTCATTTTTCATATAGGGTAACTTTGATGTAAAGAAAAAATGTGCGTAAGTCAAAATTATTGGTAACTTTAAAAGTTGATATGTATTATTAACAAAAAAACGTAGTGTTTAAAAGATATAGTAATGGCTGTTATGATGCAAGATGGGCATTACTGAGGTTTAAAAGAAAAATATAGTAATACGGTAGTATACATGGTGAATTTTGGGCCTCTATGGCCAAATGTACTTGAAGGAGTCTCGGGTCCGATTTTCAAATCAAATCATTTATTTGTAAATGTAGGTAAATGTACAATAGGTGTTATGTACTTTTCGCTATCTCTCATAGTTTCGGATTGCCACAGAGGCCCACTTGTAAACTTCACCCTGTATAAGGCATTCAAGATGGCACTGTAAAATGTAAACACTGCGCGAACAAAACCAGTACGAGTTAACAAGCTTTATAATATCGATATTGGAAACTTAATATTAGTAAATACTAAGTCACAAAACACTGCCCATTGCTTTCGATGCGTTTTTGTCTACTGATTATAAAATGCTAATAGCAAAGCTTAAATTCAGTATAAGAACACATAAACGCTGTTTGTAATACACAGTATTTTAATATGTTCTGTAATATATATTTATGAAAAATACACAAAAATAAAAAGATCATGATTTTGACTACTTTATAGCCAAAATTTAAAAACGTGGTAACTTATAATTGATATTTAATTTGTGTGTTTAAAATAGCCATGTATGTTACATATTGCTGTGAAAGTAAAGTCAAGGGTTTTAGTATACAACAATTGTATTTTTATCGTATTCTGGTTTACGCCGTAAATTATAGATAGGCACTGTACACAGAGGCTAAAGTCTCGAAACAACAGAGGCAATATTTTTCTAGTCCAATATTAAAATTTGTTTTGATTGCTTTCATATGGCTCTTTTTATTGAGTTTATTAAAGTAGAGAAATCTACTAATATAAACAGTTTTGTGTTATTGAGCCTGATTTGTTTATTTATGTAATTGGATTTATATTTCTACCTACGATTTTAATAATCCCAGTGGTTTATCTGAGTCTTGAAATAAATCTTATAATTGCATACTTATTGTATTATGGAAGCAACAGATTTTTATTATTTATTTGATATAGCAAATAATGTATGAGTTTATAACATTCCGATAACGAGCAACTATTTAACGAATAACGATGAATATATCGGTGTTGCTATTTTATTTCTGCACAAATCATGCATGTTATAGTCGTTTTATAATTTATCGCATTTGTGTTGTTGGAATAAAAATGTTTGTAAAATGTGTTTCGTTATTATTCTAAAATATACCCTCCATTTATTGATATCCAGGTAGACAATAATCAAAACTAAGGCGCATTGCAAAAGAAAACCTGTTTTATGCTATCCTGGTAATTGGTAACAACCATAGAAATAAATGACTGAGCAATATCCTCACTAAATCGACCACTTTTTAGAAAGAGAAAGCTCGTGGGCGGCAAATATTTCTTTTCGCCCTTGCAAGTCTGTGACGTAGACCAATCAAAATTCTAGAAAAAGACAACTGCTGGCCGCACGTTCGCATTGTCTCTCTCACATTTTTCAGCGAGTATTCAATTAATGAAGTAGCAGCGATAGCCTAGTTGGTTGCGGTACGTACTACCAAGACGAAAGTCGTAGGTTCGAAACCCAAGTGGCATACACCTCTGACTTTTCTAAAGTTATGTGTGTATTAAAATGTTGATTATCGCTTGCTTTAACGGAGAAGGAAAACATCGTGAGGAAACCTGCATATCTGAGAATTTTTCGAACGTATGAGAAGTCTGCCAACCCGCATTAGGCCAGCGTGGTGGACCAAGGCCTAACCCCTCTCATTAGTAGAGGAGGCCCGTGCCCAGCAGTGGGACAATGTTTAATACAGGGCTAGTATTATTATTATATCATTTAGCAAATTGATAGCATTTTAATCACACAACACTAGCTACAATTACATACATACATATACACTCACGCCCGTATCCCATGGAGGTAGGCAGAGACTATTGAGTGCCACCAGCACGATCCTGACACACTTCTCTCACATCTTCCACATTCATACATCTTCTCATACATTTTAATGTTAAGTTCAACCGACACAATAGTTTTCATCATAATATATTTCGCTTACACTTTTCCACACATTAAAATATCGATAAATTAAAATTAAATTAAGACTAAGTAATAACGCAGCAATGCTACATCTTATTCAATTTATGTGTGCATTTAGTTATGTTAATGAAAATTAAGAAATTAAAGTAAATGAAACATTACCACTTGATCGAAATTGGATTCTGAAATCTCAGATTTAAATATGTTTTTTTTAATTAACGTTAGCAGCCTAATACTTACACCTACAGCAACTATTAGTGTTACATAAAAAAATCCAATATTCCAGTTTTGGCTCGACCTTACTTCCACGTTTAACTGGCCAACGAAAGCTAACTGGATCGACAATACAGCAAGTTCCACACATAGTTACGACAGTCGACCCGAGGCCGATATACATTTGGACGAGGTTTTCGATCAAACGCCCAGCACTAGCGATATCGATAAAGATAAGTCGAGATTCACACAAAAGTTGGTATATCGAAGTGCGGACTTCACAGCACAAGTGTCCGAGGAAGAATTCGACGTGGGACCGTTTTTGAGAATGCTTTTCAGACTTTTGGCTAACATGCCCTCCCAACCTTATCAAGTGAATTTGCATTTGACGTCTATTATTTCTAAGTTGGCACTACTGCCGCATCCGAACTTACACGAGTTTCTATTGAACCCAATGCTGCCAACCGCGAGGAAAACGCAGACTTTGTACAAAACTCTGCAGGAGTTAGCGAAGAAGTTGACTATGGAGATACCGAGACTGAGGAATTATAAGAAATTGATAGAGAGTGTCAGATTGCAGCTCATGTGTGAGGATCCAAGTTATGATGAAATGTAAGTGGTACCAACATTCATCATTGTTATTACCCATACAGTAATTATTATATCTATAATAACTGCGATGTAAGAATGGCCTAAGTAGCATTTTTTTATCCTGGCACGGCAAAGTGGTCACACTGCACCTGTTGGTAAGCGCAGTGACGTACAGTTAGAGTATCAAGAAGCGAGACACAACTATCCCCCGCTACTTAATACAATCATGCCGGTCTATTTCTTTACACTACGCCATGGGCAAGACATTGTAGTAGCGGTCGAGGGTCTAGTGTCAGAGGCTCAGAAGGCCGCAACACGGCCAAACATCGGACGCCAACTCTGGAAACCCGACAAAATTTTTATTTTAAAAATGTTTTTTTATAAGTAGTTATTCCCGTATTTATTCTTATAAAAAATCATTTTCAACGTGCCGTAATTTAAAATGTTTTAAACAATAAACTCGCACGTTTTTGTGATAGATTTGTTATAGGTTATTTTACTCTGACCACACCAATTTTAGAAGTACTAGACAGAAGTTCGATTAATTAACGCATTAACGTCTGGATTACATCGAATATCCTTTAAATTACAGGCATTCTCGCATATACAGCTTTCCCATTTTGCACCTTGTGGCTATGTATTAAAAGTAATATTTCTTTTCCAGCGGGGACCACAATCAGCTAGTCGAAAGTCTGATAGTTTTGGAGGAATTTTGCAAAGAATTGGCAGCAATTGCTTTCGTGAAATGACAACATGCGTTCAACGTACTACGGGCGTATGGATGTAACTATTAAACTTTAAAGCTGTTGTTAGTTACTTATGACTTGGCAGCATGGTCTCAGACCTTAGCCGGTTCCTTATGGAGCTAACAAAAAAGAAACTGTTATAAGACAGGTGGTTCAAAGTTTACATGTAAAAAGAGCGATTCGTAGTTTATCGATATCGAAAAATTACTTTATTTATTTGGGAAACAACAGAAGCAATAATCAAGAATTAAAAATGAACAAACAATAATACACATTCCATAGCAGTTTCCACAGATACAATATCACGTAAATTAACAGACGCCGCTATACACGCACATACACGCGCATACACACACAGATATTAACAAAAAATAACGTTTAAACATATAAAACTATATACACACACACACAAATAATATATCACTTACCTATATAAAAGTACAACATACACTGACTTATATTCTATAGTAACGAACTGTCGAAGAAAAAAGATGTTCCGATAACTATTTGGAAGTAAAACTCCCGTCACTGTCTCTCGAACGGGACTTTTCGCGCGCTAAAACGGGACAAACTATATAATGAATTTGTTTTGGAATATAGACTTCCCGTATTCAAAATTGAAATTAATTAATATTTATTGATATTACGTTCTATACGTTATGAAATTATGTTATTTACCGTATATGCTATTAACAGTTTCACTGTAAATCAATTTAAGGCAGATTTGTTCGGGAATGTCGCTACAAATAACTCAAATTAAACTGGTGTGCATTCGTAGGTGGCATGAAGCATACTAACGTCGGTGTGGAGTATACACCTCAACTCGGTGGAACATAACGTTTGTTCTGGTCGCCGCATCTAGTACTTAGTACATATAGATCGCTGACAGCATACAATGTTTTCTTATATTTGATGTTATAACTACTTGTCTAAGGTGTGAAAGTCAACTGATGAATTGCAAACTGTCTCTGCTTTGAACATAATCTGCAAATGGTTATAAAGAATTATCGGCAGATTATTAGGTCAAAATCTATTTATTCAAAAATTTGTTAAATAGTTGAAACATACAAGTAGTTTATATGGCTGAGCGTTAGTAGAAACATCACTCAGGATTTTGAATTGCAGAGTTCTGCAAGTAGTTTATGATCGTTTCAGTTTTACTAACTACGCGAACCTCATAGGCTTATTTAGAGATGTAGTATATTCCGGCTATTATCGGTATCGATATTTTTCGGTTTTTATTTATTGATTAGTTTTATAATTAAAAAAAATAGTTATGTCCGTATAGCCTTTGGTGTAAATACGATTACATACCCGTGTATTATAATCTATGACGTCATTTTTCATATAGGGTAACTTTGATGTAAAGAAAAAATGTGCGTAAGTCAAAATTATTGGTAACTTTAAAAGTTGATATGTATTATTAACAAAAAAACGTAGTGTTTAAAAGATATAGTAATGGCTGTTATGATGCAAGATGGGCATTACTGAGGTTTAAAAGAAAAATATAGTAATACGGTAGTATACATGGTGAATTTTGGGCCTCTATGGCCAAATGTACTTGAAGGAGTCTCGGGTCCGATTTTCAAATCAAATCATTTATTTGTAAATGTAGGTAAATGTACAATAGGTGTTATGTACTTTTCGCTATCTCTCATAGTTTCGGATTGCCACAGAGGCCCACTTGTAAACTTCACCCTGTATAAGGCATTCAAGATGGCACTGTAAAATGTAAACACTGCGCGAACAAAACCAGTACGAGTTAACAAGCTTTATAATATCGATATTGGAAACTTAATATTAGTAAATACTAAGTCACAAAACACTGCCCATTGCTTTCGATGCGTTTTTGTCTACTGATTATAAAATGCTAATAGCAAAGCTTAAATTCAGTATAAGAACACATAAACGCTGTTTGTAATACACAGTATTTTAATATGTTCTGTAATATATATTTATGAAAAATACACAAAAATAAAAAGATCATGATTTTGACTACTTTATAGCCAAAATTTAAAAACGTGGTAACTTATAATTGATATTTAATTTGTGTGTTTAAAATAGCCATGTATGTTACATATTGCTGTGAAAGTAAAGTCAAGGGTTTTAGTATACAACAATTGTATTTTTATCGTATTCTGGTTTACGCCGTAAATTATAGATAGGCACTGTACACAGAGGCTAAAGTCTCGAAACAACAGAGGCAATATTTTTCTAGTCCAATATTAAAATTTGTTTTGATTGCTTTCATATGGCTCTTTTTATTGAGTTTATTAAAGTAGAGAAATCTACTAATATAAACAGTTTTGTGTTATTGAGCCTGATTTGTTTATTTATGTAATTGGATTTATATTTCTACCTACGATTTTAATAATCCCAGTGGTTTATCTGAGTCTTGAAATAAATCTTATAATTGCATACTTATTGTATTATGGAAGCAACAGATTTTTATTATTTATTTGATATAGCAAATAATGTATGAGTTTATAACATTCCGATAACGAGCAACTATTTAACGAATAACGATGAATATATCGGTGTTGCTATTTTATTTCTGCACAAATCATGCATGTTATAGTCGTTTTATAATTTATCGCATTTGTGTTGTTGGAATAAAAATGTTTGTAAAATGTGTTTCGTTATTATTCTAAAATATACCCTCCATTTATTGATATCCAGGTAGACAATAATCAAAACTAAGGCGCATTGCAAAAGAAAACCTGTTTTATGCTATCCTGGTAATTGGTAACAACCATAGAAATAAATGACTGAGCAATATCCTCACTAAATCGACCACTTTTTAGAAAAAGAAAGCTCGTGTGCGGCAAATATTTCTTTTCGCCCCTGCAAGTCTGTGACGTAGACCAATCAAAATTCTAGAAAAAGACAACTGCTGGCCGCACGTTCGCATTGTCTCTCTCACATTTTTCAGCGAGTATTCAATTAATGAAGTAGCAGCGATAGCCTAGTTGGTTGCGGTACGTACTACCAAGACGAAAGTCGTAGGTTCGAAACCCAAGTGGCATACACCTCTGACTTTTCTAAAGTTATGTGTGTATTAAAATGTTGATTATCGCTTGCTTTAACGGAGAAGGAAAACATCGTGAGGAAACCTGCATATCTGAGAATTTTTCGAACGTATGAGAAGTCTGCCAACCCGCATTAGGCCAGCGTGGTGGACCAAGGCCTAACCCCTCTCATTAGTAGAGGAGGCCCGTGCCCAGCAGTGGGACAATGTTTAATACAGGGCTAGTATTATTATTATTCAATTAATAGCTCAGATGCTCAGTTCATTCTCAATATATATAATTACAAGGAGTTGGTCAAAAAATCTTTTGCTATTAAGCTAGCCTGGTATTTATGTGAAGACCAAGATATAACCAGTACAGCTTAGTGGAAGTTTGGTACCCCACGTTATGCAAGAAAACATTCCTCCTACAATTTAGGTGTTCCTGTGAGATCACACGAGGACCTTTAGATGGCGTCTGTTTGCTTATCAGTAAACTACCTCAGATTTTATGTAAGCTTCTTTTTTTTATCCTGGCACGGCAAAATGACCACACTGCACCTGATGGTAAGCGCAGCGCCGTCCAATTAGAGTATCCAGTAGCGAGAGACAATCTATCCATCGCTACTGAACACAATCTTTCCGGCCTACTTCACACTATGCCATGGGCAAGAAGGTAAAGAAGGTCGAGAGTCTAGTGTCAGAGTAGTTAGAAGGCCGCAAAACGGCCAAATGTCGTACCCCAACTCTAGACCCCCGACAAAAACCGGATGTACACTGGCTGATCCCGGAACACGACACACTATTATACTAGTCACCGCTTTTATAAAAACTGAAACTAAGGTATTTTTTAGGGCACAATAAAACGCAATGTAAAATGCAATAGTGATTATATTTTTTCCAAAATTAAATATGTAATGCGTAATATAAACACAGAATAACCATGAACAAAATTACTAAAATATTTACAACACGGAACTCGAGAACCCGAACAATTTATAGGAAGCATTATGTTCCCAATGGAATTGTAGAATATTCAGACACCGACTGGAAAGCGAGGGAAGGAAGTAAAGGATAGACTCGACCAGAGAGACAGTAGTAACGTCTAATAAAAGTTTAAAAATATAAATAAGAAAAATGTCTATGACATTATTGGCAACGACAATCAACAATTATATCTACTAAGACTTACATAAATCATAAAGCTAAAATCACATTGGACCTCGGCGTTAGATCCCGTTCGTCTTCCTATAAATCGTCGCAAGTTGTCAGACATTCGCATCCCTGGCACTCGATTATACATACATACACCAATAACATGGTTATTTATATTAATTTAACTACATTGATCGCTACAAACGGTAGTATGTAACATGTCCAACGTGCGAGTTTCTATCGATAATAGAGCTGTTATTAGTCGATAGTTGAATGTTTATACCGGACTTCTACGATTGTTATATTGACATTTTATAAAGGACCAACTCTTCACCATTACTTTAGTGAGATGTATGTACACTAAAATATCGTCATTTTATTCTGGATCGGTAAAGTGACTTTCCTGCACCTGATGTTAAGCACAGTGCCGTCTAGATAGAGTATCGAATAGCTAGAGTCAATTATCTTTCGATATAGCCTATCAAGTATAATTTATGAAATTTATAATTAGTTTGTCTGTTACATAATTTATATAAATTGAGTTCTATTTTAGTTCTTTTCGTAAAATGGACTTTGCGATTTGCTGTTTTAAAAGTAGATATAAATTGGTTCTTTACGAAAGGTCAATAGCTTTTCAAATAAAGTCAATCAATTATCGATAAACACAGCCGATTATGATTCAAGAAATATCGATATTTGTAAAAGGTCTGATTGATCTCAAAAGGATTGTACTATTTCAATAATCCTATAAGTTTGTTTACAGTACAAAAAACAGAAGTGTAGGGGATATAATTCCATCATCGATTAATATTATCAAAAATCGATATTTGAACTATGAAAGATTTTAAGTTGCAGTCATTTAAGAGAATACCGACTACCGATTTTAGTTTATTAACTGATAGATATTATTGAAAATATGAATATTAGTGTTTAGAGATTTGTCATTATCTTCTCATATTAAACTGAGTCTATATCAAGTAATATTCTAAAACATGCTGATAGGCGTGGTATGCCAGTTCTATAATTATATATTCACAGTTTCGTATGAAGATGGGATTTGTGTATAGCTTTCGTCTATATATTAACCATAGATAATGCAAAGCTATACTCCCATTAATACTCCACATCTCGAAATTATAAATTAGCAATTATATTCATGCAATTGAAAAATATTTACCTAAGGGAATGAAATTTGTTCTTATATAAATTAAATTATCAATCCATTTTGTACTATAAAACACTATGGAGAATTACGAGTATAATTTGAAATGGTCTTGTTATTTTCAACTGTCAAGTCACATTATATTACAAACGAGGAAAACTAATCAGTTAAAACAACGATACACGAGCTTTGTATTTCGATAAAATGTAGAAATGTATAATTTTTTTATACCGATACCTAGTGATGCGCCTTGACTTAATAAAAATCGATACGTTCTACTTAATCGATTTGCCCGAACAGACAAACTCCGTGTCTCGTTGTGTCAACTGTTTGTCAATAAAGATACCAACAGAAGCAATTAATTATCTATCGAAACGTATTTTAATATAATTCCATTGATTGATACCATTTACTCAAGATTTGCTTGAGTTGGATTTTTATCGACTAAAAACATAACAATATGGTGTTTCAACACATTTAGGCAAGCCTTTTTACCTGTTTCACGAATAGAGAAGAAACGGTATAAAATATTAACATAATTTAATAAAAGAATTGGTAATCTGAGATGTGATTTCACATAGATACCAATATTGTAGCATTACTAAATATATCACTAAAACATTCAAAAATGATTATAACGACATTGATTTTCAAAACGGATAGTATTTACTTTTCATCTACAACAAGGATCCAATCATATCATCGGTTTTTAAATTTGTCCCACCTTAATGCCAGTTTACTCAAAACTTCTTGACACAATTTTTTTTAGTGCCTCGATAGGCAGACGGGCCACCTGATGGTAATTAGTCACCTCCCATAGACTTCTGCAATGCCAGGGACAGCAATGCCGCTGCCTACCGTTAATAAACACGTATAAATTTTAACTTGAGAGAAATATGTCAAATTTTGTTGCATTAACTATTTTACTTTAACGGTCAATTTAGAATCGATTGATGAAAACAAGGGTTATTTCATATCGATATAATCAGTTTCAATTGCGTCACAATGCCATCTGGCAATCAAAAACTAAATATTGCACTTGTCAAATATGATATGTTGATTATAATTTATTGAATTTCAAACAAAAAGTATTTCATATGTTAAAACCGTAGTCTTTTTTTGTTTTCAATTTCATTTGTTTGTATTTTTCTTTTATAGAAACGACACATATTTGGCAAGCACAAAAATATTTATCGATAAATACTAACATTTATACAAACCAATTTACTTTTGTTTATTTATTTGATATAACACATTGTACAATTACACCTCAGAGCAGCCAATTCGACTAGTTTGGTCCAACTGCGACCGCTTATTTTTAACTGCTAAAGTCCGAAAAACTGTTATCGTAGGCTTTATTTCTTCTACTTATTTTCTTTAATTTAAATTGTGTAGCGTGGAGTCCCCAATGTGTTTTTTTATCGAATCAACTTTTTGTTGTTTTCAAATGGGTCTCATAACTTACCGCTGTTCTATTCTATCATGAAGAGGTTAATTATTTAATTCGGTAATAATCAAGCATTAATTTATTATTATTGAAATTTGCTTCGACTGCATTTGCTTTCAAATTCACTAATAAGACAACTGCATTTTTTAATTCTGCCAATTGTATCGACCCATTCGCATTATTTATCGATAAAGACTACTGCAGTTTCTATCTAGTCTTACATATTTATCGATAATAAGTCTATCGATAAATCCAAACACCGGTCGCTCAACACATGTATTTCGGTAGCATTTCGTTCAAAACACATAACATTAAGTAGAGGACCTCAGCAGTACTGGTTATCGAATAATTTCAATATGCGCTAAACTACGTTATACATACAATTGTGTTTACTATTACATGCTCCTTGGAACTGTCACCATAATTCTTACACCGTCTGAAAATATATAAAAAAATTAGAAGTCGAGTTAGTTTTTGTAAAAAAAGAAGACAATTATTAAAGTTATTCGTTGTTTTTTTTGTTAAATTTTTTACGTCTTATTATTAGAAAAGAATAAGCAAAGGTTCTCCACCATGCAGCCTTGTAGTCATTAGTTTGTTCAAATTGATACATTGGAGAGTCAAAGCTATGTTAAAATGCCAATGCCATGACTGAAATCGTATTGTTTGAAATTAGCTTGCAAGATTTGGACTAAACAGACAAAAATATGAAGTTAAATAAAGGCTTATAATGAAATCTCTATTGTATTATATTTGGTAAAACAGTACTACAAGTTACCAGCGTGTCCTAGTCAGAAGCAGTTCACCACCACGAGAAGAACGGCGACTTGTGCTGGAACCTCTGCTGGAAAGAGTCGAAGAAACGGGACGATGTCGTGCCGCTCTTAGATCTGGAACAAAAGTCGATAGACAGGGATAAACATAGGAAGAGAGCATGGGGGACAGAGAACGAGTTTCGAATGTTCCATATCAATTAGCAGGTAGTATTTAGAACCGTAAATAAATGTTGTGGGTTTATAACAATAATAATAAATAACACCCAACAGTCATACACATAGCATTGACCCCACACAGAGATACGAGTCTTGTGTTGTGGGCATCAGGGACCCAGAGAGATGCACGGTCTCATAACATCCAGACCCTTTGTCCCGGTGCGGGAATCGAGCCCACGACCTCTCGTTTTACAGCCGGCTACTCGCCTACTGCGCCACGGAGGCTGTCGGTCTGATGTATGATGACGTTTATTTGTACTGTGCAATTAAATGCTCTAATGCAATGGAAATAAAGTCGATAAGTCCTATAGACTATGGTCAGAATGTAGACTAGTGGCACGACCATTTTTATAGTTAACGATATTATACAGTATTACAATTAAAATAAGGTTCATAATTTTTAACGACAACGACAACGATATAACATATAACAACGTGCATAAGGTTCAACTCAACAACAGTTATTTGGATGAGTGCACAGGAGTGTTGTCATGGGATTGTATACTCTATTGTAATGTGAATAAGGTGCATACCTCTCGACGACGACAGCTGGCATCTGCACGAGTTGTACCGGGCTCTTGCCATCCTTGAGTGCCTGCGTGAGGTTGAGGACCTGTCCCCGGACCACGGACATCTGGCGTTCGAACAGACTCCGGTCGAAACCCCGGTCTTGCTGCGGGACAACACCACACAGATTATAACAATATACATCACGCCTTTAATCCCCGAAGGAGTAGGCAGAGGTGTAACCAGTACACCCACTTTTCGCCGAATTTCGGTCCCATAATGTGATAGGGGGCGAGCCTATCGCCATACCGGGCACAATTCCAGACTCCGGGCTAATACTGAGAATTTCTAGATAGAAAAACCCAATATCACTTTACCCGACCCGAGGATCGAACCCGAGACTTCAGCACAGCAGTCGCAACGCATGCGCAAATACAACTATGCCACCGACGCAGTCACACATTATAACAAATGTCGTATTCATTTTTTTTGTATTGCATAGTCCGACAAACGATCCAGTGGGTCACCTGATGTTAAGTGATCTCCACCGCACATGAACATCCACAATACCGAAAGTATCATGTATGCGCTGTCGGCCTTAAAGGACAGGAATAGGGATTAGGGAAGGGAAGGGGGAGTCTGGGCCTCCGAATATCTCACTTACCATACGAAACGACACAGTAAACTGTCACTTTACGTTGGTTTTCTGTGAGACAGTGGTACTACCCCGGTCGAGCCGGCCCATTCATGCTGTAGACAAATATGTCTACAGCGTGGCTCTACCACTATAAATCATTCTATTAGGGCTTACAAGTTTTGGACTGAAGTTATATTTAACTCTAGCTCTTGCCCCCAGCTCCGCCCGCGTGGATGTTATTTTTGGTAGAAAAGGTATAGCCAGTGTACATCCGGTTTTTGTCAGGGGTCTTGATTTGGGGTACGATGTTCTGAGTACATCATACAATAGTTCTGCAACAACTTCTTGCCCATGGCGTAGTGTGAAGAAGTTACACAGCAGGCCGGCATGATTGTGTTGAGTGGCGGGGGATAGATTGTCTCTCGCTACTCGATACTCTAATTGGACGGCACTGCGCTTACCATCAGGTGTAGAGTGGTAAATTTGCCAGGATAAAAAAAATTACACATCATTTTACTCCTAAATATTACACAAATCACTACAATAGTGAGAACTTACTTTGAATAATATATGTAGTTCATCGCACAGTTCCTGTACGAAGTTCATGTCCGATAGTAGAGGAAGCACTAGTTCCCTGTAAATGTACACTTATCATTAGTAGTCTATAACTAAAATGTTATATTTTAGTTTATTATGAGTTCATTTTTGGCAAATTAAAAAAGTTGAAAACATTTGTTTAAGTTAAAGAAAGACAACTTTGCTGAGTATTTTATTTTAATCTGAGGAGATATTTTATTTAATCAATGATAAAAAATTAAGCTTAACCGTGAAAAACTTTATAAAAATTTCTAGATTGCGGAGTTTGAGCCCAACTAACAATCCCGCTTGTACTGACAAGTTAGTCATTTTTGATTGGTCGTTGACTTCATAAGAAATAGGATTGTTGACTTGACATACGCTTCCGATCGGTTTATTGTAAAAGATTGCAGACTTTGGTTATAAAGTAACTTTTGTTCTGTGTTTTAGTGCATGTGTGTGCGTGTGTGTATGTGAGTACGTGCGTGTATGTGTGTGTATGTGTGTGCGTGTGTGTATGTGAGTACGTGCGTGTATGTGTGTGCGTGTGTATGTGAGTACGTGCATGTATGTGTGTGCGTGTGTGTATGTGAGTACGTGCGTGTGTATGTGTGCGTGTGCATGTGGTGTAGTGGGTACATACTTGGTGTCGTTGCTGAAGGGTTGCTTGGCCTGCGGCAGCCAGGCCCAGTGGTAGGGGTAGGCGCGCCACGAGTCCGGATGTTTGAACGGGAACGCGAGTCCGTTGTCGATGGCGGCTATACGCACGTCCCAGCCCTGCCACTCCTGACAACAATATATACACAGTCCTCATCACACACTACGCTACAGCTGCGTAGGGATATTTCCTCGCTTAGCGTATTCTACCGTCTATTATAATAATACTAGCCCTGTATTAAACATTGTCCCACTGCTGGGCACGGGCCTCTTCTACTAATGAGAGGGGTTGTTACCGTCTATTGTATGACCAAATATTGTTAACCGGTGTGAAAAGAGCAACGCTATAGTTTCTTGCCCGTTCTTCTCTAGCGAAACTGCATTCCGAACTGGCGGTAGAGTAAAAAAGATTGACTGAATCTAATCAATGTACAACATTTCATGGATTCAATAAATATTTGTTTTTTTTTTATCATGGGGAATGCTCTGAAGAATTGTTTAATTTAATCCCATCCTCTCCCTTCCACACCAGAACCACGCGTGGCTTGCGGAGCCACAGCTTCGTGGAATTCGTGTTTTTGCCGCACCATCAAGCTGTGGAACAGTTTGCCAGCTACCGTGTTCCCTCCTTCCTATGATCCTGGGTCCTTTAGGCGTAGTGTGAAGAAGCTAAACTGCAGGCCGGCATGATTTTGTTGAGTAGCGAGGGATAGATTGTCTCTCGCTACTTGATACTGTAACTGGACGGCACTTAACTAAGCTTTGTGATTGTAAGGTTATTTATTATCGAGTGATGCCTATACTCACGGAGGGGTCCCTGAGGTCTATATCTCCTCTGGGCAGGGGTGTGGGCGCGTCATACTTGATGAGCCAGTTGTCGTTGCCGCGGTCCGTGTTCCGGATGATGTAGTCCAACACCACCAGTCTCTCGAACTGCAGCTGGAATCTGAACAAACAACATTTAATCACTCGTGTCTATAAGGATATTATAAAAAAAGTAGGGAGTAAAATACAAGCCAAAATCATTTTTATTTCCTTAACATTAAAGTTAAAAATAGCATGTAAGAATGGCGAAATTGGCCAGTGTTTGAACGCACCTCCGCAACGCCGGCGAGCCTATAAGTCATGACTGGTTAACCAGTAGTAGAAAAACAACGGTAGGCAGCGGCTTTGCTGTGCCCTGGCATTGTAGAAGTCTATGGGCGGCGGTGACTACTTTACTTTACTAAGGCACTCCAAAAATAGTTCGTTAGCATTTATCATTGGCTTCAGGGGTCATACAATGAATAATACCGAAAAAAATCAAATTATACTCAGATAAGATGTGATTTACGGGATTTTCAACTTTATCGATATGTTACTATTCATCAACTCTATACATGGTGCTTTCATTAGTAAATAAATAAATAAAATCTAACACTTTTCATTAGTAGAGGAGGTCTATACCCAGAATATCATCATCATCATCATCATGTCAGCCGAGGAACGTCCACTGCTGGACATAGGCCTCCCCCAAAGAGTGCCACAATGACCGGTCCTGTGGGTAGACCCCCCACAAGGTGGACTGATGACCTGGTAAAGGTCGCGGGAGTCCGCTGGATGCGGGTGGCGCAGGACCCAGAATATGATTCGTATAAAATCAAATGTAGGGCCGAAGTATATTTTGACAATTTAAAAAAAACTGATAACTTTTGTTCAACTTTGAACAACTTTTAAGGTGTCATTTTAAAGTGGGGTCGTGGTTGTGAATAAAACGAAATGTTTCTAACAGACTTAGGGCGGATTGCGCCGAGAGCTACGTTTATGTTACTGTCAAAATAGGGTAGTTGACATGATTTCTTTATTATGTTAACCACTCAAGTATCTGGGCATATTTAGCCACGCCAAACTCGCCCTTATTGACGAACGTATTAAGCGTATTTGTAACGTTAATATTATGGAAATAAAGTTGATTTTGGCCTGTATATTTAATCACTACTTAATACATTTTTCCAAACAAGTTACATTACCTAAAACGAAACCTGACGAAAGAATTTAATGAATCCGAACAAAAACAAGTAAATTAGACTCCATTCAAATCTGCTGGAAGGGGTAGTTGTCAAATGACAGTAAAAGGATGCATGATATGTACCGTGACGTCACGGTACTCAGAATCCCCATTAATGTGCTTTTGTGCGAGGGAGATAGCAATATATTCCCTTTGAGTATTTGCTCATACCAATATTTTAAACTAGCCCTGTATTAATCATTGTCCCACTGCTGGGCACAGGCCTCCTCTACTAATGAGAGGGGTTAGGCCTTAGTCCACCACGCTGGCCTAATGCGGGTTGGCAGACTTCTCATACCTTCGAAAAACTCTCAGATATGTTGTATGGAAAAAATATTTAAAAAATATTTTAAATATTTTTTCGCAAAAGAGTTTCCTTTGCGTATTATATTCAGTTGCATATCGAATAATGTACAAAATGAAACACAGAAAACTACCCCATTACAACTGCGCGACGGAGGCAGTATACCTGTAAGTAAGTATGACAAAGTACTGACTTCTTCATGACGTGCGGCGGCGGGGGGTCCTGTTCGAAGCGACGCAGCCAGTAGTCCGCGTCCTTGTACCCCTCCACAAACAACTGGAACGAACCCTTCTGCAACAAGAAACAATAAATAAAATAAATAAATAACACCCAACAGTCACACACATAGCCCCAGTCCCACACTAAGATACGAGTCTTGTGTTGTAGGTATCAGGGACTACGAGACACGGTCTCACAACACCCAGACCCCGGACACAAATATCTGTCTGTCACACAAACATTTTTACTGGTGTGGGAATCGAACCCACGGCCTCTTGTTTCACAGCCGGCTACTCACGGGTCACCTGCGCCACGGACGCTGTCGATATAATAATAATACTAGCCTTATATTAAACATTTTTGCTATATAAATTATATTTTGTGACAAAATGAACTTTTTTGAAGTTTTATTTTTGAGAATAGTCTATTTAATTCCTTTTTACTTTGCCATTAATTGCATATTTCTACAAGAAAATTTCATCACTTTGTAACTTGAGTCTGCGCGAAACGGAATAACATTTGTAATTCATAAAATATTGTAAACGAGAACATACTTGTAGGTAAAGACAATGGATTCAAGGTCAAATCTATACTTGAATCTAGATTCAGCTGAGTTTGATATAAATCACGTTCTGTAATAAGATCTATGATGGAGTTTTGATCTGTACTTATATCTAGTTGTATAATGTAATACGGGCCCTAGAGTACACCCCTCTCTGTCTCCTAGCCTTCTCGTCCGCCTCCACATGTTGGCCTTTGTCTTCATATCTATACTATTATATAAAGCTGAAGAGTTTGTTTGTTTGTTTGCTTAGTTTGTTTGTTTGTTTATTTGAACGGGCTAATCTCAGGAACTTCTGGTTCGAATTGAAAAAATCTCTTAGTGTTGGATAGCCCATTTATCGAGGAGCGCTATAGGCTATATAACATCACGCTATGACCAATAGGAGCGGAGCAGCAATGAAAAATGTTGCAAAAGCGGGGAAAATTGATTCCTTTTGAGAGCTTCCGTTGCGTACGCTGCGTTAACGGTTAAAGTTACATAACAATCATGTACGACGAAATTATTCCTCTTAAAAAGTTCTAAAAAAAAGTCCGCGATAGCAAATGTCTATATATTTCGGTTGGCTCACTATAACCTTTTTATGGTTATCGAATTTGTTCTGAAACAATGTATTATTTGGAAAGGGGTTTTTATAAAGATGGTATTAATCGCTATCCAAATAAATACTTTATTCATCACAAGTATTTAATTTTGAATAAAGTTGCCCTTGACGTCATTTGATTTCAATGAATATCTTAGGAGATATAACAGTTTTAAAATATCTCCGCAGCAAAATTAATATTGTTGTTTGTATGTCTTTTTCTTACCTTTTCATGACTCAACGGGTGAACGAATCCTAATGAAATTCAGTAGAGGGATAGATTATATCCTGGGGAAGGACAAAGGGTATCTTTTGTCTCAAAAAATTATCTTGAAAGGGGTGAAATAGAGGTTAAAAGTTTGTATGGGCAATCCGTAATACTTCAACTTAGGGATCTGAAAATTCATATTTTGGCTTTTGGTAAAAAATTAAGAAATACATGTTTCAACGTTTATATCAAATCATCCCTTAAAGGGCGAAGTGAGGAGTTAACTTATGAGGTATTCTTTAAATGTAATCTCAAGCTTCAGACACAACACTTTTTTTTTGTCGCGGGGAAAGCATTTTATTATTGCCGTCCGCTTCGGGGGGAAGCGGAATGAAAGTAAAACGGATATGCTTTACTAGCCGGTCTTACGACCCAGCACCCCCTCGCCTGGATGATGGCTATCCGGGCTGCGGCTGGGCCGAGTTCCTACTACTTATGTACACCCAACCGGACACTACCAGCTAAAACCCCACGGTGGCCTTCTTCGACACTTACGGAGTGATCCCGGGGTATTATAAGGAGTGCTAGAAGTTTAAGTTAGGAGTTGTGCCTGTCTAGCCATCTAGACAGTCACAACACCTGAGATTCAGGACGATCGCTATAGGTGTCTCAGTGTAGAAGACAACTCCTTGCGTTGATACTTCTGCTCCCGAAAATAACCTTCACGGGGGCGGAGCCGCGAGCAACAGCTAGTATGAAATATAGCGTGGCGACGCCAACAGTCGGTCTGACCCTCCGCATTAGAAGTTTCACATCAAAAATATGTAATTTGTTATTTTTTTTCAAGTTTTGCTTTAGAATGAGGTTGTCAACACTGGGTATTGTGGGACGATAAGTCTCTTATAGTTCCCGATACTCACGATACAGGATTGTATATTATCGAAGTTATGTGAGTGTAAAGAAAGTTTGTTGTCACCTTGGGGGGTAGTCCCATCCTGTTGAACCGCAGTGTTGGGAACTGCTCGGTGATGGCTCTCTTCAGACGCGACCGCTCGCGATCTATCCGCAGGTAGTTGAATGTTTCCGACACTAGCTTCACCACCTGAGGACAACGATTCATTTGGCATTTGGTTTTTAACCGACTTTAGAAAAAGAGAGTTCTTAATTCGTCGGAATCTTTTTTTTATGTATGTTCCTCGATTACTCGAAGACGCCTGGACCGATTCGAGATTTTTTTTTTGTTTAAAAGGGTATACTTCCCAGGTGGTCCCATTGGCACCAGGTCAAGATCTAATGATGGGATCTCAGAAAAATCGAGAGCAACCCTTAAATTTTATAGGGACGCATAATTTCTTTTTTATTGAAATCGGTGTACTTTTTATGAATTAAAAAACATGCGATCCAGCAACTATGGCAACTGTTAGGTGTTATTCATGTATATACAGGATGTTTCAAAAGAGAGTACTAATGAAAGCACCATGTATAGAGTCGGTGATTAGAAACTTACTTTTTTCTTGGCATTTTTGTAGCGCGATATTAAAACATAATTGTTACTTTCAAAAATCTTGATAAAGTGTCAAACGATTATCTAATCATTAAATGATATTTAGGCACTGCAAAAATAGTTCGTTAGCATTTATCATTGGATTCAGGGGTCATAAAAAGAATAATTCCATACAAATTTCAAATTACAATTGCTCAGAGGTTTACTGGATATTCAACTTTATCGGTATATTACTAATCATCAACTCCATACATGGTGCTTTAATTAGTAAATAAATAACACCCTATATAAATAAAAATTTAACACTTCTCATTGGTAGCCTGTGACCAGAATATGAGTTGTATTAGGTCAAAACCGGCAAAGCAGGGCCGACTTATAATTGGGCAATGTAGGACAATGAGACTGTTACAATGAAATAAACAACTGAAAAAAAATCACCTGGTTAGTTATCATTTTTGATGACCTCATTATCGATACACGTTGGACGGAGGGGACTCTTTGATCAAACCATACATTTTGTAGGACAAATATTTTTTCAAATAATTCAGATAACTATCTTGAGATTCAACAAAAAAACATCCAGTTAGTGATACATTTTTGAGAGTCATCAAATCGACGTATGTTATCCCTGCTACCCCTGTTAGCTATCATAATCGAAAATGTCTGTAAGAGTAAAAGTAGGGCGTCTCATCAAAATGAAGCTACTCACGGAAAATTAGCTTGATAGTAATAAATAGACCGTGGATCCCCGACTATCTTTGATTGGAAATTATTCCGGTAGTCGATATTATAAGGACTAATAATAAATAATAATAATAATACTAGCCCTGTATTAAACATTGTCCCACTGCTGGGCACGGGCCTCCTCTACTAATGAGAGGGGTTAGGCCTTAGTCCACCACGCTGGCCTAATGCGGGTTGGCAGACTTCTCATACCTTCGAAAAAATTCTCAGATATGCAGGTTTCCTTACGATGTTTTCCTTCACCGTTAAAGCAAGCGATAATTATTAACATTTTAATACAAACATAACTTTAGAAAAGTCAGAGGTGTATGCCACTTGGGTTTCGAACCTACGACTTTCGTCTTGGCAGTCCGTACCGCAACCAACTAGGCTATCGCTGGATTATAAGGACTGTAATAACTTTTTTGTAAACGCCACATTATCATAGTATTATAATCACAATAATGTACGGATCACTTAATACATTGTAGTTAGGCATTTACATTTTTATCTTGAGCAATGTCTCAAACTGAACGACGCGTAGTTCTGATAAACAGCCGGTATTAACTAGTTATATATTTTTGCATTAATAATACATTTTACAATCAATACTTTGCTATTAATATACGAGCGACTGAAATTTGAAAGCGAAAGTGAAATTAAAGTGATAAAAAAAAGGATAGGGGGCGATATCACATTATGGGACCGAAATTCGGCGAAAAGTGGGTATACTGGTTACAGGCCTACCCCTTCGGAGATTAAAGGCGTGAGTGTATATGTATGTACTTACCCTGGTCTTAGGTACGATCTTGAGGCCGATCTTGGAGTCGACCAGGCTGGCGCCCGCCTCGGACAGGTAGCCCTGGTTGGGAATGAGGCACGACCTTCCAAAACAGCAAGGACAGCACAACTTGTGCATCCATTTGGTCCACTTCGGGTTGAGTCGCCCGTAAGGCTCTTCATCTTTCGGCTTGAATACACCGACTATTTTCTGCACACATAATAAGCAATTTTGAAGTAACAATTCATATTTATTCGGGAAAAGTGCGTGCTATTGCCGAACCATATTTGGAAACTCTAAATATCGTATAAGTTTTAAACTTGTATAATACATGCCAACAAATTAGTTAAATTGTTTGCTAGAGTCTTTTTTTGGGGGTCTAGAGTTGGGGTACAATGTTTGGCCATTTTGCGGCCTTCTGAGTACTCTGACAATAGACCCTCGACCGCTTTTTCACCTTCTTGCCCGTGGCGTAGTGTGAAAGAGCAGGCCATGGCAGGCATGATTGTGTTGAGTAGCGGGGGATAGATCGTCTCTCGCTACTCGATACTCTAATTGGACCGTACTGCGCTTACCATCAGGTGAAGTGCGGTCACTTTGCCGTGTTAGGATAAAAAAAAACTGTTTAACTATGAATAAAGACTAGAGAAATGTAGTCTAAAGTTTACAAGTAATATAATATAGTAAAGTGTATATTTCAACTAAAATAAAATAAATGTATCGATCACACCAAATAAGAGAGTTAATCTTAAAACTCCCTTAACCCCGCGATCGCTTGTCAATATACGCTCTGATATGAAACAAAACTGCATTAGTAAATCTGTTCAATAAGAAAAGATTGCAGCTTTGGGATACACATTATTATGATCAGGGCGAGAAAATGTTTACACATTAAAAGGTTTGTTAAGTATAAAAACGATAATCTTCGTTGTTTGTACTCAGAAATAGATCGCAATACGTGTCATAAGAATAGAGATTAAGATAGCCTAGTCGGACAAAATGACTACGACTAAATCTGCTGTAGATCTCATTAAATAATCGACTGGAATCAATGATCATCTGACAAAGTTACGCCAAAATGTACCAACTACATATAAGTAAAAGTTTTTTAATTCATAAAAAGGACACCGACTTCAATGAAAAACAAATTATGCGCCTCTATAACATTTGGGGGTTTCCCTCGATTTTTCTGAGATCCCATCATCAGATCCTGACTTGGTGCCAATGGGACCACCTGGGAAGTATACCCTTTTAAACAAAAAAAGAATTTCTCGAATCGGTCCAGGCGTCTTCGAGTAATCGGGTAACATACATAAAAAAACCGACGAATTCGTAACCTCCTCCTTTTTTGACGTCGGTTAAAATTGAATTCGAGAAAATTACGTTTAAATTTTGCCTCATGGTCCAACTATCTGAATAAAATGTTTGTTAGAGCCAGTTTGTGTTTGGCTTCAAAGATCGGATAAATATTTAAGATGTTTCTGTATTGATTAAGACTTTTTTAATAATTGAAAAACGTTTGTGTAGCAGAATTATTTTATACATGTTCATAATGTGCGGCTTGGTTCATACATACTTTTACCATAAGGTCTGAATAAAGGTTGGCCTGATATTATTGATGAGTAATAATTCACATTCTGATCAATCTAGTGTCAATAACTATTTTTTTGATAATTTGCTGGTTTTTTTTTATTCTGGCGCGGCAAAGTGACCACACTGCACCTGATGGTAAGCGCAGTGCCGTCCAGATAGAGTATCAGGTAGCAAGAGACAGTCTATCCCTCGCTACTCAACACAATCATGCCGGCCTGCTGTTTAGCTTCTTCACACTACGCCTAAAGGACCCAGGATCATAGGAAGGAGGGAACACGGTATCTGGCAAACTGTTCCACAGCTTGATGGTGCGGCAAAAGTACGAGTTTGCGAACCTCTTGGTTCGGGCCGGGGTAGTAGATACCACGAAGCTGTGGCTCCGCAATCCAGTAATGGTTGGTACATTTTCGCATGACTGGGTCCTATTTATCTTGAATACTGTAAATTATGCATTAATACAACAGTCACACACATAGTGCTGACCCACAGCAAGTCCTATATCGTGGGTATAAGAACTATGAGTAACTACTGTCCAACACCCAACCCCGAAACAAACATTTGTCGACCACACCAACGTTTGTCTCAACTCAGCGATTCGCCCTCTGTACCTGTCAATTGCTCTGATGGACAATATTCGTAGTTTTAGATATCCGAAAACAAGGAACAATAGAGTTAACAATAGAAAAGAAGAAAGAAAGAAAGAAAAAGTCTTTAATTGCTAGAACAAATAAAACAGAAAAAATAAAACTTAAACCTAAAAAATTAGACTATTTGCTCCAGCAACAGGGCCGCTCATTCAGCGATATGCTGCAGTGAGCAGTGAGCAGTACTGCAGCGCTGATTTTCAATGAGGGCCCTAGTGTGACGTGCGGACGTCAGGTCGTACACTTAATATTCTGAATAAAATATACAATAATAAACTTAAAATAAACAAAATAATGTGTCTACCTACTTGTTATAATAATCAAATTTGAATAACAACAAAATCACACAAAAATTCAAAAGAAGAGAAAAAAAAACTAAATAGTCACACACACACACACATACGAACACTTGAATAGGGTTAAAGTATTCATTATAAAACGTGTAAAGAAAGTATTTACCATTAAGGATCCTTGCACGAAACCCCATGGCCATTAAAAATATTGTATCATTCAAGTCCAATGTTATAACGCTCGGTACGAAATCTCTATTAACCGGTAATGTCGGCTATTCCATACATTTTACAATAAAAGCTGAAGACCGCAAACATCGCGTGTCGCCTTGAACCAGCCGTCTTACATAAAGCCGATATTGGAAAATATTTCTTATTAAACAGAGTTGTCGATTGTATTCATTATTTTACATCGAATGGTGCGAAAGAAACTGTATATCAATTAATGATTCCAAAAAACAAAAAAAAACACCCAACAGTCACACATATAGTCCTGACCCCAGACTAAGATACGAGTCTTGTGTCGTGGGAATCAAGAACTACGAGGGACTACGGCCCCACAACACCCAGACCCGAAACAAATATCTGTCTATCACACAAAACCTTGCGGGAATCGAACCCACGGCCTATCGTTTCACAGCCGGCTTGGCCGCTGCGCCAGAGAGTCTGTAATAATACCAGTCTTGTATTATACATTGTCCCACTGCTGGGCAGCTTCCTTCAGAGGTATGAGGCCTAAGTCCACCACAGTGGTCTAATGCGGGTTACTAGTCTTCACATATCTTTAAAATTCTTTGGTGGATTCTCAAGTATGGAAGTTTGATCACGATGTTTTCCTTACCCGGTATGGCGATAGGCTCGCCCCCTATCACATCATGGGACCGAAATTCGGCGAAAAGTGGGTGTACTAGTTACACCTCTGCCTACCCTTTCCGGTATTATAGGCGTGAGTGTATGTGTGTATTTTCCTTACTGTTAAAACAAGCGATAATTAATGAATACATAATTTTGAATAGCTGAGACTTATAAAGGCTGGTTTTGAATCTGCACCGGTTGGTTGTCTTCACCGTGCGTACAACTCGAAACTAGGCCATAGCTGCTCCTTTTTTTTTTTTTTTTATTTTTGTTGTCGCGGGGAAAGCGTTTTATTACTACCGCCCGCTCCGGGGGGAAGCGGAATAAGAATAAAACGGTTATGCTGGACTAGCCGGTCTTACGACCCAGCATCCCCCTCGCCCGGATGATGGCTATCCGGGCAGCCGCTGGGCCGAGTCCCTACCCCCTATGTACACCCCACCCGACACTACCAGCTAAAACCCCGCGGTGGCCTTCTTCGGCGCTTACGGAGCGATCCCGGGGTATTCTAAGGAGTGCTAGAATTGCTGCCGGAACCGCCCCTGCGCGGTGCTGCGTAGCAGCCCATCTCCATTGGAGGGCTTAGGAGCCCCCGCGCACCGAACAACGACAGCGAACGAGGCCTTACCACACGCGCTGCCGTCCATCTCGGGGTCGCACGATGCTCCGAAACTGGGAGTGCATCGATTCGGGCTGACAGCCCCCCGCTGCGAGCCCGCGACCCCCGATGGCCCCAATTAGTCGCCTCGTACGACAGGCAGGGGTTACCGTGGTGGAATTCAAACGCCACCGTTCCACAGGGCGGGAGACGCCGGTCAGTCGTCCACCCGGCGCCTCCTACGTCTTCTCTGGCGGCGGGAGGGATCATTTCGTTCCCGATCCCTCTCGGCACTCTCCTTCTGCGAGATGACGCTCTCGCAGAAGTGGGCCACCGCACGCCAGGACCTCCGGCTGGCGACCATGGATGACACCACGGCCGGCAGCGCTCTTCGACCCAGGCTGGGCACTCCTCCAACGTGTGTTGGGCCGTGTCCTCGCGGCAGTTGCCACAATGGTGGCACACGGCAGACACCTCTTTCCGATCCGACACAGGAACGAACCGAAACACCCGTGGTCCGTCAGTACCTGCGTCAGCCGGAAAGTTGGCGCACCGTGGCGCCTGTCTAGCCATCTCTTTAGGACAGGACGCACTGCCGCGACTGTCCTCAAGCCCGCACTTGGGCTTTCCAGCCTGGTATGCCACTCCTCCACGGCGGTTCTGCGAAACCGGGCTGCAATCTCCCTCGGGGCCAGTCTCACCTGACGGCGACTGGACGCCTCCTCCCGCCAGAAGAACGCGGACGAGAGGAGTTTTGCGTCCAACTCCCAAGGGAGGGTGCCGGCCAATACGCAAGCCGCCTCGTGGGAGACCGTGCGGTAGCCCCTTACTATTCGCTGCGCCAACAAGGCCATAGCTGCTCCTGCTTGTTGCCGTATGCTGAATTTATTTTAGGCAATAAGTCGACCAACAAGTTGACTAAGTTGCCCAATGTGTTGGGTTCATGAACACGCAGTACTCTATTCTAGTAGCCTCCGGGGCGCCGTAGGCGAGTAGCCGGCTGGGGAACGAGAGGACGTGGGTTCGATTCCTACACCGGGACAAAAGTTTGTGTGACAGACATACATTTATATCCGGGGTGTGGGTGTTGTGAGATCGAAAGTCTCTCGTAGTCCCCGATACCCACAACACAAGACTCGTATCTTAGTTTGGGATCGGGGCTATGTGTGTGACTTTTGGGTGTTATTTATTTATTATTATTAATTCGCTATATGTACTCACCCCACCAGGGTTCTTGACGAAGTAAGACCCGCTGGAGCCCTGGTATATCCTCTCCGGGAAAATGCCATTGTCGATGGCCACCTCTGCCTGCCACACCAGCTCGCTGAACTGGGGATCATCTGTCAACAACAATAAACCATTACTGTATTGTCTTTAATTATAACATACATATACACTCACGCCTGTAATCCCCAAAGGGGTAGGCAGATATGTAACCAGTAAACCGCCAAATTTCGGTCCCATAATGTGATAGGGGGTAACCCTATCGCCATGCCGGGCACAGATTCCAGACCCCGGGCTAATATTGAGAATTTCTGGATAGAAAAACCCAATATCACTTTACCCGATCCGGCGATCGAACCCGAGATCTCAGCATAGCAGTCGTAACGCATGGTCAATTACAACTGCGCCACCGAGGCAGTCTTTTATTATTGTTTCCTCTTTCCTTATTTCTAAGATTATTTTTTCATTCGGTAACCGCTATAAATATCCTACCTAAGAATTTTACTATAGGCGAGAGAATAAACTTAATATTGAGATATTGCTAAAACCGTGCAAATGATGTGCCTAGAAATATATAATATATGTAGTTAGCCATGACGTATTTAGATCATCCCGGATTGGTGTATGAAATGAAAATGAAAATGAAAAATTGTTTATTACAGCAAAATACATACAAATGACATACAAATAAAATTTGACTTAACTTAAAAAGTAGAACAATGTTTTTGCTGATCACAATGTATCTGCGAACATTTCCTTCGATTTCCTCACTAGGCAAGCCTGTATCGAGGAAATCGTCCTACTAGAATACAATTTGTGTTCAGATAGCACTACAATTCTAAATAACTTATACAAAAATATAAATTAAAAAATAAAAAACATTTGGAAATATTTATTTAGAAGTTTGACTGAAATTCTTAAAATAAATTAAATGAGTATCATGGTTTACAATTTTGCACGTGCATTACAAATGTTAATAAATTTATGTACATATGTATATATTATTTATATATACATATTACATATAATTATTTCAGTTATACGCAATTGTCCATCTAGCATTGGAATTTTAATAGATCTTCCGTTTCACTGTAGGTTAATGAAGAAAGCCATTTCTGTAGTGAACCTTTCGCTTCTTTTAATGTTTTATTTTTGAAGTCACAATATTTGGCAGCTCGATTGTAAACATGCGCTTTTACAAAATCGCCAAATCTTTTCGCAAATTGAGTGTTGACGTTTGGGGTGGTCAGTCTGTAAACTCTACGATTCGCTAATATCTCATATTGACTAGAACTTCTTACTGATTTATGGTTATTTATGGTATAAAGAAGAAATTGTCTTATTGCTTTGTATTTATAACTCAACTTTGTATTTGGTGAACTGACAGCAGTATACCTCGCTCATAAGAGCAAAGAGTCAGAACTAGCTGAAAACCAGCGATATTCAGATCTATGGTTTCGGTCAGCTAAATCTAAACGGTTTTCTTTTCCCTTATGACCCTTGGCATAGGTCCCATAAGAACCGTCCATTTTCCGGGATAAAAAGTTGCTTATTTGCTATTCCAGACTATAATCTATCTCTGTGCCAAATTTCGACCAGATGTGTCCAGCCGTTGTAGCGTGATTGAGTAACAAACATCCATCCATCCATCCAAACATTCGCATTTATAATAGTAGTAGGAAGTAGGATAATTTTATAGTGCTTCGTTGTTTTTGATAGCGCATGATTTGAAACGGATCATACCAATTTTTTTATACTTTACAGCTATAAAAGATCTAATTCGTAAATAGGGTAGTTGACTCGATTTTTTTTATCAACAAGTTACATTACCTAAAACCTATTAGCGAAAGAATTTTATGAATCCGAACAAAAATAAGTAAATTAGACACCACTCAAATCTGCTGGAAGGGGTAGTTGTCAAATAACAGTACAAGGATGCATATCTGATACCGTGACGTCACGGTACAATGAATCACCTGTATTGTACCGTTGTGCGAGGGAGATAGCAATATGTTCTTAATACGCCACCGTTTTCGCTTATGCCTGTATTTGCTCATACCAATATTTAAACTAAATATTGTGACCTCATTTTTCAAGCAATTTGGATTCTGTTTTCGCAAAAGAGTTTCTTTTGCGTATTATATTCGATTGCATAGAGAATAATGTACAAAATTAAACACAGGAAACTATCCTATTGTGTTAATTAACATACGTAACATATACACTCACTATTCCAGATATAATTTCTGTTTTTATAAATATGTGCTATAAAATTAGATTCTGTTAATATTCCACGTTTATTTATAAGAAGATATCTATATTTACACAGTACATCAATATCTGCGTCATTATGCAGACGTATCTGCGATGGGTATATTCCTTGGATTGTTTTTGTCAACGCAAGTCAATAAAAGCCGACTTAATAAATCAGTTTACACTTTAAATGCGAACAGAGCCGCGAGCAAAATCTAGTCATAAATAATTTATTTATTCACATGGTGTGACGTCATTTAAATATTCATAAGGATGGTACAAAACGGTCGCGGAGTGGGGCCGTCCGAAACGGGGACGAATTCATAAATGGTGAAGCGTCTCAACCGTAAAGGTAAAATCAACAATAACATGTGTGGGTCAAAAGAAATACACGATTATTGCGCATTTCTTGCGCTATTTGATATTGTATGTGGACATCACTCTACTATCACATTATGGGACCGAAATTCGGCGAAAAGTGGGTGTATTGGTTACACCTCTGCCTACTCCTTCGGGGATTACAGGCGTGAGTGTATTTGTATGTATGTACATCACTGCGCTTATCATCAAGTCCAGTGTTGTTACTTTGCCACGCCACGACAAAAAGATGTTATTTTCTTGGAATACACTTGCCACGTAGGACAATGGGGACATAAACCTATGAATCTGAATACGCTAAGAATTTACGAGTTATTAATAATTAGACTGCCTCGGTGGCGCAATTGTAATTGCGCATGCGTTACGACTGCGCTGTGCTGAGGTCACGGGTTCGATCCCCGGGTCAGGTAAAGTGATATTGGGTTTTTCTATCTAGAAATTCTCAGTATTGCCTGGAGTCTGGAACCTGTGCCCAGTATTGCGATAGGCTCGCCCCCTATCACATTATGGGACCGAAATTTAGCGAAAAGTCGGTGTACTGGTTTCACCTCTGCCTACCCCTTCGGGGATTACAGGCGTATATGTATGTAATTAATTAAACGCTCATATCACTTTCCAAGGATACGGTTAAGGTAACTGATGGCGGTAACTAAATAATTTCCAAGTTATTTTGGTAATTATATTTATGCTCTAAGGTTTAGGGAAACAATTTGTGTAATTTAATGAACCGAAACGATTAAAGTTATCGGCATATTTTTGCGAGTACCTATTTGTGTAGTTTCAGTTGGAAAAATATGAACGCCTCATTGATCTAGAGGTAGCGCACTACTTGCGTAGTGAGGTCATGGGTTCAAATCACAGGTCGTAAAATAACAATTGAATCGTAAACAAAATTACACGTGAGTTGGGTAGTATCGGAATTTGTACAATATAGCGATAAGACGCCACTTTACGTCATGGAACAAAAATAAACTTCGTGAGACGTAAGTGCACTAGTTGAACTCACGCCTACCCTTCGAATACACAGACATGGGCGCATATGTACGGAAAATATGATTTGTAAATAATCTATTCTCGTTTATAAATAAACTTATTAAATAAAATGACATTACGTGAACGTTTTTTAATAACACCCAACAGACACATAGTCTCGACCCCACACTAAGATACGAGTCTTGTGTTGTGGGTATCAGGGACTACGAGAGACTTTCGGTCTCACAACACCCAGACCCCGGACACAAATATCTGTCTGTCACACAAACATTATCCTGGTGTGGGAAATGAACCCACGGCCTTTCGTTTCACAGCCGGCTACTCGCCCACTGCGCCACGGAGGCTGTCATACGTTGTCGCACGTTGCACACGTAAGACTGTTATTTGAGCATACAACGCTTTCTCCACGCACACAGATTCATTCAAATATTAAACGACTGAATCAATATTGACACCCACTTATAGCGGTTAGGTGGGCGGACACCCACGTCAGAGGGCCTTATTACACCACTGTGGATTGACGCGCAATCTCTTTTACCTATTGGGAGACGTCACAGATTAAATTAATGGCTTATTTCGAACTTGACTGCCTCGGTGGCGCAGTTGTAATCGCGTATGCTTTATGAATGCTGTGCTGAGTATAGTATGGATATAGCTGAAACAACGTAATAACCAATATTACAATAATAAGTAATTGTATTTCCAAAACTACGCTGTAATTTTCAAACACACAATAAATCTTTTTGGTTTGACATCACACATCATCAATGAACAACTGACTGCCTCGGTGGCGCAGTTGTAATTGCGCATGCGTTACGATTGCTGTGCTGAGGTCTCGGGTTCGATCCCCGGGTCGGGTAAAGTGATATTGTGTTTTTCTACCTAGAAATACTCAGAATTAACCCGGAGTCTGGAATGGTGCCCGGTGTGGCGATAGGCTCGCCCCCTATCACATTATGGGACCGAAATTCGGCGAAAAGTGGGTGTACTGGTTACACCTCTGCCTACCCCTTCGGGGATTACAGGCGTGAGTGTATATGTATATGTATGTATCATCAATGAACAAATATTACTATTATATGACGAATTAAAAGATAAGAAAAATAAAATAACTCCTGCAAGCTGTTAGTAACATTTATGATAATACTAGCTGTTGCTCGCGGCTCCGCCCGCGTGGATGTTATTTTCGGGAGCAGAAGTATACAATCCAAGGAGTTGTCCTCTGCACTAAGGCACCTGTAGCGATTGTCCAGCCTCTCAGTTGTTGTGCCTGAATCTTAAGATTGCATCTAAAGAATACCTCATAAGTTTAACCTCACTTTGCCCCTTTCAGGGATGATCAAAAACGTTGAAACACGTATTTCTCTATTTCCTACGAAAAGCCTTAATATGAATTTTCAGATCCCTAACTTGAGGAATGATAGATTTCCCATACAAATATTTAACTCTTATTTACCCCCTTTCAAAGTTGTGTTTTGAGAAAAAAGATAGCCTATGTCCTTCTACAGGATATAATCTATCTCCTTGCCAAATTTCATCACAATCCGGTCAGCCTTTTAGTCGTGAAAAGGTAACAAACAAACAGACGGACGGACGGACGGACGGACGGACGGACTGACGGACTGACGGACTGACGGACTGACGGACTGACGGACTGACGGACTGACGGACTGACGGACTGACACTCTCTCACTCTCTCACTCTCTCACTATTTAACTTCGTGTAAAAATGTGAAACACGTATTTCTTTATTTCCTACCAAAAGCCTAAATATGAATTTACAGACCTCTAAGTCAAGGAATTATGGATTTCCCATACAAATTTTGACCTCTTATTTGACCCCTTTCAAGGTTGTTTTTTGAGAAAAAATATAGCCTATGTCCTTCTCCAGGATATAATCTATTCCCTTGCCAAATTTCATTACAATCCGTTCAGCCGTTTAGTCGTGAAGAGGTAACAAACAAACAAACAGAGTTACTTTCGCATTTATAGTATTAGTATGGATTAAATGTCTAAGGGCAAACGTAAAAATCAATGAATAAATTAATCAAAGACCTTGTATACAGACAATATCATTATCGTAAGACGTATGTTTATTATGTGAAGCACTTTATCTTAATATTATTTTAAGAGCAATTTATTTTATAATTACAAGTACTATACTGTTTATTTTGATTCATATTGCAATTACAATGTTTCAGTAAAATCACACATCCTAGCTTTCAAGTTTTTACTTCTTGATCAATACAAGTCTTTGATTTCTGAACAGTAATATAATTTTTGATTAAAAAAAAAATACGATACGATATAATATACGAATATGTGGCAAATATAATTAATAGTATTTATTGAATCTAATAAAAAAATTACAAAGCTCATTATGTGTTCTGGAGACATATTATCTTATCTCAAGGCGCATTTGAGATATACAAAATGGAGAAACAAATACAAAATGAGTTTAGAGAAATGCTTTTCACTTTTCACTCTTTACTATAAGCATATCTTAGGAATTAAATATAAATTAATATGTCCAAATGGTACTTTTCTAACTGATATAGACTATTATTTGCGTTGCGTCCTTTTCTATTGGAATAACTGTCAAAAAGCAGCGATAGCCTAGTTGGTTGCGGTACGGACTGCCAAGACGAAAGTCGTATGTTCGAAACCCAAATGGCATACACCTCTGACCTTTCTAAAGTTACGTGTATATTAAATGTTAATTATCGCTTGCTTTAACGGTGAAGGAAAACATCGTGAGGAAAGCTGCATATCTGATAATTCTTATACGAATTTCGAAGGTATGTGAAGTCTACCAACCCGCATTAGGCCAGCGTGGTGGACTAAGGCATAACCCCTCTCATTAGTAGAGGAGGCCCGTGCCCATCAGTGGGACAATGTTTAATGCAGGGCTAGTATTATTATTATTAACTGTCAAATAGCAATGCGTTCGAATGCTATTTTCCGAAATACACTGATCTTTAACTTTGACAAGCAGAAGCTTATAATCCCCTAAGCTATTTCCAATTACAGCCCTGTTACTATAAAAAATGATAGTCCTTGTGACGTCTTTGTCACAGCCATTGCGCGTTTGTGGACGGTCACGGCGCATGTAATAAATATACTAATTTAACATTGAATGGCACCGCTATCGTCACTTTATCACAGTCTAAAAACCATACAGACTGTCAACGAAGGCAATTTAATAGGTAGGACAATCATACGCGCATATCATACGACGGTAGTTACTAGAGTCGCGTTATACCAATATATATCGGATGAATAATGCCTCGGTGGCGCAGTTGTAATCGTACATTTTTTGCCGGAGTCAATATTTCCAGAAAATTATAACCTGGTTATCTTTAAGTCAAAAGTGAATAGGTATCTTCTAGGCAAGCGTGCTCCACCGTAGACTACATCATCACTTACCATCAGGCGAGATAGTGGTCAAACGCAAGCCTATTTATAGTAAAAAAAAACATGCGTTACGACTGCTGTGCTGAGGTCTCGAATTCGATCCCCAGCTAGGGTAGAGTGATATTAGGTTTTTCTATTCTATCTATCACATTATGGGACCGTAACAAATTAGGCGAAAAGTGGGAGTACTAGTTACACCTCTGCCTACCCCTTCGGGAATTACAGACCTATTATAACTTGAAGGCTATGTCGGCTTACACATCAAAATGTGTGGACAGACTACACGTTTTGTAGACTGTGGTTTTATATTCGGCCATTCCATTCATATGCTATGAATTTCGTTTTATGAACTGTTTACTTCCTTCCGTTCAATGGCGTAGGAATATTTATTAACCAGATTTGAATTTACTACTTCTGGTTATTGAAAATAAAAGTAAATAAAGAATTGGTAGTAAGTAATAGGATTCTATGACAGAACCGCAGGATTGGAGGCCGACATTATGTCGAGTAGAGGTGTAGTTGTCTCTCGCTACTTGATACTCTAACAGGACGGCACTGCGTTTATCAGGTGCAGTATGGTCACTATGCCGTGCCAGACTATAAAAAAATATAGTCGAAAAGCTACAGTGGGCATTGCCTACTCGTCCTCCACACTTGCTACGCCTATAGTTATCCGCTAGTTATTTGTAATCGATATTTTTATCACTAGTTTATCGCCATAACAGACAAAAACGTAATCTGGAGCAAATACATTTCCCTAAATAATAATAATACTAGCCCTGTATTAGACATTGTCCCACTGCTGGGTACGGGCCTCCTCTACTAATGAGAGGGGTTAGGCCTTAGTCCACCACGCTGGCCTAATGCGGGTTGGTAGACTTCACATACCTTCGAAATTCTTATGAGAATTCTCAGGTATGCAGGTTTCCTCACGATTTTTCCTTTACCGTTAAAGCAAGCCTTAATTAACAATTAATACACACATCACTTTAGAAAAGTCAGAGGTGTATGCCATTTGGGTTTCGAACATACGACTTTTGTCTTGACAGGCCGTACCGCAACCAACTAGGCTATCGCTGCTTCCCCTAAATAGGTATAAATGATAAATGGTTTCCCTAAATAAACTTTTCTCAAAATATTACTTATAAATAATTTAATTTATTATTATAATTGGCATTACGTGGCGGACTAAGTGCGTCGGAGGCCTGCGGCGACAGTAAATATCTCTCGGTCTGCTTTTATGTTAATCGATCTCGTACTGAGGAAAACTCCTCAGATTTGAGGCCGCTCCTTCCCTTATCCTTCAGATGGTTAAATGTTCATATCCATACATCTACATACAATTTATATATAGACATATATATATGTAATTTTGACTGTCTCCGTGGCGCAGTTGGCACGTAGCTGGCTGTGAAACGAGAGGCCGTGGGTTCGATTCCCACATCGGGACAAATGCTTGTGTGGCAGACAGATATTTGTGTCCGGGGTCTGGGTGTTGTGAGAACCAAAGTCTCTCGTAGTCCCTGATGCCCACAACACAAGACTCGTATCTTAGTGTGGGGTCGACGCTATGTGTGTGACTGTTGGGTGTTATTTATTTATTACTATTATATACTATGTGTAACAGGAATAACGCACATCCTCAGACACCCCAATTTAAAAATATTATTACAATCTTAATTCATGTATTGAAATTAGACTGCGATGAATACAAATATTGTTTTTTATGAAATTAGTTGTACTAATTTTCTACATAAAGTTCGTAATTTGAATTATTTGATTTTTTTAAATGTTAGATTATTATTGCATTTATAAAAAAGACTTTATCGCATCGGGTTATGTTTCAGTTTCGTTTGTCTTGAACGTTAAATTAAAGGGTGACTATTATTTACCGGAGTGTTAATTATTTTTGGAAAAAAATCTTCTATTAAAAAAATCTTCTGAACAAACTACTTTCAGAGTGTGCGTTAATCATGTTACATGTTGTTAAAAAAAAATTGTAATTACCTATGTCAGTTACAGACTTTGAAACTACTCAATCGATTACAATGACATTTTGTATCTGTGTGGTCCAACTTAAAAGATCGGATAGCTTTAGATCCGATAGGTTGCGCTGTTGTCGACATCTGAATTTCTTATTTTTTTAACGAAAATCCGGTCCACAGAGAAGACGGATCATAGCAGGACGACGTTTGCCCAGGACCACTAGTTATAATTATTAAATAATTTAATCTGCATACATGCTCCTGAAGTCTTACTTGCTAAACCGAATATTCCAGGTTAAATGTGAGGACTATCTCTCATCCATCTGCCAAATAGAAGCAGGTGTGCCTCAGGGTTCAGTGCTGGGCCCTGTCTTATACACGATCTACACCGCTGACCTACGCATCTCTGAAGAAGTGGTGACTGCGACTTATGCAGATGACACTGCAGTCCTCTCCTGTAATAGAGATCCAATACTAGCCTCCATAAAACTGCAAGATTGTCTGGACAAAATTGGATCATGGCTAAAGAAGTGGAGAATCTGTGCAAGCCCAGCAAAATCGGTCCACATAACTTTTACTCTAAAGAGAGGACTGCCCGCCTTTGACACTTGATGGAGCTGTCTTGCCAAACCATACGACAGTTAAATACTTAGGTGTACACCTAAATAGGAGACTAACCTGGCGTCAACATATAAAGTCCAAAAATGAACAGGCAAATAAAAAGTTTGGAGACATGTACTGGCTACTGGGCAGGCAATCAACACTAAGTCTGGAAAATAAACTTCTTATATACAAATGTGTCATAAAACCGATTTGGACATATGGTATACAACTATGGGGATCAGCAAGCCACTCTAATGTAGAAATTCTCCAGCGCTACCAGAATAAAGTACTGAAGGTCCTGAGCAATGCGCCATGGTTCATAAGGAACACAGAAGTGCACGAGTATCTGGAGATACCGACAGCCAAGGAAGAAATAGAAAGGTCCTCAGTGGCCTATAAACGAAGACTCGACGGCCACATAAATCATCTGGCTACAAAGCTTATGAGTACAAACGACTGCATATACCGGCTGAAAAGAATGCGGCTAGCCTCAATCTAAACACTGTGTAGTGAAGAAAATAAGAGATTACACATCACAGGATGTGCACTCTCAAAGTATACGGAAGACCAGTATCAAATCTGATTAAAGCCGTGAGGCTGATTGCAGATAGAGAGAAGAAGAAAAAAAAATTTTAATCAAATATGCGTCAAATTAATCAATATATTAATCGATAATAATTTATGTAGTTTTGTGTCATGTAAACGACATTTAAGATATATCGGTAATGGATATGTTAAATCCAATGCCATTGGTCAATGTTAATGCATTATGTGTGTTTAATTATATATTGTGATAGGTTATGCGTATAGCGTCAAGGTTGCATTTATCAATTACGCTTTTTGTTCGAGACTACGCCCGAATTAACTTCTACTTCTACCGTATCCTTGGAAAGTGATATGAGTGTTACTTAATTACATACATATACGCCTGTAATCCCCGAAGGGGTAGGCAGAGGTGAAACCAGTACACCGACTTTTCGCTAAATTTCGGTCCCATAATGTGATAGGTGGCGAGCCTATCGCAATACTGGGCACAGGTTCCAGACTCCGAGCTAATACTGAGAATTTATAGATAAAAAAACTCAATATCACTTTACCGACCCGGGGATCAAACCCGAGACCTCAGCACAGCAGTCGTAACGCATGCGCAATTACAACTGCGCCACCGAGGCAGTCGAGAAAGAAAAAATATCAAAACAAATTTTCAATTGTTTTTGATTGACAGCCACCATTTTTTTTTTTTTATCCTGGCACGGCAAAGTGACCGCACTGTACCTGATGGTAAGCGCAGTGCGGTCCAAATAGAGTACTGAGTAGCGAGAGACGATCTATCCCCGCTACTCAACACACTCATGCCGGCCTGCTTCTTCACACTACGCCATGAGCAAGAAGGTGAAGAAGGGGTCGAGGGTCTAAGAAGTGTCAGAGTACTAAGAAGGCCGCAAAATGGCCATTGTACCCCAACTCCAGACCCCCGACAAAAACCGGATGTACACTGGCTGATCCCGGAACGCGACACACTTGCGTGTGCCACTATGGCGGGTTTTTCGCCCTGTGTACGGTGGTCGCTATCCGGGCGGATATGAATATCCTACCACCAGCTGAGCACCACCATGGCGCAAAGAGCACTTAGCCAGCATTGAAACGTCAAAAGGGATGGCCATTATGATGCAGTGGTGCGGGGGAGGTGGTGTGATATTCCTACTATGAACCTTCTTTTGCTTATACCCTCTTCCCTGTATTATGGTTGAGCAGGTTGGTGGCCGGCACATGTGTCATACTTGTGACCGGGTGCTGCTTGTGTGGACTGTTCTCCCCAGATTGCTCATTGATTGTTAATTTAAGCCAATTAATTAACAGGTTATGTTTATACGTTTTGAAGGGAAACCAAATTAATATAACCTCATTTACAAGTTTTTGCCTTGTATTGACACATATATTAATCAAATAGTAATTTTTTCTTCTCTGATTGTAAATTGAGTAGGGAATTTAAAATATGTGTGTTATTTTTTAATTATTATTCTATAATGTAATGACTAAAAGTATAAAAAAACCTACAGCTGAGTTTGTTGGTGATTCTTCTCAGACCAGTGGGAATTACCGAAGCGGTAGATTTTAATATTCTTGATCCTATTATGGCAACATATTTAGGATTGCAACTTGAATATGTAAATATTATAGGTATATAGTATGTAGGTTACAATGTTCGTGTCAATTCTATAAGATATTAATTTATTGTTGTTTAATATATTATCTTTTTCCCAACATACCATAAAATAATTTAAATCTTAATTCAATTAATTAATTTGTGTCTTTTTTATAACATGATTTCAGGATTCGATTCTAATTGATGTAGCTTATATTTTAGTTTTGTGAAATACCTATATACGGTATCACAATAATGACTGCACCAAGCTTACTATTAACAATAAAATCTCATATTTAACCTAATTATAATATTTACATAGTCAAAAAGCAGTCTCACCTTGGAATCAATAATTTACATACATAACTAGTTCTTTATCATTTGTAGCACTGTAATAGCAAGTATATGTGTCTTAAGAAAAGTTTTTCACTGTATAATTATTTTAATATAATTTGATTTCAAAATATCAAGATAAAATTGAGGCTAACAAAAAATACACATAAATATATCAGGTTGATATTGCATTTTGCCAAATTTTGTAAAAAAAGTCTCATGTGTTTATGCAGATATCAAAATGATTTGATATTTCCTTTTATATTTGAATATCTCACATAAAATATACTTATCAATCAAATCATGAACATATTAATGTTTTTAATCTACATAAGGTTTATTTGCTTAATTGACTAATATAGTAGATTGCCTGCTTGTTCAAAAATGACATTCTTGTCTAAAATAGTAGCAAAATGATTTAAAATACAATGTATCACTTGACACTGCACTGTGCTCGTTTTATGTCTCATAACATTTAATTATTTCACTAATTTCAAAGCCCATCAAACCAAATGCAATGGTGCTAACACACATTTGATTGGGAATACACTCATAATGGTTAAATATAACAATAGGGCTATTAGAGAGATGGATCCGTCAGACAAAGTAAAATATTGTTATATAAAATATATTTACATTTTTAGTATTGTTTCATGTCTAACCTTACACTACTCTTGTATGTATGCTACACATGGATATCAAATCAAAATGTTAATAATGCCTATTGGCATATTGGCCACTATGGGTTTTTTCACATGTCAATTTATAAATCATTGAAGGCTCTACAGATGCTTTGAGAATGCTCTCTGTACTGAAAAGAAGCACCAAGAAACACAGTTGCAGATATTGTTTTTTATCCTGGCATGGCAAACTGAGCACACTGCACTTGATGGTATGCAAGCCAATTAGACTATCGAGTAGCAAGAGATAATCTATCCTCTGCTACTCAACACAATCATGCAGGCCTCTATGGTGGGTTTAACACCTAGTGTATGGTGGTCATATGGTGGCATTTCTCTCACTTATCCCAGTAAATCAAATTTGGTGACATACTGACAGCAGCGCCACCTACCGAGTCCAATTTTGTTTTCAAACCATTCAGGAACCCATTGAAATATACACACAAAATTTCATCTAAATCAGTCCAGCGGTTTAGGAGGAGTTAGGTGACATACACATACAGAAGAATTAAATATATTACAATATAATAATGTTATACTTGACGTCTTATAATGCATACTATTATCACATTAAAGCAGAAACAGAGAAGCAGTGGCTATGTAATGTAGCACCTAATGTGTAGAACATTTTAGAACAAAGTGTGAAATAGATTACAATCCAATAGAAGCAAGCTGACATGTTGATAAAAAAAGTTATGAAATTTACATTAATGTTCTAATAATGTTCAAGTAAACCTTAAGCTCCAGAAAGTGGGACAAAACAGTCCCTATTAGTTACTCATACTTAGGTATAAGATTAAGATTACTTAAAGTCTTTAAATATTATCTATACAAAGGCTTAGAACACCATATGGCTTATCAGATAACAAATATACACTGAAAATCATTATTGATTTTTTATATATAAACAAGGAAGGTGTCATGTAGATCATATTTATATACTCACTGCACTCAAACGGTGCCTCCATTATAATTAATTACTCAAATTTCTGAAAATGTACAACACAGCTGTAATGCTTCACTGAAACTTTCATTCTGCAGCTATATTCATTTGTATTGTGCAAACGCTTAGTTTTGAATCAGCAATACAATGAAGTTGTTGCAATCAATAATTTAGATGTTGATTAACCAATGTATGCATGATATCTGTGCCAAGGGTGCGATCACACGGCGTATTGGAGTAAACAAAGCTCAAAATACGCGCAATAAGAAAAAAATCTACAATACTTGAAGCCTTACATCGTACGAATGAAGACGAACAAGTGTTATCGAGTGTTTACAATCGATAAATGTCTACGACCATATGTTTATTGAGGCGTAATGTCGTCTTCAGTAGACTAATTAGAAGATTACATGAGTCACGGGGTTGCGTGCTGTTTACTCACCAGGAAAATGATTGAATGAGACCTCGAAGTCGCCGCGGCCGCCGAGCAGCGGCTGCGACTCCCGATTCACTCCTGGCGAATCCACGTTGCCCTCGAACCCGACCTCTGGCACTAAACAGATCTCTTCAGAACTACTGGACAACGATACCACACCGTCATCGGGCGGCGCGATTATTGTGTTCGGCTTGTCGAAATCGAGATTCAACAGAGTCTCTTCCGTACTCATGAGTAATGTTAAACAGAGAATCTCTATCTAGCCTCATTTATTTTTGTATAATTTCTTTGTTCCACAATCATTTACACAAACACTTGACTTCATTCAGCAACCGTGCAGAGATTATAGAGCATAACGATGACAGTTAATTAAATGACAACTAGAGGTCATAGACATTATTTGGTTTTTATGATAATGCTGTGCTTCGTCTGATTTGATTTATATTACTATATTGGCGGTAATTACCGGTTTTTACTATACTAGTTATATCGATTTCGCTACTAAAGCTATCTAAATGTTCCAACTCTAGCTGATGGCGGCAATATTTGAATTCGAATAGATTTTCTGCATTGGTTACATTAAATTTACACGGGGTAAATAAGAACGTACGGCTGAAATAGACCCTTACTACAGTAACCATAAACATAAATGGGATAAATAAGAAATATAATTTATTTGTAAAAACAACTTTACTTTTGTGTCTTATAAATATGCATCTCTACGTTTTATTACTACACATCACATGAAACGCCCACAGACAGACACACAACAATTAATAGTTGTAAATAAATAACATTCACTAAACAATAAAATAATATTGATATTTGACGAGAAAACACTACTTGTATCATTTTTTATTACAATACTAAGACTTATTGCAAATGATCAGCTATCCGTTTTAAATTCCGCGTCAAAGCCTTTTGCATCAGAAAATCCATTCAGCTGTTTATCCAAAAATCCTTCGTCCAAATATCCTTGCTTCCCATATATTCCTTTTTGACGATCGTGATGGAAGTGTCCTTTATTAAATCCCGCACCAGCAGCCAATTTTACTCCCAAAGCTTTGGCTCCAACTTTATCAATACTGCCTTTCGTTTCATCATCTTCGTAAAACAGTTTATCTTTTTCGTATTCGTCTTTATGATGCACTTTATGGAATCCTCTTGTTTTCGTTCCTTTTCGGTATTTCCTTTGTTCGTTGCCTTTTACTCCAACTGCTTCACCCACACCAGCTTGAGCCAGCGCATATATATCATCATCATTATAGGTCCCCTTATCATCAACTCCCGCAATGTTAAAGAACTTTTTGATATTACCAATATCGTATTTGCCTTTTAATTCTAGGTTCGTCGCATTCTTCTTTTTAAAGCCAGACGTTTTGAGACTTGTCTTTGCTTCCTTGTTTGTCTTCTCTGCCTTTTTTCCTATAGTGTCTGCTTCATCGAGAATCTTCGAGAAGTCATCTAAATCTTCTTCTTGGACTTCGTACCGAAGATCCGACAGGTCAGTGTCGAGTTTGTCGAATTCTAACGAGCCGAGGCTTGACGGCGCTGACTCAGCCAAATAACAAACACTCAATAGCACGAGACACAATTTCTTTTGCATATTGTTCTAATTTTTTGTGGAGGGTTGTTGTGCAATCGAAGTAGGTTGCGACACTGACATACATGATCGCTGTTAAGTTTATATAGCCTTTAATCTGAATTAGCGAGCAAGGATTGTAGTTTTTCACGGAGATGAGTGCAAATTGTTTGTGGTTCCACGTGAGCGGGCGCATAATGGACGCGACCATTCAGATCGGTCAAGGCTTATACATCATTCAAAGCTTCATCATTTTTTTACTGTTATATAACTATAGTATGTACTAATAGTTTGTTTGCTGTACCTGATATGTATTTATCGCCGACTGGATAATAACTAGGTACTATAAACATAGGGAAAACCTGCCAAATAATGGCTCGTTTCAGGAGTCACATTTCGGGGTCTGCCGATTTATATACAACGCATATATTATATTACTACATATTTACCTTGCCATTACAGAATATTTTTTTAGTTCTGTGTAATGTATTTGTTGGTAAATAGCAAAAAATTAATAATACTACGAGATCTAAGAAATGTTTTTTGTCTTCCTCTATCAGATGTTATTTCACTCAACATAGAAGGACAACTTTATAATATTATTATTCATAAAAAAACAAGCTCACACCAGTATATTTGAAGTTTTGACAGCCTCCGTGGTGCAGCGGGCGAATAGCCGGCTGTGAAACGAGAGGCCGTGGATTCGATTTCCGCACTGAGACTAATGTTTGTGTTACAGATAGATATTTGTTTCGGGTCCGGGTGATGTGGAACTGTAGTCCCGCGTAGTTGTTGATACCCACGATACAGGTTTTACCTAGTGTGGGGTCAGAACTATGTGTGTGACTTTTGGGTATATTTATTTCATTCTTCTTCATGAAGCGATATCGTTCACTTCATGATAAGCGCAGGATTTGCCTAGAGGCAGTAGCATGTTCACCTAGAACTTTAAATTATAAAATAAGGCACGATACTGCTCTCGTTAGTCGCCACCCTCAGACATACGGTGTTAAGTCTTACAATAAACAACAATTCATTTGTTTCAATGTTCTTCACCGGTACACATTGCACACTTCTGGCTTGTCCGCAGAAATAGAGAAAATGATATCCGGCCAGTTGGACTCGCAGCCTCCGTGCGCAGTTGGCGAGTAGCCAGCTGTGAAACGAGAGGCCGTGGATTCGATTCCCACACCGGGACAAATGTTTGTTGACAGACAGACATTTGTGTCCGTCTGGGTGTTGTGAGACCGAAAGTCTCTCGTAGTCCCTGATACCCGCAACACAAGACTCGTATCTTAGTGGGGTCGGGGCTATGTGTGTGACTGTTGGGTGTTATTTATTGATTAGTTTTAGCTGTCTAAAAAAGGATATCTGATTCATCGACAATCCGTATTAACAAATAGCAAGCTAAGTTTAGTTCTAATTATAGATACCTAAAATAAGTTGCAATACTCCGCAACCTTTCAAAATACTTCAAATTTAATTAAGTTTCAGTGCTACACCTAATTCAATTTTCACACTCAATCGTAGACGTCACTTTCAAGGCTCTACAAAGTAATTGTTAATGATATAAATTAACGTGATTTTAATATAAGAGACTAAATAACAATAGTTTTGAGTAACATAAAATTACAAAATAGCTTTAAACATATAAGTTACGCCTAAGCAGTGGCGTAGCGTAGGTGGTAAGTGTGGCTGAATGAAAATTTGTTGGGGAGCACAAATGAAGGGTAACATTTTTTATGTAAAGACGATCTGGGCCTATGCAGCCCAGGGGCCCCGTAAAATCATTGATACGGCCGATGCAGCGGTACCTACGCCCTAGCGCCTAAGCTAAAATGGTGAAATTCCTGGAGAAAAACTCGCCATAGAGACTCATCCTGGCAATTCGCTTTCTGGAACCAGCCAGCGCCACTATATGCGTAACTTCAGGCCGGCATAATTCTGACAACCGTTGAAGATCGTACAAAATTAAAAAATGGAACTAACTTAGAGATCGGAAGCGATCACGCTTGGTAGAAGCATCCATGTTTAAAAAAAGTGAATATAAAACCTAGTGCAAATGTCTCACGGGGGGATATGACTTGATCTCAAATTGCTTTTTAATCCTGGCACGGCACAGTTACCACGCTGCACCTGATGGTAAGCGTAGAGATAGCGGTCTAATTAGACTATCGTGTAGCGAGAGACAATCTATCCCCCGCTACTCAACACAATCATGCAGCGCTGCTTTATACTACGTCATGGGCAAGAAAGTGAAGAAGCGGTCCCAGGTCTAGTGTCAGAGTACTCAGAAAGTCGCAAACCGGCCAAACATCGTACCCCAACTCTAGACCCCCGACAAAAACCGGATGTACACCAGTTGATCCGGAACGCGATACAGTTGCGTGTGCCACTGAGTTGTGTGTTTCCTAAGATGATTTTACTAGACGTAGAAGTGAATATTCACATTATCTAAATACAATAATTTGCATGCACCTTTCTTTTATAAAGATTTGGTTCTAATAAATCTTTTTAACCGACTTCAAAAAAGGAGGAGGTTAACAATTCGTCGGAATCTTTTTTGTTTATGTATGTTACCCGATTACTCGAAGACGCCTGGACCGATTCGAGAAATTCTTTTTTTGTTTAAAAGAGTATACTTCCCAGGTGGTCCCATTGGCACCAAGTCAGGATCTGATGATGGGATCTCAGAAAAATCAAGGGCAACCTCAAATTTTATAGTGACGCATAATTTGTTTTTTATTGAAGTCGGTGTACTTTTTATGAATTAAAAAACTTTTCTTCTCTCTTCATTTATTTTCAACCTTCCGTGCAAGTAGCATTAATGGCTCCTTACTGATTTATTTGAACTGCTTTAACTAGGAGATATAAAAATCGTAATTAAAAGCCAAAATACACGCTTGTATCGTCGAAGATATAAAGATATGCTGTAAAGCTTATACCAGTATATACCTAATATTCAACCTGTGATAAATATGATCTTTAGAACAGAATACAAGGACCTAGAGACCTATTTCTCTAAATAAACACGTACAAAATATGATTACCCATAAAAACGAATTCATAATATGAAATTATTATGAATCGCCTTGTTCCAGTTACAATCAATCTATTATTCAAATGTTTATTTAACTTGACACGAAACACTGATACCTTTTTTATTTACAGATATTTTTGTACTTAAGTATATACTCGGAACAAAAGGGAATTTTAATTATACAAAAATAAACATATTTTAATGGTAAATCGATTACTATCGATACCATTGACCTTTATAGCTACTTATTCAATTTTGATTTTCGTAAATAGATTTATATATATGGCATTATTTTTTATAATTCTTGTATTAATATGTCTCGAGCAAATAAGAAACAGAGTTCGATAACCACTTACGATTCTGTGTGCAAATTGTGTCTGGTGTTGATAATTTGGGACAATATGTTGCTGCAGATCACTGAGACACCTATAACCTTGCAAATTCTCTGGTATTAACTAAATCAATTAAGTCCTATGTATTAATGTACACATCTTGCATATTAGTATTTAGTATTTTATGTTTATTTACAGCATGGAAAACTTACATCTAATAATTATATTAGGAATAGCATCAATTTGAGTGTCAAAAAGCCAATAACAAGTTCTCACTTATAGAAGTATGTATATTTATATAGTTATGAAAGATTGGGAGCTCTTAGAACATGGTACACTTAATGAGACTGCAAATTCAGTTTAAAGTAATAGACAGCCTCCGTGGCGCAGTGGGTGAGTTGAGAAATGCAGGATCGCGGGTTCAATCCTTGTCACCAAGACATATATACTACATATATGTGTTTCGGGTCTGGGTGTTAAAGCGTATTCTCTCGTAGTCCTTGATGCACGCTATACCACAGATTTACCTAGTGTAGAGTCAGGACTCAGGTGAATGTGTATGGCTGTTGGGTATATTTATTTAATTATTATTTTTATTTAGTTAATATTAGTAGGATTACGCACTTAAATTAAGTATGTAGGTATAGGCAGATTTAATGCCGAAGGCATTCATTGCCCATTAGCTTCAGGAATAAACATTTTTCGTTTCTTTTCAGTTTAAGACTATTCGTATACCTACCTAATTTTTATTCATATTCCAATAGTAGAAGTAGTGTAGGAAAAGAATATTCTTTATATTGGATATATTATTTATTTTATAAATATGTCTCAATTCAATTTAGAAGAATCGAAATGATGCAACCAATAAATCACAAAGTATTTATTCAATGCAATAAAAAATATGTACATCGTCATCACGTATCAAACATAACAAAATATTCACGAAACTGTTAAAATTATAACACATATTTACAATGACTGAGCTCTATTCTATTCCTTTTTATGATCATCGTCATCATCGTCATCATCATAGTAGTCGTCATCATCGCCGTAAGCGTATTCTTTTTCATGGCCACTGCCGCCCTTCTTGCCGAAGTCGTCGTGATGATTGTAGTGGCTAGCACCTTTCTCTTCGGCAGAATGTCCTTTATGGAGATCATCAATATGGCCCTTAGCATAGGAGCCAGCCTTTCCAAATTCACCTTTGTCAGCAGCTGATTTGTGTTGACCACCTTTCTCAAATGCTCCCTTTTCGGATCCATGATGCTCCTTTTCGTAGCCATGCTTCTTGAAATGACCGCTTTTGTCAGCGACGTCGTAGAAATCGTGGTCCTTCTTGTACTCGTCCTTGTGGAAGACCTTATGGTAGCCAGTGATATCTTCGCCTTTGCTGTGGTGCTGCTTATGCCCATGGTCACCACCTTTGTAGCTCTCTCCAGATTCATGGTGCTTGCCGTGAGCATCGACCGCGTCAATGTGACCCTTCTCCCCTCCTTCACCTTCATGGTAGAAACCCTCGTTGTGTTCCTTACCGTAATGTCCAGATTCGCCTTTAGCAACATGATCTTTTGTATGATAGCCTTTACCGTCCTTCTCACCATGTTTCGAGAAGTGTTCTTCGCCGTAGTCACCACCGCCGCCTTTGGAAAATCCAATATCACCTCCACCAACGTATTCACCTGAATGCTCATCATCTTCTTCAGCGTCTTCAAGAATGATGGGTTTTGCTGCTATATACGGCAATGGCGCTGGTTTATACTGGGCTAGAGCCAGTGGCGCAGCGTACGGTAATGCCTTGTATGCTCCCACATGGATGAGGTTTGCTGGGCCGGCGTTGTCACTGCGGTAGATGAAGCTGGAAGCTGCTGGAGGCGCATAGTCGACTTGCACCGCCGAAGCCACTGCGAACAAAACGCAAACAGCTGTTTTGATCATGATTAGATGTGTCTCGCTCTGCAACCTGTGCTGTAATAATTTGACATGCCCGTTGCCCAACATTTATACTTGCATTGAGACAAAAGGACCGTGAGTGTGTTGGTTACCTTCCCTGTCCATGTAACAAATTGCTTATCAAACGAGGTTATAGGTGACAAAGATATTGTTAATGAAAAACTTGTCTATTGTGCAATATTCCGTCGCACGCTGACCGCAAGATAAATAGGCGTGAAATGCTTTTTTCGGAGGACCTGCGGTGAGGTTATGATAAATGGTCTCATTGAACTCTGCGTCATATTAAGCTCATTGTGTTGAATGGAGCGTGACTGGGTTTTGTAGTTATTGACATTGTAATCGTTGTATATTCTATGAGTCACATATATTGTTTTTAAAAATATCATATAAGTATTGTGATAGGACAATTATAAATTTATTGATCTCTATGATTACCATAACTTTTAAGGATTAAGAAATCTGAAGATAAACTAAAAAAGTAGATGTTTTGTTGATGGTAGAATATTCATATCCGCCCGGACAGCGACCACCGTACACAAGGTGAAAAACCCGCCACAGTGGCACACACAAGTGTGTCGCGTAAGGGATCAGACAGCGTGCCAGTTTTTGTCGGGGGTCTAGAGTTGGGGTACGATGTTTGGCCGATTTGTGCCCTTCTGAGTAGACCTTCTTGCCCATGGCGTGGCGTGAAGAAGCAGGCCGGCATGATTGTGTTGAGTAGCAAGGGATAGATCGTCTCTTGCTACTCCATACTCTAATTGGACTGCACTGCGCTTACCGTCAGGTACAGTGTGGTCACTTTGCCGTGCCAAAATAAAAAAAATAAAAAGCCTAACGCTTCTACCTGTACTTAGGTAGATAGATACCTACTGCACATTCTCGTGCTTAGCTGTAACAAAAATAAATGAAATTGATTAACTAAAATGATCATGCTAAAGATCCAGGACGATAAATACAAGAAGTACCTATTTGTTGATTTTGTTGGCAATAGGCTCGCTCACATTATGGGACAGAAATTCGGCGAAAAGTGGGTGTACTGGTTACACCTCTGCCTACCTTCAGGGATTACAGGCGTGAGTATATGAGTGTATTTGTTGATATTATTAAAGGTTAGTGAGAGGTGAGGGCCTTTCGTATTTTTGAACTTTACTGGACATTAACCATCGTACATAGAAAGCCCGTCATAATGATTCGTTCTGGCAGGAAACGTTCCGAGACCAGCTGGAGTTTATCCAGTACTGCTACTGTGAGTTTTGCAGATGGTGTCGCATCATCCGTAATAATACATGATCTCTGGGACGTAAATTCATATTTTCGTAAATACAGTTGACGCATTGTTAACAGCAGTGGTAGCCTAGTTGGCAGTGATACAGACTGCCGAGACCAAAGTCGTGGGTTCAATATCAGCCCAAATAGCAATACACCTTTGAAAGTACACTGTCTATGGAGTTACGTGTGTATTCATTTTCTAATATAACTTGCATAAACGGTGAAGGAAAACATCGTGAGGAAACCTGCATCATTGAGAACTCTAAATAAGAACTTCGATGGTGTGTGCAGTCTATCAATCCGCATTAGGCCAGCGTGGTGGACTAAGGCCGAAACCCTACCATTAGTAGAGAGGGCCCGTTCCCAGCAGTGGGAGAGTGTATAATACATGGTTGGTATTATTATTATAATATCAACTGTAATTTTTTTTTCCTCGTTGTCACATTGCTGGTTTTAATACATCATAACAAATTGTGACTACCCACTAAAAGAGGACTAATCAATATTAGTGTTTAGTTATACACTTAAATAAAACCAGTAAATAGTGGTTTCTTAAGTTTACGCGAATATTAGAAATTGAAATAAAACAAATTTTACGGATTTTATGGCGGTTTATTTTTACTTTTTTAATCCTGACGTTTTGAAAGCTTTACAGCCTTCATGTTACAGGGCGGTATATACAAGTCAATTTAGTGAATTGTGAGAATGTGGATTAGGAAACATTGAGCCTCTAGAATTCTCACTTACCATACGAACGCAAACGCAATAGAAACGTAACTTAACGGTAGGCAGTGGCTTTGCTGTGCTCTGCATTGCAAAAGTCTATGGGCGGCGCTATTTATCATCAGGTGGCCCGTCTGCTCGTCTTTCTATTTTGGCAGTAAAAAAAGAAAGCTGTTAATCACCTCAGGTTTTCTGACAGTGTTGTACTAATCTCAGCGAGCCCATTTATACTGTAGACAAAACTGACTACAGCGTCACTCTACTACAATAAACCTCTGCAACCTCTGCAAAAGTTAGGATACCTGCACATTTTTTGCAGAGCTGTACTATTTTATTCGTGCAACTGTCTTACAGAAGACCATCCGCAGTTTTATTTTTTGTGTGTGTAATGTGTATATGTAGTTATGCACGAGACGCGATGGTCAATCAGGGTAGTTAGTGGTTACCATCACTTTATCCATTTTTGCAACCAGTGCGTCAGCGCTGTTGTATTTTTGTTCGAAGTACATTAAAATCCAAATTTACCATCACTAGAAAAGTGTTTTTGTTTTGTTTGTAATTATGTAGTTTTATTTTATACAAGCTGTTGCTCGCGGCTCCACCCGCGTGGAGGTTATTTTCGGGAGCAGAAGGATACAATCCAAGGAGTTATTTTTTCTTGCAATTAAAATAGCCTGGTGTTTCTGTACCTATTTCTATAATTCTTTTTTTTATTAAATTAAATAGTTAATAATGTTAACATTTATTAATTAGGGATGATTGAGGGTGTCATAAACGTAAGAGTAGACAAATATAATCAGAAATCTCCGGACTGCTAAGCTATCGGGAGTTACACGGGTTATTGTGAGTCAACCATAAAATATAGACATTTGCTGTCGTGGAATATTTTTTATATAATTTTAAGGAGAACATTTCCGTCATACATGATTTCTGTGTAGCTTTAACTATTAAGGCTGCACATACGACGGAAGCTTAAAAAATGGAGTAAGTTCTCCTGTTTTCCTAACATTTGCCTTCACTGCTCTGCTCCTATTGATCGTAGCGTGATGAAAAGTATACTATAACCTGCCCAGGAGTATGAAGAACAATTATACCAAGTTTTGTTGAAATCCGTCGAGTGGTTTTTGTTTCTATAACGAACATACAGACAGACAGACAGACAAAAATTTTACTGATTGCATTTTTGGCGTCAGTGTCGATCACTAATCACCCGCTGATAGTTATTTTGGAAATATATTTCATGTACAGAATTGACCTCTCTACAGATTTATTATAAGTATAGATAATTTGATTAGTATATTTAACAGGTTTATTTTCCACTACAATTTTTTATTTTATTTTGTTTTATGTTGTCGTATTATGTGGTAAATGTTGTGTACACCTGTGTCTAGCACACATATCTGACACTGTGCCTTTTTTATATTTCAATGTAAAATTTTAATATGTAGTGCTGTTGATGTACCTTGTTTAAAATAAATAAATAAGTCTGTGAAGTTATTGGGCATTGTAAGACTTATTATTACACCTTATCATTTTGTGTAATGGCTATCTGCTTTTGTAAATGAGTATGCTTAATCACAGTAGACTTTCTTGTTTCGTCATTCAGGTGAATAAAAATGTATTACTTGGTAACTATCCAAAAAATATATTTCAGAAGAACTAAGAGATTGATGCAGTTTTACAAAAAAACTCCTTTCCAGCAGCTGCTGGTTTTACCCCCTTTCTCCTCATTGAGAGGTTGAATTAAGATATGCCTAAATACGAGTTTTACTAATTTCGTTGAAGAGCCCAGTTGAAATTAATTTTGACCAGAATTTTTTACCCATTTTCGCTCCTTTAAAGATGGAATATCAAAAATCAAAAATGGAATATAAAAATATTAACAAAATTAGCATTTTAGGTCCAGCAGTCTGGCCTGACCGCTGTTGAATAATTTAAGACATATAATTTTATATGTATAGATTATAATGTTTCAGCTCCCTTCAATTGAGACTTTATATTTTAACAATCACCCTTTTCATACTGTTGAATATTAAAAAATATTACGAAATAGGAAAAAGATACAAAAACATAATGTTTTTTTTTAGTTGACGCTGGCTTGCTCTATATTTTTTTGTATGAAAGACTGAGTTCATGCTCAATTTACTTCACTAGTGTAGATAATTGGTGTGAAATTTCAGGTATTCATTTATATTGAATGGATGTTTAGTGTACTTTGTAAAATATGTCATCGATACTTGAAATATTTTTTTTTAAAGGGTTTGTTCTGCTATTATATCAACAGTCTTTCGAATTTAAAAACTCGTTCGTGGTCAATAAATAGGAGAACCGTTATATTATAAATGTACTTCAAGATTGAGCTGTAGCACACGCCATTTTAAATTTAGAACTTTAACTACGATATTAAAACAAGAAATTATTCATTTTTATCGCATTTTAATTATTGTTGTCGTGTCAGTAAACCAATTAAGTTTTATATACGATAAATAAATAGAAAGTATGTGATAAGAATGAATATTCGTTTTGATTTATAATTTTTGTTAGAAGGGTTGTATAAAAAAACATACATTTAGGGTTTGTTATGGCCTATTACATTTATCTTACATATTTACAAAAAAACATTAGCAAACAGTCAACAAAACTAAAACAAATATCTTTAACACGCCGAAATCAGTGTTTGACCTGGTAGCCATAGCTCTTGCCGCCATATTGTTCGCCTTTAGCGCCGAAGTCTCCGTGTTTATGGTGGCTAGAATGTCCTCCGCTTTCGGCAGAGTGTTCTTTACCCTGTTCTTCGATGGACTTCTTAGCGACGAACTCGTCCTTTCCATAACCGTCTTCATGGTGTCCAGACTTGTGAGATCCTCCCTTTTCTTGTGCTCCTTTTTCGTTTCCGTGGTGTACGTGATCATCTTCATGTTTGTGGAAGCCTCCTTTCTTGTCTGCATTATCGTAAAAGTCGTGATCTTTTTTGTATACATTCTTGTCGTAGACCTTGTGGTATCCTTCGATTTCTTCCCCTTTGCTGTGGGATTCTTTGTGTCCGTGGTCTCCTCCTTTATAACCTTTTCCTTCAGAGTATCCCTTTCCATGTGAGTCGGCCTCGTCATAGCCTTTTTTGTGATCACCTTTTGCTGATGTTGCGAAAGCTGCATATTTCTCTGTATGATAGTCCCCTGCTCCCCCTTTCCCGTAGTGATGGACTACGTGGAATCCTTTGTATCCTTTGTCACCATATTCGTGATGGCCCTTGGATCCGTAATCTTTACCACCCCCACTTTCTTTATAATGTCCGTCTTTAATATCGCCCAATCCATGCAGATAGTCATCAAAGCTCTTTTTATAATCGTCGTAGTGGGAGGCATAATCAAACATTTTGCCATAGTCTTCGTCAGCAATACCGTCTACTGCACCATCCTCTTCTTGTTTCTCTACGACCGGCTTTATGTAGGACTCGCTAGCTTGTGCTTCTTTATTCTCTTGCTTCTCTGGTCCAAGAGCAACTTCAGCGTGTGCCTTGTATGCTTCGGGTTTTTCATATAACTTCGACAAGTGTTCCATAACTTCACTTTCGCCCATTTTAACAACACTTGCCGGGCCGTCACTCTCTTTCTTATATATATAGCCCGTCGCAGCCGGTTGAAGGTCAGATCCTGTGGTACGGACCATGACCATCCTCTCGACTGTCTCCCGCATCTCCATGCAGGAGGCATAAGCCACGAGTAGTATAAGGTAGGCGATACTTCGCGCCATGTTCGCACAGACAGCAGCTAAGGCAATGACGACAAAGGTCACGTCGGGCATTTATATAGTGAACATAACACTGGATAGAACATTGACATTCATCACAAATGGGCCGATTCGAGAGCGCTGTCTAGATTGGGCAATGGGCTTCTGTGTCAATGATAATGAAAAACCCTGTATTAATTTATACGGTGCATTGCTCCGCGTCCAACAAGCCGTTGATATTAAAAAGAAATTTATTTGTTTGAATTAGTTCCATTCTAACGCAGACACCAACTTTGAACGCATACATTTATTAGGTAATCTAATAACGTTTACGTAAATGAAAACAAATGAAATGTAGCAAATGAGGCAAGTGTTTTTATTTAAATAAAGTATTAAAAAATTAAAAGCGGACTTATAGACTAAAAAACTAAGTTTACTCATTTACACGCATACATTACAGGATGACTGAGAGAGACTGATGAGGGCTGTGAGTAAAATACATAAAAAATAATATAATACTTTCCACACATTAATAATTGTGAAAGCTAGAGAAATTTTTCAATGTTTTATGACGCTTTACGTTATTTACAGCATTTGGTATTCCCATGTAGACATCCTTCTCATGGCCGACAGTTAAAACTTGATTGTTGGTCGCGAAATCCTTTTCTTTGTTCTCGTAATTGTTATTTATCACAATGAAGTCGTCCTGTTGGTCTAAGATCTGAGGATTCATGCGATAGAAAAGCGCATATGGGGTGTCGTCGATTTTTTCCTGGAAGCTGCCTATTCTAAGAACTTCGGACCGTTTAATTTGATCCTTGACCATATTTTTGTCTTTGCCTATGTACTTTCTCATAGTATCAGATATGACGTTGCGTTTAGACTTGAAGGCTTCATTAGAGGTGCTGTTTGTGTTCCTTTTTAAATATTCTCCCTTGATTCGCCTATCTGGTGTCTTGTATGACATGTCGTTGAGAACTCGTGCCATTATTTGTGAATTGCGTTCACTGAATGAGGTCTTATGTAGTGTTTTGTCGACAATGGGTGAAGGTGCCCCGCGCTGGTAGCCGGCCCTGGTAATTGGTCCACGCTCTGGTATCGCTATTAACTGGCGATTGTTGTTCATTCTCACTACTTTCTGTGGGTCGGTAGAGATTTGCGTTTTACGTACATTCAGTTCTACTAAATTCGGTTTGGTGTCATGTGATTCTCTCTGGTATCCGTGTATTATTTGGTTATACATTTGTTGATTGTAATCATTAAGTTGTTTTATGTTTGCTTGTGGGTTTATAGGGAGACGCTTTGGTTTTTTTTCAATTTGTGGATTAGAATCTTTACGTTCTTCTTCGTTAATTTGTCTATTATCTTGTTTTGCAAGGCCCTCTCTTTCATTACCTTTGTGGACATTCGAATTTTGGGTGGGTTCAATATATTTAGTTATATCAGGATATTCCTGCTGCTTGTTCTCTATTTGTGACGGAGGGGCACTTATGCCATCCATCTTCGTGACACGGAAATGTGAGTCTACAACATTCTCACTGTTGTCCAGTTTTTGAAACTTCATGGGTCCTGAGAAGTGTTTTCTCTGCAAGGCTGTGAGACCTACATATCCCATGTCGTGATCCACCGGCACATATCCCGCGGTGGGATTTTCGTCGTATATGTAGTACGCGAGTACTGGAGCCATAATATTTAAGCAGACGAAAGCACTAATAATATTAAAAGATGTCTTCATGATGATTGGTTTGTAACTGATTGAGTGCGTCTGATGTATTCATCTTTTAAATTTCTTGCTTTTATGCTACAACCGCAATGTTTGTTTGATTGTAAAACGTAAACAAATAAACATGAGCATATTCTTTCAGTTGCGTACGTACATTATAAGGCCAAATATACACGTATTATTGATTACGACTACTTACTTTGGTTGTGTGGACATGTATTTTTCAAGGTATAGACAATGGTGAAACAAGGACATATAATTAAGTTGTTACGTAAAAATCTTAGCTAAATATCGAACGGATTTTTAAATCAAACGATTCATATACTTCTAATGGGTTATGAAAGACTTCCAGAGTTCAGTAAACGCCATACTCATAGCGTCAGTGCCGTTGCCGTCGTTTGACTTCCCTTAGATTTTCGCAGTGCACAATAAATACACACAAACACGGCGGTGCTGACACTTGTGTCTGGCTTTTGATTCAATTATCGAAAGTCTCCCTTAACACGGACTTGGATTCCTATTCGTTTGTTTATAACACGTATGTTTAAGCATAGTTTAAACAAGACAGCCAGTAGTATTTAACCTCTCAGGCCCGGTCCAGTCGCACATGGCCGGACTAAAACAGGCGAAATTGCCCTTATTAACAGGAATTGAAGGCGTATTTAAGGTAATGGCCGCCGAGGGTTTGTTTACATTAAGTATTTTATTTCATGTTGGTATAAATGCGGGCACACGTTTGTATTTAAGACCTAAAGAAGAAGATACAAACTGCTATGGGTCCGGCCATATTCGGCCGGGCTGGGCCTGAGAGGTTAAATTTCTATATTGTAATGTACATGTCGGTTACCATATAAGAGTCACTTTTTTGTTCAACAACATCGTTTCATTGCTGCACAAAACTTTACTACATCATTCATCATTCATCATTCTTGTTATTATATATATATTTTTTTTTTTAGTGCCTTGATAGGCAGACGAGCAGACGGGCCACCTGATGGTAAGTAGTCACCGCCGCCCATAGACTTCTGCAATGCCAGGGCACAGCAAAGCCGCTGCCTACCGTTGAAGGACTACTCTTTTTAAGCCTCGTTTAAAGAAGGAGATGTCATAGCGCTCAGGGAACACCGCAGCAGGGAGTTCATTCCAGAGCTTGCACGTACGTGGTAAAAATGAACGCTGGAAACGAACCGTGCTAGACGGAATCGTTTCCAGGTGGTATGGATGAACTCTGTTGCGGTGTCGGGTGGTGCGATGATAAAATGGAGATGTAGGCACCATTTTAAACAGTTCCTCGGAGCACTCCCCGTGGAACAAACGATAGAACAAGCAGAGAGACCCGAAGTCTCTCCGCAGCCCCAACGGTTCCAGGCTATCCGTGATATCAGGATCCCCGACAATTCGAACGGCCCGCCTCTGTAAGGAGTCAAGTGGGTCTAGCAAGTATTTCGGGGCTCCTGCCCAGAGATGAGAACAGTATTCCACGTGGGGCCGGACTTGCGCTTTATAAAGCGCCAATCTATGGCCCGACGTGAAATACCGCCTCGCTCTGTTCAGGATCCCCAATTTTTTGCTAGCCAATTTGGCTTTGTCCTCCACTTGACTCCTAAACTGGACCAAGCTCGATATATTGACGCCGAGGATCCCAGCACCCTCGGAAACCCGGAGAGTGACTGCTGGAACTGTGGCGCCATGACAAATGGGTCCTTCTTTGCGGTGAATGCGCAAACTTGTGTCTTCGTGGGGTTGAAGTGAACTAGGTTCCTTTCACCCCATTCAGAGGCCCGCCCTAGAGAGCTCTCGATTTCCGACACAAGTTCTAACCGTCTTTCTTCCAAAGTGCTCCGAGGGATACCCTGCTGGCCGGTGTATCGCACGTCGACAGTACTATCATCTGCATAACAATGCATGCTATCGATAGACAGCATGTCATTGATATGCAGAATGAATAGTGTCGGCGACAACACCGAGCCTTGTGGAACGCCAGCATTAATGGACAAAGCGTCGGAGCAGTAGCCGTCTACGACGACTTTAATGCTCCGACCATCCAAAAAACTAGCGATCCAGTTGCAGAGTCCCTCGGGGATTCCATATGATGGTAGCTTCGATAGAAGGCCCTCATGCCATACCCGATCAAACGCCTTCGCGATGTCTAGACCGACGGCCATAGCCTCACCCTTGCTCTCTATAGCCTCCGCCCAGCGATGTGTGAGGTCAACAAGAAGATCACCAGCCGAGCGACCGTGACGGAAACCGTACTGACGATCGCTAATCAGCTGGTGCTCCTCCAGATACCCCATAAGCTGGGCGTTAATTATTCTTTCCATGACTTTAGAGAGCAAGGATGTGATGGCTATCGGTCTATAACACGAAGGGTCCGACCGGTCACCTTTTTTAGGGATCGGATGGACATGAGCAACCTTCCACGAAGCAGGAACACTTTTGGAGTTGTACGAAAGACGATAAAGGCGCGTGAGAATGGGGGTCAACTCAGGGGCGCACGTTTTAAGAACCACTGCGGGGATGCAGTCCGGCCCACTCGACTTTCGGATGTTAAGGAGCCTAAGCTCCCGCCTGACCGCACGCTGATTGATGCGGATTTCAGGCAGGGAGTACTCGCACCGGGGAAGTTTTGGTGGAGTAGCTCCCCCGTCTTCCAAAGTCGAGTTCGAGGCAAAGGATTGGGCCAAGATATCGGCCTTTTCCTTTGCACTATGGGCCAAACTGTCATCGGTCTTACGCAGTGGTGGGAGACTGGACAGGCAGAAGTTACCCTGGACAGCCTTGGCAAGCGACCAGAAAGCCCGACTGCCAGACGGATAACTCTCTAGCCGCTCGCCAATTCTGCCAATATGTCATGCCTTGGCCTTGGCTATAGCCCTCTTGTTGGACCTAGAAGCGGCATTAAATTTCCGCCTCTCCTCCTTTGCGTTTGGACCCTGATGCTTTTGGGCTTCGTTCCACGCCCCGTATGCGGACCGCTTAAGACGTGCAGCTTCGGCACAGGTACTATTATACCAGGGCCGGCTGCGCCGCCTGACAGGTACCCTGGAATTGGGGATGAACAGATCCATCCCCAAGACCACCAGGTCCCTGACGCGGTCCGCACAAGCATCAGGATCTTCGGAAGAGAAGCAGAACCGCTTCCATGGGAAGGACGCGAAGAATTCACGCATCCCTTCCCAATCAGCTGACCCATACCGCCAAACCCTGCGGAACCCAGTCGCTGAAGAGCAATCGGGATAAACCGCAGGGGCTGAGGTTCGAATAAGGCAGTGGTCTGATGACCCCAAAGGGGGGTCGACCACTACCCTATATCCCTCAGGATTGGTGGTCAGCAGAAGATCCAACAGAGAGGGCTCATGGGTCTCAACATCTGGAACTCGGGTGGGTTGAGTTACCAGTTGTGTGAGACCGTAAGCCAAAGCCATCTCATAAGCAGACCGACCCGCATTGTTGGTGGTCCGAGAACCCAACCACTCAGCATGGTGAGCGTTGAAGTCTCCTAGGACCACCACCTCCGCGGATGGGTACTGCTCTAGAGATCGGTCAGTCCCCACTTGGACGTTCTCGAATAAATGAGAAGACCCCGCTTCACCGGCATGGGACCTGTAAAGGCAAGCGTAGACTCGGGTACGACCCCCGTACTGTACGCATAGCCACAAGATTGACAGGTCCCGATGCTCGAGGCCCCGAAGGCGGTGACAACATATATCATCCCTGACGAAAACGCACACCCCGGCCTTACGTAGGAACAAATGTTCCAGCACGTAACCGGGGTAGTTGAGGTACGAGATATCGTCAGGGGTAGATATCTGCGTCTCAGTTAAAAAGAGCAGGGCAGGCCGCGCCGACTCTAGGTGGTAATGTACGGCGTCTAGGTTACTGTGCAGACCCCTGACATTGCAGAAGTCTACTGTTAAAGTGGATGTAGGATCCGCCGAAGTACGCTTGCTCTTTTTTTGTGCCTTCATTTTAAAGTTTTTGTAGTAGGGGAGAGGAGATGTGAGGGGGCAGTGAAATTTAGACGGCACTCGCAACATATAGTCGCAGAGCCAGGTGCACGGTGGTCACGTGGGTAATGCGGGGAGCTGGCGCGAGGCACGGAAGGGCCCCCGATGCCCCCCCCGTGTACAGTCGCCGGGATCCACTCCAGTCTCCCACACTGGCACGACGACCGGACTACGGGATTTTCGCCGATTGGTGGGACAGCTTCCCGAGGAGGGAATTTTTAAAAAGTGTATCCCCGGGTTCAGGTCCCCTACTGACCGGCAGGCGGCCGGCGGTGGCCGTTCCCATCGGGTCTCCCTGTACCCCACGCCAGCCCCCCACAGATGAGATCCACGCGACGACCAACACCACAGCTCCACATATCACGGGTACCGTCCAAACTGTACCACCAGGGAAAGGAGAAGACAGAAGGAAAGGCTTTCTAGCCCTTCCACCGGAACGCATTACTACTTCGCGGCAGAAATAGGCTGGACGATGGTACCAATCCGTTCGGGCCCAACCATAAGTAAATAAAATTCACTTACAGTTGAGCCCTACCACCAGTAACGGGACGGGAAAGGGTGGAGGAGGACATCAGAGCCACGGGGGGAGTGATGGAACGTAGCGCTGACGGCTCGAGTGGCCGGGGTCGCAATCCCGAACCATTCTACGTGACAGACGGACAGACTGACACAAGAATGGCCACTGGCACTATCGACTATCGACCTGCATAAATTGTATCATACACAATATTGTACTCGATAAAAAATATTGCGTGTACTAATGAACTTTGAAATTGTCACACCCTTACAATGCAATATTATCAAAATACAAGGCATTAGTCATCCACATTCTTATTAACAATACATTGTATTTTTTCTATGTAAACATTAATTTAAAACATTGCACAGTTTACATTGCGAGATGGTCTGGTGTTGTCTTGCTAGTCGCAAGACGCTGGCATAAGGAGCGTACATAAAGAAGGAGCAATGAAAACCTCATTGCTGATGATAGTCGGGATATGCAGGATCGTATCCCTACAAGGAAGATTGACTGTCAAGTACTCCACACAGTCTACGAAACTCCCGACGGATTCGAAATCACCTGTAAGGCTCGTTCGAGAAGTGTTTGATGATGATTCTGTAACAGGCTTCTCCAGGGAAGAAGACGGACTAAGTGACGAATTTGTGCAGTCATATAACAGAAGAACAAGGTACTTTTACAAATACAGAGCACAATCTCCACCACCCGGAAGTTCAGTCGCTCGTTTACCCCGAGGATTCAGCGGCAATGCTTCTGCGAATAACACAGAAAGACGTGCCGTCTCTGACAATCCACGAACAGTATTAATAAAGAAACCCATACCTAAATATAACGACGGTGATTATGAAGATGATTTTCAAGATAAGATTGACAAATCAGCAAAGTCTATCGGTGATTCTGGAGAACATGAAGATGAAGACTTTAATCTGGATGATTACGAGTTTGATGTAAATCATGATGAATTTGCAGGTAGAGGTAAGCCTCTTGAACCTAGAATAAAATTAAAGGAGACCAAAGAACCGCGTTTTGAGCAACACCAGTCCAATCTTGAAGTGGAGACACCCAAACCAAAGCCTGAAATAAAAGTGCAAAGTAAAGTGAAAATACCGTCAAGACGCACACTCATACTGAATAAAAAAGAACGAGCTGTGCCTATAAAAATCGCTGAAAAAACAAAAGAAGACGATTATTACGAAGATATGAATCTTAAAGATGCTGCGAAGGAAAAATTACGGGCTACAGATGAGGAATTTAGTGATGATAACGAAGAAAGTAAAGAATTACACCTAAAACGACTTTTTGTTAGAACTGCACGGTCACCGTGGAGCTTGCATTCATACGCAGATAAAATAGGAGAGAAAAGTCCGTCTATACTATCCAAAACGTTAAGCATACTGCCTATGTTCCCTCAAGTACCAGAAGATAGGCAGACGAATGAAAATGATCGTATGAATGACAATACTTAAATTACGCTATAATCACGAATCATTGTTTTAGTACTTATATTTATTGTCTACTTATTATGACTTGTATTGTTTTTGTCAGCTTTTGCTTTTATTATACACGAGTGTTTATGGTACATGTGTGGAATTAAATATTTTGGAATAAAGCTTTTAGTTATTTTGAAATATAATAATATATTTTATATACTTTACAACCAAATCGTCCCTACGTGTTAATATTACATTATACAGAGGAGCGAAAATAAACATAATAAATTTAAGTACATTCCATGTAAGAGCAATCTTTCAGATAAATATAATAAATTCAATATTCGCCAAATATCTATATTTTATTGTAAAACAAAACCATGTATTAAATAAATAACAACCAACAGTCATACACATAGTCCTGAACCCACAGAGAATACGAGTCTTGGGTCGTGAAAAACTTTCAATCTTAAAATAATCAGACCCTTTGTGTGTCACACAAATATTTAACTTGGTACAGGAATCAATCCCGCGGCCCAGTTACACAGTCGGCTACTCACTCACTGCGCCACGCGATTGTATGATTGTTTATCTTTGTTGTCGGTAAAATCAACATTTTATTTTTGGATTATTTTGAAAGTTGCAATAGTTTTATTAAATTTAAAAAATAATAATTTAAATATTTGGAGTCCAACTTCTTCAGGCTCGTTAGGCACTTTCAGAATCGAGAAAAACTGAACTCGCGTGATCGTCATGCTCAGATTATTTTACTTTTCGCAAGCACGCCTATGAAGTTCTATAATTATTTACAAGCTAACAAACAAAAAAAGTTACTACTTCTTATTTCATGGACATTGTTAAAAATATTTTTTTTATTCTGGCGCGGCAAAGTTACCTCACTGCACCTGATGGCGCAGTGAGGTAACGCGCAGTGCCGTCCAGATAGAGTATCAAGTAACAAGAGACAGTCTATCCCTCGCTACTCAACACAATCATGCCGGCCTGCTGTTTAGCTTCTTCCCACTACGCCTAAAGGACCCAGGATCATAGGAAGAAGGGAACACTGTAGCTGGCAAACTGTTCCACAGCTTGATGGATACAGTAGTTTCAAAGTTTTAAGTTTTCACTTCTATCGGTAGTCCACATGACTGCCTAATTTTATATTACAATAAAAAATCCGTGTAAAATTTTATGTTTTATTATAAATATGCCATGTACAAAATTTATTTTTATAACACGAAAAATTGCATTGTGTCTTCATGCCAGTACCTCAAAATTGAAATAACTGGATATACAGGAAATCAATAGTAAACACTATTCATTCTCTTCTAAAATGATCTGTATAATCAGCATCATTATTCTGTGCTGCTTTTTTGGCCACATCTCTATATGTATTTAATTGACGATCCAATCCTGTATGTGATCCATAATGGTCACTATTTTTATATCTATTGTTACTAGTACTACCATTTTCATCAAACGCCTTTGCTTCTTTGCCTATTACTCCTTTTGCTTGAGTCTGAAGGAATGCTTCTGCGCCACCAATATGAGCATTTGATTGGCCTTTCTCCTCGGCTTTAGCACTGCTATTGTTATTGTCATAAAACTCATCCTCTTCTTGGTATTCATTCTTGTGGTACACTTTGCGGAATCCTTTCTTTTTCTCTCCTTTGTCTTGGTTTCTTTTGAACACGTATTTAGAATCTTTCTTGTGATCTTCAGATCCAAATTTTTTGGCGAATGCATCTGCAAAATCTTTGAAATCTTCATGTCCATTCCCAGTGTGTTGGTATTTTGTTGCGTCATTTTCATTTTCATGGTCTGTTTCTTGGTTTTTGTATTCATGTTTTTTATCATCTATATTTTCACTGAAATCTTCCATTTGCGTTGATTTTATACCTTCGTATGGGCGTCTTAATAATGAATCCAGTGTTCCATCGTTATAGTATGGCATTGGTTTCCAGTCATAATTGTTCTCCAATCGTCTCGTTCTTTTCAAATAGTCATCTAATTCAGGCGCAGATGAGCCATGATCGAAACCTTTACCCCAACCAAGTCCTTTAAACACAAATGTATCATCTTCCTTGCTTCTATCAAAGTAATCGTTTAAGACAAAGGAAAAGAATGGTTGGTCACCTATTACAGGATTATCTGAATTAGGCTCTGTACTATATCTCTCGGTCGTTAAATATCCAAAGGTGTTGAGAGGATCACCATCTAAATCTTCATGTACTGGTATAATTGTTCTAGCTGTATCCACAGCATAACGTTTGTCTTTAGCTTTTTCGATTTCAGAATCAATTTTCATGTACTCATATTCGTAAGGACTGTGGTAGTAGTATGGCCAACTATCATAAGCGCTTCTAGAACTAGATCTTACGTCTTCATCGTCTAAATTATACTCATCGCTGTTCTCATATGTTGACATAGATTCATCAGAACCGGCCGGGGGTTGATAGTGCATAACAGACTTTAGTCGTTCGTACATGGCATCAGTTTTCATTTTCGATGGCAGAAATTTCGAGTTGTACTTTGCTTCACTCTTGGCTATTTCGTAATCGACTGATAGACGCGGTGATATTGTAGTAAAATAAATATGATCGTTGATAGACTTCATTGCTTCATCCGGAGTACTATATTGCACCGAATGTTTGAACTCCAGTGGATTGTATCTCTCTAGTGATTCACCAGATATGTCTTCATAGCTCGGACTATATTTATAAGAAGAATACGATGTAGGATAGTTATTGAACTGATTGTAAACATATCCAGTGTTCGTAGGAGCGGAACTTGATCTCGACTTTCTCGGAAGGTACACTTGGTGGTGCGATCGCATTGCCGAAACACGGGAGACAAAACATAGCAAGAATAATAGACGAAACATTGTAGTGCGTGTACCCGAGTGTAGTATACGATGTAAACTGGAAGTGGGCGTTTCTAATCGTGTTTATATTAATTGTTTATTATTTCCCCCGGAGTGGGACTACATTGTTTTGGTGACAATAGTTCAGAGCGGGTCAACGGTGCATTGTGAAATATCCCTTGTGTTTCTAATAAAGTAGGCAGGATTTGCTGTTCTATTAATTACTTGTACACTTTTTAAGGAAAGTATTACAGTAAGCCGTTATCAGGAAGGTGACTTGCACGAAGGTTTACTTTCAACTCGCAAAATAGCTGGAAGATGTGTGGGAACAGGTAAGCATATTTGTTTAGCTTATAATTAATAATATGATGCTGTTCTCAAAACTTTACATTGTTTTATGTTAAAATGAATTGCAAATAATTCTCAGCCTTCTCGGCCGTACCTGCTGGTATTTCGTGTGAACAGTAGTTTTTAGTTTTCAATGTAATAAAGTTATGTATGATGTACAAGTATTTAATGAAGTTCCTCTTTTGCACCTTCATGTTTTTTTTAGATCATTATCAACTAGAATCTTGTATAACAACACGAGATAATGTAATGATTATTTTATATTGCTTTTTACTCACATTAGGCCAGCGTGGTGGACTAACGCCTAACCCCTCACGTTCGTAAAGGAGGCATGTCTCAAGTAATAGGACATTGAATACTACTAATAGGGCTAAATATAATATATATGGAGCTAAATAATACTACATACATATACACTCACGCCTATGATCCCCAAAAAGGTAGGCGGATGTGTAACCAGTACACCCACTTTTCGCCGAATTTCGGTCCCATAATGTGATAGGGGGCGAGGTTATCGCCATACCGGGCACAGATTCCAGACTCCAGGCCGATACTGAGAATTTCTAGATAAAAAACCCAATATCACTTTACCCGACCTGGGGATCGAACCAGAGACATCAGCACAGCAGTCGTAACGCATGCGCAATTACAACTGCGCCATCGAGGCAGTCGAAAAGACGAAAGTTCTTTCTAATAAAATAATAATAATAGACACAACAGTCACACACATAGTGACCATGTGCAAGATATTAAGAGAGACGGTGGATGCTCCCGATCTGAATAACCAGTTGTGTAGATTGTTCGTACCCAACAATTATTGTCGTAGCCGGAAGCACAAGCTGTTTGCTGTCCCGACGCGCGACGTGTCGCACCGTGGCTCGTTCTAGGTCCCCGACACCGCGAACTCTCACTACGCTCAATGCTCTCCTAGACAGTGCACCACATTTTGACGTGTTCCGCGAACGATCCTGAATGGACGGTGATCCTAAGTGAATGTTTGCACTACTGCGAAACAAATGCCTTATTTTAATATGTATTTATTTTATTTTATGTAGCTTTATGATATGTGTATGTTTCATTAATTTAATTTACTATAGTCATAAGAATATGTTAATTAGTGTAATAGGTTAACCGAACTAATTAATCAAAATAAATAAATAGTCCTGACTCCACACTAGGTCAAACCTGTATCGTGGGTATCAACTACGAAGGACTACAGTTCCACAACACCCAGACCTGAAACAAATATCTGTCTATTACACAAACATTTGTCTTGGTGCGGGAATCGAACCCACTGCCTCTCGTTTCAAAGCTGCGCCACGGTCACAGTCCCATAACGTCGAGTAATGCGGGTGGCCATCGACCTTAGATTGGTCACACCGTCGGCACAGAAGTGGGTGATAAGGTGCGTGCGGCCGTGCCGCCGGCCTGTTGCAACTATTGTCTAGCGCCTGTCTACGATTTGGGGTTCTTTAAACCGTAAACAAATGTCGATATAACCTAAAAATCTACTTCGGTTGGTAGTGCATTGGCGTTCAATATGTTTGCAGTTTTGCAAGGTAGCTAGATCTAGATTGATTTGTTACTAGCTAATGCCGCAGCTTTGGATTACATATATAGATACGGTGGAAATCCCTTAGAACACACTTTCATTTTCCCGAATTTACCTGTTTTTCGGCCTATTTTGCAAATGTTTATTGCATTTTATTCTATTGGAGTAAATCGTCGACTTGCCTCTAAAAATTTAGTAAAGATTGTAAAACTAAATTTCACGTACATCGCGATTATATTTTCAAAGATTCATATACTTACTAACTATAATCTACTTTGGACTCTGTTAAATAAGCCCGTTTTCTTTTTAACCGACTTCAAAAAAGGAGGAGGTTAACAATTCGTCGGAATCTTTTTTTTAACCGACTTCAAAAAAGGAGGAGGTTAACAATTCGTCGGAATCTTTTTTTTTATGTATGTTACCCGATTACTCGAAGACGTCTGGACCGATTCGAGAAATTCTTTTTTTGTTTAAAGGGTATACTTCCCAGGTGGTCCCATTGGCACCAAGTCAGGATCTGATGATGGGATCTCATAAAAAACGAGAGCGACCCTCAAATTTTAAAGGGACGCATGATTTGTTTTTTATTGAAGTCGGTGTACCTACTTTTTATGAATAAATAACTTTTACTTATCCTTATACGGAACTCTAGATTCAAGCGAGTACCACATTCACTTAACCAATTCTTTTGTGTCCGAAATCTAGTATTTTTATTTTTCGATATTCTAAATTAATGTTGAATTTTTATTATAATTAGATTTAAATTTCTCAATTTTATAAAACCTTGGCTACGATTTTTTCTGATCAAGTAACCAAACTTTTTTACCTTCGTTTTAATAATGGAATTTATAATTAGTACGTTACATTAGACAAGCACCGTTTAAATTCGTATCGACGAATTTTCTAGATACAACATTGACCCAACTAAGTTTCCAAGTGTTCTTGACCGATCAATGGGCCGGTCATATTTGTCGTAGAACCGATCACCGCTGGCGTAATAAGGTTCTTGAGTGGAGACCGCGTACAGGTAAACGCAGTGTTGAACGCCCCCCTGCTAGATGGAGCGACGATCTGCGCAAGGCTAGAACAGAAGATCAGGTTCAATGGTGAATCTTGGGGGAGGCCCATGTCCAGTAGTGGACTGCGATAGGCTAATTAATGATGATGATGATTGACCGATCAAACGCTTTGTGGTATGAAAGAACATGCAGTGACGAGAATTGAGAAAGATATTGATCTGGTCCGGGCACATTGACGGGATGGACAGGAGACTAACGAAATAGTTACACAAGACGAGTCTGGATGGAAAAGTTGGCAGAGGACTTCCCGACCTTAAACGGCACATAAACGATGATCACCACTGTATTGATCAATTTAATGATCACGGTTACGCACCTCAGTGCCCATCGTTAACAATTCCATGTCAGGTTGTACCAAATACCAATTAGTCACAAGTGCGTACGGACAGCATAACCCTCTATGCACCAATGGTGGTAAAGGACAATAGGAACTGATGCTCACCATACGTCCGTACTATGAACAGCCCATTATAACGACATCCGTAGCCCACCGGGTGAGTAGCCGTCTGTGAAACGAAAGGCCGTGGGTTCGATACCCGCCGCGAGACAAATGTTTGTGTTATACAAGTATTTGTTTCGGGTTTTGGTGTTGTTGGACCACAGTCCCTCATAGTACTTGATACGATACAGCTTTGACCTAGAATGAGGTTAGGTCTATATGTGTGACTGTTGGGTGTATTATTAATACACACACATACACTCACGCCTGTAATCCCCGAAGGGGTAGGCAGAGGTGTAACTAGTTTTCGCCGAATTTCGGTCCCATAATGTGATAGGGGACGAGCCTATCGCCATACCGGGCACATTTTCCAGACTCCGGGCTAATACTGAGACATTTCTAGATAGAAAAACCCAATATCACTTTACCCGACCCGGGGATCGAACCCGAGACCTCAGCACAGCAGTCGTAACGCATGCGCAATTACAACTGCGCCACCGAGGCAGGCATTATTAATAATAATAATACTAGCCCTGTATTAAACATTGTACCACTGCTGGGCACAGGCCACCTCTACTAATGAGATGGTTTAGGCCTTAGTCCACCACGCTGGCCTAATGCGGGTTGGCAGACTTCTCATACCTTCGAAAAACTCTCAGATATGCAGGTTTCCTCACGATGTTTTCCTTCACCGTTAAAGCAAGCGATAATTAACATTTTAATACACACATAACTTTAGAAAAGTCAGCGGAGTATGCCACTTGGGTTTCGACCCTACGACTTTCGTCTTGACAGTCCGTACCGCAACCAACTAGGCTATCGCTGCTATTATTATTAAATAAAAATAAATGCTCTTCGTTAGTAAGCGTATTATTTCAGGAGCTGGACCGATTTTTATGTGCAAAAAAGATCCAGTGTCCTATGTTCCTAAACATGTTTTCTCGCGGCCGGGCAATAGCTTAAACTAAAGTTATGATAAATAAATAAAACAACAATAACACAATGAGAATACGTTTATTCCTATGTAAATTAACACTTTCGACATTATACATACAAAAATAATATATTTCTTAGTGCTTGTTCACGTAGAACATGCGGGCGCGGTCGCGGCAGCGGTCGCGGTGGTCTAGGCGAGCTCGTGTTCACATTGGCCGCTAGGCGTTTGCGCGAGTGTACCGCGTTGTCAAAGGTTGTAAACATAAACCAAGATCCTTTTTAACCGAAATTTTTACTTAATGTGGGAGATGACCATGATTAGAATTGGTGTGCATGAAAATAATAAAGAAAATTAAAAAATAAAACAATTTGATACGTTTGAATGGCTGCCGCGCGCAGCACGCGCCAGTCGCTAGCTTGCCCGCTACTTCCACCGCACTAGCGTTTTGTACGTGAACACTTGCATATAATGCTTTGTGTTTGATATTTCGCGACGGCGCCCGCCACCGCACCCGCGAGTTAACGCGAACGAGCACTTATTATTTTGTACAGGACAAGCCTCAAACATCGTCAATACTTACTAGTCAACTCTAAGAAAAATAAACTATCCAATAAATCAAGTAGTTGGTATACTTAAGTATAATTTACATTAGGACAAATGTTACCAGATTTTAAAACACAAATAAATACACCCAACAGTCACATAGTTTGACCCCACACAAACTCAAACCTGTATCGTGAGTATCAATTACAAGGGACTAGTACCACAACACAGACCCGAAACAAATATGTGATAGTCACACAAACATTTGTCTCGGTGCGGGAATCGAACCCACGGCGTCTCGTTTCACTGCCGTCTACTTGCCCGCTGCGCCAAGGATGTTCAATAAAGATATGGTTTCAAGATAGATATAAATCGACATCCATCCAATAACTAACTGCCTCCGTGGTGCAACAAGTAAGAAGCTGGTTATGAAATGGGAGGCCACGAGTTCCCGGAATAATACAAATGTATCTCCATATATAATAATAATAGCCCTGTATTAAACATTGTCCCACTGCTGGGCACGGGCCTCCTCTACTAATGAGAGGGGTTAGGCCTTAGTCCACCACGCTGGCCTAATGCGGGTTGGTAGACTTCACATACCTTCGAAATTACCGCAACCAACTAGGCTATCGCTGCTTATATCCATAAATATTTGTTTCGGGGCATTGAGCTAATATTACTATTTCGGGGTGTTAAACCGAAATTTTCTCATAGTTCCTACAACACTTGTATCTTAATGTCAAGTTATGCGTAACTGTTGGGTAATTTATTTTGTTTACTTTTGGTTGTCTATAATTTTAAAAAGGTTAAACACAGACCAAGGACTTAAATAGAGACCATATGTGTAATTTAGCGTGACTACATCTTGAGCAATTTGGGGCATACTCTTTGATTTTGCTCTTGAAGTAACAGGTTAGCCTAACACAAAAATGTGGCATGCTTGGTCGATTGATGTATTTATACGTCGTCTGTTTTTCTATGTTACCCAATCGAGTATTTATTTTGCTCTGGCAACCCTAATGACTTTTCTCAATATGACTTTATTTTTGAGCCTGGCCTAAAAGAAATAAAAGATAGCTCTCTCTATTTTCTCTTATATATAAATTGGGTGCTATTTTCTTCATAATATTCGCATGATAAATTCCTCATAATGCTAGTGCCATACTATATGACCCGAAGCGAATTCTCATAAAATATTTCAAAATATGTATTATTCCGATCAAGTCTCGGTGTCAAGAATGTCACAATTTGTTTTAATGGTGACATTATACTGAAAATGTATCGAAAGCTAATAGTAATTAAAACGTATCTTTAAATCACAAGAAAACCAATTTTCAGTTAATTCATAATTTAATCTCAATTCGGTCAACATTCAATCGCACTGTCAAAAAAATACTAGAATTTATCCTCTGATATGTAAATAAAAGAGTCCACAAATTGAGCCAGATCACTACTCTTTTATTTATTTCTAGAAATAAGAACGCCTAATAGTTATCTAGTAGCAAATCTATATATACAAAACACAGCAGGCCGGCATGATTGTGTTAAGAAGCGAGGGATAGATTGTCTCTCGCTACTTGATACTATAACTGGACGGCACTGCACTTACCATCAGGTGCAGTGTGGTCACTTTGCCGTGCAAACCACTCAACCGATTTCAATGAAATTTTGTGTATGTGTGTTGGGTTGGTTGTGGTTGGGCTTAAAATATAGGATAGTTTTAGATCCAATAGGTGGCGCTGTTATCTAGATCAGAAATTCTTATTTTTTTTATCGAAAATTCTGTCCAGAGAGAGGGCGGTTTATAGCAGGACAACGTCTGCCTCGGACCACTACTTATAAAATATAATCATATATTATCTGGGCGTTTAACCTCCATAATGACTATACTAATTTGGATGTGGTTTTAGCAAAGTTTTGAGCGCTTAGCAACATAACATATGGTTCATATAAATTGGTCACAAAATTGTCCACTTTGTAGAAAGAGACAAAGCAACTGTGCGGCCAAATATTTCTTTTCGCTCCTGCAAGTTTGTGACGTAGACAATAAAAATTCTAGAAGTCAAATGCTGGCCGCACGTTCGCTTTATCTCCCTCACATATTTCTGTCCGTATTCACTTAATCGCTGAATAGAGACGCTCGGTCCATTCTCTAGTCTATGGGTAGCACCTGCATACACTTCCTAAAAATATTGTTGGCATTCTATCTATGGATAAATGATAATCGATAATTTTAATGACAACGGTGTCCAGTCAAAAGCTGGCAATACTTTTCCTTATTGACGTGGGTATTAAGCGTATTTGTAATGTAAATATAATATAAATAAAGTTGATTTTGGCTTGTATTTATTTACTACTTATTACCTTCGAAAAGAGGTGTCGCTGTGGGCTATGAGATGATTAGAATAAAAATAAAACATTTGAAAGTATATTTTATTGGTGTTAATGTGTGGACGGTACAACTTGAGATAACACTTGCATATTGTATTGCACTATTTGGTACGTGAGAAAATATATTACATTATTTACTGAAATCCTTGAAATATTCCCTTTTAATGAAAAATATACCAATACCGTCATTTTCAACTGTTTCAATTTGTTAACTACAATCAGATCTTTGGCTAGCTGTGTTTTGCGTGGTAATAGTTAAAAATCGTAAAAAGTTGTGACAGATTAGAATTATATCGATATACATTTATCCGATGACATATCGATAAAGGTATATTCGATTTTTTTAAATATAAACATTTAAGACACGACTGTTGAAATGAAAACAATATATATGAAACATATTGATATTCATATTATGTCATAATTTTTCAAAGAATAAAATATATTTTTACTATGAATTTTGCACGATTACGAATTAATATGAAACAGGTATTTTATGAATGATGTGTCCATCACTGCACACAGGATAGTAATGAATGGATTTCGACTTAATTGACAACTAATAATCGATGCGATATTTGTCAACAGGTAACTTAACTAGGGTTACCAGGCTGTAAAATACAAATTCCCACTACACAAGTAAAAAGGTCATGAAATATATTCATAAGTAACATTTCCTTAATGGTCACCATTTTTCATGGTAATTGAGAAAAATCATTTTGATTAGAACACAACTCAAAACCATAAAAACTAGAATCTCCGATGAGAAATCATCTGGCAACCCTAAAGACAACATACTTTTATAATCTCCATATTAACCCTTTTATTCATAAACACATATATACCTATAGAAAGCTATTCTATTGTATTTGTGTAAATTATATGGTTTTTTGGAAAGAAAAAATATTAATTATTATATCGCTTTGTTGTATATAAGCGGCTATGAATTCGGGGAAGTCTTAAGTATTTACTAATAGCAACGTCAAGGGGTTCACGATCCATTTTAGACTAGACGACAAGGCACAAAAATTCACAACAAATAATCTTTTACCAAATAATACGTTAGTTCACTAGAAGTAAAATTATAAGTGGTAATGGTTGATATCTTTAAAATCATAATTTTTTTATAACTCATGCGGGATAAGCACTATCTCAGCTCAGGTTTTTAAGTTCAGTAAATAGCTGACTACTCAACTGCATGTTCAATTTACGCACGTAAAATTTTCTTCTACTGCTAAAATTGAAAACAGATATTTGATTGAAAATTGATATACTGGTTTCTTATATTTACGCGAATATTATACATTGAAATAAAACGAAGTTTACGAATTATATCGCGGTTTATTTTATTCTTTTAACCCGACGTTTCGTAGACTTTACAGCCATCATGGTCACGGGGGAGACTGAGTTGTATGTCATCTCGAAAGTATAGTGCAATGTTTCTATTCTCCATATAGTTGATATTACATTTTTATTTTGATGTAGTCCGATCTACGCAGAAAGAGCTCACAATGTCAAGTAAAATAAACCGTGATATAATCCGTAAACTTCGTTTTATTTCAATGAAAATTGATATTTAAGATTTATCGGAATTTATCGCCGTATTTGTAATGAATAATTGTATCTCAAATTCGTGCGGTGTCGATTGCCCACTCGAGCGATTGAGCGCACTCACTTCATTCGTGCGCCCAAATTCTCTCTCGTGAGCTATCGACAACTTACCACTGTAGTTACACAAGATAATATTTTTTGTAAGAGAATTATTATTGCTTCTATCTACAATAAAAGTAAATATTATCCATTTTGGTCCCAATTTTTTATTAATTTGATCAAAAAATCTGTATCTTGGTTATTATAAATGGATTTTTTCTTTATAACTTGTCGCTTATCAAACTGACATAAAAACTCATATTCAAATTGACATAGTAAATGTGATGTATAAAAATAAGTAGATCTGATTGTCTTTAGTTACCAGAGATAATTTCACTTCTAGGACACACTAACACAATACATAATCTAAAATGTCATTACACATAAATACATACTAATATTTGGTTCATATAATACTATAAAAATTAAGGTGAGTTTAATTTCAAATAATACATAAATAATACATACAAGGATCGAGTCCCGTCTCTAGTAATGGACAGGTCTGAGGGTAATTTTCTATCAATTGTAAACTACATTGTCATGCATATATCATAAAATACAACATATAGAAGCATTATACTAATTAAAATTAAATAGGAAGCTCGCGAGAAATCACAAGAAAAGAGCAAGGCATGGCGCCAATACAATTATAACTAAATCTTAACAATTAGGGTGACCACACGATAGTAAGAATTGCCTTGTTTAATTATTTATTGTGTCAAAAAAATATTTTTTATTTTACGTTTCGTTCACATACATGAATAAAAACGTGTTTATTTTATTTATCGTTTAAAAACCAATAAAAATAAATGAAAATGTCATTTTTTTAGCTTTTTTAGGTATCAGGCAATTCCCCATCGAGTGTAAGACCGGCATCGAACCTAGGACCGGGAACCCCTCGCGTGGCTCACGCTTCACGTTTTACAAAAATACTCTCTACACTACAACTACGCAACATCACGTAAATATCATTAGACTATATTTTGAGAGCTCGTCAACGTAACATTAACATTACGAACGTAATCTGGTGCGCGGGACTACAGCCACTCGCTCTGGAAATATAAACATAGGATTATTAATATTTATATATATATAAAATCATACAGAATATAATGATTACTTATGTTTACGCAAAAAAAATTATCCTGTCACGGCAAAGTGACCACACTGCACCTGATGGTTAGCGCAGTGCCGTCCAATTAGAGTATCGAGTAGCGAGAAACTATCTATTTCCCCCGCTACTCAATACAATCATGCCGGCCTGCTGTGTAGCTTCTTCACACTACGCCATGGGACAAGGAGGTGAAGAAGCGGTCGAGGGTCTATTGTCAGAGTACTCAGAAGGCCGCAACACGGCCAAACATCGTTCCCCAACTCTAGACCCCCGAGAAAAACCGGATGTACACTGGCTGATACCGGAACGCGACACACTTGCGTGTGCCACTATGGCGGGTTTTACACCCTGTGTACGGTGGTCGCTATCCGGGCGGATATGAATATCCTACCACCAGCAAGCATTACACATTGAAATTAAACTAATTTCACGGATTATATCGAAATATTTTTTATTTAAAAAAATAAACTTAATGGAGGGTAGACACATTGCACTATACTTTCGTGACGACGTACAATTCAGTTTGCATCCGTAAAGACTGTAAAGCCTATGACACATCGAGTAAAAAAAACAGCGATAAAACCAGTAAAATTTGGTTGATATCAATCATATAGTCCTTCTGTATGGCCCTTCAATCATTCTATTGCCTTTCTCTCGTTGCTACTCGTTTCAACAAAATCTTTTAGATTTGGCTGACCCAAGTTGGCCGAAATTACTTATTATTTCCCTAGACACAAAGTTAATTTTATTCAACAACGAATTTCATTTATTAGCTTTTGGTTCTTTTTTTGTATTTTGACTGTTTTATGTTCTGATTAATTTTAGGAGAAAAAATTACTTACTTTAAGAATGACTGAAATATATTCAGTACCCCATTCTAAACAAATTACTTTCAGTGTATGTAATTTTTATATTACATGCTGTTTTAAACTAGGTATAAACAAAATATCAAACAGTACACTTATTTAAAAAGAAGTGGTAGAGCCACGCTGTAGACATATTTGTCTACAGCATGAATGGGCCGGCTCGACCGGGGTAGTACCACTGTCTCACAGAAAACCAACGTAAAGTGACAGTTTACTGTCGCGTTTCGTATGGTAAGTGAGATATCAGGAGGCCCAGATTCCCCCTTCCCTTCCCTAATCCCTATTCCTGTCCTTTAAGGCCGACAGCGCATACGTGATACTTTCGGTATTGTGGATGTTCATGGGCGGTGGAGATCACTTAACATCAGGTGACCCACTGGCTCGTTTGTCGGACTATACTATATAAAAAAAAATATGAATACTCTACATACTAGATGGCGCTAGTTGCATTTCAAATAAACGGCGGCGGCGGTTTTTGTCAGGGGTCTAGAGTTGGGTTACGATGTTCTGAGTACTCTGACACTAGACCCTCGACCGGTTCTTCACCTTGCCCATGACGTAGTGTGATGGAGTAGGCCGGCATGATTGTGTTGAGTAGCGAGGGATAGATGTCTCTCGCTACTTGATACTGTATTGTTTTTTTTGTTATTTTATTTCTATCTATTTCCTCTACATTTTTATGCGTCTACCTTATTTCATCTCTGAATGATCCTAAAGTTGACTGGGAGTGAATTCAGGATTAAGTTTACCTATATATCTTGTATATGAAGTATAAATAAATATGTGGTTTTGATTTAAATATCTAATCATTATCTATGTATATTACGACGTGCACATAGCTCTGTACGCACAAATGAGATGAGCGACCAATATTTTAGTTACATACATATACACTCACGCCCGTAATCACCAAAGGGGAGGCAGAGGTGTAACCAGTACACCCACTTTTCGCCGAATTTATTACTGTCCCATAATGTGATAGGGGGCGAGCCCATGCCATACCGGGCACAGTTCCACACTCCGAGCTGATACTGAGTATTTCTAAATAGAAAAACCCAATATCCCTTTACCTGGGGGTCGAACCCGAGACCTTCGCACAGTAGCCGTAATGCATGCCAATCCAATATTTTAGCTATGTCGGTTATTCCTCATATATACCTCACGTGTCAGTGACGGATTGGTTGGCGAGTGATCCGTCCCACGCCGCCTCCTTGTGTAGGGCTGCCTGTCGTTTCTTCTCTGTAACACACACAAACACAACGCCGTAATTATACACATCACGTGGTGCAATGTATTATAAATGCGCAAGTAACTGTCTTCGTTTGTAACCTTTTCAGAAGTAAACGGGAGAACGGATCGTAACTAAATTTGGCAAGGATACAGATTATATCCTGGGGAAGGACATAACCTATAATTTGTCTCAAAAATTAAATTTTACAGTGGTTGAAAGTTTGTATGGGCAATTCCTAATTCCTCTAGTTAGGAATCTGAAAATTACAATTAAGGCTTTGGATAAGAGAGAGAAATACAGGTTTAAATGTTTTGCAAAATCGATCACTAAACAAATAAATACACCCACCAGTCACACACGTAATCCTGACCTCACAGTAGGTCAAACCTGTATGGTGGGTACCAAGAACTACGAGGGACTACGGTCTCACAAAACCCTGATTCGAAACAAATATCTAGCTGTCACACATGTTTTTGGCTTTGTGCGAGAATCAGACTATCGCCCACTGCGCCCTTGTTTGCTTGCGTGTGTGAGTGCGCGCGCGCATGTTTGCGTACGTGCGCACGCTTGCCTTGTGGGCGTGTGTGTGTGTGTATATGTATGTGCGTACCTCTAGCGAGTGAGATGAGCCGCCGCTCCTCAGCGCGCTCCTGCCGCGCGGTGGTGAGCCTCACGCCCAGCGCGCCGGACACCAGCCGACGAGCCAGCGCCGTGCACGTCTCCGGACGCTGTCTGTACACCACACCACACAATAAAATAATAATAATACTACTAGTCCTGTATTGAACATTGTCCCACTGAGTACGAGCCTCCTCTACTAATGAGAGGGGTTAGGCCTTAGTCCACAACGCTAGCCTAATGCGGGTTGGTAGACTTCGCATACATTCGAAGAAATGCTTATGAGAATTCTCAGGTTTCCTCACGATGTTTTCCTTTACCGTTAAGCAAGCGATAATTAACATTTAATACACACGCAACTTTAGAAAAGTCAGAGGTGTATGCCATTTGGGTTTCGAATATACAACTTTCGCTTGACAGTGCGTACCACAACCAACTAGGCTATCGCTTGTATCACACCATTCAATACTATTGTTAAACCAGTTCAAACATACCAAAACACTGTTCAGATTTATTTTCATAATAAGTCCGGCTCGAAAGACCAAATTTTTAAAACTTATTTTACACAATATCAATTAACCAGACTTTCGTAAAGTCGAATATCCTACTACTTCTATATTTTTACATTCAGAGTGTAAAAATTAATAAGCCGTTTAAAGGATCAAAAAGGATGATTTACTAAGCACACCGTGCGATATAACTACTCAGATCTTTGTCTAATCGTTGTAACATTGGTTATCGTAACTATAATGATAGTGGCTATTAAAAATAGTTAATCTGGCTTGAAGGACCAAAAAATCAACCGTTTTTTACAAATAATTTATGAAGGTAATAATCACAAATAAATAATATCATCATTCCTTATTAACTAGCCAAGTTAAACTACTAATTACAAAGGGTAAATATCGTGTAGGATTAGCGAGGAAAACTATGAAAAAAAATCACTTTAAATTATAACATATTTTGATAAGAATAAAATCAACCCGTGTTATTTGATAACAATAAACAACTCAGTTGCGACTATGATTATGATATATCCAAACAAGGTCACCTGTAGGGCTGCAGGAACTCGGCGCACTTCTTAGCCTTGTTTCTGGATTCGAGAGTGGCTGCTTGAAGCGGCCGGCACTTGGCTAGCGTGCGCTGCGTCGACAGCACTTCAGCGGCTGAAAATAACATATATTTCATTATTGCTAACAGGAAATGTTTCAGTAAATGCAAATCGTTATAATTTTTTACTGTGACGAATTCGATATCTAGGTCTTCACTCGTCAATTGGACTCCTCGTAGTAATTGGACTGATAATTATATACTACGATACTACCTCGGTGGCGCAGTTGTAATTGAGTAGGCGGAACAACTGCAACGCTGTGGTCACGGGTTCGGTCCCCAGGTCGAGTAAAAATTATGTTGGGTTTTTCTACTACGAGATACTCAGTATCAGCCCTGCGTCTGGAATAGTGGCCCGTATGGCGATATTCTCGGCCCCTGTTACATCATAAGACGGTAAAGCTCGGCCAAATGTATTATAGGCGTGCTTGCGTATACGTATCTAATGTATGCATAATATATATATAATAATAATATAATATAAATGACTGCCTCGGTGGCGCAGTTGTAATTGCGCATGCGTTACGACTGCTGTGCTGAGGTCTCGGGTTCGATCCCCGGGTCGGGTAAAGTGATATTGGGTTTTTCTATATAGAAATTCCACAGTATTAGCCCGGAGTCTGGAAAATGTGCCCGGTATGGCGATAGGCTCGCCCCCTATCACATTATGGGACCGAAATTCGGCGAAAAGTGGGTGTTTTAGTTACACCTCTGCCTACCCCTTCGGGGATTACAGGCGTGAGTGTATGTGTGTGTGTAATAATATAATATATACATACATGTATGTATAAATCTACAAATGCGGTAGCGGAACGAGCTACTGATAAAAGTCGCGGATTCGTATGCAGCCCTCAGAGCACACACCTCTAGTTTATCAAGTAGCGCTTGCTTTTTAATAATGAAGCAAAAGATCTTGAAGACTTCTTTACATCTGAGAATTTCGAATGTATGCAAAGTCAATCAATCTACAACCTGCGGTTAGAGGAAGGCCTAAACCCTTTTATCAGTGGAACAGGCTACACCTAATTTTTAACCGACTTCAAAATAAAGGAGGAGAACTCAGAACTCCGTCATTTATTGACCGATTTAGAAAATTCTTCTTTTATTACAGAGAATATGCTTCCAGATTGGTCCCATAGAATTTTTATCACAATCGGTTGAGTAGTTTGGTTTTAAAACCAAATAACTTGAAAAAATATGTTGTCCGAATATACGAAACTGCGAATTTTGCTTTTCTGTGACTTTTTCAGTGGTGTTTTCTTTTGGTACTCTATCCAACGTACCTCTTTATATTTGTAGGTACCACTAAAAAGCACTGTTTTTTCATGTTTTGGTTGGCACCGACTATAAAAATAATTGTTTTCAATTGTATCTAATTAATTGATGTAAATGTAACCAATTATTTTTTGCTTTTTAGTTGTGTCTGGGTTTTTTTGAAGACGGTTTTATTTTTATTTACAAAGTTATAATTTATTTATCTGTAGTTGACTCAGATATGCCTAGGGATAATTTTATTTATGCCTATAATTAACATTTAATAATTTATTCAGTCGCGGCGAGGTCACCGCTGCCATGGCATTTTAATGTCAACGTGCGTATAATCATGTATGCAAATGATATACACGCTTCACAATATATTTACCGGAATATAAACGGCACAAGTTTTTGTTTGAATGCCGAGACTAGCAACTCGCTAAAGGCTACTCCAGCTATACAATATTACCACCACGAAGACATTGATTACCGTCGGTACATGTCACAATACGATTCTCTAACGGGCCTCTACCTGCTGGCTAGAGACCACGAATGGCTTTTAAATTTACAAGACTATATTTGTCTTGAGATTAGGGCATGACACACATAATATAATAATAATACTAGCCCTGTATTAAACATTGTCCCACTGCTGGGCACGGGCCTCCTCTACTAATGAGAGGGGTTAGGCCTTAGTCCACCACGCTGGCCTAATGCAGGTTGGCAGACTTCTCATACCTTCGAAAAATTCTCAGATATGCAGGTTTCCTCACGATGTTTTCCTTCACCGTTAAAGCAAGCGATAATTAACATTTTAATACACACATAACTTTAGAAAAGTCAGAGGTGTATGCCACTTGGGTTTCGAACCTACGACTTTCGTCTTGACAGTCCGTACCGCAACCAACTAGGCTATCGCTGCTTACCACACATAATATTACTACTAAAACATATTACGGTAATTATAATACACATAGTATAAAATATCCAGCAACCATAATCAATATAAATGTCTATTGCTAAGGCAACAGAATTGGCAACAACCCAAAATTCTATGGTGTGTGTTTGTTAATACGAATTAAAATTCCGTTAAATTCGCACACATGACTAATAGTTTACATATTTGAGGGAATTAGTAACACGGTGTTTAGTGCTTTAGTAAATGTGCTTGTTATTTATAGCGAATTACATCGAATACGGTCATCAATCACCACCGTTCATCAACCCACCCAAATAAATAAACACACTAACCTGCCACACATAATATTAACACTCTAATCAGGGTAAGAACTACGAGGGACTACTGTCCAACAACACCTAGACCAGATAAAAATGTTGTGGATCATACAAATATCGTCCGGTTGGTTTATCTAAACCCGCAGCCCCCGTCCTATTCTCACACACTGCACCACGCTGTCACATCATGCAAAAAATTGTAGGTGCTTTATTTTAGGATATATGTTATTAATTGCCAAAGTAAATTGCTGGTGATCTAGAGGTGGTGAGGCCATTTTGCGGCTTTCTGAGTACTCTGACACTAGACCCTCGACCGCTTCTTCACCTTCTTGCCCATAGCGTAGCCCATACCATGTGAAGAAGCAGGCCGGCATGATTGTGTTGAGTAGCGGGGGATAGATTATCTCTCGCCACTCGATACTCTAATTAGACGGCGCTGCGCTTACCGTCAGGTGCAGTGTGGCCACTTAGCAGTGCCAGGATAAAAAAATGTTACACAAAACATTTTTATTTGACACTTTGAGAATATCTAAGTTTAATATCGATTATTGGAGGATGGTATTGCATCTCACACCAGCAATTCCCTCAGTACCTACTGTAGTTTTAATGGGCGGTTGTGACTACTTACTTATAGGTAGGTCTGTTCGTATACCCTCCTATAGAAAAACCACCAACCAGTTCTATTTATAAATATCACCGCGATAAGTTTACCGTACCGAGCGCGTGAGCCTACATTCGGTCCGCAACCTCGGCGGCAGGTTCGCTGACCGACCGGCGAGTGACGCAACAGTGTGCCACCGAGCAAGTGGCACGACGCTCGCGCTACATAGCACTGACTTCGGTCACGATGAATGCCGATAATAGGGTAGTTAACTCGATTTTTTTTATTAATTTAATCAAGTTACATTCCTTGGTGCCTTGGACTGCCTTGGTGGAACAGTTGTAATTGGGCATGCGTTACGACTGCTGTGCTGAGGTCTCGGATTCGATTCCCGGGTTGGGTAAAGTGGTATTGTATCTAGAAATTCTCAGTATATCTCAGCCCGGAGTCTGGAATTTGTGCCCCGTATGGCGATAGGCTCGCCCCCTATCATATTATGGGACCGAAATTCGGCGAAAAGTGGGTGTATTGGTTACTCCTCTACCGGCGTGAGTGTATATGTATGTTAGTTACATTACCTAAACCTATTATCGGAAGAATTTTATGAATCCGAACCAAAATAAGTTAATTAGACGCCATTCAAATCTGCTGGAAGGGGTAGTTGTCAAATGACAGTAAAAGGATGCAACATATGTCCCGTGACGTCACGGTTCTCAGATGGCCATTATTGTGCCGTTGTGCGAGGGAGATAGTGATATGTTCCCACTACGCAACCATTTTTGCTCAGACCAATATTTAAAATAAATATTGTGACCTCAATCTTTAAGAAATTTTGATTCTGTGTTCGCAAAAGGAACCCTTTTGCGTATTATATTCGGTTGCATTTCGAATTATGTATAAATTAAACACAGGAAACTACCCTATTGGTATCGGCTCTCGCATAGCCCAAACATTGACGCTGGTCACAAGGGTGTGGTGTTAAATGTCGATATTAGAGATGAAGCGTCGCGAATAGTGATTGAAGCACGCCGTTTACGAAGTTATGACATTTATAAAGTTTATTGAATATTGTAAAAGCATAAGCATTTCTTATGGCGACAGTAGTTCATGAAGAGTTTTACGATGTTTGGCCGTTTTGCCGCCTTCTGAGTACTCTTACTCTGAATAGACCCTCGACCGCTACTTCACCTTCTTGCCCATGGCGTAGTGTGAAGCAGGCCGGCATGATTGTGGTGAGTGGCTAGGGATAGATTGTCTCTCGCTACTCTAATTGGACCGCACTGCACTTACCATCACGTGCAGTGTGGTCACTTTGCCGTACCAGAATAGGTCATAATTTATGAAGAATGGTTGCTGTATATTTACCATTCTTTTTGTTTCTCCGGCTTGATAATAGACATATCTATTCTACGGACCCAAGCAAACCCTTGATAACCTCGGTGAATGGTAAGCCTTTTTTACCTATATGAATGGTTGTATGTATCCTGTTCTAAGAGAAATGAAACAACATAAGGGGCGTTTTAGCATATGCGGATGTAACCATCCACACTGACTTTACAATCAAGCTGGGTTTGTTGGGCAAATTATTATTTCGCCTCATATAATTCTGAGTAAGGTGGAGTGGATAATATCTTGGATCAGTGGGTAGTCGAAGAGTTTAAACCAATATCACCTCCAGCAATCACCTCTAGCCGTTACAACAATTCTCTCTTCTGCACTTTGGTAGATGCTAGACCTTATGTTGTAGTTATTAAAGATCAACTGTTATTATTTCCATCAAATCCAGCGCACTGCATGCAAGCAAAGCTGACAAGGCGGAAGATTGCATCGCCAGCCAGTTGTTACGTTTTGGCCGGTCTCACGTGCACATAACCTCGGGTTGCGTTTATATTACGTCATTACATGCATAACATTGCAGACAGATAATTTGTAAAATGGTTTAAAATCGTAATATGGTTAGCGATTCAATTTGTACCACACAAATTGAATGGCTAACGTTCAATGTCTAAAAACAACGCAGAGAATCAAAAACACAAAGTGATAACAATGTCTAATAGCTTATTCTAGATTATAAAATACCGAGTTTTTTTTTTTAAACATCGAAATAATAATCTGGCTACTACGTTCAATCTTAACGTATCATATACCTCGACTAAATATTAATAAACTAGCTGTTGCTCGCGGCTCTGCCCACGTGGAGGTCATTTTTGGGAGAAAAAGTATACAATACAAAATACCAATATTCATGCGTTTAACTTAAAAATGACGGATTTTCATACAAACTTTCATTCCCTATTTTACCCCCTTAGGGGCGGAATTTCCAAAAATCCTGAAACATATATTTTTTTATTTTTAAATAAAATGCCAAATACTAATTTTCATGAATTTAACTTCAAAAATGACGGATTTTCATACAAACTTTCATCCCCTATTTTACCCCCTTAGGGGTGGTATTTCCAAAAACCCTTCCTTAGTGGATGCCTACGTGATAAAAGGTATCTACTGTCAAAATTTCAAGTCTCTAACCCCAGCCGTTTAGGCTGTGCGTTGATCGATCAGTCAGTCAGTCAGTCAGTCAGTTTCTTCTTTTATATATACAGATAATATAATAAAATATTATCGGTATCTACTATTCAGTGCAGATGCAGGTGTACGTGGTAAAATGTAATTAAACCACTCGACTGCTCGAATAAAAACTGTATCAATTGTCTCAAGGAAGCACCAAGCGTTTGTTGCGTTCGTGCAAGAATCCTGAAGAGTGAGAAAGTTAAATGTGTGTATGTAAGTGAATTCTACTTTAAACAGATTGGGTACTATGAAAGAAAGACACTTAATCAAGAACGCCCAACAAACTACAACAAAAGTAATGGAAAAAAAAGTCATTTTTTACGCTACAGAAACCTTTAACATATTACAGCAGTAATATATACAGCCATTTCATCAAGATTCGGCTTTGTGATGTGCTTTAGCATAGGCATGTGTTACTAGTGTAAAGTAAACCGATAAAGATCTGACCTGATCTGATCTGAAGAAGATGATCAAAATGGTAATGATAACAATGATTCCCGTGATATTAAAACCTCGTAAATTTTTAAATCATACGACATCAACAATAAAAACACATGAAATGTAAAATATACGGGAATATTTTTAGTTCCAGAACGGACCAACATAAATACAAACTATTTCTGTACTAAACGTTATTAATTGACGTGGAACATCAAAAGGAGGACCTTCACCGTAATAACGTAATCTAATTTTATTTATAACACGTACAAAGGACGAAAGAGGGTTACAACAGCATTGCGTTTATAAGATGTGCATTTTCTAATACCTCATGACTAGAAAACTAACAAAAATTGTGGGCACCAAAAGTACACCGACTTCAATAAAAAGCGGATTATGCGTCCCTATACAATTTGAGGGTTGCCCTCGATTTTTCTGAGATCCTATCATCAGATCCTGACTTGGTGCCAATGGGACCACTTGGGAAGTATACCCTTTTAAACAAAAAAAGATTTTCTCGAATCGGTCCAGGCGTCTTCGAGTAATCGGGGAACGTACATAAAAAAAGATATCGACGAATTGAGAGACTCCTCCTTTTTTATAAAGTCGGTTAAAAATTAACTTTATCAATAATTGAAATTTATTTATTAAGATGAGAAAAGCAGTTCAAATCTACACATAACACGTGAGACATAGTAAAGTCATTTTCCAACTCATTTACCCGACGAGCCTGTAAAAGTCAACCAGGGAACTTCGACCTATTAATAACTATTTACAGAGCTTTCTGGCAAGATACTTGCCACCATCTAAGAATCTTACCATATATTTTGGTGTAAAAGATTGCAGTAGTAAAAAATTAAAAACAATTTACTTTCGATTAAATTTGGGAGTAGTTTTGATACTCGTTAGTATTCGTACAAAGATCTCACTACATTGAATGTTTTTATTAAAAAGGATGTATATTTCCAATTATAACTTCGAATGATTTATTACCTAAAGTCTTCGTTATCGTCTCAATTCTGCAATCACTTAATGATAGACATCAAAGAGTGTAATATTATATTCATCGTTTGCATTACATATGATTATAAATCATATATCATGTTCTCCAAGTTTTTTTATGTCAAAAGTTCCATTGTTAGATATCCTACTTACATGTTGGTATAAAATATATTTATTAATATAAATACATATTCTTATTTCTAGACTAGATGTTTTCTTAATATTTATAACGAAACAATCGGTTGTCAAATATCATTTTACATATCTAATCTAAAATGACATGCTAATTTAATGTAGATGTGCAAAATCTCGTACAAAACAATACATGCATTATGTATGCTACGGTCGACCCCGTATTATTGTTACGCAGTTAGCCTACTGAACTGGCAACTATTTACGTCACTGTTGTTTACAATACACTGATTGTTTAGCAAGGCGTTGTCAAAACGCTGTCAAGTTCAAGGCGACGATGGACCGCGTACAGAATAAAATTTACGGTGATGTGGAACGCCGCGTTATTGAAATTGAAAGTGGTGTTGGAGATAAAATAGAGGTTATAGATGATATTGTTTGTAGTACATTGAATTTTATTATACTAGTTATCAATGTGAGACGGATTTTCGATTTATATAAATTATAAGTTCTTTAATAAATTATCAGTATTCATATACCGACAAATGTTATTCTTCTCACGTTAATTGCAAATTCAAAACATGTTCAACATCATCTATTTTAAGACGATGAGAAAGTCCTTACATAAAAATACGTGCAACTACTTTGTTATTCCTTATTTTTTACCTGCCGAAATGAGAAATCTGGACTGACATATAATTTCACACTTTTCAGTGTTGGAAATCCCCAGTTCGTCGCGTTTAGTTCCTATCATAATGCAATCATGAACGATCATGTCGAACGTCATATTAGCAAAAGTACCAATGTTATACACCTTACATTTTTTCTTAAGATTACTTTTCCTTTCCCACCTAATGTAATGCATACGACAAGGACAACCGTATATGTACCCACATCACTTACAGATCATGCATTCCTTCGCGATTATAGTTATGTTTTTGAAATAATATTGTATTAAGTACACAGTAAAAACATTATGGGGAACCTTTCAAACAGAATGGACTTTGAATTCGAGCGTGTCTTCGTGAATAGCACAGGGTTTATCAATTTCAGCACGTATACTGCCACTAGACAGATTAGGCAATGTTCCAAAGACTTCCATTTCCAAATTCTCTCTAGTCACGACGACTGCAACTGTTGCAACTACCAAGTCGATCTTGATCCACATCCTAGTGTTTACATAACCATTGTTCAATCTATTGCAATTGTTAAATGTCTCGCCGTTTCATGTAATCAGTTACTAAACAACTGCGACATCATTGCCCACGATCGGTTTCTTTAGAAATGGACTTATGGACGAAATCTGATCAATTTGTAGGCCGTTGTGCCTTTTTCGTGAGTCAGGTATTGAAAAGATGATTTTGAACAAATATTTAGAAAACAAAAAAAGAATCGTGATAATAGTTTTGTTTGAACAACAACATTATGCCATTTTAAAGGATGGTTCGCAAAAGATGCGTCCTGTTTTTAAATTGAAATGTCCTGGTTTTTCTAACTTCAAAAACTATAAATCCTAGTATTTGAATTCCGGGGATGGCAACCCTACTCTATACCAAAAATATGTATGTAGCATTTCGTCTTTCACTTGATCTAAATAAAACTGCCTACGCCAAATCTATAAATAACTCACGAGTAAACGACATATAAGTTACGATGGAAAAAAGTAGATCTGCATAGACTATATGATGCGACAACTTGCTGGTTATTGAATTTGTCATTGCGTAAAAATTCTTGCTATAAAATATGCAGTTCATAATTATATATACTACAGCACATCTTGGCTTGTTGTTGTATAATGGGGTAGGTGACACGATTTTTGTATTGTTCATCATACGTTACCTAAAACCTATAATCAACAGAATTTTATGAATCCGAACAAAATTAGTAAATTATACGCTATTCAAATATGCTTTCAAGAGTAATTGTCAAATAACAGTAAAAGGATGCATGATATGAGCCATGACGTCACCTCTCATAATGGCCATTAAGGTACCGTTGTGCGAGGGAGATAGTGAGATGTTCCCACTACGCACCCATTTTAGCTCATACCAATATTTAAAATAAAGATTGTGACCTCGTTTTTCAAGCAATTTTGATTCTGTTTCGCAAAAGAGTGTCTATTGCGTATTATATTCGGTTGCATGTCGAAAAGTGTACAAAATTAAACATAGGAAACTACCCTATTAATGACTAAGTTGGTTAAATTGATTTAAATGTATATGATGCCGGCTAACACCACACTGTCACACAAATCAAAAATGCATAATTACAAGCTCACACACACATAGCAAGACGTGCAAAGATGGACTGAAATATCTCTGATACATGGATAGTGTTATATCAGTAAGGCTCAAAAAATTAAGAGCATGCTATAAAAACACTCTACTAAAATAAATTTGCATTACCGCGTGGCGGAAGATCAATGTTATTTTTATATATTCCGACCTCATTTACAAAAATAAAACGTTATTTATACAAAGTGTCACAGATAAAAAATCGGTATTCATAACCGTTTTGCATCTGATTTAAATTACATAATCAATTTAAACAGATTGTTTTAAAATGTATTCTACTTTTTAAAAAACAATCTTTTATTTTATTTTTTAATTATTCTACATATTGAAAAAGAATACCGGTTTGTTGACAGCAGTTGACAGTTGACATAGTGAAATATATTTTGAATTGTGGCCACATTCAATAAAACCATTTGTCACACTTGCATGCAATATTAGCGTGTTCTCAACAATTCGGTATCGGAAGTGACCGACAACGCGCAATAAAAATATCGTACAAAGCGGAACCGGTATTTAATATTTATAACCGTGGAAAAAAATATAAACAGTATTTTTGGTCCAATCGGATACGCCCTTACGCGGACATTTGAACTTTGGGTTATATAAAAATGCCTTCCGTTTGTTTCATAATAGTTCTTGCATGGCTGTTCGCCATCTTGGGAGGCTAGGAGTTCCTAGCGTGTAGTCCCTTCCTACTAGTGACTTATACTACCTGTCACCCTTGGTTAAACAACAAATAAATATGAATTAACTCCGGCTACCCACTGCTATTACAAATTGTAGACTTTTTACATGACAGCCTCCAGGGCGCAGTGGATGACTAGCCGGTTGTGACACGAGAGGCCGTAGCTTCGATCCTCGCAACAAGCCAATTGTTTGTGTGACAGACCAATATTTACTTAATGTGGTTTTGCTGGAGGTAGGATATTCATATCTGCCCGGATAGCGACCTCGGTACACAGGGTGTAAAACCCGCCATAGTGGCAGACGCAAGTATGTCGCGTTCCGGGATCAGCCAGTGTACATCCGGTTTTTGTCGCGGGTTCTAGGGTTGGGGTACAATGTTTGGCCGTTTTGCGGCCTTCTGAGTACTCTGACACTAAAACGCTTCTTCACCTTCTTGACCATGGCGTAGTGTGAAGAAGCAGGCCGGAATTATTGTGTTGAGTAGCGGGGGATAGATTGTCTCTCTCTACTCGATACTCTAATAAGACGGCACTGTGCTTACCATCACGTACAGTGTGGTCACTTTGCCGTGCTCGGAATAAAAAAAGGTCTGTGTGTTGAGACCTAAAGTCTCACTTAGTTCCCGGAACCTACGACATAATATAATAATCAATAACAACACCCACAATTTATCTTACTTTGTTTTTTTACATTTACCATAAGGAAATCTGTTTAATATTTTTATCATTAAAATAAATTTCCGGCTGTAATAAATTAAGCTGAATGATCCCGTTATATTAAACTGGTTTTGATTGTGTTCACGCAGTTCGTTGTTGACTATAGTTTACAAGTTCTTAATTGTTCTTGTTAATTACCATGTTAATCTGATGTCATTTTTTTATCTGTCGACCAGTTTATATGAAGTCCTTTAATACTATGATATAGGATTTTCATACCGTAACTGCCTCGGTGGCGCAGTTGGTAATTGCGCATGCGTTACGACTGCAGTGCTGATGTATCGGGTTCGATCCCGGGTCGGGTAGTGACATTGGGGTTTTCTATTTAGAAATTTTCAGTATCAGCCCGAAGTCTGAAATTGTGCCCGGTATGGCTTCGCCCCCACATCACATTATGGGACCGTAATAAATTCGGCGAGAAGTGGGTGTACTGGTTACACCTCTTTACCATCACATTCAGGGATTACAGACGTGAGTGTATATGTACGACAGATAATGTGACAGCTGTTGCGTTTGCAATGAATAAGATTTTTCGAATCACATAAATCCATAGAATCCCTAGTCCTTTTCTTCAAGTTCGACAAAGCAAACACGTTTCCTAATGGTATGCTATTCATGAACTTATGTTATAAATAAAATATCGAGACAACTTTTGGCGTAGCAGCAAATACACATGGCATTATCGAGATCAACGTCTTTATAAATCACTAGCGGGCCCGGCAGACGTCGTCCTGCCCGTAAAAGCAGCGCCACACTAACTGCAGCGCCATCTGCCGGGCTGATTTGTGAATCTAAACCATACAGAGCGCCACCCAAACGCATACAAAAAAAAAATTCAAATCGGTCCAGCCGTTTTGGAGGAGTTCAGTGACATACACACTGATGAATTATATATATAAAGATGTACGATAGATTGGAATTAGCCATTATCATCTGAAACAACAAATGAAAATTGCCATAAGAACCATATCCAGGAATTATAAACCATTATTTTTAAACAAGAAGTCACAATCAGTGAAAGGGAAAGAAGACGGTTTCGCCATGTTTATATCTCCTCCACGTGAGGGCTTCTTTCGAATATCTTGTGACCTTTCGAGGATTGTGGCCTTTAAGACAACTTATACATACATAGTTGATAATCATTTTGATATGCATAATAATTGATCATGCGGCGAGGTGAATTCAGGTGTTTATTAACATGAATATATTATGTTAAGCTAGGGGTGTCAAAAATGTGCAAAAGCATTTCAGCACTCTTTTGATATATCATTCTTAATTAAGTTCACTGGGATTACGCAAATTAATCTGTCAGATTTTTTCTCATACTTTTATTGTCTGCAAAGACACTGTGAATGTAATGTACCAACCCATTGTGAACGCAGAAATATGTGTTAAAACATAATTGCACACCGCTGCAATTTTGTTACAACATTGATAATTAGATAACAGATTCAAATTCAGAGTTGCAACATAATACAACATAACATAGTTATTTATACCAGCTTGATTATATATTTTATTAAGTTTTTCGTCAATGTTACGGTACTGTCATTAGTTCATTATGTTTCAGTCGTAATTTTTTTTTGTTTGTTTGCGGTTTTGGCATTAGAACATTAAGCGATCTATAGTAATGTTCATACCATAACACATAAGTTATGGACCGTGCTTTCTAAAATAAGGAAATATTAAAATTCAAAATTCCTTACGGGACATACTGTCCAATGCCGGTGGCATTCTATTAAACACAATCTGTGGAGGGTTCTTTAGAATTCCGAGGAAATTAAAGTTTGCCTCAGTACCGTCTGATGCTTCAATAAAAACACCTAACGTAGTAGATTAATAACAGGTAGATGACGTAGATGGTCACACACAAGTAAAATAAAGGTCACAGCTCACTAGAGCCATCCGGCACCCGATCCGCACCGCCTCGCCTCGTGCGGTTAGTATACTTTATATGAACCTTTAAGGACATGCGCTCACTACATCTACTCCGTAGCGTCACCGGATTGATTCACAATTTTAATACAGTAATCTCTTTCGATATCATTCATTCTCAGCCTCCGTGGCGCAGTTGGCGAGTGCTGGATGTGAAACGAGAGGCCGTGGGTTAGATTCCCACACGGGACAAATGTTTGTGTGACAGACAGATATTTGTATCTGGGGTCTGGGTGTTGTGAGACCGAAAGTCTCTCGTAGTCCCTGATACCCACAACACAAAGACTTATCTTAAGTATCTTAGTGTGGGGTCGGGGCTATGTGTGTCACAGTTGGGTGTTATTTATTTATTTATTTATTATTTCCTTCGATTTGAAGCTCACAGTCAGGTTGTTATATTAAATGAAATGATGAAAATTAATTCATAACGATATCAATAAAGAAAGTTAATAGAGAAGATGGTTGGAAACTAGCACCAGCCTGGGATCCAATTGTACATTAAATTAAATCGGAACCCTAAAGACTAACCTCAAGACATTGTGAACTCCTGCTCTTCGGACTACAAATAAAAACTGGAGAGGTGTCAAGGGACACCCGGATGGAACGAAGTTCCTTTCGATTAATTAGTGAAGGAATTGTAAATTTTTTTTTTAAGTTATAATAATATTTTTTTTATTATTAACAAATAAAATATTAAAATTATTAATAATAATATATTAATAATATATAATAATATTAGCAACAACTGCAGCAAGTAAAATTACATATAAACATAATGACAGCTGTTAAAATACATTTAAAAACGTTCCAATATAAAAGTGTCGTGACAACTTTTCGTAAGATTTTTTTCCGTCTAGCCCTCTTTCACAACGCGCGATAAGGAACTTCGTTCCAAAAATTAAATATCAACTATATGGAGGGTAGATACATTGTACGATAACTTTCGTGACGACATACAACTCGGCCCCGTGACCATGAAATCTGTAAAGCCTTCGAAACGTCGGGTTAAAAGTAAAATAAATCCCGATATAATCCGTAAAATTCGTTTTATATATATTATATGTTAATAAAAGTAGAATTCAGTTTGATTGATAATTTTAAGTAATCAAAAACGAATCAACGGATAATAATAATAAACATAAAGAAATCCAACTAGAGGCTCGCTTTAACACGGCTTAAAGAAACAAAGAATAACATTTAAGTGTTGCACGATTCATTAATCGCGCTAACGACGCTCTACCGACACGTAAACAATGAATTGTACATAGTACAATGCATAGCATACATTCGAATTTTCATTCTAAAAGACGTTATTCTATTTTATTTTAGAACAATAAATCTGCCATGTTTTAAAGTTCAAACTAAATCAGTATATATCACAATTGTGATTAAGTATGAACAAAGATACTGAGGTAAGTAAAACAAAATTGCTGAAGAATGACAATTGCGACATCAAAAGTACTTAGAGAGCATGACTCTAGAAAAATATCTCTGTCCCAAAACCATTTTTTTATACCACGCCACTTTTTATGCCACCATGGTGGCAAACAATCTTACGGACCGACTGATGGTAAGCGATTGACATAGACTATGGACGCTCGCAACACCAGGAGCATCACATGCGCTATGTCAACCCTTCAAAAACCTAGTTACTCCCTTCTTGACGAATCCCATACTGTAGTTCCCTTGGAAAACCTCGGTAGGGAGCTCATTCCACATTCGGAGCTTTCATCTTTTAACAACTCCCCAACTAAAGAAATGTACCTATTGAAACACTATGTTGTCAACCAAAATATAGATGAACCAAAAGAATGTTTCATACCAAATAGCAAAGAATTAACTGTTGAAAATCGACGTAAAAAATCTATTACTGTTTACAATTTTACAGCGCAGGCGTAAATAACCATATTACGTTCGCGGTAAAGTTTTATGCATTGCGAATTACGCTACTCCGATCTAAATGTAATCAGTTATTTAAAAGTAAGGTTTTCAAATTCTGTAATCAAACAAAAATATAAACATACCTAACGTATCGTAATCGTACGCAAATATACGAATACATTCACAATTTGAACGGTATTTCCATGATTTAAAGTGATTAAGCAAGCTATGGAGCGAGTTTTTGTTTTGAGTTGATTCGAGCAAGTCAGATACAATGGATATTCTCTGTGTAAATAAGGTTGCAGGACGAAAAATTTGCCCGTTTTTAAACTATTTTATTTTATTTTTATTTTATTTTATTTGGATGGCTCACAGCTATCAATAACAGAGAAATATATAGCGAAACGAATACAATAAATAAGCCAATTACGAGCCACCGCAGATAGTTAATTTTCGGTCTATCTTCGCAGGTGTAATTTCTAGAGATTTAATGTTAGTGCAGCCATTTTAAAACCAAAGTATAACAAACTCTTGGATATATTTTTTTAAATCTGTAAGAGATTTAATATAAATTAGCTATTTCAAAACGTACACATTATTTTACTACTTTTAGATAAACAAGGAAAATTAAAAACCAGACAAGGCGATGTATTAGTAGTAAATAGTGATAAGCTCACACATTGATAGCTTCTGTATTATCTCGACTGTTATCACGACCTATACAGGTGATATCGATCATGTTTAAATTGGAAGTAAGGTTTGAATAAATAACAAATTAAATTAAACGTAAAAACCCCGGAGTATTTTTAATCTTAGCATTCATTGACACGTGTTAATTAAAATTTTAATTTTCATATTAAATTAAGATTCAAATAATTTGAATGTTTAATAAGATACGAATTAAATTTTCATTTAACAATTTAAAGAAATCTTAATATTTTCATACTTTCTGATGTACTGAAATACTACAGGTCTTGCCTTTAAAACTCAATTTTAATCTACTATTTCCTAAAAATGAAGTGCGTGCTACTAATAATTGAGCTACACACACACACTCGACAGGAAGAAATTAATATCCGGTTAAAAACATGCACGTATTTGTTTTGAAGGCATCATTATAATCATTATCCCATATTTTTTCGACTGCCTCGGTGGCGCAGTTGTAATTGCACATGCGTTACGACTGCTGTGCTGAGGTCTCGGGTTCGATCCCCGGGTCGGGTAAAGTGATATTAGGTTTTCTAGCTAGAAATTTTCAGTATTAGTCCGGAGTCTGGAACCTGTGCCCGGTATGGCGATAGGCTCGCCCCCTATCACATTATGGGGAAATTCGGCGAAAAGTGTGTGTACTGGTTACACCTCTGCCTACCCCTTCGGGGATTACAGGCGTGAGTCTATATGTATGTAATATCCCATATTTTATACAAAACAAATTTTGTCACGTCATTCATGTTCATTTTGGAATAAAAGTATTTTTATACCTTATCAGTCGAATTGGAATCATAAAGCGATTGTTGAGTATAATTACACGCATAATATTCTTCATTCAATCTTTGTCATTACAATGCTATAGCTAAACCAAAACCTAGAGACTTGCATCCATCACACATTCATATCGTGACGAAAAGATTATTCGAAAACTATGGAACATATAAAACTAGCAACAGATAAATTACTCACCAATCTTGGAGCTGCTAAACACGATGAGGGCGTGAGTATCATCCACCCACTTAATCTCAAAGCCGGTGTCCTTGTACTCGCTGAACAACGAGAACAGATCATTCGTCTTGAACTCGCTGGGGAAGTCATACACTTCGATCACGTGGCCGAACGTCTCATCGTACGGTCCATTGAACAGCGCCTGGCCTCGCGTCTGGTATTGTTCATAGTTGTTCTTCGCTTTACTAATATGCACTTTGCCCACTGTCGATGTTAGTTCTTCTAGTAAAGAAGGGTCTAAACATTCCCCGCTATCGTCGAACACCGCGTCCCAGTCGTTTTCCTCCCGTTTCAAAGACACTTTTTGCTCTAATTTCGGTTTTAGTATCTTGAGTTCAGGTTCTTTTTCATCTATGGGTGATGGGGATACGGCAGGGGGCGTTGGCTCATCTTTAACGTCCTCAACCGGATCTGATATGACCAGCACGTCTGAGTGGAAACTCTGTTTGATTATCCGTTTACTGCTTCTGTTAATTTCTTGTGACGCTCGCTTCAGTTCTTTCTTTTCGACATCTTCGTCCTTACTATATAAATAATCGCTATCGATAATATTGCTTTGATTCGCGTCATTCACAGCCATGTTCTCATCCGACTCATTGGTCCAATCGCCTGTCTCGGTAGTACGGCTTGTGTCCGCGTATTCACTATAATAATTGGGGCTGTAGAAGCCGAGTTGTCCATTAGCAAAATAATCACCTATATAAAAATTTTCACCTACTTCTACGTCTTCGGTAAAACTATTATCACTATAAGATATTGCACTATCACTATTTGGCACTTGGAAGCCTGAAGGCACAGATTCGATTGTATCGCTCGATGTGGACTGGGCACCTATACTGGGCTCTATGTGAGAACTTTGATGTCTGAGATGCGGTGGTACGTATACGTTGCAGAAATGTTTGTCAAGGGACTTCCTGGGTGTTCCGTGTGCGGACTTGTCTTTGGGAGCTGGTGATTTAGGACACTTGGCGGGTTCGATGGGGGTGGTTCGTTTGTTGGTGTCTGGTTTAATCTCCTCGGGCGGAGTAGTGTCACTCTGCCGCAACGCTCGGGGAACGTAAACCGCTCGGTCGGGTCGACGAGGTTTTGTTGAGCCAGATCTGTTGAAATACAAATATAATTAACAATTGAAACACGGTTACTGGTATTAATTACTTTACAGCACGCGTAGATCAAACATACAATAACACAATTTGTATAACAATAAAAATATAATATATAGAAGCAATACCTCATTTACATATAAACAAAAACCTAGCATTGTGAAATAATCTTCAATAGATATTTGTAAATCATGTTATTTTCACAAGTGTATACGCACATTAGACATTCAAGTTTAAGATTTTATTGCTTTTATATTCTGATATTTATTTTTATAGATAATGTATGTGTAGTCTGCATATATTGCATAATAACCAGTTTATAACAATTAACCATCTGTTTACATTTTACTATTTGTCTTTCTGAATGAATTAATTACAGAATAGATATAATAAATTATATCTAATATTTTATGTGTATATTATGCATCTATGTAATTGTCAAAGGTATAGAGAGCTTAAATCAATATATTTTGCGATAAGTGGTAATTCTCAATATAGCAAACAGAAACACAATAGATGCTAGAGCTCCAGAAAAATCAGGTGGTTAAAACCATGTAAGGAAATTTGAAAAGAGGTAATCATTGAAATCGAATGTTTGTGAACATTGTTAGTTCTTTAAATCACCTTGTTTTTGCTATCAGTTCACGAATTTCGAATAAAGTAAAAAAAGTTACAAAAAGATTGCAACCGCAAAAGAAACAATCACACAAACAGCATCGCGCATTCACAATGAACTAGTGATCTAGTTTATCTAAATGGGACCACCAGCCACAGAACGCTTCGGCAATCTACTTCCATTTTCCATAACAACCATTCCTCATTTTAAATAAATTTTCCAAACAATTGACTCAGTTCTTCAAACTATTTTGAAATAAAAAAAAATTACATGGACATGGATTTCATGCCACTGTGAGCTCTTTCTGCGTAGATCTGACTACAACAAAATAAAAAATGTTATACCAACTATATGAAGGGTAGAAACATTGCACTATACTTTTGTGACGACATACAACTCAGTCTGCCCCGTAACCATGAAAGCTGTAAAGTTTTCGAAACGTCGGGTTAAAAAAGTAAAATAAACCGCGATATAATCCATAAAATTTGTTTTACTTCAATGTATAATATTCGCCTAAACATAAGAAACCATTATGAAATATATTTCTAATATCAAAATTATGCAGGCACTCCAAAACCATTGAATGTAGGTACAACCTCATTCAAGACAATCCATAACAGAATTACAGAAGTACTAAACAATGGCACATTCACAATGCAACCAACATCAACCAGCAAGTCAGTCGCCGGCTATTACCGAAACGTTCACGTAACGACAAGTGGGACAAGGCCGTCGCCCCTCTCTCGACGGCACACTTTCCTTGTTTTCGGCGATGTTGAGTATCTCGGATAACCGGCTGTGTGATGCAGTCATATTTTGTAATAAGCGTAGCGAAACCGTTTTTGAGTGCATGTTGTTGGAGTTTATTGATTGGTTTTGTCGGGGGTCTAGAATTGGGGTACAATGTTTAACTGTTTTGCGGCCTTTTGAGTACTCGGACACTAGACCCTCGACCGCTTCTTCACCTTCTTGCCCATGGTGTAGTGTCAAGTGTGCCATGATTGTGTTACATAGCGGATGATAAATTGTTTCTTGCTACTCGATACTCTAATTGGACGGTACTGCTCTTTACACCAGGTGCAGTGTGGTCATTTTGCCCAGCCAGGATAAAAAAAAGTTTTAATTCATCCGAAAATGTAGTACTAAAACATGTAAATTTAGATGTTTTTAATAATAATGTCTAGTAGACACAATCTTATTTATGGGACAGTGAATCACACAGAAGTAGTTAACTTTTCCGAATTAAAATTTTAATGAACAAATGTTATTAGAAAGTCAATGTTTGATTGATTGTAGTCGGAGTCCAAAGTAAGTTGATGTGTGCTTCTTCTTTATCTTTACCTTAGGTATTGACAATAATGAATTACGTTACACTAAATTATGCATCTTATACATAATTACAAAACGTAATAACTACATGGAAAATTGGAACGTAATGCAGCAAAGAAGCGTCTTTTCATTACGTTACCTGGTAATTTGGTGCAGACCACAGCTCGTTACAGTTACGAAACCATATGCGATCATGCAGCAAACTTTATATGGAAAGTGGAGCGTGCAGTTGACGTTTTATTTTGACAATCGTAAACACAGATTGACACAGATATACTTCTTCTTGCTTTAATGGACTCTGCGGAGGAACAACTCCACAATTTTGCCAATGTCACGTAATAAAAAGTTAAATAAGTAAATAAAATTTATGTGATGATGATGATGATGAAGGATGACTTCGACACAGATATACAGGTACACGTATAATTAACTTGTCTATCATTCAAATGTATCTAACGTCTCAAATCAATCATCAATCTATCAAATGTCTCTAACATCCCTCTCATTCTAAAAATGTTAAAATAATAAAACAGACTCAAAGTATGTTATTTCATCACTATCAGAACTGCTTATTTTATGGGTCCTATCGATAAAGTCAAGATCATCTGTCATCGGAAACCAGTTTGTGTCCTCGGTCAAATAACTACAGTTAACAATAATACCTGTATTACTCACTGGCTCAATGCTGGGCACAGGTTTCCTCTACTAATGAGAGGTTAGGCCTTAGTTAACCACGATGGCCTAGTAAATTGACAATAAATACACACGTAACTTCGAGAAGTCAGAGGTGTCTTCCATTCGAGTTGGTTTCAAACGTTCCACTTTTGTCTCAGCAGTTCGTCGCACTCCGAAGTAGATTATCGCTGCTTTTGTAACATTAATTGGGCATTAAGCTTAGGTATTGTTCGTAACATACGTGAAACGTGAAAAGCTTAAATGTCAACTATGGCAACTGCCATGCCACTCTTCAAACTTCTCTTTCCAAAGACACGATTAAATGTTTAACCGCATGTATCAGTAGTTATTGTACTGAGATTTATTACGCTGTTACTAATGCAATTAGTATCGAGCGAAATGTGTTGCGACAACCAATTACATTTGCAGGAATTACATCAGGTGTACTTAATTGAGACTCCCCTATATACCACTTCAAGGTATGACATTTAATCGACAGGTTATCTTACATACATTACAACATACAAAGATTAATTGGCAATAAGCCTTTCATTTACAATGCAAAAGAAAACTCTTTAGCATTTTAGGGGTCGTGGTAGAGGATATCTTTTTTTAATCTTTATTAATTTGGGGTTTTTATCCACAAGGATATGCCAACCCCATTGTACCTTATCACTAAATGTACAAATTCTATTAACTAATAACTATTAACTTTGGTGTATACTAGGATAAAGGAACAATTTTAAGGCTTAGGATACTCTGCCAAACTACAAATTTGCTTTGAGAGGTCGGATTTAGGGTTAGCTAATATAATATATATACTTTGAATAAGTCCAACATCCAATGTATTTAGACCGAATTTTCTAATCATAGCCTCTCTTTCATTTTTGTTCTTTGCATATTCCATCAGCAAATGATGCACATCTTCAATTTTATTACATACCTCACAGTTAGGCGATGCAGCTTTTCCCATTAGATATGCAAAGTTTGCTGATGGATAGTGCCCAGAACGAAGTCTTAACGCTAATTTGACATAACTTCTACTTAATGAGATATCATCAAACCATGGCACCCGAGGAGGCTCATTCTGTATTGTTTGATACCAAAGCCCTTTGATCTTAGAGATGCCATTGAAATGCTTAACCCATTTATCAAAGCATGAAAGTTTAAACTTGGAACAATACTCCCAGTGATCTGGCATATATATATGGCATATAGGATATCTAGTAGTGAAACGATGCCACGAGTTCAATCCACGCAACTAGACAAAAGTTTGGGTGATCCGAAAATATGATAAAACCTGACAGAGAGTGCTGAGCTGGGAGTGAGCTTATTTTATTAATATTAGCTGCAATGTTATCGACTGTATGAGTCTTTACTCATTAATAATTAATAGACGCTATTTCGTTGATAGCACGACTTTTAATATTTCTGGGGTGTTTATTATACATTTTTGTGTCAGGTTTAAATTACCAATAACAACTGTTAATGTGAAATAAAGTAATGATAATTGCTTACTTATAGTTTTATTAGATAGCTTTCATAAATAAATGAATTTTGATCTCTCTTTTGTGGTGTGATGATAGTAATTATGGCATCTTTAAATATAATATTGAATTTCTAGAAGGAAGATGTTATACGTTTGGAAAGGCTTACCTCCAGCTGGCTATCAAAATACGATAATGATATACACCCATTAATCTTTAAACTTCAAAACTCAATCATTCATTGAAGTAAGAAAAATCTAGTGCATTTTATATGTAGAAGATAAGGTCTATAATTGCCCGGCTGCATCAACGACATCGACCGATATCCTTTCCTATACGTGACCTTGAACTGGTTCCTTTCACTTTCAATGTTGCCACAGCGCTTCAGCGTTTTAACATTTAGCGTTAGAATCATTTTGGGTCCGATTTACGAAAGGTGCCTTACAGTAAAGTGATGATAGGGGTAATAGATTTACTTGTTTGTTTACATCTGTATATGATACATATGGTTGTAAAATTGGTTCAAACAAGATAATAGATGTTTGTGAAGATTTAATTTGATTAAATGATAATACTTTCATCTTAGAAATGGATAAAGCCTACATGACAGCAATAATAATACTGGTCAATGAACAACTCACAGACTTACCTCTAAAGCCAGACGCATTGTGAATTGGACAAGACAAACGCTACAAACCCTCGAATTTATAGACATTTTTATATGGAAGTCGTGCGTTTTTGGTACTGTTTAATCCGAATGGAATCGCACGACATTATATCACAATACTTTCGACACACCGAGCTGAAACTGATGCTATTGAGCCGCGCGAACAAATGTCAAGTATGATTACGTTTTGTAATCTTTGACTCCACGAGTAGCTCTCAAAGTGTTTCTTGAAAGTACATCTTTAACTTCCTTAATACTAGACAGCAGGTCGACTATTTAAACGACTACTTATATTTTAACGCGCCATATAATTTCGACGATAAAAGGATCTCAATTTTTAAACGATGTTAAATGTTTGAATTTGATTGCAAAATCTTACCTAAATTTGATTATTGGAGTCATACACCCGTATTCAAGGACGATATTTAAGCTTTTGCTATGCATAGATCTCTGTAAGTGTGATTAGCCCGTTTATGTTTAGCACCTAAAATCTTACAATCACGTATTCAGAAATCAGGGCAAAGCGAAGAGCTGGCTTTAGTATCGTTCTTGAATAATGAAATAATCTTTTCTATCTACAAAGAGCAGATTCAGAGTCAGAGCAGACAGCAGAGAGAAGCAATTTGACAATAATCGCGTCTGTTTGAATTTGTACAATATTTTGTTATATTGTTACAAAGAATTATTCATATTGTGAAAATAGATACAAGATTGGTTAAAAATGGCGTTCTTACCAAAATTTTAGATTTGACCTTACTTATGACCTTAGTTAAAAAGACACGTTTGTTCTTTTATGTAGGGAGTAATTTCTACAGCCACTCTATATGTTCTATAAATTATTTCGCCAATACATAGCTGTCTATTCAAGGAATAGGCCGTATATAATTTCACTACATTTTATGCCAGAAAAAAACTTACGGAGTCTTAGTCGCGAGCAAAGTAAAAAAATAAATAACCCAACTACTAATTAAAATCAAAGCACATAGTACGTTTAAATATTACCATTATTCAAATATACCCACAATGTCGGTAATGTATTCAGTATATACAAATATAAGTGTTTGTCTTTATTTGCGTAGCTACGCTTTGTTACCAATATTAATGTTTACATATGCGGAAAATGAACGATGCTAACATATGTTGATATTTTGCATATGTTTTATATATAAGTAGGCTTCAAAACTAGGTCTGCAAATATATGTATTTTTTATGTATAAATAGCAGTCCAAATGTATCTTGGCCTCTTTGGTCATGCTTCGGACACGGCTGGCTGGGGTCCAAAAGTATGCCGGGGACTTTTTTGTGTCGTTAAGTTTTATGTATTAAGTAATAAGTATTCCTATGTTAATCTTCCTTAATGTGCTTTTGTATGTACTCACTGCCACCTGTCCGGAGACATCTTTCTTTTTTTTATTAGGTAAAATTTTAAAAGAGTATTTAACGTAGTATAACACAGTTGAGGAGACTAATACCTGGCACATACGCCATAGTCGTGAACGAGTGCTGCTCGTGTGGTGCTTCAGACTATTTTTTTTATTGTGCAATATGATTTTCATTCGCTATAGAGGTTCATGTACGACAAGATTTTTAGAGTTAATTTTATATATATAATACTAGATGTTATGCGCGGCTCCGCCCACGTGGAGGTTATTTTTGAAAGAAAAGGTATACAATCCATGGAGGCATCTTAAGCTATTACAGCTTTGTACATTTTGCTATCGGGTTCAGTGGCGCATCTTGGGAGAGGCCTACGTCCAACAGTGGACTGACACCGGCTGATGATGATGATGATGACATTTTGCTATTCCATAGAAACCGTGCGTTTTCCGGGATAAAAAGTAGCCTATGTCATTTTCTGATCGCTGAACAGTCACATTCAAATCATGTCGATCCCTTGCTCTGTGAAATACTAAACTATCCCACGGGAACTGTACATGTTTCCGGGATAGAAAGTAACCTAGTGCTATTCCAGACTACAATCTACCTCTGTGCCAAATTTCAACCAGAACAGTCCAGCCGCTGTAGCGTGATTGAGTAACAAACATCCATCCATCCATCCAAACATTCGCATTTATAATATTAGTATGATTGTAATAAGTCGTCTTAATTAACACTATATTGAGCTGTTCTAATAGTAACGAATCGGATTAATTTGTATTGCCCTTATCTCTGAGCACATGAGGCACTAGCTCATGTGCTCAGATTTCAGGATTTCCACATGCTCAACCGTACTAAATACGTTGTGCAAGGGATGTTAGGTCTCGATCCCACACTATCCAAAAACTACTCTCGAATTCAAATCAAATCATTTATTTTGTAAATTAGGCCACTAGGGGCACTTTTTACATGTCATAGTAATGTTAAAATCTAATCTATCTACCGGTGCTTCGGAAATGCCCACTGGTCTGAGAAGAAGCACCAAGAAACTCAGCCGTATTAATGTAGGACTTGTATATTTTTAAGGCAAAGAACTATAATATACTGCCTCGGTGGCGCAGTTGTCATTGGGCATGCGTTACGACTGTTGTGCTGAGGTCTTGGGTTCGATCCCCGGGTCGGGTAAAGTTATATTGAGTTTTTCTGTTTAGAAACTCAGTATTAGCCCGGAGTCTGTTATTTGTGCCCGGTATGGCGATAGGCTCGACCCCTATCACATTATGGGACTGAAATAAATTCGGCGAAAAGTGGGTGTACTGGTAAATTACACCTCTGCCTACCCCTTCGGGGATTACAGGCGTGAGTGTATATGAATATGAACTATAATGTAAAGAAGAGAATTAGTTATGCAAATTGCGAAACAAGTATTACACAAATAATCTTATTTATTAAATAACATTGTTACCTACATTTCATAACTGCTTCCGACTTACGTATTAGCTTATTATAAAAACTTGATTTGAACACACGACCTTATTAATGGGTAAGCTATTCGTTTTGCAATGTCTCTGAGGTGTACCCACGGACCTGTAGCTCAACCTAACTCAGGGTGTAAAACCCACCATAGTGGCACACGCAAGTGTGTCGCGTTCCGGGATCATCCAGTGTACATCTTTTGCCAGGAGTATAGAGTTGGGGTACGATGTTTGACCGTTTTGCGGCCTTCTGAATACCTTGACACTAGACCCTCGACCGCTTCTTCACCTTCTTGCCTATGGCGTAGTGTGCAGAAGCAGGCCAGCATGACTGTGTTGAGTGGCGGGGGATGGATTGTCTCTCGCTTGATACTCTGGTTGGATGGCGCTGCGCTTGCCATCCGGTCACTTTGCCGTGCCAAGATAAAGAAAGGAAAAAACCATAAGGTTTCTCACGTACATTCGCGTACACCGTAAATATTTATATGACAAAATATACGAAACGAAACGAAATTTTGTACTTTAAGAACGAAACATTCCATACATAAAAACAAAGCTGCAACGCTAACGGACTTCATTAACCTATCGCAACATTTTGACATCTCATGGTTGAGCTACAGAATTAATAATATAGACAACGCAACTTAAGTACTTTTTTTGTACTACGATGGAGGCAAACAAGCTTACGACCCGCCTGATGGTAAGCAGTTACCGTAGCCTATGGACGCTTGCAACACCAGGAGCATCACATGCGCGTTGCCGACCCTAAACTACTTTTGATGGCCATTAATGATGTCTCTATTTCACTGATATCTTGACTAAGCGTTGACTACTACTAAGATTAGATTAAGTACAATATCATTTCCACGATTGACATTGTATGCAAATTATGACATTTTTGCCACCAAGACTCGTGTTTTTCTTTTTTCTCTTTATTGTACACCGAAGTCTAAATTTTTAACGTATATATATTTTTTTTATACTGGCACGGCATAGTGACCTCACTGCACCTGATGGTAAGCGCAGTGCGGTCCAATTAAAATATCGAGAAGCGAGAGACAATCTCTATTCCCTGCTACTCAACACAATCATGCCGGCCTGCTTCTTGACACTACGCCATGGGCAAGATGGTGAAGAAGTGGGTCGAGGGTCTATTGTCAGAGTACTCAGATGGCCGCTAAACGGACAAACATCGTACTCCAACTCTAGACCCCCGACAAAAACCGGATGTACACTGGCTGGATCCCGGTACGCGACACACTTGCGTGTGCCACTATGGCGGGTTTTACACCGTGTGTACGGTGGTAGCTATCCGGGCGGGTATGAATATCCTACCACCAGCGTTCTGTTTCTATTATCTAAATGTTGTCTGGTAGATATAACTCTTAGCGATAAGAATGCCCATTATATAACCGTTAAGTAATTAAGACCTATTTATTTATTTAATAGAACGGTAGATACTACAATTACACTATTCATTGACATAACAATATATTATTTGATTAAATTAAAATAGTAATAATTAAATGATTCATCCATACATACGCAAAAAGTTCAGGTATTCTTACAAAAATAAATATGTCACACTGGTTTTGAGTCCAGGAACCTGTTTAGCATCACATATGAACCCCGTATCAAACTTATTAAATTAATAATTATCCTCTGACTTTTCTAGAGTTACGTGTATATTCATTGTTAATTATCGCTTGCTTCAACGATGAAGGACAACATCGTGAGGAAACCTGCATACCTGAGAATTCTCACAAGTTTTTCGAAGGTATGTGAAGTCTACCAACCCGCATTAGGCCAGCGTGGTGGACTAAGGTCTTACCCCTCTCATTAGTAGAGGAGGCCCTTCCCAGCAGTGGGACAATGTTTAATATAGAGCCAGTATTGTTATATTATATTAATAATAATTATCCAATAGTCTTGTATTATTGTAATGTACTGACGTAACTGTGGTGTAAACTAGATCATATAAGTATTACACGTTGCCCATTAAATAGTCAAAACTGTCCATACTTGAGGTGAGTACAATACGTCGTCTATATAAATTTAGATCTTTGGTATGTGGGTTGACATAACGGTGTAATCTAAAATAAAATGTAAAACTTTGGCTGATTAATGATTTCTAATTACACTAAATAAAGGGTCGTTAGGTCATTAGGCTGTAAAACAAGGGGTCGTGGGTTCGATCCCCGCACTTAAATATTTATTTATATATTTTATTTATTTATACACTTCATATACAATGTATATAGGCGGACTTAATGCCAAAGGCATTCTCTCCCAGTCAACCACAATAAAAGTAAATAATGTTTGTGTGATTAAAAAATATTTGTTTCGGTTTAGTGTTAAGACAGTCTTTAAAAATTGCTGATAACCATGACACTCATTATTGTATCTTACTGGGGTCAGGACTTGACTATGTATGTGACTTTATGGTGTTATTTTGTGAAGAAAGCGGAAGTAGTTATTTTATTTAACGGTAGGCAGCGGCTTTGTGCCCTGGTATTGCAGAAGTCTATGGGCGGCGGTGTCTACTTACCATCAGGTGGTCCGTCTGCTCATCTGCCTTTCCAGGCAGTAAAATGGTATAGTCGTAACATTACCCAAGGTAGCCATTGTACACTTGGAGGAACATCAAAGCATTTAAATCTAAAAATATTAAAAACAGTTTTTTACGGTTCTTGAAAAAAATTACGGAGCATACGGTTTTCCCGTAGTGGGTCTCGAATACTTTCATGTCATGTGATCAAATAATCTGTATATATAAAAGAAGAAACTGACTGACTGACTGATCGATCAACGTACAGCCAAAACGGCTGGGGTTAGAGACTTGAAATTTTGACAGGAGGTACCTTTTATGACGTAGGCATTCACTAAGGAAGGGTTTTTGGAAATGTAACATAACTTATGATCGCATTTCTGTATTCCCGAAGGATGAGGGTGCGAAAGTGATATGTCGATAAGTAGCAAATTATTAGAACACGTGTGATTTTTCGAATCGCAAACACATACCTTGATTGCCCTGGGATTCGAACCTAGAACCGATATTCGCAAGTACACTACCATAGACCAACAAGACGATCAAAGTAAGCACAATTAAAATTAATGACATCATTAACCGATGCAAACAACATATGCTTTTAACAAAGAACAAAACAGCTGTTATAAAAATATGGGTTTTTCCTTATACATATATTCATACAGAATTACCATTTACGTAAATAGCGCAAAAACTGGGCGTATTTCGTATCAAGGTTGTTTTAACAACTTCCTTGAAATCGAGAAATATACTTGAATGTAATGTATTAGTGAAAGGTTACCCAGTCTTTAACACTGATAACGACTATAATAAATAATAATGATTATAATAAATACACCCACAACAGTCAAACACATAGTTCTGACCCCACACAACAACAAACTACAAGAGACTACGGTCCTATAACATCCAGACCCGAAACAAATATGTCACACTAACATTTGTCCCGGTGCGGGAATCGAACCCACACCTCATTTCACAGCCGACTGCGCCACGGCGGTTGTCCGTATATAGTTCCTTATCACATAGAAAAATTACTTATAGATAAGATAATATATAAAAGATTCGAGTTTAATGGCCTGTTTCATAATGACCGTCTAACACTATTTACGAGATAAAATATAAGACGCCATAAAAATTAGGACAATACAAAATGCACAAGCGCATGTACAATTGAAACTGAATTTCCCGACTAATGCTATATGTTGGATCAAATTTGGACCTTATAAAACAGACCCTAAATATACTCAAGCGCACACTTGTCAAAACTTACCCTCATTAGTACATTACAATTTACAAATTCATATCCACGAACAATTACTCAAATCCATAACACCCAATAAAATTTTGTCACCTTAACATATAAACAATATTCATAAAATCATGCAAATTATATTTTACTTACTCCAATTCACATCCAACTTCCACAAACGACATGCGTGATCCACACAAATACAACAACTGATTTAACAGTTAACACCACTTTGTGAGTCACACACGATAAGATAACAGCGGGCGTAGTAAACGCGTGCGCGCTTGTTCGACCGCACACAACTAATGCAGGAAGCCAGACGTTAGCCGACAGCCTCCAGTCTCCAGTACATACCTTTTTTCCTGTGCCGCGACCCGCCTCTGGCCCGTCTGCTTGCAACCTCCCACCGCGTCTGCGGACAAACGTTGCGTAAACAACCACGGATTTGTCAACCGAAATGTGCACGATATGGTTGGATTGCACGTTTTATTGCATCTACGGACTATGTGTGTGTGGGTTTAATAATGTGCGATATCAATTGTGTGGTGCATTTAGTAATATTATATACATACATAAGCTCATGCCAGTATCTCCGAAGGGGTAGACAGAGGTGGAACTAGGTCACCCACATTTTTCTCACCTAACTTATCGTCATAACGGGTACAAATACGGATAGGTTTTTTGTCGAGGGTCTAGAGTTGGGGTACGATGTTGGCCGTGTTGCGGCCTTCTGAGTACTCTGATACTAGACCTTCGACCGCTTCTTCACCTCCTTGCCCCATGGCGTAGTGTGAAGAAGCAGGCCAGCATGGTTGTGTTGAGTAGCGGGAGATAGATTGTCTCTCGCTACTTGATACTCTAATTGGACGGCACTGCGCTTACCATCAGGTGCAGTGTGGTCACTTTGCCATGCTAGGATAAAAAAAACCGGGGCCAGTTGACAAATTGTGATTGCCGAATCTACGGTTTAGATTGTTTGAACAGAGATCATTCATAAATATTTTATTGAAATCTATTTAGTAATTCACATTCAAAGATCTTTTATTTTTGTTTAAAACATTATCATATTTAACAGCGACACGTTTTATGTATACAGTGTAACACCGTAACATTAACAATCGTTCTGACACCCGGCAGTTTACAAGTCACGTCTTGGCTGTCGATGAAGCGACGGTGTCAATGTCAACTGTGAAATAGCCGACTGTCAAAGCGACGTGTGAATATAGATATGTACCATTTGTAAACAGTATATTTTGTGTAATATATACTGATGACCTTCGACGATGTGACCCACAACGCTGGTGTAATTATTCCATCAGGTATAATTTTTGTATTCATTATAAATATTTTTCTCAATCAGAGTGTGGTTGATATCTGCAAGGAACTGTTAGTGATCCCAGCAAACCTTTAAATTAAGTTGGGGATAGCCTTTAACCCAGCAATGGGACAGCGAGGCTAATTTAGATAAGGTGTATTTTTTTAACGCATCAAACAACAATTACAATGCAATCCAATGTTGCTGTTTCAGCAGAGCTATGATACCTGGTGTAACAGGCCGACCCTGGGACTCGTTGGTACAACTCAGTATAGTAAGATGGCTGTCTATTCTGGTACTAATATTTGTCCGTAATCTTCCCAGGTAAGAGACATGTTGACACTATCCCATGTGATGCACAGCGTGTGGTGTTAGCAGTATTACATCAACACAGTGAAGGTAAGTTCCCATGGCAGATGCACGCGGCACATTCACGTTTTTGTGTTTTACACTCACTTTGAATGCATTGTGCCTAATACACATTGATGTAAACCTAACATTTTACGCAAAAACACCTTGAGTATAGACATTAAATAGTAATGTTAAAATTAATTTTAGAGAAGAATATCTCAATGATGCAGCAATCCAACAAAGAACCAAATATATTGTTTTTTTTATATCATAGTCTGACAATCGAGCCAGTGGGACACCTGATGTTAAGTGATCTCCACGTCCATGAACATCCCCAATACCGAAAGTATCATGTATGCGCTGTCGGCCTTAAAGGACAGGAATAGGGATTATGGAAGCGTAGAGGGAATCTGGGCCTTCGGATATCTCACTTACCATACGAAACGCGACAGTAAACTGTAACTTTACGTTGGTTTTCTGTGAGACAGTGGTACTACACCGGTCGAGCCGGCCCATTCATGCTGTAGACAAATATGTCTACAGCGTGGCTCTACCACTATATAGAATATATATAGGATTAGTAAGCTGGAGAAGCAGTAATGGTAAAAATCGATAACCGTATAGTGTACCAAGAAGAAGTCTTCTTAAGGAGAGACCGCAACACCGGATAAAATGAACTGAATGCAGAATACTCTTCATATATTTTCTGCCATGACGATGGACTCAACGATTTAAACTCATTAATTAAGGTTTTTAATTAGTTCTATAATAGATAATAAGTTAGGTGCATTGATAATAATAATTAGAAATTATGAAGACTCCAATGTGTCCCAAGCTTTACGGACAAATGATCCCACTTGTAAGTGTTTACAAGACGATTAATTTAATGCCAGTTACATTGTTTTTAATTCTTCTATGATTAATAGGAAGTATTATTTACCTTCAAAGAGAATGTTTGAGATTTAACTTACAAGAATTGTATTTAATTGCACTGTGGGAAATCGAAGAATTGATGGAAATCACATTTGATTTTTTAGAATGTTTTGGACTATCGGATTTTATAGGTGGTAGAGCCACGGTTTGACTTTGTCTAAAGTATGACTGGGCCGGTTCCACGGACTGATACAGAGCGACAGTCCACAGAAAATCGACATGACATGAAGTAACGACCTGTTGTTCCGTTTGGCACGCAGGCACATCTCCAGAAGCTCATACTCATCTCGCCTTCTCAAATCTCATATTTTTAAGGCTGGTAGTAGTACCCATGACTCTTCTGATATTGTGGATATCCATAGTGTGTTAGTTTCCAAAATATATTTATATGATATATACGAAAGATTTAAAATTTTATAAAGAATGTAAACGTAAAATCGTGTGTCGTGATAAAGTGCTAGAATCCAAATAGCTGCTAAACAAACATGGGACTTTATTCTTCTCATAACATAATAAAGTTACAGTCTGAGAAATTGAAATCACCATGATTTAAGTTACTAACCATTCAAATTTATTCAAAATTGCATTAAATTGGAATTATAAATATGCAACAAGATGAACAAACAACAAATATTATGCTTATTAGTTATGTGTTTATTAAAATCCTAATATAAAGACGTAATACGGATATTTTTAATGATCGTCATTACCTCTGCTTACCGGATGAATGTATTTCCTCTTCACCCCAATTAGGACGCAACCAGAAACCTATCAAAACTTTAATGGTCACATCTGTAAATACTAGTTTTCATTACGTAAACAAACTAGCATGTAACATGATTTTGTACTAATAGGAAGTCTATTCTCAACCTACAGGTAGGGTCCGAATTGACAGTATCGATAGTTAAAGCGCTAAAATTTTATATTTCTCCATGGACCTCATAAGTGTTACATATTACCAGGTATGATAACTGTATGGCAACATATCCAATACCCATTGAATACTGCCCAAGATTAATGAAAAATGTCTGATAAAAATATTGTTCATTATAAGCATCGACTCCTCAACTGGTTTTAACCAACTTCAAAAAAAGGAGCAGGTTCTCAATTCGTCGAAATCTTTTTTTTTTTGTATGTTCCCCGATTACTCGAAGACGCCTGGACCAATTCGAGAAATTCTTTTTTTGTTTTAAAGGGTATACTTCCGCGGTGGACCCATTGTCACCAATTCAGGATCTCATGATGGGATCTCAGAAAAATCGAGGGCAACGCATAATTTGTTTTTTATTGAAGTCGTTGTACTTTTTATGACTTAAAAACTTTTACTCCATACTCTATACCCTATAGTAATACCGATTGTTTTTGTATCACTATTGAGGGAAATGCCCCTCAGCGTTGGTTCGGATTAAGGTCAATGTAAGAGGCCTAGCCTTTTAAAAGGAGTCTTTGAGTTAATTCACTTCCAAACATTTATTTTCCTGGCTGGAGCACCATAAACGCCGGTCATAGTTTTGGGTGAAGCAGTAAAAGGGAGTAAAGGGAGGGCAGTAAAGCAGTCAGATGCATAAGACGATTCTCCAAAACCTTAAGAATTTTACAATATTTTTTAGAACCTTAAGGTTGCTCGCTATCAATACATAAAATGAATACTTCATATTACATACCCTACCCCTACTCGAAGGATTTAGAAAGCGACACCACATGTCGAATCAGGAAGGTTGTGGTTAGAACTTAGGTCTGTAACTATCAAACCAGATCTAGTATGTTAATGGATTCGAGACGAGAAGCGATTCTATGCATCAATATTAATCCAGTCGCAAGGTATACCATACCAAAAACTGGTGGTGCGAAATCCTTGATAATACTCCTGGAATATTTCTCAATTGGTACAACCACGGTATAGATAGTATTATCTACATACGGCTGTCGGCTGTACCTGAGTTATACCACTGTTTAACGAAAAACCGAAGTGAAATGGCAGTTGCAATTAGATCTTGGATGGTGAGATTGCCTGAGATCCCAAATTTTCTATTATTTTTCTTTATGCTCGGCAACGTTACCCATGATTCTTGGCACTGTATGTCCACAGATTGTGGAGATACTTGTCACTAGCTGGTGTTAACCAGGCTCCTATGTCAACCATTGCTATAGAAAATGGTACATTTAGGAAATTCAAAAATATATGGGTGGGGTGTATCAAAATACTTTAATTTTAATTTGATTTAATTATGACATAATTCTAGAATATCTGTCGTAATTCTATGTACTACCATACAGCAAGCTAACCCGTGTTGTAATAATACGAAAATGGCATTGTAGCAGATTTACTCTATTGCCTCATTTGGCTAAATCAGGAAGACTAAAGTCGGAATCTGTGTACAAACTAGGTCGCATGCGAAACAAACTCGTTTTGTAATTGACTCGGGGCAATGCAAGAAGCATTGATTCTTACGTTGAATCTATCCGATTGTGTTACTGTAACATGGAAAGTAAAATTGTATCATAACTGTGTCAAATAGATCACTTACCCGATAATTATTGACAATGGACAAGTATTTTTAATTACGCTGTGCATTTCAAATCTTCGGTATTCGTATTAATGCAAGTAGTTGTAAAAATGATGCGTATTTCATGAAGAAATACATTATTGCATACTATGTGAGTTTGATGAAAAATAGATTCTATTGATTAAAAAAAACATGCATCTTATGTAAAGTTGTCGAATGTAAAATTGGAAAACCAAAACATTTTTGATCAAACCTGTGATCATAATTTAATAATCTCACAAAAAAATAATTTCCTTTTGCATCATTAAGCCCACAATAGCCATTGGGAGTCTTAGTCAAGCTCTAAAACTGACTGTCTCGAACATTGGGTATATTGTATCTAATTAGAAGGTACACAACGAGTTAGCTGACCTTCTACCGTCCGCGATACATAAACTACCAGCAACGCAACGCAGTGTGGCAAAAAATGGCATCACCAGCTTATTAGCTTGGGCCTTTGTCTTTTCATTTTACGATAGGTTCTTAAATAATGAATTGCACATATAACTTAATAGTAATCGCAAGTATTGTAATCAATTTGAAAACAAATAAATAACACCCAACAGTTACACATAGCCCCGACCCCACACTAAGATACGAGTCTTGTGTTGTGGGTATCAGGGACTACGAGAGACGCACGCTCTCACAACACCCAGACCCAGGACACAAATATCTGTCTGTCACACAAACATTTGTCCCGGTCAAATGCACAATATTTGGTAGCTTTACTCATTTATTTGTAACATAAAGTGTTTTTTTTATTATTGAAAAAGGGGGCAAACGGGCAGGAGGCTCACCTGATGGAAAGTGATCACCGCCGCCCATGAACATCTGCAACACCAGAGGGCTTGCAAATGCGTTGCCGGCCTTTCAGGAAAGAATATGCTCTCTTCTTGAAGGTTCCCAGGTCGTAACGGTTCGGAAAGACCGCCGGCGATAGCTGGTTCCACAGAGTGGTTGTGAGAGGCAGAAAATGCCGCAAAAATCGCGCTGTTGTGGAACGCTGGACATCGAGGTGGTGCGGATGGAATTTGCTATTTTGACGCGATGTCCGATGGTGAAATTCAGCGGCCGGGATCAATCCAAACAATTCCTCGGAACATTCCCCATGATAGATGCGGTAGAAGATGCAGAGTGATCCAACATCTCTACGCAGAGCCAAAGGATCAAGCCGATCGGAAAGAATTTGATCATCGATAACCCGAGCTGCCCTACGTTGAATGCGGTCAAATGGAAGTAGCTGGTACTGGGGTGCTCCCGCCCAGAGATGAGAACAGTACTCCATGTGGGGCCGAATTTGCGCCTTATAAAGATTTAGGCGTTGACCCGACGTGAAGTACCATCTCGCCTTGCTGAGCACACCAAGCTTCTTTGAGGCCAATTTGGCCTTATCTTCCAATTGACCGCGGAATTGGACGTTGCTCGTAATGTCGACGCCAAGTATTCCGATATTGGCTGTGGCCAACAGGGGAGTGTTCTCAAAATGAGGAGTTACGACAAATGGTGACTTTTTAGCGGTTAACGCGCAGACTTGTGTCTTTTTGGGGTTGAATTGGACTAAATTTAGTCGACCCCAGTCCGAGACTTTGGTTAACAAAGACTCGACTTCAGACACAAGCTTGTTCCGGCTCTCGTCGACGTATTCCCGAGAAATATTAGCACGGCCAGTGTACAGTACATCCACAGTGCTGTCGTCTGCATAGCAATGAATGTTGCTGATTTGCAGCATGTCATTTACATGCAGAAGAAACAGAGTAGGAGACAGTACACAGCCTTGTGGAACACCAGCATTGACAAATTTATGATCAGAGCATGCACCGTCGACGACGACCTTGATGCTCCGATCTGTCAAAAAGCTGGTGATCCAGTTGCATAATTTCTCGGGAAGCCCATAGGAAGGTAGCTTCGAAAGAAGCGCCTTGTGCCATACCCGATCAAAGGCCTTCGCTTTGTCCAGGCTGGCTGCAAGCGCCTCCCCCTTGGTCTCAACTGCTTCTGCCCATCTATGAGTTAGGTAAACTAGAAGATCATCGGCTGAGCGACCCCGACGAAAGCCGTACTGGCGGTCGCTAATCAGCCGGTGCTCCTCCAGGTACCGCAGGAGCTGGCAGTTTATAACGGACTCCATTATCTTGGAGAACAAGGAGGTGATGGCTATAGGCCTGTAATTGGACGGATCCGAGCGGCTGCCTTTTTTAGGGATCGGGTGCACTAAAGCGGCCTTCCAGGATTTCGGGACTACGCCTAATGTATAGGAGTGCCGGAAAAGACGCGTTAAAACCGGTGCCAACTCCGGAGCACATGTCTGCAACACGATCGGAGGGATGCCATCGGGCCCACTCGACTTATGAATGTCCAAGGAAAGAAGTGCTTTGCGAACTGCACTTTGCCGGAACTTAACCTCCGGCATTGTTGTATCGCACCGCGGGATTGTCGGTGGTGAATTTCCTCGGTCATCCAGAGTCGAGTTGGACGCGAAGAGAGAGCCCAGAAGATCGGCTTTCACCTTCGCGGCATGGGCCAGCGAGTCATCCTCCGTGTGCAGGGGTGGAAAAGACGGCTGACAGAAATTCCCTAAGACAGCCTTTGCGAGAGACCAAAACGCACGTGTTCCCGACGGGAGACGCGCCAGTCTCTCGCCAATTCTGCCAATGTGCTCCGACTTCGCCTTAGCAATGACGCTTTATAAAGTTTACCAACCAGCTTTGGTGTGGTAGACTAGACCCACCCTTTCTCCTCATTAGTATAGGACGATCGTGCCCAGCAGTAGGAGAGTATATTAAGCTCATAATACTTTTTATAGCAATATAATCTTAATCCTGCATCCTACATGAGATAGTAAAGATTTCTAGGAAATGTAAATTTAGTAAATTGAACAAAAAGCGTAATAATGCACGTACATGCTACAAGAAAGTTCATCATTACAAAGATAGACACATAACATTCACATTTTAAATAAACATAATTATGAAGTATTTACATAACATTCAGTAGCATAAATAAGTAATCATACGATCGTCCGTGGCTTCCAGATAAAACGTGAGAGACCGTGAAATGCTCTTCCGCGTTGTAAACATGTGCCTAAAAGTCCATTTACTTACTCTTGTTTACTATCTGATATTTCATAGTTTATCAATCAAACGAGTGATAAATTCAGTTACAAATCAAAGATTCTATTGTTACGTTTGCGGTTTGAAGTTATTGGAAATACACGCAACCACAATATCCCTAATGTCTTTGAAATTTTGTTGAAACAAACGATTGGCAGGACTTGTAAGTGACCTGTAAGTGTGGTTGCACGTACAGGTGGGTCACCTGAGTGATCGCTATCATACAAAAAACGCAACTACGTTGGTTTACTGTAAGACAGTAGTAATAACCCGGTCGAGCCGGTTGATTCAAGCTGTAGGTAAAATTGTCTATATTATTGTACGTACATGATTACAGAATGAAAACAATCATTCAACGGCCAGTAACAATTTCCGACAATTCCGGAAAAGCCCTCGCCAACAACATTCTCAATTCGAAATAAACAGAAGGGCTTTCCTAACGCGTTCTGGTCGAGTCCAAAGCTCCGCGCGGTACAAAGCCTGGCGTGCTACTTTCACTTTCCGCGTGCCACATCCAGCGGCCCCGACGACCGAGCGCCGTCCGATAGTTGCGTTTGCTTGCATCATTATGCTGGTTATATCATCGGAATTTTGTAGAGCAGCAACCGTGTTTATGTTTTATGAGATGTCCGTGTGAAGGACGAATGTGTTTTAATTGGAACGTTGCATTTTATTGTTCTGTTCTGTCTAGTTGTTATATATAACTTGCTTCGTAGTTTCAGAAATTACTATTGCTATCTAGGAGGACTATGGATGCCATAGTTGCACCTTTACCTACTGAATAAATATACATCAATTACTTTATTTTTATTGTTTTCGTGTGATAACCGACAAGACCTAATGTACTTTCTTCATATCAGTTAGCGTACAATAAGTTCTTATGTCATTTTGTTGCAGTTATTTACGCTTATTTATACCTCTGGTATAAGAAAACCTGTCTGCGATAACTGATGTTAAATTTATTGGACCATTGAGGAATCTACATAACTCATCCAATGTGAACATAGTAAATAGTGAGCATACCAAAATCAAAGTAATAATGGACGTCTGATCACACAAAGATACCCGAACCAAGACGTCCTCAAATTCCTATTTTAGCCGCACTATCAAGATGTGACTTAGTTTGTCAACTACCATGTTCCCTCCCTCCTTTGATCCTGGGTCCTTTAAGCTTAGTGTGAAAAAGCTGTTCGGTAGGCTGTCATGATTGTGTCGAGTAGCGAGAATACTTGTATCTACTTGATAGCTGTTGAACTATTATGGGACGGAACTGCGCTTAGCTTAGATCGAGCCATCAGCTTCTTATTTCACAACTCGGGACAATGAACATGCACCACATCTAATGTACCTAGCACTTCTAAACAACCTCTAGGAGCATTTTATCCAATAGACATACATATACATATACACTCACGCCTGTAATCCCCGAAGGGGTAGGCAGAGGTGTAACTAGTACACCCACTTTTCGCCGAATTTCGGTCCCTTAATGTGATAGGGGGCGAGCCTATCGCCACACCGGGCACAATTCCAGACTCCGGGTTAATACTGAGTATTTCTAGGTAGAAAAACCCAATATCACTTTACCCGACCCGGGGATCGAACCCGAGACCTCAGCACAGCAGTCGTAACGCATGCGCAATTACAACTGCGCCACCGAGGCAGTCTAGTCAGTCTATCCAATAGAATAAGGATTTAATAAAACTACGTCAATCACGACAATATTACTAAACAATCCCTCCATTAATTTGATGGTAATTAAACTGCTCATGACAACACGTAAAGTGTTTGCACATAACACCGAATATATAGAAATAATCAAGATAAGCCAATTAAAAGATTCCGTAAACGCGGCCATTATACTAACGATGTCCAAATTAAGCGCATTTGAAAGTAAAACGAATTAAGAATTAAGGAGTGTGCTGACTACACTATTGCTGGGGGCTTACGGTGCAGGTCACTAGAAGGCCAATACTCTTATTTAATTGACACTTGCTTTGACGGCGAAGGAAAAAATCGTAAGGAAACCTGCACATACCTGAGAATTCTCATAAGAATTTCGAAGGTATGTGAAGTCTACGAATCCGCATTAGGCGAGCGTGGTGGACTAAGGTTTAACCCTATCATCAGTAGAGCCCGTGCCCAGCAGTGGCGCAATGTTTAATACAGGGCTGGTAATATTATATTTTTAAATGCATTTTATCTTCTATCAACTTTCAATCTATTTTTAAACTCGTAACCCAAATGTGAAATTCTTGATCAGCATAATATTTTGAACATTTTAATTACAAGAATTAACCATGGGGTGTTCATTGATCACCATAGGTTGCAAACAGTTTAGAATCTAAAGAAAACGTAAAAAAATTGATGCCTTTGAGGAATGAAAAAAGATTTGATCAGCAATTGAAACGGCAATATGTTAATTCGTAGTTTCTGACACACTGTACCTAGTGTATTTGTTGTCTTAGTGTGTAGCCGGAACTGTGTGACTATTGGATGTAATAATTTGTTACTGTATAGTTAATGTAGTCGGAACAAATCTTAACATCTAGAAAGGACCATCACTGGTGTACCGGTGCACTTGACAAATATTCGACTGAATCATAGAAAATATTCCAAATATTATTGTTCATGAATGCGGTAATTGTTTCCGGATTTTATTTTCGCTCGAGGGGATTTCTAGTGAAAACGATGGCTATCGGAGTACGACTAACGAAAACCAACAATATTATAGTTGGTCGAAATCCAGGCGGAAGCAAGGAAACAAAGTATCAAACCAAGCAAAGGTTTTAAAACTAATACAACAAACTTCCGGTGAATCGGACTCCGGACAGCCAACGTATTTCATTTTTGAACTGCATTCACCAAATGTTCTGAGTGAAGTGTAGTCACTTTTCAGAATAACAAAATTGACATTGTTATGCCTCCGGACTTGTTCAATGGGCTTCAAAGGAAAGGAAGCAAATGTGAAAAGATTTTGATAATTCTTCTTGCATTTTAAAAGGCTAAGGATATTATATCCATATGGTTGAAATAGGACAACAACTGGTATCAGCAAACGCACCGTGATTCAGGTAATGAAACCGCTTTCTATGTTACGATTAAACTTTAATTATTTCAGGGTCTGGTACTGGGTCAGTCAGAGTAGATCCGATTTTTGTTGTGAGTCTGGAGTTGGAGTACGATATTTGGGCGTGTTGCGGCCTTCTGAGTACTTTAACACTAGACCCTCGACCACTTCTTCACCTCCTTGCCCCATGGGTTAGTGTGAAGAAGATACACAGCAGGCCGGCATGACTGTGTTGAGAAGCGAGGGATAAATTGTCTCTCGCTACTTGATAACTGGACGGCACTGCGCTTAATATCAGGCGGAGTGTAATCACTTTACCCTGGCAGGATAAAAAAAATATTTGCCAGTTATAAAAAATAAAGCAATATATACATCCATCATTATCAACCTCGTTACCAACCCAGGCAATACCCATTCATTACATAACGTCAGACGTATTAACGGTGCTCATACTGCCGTGTGACATGCAAGTGAGCAGGCCAAGCCTTCGGGAAAGCCACAAGTGGTGTAGTAGACCGAGAGATACGTGTGGATTGTGAACGACCTACTTTCTCATTAGTCGATAATTATGAATGACTAGATTTCGCCGGTGGCTTCGCACGACTCCTTATGAAAACTCACTTAATAACAATAAAAAAGGATGCGCATGACGGTTTCCAAGGCACAAGCGACAGCGATCGAAGTCAGATGCCGGTACTCGATAAAAGGCACAAGTGACAGCGATCGAAGTCAGATGCCGGTACTCAATAAAAATAAAATGTCAGTTTTAATTGATATCCTTACTTTTTTTTTTATTATTGCATAGTCCGACAAACGAGCATGTGGCTCACCTGATGTTAAGTGATCTCCACCGCCCATGAACATCCACAATACCGAAAGTATCATGTATGCGCTGTCGGCCTTAAAGGACAGGAATAGGGATTAGGGAAGGGAAGGGGGAATCTGGGCCTCCGGATATCTCACTTACCATACGAAACGCGACAGTAAACTGTCACTTTACGTTGGTTTTCTGTGAGACAGTGGTACTACGCCGGTCGAGCCGGCCCATTCATGATGCAGACAAATATGTCTACAGCGTGGCTATACCACTATATCCTTATAATATTGTCGCTTACAATTAAGTATAACCAATATATAAATAGACAAAGACAAAACATTTCGATACCTTTTTCTCCTATGTTTGTCAAACGATTCTTTGTTTTTTGTTTAGTAGCTATGACGAGCTTATAAAAAAAATTGGAAAGTTAGTTTTTTGATGAATTACAGTAGAATTTCAACCACTAGGCAACTACAGGAAATATAAAATTTCTAATCGTACTAAATATTAAAGACCTTGCCAATAAACGTTGTGCCAATTAAGTTCATTCTACATTGTATAATTATTATTTTCTGGTCTTTTGTTATTTTTGTCTTTTTTCGTCTGCTGTTCTATGTAACTTTAAATAGGGAGACAAAACACCATCCATAAATTACGATTTACGAAATTCATGATTTTTGACTTCACTTTCATTAAAATTATTCAATATCAAACAAACATTTTGAAATGTGACGTCTCGAAATGTAGGATTCCTGCCGCCCTTTGTCACACAATGTCACATTTCGTCGAACACTCCCCGACCCTTTACGTGTGACGAAAGATATAGATGGCCCCATATCAATATGCACATAAACGGTCTTATTCATAATGAGTTATCGGAGCTTTATAGGGCCGTTAATATGAGCTTGTTAAAAAATGTTGAGCGTTTTATCTCTATTGAGCCATTATGAATAACATTTTATAACAAGCTCCTATTAACGACCTTATAAAGCTCCGATAACTCATTATGAATAAGACCGATACAATTTAATAATAAGGCGTTAAGCATCATGACGATCTTCAGTTTTAATATTAAATAACAGTGAATAGGTTAGTTAATTCATTGAATTCACAACTGTTGTGCCTCAGTTTGAAAAGGCAAACAAAACTCCGATTGGTCATTCAAAGCAAACGAGTCAGTGAGTAACGGGGCATCTCGCCCCGATAACGGTATTCCGTCACATTTCAAAGCGCACTAATTTGTCATTGCACTGCAGCAGAAAATGGTAGAATTCATACTATATTTGAAAACTAGATTTTGACCGTAGTTTTACGTAAATCCGTTTTTCGGTATCGTAATGGGCTGAAATCATGCTGAAATCCTATCCTAGAAAAAGTACTGTCAGCTTAACCCAAATTTTATAATTACCTAGGTACATTTTACAATAATTATTTTTCAAAAATATTGACTTGGACTATCACGAACTTTAAAAAAATAACTAAATCGGTAATTGTTTGTGTTCTACAAATATTTGGGTCTGGGTGTTGTAGGAACCTATGGGATAAAGAGTATGTGTAATACAGTATGTATGTAATAGAGTATGTATAATATAATTACACGTGTGTAGGCACCACACGTGTTATTATATTTTATAAATAATTAGTATTTTTGACGCTATTTTCACCCTTAGCTGGTTGCTAAAATATTATATGTCACACATTCTAATGATTCGCTATTCGGAAACCAATCAAATCACTTCGGAATCTAACATAGCGATTGTGATAAATAAAACTATTTTTTTTTATGTATCGCAATTAATATTAACATAAGCTAGTGTGTTTATCCTCGAGAAGATAAAATTATGAATGAATTTGAGCAATATTTATTTGGCGTTATTTTATAATCATCTCAACAGCTGAGATGACAGCCGCCGTGGCTGTGAAACAAGATGTCGTGGGTTCGATTTCCACACCGGGACAAATGTTTGTGTGACAGACAGATATTTGTGCCCGGGGTCTAGGTGTTGTGAGACCGAAAAGTATCTCGTAGTCCCTGATAGCCACAGCACAAGACTCGTATCTTAGTGTGGGGTCGGGGCTATGTGTGACTGTTGGGTGTTATTTATTATTATTATTCCTTTTAAGGGCGGTACCAGAATGTTGTTATAGAAAATATATTAGATTTATTAATAACTTGATATTTTTGCTCATTGAAAATAATTAATGGAATACACTTCACTGAACATGACCAACTATTTTTATACCAAAAAAGATTTTTACGCAAGTGATGGTGTAAGCAAAAGCTGGCGTTTTTTTTTCTTTTTTTTACTGCCTCGATAGGCAGACGAGCAGACGGGCCTGATGGTAAGTAGACACCGCCGCCCATAGACTTCTGCAATGCCAGGACACAGCAGAGCTGCCTACCGTTGACGTATATTATACTGTGCATGTATTTATAATCACAAGCTAACTTACCATTATGAGTGATGGTGGAGTCCTCGCATTCGGTCTGTGTCAGGCCCATGGCTGGTCTGGCGCAAGCTTCATCACTGGAGAACAAAACGAACATTACATTACATTTTATTTATACTAAACAGGGTATAAAATAAAACGGTGGCGCGTTTGTAATTGCGCATGCGTTAAGACTGCTGTGCTGAGGTTTCGAGTTCGATCCCCGGGTCAGGTAAAGTAATATTGGGTTCTTCTATTTAGAAATACTTATATGCATAAAAATGTTAATTACAAACTCAGCTCCTGTACTCTTGAAGCCAGCTCCGACAATCGGTGTTGGTATTTTGTCATTATGACCCTAGTGCCAAGTTATTTCATAATTGTGTGTTCATAGTGAACTAATTGAAATCGGAATTGTCGATCCGTTACAAACAAAATTGGTACTCTCTTAGAACCATTTTTTTTTATCTGTCGCGGCAAAGTGACCACACTGCACCTGATGGTAAGCGCACTGCCGTCTAGATAGAGTATCAAGTAGCGAGAGACAGTCTATCCCTCGCTACTCAACACAATCATGCCGGCCTGAAATACAGTACATACAATGGGATACAGTCTGGTTTCACAGTCCACCACCAAAACAGTGGCGTGTAATAAATGATTTTCAAATTTACAGAGGCCTATATTATATTAATATTTCTTGACATACTCTGTAAATCTATCTGATAAAGTACATTTATCAATAACATTGACTTGTAACTTACGCAACATAATGATTTTTGGTTAGCAGTCATCAATAACCGAGATAAACTTATGATGATATTCATCACTATATTGACTACTAGCTGTTGCTCGTGGCTCCACCCGCGTGGAGGTTATTGTAGTTTTAGTAGGGATCCTTATTTTTTTCTTGCAATTAAAATAGCCTATATTAATCAGTGTAGTAATCAAATGGTGAAAGAATTTTTAAAATCGATCCAGTATTTTTTGAGCCAGATCGTTACAAAAATACTTACATACAAATCTTTCTTCTTTACAATATCAGTATAGATTCCTGTTTGCATTATAAATTAAGCCTGAGTGTATACTGTACGGAGATATTTATTATTATTGAAGTCATTGCCTCCAAAATAAAATACCAGATTTTTTTTATCCTGGCGCGGCGTTGTCCACACTGCACCTGATGGCAAGTGCAGTGCCGTCCAGTTAGCGTATCAAGTAGCGAGAGACAGTGTATCCCCCTTGTGTTCTTAACAAAATCATGCCAACCTGCTTCCTCACACTATGCCATGGGAAAGAAAGTGAAGAAGCGGTCGAGGGTTTAGTGTCGGAGTACTCAGAAGGCCCCAAAACGGCAAAAAAACATCGTGCTCCAACTCTAGACACTGGCTGATCCCGGAACGCGTCACACTTGCGTGTGTCACTATGGCGGATTTTATACCCTGTGCATGGTGGTCGCTATCCTACCACCAGCAAATTTGACACGACCGGTCCGAAGTTCCAACCACTCTCTTCCCTCCTATATAATTGTTTAAGCCCATTTGCAAAGCTCCTAAGTCCTTACTTGTCTATGAAGTTCGTAAACAAAGCCTATCCGATATGTCAAGTTATGTGACAGCCTCCATGGCGCAGCGGGCGAGTAGCCGGCTGTGAAACAAGAGGCCGTGGGTTCGATTCCCGCACCGAGACAAATGTTTGTGTGACAGACAGATATTTGTTTCGGGTCTGGGTATTGTAGGACCGTAGTCCCTCGTAGTTCTTGATACCCACGATACAGGTTTTACCTAGTGTGGGGTCAGGTCTATGTTTGACTGTTGGGTGTATTTATTATTATTATTTAAGTTCATATTATTTATTGTATTATTGTATGGTAAAACGCACACCATAAGCGGTTGAAGTGCTTCAACCGCTTATGGTGTGCGTTTTAGATAGTTAGGCATGAACATAGACTTAGTAATGTTTAGTACAAATGGACATAGTCTTAAAATACTGCGACTACTCATTAGTTGGTAATCAGATAAATCAGAGTAGACAATTGAAATTATGCACAAGCCATTAGGATTGCGTTATTTAAAAAAAAACTGGTTAATATTCAGCGATCTATAGGTACTACGTAGGTACTAGATGGGGCGACCAGAACATACATTATGTTCCACCGAGTTGAGGTGTATACTCCACACCGACGTTAGTATGCTTCATGCCACCAACGAATGCACACCAGTTTAATTTGAGTTATTTGTAGCGACATTCCCGAACAAATCTGCCTTAAATTGATTTACAGTGAAACTGTTAATAGTATATAAGGTATATAACATAATTTAATAACGTTTAGAACGTAATATCAATAAATATTAATTAATATCAATTCTGAATGCATTAGTAAAATGAATAGATGGCATTTTCACAATAAAATACATTATATAGTTTGTCCCGTTTTAGCGCGCGGAAAGGCCCGTTCGAGAGACAGTGACGGGAGTTTTACTTCCAAATAGTTCTTAGTAAAATGATAGATGGCATTAGTGGGCGGACAAGGTTATCGGAACATCTTTATGTTCGACAGTTCGTGCCTATAGAATATAAGTCAATGTTAAGATTCATTAAAATATTGATAAACTAACCTCAATATCCTTTCCCTGAAACACACGACGGTCCGTCGCTCGTCGTTGACGCCTATGGAGAAGGTGGCTATCTCCGGCCGACCAAACTCTTCAACACTCCGATGGATCAGGAACCTACGGTAGTTGCTCACCGGTGGGAACACCAGTACGCTGATGACAAAATAATTATTGTCATAATGATGATATTGTCATTTTGTGACGACATACAACTCACTCTGCCCCGTGACCACGAAGGCTGTAAAGTCTTCGAAACGTCGGGTTAAAAATTTCGTTTTATTTCAATGTATAATGATGTAGTTTTTTTTTATCCTAGCCCGGTAAAGTGACCACACTACACTTGATGGTAAGCGCAATGTCGTCAAATTAGTGTATCGAGTAGCGAGAGACGATCTATTATCCCCGCTACTCACACAATCATGCTGGCCTGCTTCTTCACACTACGCCATGGGTAAGAAGGTGAAGTAGCGGTCGAGGGTTTAAGGTCAGAGTACTCAGAAGGCCGCACAACGGTCAAACATCGTACCCCAACTCTAGACCCCTGACAAAAACCGGGTGTACACTGACTGATCCTGGAACGCAACACACTTGAGTGTGCCACTATGGCGGGTTTTACACCCTGTGTACGGTGGTCGCTATCCGGGCTGATATTAATATCCTACCACCAGCCAAGTTACTAGTTAGTGTATTGCATAACAATATTTATTTGGGTACTGTCTTCATGTTTCATGTAGTTTTTATTTGGGCACAGAATAAAGACCATACAATTAGTTTTATTTTACTAGATAGGCAGACGAGCAGACGAGCAGACGGGCCACCTGATGGTAAGTAGACACCACTGCCCATAGACTTCTGCAATGCCAGGGCAATTAAAGCCACTGCCTAATTCACTACTATTACTAGTCAGTGAAAATGTCTAGATGTGGCTATCATGCGCTAGTGAGTAAGGGAAGAAATACAGTACCAGCTCAACATCAAATGTGTCGAAATTCTATTATAATTTTTATACTATGCCAGGGTATTTTATTACATGTTGTAAATTCAATAGATTGGATATAAGTTATGAATAAATATTTCAGTTCCCTGATTAAGACTTCTTATAGTTTTCTCACGTCCTGTAAATATTTCTCCACTATTAACATTTAAAATAATAATATCTACCATTAGTTATATTTTATCATTTTTGCAGTAGTTTTATTTAATTTAAGGTTTATAATAATTTTCTTTTTATTCCTAAGTGTGATTATAATTCACTTTGTTATTATTTTCACTTTATTACTTTCATAACCTTTTAGTTATATGGTCAGAGGTAATTTATTTAAGTTTATCGTTTTTTTGTAAAATATGAGTAATTTTTATCTTCTTGTTAGTTTGTTTTTAACCTTTTCCTATCTGTACATAGCTGTCATTCATCTAACATTCATATACTAACATTGAATACATACAAAATCACTGAATTCATACGGTAGAGCCATAAAAATTAAAAAAGAAGAATAAATATAGACAGCAAATTTATTTTTTAATTATTTAATTAATTCATTTCATTTTATGCTATTCATACAAAATATTCACTTGTATATCTACAAACTATCAAACCTATATCTTAAAAATCTTATCATCATGTCAGCCGAAGGACGTCCACTGCTGGACATAGGCCTCAAAAAAATAAAAAAAAAACATAAAAAAGCAAACAAAGCTAAAGCAATTTAGATCAGACTAAGGTAAATTTTAGTATATTTATTTGTAAATAGATGTATATCACTATACATATCCCCATTACAACATATTAATAAATAATTTATATATAAAACATTAGCAATGTATAAAAATTAATTCATAAAGTTAATACAGGCAGGTGTTTTACATATTATCTATTTAGAAGATAAAAATTAGGCCTCCAATATTTTTACAGAATCAACAAAGAATACTGCTGTGTAGCTAAGGATTTTCTGCATCAGTGATTATTTATTTATGCAGTTATTAAAAAACAGTTTTGTTATTGGCCTTGTATTATGTTCCACTTCTGAACACAATGCCGTTTATAAAGCATTAGGATTTAGTTTTGTACAAAAATATTAAGCATTTAGTAAACCTTGTTTAAGTAATTATGTAGGTACAATGCTTCTATCCAAATTCAAAATCTGGTAAAGAATTATTTTTAATTTTTTCCATGGACTTATAATTTAATCAATGATCTTTATAAGTTATTTAACTTTGGAAATCTGAATATTAAGAGTTCCAAAACAATGGGAAAAATAACATTAACATTTATTTATAATATAATTAAAAAATATTCACATCTTTACCTGATGTATTTTAATGACAATGTCGTTTTTTTTATTTACGTTTCTTCTACCACAATATCTTACAAAGTAATTTTACTATTTCAAGTCACACACGAATGCACATGCTACATTATATATGTATAATTTGTACTGAGGAAATTGAGCATATTTTGTATACAACATATTCTTTACGATCGTACACCCACAAGCATGAAACATGTATAAAAAACGCAACCGAACGGAAATACCGTAACGTCGGCAGCTGCACGCTTGTTTTTTTTCAATCCCTGTTATTTATCGGTTTGCAGAACCTGCTATACATTAAACGGCGCATCATTTCAATATATCCCACCAGTTTTGAATCACGACCCCCTACCATTAACCTTGAAAATACATCACAATTTTACCGACTAACAAACTCGTCTCTGACAAAGTGACTTATTTATTCAATCTAATAATACCGATGCATTTAGATATTCACAGAATAAATGTGTTTTACCATAAAATAATATTGTTTACCTGTCAACTTTTCCAGCGGCTACGAAACATTTTAGATCGTCGAGGACATCCTCGACGAAACAGTCGTCGGCGAGGCTCAGGAATCTTTCGACCGTTTTGGCACCCAGTTTGACGGTCAGCACTTTATCACTACGAATAAATAAAAATAACTATTCACGTGCCAAACGGGAAACTATCGGCCGTCCATTTTCATTTTTCACAAACACACGCACACATAAAAGGCACGCTGCCCGCCAAATAAAAACACTGTCACACACAAATAAAATTAGAGATGTGTTACTCACTTCATTTTCCGGTTAATAAGAATCGACTATTTGTATTGTGACGTAATAATTACGGTTACTACATTACTGTTATTCTACAGCAGCGACATCTGTTATCATTGTTCAAAATTAAATGCATAGACGCGGGTGTAATTTTTTTCAATGGCTTATACAATGTATATAAATTAATCTATGTATACAATTTAGATTTCGACTTTAGATTAGTGTATAATCTAAGGATTACACGTTTCCTAAAGGTAGCAATTTACGTGAGTAACCAACAATTGGATATCATTCATTCTTCATTGCCATTAGTAGCTTCAAAGAGAATCAAATTAACCTTTATATTTTGGTCTTCTGTATATTAAAGGCAAAATAAAACGATAGATATATTAATATTATTATTTACTTATACATCCATTTAAATAATTGCTTATTTATTAACATGAAACAATATTCGGAGTGGAGTTATAACTACTATACGCTTAAATAATACACGTTAAAGACAGAAAATTAAACTATTTAGGTATTTCAAGACGGTAACAAACATTTACAAAGCTTTAAAACAAAATAACAAAAAAGAATATAAAACAAAATTTTTCTACTTTTATAAACGACACATTAATGGTGAATGATATTTCGGTAAATGACGTTACAACTGATATATGCATACTATGTATAAAACATTTAGAAATATTAATCTAAGATCTTATAGGGCTCAACACAGACGGACAAAGTACCGTAGAAGTTTTATTCCGGCCGGTTTTTGTCGTGGGTCTAGGTCTGGTACGATGTTTGTCCGTGTTGCGGCCTACTGAGTACTCTAACACTAGACCCTCGACCGCTTCTTCACCTTCTTGCCCATGGCGTAGTGTGAAGAAGCAGGCCGACATGATTGTGTTGAGAAGCGGGGGATAAATTGTCTCTCGCTGCTTGATACTCTAATTGGACGGCACTGCGCTTACCATCATGTGCAGTGTGGTCACTTTGCCATGCCAGGATAAAAAAAATCATATCACAAATATCAGCCGTATTTGCAATAACTTAAAGTTGAACTTCAATTGTCATTAAATTTATTAGTTTCGCCACTTCAACCGTCTGTGTTGGCAATAATACAATTTGTCCAAATTTCGTGGACGTTACCTTTAAACATTTACCGTTATACAACCGCTTATCGGTTTACAACATCGAATAAAAAAGTTATGATACATACATTATTTTTCGTCATCACGACATTTGAAACTTACACCTAAAACGTTATAATATGCTTTCTTTCTCAGTACTATCAAATTATATTCTGCTGGTTTCCTTCTTACTTTCGAAAAGTGTTGCCAGATAATACGAAATATATTTTTTTTTATCTGTCCACCCTTAAAAATAATAAAATATAAATAAGAATCATTCCGTTAATTGTCTAAATCATATAGATTTTCATTGCAGATATTGTTGGTAGATTCACAGATCGATTTTGGGCCTATACTGCAGCCGGAGTGGCGGGTCCCTGAACCGCCAGCGCGTTACATACACAAACTTCAGTGTATGGTCCTTGCCTAATAGTTCATCATTACACAAGATATCGATCTGAAAACAAAACACATATTTTAATATATAAAGGACATGAGATTAGGCTTTTATTCGTTATAGAATAAATAGCACCTAACAATCACCCTTGTTGATTTGTAGGTAAGATAAATAATAGGTTCTTTGATAACAATTGAACAATGACCAATATACACATGGTGAAAAACCCCTTCAGTGACTCACTTCGGGCCCACAGGTGTATATCCAGTTCAAGCAGATCATGGAGCAACGCAGTGTCTAAATTGTAAACATTATTATTACTATAGACTCTTTACAACGGCCTATGCAACTCTATTCGTACAGGTAAGTTTCTAAGTGGTAGAGCCACGCTGTAGACATATTTGTCCACAGCATGAATGGGCCGGCTCGACCGGGGTAGTACCACTGTCTCACAGAAAACTAACGTAAAGTGACAGTTTACTGTCGCGTTTCGTATGGTAAGTGAGATAACCGGAGGCCCAGATTCCCCCTTCCCTCCCCTAATCCCTATTCCTGTCCTTTAAGGCCGACAACGCATACATGATACTTTCGGTATTGTGGATGTTCATGGGCGGTGGAGATCACTTAACATCAGGTGACCCACTGGCTCGTTTGTCGGACTATGATATAAAAAAAAAAAAAAAAAATGTAAATATTGCGCAAATGATACCCATTCCTTAATAAAATATAAATGGCGAAAATCTAACATTTAGGTCAACATTATATTTGGACTGTACTGTACTTATCATCAGGTATGCTGTAGTTAACTTGACTTAGAAATTCAAAACACAATGAGCTATGCTTCAGCATCAACACAAGTATTGTCCTATCAAAAACCATTGTACATTATGATATATTCATTTCGTTGTTCTGTATTTAATACTGGTATTAATATTTAACACAAGGCTGGCCCTGTATTAATCTTGTCCCACCGCTGGGCATAGAGCTCCTCTACTAACAAAATAGGGTTAAGCGTTAATCCTGTATTTATAATTAATAAATACTCAATCAATATTTTTTTTATAGCAGGAAATATAATCCTGCGGGATATCTGATAAGTGACCTCTCCTGCCCATAGACACACATAATAATCATAGGTACAATGACAATCTTACAAGAAAGGAATGGATATTTAGGAAGGATTTGAACTTCTGCAAATCTCACCCCGGTACTAAATTCCACAGCAAACAAATATGTTATATATTTATGTTGCAGGCATAACTGTCTATAGTATGATTGTATCACGTGGAAAAACCAAATAATGGCTTTGCAATAGTTCTATAGGAACTAGGTAAATACCAATAAAGAAAATATACAAAGCTACACACTTCTCTGTACTGCTCTATGCTGGTTAGCACCTTCTTGGCTACAAACTTCTTGAGGTGTGTGATAGTAGCCTGCGCCGAACATCGTATGAAGCTCCTTTTTAGAGTCCGTAGAGACGTTGATATGCACTCCAGGCATACATTAACCTGTAAATGTATCGATATTTAATAATAATAATAATAGAATTGACAAGACACGATTGACGAGAGGACTTGGGTTCGATTCCCGCAGCAAGACAAATATTTGTGTGACAGAGAGATATTTGTTTCGGGTCTGGGTGTTGTGGGACCATATTCCCTTGTAGTTCTTGATACCCACAATATAGGTTTTACCTAGTGTGGGGTCAGAACTATGTCTGAGACTGTTGGGTGTATTAAAAAAAAATTACAGTTATACAAATATTACTGACCGCACACTTGGTCAAAGTTGTATGAAGAACTACGAGAGACGATAGTCCCACAACATTCAGACCAGAAACAAACATTTGCCGATGACATAAGAATTTATCTCAATGTGGAGAACAAAGCCGCGATTTATAACACAGTCAGCTAGTTACCAGATGCGCCCAGAGACTATCAAATTAGATATAATAAAATTAAGAAAGTTATACAGTATATAGTAAACCTGTTTTCCTGGTTACCTATGAATTGGAAAAGTATATTAGATAATATTTAACAACAGGGTAAGAACAGCTTAAGGTATGTTTATTTAACATAGACTTAGTAAATGTATATTGTTTTTATACACATGGAATAGTGAGGTCATGTAGCTTTGTATAAGAATCTGAGAGCCAAACTATAACAAATAATAAAATGTTGCAGCCAGTCCCAGTTAATTGAATTTGTATATAAACAATTCTTGTCTATTTCTCCCATTAAGTGTTACACACAGACACCTCACTCATGTATATCTTACCAAGTAACATTTATGGTAAAAAGTGTGGAACTTTGTAGCTAAAAGTATGTAGCTATTTATTTACACTGCAATAAATACTTACAGACTTATTTAATTATTTGTGCAATAACTTCAGAAGATCCCAACTAAACAGGTTTACTGTTTTTTTCTTTTAACCTCTCACGGATCACAAGGACACTGGTGTTCCAGAAAGGTAATAAGTAGTAAGTAAAATACAAGCCAAAATCAATTTTATTTCCATAATATTAATGTTAAAACATCACTTAATATGCACGTCAAGAAGGGCAATTGTTGCCACTTTTTAACTGGACACCGGTGTCCGAATGACCCATGAGTGTTTAATAAGCATCCTCTACATCTAAATTCTAAGCAAATATTAGTTGTGGTGAATTCATACTTAAATAAAGAATAAGCATTTCTTTTGTCCACATTACCTGTTCATCTTTCCTGTGACAGTCTGTGTTGTCCGGTTGTTCAGGCTCGTCGCCTGCAGGCTTGTCGGCCGCTAGTGCTGCATCTTTAGGACATGGTAGCCCTTGTGCACGATAGAAATCACGCTCGCGTTTCAACTCATCTATACAAATAAATTAAAATGTGTTTATTGCTTCGGTGGCGCAGTTGTAACTGCGCATGCCTTACGATTCCTGATTGATATGATTTTCTAGAGATTTTCTATCTAGAATTTTTCTCAGTATTAGCCCGGAGTGTGGAACTTGTGTCCAGTATGGCGATAGGTTCGCCCCCTTACACATTATGGGACGTCGCCGAATTCGGTGAATAGTGGGTATACTGGTTACAACCTCTGCCTACCCCATCGGGGATTATAGGCGTGAGTGTATTTGAACACAGAGATTGTAATGCCAATCAATCCTGAATCGCCATGGCAAAATTTGCTCCACATTACGCATATGCACAAGTTGTAGATTAATTAAAACCCATTTATAAAAAGGCTCAGAAAATGAATGGTTGGAGAGGCAAGAGTAAGGCATAACACCTGCCTGACTGATGATAGTCCCTTCTGCTGCTTCAAGCACTGACACCAGTTACTTTACTGCATGGCAACAGTAATACAAAAGACAGTGATATCTATCTGGCATTCAAGAGACTTGCCATTTAGTATTTATACAGACTACCATTTTCAAGTAACTGGTATTCCTTACTCCATGATAATAATAATAAATAACACCCAACAGTCACACACATAGTATCGATCCCACACTAAGATACGAGTCTTGTGTTGTGGGTATCAGGGACTACAAGAGACTTTCGGTCTCACAACACCCAGACCTCGGACACAAATATCTGTCTGTCACACAAACATTTGTCCCGGTGTGGGAATCGAACCCACAGCCTCTCGTTTCACAGCCTGCTACTCACCAACTGCACCACGGAGGCTGTCAATGATGTTCAATGTTCTTCGACTATGTTAAAATATAGTTCAACACAATTATACGACTACTACTACGAAGAAAACATAATCTTTCAACCCTTAAATTCTAAGCAGGATCTTGTTTTTATGTTTCAAACCTTATTTCAGCAACATGTAGTATATTACATTTTTCATTTGTATTTTTATATTTGCATATTTTTAGTGTCATACTTTTTTTATCCTGGCACAGCAAAGTGACCACACTGCACTTGATGGTAAGCACAGTGCTGTCCAATTAGATTATAGAGTAGCAAGAGACAATCTATCCCTTACTGCTCAACACAATCATGCCAGCCTGCTTCTGCACACTATGCCATGGTCAAGAAGGTGAAGAAGCGGTCGAGGGTCTAGTGTCAGAGTACTCAGAAGGCCACAAAACGGCCAAACATAGTACCCCAACTCTAAACTCCAGAAAAATTGTGCAGAATAAACTTACTGTCCTGCAAGTCTGGCACCAGTTTGTACACAATGTCCTGCATGGTCCTGTCGAAGCTGATATAGTGCAACGGATGAGACTGGTGAATAACGATGTTGCATGTTGGACATGTGTTATTCTCCTCGAGATGCTTCACCAGGCAACTCTTACAGACTGCAAGGTTATGTGGCCATTATGAACAATTATCGCAGGAAAATTGAGGAAAACGGAGTGAACTCACTAATTTGGTAACAATTACTCATATCGAGATAGTTATGTGAGTAAGTCAAAATGTATTGAAAAAATTGCTTGGGACTGTAACAATAACTTGGGAATTTTTAGGACTAGATTTTGCGGGTCATGCCACTAAATGTTTTAGAATATGTTTGTGTATAACATAGTTCGCTGTCTGCTAAGTTTTTATAATAACTTACATGTATGAAGACATTCGGTGACTGTAGTAGCGTCTATGAAATAACCACGGCAAATTTTGCATGTAATATGGTTGTTGAGTGTTTTTAACTTTATCCTCCTTTCCATTGTCATCCTAATACAAGGGCGGCGTTAAAAACATGAGGTATTGGAGGTAAATGAACTTAAAATTTGATAAAATGAAAAAATTAAAACATAAACGCAAACCCTAAAGTCAAAGTCAACAATTGATATGTTTTTTTTATTGTCACAGATAAGATAATTCTAAAAGGGAATTAGTTTTCAAATATAAAATATTGTATCTAAAACTATTTTGTGAACAGCTAAAATAAACTTAATGATAAAGATATGTATAGAAAACGTATTCTTATCTATTGGAAGACAACTAAATATTTTTATTTTCATCGTCGAAAATAAACCACTTGAGTACTTGCCACATGTTCTATTTACGTTTGGTTATTGCAAATTGTTTGCTATCTTAAAAGTGTAAAAGCGGTGCAACACTCTTGGCAATCGTGATTAAAATTCTTAAATAATTCTAAAATATGTCGTGGCGTGAAGCCTCATCCTAATTACAGAATACCAGTGTCCACCGATGAAACAGTATTGAACAAGATTGAAGAAGTAAAGTTACGCGTCACGAACGTCCAGAACACAATCTTAAGCTATGTATGGCAGACGATACAGCCCATCTTAGTCTTAAATATTCATAAGAATCATGTCTTGCCGGCATTGATTGTTAGGAAAATAAAACGATGAATAAAAATGTTTGTTTTTTTTTTATTTTAGTTTTACAAATGTTATTACAAAATTTAATTGTTAGATTTTGTTCATGAATATTTATAAATATAATTTGTAATAATAGCACATTAACATCGCTTTCACAGTTGTCAACCTGCTTTATATGTCTAGAAAAATTGTGAAATTGCCGAATAATATTAAAAATATATATAAATAATAAATTTAGACCATTTAACTACTAATCATTGACTCAAAAGTATAAATTAATAGCCCGAAATCTATATACAGTCGCCGCCATACCATTGAGGTAGTTATCAAACCGTGAGCAGTTCGTAATAATCGATCAATGTCGTTATTAGATACACATCACTATGACCCTTCACACTTGACATTAGAATTGGCGTTCTCCGTAAACTTCTGAAAAGCGCCATCTAGTAGGCCGAACACTTTATTTCCTTGCAACACAATTTTATAATGATCGGACGAAGGCACCGGCATATTGGGTTTCGCATGATCTCTTTTGAAATGTCGACTTAAATGACTAGTTTGCGTGAATTTCCGTTCGCATATTTTGCATTGGTATTTCTTTTCACCCGTGTGGACGACTTTGTGTTGTTTTAAGGCGGACGATGTGTAGAAAGTCTTGCCACACTCGCAATGATGATCTCTCTGCCCTTTGTGTCGCTTTAGATGCACGTTATAGGCACTGCACGTCACGAACCCCCGATGGCATACCTCACAGTTGTATCTGTAATAAAAAATAATGGTCATTACTATAAATATTGTACTTCACAAATAGCCTGTTGTACTGGATAAATACTTCCACTAACTGAATCAGGTAGCCAAAATCCTTATGGTGATGGATATTAATTAATTTTAAGCCTTAATTTTAAGTACACATTTAGTTTTCTTGGCATTACATACATATACACTCACGCCTGTAATCCCCGAAAGGATAAGCAGAGGTGTAACCAGTACACCCACTTCTTGCCAAAATAATTTGGGTCCAACAATGTGAATTCGGGCACAATTCTAGACTCCGGGCTGATCCTGAGTATTAGTAAATAGAAAATATCACTTTAACCGACCTGGGGATCGAACCCGAGACCTCGGCACAGCAGTCGTAACGCATGGGCAATTACAACTGTGCCACCGAGGCAGTTGGCATTGTATTTAGGAAGTCGCTATTGCTACCCTAACTTCACTAATGAAAATGCTAAGCTGTGATAATCCTGTAACGAAATTAATCAGCTACAAAGATTACCTGACTTCCTTGTTGTGTATCCGAATGTGTATAGAGAGATTCCCTGCGGTGGCGAAGGTCTTAGTGCAGAGATGGCAGCTGTAGGGCTTCTCACCATTGTGTATCCTTTGGTGTACTCGCAGGTCCGCCTTTATTGGAAAACCTGGACGCAAAGTTGTTAAGAAAAACTTTGTTCATCATAAATTTCTCTAATTCTTTTTGGAAGACTATGAAGCGTTGTTGTTTTGATAAAGGTATTTAAATTACACAATTAACATGTAAAATAAAAAATTAAAAATTTAAATTCCATTTGTTTTATAGCATAGTCCGACAAACGAGCCAGTGGATCACCTGATGTTAAGTGATCTCCACCGCCCATGAACATCCACAATACCGAAAGTATCATGTATGCGCTGTCGGCCTTAAAAGACAGGAATAGGGATTAAGGAAGGGAAGGGGGAATCTGGGCCTCCGGATATCTCACTTACCATACGAAACTCGACAGTAAACTGTCACTTTACGTTGGTTTTCTGTGAGACAGTGGTACAACCCCGGTCGAGCCGTCCCATTCATGCTGTAGACAAATATGTCTACAGCGTGGCTCTACTACTTCTAAATGTATTCTTCTTATGTACAGAAACTATGAAAATGAATCTATTATTTTGTAAAATGTATTCAATGTTAAAGCATATGACTGATAGAAATGTACGTCGATATTTTATATTATGTCACACGCTAATGAAATGCTACTCGGTTAGACGGTTATCTAATGGCTATTTATTATGTAACGTTCCATATCATTTTGCCAGACAAGAGGTCTCAAATGTTTAACAGTGTTTTAAATATAAACACGAGTTTATTATAGCAAAAATAAAACACCCACCTTTGCCGCAGTCTTGACACAAGTACGGTTTGTCTCCCTTATGCCGCTTCATGTGTATGGACAGCTGCGCGCTCTGTACGAAGTTCTTGAAGCAAATGTCGCAGCTGTACAGTTTCTCTCCTAAAATTATAAAATGTTTGACTATGATCCTCCCTCATTCAGAATAAGGGCATGAATGACCCGCTTGCCCGTTTTCAATGTTATACTATAACAAGTATGTTATTTTTTACCCTGGCACGGCAAAGTGACCACACTGCACCCGATGGTAAGCGCAGTGCCGTCCAATTATTGTATCGAGTAGCGAGAGACAATCTATTCCCCGCTACTCAACACAATCAACATCAAAATCACATCAAATGCCGACCTGCTTCTACACACTACGCCATGGGCAAGAAAGTGAAGAAGCGGTCGAGGGTCTAGTTTCAGAATACTCAGAAGGCCGCAAAACGGCCAAACATTGTACCTCAACTGTAGACCTTCGATAAATCCGGATGTACACTGGCTGATCCTGAAACAAGTGTGTCCCTATGGCGGGTTTTACACCCTGTGTACGGTGGTCGCTATCCGGGCGGATATGAATATCCTACCACCAGCATGGTAAAACCTAAATGGAAACTTCACTTGAAAACAGACAATGTTCAGCTAATCTCGTTCGAATTCGTGTACGCTTGATGAGGCTCGCCAAGTGTGTGAGCTGCCTCTAGATAAGAGATTCTCAAAAGGGTGGAATAATAGAATGGTACAATATCCTCTTTTTAGGATAATCTTTTTGCTTTCTATTAATAGAAATTAGGTGAGCAAGTGAAAAAGCATGTTGGTGCTTAATATTATTTTACTAATCTTATATTTCTTTAAATGTAAATGTGTAAAAATAAATCTTATTTTACTACTTAAGTGCTATATGCGCGATTGTGGGCAAGTGATATAATGTTGTTAGCGACGCGACATGTTTTAAAAAGTACAATCATTGTAAAATTTAATTGTAATAGTACTGAGGCGAGGGGGGGGGGGCAGTTCTAGGCCTCCACTCTCGCCCGCTACGGCCGCCGTCCGGCCAGTCTATTAGATTACTCCACGCCAACCGCACGCTTGCTACACCAGAGAACTGCCGCCTCTACCCACAATTAAAAATATTTTGGCCTTTTCCCCGAACCTGGACTTTCATTTGAAATTGCTGTCGCCGTCTCCTTCAATGTAGTGTAATGACTCTTCGGGTTGCTTAAAAATACATAGAAGCTTTCGGTAATAACCAATGCACATATGCTGAGGCGTAAGTTGATCTGTGCCTTTGAATATGACTTGATTTAAATAAGGTAAGTTAATTTATGTAATACATAAACGACGATCACCACTGTATTGATCAATTTAATGATCACAGCTACGCACCTCAGTGCCCACCGTTAACAACCCCATGTCAGGATGTACCAAATACCAATTAGTCCCAATTGCGCACGGACAGCATAACCCTTCTATGCTGAACTGCCACCAGACCAATAGTGGTAAAGGATGATGTGAATTGATGCACACCATACGTCCATACTATGAACAGTCCTAGAATGGACTGTGTTCTGGAGCCCCGAGAGCTCTCTTTTATTGCAAATCTTTACCCCCACTGAGTTGGTAATTATCAATCTACCCACAGATATTTATGAAATACCCTTGATATATCTGTCTCGAACTCTATATATCTTACCAATATGCATCCGTATATGGTTGACGAGGCCCGTGCGTCTGCTAAACTGTTTGGGACAGTATTCGCAGTGGTAAGGAGTTTCACCCGTGTGCACCTTCTTGTGTTGGAATAGTGCACTGTGACCTCTGCAACAATGAATATGCGTAAATGTTATTGAAGAGTTCAAAGTTATTAAATTGTGGTCCTACCATGAACAACCTGTGCAAATTTATTCATATTGTAATGTATTACAATATGTATGAAATTTAAAACATATATATATATATATACTAGCTGTTGCCCGCGGCTCCGCCCGCGTGGAAGTTATTTTTGGGAGAAAGAGATCCATCGGACCCTAGATCTCATTGTTGCATGGGATATTAAGAATAGGGTTGAATTTAATGCCAAGACATCCTAGGTGTGCCCGTTATCATGCAATAAATCCCCATTTTCTACTGTTTAACTTTGGGGATTACTAAAATGGCTATTAAAAAATAAGGGTTGATCGTATAAGGGTGAAAATTTAGGATTGTATGTATTTTTGTATGTTGTATCATAATAAAATAGAAATTAAAAATTTTGTCTAAAAAATAAAAAAAAATATTTAGGGATGGACTACCCCTAACATTTAGGGGGATGAAAAATAGATGTTGGCCGATTCTCATAGATACCGGATAAGCACAAAAAATTTCATCAAAATCGGTCAAGCCGTTTCGGAGGAGTATGGCAACGAAAACTGTGACACGAGAATTTTATATATTAGAAGATATATATTTTTTTCATCCTGGCACGTCATAGTGACCACCTGATATTAAGCGCAGTGCCGTCCAATAAAAGTAGCTAGAGACAATCTATCTATCCCCTGATACTCAAGATAATCATGCCGGCCTGTTTCTTCACACTATGCCATGGGCAAGAAGGTGAAGAAGTGGTCGAGAGTCTAGTTTCAGAGGACTCAGCAGGCCACAGCACGGCCAAACATCGTACCCCAACTCTAGACCCCCGACAAAAACTGTACCCTGGCTGATCCCGGAACTCGTCACACTTGCGTGTGCCACTATGGCGGGTTTTACACCCTGTGTACGGTGCGAGCTATCCGGGCGCATATGAATATCCTACCAGCAAAATATGCTTATATTCCCGATTTGAGTACATTATTTTTTAAATATTACACACATTGTGTTCACATACTACACAGTCACATTATCTGTGCACCTCGCTTCGATGACGTCACTCGACGCTCAAGTACAGTGCGTAAAACAAGTATCACTAGAAATATTATATATTTTTTTGTAATAAAATTAAGCGACTCTTTTTAAATGTATGCTCTTTGTGTATGTATGTTTATATTTATTTGTTTTTATAGCGTAATTAATGAAAGGATATTTATTCCTTTCTTTATCAGTTTTATATCATGTATAACATATACGTAGTTATAAAAGTAATTTAACTAATAGTACCTGCTACCTATTATAATTTAATTAGTTCTCATGATTTATTTTGTCGTGTCACAAGGGCAACTTTGTTCGCCTGCGTAATAAATAAAGCATTCTATTTTATTTTATGTGAATAAACCAGTCGTAACAATATATTTTTAAAACAAAACAATAGTGAGACGATAATAACGAAATATCGAAATGCGTATCGGCAACGAAGATGCAAACCGTACGGACACGATATGGCGTGCGCGGGGAGGTGAAACGAGACGCGGGAGGGTCATCGCATTCCAGAGAGGTGGACAGATATTGTGACCGTGTTGTTTGTATAATATTATTTTAAAAACAGATTTATACACTTAACTACAATTAGGGGTAGAACTGGACTAACTGCCTTAACAGACAGAAAAATCACTTTACTTTTCATTAGAACTGGAGCAGAGAGCTCATGTACCTGAATGAAGACGGACAATCAGGACACTTATATGGTCTTATGTCAGTGTGGCATATCTTGTGCGCCTTCAGGTTACTCTTGGTGCTGAGGAACTTGCCACAGATGTCGCATTGGTGGGGCAATTTGCTCTCTGGTATCGCAGGAGTTTCTCCATTTAATAGTGCTATAAAATCAGAAATGTAATAAAACATTAATTGGATTTCAATAAATTTTAAATAAATACAAACTCACACACATAGTTCTGACCCCACACTAGAAAAAACATATATCATGGGTTTCAAGAACTACAAGGGACTACGGTCCTACAACACTCATACCGGAAACAAATATCGACTGTCACACAAACATATTTGTCTCGGTGCGGGAATTGAACCCACGGCTACTCGTCCGCTACGCCATGGAGGCTGTTAATTACAGATGAGTTGCCCAAAATTTGAATTGAAGCCCTTGTGGTGATATATACATCACCTCACCATGAGACTTATCTGTACGTACTAAGTATTTACATATTTGGTTCAGTAATTTTTTGATTCAGTATGCTGATTACCTTTTTTCTTTCTGCCTCGTTTTGATTTTGGTTTTGATCCGTCTAATCCAGATGCTAAAAAAATATGCAAGTGTTAAATATAATTTAGTCTTTATAAACATGAAATAGAGTACAACTTTGAATGTTAAGGTATTCAAACCTTGCAAATTCACACCTTTGATTTTGTTCTTAATTTCAATATTGTTTAAGATTATGCCATCAGTGACCATTTCATTTTTAATATCACCACTGTTCAAACTTGATTCTGTAAAGAAAACCTCAATCATTCCTTCCTGTCCTACAATACAAATTGGTTGTAAAATAAGGTAACAATATAATATTTGAAATATGGATATAAAGCACTATTTATATCCATATTTGAAATATTATATTGTTACCTTATTTTGTTAGTGGAGCCTAGAAGAAACATCATGTTATCTTTTTCGCACTTTCATAACATAAGGGAGGTAAAGTCACACTGGTGCCTTTATTTGATTTGCAATTTGATGATAAAGTATTCTGTGAGATTTTGAAAGTATAATACATAGCTTTGGATGTAAGCAGGTGTATACAGTGACATTAGCCCAGGGTTGCAATTTTAGCACATTCCAAATACATGTTACAAAAAACCATTAACTGTTAGTTTGAGAATGCATCATAAGTAGATTTGTCAAATATTTTTTCTGGATTTTTGAGAATCATTAGATCAAGGAGAGGTTTCAAATTCAATTTGAACACTTTAAAGATGCTGAGTTGTTAAGAATATAAATCTACAAAATAAGATCCAAGACACAACAGGGACAAAAATATTAATAATGAAATAGATTACCATCTACGCTCTTCTTTGCTTTAATATCTTCTAACAGGAGGTTGTCATCATCTGCATCCCAGCAACTGTCATTACCATCATTATATGTAGGTTCTGAAACAAGCACCAGTCAGCATTGCTCAATATTACAATAAGGCAAATTATTTCACATACATTGAGCTGCTCTAATAATCTTATGTTATTTCAATTATATTTGTATAATAATACTAGCCCTGTATTAAACATTGTCCCACTGCTGGGCACGGGCCTCCTCTACTAATGAGAGGGGTTAGCCCTTAGTCCACCACGCTGGCCTAATGCGGGTTGGCAGACTTCTCATACCTTCGAAAAAAATCTCAGATATGCAGGTTTCCTTACGATGTTTTCCTTCACCTTTAAAGCAAGCGATAATTAACATTTTAATACACACATAACTAGCCAGAGTGGTGGACTAAGGCCTAACCTCTCTCATTAGTAGAGGAGGCCCGTGTCCAGCAGTGGGGCAATGTTTAATACAGAGCTAGTATTATTATATCTGTATCACAAGTTCATAAAAAATACAAAGCAATCCTTACCTATCTTAATATCATTTTTATATCCATTCTCATCTACCATAGACACAACCAAATTCATAGCTTTAGTGTCTCCTTTAATACTATCACTATTTAAATCTTCATGACTTTTATTTGATTGAAATTCTTCTTTAAGGAAGTACCCTTTAAGTTCTCTGTCACTCTTTTCACATTGTAGGTTGAATGTATATGTTCTTTTTAATTGCTTACAACAATCTTTGCATATCTGTCTTGGTAGGCCATCATCTTTGTTTAACTGTCACAGAAAAAATATATATAAGACACAGACTATAATGATCTAAGAAGGGGTATGAGCCACCTCCACTCATGAGAGACATAAAAAAAATAAACTTGGTCAACACTTTAGATGACATACACAAACACTTGAAAAAAGTAATACAACAAAAAAGGAGAAAAAACAATTAATGACCCTAAGTATACACACTACTCCACAATTTGGAACACTTGTGTCTAAAGTGTGACCAAAAAGGCCAAAGGCTCAGCATTTGCCAGAAAGTATAATACAGCCTGGCGCTGATTTTCTGCCTAGACATAATACCTTAATATGTATAAAGAATTCTAGAGTGACAAAGATTTAAATTGAGTAAAATTATTTATAAAAGTAGAAGAAAATGAAACAATTCATAGTGATAATGTGGCTGTAAAACTACATATTCAATAAATATCATTGATATGACCCAGTTAGGTATTAATTTGCTTAAATAATTGGCTTGTTTTTTGAGTTGCATACATATCAGGCTTGGCTAAATGGTCAGGTTTAGCACTTGATTTTAGGTGATATGCGACGAAATATCTTTAATGTTAGGGAAAATAATAACGTAGGACATGTAAATACCTTTAATTTAGTACAGCTAGACAGCATTTCACAATAGAGAGTGTTTCTTTTCACATAGTAACTCGTGTATATATCGAAAGTTGGTTTATTCGACTGCAAACATATTCGACACGTTTTGTTAAGGTCCAATGGCACATTAAGAGATTGTAGATGATTAGACATATTTATACGTTCTAAGATTAATTGGTGTCAGTTTAATTTTTAATAAACATTTACTCAATCCAATGGAAAATTGGCAAACGAAACCAACGAAACACAACACCACAACAAAAGTCAAGTTGCGTTTAGTTACACAACATAATTCAGTACACACGTTTGTCATAATTGGTTTTAGCTAAAAAATAAAAAAGGAAAATTAACCTGGTTTTCAAATTAATCAGTTTTAAGATCAGATTAGTACATTTTCTTAATTTAATTACTCACAAATAAATACTAGTTATAAACAAATCAATAATAAAACGAAATACATAGGATATAAATATCGGCATAAAATAACCGTTCTAATACATTGGTAGTCGATTATAAAAGCCGGTAATAGATCGATTATTGTTCGATTTTCCAATAACATTTCAAAATATGACACCTCTCTCTTGTATACAACAGCGTACTGTCAAATGTAGGCAAATTTTTATTCTGTTGATAAAATGTCGACGATTAATATTTAACAAAAAGGTCACTTACATTAATGTAAACGAAAAGTGTGAAACATTATAATTGTATGTGGTAATTATAGTTACAACAATGTCTGAGTTGCAAAAAAGTATTATGAAGAGCAAGTTGCCGCCAAGATGCCCTCGTACCTCTGGAGTGTCGAAGTAAATTCATATCTTTTTTTACATAGTTATTTCAGAAACTTTCAATACAACTTTGGATGTCGGTATATATGATCATAAACAAAATATGTAACACATGTTAAATCCTATTATTTTCAATAAACCAGTGTATCAATCAAGTTTACAATATGGTGCTTTTACTTTTTGTTACCATTGAATATTGACTTTTCACATTTACGTTACCATTGATTAAATTAGGCATACCTTTTGAATGGTTTACCAAATCGCAATATGTATCTCAGAATTTGGTTTCACTGAAGAACCTGTTGCATTTAAGTAATACTTACGATTTTTTTTACTTTTTCAGGTTAGCACCGTTCGGCGCCGGTCGCCGCAAAGACTATAGTCCAGTGTCATGGAAGCAGTATTTCGAGAAATATTTAGATGTGGAGACAGAGGGAGGCACCTTCAGGGTCTATTTAACAGCAGAGCCTGATCACCCAGAGAGACCAAGAGTCATCACATTGCATGGTGGAGGGTATTCTGGGTTGAGTTGGGCTATATTTTCAGTTAGTATAATTTGTAATTACTTAAATAAAGGGAGAGGAGAAAATTATTCACCAGAAGGTAGCGATCATCAACGTTAATGTACACCTACATTACTAGTATTGTTAGGATGCTAGTCTTTAAAAGAAATAGACATGCAGTTTGTATTGTCTTAAAGGACAATGGGCGAATTTGTATGAGCCCTGTCCCCACCCACCAACAGACACCATACATATACATTATTATTAAGTGTACTATAAAAACTCTTACCACATCATTTAAATTTAATAAATCAATGGAGATTCCTTACAAAATAAAAAAACATAAATTAAAAATGTTCTTAGTAAACACTACTATTTTATTGCATTTTTTTACTATTTTGACATACTTTTAATAAATATATAAAGAAATATGGTTGCGTAACATTTTGTTACATGGATAGGCAATTTCACCAGGAACTGTTCGCCAAGTAACTAAACCTTAGGAACTACCAATAGCTAAAACAGCCTGTTTGGATATTTGAGCTTAGAACCTTTGGCATATTTATAGTACAAAATCTGATGCTGATCTGATGATGGTAGGAAAAGGAAAGATAAACTGTATAAAATGTAATAGTTGAAGACGTCTTGTTTGCTCGTATATGTTTAGTACTCTGTGTGATTACAGAAGTTAAAATCTTTCCACAACAGATGATAGCAATAGCAAAAATATTATCGGAGCTCGTGAACTACATTAGTTAAAAACGTCCCGTTTGGACATAAACGTTTAAAAACCTAGGCAATTACAGAAACACCCTACAGACGTGATGCAACACGACCGCCATTCATGGATGGCATGAATACTTTTTAGTACTTTGTTTTTACAAATATCAAAAGAGATTTAAAATAAAGATTGTCTCATGAAAAACTATGCATTTATGGTTGTTCTTATTTATTGCATATATTTTAAAATAATGATATCAGACGAATTAAAAACATAATACTATTTTATTATAATATTTACTAACGACCCCCCGGGTTTGCACGATTGTTGTCAACCTTTGGAGACAGGCACATGTCAATGTTAACGCTTTCTAGATCATTTTAAAATCATAGTGCATTATTTTGATTAACCCTTATGGTTTAGCCGGAGTAAGTTTTTTTTTTGGCGCGGCCATGTGACCACACTGCACCTGATGGTAAGCGCTGTGCCGTCCAGATAGACTATCAAGTAGCGAGAGACAGTAATGTAATCACCCGAAAATATAATTAGACGATACGATTATCAAACGTTGACTTTAGTGTACATTCTACAAATATAATATGTAAGTATTAGGTATACATTTAAACCTTCGGGAAAAATATACAAATGATAATTATCATGTCGAGGCTGTCGAGAGGGCTTATACATCCCTCTCCGATCTTCAGATATAGTATCACAATGCAATGTGTGATAGTTCAGTAGAAATAACACAAGTTATTTAACAGAGTTAAATAACTTGTAATAACTTCAGAGTTTATTAAACTACCGCCAGTTTCGAATGCAGTTATCCTATGGAGAAGAACTGGCCAGGAACTCTATGGTCGCGTTTTCGTGCAAGAAATCCCCGTTTTATCCCATCCCCGTTCTTCAGTGTTCCACTCGCAATGCGGAATGACCTTAGTGTCCTAGGTATGGATATCCGCTGCGATCTTAATCCAAGATGTCGAATCAAAGGCGTAATATCCGCCACCTCCCGCAGGGTCAGAATCCTGAACAGGGTGCGGCGGTTTTTCACGCCCGGTCAGCTCTACCGCTTATATAAAGCGCAGATGCGGCCGGGAATGGAATACTGCTCGCACCTCTGGGACGGTTCCGCCAAATACCTTCTTGATGCCTTGGGTGGGTTGCAGCGGCGGGCCATCCGCATTGTGAATGATTAGACGTGAGTAACAGTCTGGAGCCGCTACAGCTGCGTAGGGATATTTCCTCGCTTATCGTGTTCTACCGTCTGTATCATGGCGAATGCTCTAAAGAATTGTTTGATCTTATCCCATCCTCTCCCTTTCATACCAGAACCACGCGTACTGGATTGAAAGAAAGAAAGGTTTTTTATTGTCGGAACGTTAAAACACATTAAAAAAAATGCAAAAATTACAATAATAATAATTGATCCGACAATGGGGGTCCCTATTCAGCTGCATGCTGCAGTACAGGCTAACCCATACTGCAGCGCTGGTTTTCGATAGAACTCAACCAGTGACATCCACATATGTTATACAAAATAAAAACAAAATAAAAACTCTTAAAAACTAGCCAGTATTAAATATAACCTAGTAACAAAAATAAACCTGAATTAAGTGTAATATTGCGGAGCCACAGCTTCATGGTATCTACTGCCCCAGCCCGAAGCAAGAGGTTCGCAAACTCGTATTTTTGCCGCACCATCAAGCTGTGGAACAGTTTGCCAGCTACCGTGTTCCCTCCTTCCTATGATCCTGGGTCCTTTAGGCGTAGTGTGAAGAAGCTAAACAGCAGGCTGGCATGATTATGTTGAGTAGCGATTGATAGACTGCCTCTTGCTACTCTATCTGGAGGTGAAGTGTGCTCACTTTGCCGCGCCAGCATAATAAAAAAAGTTGACGAAGCATTCGTTAGGTCCCCCGTAGTCTCGTTGAGAACGCGAATCGCTACCGCAAAACTGCAACCTTGACGGTTTTATGTAAGACAGCGGTAACATTGAGGTAGGCCATTCAAGCTGTAGAAAAAAAATGATTATAATGTAGCTCTACCACCTATATACTATGTTATAGCACGGCGTAATATAGTAAAATCAGCAAAAATTCAATTTTCTATATAAAACAAAAATGTGAAATAAAAAAAAACTCAATACTTTTCGTTGTTGTCGTCATACCAAAAAATCATCACCTTGCTAAGATTAATCGATTGAGACCAATTTCAAACCTGTTGACGGGTGGGGACACTTGACCCATTGTCCTTTGGTAAAGTGATTGACATCACATAGAAGATTCATTCATAGCAAGTTTCAAGTAGCAAATGGAAAATAGACTAGCTATTATCCATTTGCTACTATATAACATAGTTTTCTCTAAGGACCTGTCTAAGGCAACTGGATAATTTTTTGAAAAATGCCATTTTTGTAAAGATGTCTGGGGAAGAGGCTTAGTTGATAACTAAACTTATATTGGGGATTTTAGATTCTGTTCGATGAGAAACTCAAGGAAATTCTTACAAAGTTTGACATTAGCAATTTAAATATTGATATGTCTGATTGTGCCACATAATTTTCAATCAGCCACTAACAGGCTGCAGTTTAATTTGCTCAACACAGATGCCATGGCTTTGTCATCCTTTGTCTCTTTGACTGTATAACTTGATACATAATGAGTCACAACCATCCTATTGTAATACAATCAAACTAACCATAACAATATTAAAACAATGGATTGCATAGTTTATGCAATCACAACAGACTATGGTGCAGCGGGTGAGTAGCTGGCTGTGAAAAAGGCTGTGGGTTCGTTTGCCACACAAAGACAAATGTTTGTGTGACAGACATATATCTGCTTCGAGTCTGGGTAGTGTGGTACCACAATACGGTTTTGACCTAGTGTGGGGTTAAGACTATGTGTATGACTGTTGGGTGTATTTATTATTATAAGCAATTATTATGTGATAATGGTTAAAACATAAAATAATATATAATATAATACTAGCCCTGTATTAAACATTGCCCCACTGCTGGGCACGGGCTTCCTCTACTAATGAGAGGGATTAGGCCTTAGTCGACCACGCTGGCCTAATGCGGGTTGGCAGACTTCTCATACCTTTGAAAAACTCTCAGATATCCAGGTTTCCTTACGATGTTTTCCTTCACCGTTAAAGCAAGCGATAATTAACATTTATATACACACATAACTTTAGAAAAGTCAGAGTTGTATGCCACTAGGGTTTCGAACCTACGACTTTCGTCTTGACAGTCCGTACCGCAACCAACTAGGCTATCGCTGCTATTCATTTAATTTTTAAATTTTTATTTTCAAATTCGTTGGATTAATCATACATCAAAAATAATCAATAAATACATTAGTATCAGTGATATCTGCGATTTTTTATCAAGATAGTTTTATTTTTATTTTATCTAGTATACTGCATAAAACATAAGATATAATAACAATAAATAATGCCCACTTCTTATGTTCTGTTCCGTATTGCTTAGGCTTTACTTGGTTATTCAAATAGTTTCCTATTTATAGGAAGAGATCACAAACATGATTCACTGTCAAGTAATATCTATGGATATAAGAGGTCACGGAGAAACAAAGGTACATAATCCTGATGACCTCAGTGCTGAGACTTTAGTCAAGTAAGTACAATTTTTGCATAATTTTTTGATAAAGCATATTTTATTGCACTGTGCATGATCAATTAATATAAATTTACCATGAATACTTCAAACAAGACTAACTTCAGAAAAAATGTTGATATAATAGGCTATTTGACTAATTTTCGAAAATGATTTAAAACTATTATTTTTTACATAATAAGCACACTATATTGATATTTCCGGGAAATCTACTGTATTTTTAATAAAAATCAATGTTAAAGTTTAAATCTCCAAAACCGCGGCAAAAACGCTATTTCTGTAATGGCGGTGATCATATGACACGTGTGACGTCACATGCAAGTAAACAAGCTAATAATGATAAGCAAAGCTAAGTTTTATGATAATTGTTTTATCAACAATTATCATAAAACTGCTTAAAAAATAGATCAACAATAGAATTTATCACCCATAAAACATATAACGCGAAATAAAATCACTCGAAGAAACTATGTTTACTTGCGTGTGACGTCACCAGAGTTGCAATCAATCACAGAGTGTTCACATCTCATATAAAATTAAAAAAAAATGTTGTACTTTGTTTTTTTAAGCTATTTATTGTCTAACAGGATGATGTTGTCAAATAGCCTAACCTTGAAGGCCTTCATTCTGTGCACATTTATAATAATAGTGGGGTATTGGAAAGTTTCACAAAGATATTACAATAGCTCTAGGGGCGTCAAGAGGCAGTAAGTAGGATCCCCACATAGTGCTGGCCCTTGGATAGAGCGTTATAGGCGTCAAGTAACAGAGGGCTCCAAAGTGACTTTGAAAAAACAATATGGCGCCTTTTAAGAGTCTTGAAGCAGCCATAAATGAAAATGAATTCAAGCAATTAAAATCAAGCACAGAGGCACAGCACCCGCGCTTCTTAAAGGAGAAAATTCAAAAATATTCCTATTGAATACATTAGAAGTTATAGAATACAATTTATAGTGTGAAAGTGTCGACCTAAGGGCGCAGGAAGACAATCTGGCTCTACCTTGATTAAGGGCCAGTGCTGTTCGCACACCAAGACAAATCGTTGTGTGATAAATTATTGAAATTTTGTAGAGACGTAGAAGAGGTACTGCACAAACTGTTTGGAGCGATTCTGCCGCCCCTGATACTCGTGGGGCACTCCATGGGCGGCGCCATAGCTGTGAGGACAGCACTGCTGCCATCATTGGAACAGAGTATACAAGGCATCGCAGTCATTGACGTTGTTGAGGGTTAGTGAATGTTGATGGTTTTACCATAAAAATATATATATTTTATCATGAAAACTGAGTTTATTAGTCACGTCTGTATCCCTTGTAAAGGTGTAGACAGCAGTGCACCAACTGCACCGTGTTATAATGATAAAGGATGAGCCTATTTCCAAGATATGTATTTTTAATTTTTTTATTTTATCCTTTTACGGCAAAGTGCTCACACTGCATCTGATGGTAAGCGCAGTGCCGACCAGTTAGAGTATCAAGTAGCGAGAGACAAACCAACCCTCGCTACTCAACATAATCATACCGGCCTGCTGTGTTGCTTCTTCACACTACTCCCGAAGGACCCAAGATCATAGGAAGGGGGGAACACCGTACCTGGCAACGGTTTATTGATATATCTGTGGGGAAAATTGAAATACTAAATAGGGTGCTTGACTGGTGTAACCAAAAAATTTTAAACTGCACTAGGAGAAAGGATAGTCGGCAAACATATTTATAAAATACATTTTTTTATTTGGAATGTATTATTAAATATTTTATTTGCGTCATTAAAATTTAGAATTTTTAATCTGTATCTCTCGGTGCCAAAAACGTAGCAATACCGGCCGCCATTACTCGTGACGACATCGCACATAAACATTGCATCCTACGACAAATAAAATTCGATGTGTAAACGTGTGGAAATGTGTTAATTTCGTCTTCAAGTCATCTATAAGAATGGAGGAAGGCAATACAAAGGCTGATAGTCGAAATCTGCCACATCTTTCTTAAAACTTTTGATTTTGTCACATGGATGAACAATTAATCGGGATTTAGTGTCGAGTTTTTACACAAAGGCATTGAACAATATTTATATGCTGGCTCATTCATTTTTGCGGAAAAACTAACAGATAAATGCAAATAATTTGTTATGTTTTTAGGTGTCACATCAGTCACGAATGTTTGTATATGTGTGATGACGTCACATAGAGATAATGTCAAGTGACAACGCGTTTTATTGCAAAATTATATATGAAAAAATAAAATCACAGATTTTATATAAATTGAGTATATTTCAATAATAAAAATATTACGGGGGCTATAAGTGAAGAGTCTTCTTCTTCTTCTTGCTTTAATGGCCTCTGCGGAGGAACAACTCCACAATTTTGCCAATGTCACGTAATAAAAAGTTAAATAAGTAAATAAAATTTATGTGATGATGTTGATGAAGGATGACAAATCGTATGTATCCAAGTGAAGAGTCCTCTATCGATGTCCATCAATTTTCAAAAATTGACAAATACCGTATTGCTTGAGATATATGAGATAAACAATCAGTTATCAAAAAGTATTTATGCAATCTGTGCACATACATTGAGAGCTCAATTAAGTATCCCTGCCTACCAGCCCTTGATGGTAGATTCCAAGTTCCTACGCCACTAACCATAATTACTCATTCCCGTATGGAGGGGGGGTAATGGGTGGCTTATGCCTGTACAAATGGAGAGTATTAAGCTGCGATGTTGATGTTCTGCATTGTACAGGACTAAGGTGCCAATTCCTAGTTACACCTCCTCGCGGTCCCCCCTGGTAACTGTGAAGTGTAGAGCAAGGGTGAACATAGTTTTACTTTTATTCTACACGTCACAGGCCAACGTGACAGGAAGAAAACTCGCCAAGACGCACTGGCCAGCGTGGCGTTTTAAGGCTAAACCCTTTCATATGACAAATGCCAAATAAGCCAAGGCCCTCAGTCCCCAGCAGCCTCGCTATTCCGGACTTCGGCAGCGGTCCTGGTAACGGCGAGGCAGAGGGTGCTAAGAATCTCTGGAAGAGAAACGGCTGCCACAAACCAACGACCCTGACCCTGGCGTGTTATAACACCAGGACGTTGAGAACGGACGACCGATTAACTGAATTTCTTAACGAAACGGAAAACATTAAATGGGACGTTATAGGTTTATCGGAGATCCGTAGGACAGGTGAAAACTTGATCAGGCTGGTCTCTGGTAACCTATTATACTATAGAGGACATGAAGACTCCACCTACGGAGGTGTCGGCTTTCTGATAGGAAAAGGGATTGTGCCTTCTGTACAAAACATCAAAAGTATTTCGACTCGTGTTTGCTTTATTAACTTAAAACTAAACCAACGCTACTCTATTAAAGTTATTCAAGTGTATGCTCCAACTTCCGCTAATAATGATGAAGAAAGAGACATATTCTATGACGATGTAGAAAGAGCCATAGAAGATGCCCCATGCCATTATTACACTATTATTGGAGATTTTAATGCTAAAATTGGCACAACACTATCACTTGAAAAATCTGTTGGCAAACATGGACTTGGTTTACGAAACCACAGCGGGCAAACCCTTGTAAACTTTCTTGAGAAAAAACATGTTTACGCAATGAATACTTTCTTTCCAAAGCGGCCTGCAAGGAAGTGGACATGGGCGAGCCCAGATGGAAAAACCAAAAATGAGATAGACTACATAATTAGCTCTCATAAATATATAGTTACAGATGTGTCGGTCCTAAGCCGATTCAGAACGGGGAGCGATCATAGGATGGTGAGAGCGACATTCAGATTTGATTTGAAAAAGGAACGATCTAAGATGATAACATCCCACAAACGTTACGATTCTTCCATTATTGACCTCTTAGGAGATCAATATCAGATTGATTTGAAGAATCAATTCGAACAACTAGAGGAGACAAATCTGGATGTTGACTATATCCATGAATCGATGTGCAAAATTATAACCAATACTGCATCGAAACACATTGGCAATGTAGACAGAAAAATGCGTAAACTGTCTGCAGACACTCAGGCGTTACTGGAAAAAAGAAGGGAAATCAAAGATAACACCACTACGGGATTAAAATCTATTATGGACGTCAACAATAAAATTCATGGGTCTGTAAGGCGTGACTTGCGAAAACATAACACAAATACTATAATAGACACAATGAAACGATTCAGAGGTCCAAAAGTTTTTTTGAGCGGAAAATTAAAATAGGAAGTAATCAAATACTGAAATTGAAGGATAAAACTGGAAACATAATAACTGACAGGGTACAAATTATATCAGTGGTTGAGGAATTTTACCGAGACCTATACGCATCCCAACCGGAGGAACGTCTGTCACCGGGCGACGATCCACGCACTCAGGCTACTGAACATCGTGGCACAGACGAGTTACCACCTATTCTACCTAGTGAGGTAACAAGAGCGTTGAAACAAATGAAAACTGATAAGTCGCCTGGAGAGGACGGGATTACGGTGGAGTTACTTCGCGCTGGCGGACAACCAGTGCTTGGGAATTTGGTGAGGTTGTTCAACGCTGTCTTTACTAATAAACGCACTCCAAAATCTTGGAAGAACGCTTTGGTCATCATCCTCCATAAGAAAGGCGATAATTCGCAACTTACAAATTACAGACCTATAAGCCTTCTCTCCCAAACCTACAAACTATTTGCCAAAGTCATTTCTAATAGACTTACGCGTCAGCTTGACGAATGTCAGCCAGTAGAGCAAGCCGGCTTTCGGAGTGGTTTTTCTACTATAGACCATATCCATACAGTTAAACAGCTCATGGCAAAAAGTGGGGAGTTTAATCGGCCCCTGTGCATGGCCTTCGTCGATTATGAGAAGGCTTTTGACAGTGTCGAGCACTGGGCCGTGATTGACTCCCTACACCGCTGTTCCATAGATGCCCGATACGTGGATCTACTGCGCGAGCTCTACGAGTCAGCTACAATGCAGGTCAAATTGCACAATTTAACCGAACCCATTTCGATCAACAGGGGAGTGAGACAGGGAGACACCATTTCACCCAAGCTTTTTACCGCTGTCTTAGAAGACGTCGTAAAAACGCTTGCTTGGAACTCTTCGGGTATAAATATTAATGGTGTTTACCTGTCTCACCTGAGGTTTGCAGATGACCTTGTATTATTTGCTACAAGCCTGGCCGACCTCCAGAGTATGGTTGAAGACTTATTTGACGCTTCCTTGAGAGTGGGTCTTAGGATGAATATGCAAAAGACCAAGGTTATGTCTAACTTCCCGGATATCTCTACTTCAGATATTAGGGTTGAAGGAGTGGAATTAGAGATGGTGAAGGAATATGTCTACCTTGGTCATGCTCTATCATTTAGCAAGGAGCACCAAGTCAGGGAGGTTTCCAGGCGAGTACAACTTGGATGGGCGGCTTTCGGACGGCTGAAAGATATTTTGCAGGCAAGCCAGATCCCGCAAAGTCTGAGAACTCGCCTCTTTAACCAATGTGTTCTGCCCACCATGACATATGGTGCCGAGACTTGGACACTTACATGCGACGTCCTGCATAAAGTTACTGTAGCACAAAGAGCTATGGAGCGAGCCATGCTCGGTATCAAGCTGCAAGACCGCGTCCGCAATACTGAAATACGACGACGGACCAAAGTTAGAGATATCGGTCAAGTGGTTAAAGGCCTTAAATGGAGTTGGGCGGGACATATGGCTAGGCGAGATGATGGTAGGTGGAGTAAATCACTAACTGAATGGTGGCCGAGACAAGGAAAGCGCAGCGTAGGCCGTCCAGCAGCAAGATGGGTTGATGACCTCGTTAAGATCGGAGGTCGAATCTGGATGAGACTGGCTCAAGACCGTGGCATGTGGCATAACATGGAAGAGGCCTATACCCAGCAGTGGGATTCTACAGGCTGTGGATGATGATGATGTATGGAGAATTTCCATTTGTATTTTGACCTGTCATAAGTGCCTTTTATATGCCTACATGATTAATAAAGATTTTTATTTTTTTTTATTTTATAAGACTGCTTGTGAAAAATATAAGTATTACATCATTTCTACAACTACTTATACTAAGGCTATTGCTTAAATTTCCATTCACTGGCAGCTCACATGTGATTTTTCCAATATTATCTCAAAATCAAATTGTGAACAAAGGATCTTATATTTTTCAGCCTGAGTATATTATCATTTATTATTATTATGGCCAGCTTGATTGTGAGTAGTGAGGTATAGTTGTTTCTCGCCACTTGATACTCTAATTGGACGTCACTGCGCTTACCTTCAGGTGCGGTGTGGTCACTTTGCCGTGCCAGAATAAAAAAACATTATCACTACACAATTGAGACAATCTTACTTCTTACTAATATTATAAATGTGAATGTTTGGATGTTTTTTATTCAATCAAACGGTTCCCAAGGGATACATTTATTTTAACAGATCAAGGGATCAACATGATTTTTTGCATAGTGATAGTTTAGGGATCAGAGAATGACATAGGCTACTTTTTATCCCGGAAAAATCCATGGCATACCATTTGGGATACCAAAATATAGAAAGATGTAAGAGCTCAAGATGTCCCCATAGATTTTCTAACTTAACTTCCAAAATAACTACCAAGCGGGCGATGCCGCGAGCAAAAGCTAGTGACTTATAATTTCGTCTTGCAATGAGTATTTATGTGAGATATGATAAGTGCTTGATTGCAATATTTGTATTACTATTAGTTTATAAGATAATATATTTCAGGTACAGCGATGGACGCGCTGGCGAGTATGCAGAGCTTCCTCCGAGGCAGACCGACGCACTTCAAGACCATAGAGCATGCTATAGAGTGGTGGTATGTACATTACTATACACAGTCATTTACTCTTGCACACCTAGCTACCATAGAAATATCTGTACCTTAAGAGGTACTTATACATCAAATGCCAAAACTCAAATTTGAATACAATATTGGACAGTTTTTTTATCGTGGCACAGCACCTGATGGTAAGCGCATTGCCGTCCAATTAGAGGATCGAGTAGCGAGAGATAAATCTATCCCTCGCTACTCAACACAATCATGCCGGCCTGCTTCCTCACACTTCGTCATGGGCAAGAAGGTGAAGGAAGTGGTCGAGGGTCTAGTAACTAGTGTCAGAGTACTCAGAAGGCCGCAACACGGCCAAACCTCGTACCCCAAATCTAAACCCCCGACAAAAACCGGATGTACACTGGCTGACTCCGAAACGCGACACACGTTTAATTTTATACATAATTCGATATCCAACCGAATATAATACGCAAAAGAGACTTTTGCGAAAACAGAATCAAAATTGCTTGTAAATGTCATAAAGTTTATTTTAAATAATGGTATGAGTATAAATGAGTGCGTAGTGAGAACATCTCACTATATCCCTCGCACAAGTATTAAGAAAATGGTGATTTTGATGTGTATTTAAATTTTTTTGATAGTGTTCGGAGTGGTCAAGTGAGAAATGTGGACTCAGCCAAGGTGTCTATGCCCAGTCAGATTGTGAAGTAAGTATATTTATTATTTTTATAATTGCCCTTAATTGCATCAGCCGATGTATAATTTTTTCTATTATTTACCACCTTTTATCCATGTTTCTTTGACTAGAACCATTGGAAATGTACCAAAAATATTTTTTATGTCATAGTACTTCTATTGGTCTTGTACCAATGGAATTTAAAAGAAATGAATTTTAACCAGTCATCTTGCTATAAAGATTTTTTCTATATTATTTAAGAATATTTATAATTACGTACATACATATACACTTACGCCTGTAATTCCCGAAGGGGTAGACTTCTCGCCAAATTTATTACGGTCCCATAATGTGATAAGGGGTAAGTCTATCGCCATATCGAGCTCAATTCCAGACTCTGGGCTGAGGATTACTAAATACAAAACCCAATATAATTTTACACGTCCCGGGGATCGAACTCGAGACAGCACAGCAGTCGTAATGTATGCGCAATTATAACTGCGCTATCAAAGCGCCAACAAGACTATCAATTTTTAGTTTTTATAACATTCCGTACTGAAACTATATTCCATATATTTTTTTTGAGATATATCCTTAGTCCTAATAGCAGCGATAGCCTAGTTGGTTGCGATACGTACTGTCAAGACGAAAGTCGTATGTTCGAAACCCAAGTGGCATACACCTCTGACTTTTCTTAAATTATGTGTGTATTAAAATGTTAATTATCGCTTGCTTTAACGGTGAAGGAAAACATCGTGAGGAAACCTGCATATCTGAGAATTTTTCGAAGGTATGAGAAGTCTGCCAACCCGCATTAGGCCAGCGTGGTGGACTAAGGCCTAACCCCTCTCATTAGCAGAGGAGGCCCGTACCCAGCAGTGGGACAATGTTTAATACAGGGCTAGTATTATTATTATTTATATTCTTAGTTATTTATTCAATTACATTTCCAGTGTAGAAACAGGATCTCTCGCTACAAGTGAGGTGGAATCATACATGAGTCCGGAGCCCGAGGAGATGGAGTGTGGACCTCTGGAGGGATCTCTGGAGGGCGTCTCCCGGCACACGCCTCGACCTGACACCATCGCGGAGGATGACGAGCTCATCTTCACTGAGCCATCGTTACCACTTATTGTGGGAGACGCCACTGCCATGAAGTTAGTACAATTGAATTGTGAATGCCAATTTTATGCAACACCCTGTATTGATTATATCGATGTTGTTGTATCGATGTTTTGTAGCGATAATCGATAACTTAGATACATCGATATGGAAATTAGGATTATTTGAAAGTAGCTATTATGTAATAATAAATAATGTGATGTGGCAGTGTACAACTTTCATGCAAATTAGAAAAAACAAATCAAGTCTGCATATCGATGGCTTAATTATCAAACTTTGTAACTCCTAAAAATACGTGAATCCATAATTATTGATAATATCTAAAAATAAACAAACAATTTATTCTCTTTTTCTTTTATATTATACTACTCCACCGCTAGGTACGAACGTCATCTCTAGCTATTCCGTTCCTTATAAAAATATGAATAACCAGTCATGACACATAGGCTCGCCGGCGGTGCGGAGGTGCGTTCAAATACTGGCCAGTTTCGCCGTTCTTACATGCTATTTTTAACTTTAATAGTATGGAAATAAAAATGGTTTTGGCTTGTATTATACTCTCTACTTTTTTTATATCCTTACTAGACACAAGTGATTAAAGAATATAAAATTGCCATGTTTCGAATTGAAGCTCTTTCTTACGTTTATGATAGCGAAAATTTATCGATATCGATATTTAGTTTTTGGTCTTCTATAAATCGATATCATGAAGTACCGATGTTAATCAATAGTCAACATCGTAACTAAAGGACGATGTATAGTTACAAAATCGACCAAAAACATGCCATCTATCTGTTATTTATCGTAATTTCAGATACAAATGGCGCATAGACTTATCGAAAACAGAACGGCACTGGTCGGGCTGGTTCAAAGGACTGTCTGCAGCGTTCCTAAGTGTCAGGGCTCCGAGGTTACTCCTGCTGGCTTCCATAGACGGACTGGACAGGGAACTCACTGTGGGTCAAATGCAAGGTCAGTATACTTAATACCTAAGGTCAAACCCATGTAATTTATTATTTAATCAACGTAAATCCATTTCAGTAGGTTAGAAGGACATTTAGGGCAGATTTTTTTTGACAGCCTCCGTGGCGCAGTAGGCGACTAGCCGGCTGTGAAACGAGACGCCGTGGGTTCGATTCCCACACCGGGACAAATGTTTGTGTGACAGACAGACCTTTGTGTCCGGGGTCTGGGTGTTGTGAGACCGTGTCTCATAGTCCCTGATACCCACCGCCCATGACACAAGACTCGTATCTTAGTGTGGGGTCCGGGCTATGTGTGTGACTGTTGGGTGTTATTTATTATTATGTTTGATCAGTAATATTGTAAAATAGTGCGTTATAAATAAAACAATTCGTTTTTTACAAAAAAGTCTAATACTGAACCACGAATATGCTGCCACATTGATTACCAAGTTTGGTAATCAATGTGGCAGGATATTCGTATCCGCCCGAATAACGACCACCGTACACAGGGTGTAAAACCCGCCATAGTGGCACACGCAAGTGTGTCGCGTTCCGGGATCAGCCAGTGACATCTGGTTTTAGTCGGGGGTCTAGAGTTGGGGTACGATGTTGTGAGTACTCTGACACTAGACCCTCAACCGCTCCTTTACCTTCTTACTGTTGGTGTTTCCGAACGTTAAACAAATGTAATTTGAAATATCTGCTCTCTATCTCGTCAGTGCAACACGAAATAAATTCATCCGATATAATAAAATATAATCCTTTATTTTAACCTAAAAACTCTTCACTTACCCATGACGTAGTGTGAAGAAGCAGGCCGGCATGATTGTGTTGAGTAGCGGGGGATAAGAAGATTGTCCCTCGCTACTCGATCCTCTAATTGGACGGCACTGCGCTTACCACGAGATGCAGTGTGGTCACATTGCTGTGCCAGGATAAAAAAAACGCTCACCTTTAAGGAAATTTTAAATAGAAATTATTTTTGTGCTTTTCAGGCAAATTTCAAATGCAAGTGTTGACGAGGTGCGGACATGCGGTACACGAAGACACGCCCGGAGAGGTAATTATATAGCTATAACCTTTAAATTCAGACATATATATACATATAACAATATAATAAATAATAATACTAGCCCTTTATTCAAATGGGCTGGGAACAGGCCTCGTCTACTAATCCTTCTGAGAATTCTCAGGTATGCAGGTTTCTTTAGAAAAAAATCTCGTGAGATTATATTCGTCGAGCAAAATTTCACGACATTTCACCAAGGGGGGAGGGGGTCGAAAAATGGCCAATTCGCCTCACGTAATTAATGGATGCCCCCTTAGAACATCTGTTCGTTTAGACAACCCTCCAACTCCTTCCGATTCATATTATTGAAGTGATACTAGTGACTTTTATGCTCCTGGCCTCATGGCGTAGTGTGAAAAAGCAGGCCGGCATGATTATGTTGAGTAGCGAGGGATAGATTGTTTCTTGCTTCTTGATACTCTTAACTGAACACTAGGTGGCACCATCATGAGCAGTGTGATCACTTTGCCGTGAAGAAAAAAATCTTGTAACTAAAAAGTAATACTGTTTTCAGATTGTCATTGTATAAATGTTATTGCAGGTGGCCCGGGTGATAGCATCGTTTGCCCTCAGGCACCGTCTCACCACTGTCACGGAGAATGGGGAACACATGAGCCTTAATTCTGGACCCCCGGGATGCTGAACATCATTTTCATAATGTAATGCACATGTACTGCACTTACAGTCTGCGCGCTGAAAATAACTGGATTCAGCAATAATTATTTTTCCAATTGTGTAATATTTTAAATTACATTTTGGTAATAGCTTGAAATTTTATGTCATAAAATAATTGTGGGGTTTAAATTGGAATCACACAAGAAATTAGATCTCTTACTGCTGTTTTTAAATGTTGATTCAAAATGAATGTAGCCGAGTGTATTATATTACACAATATCTCTACTCCAAATGTAGTTAACCATGTGATTCGACATATGTGTCTCAGTGATAAGTCAAGTCAGCTTAATATCGATAAACTTTAGATAAATCGATTTGAAAAACAATCGATTATGACATCTATAATCGATCCGAATCATTTTAAGTTACTGCTTGATTTAAGTTTTACTTGTTTTTCTTCGATATAAATAATTTCGTATTACTTACATTTAACTTTAAAGGCCTATTCAATGTTCGAATAAGTGAAGGAATTTCTTATGGTAGTGTATTAAATATTAGTGAGAAGACTCGTTTGTGTATGTTTAAATCGTTATTCCTTGTTGGCTCAAAATATAAATAGCTTTTTTACTAATATTACTCCTGTATTCCACTGTCCCACTGCTGGGCACTGGCCTCTTCTCACGAGATTTTTAACTTATAGAAATTGTAACATTATATTTTAAAATTTTAAAGTATAATTACGAATGTATTAGATTATTATATATTTACACTAGTTAATGAAAAAATAAGCTTAAGCTGAGCACATAATGCTCGAGTGACCCTCTTGTCCGTTTAAGTCTGCTATAAAACAGAAGTCCCTCTATAGTAACTTGATAGACATTGTATTCTAGTTAAATTCGATAAAAACTCAAAAATGATACCATTTAATGGTTTCTTATGTTAACGCAAATATAACATTTACTTTTTTAATATGTTTACGGATTTAGCTGCGGTTTATTTTTACTTTTTTTTGTTTTAAAGTGGTGCTGGTGGTAAACCCCCGGTTTAGAGTTGGGGTACGATGTTCTGAGTACTCTGGCACTAGACCCTCGACCTCTTCTTCACCTCCTTGCCCATGGCATGGTGTGAAGAAGCTACACAGCAGGCCGGCATGATTGTGTTGAGTAGCGAGGGATAGATTGGCTCTCGCTACTTGATACTATAACTAGACGGCGCTGCGCTTATCATCAGGTGCAGTGTGGTGCAAAAATAAAAACCATAATAAAATCCATAAAATTATTTTTATTTCAACGATACCATTTTATACTTAAATGACTAGTTTCACATTTTTACACGTGTATGAATGTATTAAAAACCAAAAACGATGTATACTCAAATGGCTCGTTTTCACGAATTTACATATGTATTATAAATTATACACAGAGTCGGAGGATAATTCTTGTAATATAACTCTGTAATGTAGCGACCTTGCATTAAGAAATCTATAGATATATTTGAAGAGTATAGTTAATACATGTACTATATTTTGAGCACCATGTGTGTATATTTTTGATTCATAAAAGTAGTTCAAACAAACAAAAGTAGTTTAGTTTTCTTAATAAATGGTAAGTTGTAGTTTTGGGAATGATAATGTTGCAGTTTTTATTTTTTTTATATGTCTTTCTTAGTTCTGGTAACAGTGAATTTTTGTCTTATTAATTTTGAAGAGAACATCTGGTTAACGGTAGCTTGTTTGTTACTTAAGTTCTATAAGATTTGTAAAACAAATATTAATTTTTTACTGAAATGTGTATGTGAAAGATGGCTAAAGAACAAGTAGATATTATATTAAATTAAAAAAACAACTACAAATCGTGGAGAATTTGATGAACGCTTTGAAGAAGTGAGCCTGAAAACAAATATTGTTATATATTTTTATGATTGACAATTACATGATCTCTGTCTTCCTTCGATTTTAATTCCTTGATAATTGATTCTGGAATTGTATCCGGTATGGATACACTCGTATATAAGTTGCCGAAACGTGGGTGTACTGGTTACACTTCTGCCTATCCCTTTGAGGTTTACAGCGAGTGCGTAATTCGTGTTAGTAATATATTTATTTGTCTGAAAGTTGTATTGAATAATATATAGAGGCTTAATAAGTTACCTTAAATACACATTCATTCAAAACCCATCAAAAGCTCAAGACCCATTATCATGTTTTCAAATGTAGTGTTATGAAGATTAATATTTTGATTTTTAAAAGCCTTGCACCAGTTAATTGTAATACAAACTAAATTTGGAACGCGGACGGTTATTTTGTATAAAAAAGGCGGCATGAGTTTTAAAAGTCGAATGATGTATTAAATAATTCAACTCATTTGTGCACGTTTTGCAATGTCAACTTGTATACATATAACATTATAAACACACATAATAAAGTTGCTAAGAATGGTTTCAGTCATTTTTAAAATAGGTATTTTTTTCTTAAATATAATTTAAACTATGTAAATAAAAGTCACTTTTTGTAAAACAGTCAAAACAAATAAAATTGACACATAAATACAGGTGATAAGGCCTTTCTAATTGCAACAATAAACGAAATCGTTATCAAATAAAATGAACTTTATGTCGAGGGGAATAAAGATACAAATATAGTACGTAATACTAAGTTGATCAGAGTATAATTTGAGTATGCATTACGATTGTATATGTTTCAATTGGACTTTCTGAGGGTGTTTGTTATCCATAACCAATGTAAGTATCTTTGTCCTCTTTTTTTTATGCCTGAATAGGCAGACGAGCAGACGGGCCACCTGATGGTAAGTAGTCACCGCCGCCCATAGACTTCTGCAATGCCAGGGCACAGTAAAGCCGCTGCCTACCGTTTGACCTTAACTCTATGGACTCCTAAACTATTCATCCGATTATGATGAAACTTAGGTTAGTTGTTCTTCATACGCCTGAGATGGTTTCTGGCCCAAAATAAAAAGAACTCACTAGATGGCTCTGCAGAACATCAACATTACCGTTCAACCAGGCGCAATTAATCAAATTAGTTAGTAACGTAATGTGCAGCTAGTTGTAATTAACATACGATAATATACGATACAGACATACAATATTATATACAGCAACTTTACATTGTATAACTACAATCACTAAATACCCAGCGCAGGAATGAGTTGAATTATTCGCGTAAGATGACCATTATAACTAGTGCTCAGTAGCTCAACCACCAGTTATTTCAAAAAGTTACGATAGGTAAACGTAGTCGTTAGTGTTGCAACGTTGTTTTTATGCTTTTCATAGTGGCATATGCAAGTATGTCGCGTTCCGGGATTAGCCAGTGCACATCCGGTTTGTGTCGGGAGTCCAGAGTTGGGGTACGATGTTCTGAGTACTCTGACACTAGACCCTCGATCACTTCTTCACCTTGCCCATGGCGTAGTGTGTAGAAGCAGTCCGGCATGATTGTGTTGAGTGGCGAGGGATAGGTTATCTCTCGCTACTCTAATGGGATGGCACTGCGTCTACCATCAGGTGCAGTGTAGTCACAGTGTAGTAGCTGTATATATTGTCATATAAATAATATTTTACGTTGTCGCTGGTGTAAGACAGTGTAAGTGAAGAAAACTCATGGTTGATCTACTGGTCACAATGTTTCAGCTTGATTATTTCAACGTAATATAATTGTCCGTCCTGATTTATTGTTTGCATAAATTGTTTGCGATGTTTCTTTGTATGCAAGTACAAAAATGTTTAGTGATAATAAAATATATTTATGGCTACCGGTTGTTTCATTCATAGATTCTGAAGATACAGTTGGGCAGTAAAATTGTGCGTAGATTTTTGAAGTTAAATTTCTCTAGGCACGTTGGGCACTTTTGGGATGGGGAAAAGGCACTGAACTCGCGTAACCCTCACGCTCAGTTTATTTTACTTTTGAGATAATCACGCCTATGAAGTTCTATAATTATTGACAAGCAATCATAAATAAAAAAAGTTACTACTTCATGGACGCTGTTTCCAAAACAACAGTAATTCAAATTTTCTAAGTTTTGATTTCTGACGGTGCCTTTTTTATCCGGTCACTATACAAATAAAAATAGAATTAAAACATCCTTAATAATTGAATGATTTATTATTCAAAACATTTTAGAAACACTAAATAAATGCATTGCAAGGTAAATGTCCCGAATACACAACACTATTTTAATCTTTCGATTATTTTATTAAATCTGGATTCTGTGAAAAATGAATTCCAGAAAAATTTATCACTTCAATTAAGTATTCACTTTTGACCAATTGGTTTATACTAGGAGTGTGCGAGTAATTCGAAATTACGAATTACTTTTTTTTAATTATTATTACGCACACCCCTAGTTTACACTGAAATTTCTAAACTCTAACCATTTCGTGAGCTCTTTATCATGTATAGTATACAAAACAGGACCATTTACTTTGCAGTATTTATATTACATGGTAACTATTGATCACAACACTAAGTGCAACTGACTAGCAAACGATTACATAGATAATTAAGTATCTTCACAACTTTCGGGGGAAATGTACCAAATTAATATTAATAAAGTTTTCTCAAGATCCAAACAAACAAGCCAATTTTTTACCGCTTCGTGGCGCAGCGGGCGAATAGCCGGCTGTGAAACGAGAGGCCGTGCGTTCGATTCCCGCACCGAAACAAATTTTTGTGTTACACAACCTCTACATTGTTTCGGGTCTGGGTGTTGTGGTAGTCCCTCGTAGTGTAGGGTCAGATCTTTGTGAGACCGTTGAGTGTAAAAAAAATTTAGGATTAAATAATGCTAAATATCACCATAAAAGGTGAATGCTTGATTTATTTGATAGAAATATGTTTTTTGATGTAAGTGGTACATTTCCCTCTACCACTATTGAGTACAATTAACCTATTTTTATGTTAAATAACACAACTTTTTGCATGTAATAAAAAAATTATGTCATCTGTGAATATACTGCAAAATGTGTTAATTGATAAAAAAAATTTTTTATAGTGCACACGAAAGAACTAGCCATCTCATGCGGTGTGCGTGGAATTTGACATTGACTCGCCTACAAATAATCAAATGTCGCACCTCGCCTATTTTTTGTATCTTTTATGTCGTCACTGTTTTTTTTAGTGCCTCGATAGACAGACGAGCAGACGGGCCACCTGATGGTAAGTAGTCACCGCCGCCCATAGACTTCTGCAATGCCAGGCCACAGCAGAGCCGCTGCCTACCGTTAATTAACGATGACTACCTTGAACTTGATGAGTTTTAAGACATCTCAAAACTTTTTCGTTTATTCAGCTGACAATTTACTTTGTAACATGGAAAGTAGATTAAATATTGGTACACATGCCGACTCCCAGCATATCATTTCGTTTTCAGTACTCTGTGTACAGAGTGTGGTAGGGTCATCTATTCCATCTATATATGGACACGTCGCTCGCATAGCTTATATGTTTTTATATAGCAGATGACTAGCATTTGCGGGCGGACTATAGTGTCATTGCAACATTGAAAGTGATTAAACAATATGGCAATATAATACTCATACTTAACGTTCTAATAATTAACATTAACTGGGCAAAGCTTTTAAAGCGATCGATTTTTAAATCACATTTCACAAAAGCACGCAAACTAAAAGTATTAGTCGATTATTTTCTATATCGATTACATGATTCATTCCTAAATCGTTAATAGAATTATTTTTTGTTAAGAAAGTATCTTTTCATTTACTAGAGACAACTTCTTAACACAAAAAAGGACATTAGTACATCATATAAATAGATAAAAAATACACAATTACTCTTAAAAGCATCTAACTTTTGCCAGGGTAAAAAAATGACAACCTTAATAATAATTATTAGTAAAAAATTGTATAGTGTCATAATCCAAATTAGACGAAATATTTAACGGTTTCTAGACCGCTTTGTAATACAACTTTCACACTAAATTAATCACAACGAAATAACTTTTGAAAAGTTAGAACAGATCGATCACAAAAAGCATTATTAATCATAAATATATTTATATAAAAAATAAATAAGCAAATACTAACACGAAGAATAAAATAAATATTAAATTAATACTAATCCATGTTAACAACCTTTAGTTTGTATTATACTATTATAATGAAGTTATTTTTTATACCCAGTTCACTGGCTTCGTATTTGGTAACTATAGTTAAGCCGTGGGAATTCGTTTTATGAAAAAAAATTGCCTAAAATGTATCGAGACTAAACAAAAAGAAATTAAATGCTGATCACTAATACATACCTAAAATGAACCAAACGAATATTTTTCTACTTTATTAAAATATTACGCGTAATGTTTCCTATCAGGGTTTGGGTGTAGGATCGTTATTTCTGATACACTCAAATAATTTTATTTCAGCGTGATCGTGGGACCAGAACTATATGTGTGTATTTATTAATTCAATTTTAAATTGCATCACTTAATACAATCGATTTTATTGTTGAATCATTTAGACGATTTAATCGATTACAACTAAATCAAAACGTTATAAACTAATTTTCAAAATAATCGTTAAACGATTCAATGTGCGTTTGCGTTTTAAATACGAGATCTAAATTTACTAAAGGAGTATGTGTTTTGGCGATGTTTGAATAAATATTTTAGTCATGTTAGACGGCGCTCTTCATTTCTTGCTTCACGCATGTTTTGAATGCCTCCCAGCCTTCGTTCTTGGCGTACGACTGGAAAAATAAAAAATACTGTTGAATAATAAGAGTAGAAAATCTGAAAAGCATTTCTTAGGACACCAAAGGTCCTTCGGCAGCCTCGGTCCATGGGGTCAAGTTTCTGTGGACAGTTTTGTCTACATTATTTAGTTGGGTTAGCACCATTGTCACACAGAAAACTAAATTGACACTTAGCTGTAGTGAAAGAACGGTGACATTTTCGAAATACTTAATTTACACTGACTACAATTTAGACTGCCTCGGTGGCGCAGTTGTAATTGTGCATGCGCTACGACTGCTTTGCTGAGGTCTCGGGTTCGATCCCCGGGTCGGGTAAAGTGATATTAGGTTTTGCTATCTATAAATTCTCAGTATTAGCCCGGAGTCTGGAATTGTGCCCGGTATGGCGATAGGCTAGCCCCCTATCACATTATGGGACCGAAATTCGGCGTAAAGTGGGTGTACTGGTTACACCTCTGCCTACACCTTCGGGGATTACAGGAGTGAGTGTATATATATTTATGTTAATTTACACCCCCACAATTGAACCTCTTTAACATTTCTTAAGGTGTATTAAATCTGTACCATTCGAAAGTGAAAATAAATGTGGGTTTTACTCAGTGACCCTTATCTTGAAAATCTCTGTTAACCTTGCAACGAAAAAAAATATACATACATACATATACATCCACGTCTGTAATCACCGAAGGGGTAGGCAGAGGTGTACACCCACTTTTGGCCGAACTTATTACGGTCCCATAATGTGATAGGGGGCGGGCCTATCGCCATACCGGGCACAATTCCGGACTCCGGGCTGATACTGAGTATTTCTAAATAGAAAAACCTAATATCACTTTGCCCGACCCGGGGATCGAACCCGATGACTTAGTGCCAATGGGACCACCTGGGACCACTCTTTTAAACCAAAAAGAATTTCTCGAATCGGTCCAGGCGTCTTCGAGTAATCGGGGAACATACATAAAAAAAGATTCCGACGAATTGAAAACCTCCTCCTTTTTTTGAAGTTGGTTAAAAAGAGCATCAAGCTATGTTCCTAACGTGGTTTACCTTGAACCCTCTGTGCAGTCTGTCCTTCATGATGGCGATGAACTCCTTGTAGCTGAGCAGGCCGTCTCCGTCCGCGTCGAAGATGGCGAACACCGTCGTCACCAGGTGCTCCGACTGGGAGATGCCAGTGCAGATTTTCACGGCGCGGTGGAATTCATCTAGAACCAAAAGATTATACAATAGAATATCCGATAGTAGATGCTACAAAGTCCAATTTACAATCTTACTGTATCCAGTAGAGATGCTGAAAAAATCGATAAACAGAAACTTAATCAAAATTGGAAAACTGTTGGAAAATCTCGTCAAAAGCTCGTCAAAATGTCACAATATATGTATAGTTCGCGACAGGTTGATATGGCAATTTTCTTATGATGTGGCAAAATGTAGCAGGTAGTTTATATCGATATTTATTTAAGAAGAAAATAAGACTAAAATTTATTAAATAAGGTTTATTATAAGTTAAATATTTTATAATAATATTTTATTCATCACAATCAATATCAATTATAGATGATTTTAATTGTTTATTGGGTCCTGCTAATTTAGATTCAGATTGTATTCTGGGCAAAGTTCTAAAAAGCCGGTGTAAAACGCAGCCATATCCAATGTCTGATTGACTGGGTAATTGTCTTTTCGTTTAATGTTACAATTTTCTAATACTTATACGATTAGTTCTTTATTATTTATTTTTTTGTTTTAACACGCGAAGAAGAAGCGACCGAAGTCATTTTAATACACAACGACAAAGATCAATGTGAGCGAGATCGATATCGATAAACCTGGTCGATGCGAACTCGTGCGTCGTGCAGCGCTACGACTAAGACGGCGCGGGCGATGTGCGGGTATGCGGGGTGACCACTCCCCTGCGCCTCACCTCATACCCCGATTGCCATCTCGACCTGTCGCGAACTATAAGTTTTTTTAAAAGAATGCTTGACTAAACGTATGACGGACAAAATATCGATATATCAAAATAAATATCTCGATTCTTTTTAAAATAAATACTATATGCATTTGCACTTCTCCTTAGTCGGCGGAGTAGAATAAAATTCATCAAAGAAATAAGTTTAGATATTTTTCTTAACAACTCAATTATTGCAATTGTTTCATCTTTCTCATATAATATTATAGTGTCTTTAAGAGAAGAACACTCGACATAAATGGTATTACCCAAACTGGATGCCTTAAGGATGAGTCAAGAAAGAAAGAAAGAAAGTAAATATCTTTATTTGGCTATTGTCTCTGGACCAGATGGTAGAAAGTAGAAGGTATCTACTAGCAGCACAGGGAATACATTAAGTAACGATAAACGGATACTTACTACCTAATACGTAAACGAACAAACTAAGATGTATTAAGTACATACCTTTAGATATAGGATGATCGGCGAGCGTGTACATCCTCATAGCGATGGTGAAGTCCTCCAGATTGTTGAGGAACTGGCAGAAGGTCTTGAACTCTTCGAAGGTGATGCCATTCTCGTCCTTCACCCGGTCCAGCAGACGGTCCAGGTACATGTCGTACTCGTCTGTGTCCAGGTATGTGTAGCGGAGGAGGATCTTGGCGAAGTCCACTTCGGAGATCGTCTCGTGACCTTGGATCGGTGAGAGATGATAATAGATCGGTGAGAGATGATAATAGATCGATGAGAGATGATAATAGATCGGTGAGAGATGATAATAGATCGGTGAGAGATGATAATAGATCGGTGAGAGATGATAATAGATCGGTGAGAGATGATAATAGATCGATGAGAGATGATAATAGATCGGTGAGAGATGATAATAGATCGGTGAGAGATGATAATAGATCGGTGAGAGATGATAATAGATCGGTGAGAGATGATAATAGATCGATGAGAGATGATAATAGATCGGTGAGAGATGATAGATAATAGATCGGTGAGAGATGATAATAGATCGGTGAGAGATGATAAAAGATCGGTGAGAGATGATAATAGATCGATGAGAGATGATAATAGATCGGTGAGAGATGATAATAGATCGGTGAGAGATGATAATAGATCGGTGAGAGATGATAAAAGATCGGTGAGAGATGATAAAAGATCGGTGAGAGATGATAATAGATTGGTGAGAGATGATAATAGATCGGTGAGAGATGATAATAGATCGGTGAGAGATGATAATAGATCGGTGAGAGATGTTAATAGATCGGTGAGAGATGATAATAGATCGGTGAGAGATGATAAAAGATCGGTGAGAGATGATAATAGATTAGTGAGAGATGATAATAGATCGATGAGAGATGATAATAGATCGGTGAGAGATGATAATAGATCGGTGAGAGATGATAATAGATCGATGAGAGATGATAATAGATCGGTGAGAGATGATAATAGATCGGTGAGAGATGATAATAGATCGGTGAGAGATGATAATAGATCGATGAGAGATGATAATAGATCGGTGAGAGATGATAATAGATCGGTGAGAGATGATAATAGATCGGTGAGAGATGATAATAGATCGGTGAGAGATGATAATAGATCGGTGAGAGATGATAATAGATCGGTGAGAGATGATAAAAGATCGGTGAGAGATGATAATAGATTGGTGAGAGATGATAATAGATCGGTGAGTGATGATAATTATTTCTTAAGTTTATACAACATTACACATCCTGTCCTGTCAGTCCAACCCCTGACCATTAAGGCTGTAAAACCCTCGAAACGTCAGGTTAAAAAAGCAAAATAAACCGCGATAAAATCCGTAAAATTAGTTTTATTTCAAGATGATAATCATTTAGCTAAATATGACTCGCCCGTGATACTGAAATGTGTCATAAGACAATTCAAACGTGGTTTAAGGTAAATAGGATAATAATAGAGTACCTAATAACAGTACTGGGTATTCATGGGCTTACTTATGAGGTGACTAACTTCAGCGTTTGTCACCAGCTGTCACCATATGTCCTTCACACACCTTCAGACACTCGCACAGAAATAAACATCCCTATCCCTAATAAAGTATTACAGGAGAGAGGTAGAAGATTCAATCGAATACAAGTAATAATGCAGCTGGTCAACCGTCCATACCTTTAGAGAACTCGTGGAACTCCAGCTCGAGCACCTCCGTCTGTAGATTCTCCATGAACTGCTTGAAGCCTTCAAACTTTAAATCGTTGGTGCCCTTCTTACCGAAGAAATGTACCTGAGCGATAATATAAGAAATATAACACACACACACACTTAGACTCACGCCAGTAATCTCCGAAGGGATAGGCAGAGGTGTAAACAGTACACCCACTTTTCGCCGAATTTCGGTCCCATAATGTGATAGGGGGCGAGCCTATCGCCATACCGGGCAAAGATTCCAGACTCCGGGGTAATACTGAGAATTTCTAGATAGAAAAAACCCCATATCACTTTACCCGACCCGGGGATCAAACCCGAGACCTCAGCACAGCAGCAGTCGTAACGATTGTGCAATTACAACTGCACCGCCGAGGCAGTCCGAAGAAATATAATATAAATAAATATATAACACCCAACAGTCACACTGCCTCCCTACTATTTTTTTCCCTACCACCATGTGGGACGAATAGCCAGGAACAGAGAAAGAGAAAGAGAGTCACACACATAGCCCTGACCCCACACTAAGATACGAGTCTTGTGTTGTGGGTATCAGGAACTACGAGAGACGCACGGTCTCACAACACCCAGACCCCAGACACATATATCTGTCTGTCACACTAATACTAATAATACTAGCCCTGTATTAAACACTGTCCCACTGCTGGGCACGGGCCCCTCTACTAATGAGAGGGGTTAGGCCTTAGTCCACCACGCTGGCCTAATGCGGGTTTGTAGACTTCACATACCTTCGAAATTCTTATGAGATTTCTTAAAGCAAGCGATAATTCATAATAAATACATAGATAACTTTTAGAAAAGTCAGAGGTGTATGCCATTTCGCTTTCGTCTTGACAGTCCGTACCGCAACCAACTAGGCTATCGCTGCTTTAAATAATGAGCTATATTTTATATAAAATCTAAAGTCCTTATTGTATTATTTGTGTTAAGTATAATAAGTAGGGCGAACTTTGAATGCGTACTAGCTACACTCTGCCTACCTCTTCACGGCTACAAATGTGAGCGGTCCGAACCAAGAGGTTTGCAAATTCATATTTTAGCCGTACCATCAAACTCTGGAACAGTTTGCCAGCTACCGTGTTTCCTCCTTCCTATGATCCTGGGTCTTTTAGGCGTAGTGTGAAGAAGCTAAACAGCAGGCCGGCATGATTCTGTTGAGTAGCGAGGGATGGGATTTCTCTCGCTACTTGATACTCTAACTGGACGGCACTGCGTTTACCATCAGGTGCAGCGTGATCACTTTGTCGCGCCAGAATAAAAAAAAGGTCATGTTTTTTTACCTGTAAGAAGGTGTCCACATTGTGTCTCCTCTGCAGCCCCTGATCATCGTTGACGTACGTGTCCTGAGGTTTGCCCTCCCCTTCCTTCCCCCCCTTGTCATCGGTCATACCCCGCTTCCCTTTCCAAGCGTAACTGAAGATTTTCTCCATCTAAAAGAAACGATTTGATTACTAAATTTTTCCGACTTTTCTTATGTATGATTGTTAGACAATTTTATAATCTCAACATGGTTTAAACACATACAATAAAATAATTTAGAATAAGCCAGCATGGTTCATAAGCAGAAACGTGTAAAATAAATTAACTAACGCTGTATCATCAATAAAAAATTATGTCATGTTATTTTTGCAAAAACACTAATCGTAATAAGCCAATTACAACGTAATTGTAAGAAATATTCATAAATACACACATTATACAGATTAAAAATTTGTTACACAATTACAATTCACATAAAAATATATTTAGTAACAATGAGAAGCTAATTGTGATTACGTTTATAAATTGAAAATATGTATATACAAAATATTGTAAAAAACTTAACAAAATTTAATAATACATTTCCATTTATTACAATATTAAATTATTATTCAATAATAAGAAATTTTAAAATAATATGAAATAGAAATATTATTTATGTAATAATTCCAAAAACAGTCTCATACATGTAACAGAAAAAAATCACAATCACGATAAACAGCACTATGCCATAATGAACAATTTACAAAAAATCAAAACACACGATTCAAATCCAGACTGACGCAGGCGACACAAGGCGCAACGCAAATATAAACTTACTGTCGACGGCTTAGGGACCTTTTCGGTTTGACCCATCCGGTTCTTGATGGCGCTTGAGGATACTAATGAAAGCAGCTAATGGCAGGCGGTGAGCACGTGTGCACACACACAAATAAATATTATTTACATACTACTTACTTATATAATATATTAGGCATATTTTATAAATTTTGAAGCAGTATTTCAACAGTTTTTTTAAAGAAAATAATATGATAAAAAAAATTATGATGAAATTAAAAAGTGAAAAAGGAATAAAATATAAAATGTTGAAAAACAATATCGTCAATCAAAAAGTAGCCAAAAAAAGAGAGTAATTGGATGTTTGCTACAATTATTTGCATTAGGGACAAAATAATGATTAAATTATACATGTATTTGGAAGTAAATTTTCACAAAGCATGTTCACTTTCAGCATCCAGACCCCTTTTGAATTTGTAGAGCCCAAAGTAAAATTTATGTTACAGGTGTTGCAAGCGTCCATAGGCTACGGTAACCGCTTACCATCGGGCGGGCCGTAAGCTTGTTTGCCACCATCGTGGTATAAAAAAAGGTTGTTTTAAACAATTCGGAGCTACGCGTGCTTTTATAATTAACGAGGGTAAAATCAGTTATAATTACAATTAGTTCTTTGGAGTAAACTCACATTTTACACTTAGTGTGACATAGTGAATAGGGTAAACACATACAAAAATTTTGAAAACATTTACAAGGACAAAACGACGTTGTCTCATTCGATTACTGAGCTGAAATTTCGTAGTTAGTATTATAATTTTATTTAAAGCTGTATATTTATGATTATGTATATTTTATCTTTGTTAGAAATTTCAACTCATATACTCAGGTATATCCCCTCAAAAGCTTTTTTAGCAACTCACAGCCTCCTCGCTCTTAGCGTCCAAATTTTTACGCTCCTTCAATGTGCCACCCAGCAGGCGTTGAATCTAAATATATACCGCAAAACAAAATGATAATAACAATAAAAAATATATAAAAACAAAAGAAATACATAATGAAGAATTAAACATAATAAAATAAAAAATTTGATTTCTTATTGCAGAATGCCGTCCCAGCAACATTTTTGTGCATTCAGTTACAGTTTTAGATCACCTAGGTAACTAAGGTCTAATTTATGCGCACTAATTTATTTTTTACTTTTTCTTTATTAAAGCTTTTTACCTTAGTCTTTAAAATATATTTGCGTTTCAGACTGAATAGAACTGTATAGCTTAGAAATAAATATCATAATCACATGCAGCTTTTGTTTCTACACTTTTGACTTAACTTATCAAAATAAAACACGTGGTTCGGGTTCGGAATTAATTATGGTGATAGGCATTCTGCGTATCTAAGCTTGACATAACGTGGATGCCTACATCTCTGCCCGTACCATTGACGATGTATGCGTGTACTTAATTATTTCGTCTTAGTTTTCTTTATTTAAATCTATATTTATAAAGACGCATCAATACACCCAACAGTCACACACATAAGTTCTGACCCCACAGTAGGTCAAACCTGTATCGTGAGTATCAACTACGAGAGACTACGGTCCCACAACACCCAGACCCGAAACAAATATCTGTCACATAAACATTTGTCTCGGCACGGTAATCGAATCCACGACCTTTCGTTTTACAACGGCTACTCGCCCGCTAGGCTGTTAAGATGTAGTGTGGAGAGGGTGCGGATTCCCATCGGCTGTAAAATGAAGTACTTGGGATTGATTCTGGACAGCCGGTGGGATTTCCGTGCCCATTTCAAGGAGTTGTCGCCGAAATTGGTGCGGGCGGCGGGCGCGCTCGGACGCCTGCTGCCGAACCTGGAGGGACCTAATAGCCCTTGCCGAAGTTTATACGCTGGAGTCGTGCGGTCAATGGCCCTGTACGGATGTCCCGTATGGGAGGAGTCCCTCAAAGCCCGCTGCGTCGCCTTGCTGCGCAAACCGCAGCGTTTGGTGGCGCAGCGAATAGTAAGGGGCTACCGCACGGTCTCCCACGAGGCGGCCTGCGTATTGGCCGGCACACTCCCTTGGGAGTTGGACGCCAAACTCCTCTCGTCAGCGTTCCTCTGGCGGGAGGAGGCGTCCAGCCGCCGTCAGGAGAGACTGGCCCCGAGGGAGATTGCGGCCCGGTTTCGCAGAACCGCCGTGGAGGAGTGGCATACCAGGCTGGAGAGCCCGACTGCGGGCTTGAGGACTGTCGCGGCAGTGCGTCCTGTCCTAAAGAGATGGCTAGACAGGCGCCACGGGGCGCCTACTTTCCGACTGACACAGGTATTAACGGACCATGGGTGTTTCGGTTCGTTCCTGTGTCGGATCGGAAAGGAGGTGTCCGCCGTGTGCCACCACTGTGGCAACTGCCGCGAAGACACGGCCCAACATACGTTGGAGGAGTGCCCAGCCTGGGACGAAGAGCGCAGCGCTCTCAGAGCAGTCGTCGGAGGAGACCTCTCGCTGCCGGCCGTGGTGTCGTCCATGGTCGCCAGCCGGAGGTCCTGGCGTGCGGTGGCCCACTTCTGCGAGAACGTCATCTCGCAGAAGGAGAGTGCTGAGAGGGATCGGGTACGATATGATCCCTCCCGCCGCCAGAGAAGACGTAGGAGGCGCCAGGTGGACGACTGACCGGCGTCTCCCGCCCTGTGGAATGGGGGCGTTTGAATTCCACCACGGTATCCCCTGCCTGTCGTACGAGGCGACTAATAGGGGCCATCGGGGGTCGCGGGCGCGCAGCGGAGGGCTGTCAGCCCGTATCGATGCACTCCCAAATTCGGAGCATCGTGCGACCCCGAGATGGACGGCAGCGCGTGTGGTAAGGCCTCGTTCGCTGTCGTTGTTCGGTGCGCGGGGGCTCCTTAGCCTTCCATGGAGATGGGCTGCTACGCAGCACCGCGCAGGGGCGATTCCGGCTGCAATTCTAGCACTCCTTAGAATACCACGGGATCGCTCCGTAAGCGCCGAAGAAGGCCACCGCGGGGTTTTAGCTGGTAGTGTCGGGTGGGTTGTATATAGGGGTTAGGGACTCGGCCCAGCGGCGGCACGGATAGCCATCATCCGTGTGAGGATGCTGGGTCGTAAGACCGGCTAGTCCAGCATACCCGTTTTATTCTTAATCCGCTTCCCTCCGGAGCGGTGAGCGATGTGAGATATAAATTTACTTATTGCGTATGTTTTTATTCAGACTGAATGCGTCATTTTGTATGGTTTAGTAGAAATAGGCGTGGTTTGGTATTAACTAATACAGCACATACGACCATCTAGTTCTAGCTGAGTGCACTACGTTGTTCTATATTTATTTCTATGCGTTCAAGTGACGAGAGCCAAGCGGTTAAAATTCAAATTCAAATTCTGTTTGTTGGTCATATATAACTCTTATAAGTTAAAAACCAAAGAGAGAAAGATCAACATTCTTTCAAAAAAAGACTTTCAAAGAAAGTATAAACCAGAATTTGTTTAACTTTTATATATTTTTAAATAATAATACTAGCCCTGTATTAAACATTGTCCCACTGCTGGGCACGGGCCTCCTCTAGTAATGAGAGGGGGTTAGGCCTTAGTCCACCACGCTGGCCTAATGCGGCTTGGTAGACTTCACATACCTTCGAAATTTTTATGAGAATTCTCAGGTATGCAGGTTTTCTCACGATGTTTTCCTTCACCGTTAAAGCAAGCGATAATTAACATTTAATACACACGTCACTTTAGAAAAGTCAGAGGTGTATGCCATTTGGGTTTCGAACGTACGACTTTCGTCTTCTCAGTCCATACTGCAACCAACTAGGCTATCGCTGCTTTAATTCTTGTTTGGTAAAATCAAAGTACTTGGCTCTCATCACGTCATATTATTATTTAATATTAAAATGTACTTACGACTAGAAATTCATTTTTATCGACTCTTTGGTTTCCATCGGTATCGAACATGTTGAAGGCGATCCTGAAGCCGGAAGCTGGTTCTGAAAATTGTTATTCCATATGAAAAACCAACTTCGATACAGTAAAAGCTGTGACGTCATAGGTCTGATTGTTTTTTATTTTTATAACAAACCAGCTTTTGCCGTCTTATTTTATATTATCCAATACGTCATGACAGGAATCTTGACTTTGGATAAATTATATGTCGTATGTATGTATTAATTTTTATTTGTTATTCATTTCACAGCCTTTGTGATTTTGTGACGAGTAAAATGTGTGATTTTACTGACAGAAAGTCTCTATCTCAAAAACTTACGAGAAATACTATAATAATAATAATAATAATAATGACCCTTGTGGTTTTGCCTGGCTCTGACCCTTGTGGTTTTGCCTGGCTCTGAATCCTCTCAGCACTTTGTTGTTGGATTCAGGGTTAGGATACCGTCTTCGGAGAGGGTGTGTACCAATATCGCACTTACTATACATGGATGATCTCAAGTTATTTGCACCAAAAAAATCTGATTTGATTGAGTTGCTGAAAATAACTAAAAGTTTTAGCAACTCGATCAGTATGGAGTTTGGTGTAGATAAATGTGCGGTCATCCATGTGGGGCGAGGTGCGGTTAGGGTCTCTGATGATGTCTACCTCTCAGAGACTGAACGGCTAAGGTCCCTCTCTGAATCGGAAACCTACAAATATTTGGGTATGTCAGAAGCGCTAGGTATAATGTGTGCGGACATGAAGCAATCGTTGAAGGAGCGTTTCTTCTGTCGTCTGACAAAAGTGCTTAACAGTTTTTTGTCGGGAGGCAACAAGATTCGTGCTTTTAACGGTTGGGTTATGCCCGTACTCATGTACTCCTTTGGCATACTCAAATGGACTCAGACCGAGTTAGATGCCCTGGATCGACGAGTCCGGACTCTGATGACTGCACACCGTATGCATCATCCACGATCGTCGGTGATGAGATTGTATATCCCGCGGAGATGTGGGGGACGAGGCCTACTTAATGCTAAGGACCTGCATAACCGCGAGGTACGCAATCTCAGAGATTATTTTCTCCATAGCGATGTGGATGTGCATCGGGAGGTAGTCAAAGTCGATAAAGGATTTACCCCGCTCTCCCTGGCAAATGAGAACTGGCGGGTCCCTGTGGTGATGAGCACCGGGGATCGCAAGGGGGTATGGAAGAGCAAAGAATTACATGGAAGATTTTATCGGGCTCTGAATGGGCCCGATGTCGACCAGCTTGCTTCCGTATCTTGGCTACGCTTCGGTGATCTCTTCGGGGAAACTGAGGGTTTTGTCTTTGCAATTATGGATGAGGTTGTTAAGACGAACAACTATAGGAAATACATCCTGAAGGACGGTACGGTTGACATCTGTCGTGCATGCCACCGTCCCGGAGAGTCAATCAGGCATGTTATTTCCGGTTGTTCGTATCTTGCTAACGGCGAGTATTTGCATAGACATAACCTAGTGGCCAAGATCATACATCAGCAACTTGCTCTTCGATACCACCTTGTTATATCTGAGGTGCCATATTACCAATATGTGCCCCAACCGGTTCTCGAAAATGGCCATACAACACTGTATTGGGATCGATCTATTATCACAGACAGGACTATTGTAGCCAATAAGCCTGATATTGTGGTAATAGATCGATTAGCGCGCCGGGCAATACTTGTTGACGTTACCATTCCGCATGACGATAACCTCGTTAAAGCTGAAAAAGACAAAATGTCCAAATATTTAGATCTGGCTCACGAGGTTGTTGACATGTGGAATGTTGACTCAGCTATTATTGTTCCGATAGTCGTTACTGCCAATGGGCTGATACCAAAGAGCCTCGACCAACATCTTCAGAGGCTCTCAATTGGTCGTTGGGTCAAAAGCCAGATACAAAAGGCAGTATTATTGGATACGGCACGCATTGTGAGGAGGTTCCTCACTCTGGGGTCCTAACCGCCGGTGGCTTGGGTCCTAGGCCTCGCCATCGGAGGGTGCACATTTTTATATTTTTAAATGTATTTTTTTATTATAATTTATATTTAAAAATGTAAAAGAAAAACCTTTTAAATAAAGAGTACTGTACATAATAATAAATTATTTATTGACAAAAAAGGAAATATACAAAAAATATTAAAGGCGCTGACTCCTGTGCTAGTATAAACTGTATTACAGGAGGCAGAGTCTTCATCTTAGAAATAGAACAAATGTTTTGTCAACCGAACAATCATTTCAGTAACTAATATAAAATAAACGTGGAAAAATAAAAAGTTAAAAATTACAAATAAAAAAAAGAGCATTTGTGGGTATATTTGTGTGTATGTGTGTGCGTGTGTGTGGGTGTGTAGATTACTTCAATAGGTTTTCTGTTTCCTGATAAGAAAGGGTCTGTACCAACTTTTGGTTAACTTTTTACATTTATTTACTATAAGGTCGCGAATATGTGATTAGAGGTTATCATGTAATAAATATTAAATACTGTTTCTTAGTAGCCGTGTCACAAAAACGGCTGGACCGATGCCTTTTTTAAAATGTTCGAAGGGATAGACAGAGGTGTAACCAGTACACCTAATTTCCCCAATTTATTACGGTCCCATAATGTGATAGGGGCGAACCTATATGAGCCGGGCACGATTGCAGACTTTGGGCTGATACTGAGTATTTCTAAATAGAAAAACCCGACCCGGGGATCGAACCCGATACCTCAGCACAGCAGTCTTGACGCATGCGTAATTACAACTGCGCCACCGAGGCAGTAAAAGATTAACATTTCGACAAATTTGAGCTATATATACATAGTATTAAACCAACTTTTTCTCTATCAGTCTGGGATATATTTAATTGTGTCATTCAAAGTACTTACTTGTTAGAATAGAGAGAAGAAACAGGTATTCCGTGTAAGAAATGATTCCTGAAAAATACATAATTGTAAATTAAACACGAAAGCATATTTCATGACAAATATAAAATTACTAGCTGTTGCTCGCGGCTCCGCCCGCGTGGAGGTTATTTTCGGGAGCAGAAGTATACAATCCATGGAGTTGTCCTCTGCCCTGAGGCACCTGTAGCGATTGTCCAGCCTCTCAGGTGTTGTGCCTGAATCTTGAGATTGCATCTAAAGAATACCTCATAAGTTTAACCTCACTTTGCCCCTTTCAGGGATGATTTTTCAAAAACGTTGAAACACGTATTTCTCTATTTCCTACCAAAAGCCTTAATATGAATTTTCAGATCCCTAACTTGAGGAATGATAGATTTCCTATACAAATATTGAACTCTTATTTGACCCCTTTCAAAGTTGTGTTTTGAGAAAAAAGATAGCCTATGTCCTTCTCCAGGATATAATCTATTCCCTTACCAAATTTCATTACAATCCGTTCAGCCGTTTAGTCGTGAAGAGGTAACAAACAAACAAACAGAGTTACTTTCGCATTTATAGTATTAGTATGGATGAATAATCTGCGACCGTTAAATCCAAGGCGAATACATCTTTACTTGGATTACGGTATCGCATAATAAACGCATAAACACTGAATTTCCAATTTTTTTGTGTACATTTATCACGTTATTATTTGAGTGTATGTTCAACTTATTAAATAAATAAAGAATTTATTTATCTATACTAATAATAATATAATAAAGAGGAAAAATTTTATTGTTCGTAATGAATAAACTCAAAAAGTACTTAACCGTTTAAAAAAATATTTCACCTATGGAAAGCTACATTTTGCCAGAGTTTCCTTCACCATTAAACCAAGCGATAATTAACAATGAATACACACGTAATCCAAATATCAGTAGCCTGCCGTAGGCCGGTTCCGAACGTGCGACTTTCGTCTCAGCGTAATCCCCGCTAGGCTATCGCTGCATTTGGGCTACAAAGTTCATCGTCTGTTAACTTTTATTTAGGACTGAATTGCTAAGACCCTGATGTTTGACCTCTGACTATATATACATTACACAGCACTAAAGTGGAGGGCGGAGTTGAAAATGCAGTTAGATATGTTTTTTAGGATGTCATGACACTTATTTTAGTATCTGATACAAATGAATGAATTTCGTAATTGACAACATTTCAAAATCTAAACTAGCGTAAAATAAAAATACCGTTTCTCATGTTTTCTATTCTTAGTTCAAATATATATTTTATATATTTTTTAATGCTTGAGTTTCGAAGAAAAAAATTAAAAACCGAAAAATGCTTGATGACGTCATACATGCGGTCGAATGAAATAGTTTCTTGGCTCACCATACTATTTATTTTAAAAACCAATACATTGTCATTTGTTAATGTCAATGTCACAATACGTCATTAATTCGCCAATCAAAAGACAGAAGTTTGAGTTGTGACAGCTCACATCTGTCACTTGTCAGATTTTTGCAAAGCAAAGGTCATTACGTCTTGAGCCGTATATATGATGTCATTTGGTGCTTACATCGATTTAGAATAAAACAAAATTCAAACTAAAAATCATGAATGAAAATATCTGAATATTGAAAAAAGAAAAAATATGGGTCTCATCATTTTAGTTCAAGTTTCATATAGTATACAAATTGGAGTATGTCAGAAAAATGAAATGTTGCCAATTGTTCAGATTTTGCTATAAATATCTATACCAACTACATTTTACAATTATTTATTTATCCTTGAGAATACTTACTGGAGAGAAAGTATCGCAATGATATATGACGGGGGTCTAGAGTTGGGGCCTTGTAAGTACTCTGACACTAGAACCTCGACTGCTTCTTCACCTCCTTGCCCCATGGCGTAGTGTGAAGAAGCTACACAACATGCCGGATTGTGTTGAGTAGCGAGGGATAGATTGTCTCTCGCTACTTGTGACTCTACCTGGACGGCATGCGCTTACCGTCAGGTGCAGTGTCACTTTCCCGTGCCAAAAAAGTCATATTTGATATCCGTGACGCAGAATTTTAGCACCATTGCTTTTTAGTAGGAATTGTGTATTGTATGTTTACGCGGTGAGTTACTAGAAGTTACCTTTGTCCCTCATATTGCGGAACATCTGCGATGAACCCTTCTTCAGCTGCGGTGTCTGGTCTCTGAGGTGCTCAATCTCTTTCGGTGTCAGGATTCGACGCTTCAGGCGAGCTAGAAAAAAAAGAGTAATTTTTTAAGTCACACTGTCACAGGACCACGGCCGCACAACACACAGACCCGAAATAAATATTTGTAAATTAAAAAAAATACTCTTAGTACTATATACATACATATACACTCACGCCTGTAACCCATGAAGGGGTAGGACGTGTAACCAGTACACCCCTTTTCGCCGAATTTATTACGGTCCCATAATGTTACAGGAAGCGAGTCTCGCCATACCGGGCACAATTCCAGACTCCGGGCTGATACTGAGTATTTATAAATAGAAAAACCCAATATCATTTTACCCGACCCGAGGTCGAACCTGAGACATCAGCGCAGCAATCGTTATGCATGCGCAATTACAACTGCGTCATCGAGGAATTAGTACTATTAACACTATTATCCACTTATTACTAATAATAAATAAATAACACCCAACAGTCACACACATAGCCCCGAACCCACACTAAGATACGAGTCTTGTGTTATGGGTATCAGGGACTACGAGAGACGCACGGTCTCACAACACCCAGACCCCGGACACAAATATCTGTCTGTCACACAAACATTTGTCCCGGTGTGGGAATCGAACCCACGGCCTCTCGTTTCACAGCCGGCTACTCGCCTACTGCGCCATGGAGGCTGTCAATAAATAATAAATCATAATTGGTACGTTCTACGTAGTATATTAATGATATAGAAGTAGTGTTACACAAATTATAGACACGGCTAAAACTACTTTTGATTTATGATAAGCACTCACGTCTAGGTTCCTGCTCGACCACAGACTCGAGGAAGTCCTGGGGAGTCATGTAGAGCTGGCCCCCATACTCCACGCTCGCAAATTTGATGAATCGTCGCTCGCGAGAAGTCAGTTTCACAGACTTGGCGAGCTCGTCAGGCTGTGGACAAAACAGAACATTATCTTTATCTATATATATATAAAAGAAGAAACTGACTGACTGACCGACTGACTGACTGATCGATCAACGCACAGCCAAAACGGTTGGAGTTAGAGACTTAAAATTTTGACAGTAGGTACATTTTATGACATAGGCATCCACTAAGGAAGGGTTTTTTTGGAAACACCACCCCTAAGAGGGTAAAGTAGGGTATGAAAGTATGTATGAAAATCCGTCATTTTTTAAGTTAAATTCATGAAAAGTAGTATTTGGCCTTTAAATTTAATATACATTTCGCAATTTTTGGAAATTCCACCCCTAAGGAGGTAAAATAGGGTATGAAAGTTTGTATGAAAATGCGTCATTTTTTAAGTCAAACGCATGAAAATTGTTATTTTGTATTGTATACTTTATCTCCCAAACATGACCTCCACGCGGGCGGAGCCGCGAGCAACAGCTAGTTTATTTTTAAAATGACACACCAACAGTTGATAGGCCAATCATACTTAATTAAACTAGTAAAATCTAAGGACTAGTCTATTCACCAATCACAGGTGTGAAACAACAGTCGTATTAAAATTTTAAATTAAATTATATAATAAAAGCACTTAACATAACAAACACAAAATAAAATAAGAATGAATAACATATACTGTATACATAACTGTATATCTTTTGTACGTGAGTTTGTCATTAAACTCTTTTTTTATCATGGCACGGCAAAGTCACACTGCACCTAATGGTAAGTGCCGTCCAGTTAGAGTATCGAGTAGCGAGAGACAATCTATCCCACGCTACTCAACAATATCATGCCTGCCTGCTGTGTAGCTTCTTCACACTACGGCTAAAGGAACCCGAATCACAGGAAGGAGGGAAGCTGGCATACTGTTCCACAGCTTTCTAAACGGCTGAACCGATTTTGATGAGTTTTCTGTGTGTTTGAGTGGTTTTGTTTAGATTCACGATTAGGCCCGGTAAGCGGCGCTGTAATAGTGTTTCAGGATTTCTTTAAGACTTTTCGCATATCACGGAGAATGTTTATGTCGGGCTCGTTAGTGTTCTATATATTTTCATGTGTGTATGTTAAAATTAATAAGTAAGTTTGAAAATATTTATACTAGGAGACCCCGCTCTTCCACAGGTTACATGAAAGGGTCCATCCATTAATTACGTGACGCTCTTAGGGGGCGGAGGGCGTCGAGTCAACCCTCACCCAAATGTCACGTTTGCTCTGGGCAAATCTCACGTAATTTATTTTCCCCAAGAAAAAGTGTAAAATTGAGAGAAAACTGGGTGAAATTCAGATAAAAATGTTTCTCACTAAAATATGAAAAATTCTTAACTAAGCTAATATGAAAAAAATTGTAAGTAAATTGTTTTTCTAAATAAATCTAATGCACAGGTTAACTTATATACATAAAAACATGCATTTCAAAAAAACTCACATTAGATATGAGATTGGAGGGGGGGGGGGGGGGCTAGTATGTCGAGTAAAATCTCACATCTCACCAAAAGGGGAGGGTGGGGTTAAAAAATCGCCAAAATTGCCTCACGCAATTAATGGATGCCTCCGAATGCTATTTTTAGTCTCAAAACATAGTTATTACGTTTAGGCACATTATTACAAAACAAAACAATAATTTAACAGATAAACACGTGCTGGAAAGCTTTGGGGAGTTTATTTTCGTACTCATTCATGCAATCTTAACCAAAAACAAATAATAAAAAATCATCAAAATCACTCCACTCTCGGCGGGAAAATAATAACATAAATATAACCAAACCCTCGTGTGGGATTGAATACATTCTTTGTAGTCAGTTAAAAGGGGGATAAATTTGTTCTAAAATATTATAGTTTTGATTTAAGAAAACGTAACATCAATCCAGTGAGAGATTCACAATTCGACATAAAAATAACATATCCATTCTATTTGGACGGGACTCGGCGCTGTGTTTGTATAATGTACGTTTGATGAGGACGGACTCAGGAGCTTATTCACCTTTTTTTTTATTTATTCTTTGAATAATATTAAAAATGAAAATTATAAATATCTTATAAATTAATAAAGTAATTGCTAGTATATTGATGATGCTATGTATGCTATGTATACGTAAGTTGATATCCTTTTTCTTAAATTTCTTTACTTTTTTTAATGTACTGACTTGTCATAAGAGCTATGTAATTGCCTACATGATCAATAAACGATTTCATTTCATTTCATTTTGGCACTGCAATGTGACCACACTGCACCGGATGGTAAGTGCAATGCCGTCCAGTTAAAGTATCAAGTAGCGGACAATCTATTCCTCGCTACTCAACACAATCATGCCGGCCTGTTGTTAGCTTCTTTACACTACGCCTATTACACACCTTCTATTTCTTGGAGACTATAAGTTAACAATACGTATTTATAACAATATTAAACACAGCACCCAGACCCGAAACAAAAATCTGTTTGTCACACAAACATTTCACTCATAATTTGTTTAAAAATATTTGATAATACCAGAAATGGTTTCTTACGTGTACGCGTATACTACACATTGAAATAAAACTAATTTTATTATTTTTTTTATTTTTGTGACCATACAACTCAGTCCGCCCCGTGACCATGACGGCTGTAAAGCTTTCGAAACGTCGGGATTAAAAAAGTAAAAATAAGTTTTGTTCAATGATACCAGCAAATTATTATATTTAATTGATTAACGTTTCACTTTACAATTTTTTTTGCCAGCATGGCCATCGGTAAAGTCCGGAACCTTCGTTGACCGTCCCTATTCATACAAAATTCGTAATATTTTGTAGAATTACGCGGTAACTTGAACAGTCCATATTATATTTGATTCATTACCTAATAGAACATATGAAATTACTTGCACAATAATTGAATTAAATTGTTTTAGAACATTAATTATATTAGAACATTACATAGAACACCCAACAGTCACACACATAGTTCTGTCCCCACACTAGGTCAAACCTGTATCGTGTGTATCAACAACTACGAGGGACTACGGTCCCACAACACCCAGACCTGAAACAAAAATCTGTTTGTCACACAAACATTTTCTCAGTGCGGGAATCTAACCCACGGCCTCCCGTTTCACAATAGGCTATTCGTCCGCTGGGCCACGGAGGCTGAAATAATATAATATATCGAAATATTTGCATTTTTTGGCGCTTCTTAGCATAGAAGTCATTTTTTATAGAATCAATTTCGAGTTGTGAAATTTGTGCGTTCAAACTTATGTTTTTTTGAATTGCACTAGAATTTTGACCCATAAGCGACCACGAGCTATTATTAAAAGGAAAAATCTTTTAATTCCTTCATAGCATATATACCACGCTGCTTAAATCCGTCTGATTCCTAGTGAATAATATCCATAAATACACCACGCAGGAGTCACCAGACACCCGGAACCGTTCCTCCGTATATCTAAATAACCAGATATATTTGGCATTCACCACGGAAAGAATAGAATCGCCACGGAAAGAGAAATGTTTCGCTAACCGGTGACTGGTTTGTATTTATTTCTGGACGTGTTTCTATGGGATATTTTACGAGTTGAAGAAATATATTTTTGTTTCGGTGGTTTTATGTTCAAATTCGTGTAGATTTAATGCATTGAATAAGTTTATAATGACGGCATGGTCATTTGTTACCGACTCACAATCCTACTAATATAAATGTGAGTTTGTGAAGATGTTTGGATGTTCGAAGGCCATCATGCATAATTCGTATGGATTTCGTTGAGATTTGGTGCTCAGATAGATAATGTCCTGGATTATCCTACATTTATCCTGGTAATGCACTTCCGTGGGATAACGTTGTTTTAACTATTCCATTTTTTTAACATAATGCCGTTGGCATCGAATTAAATTAACATTAGAACAGCTCAATGTATGTCGAGTTGCCATATTGCAATATTGCGAAATAAAACTCATTACAAAACCTAGTACCGCACATGACCGTCGTGAGAGTAAATCCTGCAGTAAACAGTATACTCCATGGCTCTACCTGACAATACCTTAGAACCATCACGCCCTCAGCAGTGGCCTAACACCCTGATTGCCGTAAATTCATCCTAACACATCAAAAGTTTATCGTGTACTAAAAAATCCAAAACCCCATTATCTTATCGATAAATCAGTGCGGAGAGACAATGTCGCGTCCCAGCCCGTCTGGTTAATAGCCATTTTGTGACAAATATAGTCATAAATAAAACCACCCCGAGCCACCCCTAAAAGGAGTTATAAATCCTCCGTGATGGGGTAAATACAAACGTATAATGTACACAAACAATGCCTTTTGTCGGCTGCTTTTTGTTTCGATATTTTTTAAAAGTTCGTAAATTATTCTAGACTTTTTATTGGTAATAAAATTGGTGATCAAATTGATGCATGACATCCTAAAGAAATGTGCCGGGGGTAGGTATTTTAAAGGCGATTAAGTTTCATAAAATTATCTTAGGAATTCATATATTTTGTGTAAACATTTTCGGGATAATGGTTGTTTATTCTTACACGAATGTTACACATTGAAATAAACCTATTTTTTACGGATTTTATCACGGTTTATTTTAATTTTGGTTCCCGACATTTCGAAAACTTTACATCCTTAATAGGTACGAGGCTGCGGACAGTTAAAGCCAGCAATTATGTTCATATTTAACATTTGTGACAGCGATCGGCTTAGATTATTTTTAAGGATATTTCTCGGAATTGTTCTTGGAAAAACAAAACTCGACGTGAGTATTTCAAGATTTACAAGACCTTGAGACCGTGCGTCTCTCGTAGTCCGTGATACCCACAACACAAGACTCGTATCTTAGTGTGGGGTCGGGGCTATGTGTGTGACTGTTGGGTGTTATTTATTTACCTTAATGACGGAATCTAATTAGTGTAGTTTGCAGTTATTCTTTCTCGCGTCATTCGTGTGAAATTGACAGCAGTGAAAGCCGAGAGAGCGTCGTTTGAACTCCATTTCCGTGAGCCGACGCCTGACGGAAGTACCGACCCGCGCGTCTTTAATATTGCTATTCGTTTTATAACTGGTTAATTTAGTGGCTTGATTGGATAGGTAAAGCTAAAAACCGTCTAATCTGGAAAAAAGAGTCCTTCACAAGGGGCCTTAACTAATAAAACAATTAATACTGAAACCTACATCTGGTTTATATGTAACGAATAGGCTATTACTGAAAGAACTAAAAAGGTTTTATTATTATTATTAGAATAGTGGTTAGACTACTAAACTATTTAATTTAGACGGCGAAGTGCCAACCACTCCCAGCTGTCCACGTCAAGAATTTACATAAACTGAATAAAAAAGCGACTGCCTCGGTGGCGCAGTTGTAATTGCGCATGCGTTACGACTGCTGTGCTGAGGTTTCGATCCCCGGGTCGGGTAAAGTGATATTGGGTTTATCTATCTAGAAATTCCTCAGTATTAGCCCGGAGTCTGGAAAATGTGCCCGGTATGGCGATAGGCTCGCCCCCTATCACATTATGGGACCGAAATTCGGCGAAAAGTGGGTGTACTAGTTACACCTCTGCCTACCCCTTCGGGGATTACAGGCGTGAGTGTATGTGTGTGTGTGTGTGTGAATAAAAAAGATTTTTTTTGTCTTGATAATAATATATGTATTTATTGAGAATTCTAGATTTCCCTAGAGCATGCGGATGCTTTAAATAAATAAAAAATAGTAAGTCAATTCGAAAAATATCAGGAGGTGTGGGGGATGCTGGGATTGCGTGGAGAAGAAACTCAATGACCAGATCGATAAAGTAGCAGTATATTGATCGGACCAGGTTACAATACTTTTGACGTCAAAAATATACTATATGACGCCTTGCAGTCCCGTTGTTCTTTCTTCAGGAGTCCAGGGTTCCCGTTCTTCAGTCTTCACGTTCTTGAGGCTTCCCGTTCTTCCAATATTCCCGTTTTTCTTGCTTGACTTTTCTTCTTGTTGCTGGAGCGATCCCGGAGCGAACTGATTTTCGGTGGCCCGGGGCGTTTCTTTTATTTCGTTTCCGGGCGTCTCGGGCGCGCTCGCGCAGCTCGGGGTCAGCCATGGGACGAGTGCGCGCTCGGCCAATCAGAGCGCGCGCCGGACGCCGCGGATGTCGCCGGGGAGCCTTGATGCAGAGGTGTGCGGGCGGCGAGGTGACGGCCGCGATGATTCGGCCAATCCGCGCTCAGCCGCAAAATGTCGCACCTTGATGTTCGCTAATAATTTACACAAAACACGATAATAATAATAACTAATTATAACTATTTACATTATATACAAGATACATGGCTTGATCCTGTACATTCTCCCGCCGTGCATCGTCACTCTTTGGGTGTTGACGATGCATTTTAATTGGGTACAGGATCAGCCTTCTCCATTGGGAGAAGTATAAGTTTCTTCGTTGGGCGCCGCAAGATACCTCCTCTGATGACGACGTCGACCGCTCGTACGATGCCGTCGGGTCCGGGATGAGTGGCGTGGATGCGTCCTCGTATCCACATGTTGCGTGGCAGATTCCCGTCTATGATCTGCACCAAATCTCCGACTTGTATCTCGGGGCCTTTTCCGTGTGGGTCTCTTCTATTCCTGAGTTCCGGTAGGTACTCCTTCAGCCATCGCGACCAGAACATGTCGGCGAGACGTTGTGAAGCGCGCCAGCTGCTCCGCAGGTTCAAGTCCCGGTCGTTGAACGTTCCTGGGGCTGTGTTTCCGCCTGGTCCGCCCAGGAGGAAATGGTTCGGGGTGAGCGCCTCCGGATCCTCGGGGTCCACTGACACGTGAGTCAGTGGTCTGCTATTCACCGTATGTTCCGCTTCGGCGAGGAGTGTATGTAGAACCTCTTCCGCGGGATGCCTCTCGTGTAGTACCGTCGCGAGAGCAGTCTTGACGGAGCGCACCATCCGCTCCCATGCGCCTCCCATGAACGGCGCACCCGGTGGGATGAACCGCCAATCTATGATTTTCCTGGATGCTTCCTTTTCTGTGGCTGTAAAGAGGGCATGTCTGAGTTCCTTTTCAGCTCCGTGAAAGTTAGTTCCGTTGTCGGACCAAATCTGCTTCGGTACCCCTCTGCGTGCGATCATCCGTCGGAGCGCCATAACCGCTGAGTCGGCGCTAAGTGACTGCACTAGCTCTAAATGTATAGCGCGTGTGGTGAGACAGGTAAACAACGCCACGTACCTCTTTTGATGCGTTCGACCTACTGTGATGCTGAGAGGGCCGAAGTAATCTAGACCTGTGTACGTGAATGGCCTCTGGTGATGTGCTAGGCGGCCATGTGGTAGGTCTCCAGTCATGGGTTGCGGTGGAGATGCTGTCCTCATGCGGCACCGTACGCATTGTCGTATGATGTTCTTGACTGTAGGTCGTAGACGAAGTATCCAATGTCGTTGTCGACATTCGTTGGTCGTTGCTTCGGCTCCTGCGTGATGTAGTCGACGGTGTTCATGTTCAATCCACAGCCTAGTCGCTCGGTGGTCGCCGTCTATCACCAGGGGGTTCTTCAGCTCATCAGAGACCTCCAATGCTGCTCCTATTCTGCTTTTCAATCTCAGCTGTTGGTCGGATAGTTCCACGCTCAACTTGTAGAGACGACTATCGCGGGGGACCTGATTTCCTTTTTTAAGTTCTTCTACCTCCTTTTGGAAGGAGTCTTCCTGTGAGGCCTGCCAGATCAGGGCTTCAGCACGTCGTTGTAGCTCTGCGGGAAGATAAAGGTAGCGGTCGTCGTTAGTAAAAACTTTGACAGTTTTCAACGGTTGTGTCGTGTTCTTGGCGTATTGCCAGTTCGGGTCGCGGGTTCGATTCCGCGCAGTCCTCTTGTGGTTAACTCGCTGTTTAATGGCCTGTTTGAATACCTCAATGGCGTGTAGTATCCTCGCTGTTGCTCGCAAATATCTCGACCATTTCGAGAATCGGTTGACGTCCGGTAATGCCGCGTTGAGGCTTCGCGGTCGTTGACCCCCGATGACCGCGTATGTCCGCTCTTCTCCGGTCGGTGTCGCCGCGCTCCTGTTATCCGCCGGCCACGACTCCGGACTTTTCTGTAAAAAGTCGGGACCGTTGAACCAACGATGGCCTTGGTGGAAGTCGTCCGGTACGTCTCGGGTGGCGTCGTCAGCCACGTTTGACTTGGTCGGTACCCATCGCCATTCGCTGCTCTTGCTATGTTCCTCGATGGCGGCCACACGATGAGCGACGTACGCTTTGTAAGATCTAGACCCTGTCCTGATCCATGTCAGGGTCGTACGGCTGTCCGTCCAGTAAACGGTTGCGTCGGGCTTCCTCTCGTGGGCGTCCTTCACAGCTGTTGCCATGCGAGATCCGAGTACCGCAGCTTGTAGTTCCATTCGCGGTATTGATGTTACCTTCAGTGGTGCGACCTTGGCCTTGGCGGTGACGAGAGTTACGCTGACCCGTCCTTGATCATCCACGGCGCGCCAGTACAGCGCCGTCGCGTATGCGGATTCACTGGCATCCGTGAAGACGTGTAGTTGGAGAGACACTGCTGCGCTGTAACTTGGGTAGCTTCTTGGTATAGATACGGCGCTTAGACTTCGTAATTCCACTAACCATTTAGTCCAGTCGGCTGCCAAGTCGTCGTCAATGTTCTCGTCCCACGCAGTTCCTCTTCGCCAGACTTCCTGTAAAATCTGTTTGGCCCTGATAGTGATCGGTGATACCAGGCCAAGTGGATCGAAGAGCGACATTATTATCTTCAATGCTTGCCGCTTGGTGGGTGTTGCGTTGTTCAGGATTGCCGATGGAATGCGAGCTAGGTCCAAATTGAAGGCGAGTCTGTCGTTCTTCGGTTGCCATATGAGCCCGAGTACCCTCTCGGTTTTCTCGGCTCCTTTTAAGTCGACAGTAGGTTCGAGTTCAGTGACCTCGTCGAGAGTCTGTAGTAACTCCGCCGAGTTCGAGGTCCATTTTTTCAATTCGAACTTAGCCTCTCGATGAATGTCGCGCACTTGCCGCGTGACTTTTGCCGCCTGTTCGAGGGATTCGAAGCTATCTAAGTAGTCATCCATGTAGTGCTTGTTCCTTATGGCTTCGACTGCCTCCGGGTGTTCGTGTCGGTGCTTCTCCGCGTTGAGGTTCATCACGAAGATTGCCGTGGCTGGCGAGCTTGATGCCCCGAAGATCAGCGACTTCATGCGGTACTGCTGAGGTGGGTGATCGTCTCTCCTGTCCCCTCGCCATAGGTACCTTAGTGCGTCCCTGTCTTGTTCTTGTAGTTCTACTTGCATGAACATTTCTGTGATGTCAGCTGTCACGGCGATCGGGTGTTGTCGGAACTTCATGATGACTCCCGGAAGGGGTTGAAGAAGGTCCGGTCCAGTCAGAAGCTGGTCATTCAGCGACGTTCCCCTTGTCTTCGCGGCGGCGTCGTGGACAACTCTGAGTTTGTCCGGCTTCATTGGATTGAAAACCGCGAAGTGTGGTAGGTACCAGGTCCTTTTGTTTGAAGTCGAAGGTGCGGGTTCGGCGTAACCCTTCGTCACCAAGGCTTCCATTTGTTCGTTATATTTCTGCTTCAACTGAGGATTCTGGTCCAACTTCCGTTCTATTGTGTGAAGTCTTCTTAAAGTGTTGTCGTAATTGTTCGGCATGACAACATCTTCCGACTTCCAAAGCAGGGCTGTTTGATATCTGCCCTCTGGGGTCTTTCTTGTGTGCTTCTCAAGGATCCTTAAAGCCTTTTCACCCGGGTCGCTGGCGGGTCGTCTGGGGTCGATGTAGAGGTTGTCCATCGTGATGAACTCTCTTATCATCTCCTCCAGATGGTCATCTGTCGTGATATGCTTCACGAAATTGACCCTGTGACCCAGCGTACGAGTGTGACCCCCGTGAACTACCCAACCAAGCGGCGTCAATGACGCAACAGGTTGGTTTCTCCTGCCCGTACGTACGTCCGTAGCGAGGAGGAGGTGCCAATTATCTTGGCCTATTAATATCTTCGGTGCCGCCTCGCTCGGTTGTATTTCTGCCAGGATACTCTTCAGGTGTTCACACTCTTCAATGGCTTCTTTCGGGACGCGTTGGGCTGCTAGCTTGAGGTCGTTGACGGTGCGTGCCTGGATCCGATCTTGATGTCGATTAGCCCCTCTAATCTGGAAGTTAACTCGGCGTGACTGTAGGTCGCTTCCGGATTCCCCGTTGTACGTGATGATGTGGAGAGGTTCGTCTGGACCGTCGGCTCCTATTTTCTTCGCCAACTCTTCGTCGATGAGAGTGACGGTCGATCCGTCGTCCAGAAGAGCTAAGGTATCCGCAGCTCCCGCCGGTCCAGAAATGTGTACCGGTACGATCTTGAGGAATGAGACCTTGGGCGTCCACGCTGAGTTGACATGTTCATCTTCCTTTGGTTCGGGGTTCTCTTCCTTCTTGATTTGTTTCTTAACCGAGTGAAGGAGTTTGTGGTGAAGATGAATGCATCCGTCGGTTTCGCACTTCTTAGGCTTGCAGCTATGTTGTTTCGATCTGAAACGCAGGCATCTGAAACATAAGCGGTGTTTCTTTGCGATATCCCATCTCGCGTCCGTACTCGCATCCTTGAAACGCGTACATTCTACGATGCTGTGACCCTGTTGACTACAGAGGCCACAGTTTGACTTGTAATTTTCGCTGACGGTGTGTACTCGTTGTCGGCGTTGGCCCTCCGTGTTCGTTTTGCTGAGACTTCGTTCGGTAATAGGTTCGGGTTGGGCGAACGGACTACACATTTCCGCTTCCCGCTGTATGAACCGACCGAATTTCAGCAGATCTGGTTCTTCCTTTGGCTGTGTGGCGGCGAATTCGTACCACTGCCTCTTGAGGGTTGGCGTCAGCTTCTCTGTCATGTTCTTAGTTACTTCAGGGTTGTATAGGTAGAAGATGCAGTTGAGTGCCTGTAAAGTGCCTATTGTATTTTCTACCTTTGTGGCGAAGGTGCAGAGTTCCCGCGGCGATTCGGTGAGACGCGGTAAGGTTCTGAGGCGGTCAATCTCCGCCATGGCTATGGAGTCGGGACGTCCAAACCGCATCTCTAGTGTCTTCATGACATTGTTCGGGTCCGCGTTCGTGATCAGCAATCCTTGCACTGCTTCCTTCGCTGTCCCTCGAAGGCTTCTGCGTAAGCGGGACATGTTTTCTATGCTAGTGAAGTGGTGCGCTGTCTCGAGGTAGGCGGCGCGATATGTCAGCCAATCTTGATGAGCCCCGTTGAAGCTGGGAAGTTCTGTATACTTCAACGGTTGACGATGTTGCGCAGCTTGGACTGCGCTGGTGATGGCTGACGCGAGTTCTAGCAAATCCGTCCGCGATTGCCGGACGGTGACGGCTCCATCTTCAGTCGGATGGTTTACCTGTTGTGGTTGCGCTGCCCCAAAGTTCGGTTGCCAGGATGCGGCGGTGATCACTGGCGGAGGTGGCGGTGCAAACCCGATGTTCGATTGCCAGGACACGGCGGTGGTCACTGGCGGAGGCGGCTGCGCAGTCCCAAGGTTCGGTCGCCATGATGCGGTTGTGATCACTGGCGTAGGCGGCTGCGCAGGTCCGAGGTTCGATTGCCAGGACACGGCGGTGGTCACTGGCGGAGGCGGCTGCGCAGTCCCGAGGTTCGGTCGCCAGGATGCGGCTGTGATCACTGGCGTAGGCGGCTGCGCAGGTCCGAGGTTCGAGTCCCAGGCTGCAATGTTTCCTGGTGGTTCAGCTCCCGTAGTGTGTACTGGAAGTGCGGTGGGCGGTCCCTCTGTTGACGTTGCTGGCTGTGGATGAGGATGAGAATGAGACGTTGACGGTTCGATTGCAGAGAGACGCAATAATGGCGGGGGTGCGGCAGTGACTCCCGCCGGTGCAGACGCTGGTGTGTCCCAGGATGCGGCAGTGATCGCTGGGGCAGCAGGTTCGGCCGGCGGCTGTGTAACTATATGCGCCTCTGTTGCTTGGTGAGGCTGGCTGTCTATGGCGAGTAACCGGCTGTTCTCTAGCCAGCTGTGTACGCGCTGTTCCTGTTCAGCCTCGGTGACAACAGAGCTCATGTCGTCTTCATCCGATTCCGCTTCTATTTCGGCAATGCGGGCGGCGGCTAGCTCGATCTTCAACTGGACGAGTTCGGCCTTAGCTTGTGCCAAGCGGCGTGTTCTTGAGGGATTCTTGCTCCTTGTTGAACGGGCTTGACTTCGGCTTGGTGATTTGCGGTGTTCTGCGACGATGCTTTTTTGATCTTCCGGCGCAGGTCTTGAGGCGGGTGGTGTTCTTAATACCGCCGTTGAGCGTTCCGTGGCGGTCGCGGTGGCGGTAGCGGTACCGGAGGTGTCCGTGGTACCGGTGGCCTCAGTCGTAGTGTCGGACGTACCAGTAACCTCGGTCGTGGTACCGGAAGTACCCGTGACCTCAGTCGTGGTGTCCGTCGTCACCGTCGCCGAAGCAGTTCTGCGCCCTACCGATCTAGTCACTGGCATCTTTCTCCACGTAGATCCGGCTCGAAGGACCAAGACGATGTGGGGGATGCTGGGATTGCGTGGAGAAGAAACTCAATGACCAGATCGATAAAGTAGCAGTATATTGATCGGACCAGGTTACAATACTTTTGACGTCAAAAATATACTATATGACGCCTTGCAGTCCCGTTGTTCTTTCTTCAGGAGTCCAGGGTTCCCGTTCTTCAGTCTTCACGTTCTTGAGGCTTCCCGTTCTTCCAATATTCCCGTTTTTCTTGCTTGACTTTTCTTCTTGTTGCTGGAGCGATCCCGGAGCGAACTGATTTTCGGTGGCCCGGGGCGTTTCTTTTATTTCGTTTCCGGGCGTCTCGGGCGCGCTCGCGCAGCTCGGGGTCAGCCATGGGACGAGTGCGCGCTCGGCCAATCAGAGCGCGCGCCGGACGCCGCGGATGTCGCCGGGGAGCCTTGATGCAGAGGTGTGCGGGCGGCGAGGTGACGGCCGCGATGATTCGGCCAATCCGCGCTCAGCCGCAAAATGTCGCACCTTGATGTTCGCTAATAATTTACACAAAACACGATAATAATAATAACTAATTATAACTATTTACATTATATACAAGATACATGGCTTGATCCTGTACAGGAGGTATTTAAATTTCACCGTCCATTTATGAAGTTACATAGTCACATAAGTTTATTAAGTTTGATGAATTGTATAAAATATACAATGATAATGACAAGATAGAAATATTGAAGCATTGCACATAATATATAATGAATAAATTACACCCAACAGTCGCACACAAAATCCAGACCATGACCCACAAATATATTGTTGTGTGTCCTCCTCTACTAATGCGAGTGGTTAGACCTTAGTCCACCACACTGCACTGCCTAATGCGGGTTAGTAGACTTCACATACCTTTGAAATTCGTATAAGAATTATCAGTTATGCAGGTTTCCTCACGATGTTTTCCTTCACCGTTAAAGCAAGCGTTAATTAACAATTAATACACACGTATTAGGATATTTCCTATTATAAGAAATACCGAAGGTATAACGGAGGTTTTTAGGAGACTAGTAGTACCCCCAGGTAGATTAATAATGACAACCTAAGTGGGACTAGTAAATGTTTAATATAAAACAGAGTGCCTTCCGCACTCCGGTGTTCAGTTCAGCAGACTAGTGGTGTAGCAGTGAGTTGGTAGTGAGAACATTCGTGGTTCGTTCGCGGTACAGTACCTAAGTGTAATCGGTTCAATGGTCGCGTAGTTCAGTTCAGTTGAGTGGAAGACGAGACGATAGCCAGTATATTCGTGGTTCGTTCGCGGGCAGTAAGTAATTGTAAACGGTTCCATGGCGTTGTTCAGCTTAGAGGGGTAATGCTGGTAGATTAATTATAAAGAGAAGCCTTAAGTGAATACTGACATGCGTGTGTGTTAATATTAAGCACTGAGATGTGTAACAGTGCCGTGTTAATCAATCAATAAATTATAAACATTATATTTGTGCCTTTTAAATATCCATCTTGCATAGTTTTGTTGATGTTCCTGACACACGTAACTTAAGAAACGTCAAAGGTGTATGCCATTTAGGCTGGTTTCAAACTTACGACTTTCGTCCGCGACGGTCCCTACCACTACCAACTAGGCTATCACCTTTTTTAGTAATAGTTATTTAGATAGTAAGTTTTATTTTGATAGCCTCCGTGGCGCAGTTGGCGAGTAGCCGGCTGTGAAACCAGAGGCCGTGGGTTCGATTCCCACACCGGGACAAATGTTTGTGTGACAGACAGATATATGTGTCCGGCGTCTGGGTGTTGTGAGACCGAAAGTCTCTCGTAGTTCCTGATACCTACGACACAAGTTTCGTATCTTAGTGTGGGCTTGGAGCTATGTGTGTGACTGTTGGAGGGGGGGGGGGGGGGGTGTTATTTATTTATTTGCAATAAACCGCATTATCGCATTGGGAATCCCAGCTTGTATTGATTATAGTGTTGTGAGAAATAGTATTCAAAACATATTAGTTGATCATATAATTTTAACACGAACCAACCCAGCTGTAAAAACTAGTTATACAATTAACCAAAACGTTCCAAGAGTCCGTTATTGGCATGTTAAAACATCGGTTCATCCGAGTACATGATTGGTTGCCAATCGGAAACGCGCCGTGGCGCAACACAAATTGATTTAGATTAAAATAAGAGGTTAATTTAACTGTTTAATTTGAACTGGCCGCGGTGTTTAGTTAAGATACGGTCACATTCCATATTATTTTTCCATAATTAATGTTGACTGTTGCTTCGTTAGGGTATTACTAAATCACACACAACCGAGCTTCTTAGTGATGCTACTAATTGACTTCGATTGGAATTTGTTCCACTACAATCGAGTAGTGATCTAAAAACTATACATGACTGAATTTCATGGAATTGATTGGTATTATTTCTTTTGTAAGGCAGCCCCCGTGGCGCAGCGGGCGAGTAGCCGGTTGTGAAACGATAGGCCGTGGGTTCGATTCCCGCTCAAATGTTTGTGCGACAGACAGATGTTGGTTTCGGGTCTGGGTGTTGTGGGACCGTAGTCATTGATATCCACGATACAGCTTTGACCTAGTGTGGGATCAGAACTATGTGTGAAACTTCTTACACACATGTTTGCAACATTGGACACCCGATGCGACATGTGAAACTTCCATATCTATAAGGAGCGGGATAAAAGGAAGGAGCGAGGCGACGCGGGGATTGTTTCTTGGTGATTAGAGTATCACAGCCACCAATAATCATATTTTTGTAGAACATAGTTTATTAATTAAGGCATTGTAACCTAAAAGGTCTAACGTTACCAGAGACTAAGTCAATAGTGACCAAATGGCTTCAAACACTAAACTACCTTGATACTGAACGACTACTTAACCCATAAGATCTCTGAATAAGACTGATATTTTATTGTATTATTTATTTTTACTTAAGATTTAATTTGTTAATATTTCATACCTACCTTACTTGTTTATATTGCTACGCTATGTTTATAAAAAGTTATTTTTAAGTTTTATAATTACATTCTGGTCCCCAAGATACAGGCATAGCCTAGTTTGGGGCCCCCTGTCAAACACTGAAATTAATATTATTGTAAGCACAAAGTGTGTAATTAGATTTCATGTTTATTATAAAATTATGTATTTATGTTTTGTGCAAAATAAATAAATTTTATTATTATTATTATTTTATTAATAGAGAAGTACACCTCCGCTTAGTATGTCAACACACATGCTATGTAACGACGGATGTAATGACGAAGGCATCTTTTACCAGTCAATCTAGATATACTTGGGCAAAACGGTAGGCAGCGGCTCTGCTGTGCTCTGACATTGCTGAAGTCTATGGGCGGCGGTGACTACTTACCATCAGGTGGCCCGTCTGCTCATATGCCTATCGAGGCACTAAAAAAAAACAATCGTGTGTAAGTTGTTTTTTTATTTATTTATTTACTCTATAAAAGAGAAGGCAAAGGTTCTCCACCATGCAGCCATGTCTGTCGTTATTTTTTCCAAATCTGGGCTAGAATTAAAGTCTTCTTCTTCTCTGGTTTTAACTTATATAAAAGGCCGAAGCAATGTCTGCAGTCTTCATCCATTCAAAAGGGGGAAGCCATGTCCGATATTTTTCTCATTCTAAAGGCCGGAGCCATGTCTGAAATAAACACAATTCAAGAGGCCTAAGCCATGTCTGTAATAGTCACAATTTAAAGGCCGAAGCCATGTCTGTAATAGTCACAATTTAAAGGCCTAAGCCATGTCTGAAATATTTTTTTTCACTTATTAATCACAATACAACATCACATCACATTCCCGCCATTTTTGTTTTTTTTTTATCATCATGCTTCATGAGGTGACGTACTATTTTTACTATTTACTTAGCTTACTTTATTGGAGGTTAATACCTCTTTAGTTCAGTATTTGACTCCCGTTTGCTGTGGAGGGAAGTGGACAATTTATATTTCCAACTCCTCCCTATATTTGTATTTGATTAATTTCGTTGCGGGATAAAAGACAGTTATTAAGCATTCCCAGAGACTCGCCGAGTTTCATTACTCGGTGTCGAAAAAATGCGTGCCATTGTTGATCCTGACTAAACAGGAGTTACAATGGCGGGTGTGTGGGCGGGATAGTCTCTATTTACTTAGCTTAATAAATAACAATAATAATAGTCCTGTATTGAACAGTGTACTGCTGGATATCGGCTTCCTGTATTAATGAGAGGGGTTAGGCTTTCATAGACTACGCTGGTGTAATGCGTGTTGGTAGACTTCACTACGAGAATTCTCAGGTAAGCAGGTTTCTCGCGATGTTTTCCTTCATCGTAAATACATATACACAATACACCTGATGGTAAGTGCAGTGCCGTCCAGTTAGAGTATTAAGTAGCGAAATCTATCCCCCGTTATTCAACACAATAATGCCGGCCTGCTTCTTCACATTACGCCGGGCAAGAAGGTGAAGAAGCGGTTGAGGGTCTAGTGTCAGAGTACTCAGAAGGCCGCGAAAAGACCAAACACCGTACCCCAACTCAGACAAATGACTCATGTGCAGACAAAACTGCGGTTTTATTATAGTATACATAGATAAAATTTAACCCAAATTCTGTAATACATCGAATGTAAAAGCCATTATTTTAGAACAATATAGAGTCTAGACATACAACCATGAGATTTGATATTAGAAAGTAACATAAACGCTGAAGAATCAGTAATCACCAGCGTCCTGGCGCGTGATAAAACCGTGTGTCCATTACCGGCCGTCATGATACGTAAATAAACGCTATTTATTAACATCCGACACAGAATTACTTTGAATATTATACGTAATGACTACCTGTTTTATTAGACTTATTGTGATAGCCCCACGACACTACGACGGTACTATTTGCTCGTAATGTTTACGTAAGTAGTGTAGTTAACTATGATAGTTAATAGTTAGGTAAATATGATTTGTCACGGTTTTGTGATTGTATTATAAAATTTAATTCCAAGCACAGTTGTTATGGTTGTCAATTCGACAATTAAAGTGATACATATTTTTAATTAATGGGCGATAGGCTCGCCCCTATCACATTATTATTTTAACGGTAGGCAGCGGCTTTGCTGTGCCCTGGTATTGCAGAAGTCTATGGGCGGCGGTGACTACTTACCATCAGGTGGCCCGTCTGCTCGTCTGCCTATCGAGGCACTAAAAAAAAACATTATGGGACCGAAATTCGGCGAAAAGTGGGTGTACTGGTTACACCTCTGCCTACCCCTTCGGGGATTACATGTATGTATATTTTTAATTATTTATAATTTAATAGCAGCGATAGCCTAGTTGGTTGCGGTACGGACTGTCAAGACGAAAGTCGTATGTTCGAAACCCAAATAGCATACACCTCTGACTTTCAAACACTGAAAAAACTGTTTAAATAACTTGGAAATATCCATATATTCAAATTACATAGAATTTTAATACATATTTTCGAAATTCGAAACTATAGAAAGAAATACATAGTTGAGAAACCATTGAGCTAATATTACTATAGCTCAATGTGAGAAACCTATAATTCAAACGGTTTAAACAAGATGAGCGAAGTGTTAAAATTTGAAATTCAAGTGTCGAGATCTGCAGGTGCTGAATGTTGATAAATCAACTAAACGATAACTAAAGTGGAATAAGATACCACCGATTTATTTACTACAGCGGTTCGGTGTTGTCAGACGACTTACGAAGTTCCGATGAATTAGGAAAAACACATTAAAGGTCACAGCTCATTAGAGCCACCCGGCATCCGAACCGCACCGCCTCGCCTCGTGCGGTTAGTACCTATTCTTTATATGGACCTTAATGGAAATGCACTCACTACATTAATTCGGTAGTGTCACCGGATCCCTCGGTTGTAAGGCGTCCACGCGCGTACTGCGAGTTGACCACTCGCATTTCTTATTGGTTGTTGTCTTTTTGTTAGATAGCTTCCGTGGCGCAGTGGGCGAGTAGCCACTTGTGATACGAGAGGTTGGATTCGATTCCTGCACCGAGACAAGTATGTGACAGTGCCACAGGCGTGTGTACTTGTTTCGAGTCTAGGTGTTGTGGGACCGTAGTCACTCGTAGTTCTTTTGGTTGTATTAGTATTATGTTATCTTTGTCTTGTATGTTACTCTGTATGTGTTGCATAAATGTTCTTTAAAAAAACTATTTTTCCAATTCCGTGCTGGCCCAACCTCTACAGCAGTGATGTTAAATTATGCACCATAACGGTGAAACTTGGCTCGGAACTCGTCCGCGTCTATAAACTATGTATCAGCCGCGTAATGACGATTTCTAATCGATAAAACGCAAGTCGACCATTAATCAAGCTCTTCGCCTGTAAGCGGCTTGGTGCCCACTGCATACAGTACAGCAAGTAGCAACCAAAAATAGTGATGGTCAAATGGGGCCTACGCTAATTAACTTTAGTGCAATGGTGCGCGATATAAACATAATAAATAAATAAAACCCAACAGTCACACACATAGCCCCGACCCCACACTAAGATACGAGTCTTGTGTTGTGTATCAGGGACTACGAGACACGCACGGACTCACAACAGCCAGATCCCGGACATAAATATCTGTCTATCACACAAACATTTGTCACGGTGTGGGAATCGAACCCACGGCCTGTCGTTTCTCAGTCGGTTACTCGCCAACTGTACCACGAAGACTATCATCAACATAACAACTGCACACAGGGGTTCACAAATTCGTAACATTGCCGCATCATCAAACTGTGGCACAGTTTGCCATCTACCGTATTCCCTCCTTCCTATGATCTTGGGTCCTTTAAGCGGAGTATGAAGAGGCTACTGAGCAGGCCGGCATCATTGTGTCGAGTAACGAGGTATAGTTGTCTCTCGTTACTTGATACTCTACCTGGACGGCACAGCGCTTAATATCAGGTGCAATGAGGTCATTTTGCCATGCCAGGATAAAAAACACATGGTGAAATTGGTTTCCATAGACAATTTCAGATGGAACGTTGTTTTCGCTGGTTGGTATTATTCTATGTTAAATTCTCAGGTTTTTTTTTTTTTTTTTCGTATGGATTTGTGCTGTTAGCTCATAGTTGCTTTTACAGCTTCACCGAACATTGTGGCCGGCGCTTATGGTGCTCCAGCCAGAAAACGCAAAATTTGTCAACGGCTAAGCTCAAAGACGCTTTCTAAAAGGCCTTCAATTAAGCCATCGCGTCGCTTGGAATAGGTTTAGGGCCGTCGCGATATACTATTGTATCGAAGATCTGAGCCTCGGCCGGGCTCCTTGGACTCGCCGGTGAGTCCTACGTCGACGTGCATTCAGAGCATGGTTATGATTGCGATTGGGCAGGGACAGTGCTGCCTCGACAGCGACCGTGATGGGATCGTTTGGATCTCCCAAAACATGTTTAGGGCGACGACGGAGGGAGAGAAAATTCTCAGGTACGATGTTTTACTTCATCGTTAAAGCAAGAGAAACACACATAGCTTTGTATAGTCAAGTTTCATTTTACTTTAATTCTGAATCTGTATCAAGTCGATTTCTGGATTTCGTTTTTATCATGTGCTTGCCAGTCATCAAGCCACCATTACGTAAATCTTGTTGCGAACCCCCTATCGTCGAATGGTGTACCCCTAGGGGTTCGCGTACCCCACTTTACGACCATATACACATAAAAGAAGTAGTACAAAAAACAGAATACATTTAAAAACACTGTATAATACTACTTCTCGAATTGGAACACTTGTGTCCAAAGTATGGCTAAGGCTCAGAGCATTTGCCAGGTAGTAAGATACTGCCAGGCGCTGATATTCTGCCTAGATAGATACAGGTCAAGCTAATATAAAGTCTGTAAAAACGTCCTAATTTATACTCACTTCTTGGAGCACATAAGCCTTTACCACATTGGGTCAAATACACAACACGGGCGCTAATCTCAACGCGTATGTCGCGAGCGGCGACGCACGCCAGTAAATCACGCGGGCGGGTCGCTATTAACAAAACCGAGAGACATGTACGGCTAATACGTTACAAATATTTGTACAATGGGCCCTGTTTGGAACTGTCGCGGGCCGATTTATGGGATGCGCCCAAATGTATGAGGTGCAGGATCGCATTTGGTATTTATGAGATTTTTTCTAGCGCTAGGAGCGAATTGGCTGTTGATATGGGGTTTTTATTTGCCTGGTGTTATGGTTATACTGAAGAGTACGTTGCTTTGTCTTTTAGCAACATTTTTATATTTTTTTTTATGTATGAATGACGACCATTCGATTATAAGATATAAGTCTCTTGCCGCATAGTATCCTTTCATTGTCTGTTTTTATAAAAAAAACACAGTTCATTGATCAGAAATTTTGTAATTTTTTTTATTTAAAGAATACGAGATTTAGATTGGTATTTCAAGCGCTACATCGTAACATAAATTTGTGGCATAAATGTTTACGCGATGTCTTTATTACGTTATATTATAATCGATTCATCATCATCTACCTGCCCTTATCCCACACTAAGTGGGTCGGCACAAATGGTTTGAACTCTTGTTACGTTGTAACAAGTTAAAACATAAAAATAAAAATACAAAAATCAATACAAACAAACAAACAAAATAATTAAGTTCTTACTACGGAGCGAAGCCACGCGAAATGATCTAGCAATAGTGTATAGGACCAAATAAGGTAATCTTTCGGAACGGAAGCGAAAAATCCCACTAAACACATCTATTGTCACGCACACAAGGACAACAATCTTTCCTTTAAAAAGCAAGCGCGAGACCACACCTGACTGACTTCGACACCAAGGAGCACACGAAATAGTCTGCCTTCAAGTGCATTTAATTAATTATAAAAAGTGGTAAAATCGGTTTATCATTTATTTAACCCCCTTGGAATCTGGGGGACTACCGTATCGGACTACCGTACGGTCTGAGAACTACAAGCTACGACTTCAAGCCCGGACGGGGTAAACAGCGGTAGAGCAACAGCCGCCGACCTCTGCTGACCTCTGCGCCGGACACGTAGTTGCGCCGAGAGCCACGTGACACCCCGGGTTCTCCACCGTGCCAGCGGACGTTAAGCGCCTAAGATAAGTTCCCAGCGCAGGTTGCCTGTCGACCAAAAAAAAGAAAGTTCTCTGTGCCGAGATTTCATGCCCTGAGTAAATTCTATTTTAAAATATCGGTAGTATTATAGGACGATTTTTGTCTTTTTATTTATAAAAAAAATAAATGTTTTAAAATTTTCGATTGTGATTTTTTTGTGCCCGCCGTCAGGCGGACGTAACACTCTCCATATATCAAATCCCTATTATATATCAAATCTGCATTCACTCCTTTCATGCGCATGTCCTCATTCACGCAATCCATCCATCTCTTTTTAGGTCTCCCACGACTCTTTCGTCCACCCACATTCATATTGACAACGAGTCTTGTCACATGCCTTTCATCCCTACTCATCACATACCCATACCAAGCATTATAATAGATATCAACTATTATATATATTGACTGCAGCATCCATCTAAATCCGGCCGCGTGTTTCAGAGATGCTTCCCACAAATCCATCTTGCGGCCGGCGCTCGGGGCTCAAGCAAATGTTTTATGTCCTTACAGAATCAACACACGTTGTACACCGCGCTTAGCTTTGAATAATAAAGCCATACATTAGTTGTTACATTTCACCATACATGGGTGAAAATAATATGAAACTAGAATAGGGTTGGCATTTGTTCAGAGGTCTCCAGATTTATCCTCCATTGCAAGATGGTTTGTGTTGTCGCTGTTTTATAATAGCTGCCGTTTTAAATCAGCTGGACTTTTTGGATGAGGCGAAATTCAATCAAAATTTTACAAAACGTAATAATATCTTATCTCTGTTGCAGAAATATCTAAATATGCAAATAACCTCAATTGAGGAATGAATAAATATACAAATTGTGAGCTTTTGTATACATGGAATTTATAAATAAAATAAATAACACCCAACAGTCACATAGCTCTGATACCACACTAAGATGCGAGTCTTGTGTTGTGGGTCAGGGACTACGAGAGACGCACGGTCTCACAACACCCAGACCCCGGACACAACTATCTGTGTGTCACACAAATATTTGTCCCGGTGTGGGAATCGAACCCACGGCCTCTCGTTTCACAGCGATCACTCAGCGCTCACTCGCCTACTGCGCCACGAAGGCTGTCAAATTTCAAACCTTAATCGGCTAAGTAAATTTACGAATTCTATATATCGGAGATTTTATTCGACAAAATATCGACTAACCGTGATAACAACTTCAGTTGAATCCAAAAATGAAGATTGAGGGAAGTACTGTCATCGTATGCCGTCACCAGCCAACAAAGTAACTTGATATACTCCAAGAGTCTTGTAAAGCAAGCGAATTGACTGTTGACATTTAGTACCATTTAAAACATTTATTTAGCCAACACACATATTTACAGAAACAGGAGAAATTAAGTATCTAATTTACATACGATTCGCTCCAATATGTGCGGTGGAAGGGATACCAGCTCAGTATACGCTGTTTTAACACAGCACTGATTTTCAGCTGGACCCCACCGTCGCTTCATCATAGTACAACAAATTCGGACGTGTTATAACAACAAAAAAACATAACATAAATTTAATAATAAATTTATAATCAATCACGAATTTTGGATGCATTCGGAATGAGATACAAAGAGTTAACAAAGGATGGAGAAATAGATGAAGCATTCTTTGCTTACCATTGAAAGTTGAAACATTCAAGATTATAAAAACATCGACCTTATGATTGAAGCATGATACCTAGAAAAATATGAATGCTTAACAGATCTCAAAGGAAACGAATAGAAATTTTAATTTTTTTGCTTTTTGGGAATTTTGTGTCATATTTTCTCTGCAATTCTATATTACGGGTGTAGTAGTTTGATAATTCCACAATTGCAATAGACCTCAATAACATATAAATCCAATTAGATATTAAAAGGGTTTGGTTAACACATTCCAAAGTTATTTAGTTCTTACAGTTTAATATTATCAACATTATTATTCATTAACATATCTCACCATTCCGAGGAGATGATATATCTGGAATAGTTAAGTCACATTGTAATTTGTAAATACTATTCTTATAAGTTTTTTTCGTGATTGCCTCGGTGCCACAGTTCTAATTGAGCATGTGTTACGACGACTGTGCTGAGGTCTCAGGTTCAATCCTCAAGTCGGGTAAAGTGTCAGCCCGAAGTCTGGAATTTGTGTCTTGTATGGCGGTAGGCTCGCCCGCATATTATGGGACCGTAATAATTTCGGCGAAAAGTGGGTGTACTGCTTACACCTCTGCCTACCGATGGATGGATTACAGGCGTGAGTGAGTATGTATATATATGTAAGTTTAATCCTAGTATGGCAAGGTTACCACACTGTACCCGATGGTAGGCGCAATGTCATCCACATAGAGTATCAAGTAGAGAGAGACAATCGTCCCTCGTGACTCGACCTGCTCGGCCTGCTGAATAGCACAATACGCTTTGAGGATCCAGGATTCTATGAAGGACGGAAAACATTGACCAGGCAACTCTTCCACAGCTTACTATAAACTCTTCAAAAATAATATAACTATTGAAGATTTTTTATACCTTTTCATTCCGTTTTTCCTATTCGAATTATCAGAGAATACATTTTCATTTGTGATAAATATCTTGGCATGTACCCAAACCAATTCAATATAGATACAAAGCTTAGTATCTGATGGATTTAATTGATTTAGTTGCGTACATAAGATGCGAAAATAGCTAGCATATTTCCAGCCAAATCCCTTATTCATCCAGGAATTTGCAAATCCTTCCTCATTATGTCTTTGGGAAGTAGATATGCGTTTACACTCGTATTTATAAACAACACATTACTTGGTCTCAAGCAATTACTTAAATAAGTCTTTAATTGTCCAAGGAATGCTTACTTAGTCATGCAATCTTACATTAAGCGATTCCTATTTGGTAAGACTTATCTTACTATAATATTATAAATGCGAAAGTTTAGATGGATGGAATGATGTTTGTTACTCAATCACGCTACAACGGCTGTACGGATCTGGTTGAAATTTGGCACAGAGATAGATTATAGTCTGGAATAGCTCATAGGCTTTTTATCCCGGAAAAATAAACAGTTCCCGTGGGATAGTATAGCTTTTTACAGAGCAAGGGATCGACATGATTTTTTGCATAGTGGTGGATCAGAAAATGACATATGCCACTTTTTATCCCGGAAAAATGCACGCACCCTATGGGATATCAAAATATAGAAAGGTGTAATAGCTTAAGATGTTTCCATGGATTGTATACCTTTCCTTCCAAAAATAACCTCCACGCGGGCGGAGCCGCGAGCAACATCTAGTTTACTATAAAACAGATTTTTATTAAAGTAATTTACTTTTACTCAAGTTTTTCTAGATAATATAAGGTATAACTTTACAAACTCTCTGAGCTTCCGTGGCGCAGTAGGCGATCACCCGGCTGTGAAACGGGAGGCCGTGGGTTCGATTCCCATACCAGGAGAAATATTTGTGTGACTCGTAGTCCTTTATAACCCACTACACAAGAGTCGTATCTTAGTGTGTGGTTGGGACTATGTGTTACTGTTGAGTGTTATTTATTTATAATCAAGTTTAATATTTGATATATCTTGCAAATAAATCAAAAGACTCATGAGCACTCTCACTGATTGTGTTAATTAGTCAAATGACGTGTCAGGATATAAAGAAGGCACCGGGAAGAGTCGGGAAGTGTCGGCTAAATGGCGGGAAACCGCAGCGCAATATACCGATACGGATTTACAATATATCATGTGATTGGAGGTGCGTTCATACGGCACGATCCGATGATTAATATTTTTTACCGGCAAAGCAAAAGGGAAAGTAAAAATAAAGAAAGTAGATAAAGCTGCTGTTTCAGGGTCGTTTAAACTACTCAGGATCCGCCGGGACCGTCCCACATGCGCTGCAGAAGGCTACTGCGGGGTTTTTAATCGGTACACCGACGTAGGAAAATTGTTAGGGCCCCGATCCAGTAGTCCCTTGGGTGAAATGGGTCGGAAAGTCAGTGAGTCCGGCATAAGCATCTCTCCTCCCCCGAGGTCGAAAAAGTATCCGTATGATGGATTTTCCCTGTGGAATAAAGGGTCGTTTATAGTGGAAATCAATAGTTTCTGCCTGATCCTATATTTGTGTAATAAATAATATGGATATGAAACGATAGGAAGCGGCTTTGCTGTGCCCTGGCATTGCAGAAGTCTATGGGCGGCGGTGTCTACTTACCATCAGATGGTCCGTCTACCCATGGGCGTATATAAGGGGGGGGGGGGGGTTCAGGGGGTCCGGACACCCCCCTTAGCATACGACATAATAAAAAATCGCGGGCTATTGATAGCGGATAATATAGACGGTTATCAGGCTATTTGATTTAAGTGTCAATTTTTGCAGCATTCAGCTATATGCATATTTGGAATTAACAGATTTTTCTACGACTTTTGAGCCTAGTTTAATTTTTTTTCGTATACTTTTTAGCGCTTAAATCAACTGGTAAAACAAGACAGCTTTTTTTCAGGGCAAATCTATTTAAGAAAATACGACCGAGTCTTAAGTAGTGAGTACTTAGTAGTGATGAGTGTGATAGTATATGATGTACCATAAGTACCTGGAGGGCAATTCTCCTTTCATTCAAAATAATTTCGTACTCGAATCTACAGTTCGAATCATTTCTCTATTACATAATTTCGAACTACGAAGATATTTTTTCGAATGTTGCATCCATATCAATTTGACTTCGAGTCTTTACTATGAGATTCTACTAAAAAAAATGAATTTAGAACTAAAAATCTATAAGTATTTTAATATCCATAGTGTCTCGGGCCTCATCAAATGTGCATCCACTATCCAGTTCTTGGACATGTTATTGGACTCTTCCAAGTATTTTATCTTTCTAAGACTTTTAGTTAAATCATAATAAAAACACGAGATTGAGTCTTTTTATGGGTAAACACAGTCAGCATATGGCATCATATACGCAGTAAGTTAGGACCAAAATAAAACAATATCTTTGGGTGTCTAGAGGCCTTCATACGTACAACATTACCGCACCACCTCGAAGAGCATAGACTCCATGCCGCTTAGCTATAAACGTCGTAAAACATGAATGTTAAGGAAACAATCTTGCCACTATATCTGGAGAATTCACCTGATGCAGTTCATATGAAATTTGTCAAGACGCCATTGGGTTTCACTTAGGGTTGGCCCTAAGTGTACACGACGCGCGTCGCCATGCATTGTAGTTGAAAAATAGGACGTGACGCGACGTTTCGACTCTGCGACAGTTTGAGTTGACTCTTACAGCTACTCTTCTAGACAACTATTCTGTACGTCCTGTGACAGGTCTTTTAAAACAAAATTAGGGCTAGCTAGTCACATATGCGCACATTGGCGAAAAAAACTTAATCCAAAAGTGCAAGCTTTGCCGTCGAAGGATATTTCTTGGAGGACATCATCATCATCATCAAGTTAGGACACAATATTGAATAGTTCGAATTCGAGATGTACGTCTCGACCGGTCTGTACCAGTCGAAGCAGTTCGAGCGATAACCTTCGAGAAATGTTCGAATGGTAATTTTTAGAATAGCTCAAATAGAATATTTTGATTTCGAATTCTATTTTTAAAATAATTTATTTAGAACAATACATTTGACATTATATTCGTACCAACAAAACCTTCGAGAAACACCGGACTCAACATTTCCATAATAACTTAACTTTACATTCACTCGAAAAAAGTTCGAATTTGAATTATTTTTCGTATACGAAGTTGATACGAGTGCGTGAGAATTTTCTCCCTGAGTTCTAACATATCATCTTGGTAATAAGCGACATTAAAATAGTTATTTACCAAAAATAAATTGACTTCACTTGACACTTGATGTTTTGACAGTTGTTATGTAAACAATAAAACAAAAATGAATGAAAATCTGCGGCAGATTTTCATCCATCCAAAGTCCAAATCCAAATAGCAAGTAGCAATTTATTATTAACTAGCGTTTTCCCATTCTATGTTTAAGTAATTTCTAAATAACTATGATTTGAGCGGTTAGATTTTTAGCTTTTATCCGCGGACCCCCCCCCCCCATGTAAAAGCTATTGCTACGTCACTGCGTCTACCTATCCAGGCAGTAAAAAAATGTGTATAACAAAAGCAAACTGTGATTTTTACCTCAAAACGAATGGGCCGAATTGAGCGGTGTGGTACCAATTGTCTGTTACGCATCTCCTCATATTGTGGGTATTCATGAACGATGGAGATCTATATAACATCAGGTGACCGACTTGACCGTTTGCCGTTATTTGGTATCAAAAATATAACCAAGAGCTTTTGTCTCGGTCATATTTCCGAAATTGGTAGACAAATTCAGAATAGACAAGTTGGCATCGAAATTAATTATTTTTATGGATTCTTTGAATATTTTCCTCACCTCGTCTGTGTGAACTAACCGCTGAGCAAAGTAACACCCATCATGGCGAAATATCTAAATACGGAGTGCGGTGAAAGCGTTCGTAAGCGAATGTAAGCGCTGCAAGCGGCCGTGAAATATTAGCGCTTAGTGCTTCGGCAGACACAGATCCACTCAACAAAATACCGCCGACTTAAACTACCGCGGACTTCCTCGCTGTAACTATGTAACTTTATCACAGACATAAACTATACAGACAACACATAAGAACCGTTCAATAAAGTAAGCACACAAGGTGGAAAATTGATTTGCATATTTTTATGACATGGCAATTATGTCAGCAACATTTATTTAACTTTTTATTACTAATTAAAATATATCGCACCCGACCACTCGCCGATGTACCTACATAAGTATGTGTTGAATTAAATGCACTTCATTTAAGATTCTTACATACATACATACGCACTCACGCCTTTAATCCCCGAAGGGGTAGTCAGAGGCGTAACAAGTACACCTACTTTTCCCCGAGCTTATTACCGTCCCATGATGTGATAGGGGTGAATCTATCGCCATACCGGGCACAATACCAGACTACAGGCCAATACTGAGTATTTTGTGATAGAAAAACCCAATATAACTTTACCCGACCCGGGGATCGAACCCGAGATCTCAGCACGCCAGTCGTATCGTGTATCGTGTGCAATTACAACTGCGCCACCCTGGTAGTATTAAGGATATTAAATTTTAGATATTTTTTTTCGTTAAAGCTACTTTGTAATGTTACTAACTAGTCTATGCGGTGTCTTTAAACCTATGGGTCTGTTATTATTGGCGTTTAAGCACAGTCTTATGCATTCATACAATGTTAATTTTAGAACAAGTAATGTTTGTATAAAATATATTTTATATGTCGAAGTCGTGAACCCTTTATCCCTTCTATTTACGGGTGATATAGGAAGGGATTGGGTGTATGTCGTTTTACCACTGTATTGGTTACGATATTAAAGTGTTTTATAGGGTTGTCAGTTTTATCAAATGTTACATGATTATTATTATCACATATGATTATTATGATCATGATTTTGATCATAACAGAATAGGGATTGAAGCATGTGCGTAAACTTTTATGTCTGTGACAGTTGCCATCGGATTATGACTGTATTATTGATTATTATATGTATTAATTTATATAACATAAAGCATTTTTTTCTATCTAGAAATTCCCAGTATTAGCCCGGAGTCTGGAACCTGTGCCCGGTATGGAGGCTCGCCTCGCTCGTGATATATCACACCATGGGATGAAATTCAGTGAAAAGTGGATGTACTGTTGCACCTCTGCCTACCCTTTCGGGGATTACAGGCGTGAGTGTATATGTATCTATTTTTTCTGATTGTTAATTGTGTTACCTAATAGTAGTATCAAACTGCTAAGATCTTCACACGCTTGCTTCGTTTAACTAATTTAATTTATTTCTAATCATAGTTGGAATATTAAATTAGAACGTAGGCAACCCTAAAGCTATCCCTTTGTAATTTGCGATTAATAACGGGACAAATTTATTCATATTTGGGATTCAAGAAATTATTGAAAATTATTGACTGCGTTTGATCTCCAAACTATTTTAGAAGGTACTAACACGTGATGACGCATTAATATCCTAATAATCGTTATTTAAAAGAACACGACTGTCGCGGCTACCAGGGTTGTGAAACGAGAGATCGCGGGTTTGATCCCTACTCCAAGACATATTACAGGTGTGGCGTAATGAATGGATAATAAGGTACCTGCGGGTGGATGCCATTATGCCGGTTCAATGTTATGGTCAATAAAAGTGTCACGGCTGCCGAGATATTCGCCATTTTTGAAATTTAAAAAACATTTCACTCTTCGTTATTCATTTTGACGCCAAGCTTGCAAATGAAGCCCTTTTTCCTATCTGTATTTTGGGTAGTATTCCTGAATAGATGTGCTATCGTATGTAAGTGCTATTACTTTTATAACACTAGCATAGATATTTTAAAAACTAAGATTAAACTCAATTTTCACGTGTTTCTCGATAATCTCAAAAAATACAGTCAAAGTGCAGAGTGGTCCAATTAAAGCACACATTACGCCTTGATCAGTTTGAAACGAATTAATTTTGAATTGAGTAGGAATACCAAGTGCCATATTAACTTTACATTTTTATTAACTTGACATTCAAGTGACGATACATTTTTTTTACACCACGGTAGGGTGAAAGTGACGAAAAATAATTAAAATATATAAAATTGGAGTTTAATCTTAGATTTTAAAAACACTATGCTTGTGTTATAAAAATAATAGCTTACAATCGATAGCACGTCTATTCAGGAATACTACACAAAAAACAGATAGGAAAAATGTCTTCATTTGCAATCTTGGCAACAAAATGAATAACGAAGAGAGAAATATTTTTTAATTTTTTTTTCTTTTTGTATATCTCGGAAACCGTGATACTTCTGCTGAACATAACATTTGTTTATCGGAACCGGCACAATGGCCTCTACCAGCGGGTACCTTATTATCCATTCATTACGCCACACCCTGTATATACATAAGTTTGTGTGATTCACAAATATTTTGGAACCGTAGTGTGTGACCAGGTATGTGTTTACATCCATAACAGAGTGTGTGTAGTTTTTTATAGTGAATTTTTAGCCAAAAAAATAACAAAACTTTAAACCTCTCTCATGTAATTTTTCAAAAGTGTCGCTTAAATCAAATAACCCGCCAACCTTCGATATCATGGTTAACTTTCAGATAGAAACACCACATTTGCTGTCTCTCGACATTACCAAAGTGTCCTATAACAATGATACAAAAACTATAAAGACATGTGCTGTCCCGCGTTGCGGCACGTTTACGACCGCCCTGTTTATCGCTTCGCACGCGTCGAATGAATTTGAGGTAATAAAGAGATGTGGACATTGCAAACGGCACCACGCATAAACAATGTAGTAAGAATAAGTGGAAATGGACTAGGGTATTACTTCGATGAGGATACACAGGACATCGCCATCGCTTTAAAGCGAGACGGTACTTCACGTCTGGTCAACGCCTAAATCTCTATAAGGCGCAAAATCGGCCCCACATGGAGTACTGTTCTCATCTCTGGGCGGGAGCCCCCCAGTACCAGCTACTTCCATTTGACCGCATTCAACGTAGGGCAGCTCGGATTATCGACGACCAAGCCCTTTCCGATCGGCTTGATCCTCTAGCTCTGCGTACAAATGTTGGATCACTCTGCATCTTCTACCGCATTTATCACGGGGAGTGTTCCGAGGAATTGTTTGGATTGATCCCCGCGGCTAAATTTCACCATCGGACATTGTGCACGAATCAGAAATTCTATCCAGACAACCTCGATGTCCAGCGTTTCACAACAGCGCAATTTTTAAGGCTTTTCTGCCTCGCACAACCAATCTGTGGAACCTTTAAGAAGAGTGCATATTCTTTCCTGAAAGGCCGGTAACGCATTTGCAAGCCCTCTGGCTTTGCAGATGTTCATGGGCGGCGGTGATCACTTTCCATCAGGTGAGCCTCCTGCCCGTTTGCCCCCTTTTACCATAAAAAAAAAACGATACATCGGATGCAGAGGCCGTGGGTTCGATTCCCGCACCGAGAGAAATGTTTGTGTGAGACATATCTTCTTACCCAACAGGCCAGAAAGCCGACAGTTTTCTTTATTTATCAAATAATGATATTTATTGAGAAAGAAATTCTTTCATATTTCCTATACACAGACACCGTAATCGAAAACATATTCTTTGTATTACAATTCTCTGCGTTTGTGTATCGAATCGATTATGTTTTATAGCTTAATTCGTTTTTATTCTATATTCGTGATGTGTTTTGATACATTTTACGATTTATGGTTGGATAAAAAATAACAATTGTGTATTGATCTATTTGTTATTATATATTGGCACGATTGTCATTTTCTTTTTATGTTATGTTATAAAAAACGTTTAATACTTGTAAATGAATAATATAAAAATAATAAAACATACAGTTAGATCATTCGATCGCGCAAATGATAGGCTACTTTTTATCCCGGAAAAAATGTGCGGTCCCCGTGGGATCGTCTTTGTTTTATTATTATTATGGGATCAACATGATCTTTTGCATAGTGGTAGTTTAGGGGTCAGAGAATGAAATAGGCTACATTTTATCCCGGAAATATTTACGGTTCCTCACTATGTTTCCCTTCATCGTTTAAGCATGATCCTGGGTCCTTTAGGCGTAATGTGAAGAAGCTAAACAGCAGGCCGGCATGATTGTGTTGAGTAGCGGGGGATAGACTGTCTCTCGCTACTTGATACTCTATCTGGACGGCACTGCGCTTACCATCAGGTGCAGTGTGGTCACTTTGCCGCGCCAGAATAAAAAAAAAAGCAAGCGATAAATACGTTGACTGTCCGGAGCTGCTAGGCAACCTAGGACTAGTAACACAACCCATACCGCTGCGCAAGCCGAGACTGCTCCACACCCCTGCGGTGCACTCCACATATAGGCAGAACTGCTTTACTATACGTGCATGTAGAACATACAACCAACTCTCTGGTGAGATTGATTTGGACTTGTTTCATACCAGTGTCTCTCAACTTAAAAAAATGTTGACAATAAAATATTTCAATACCTAAAGTGATTACCAGTTAATTTACTCGTACTTCATCCAATTTTTTATGTGCCTTAGCCGACCAACACAACTTTTAAATAATTTTAACTATTTGTGGAAACTTTTAAATGGCCTTTTTGTGTCTAATATTATGTTTTTGTATTGTAAATGCTAGCTTTAAGTTTTCCGAATAAATAATAAATAAATAAATAAATAAATAAATAATCAATGTCATATAACAACGACAAGTGAAAGGTGGATTCCATTTGGGGTGGTTCCGAACACGCTACGTTCGTACGTACGTACCACATACAACCAGGCTACCGTTGCTCCATCTATACTCATATATAAATCTGTAGCGTCTGTCTGTACATTTGAGCAATTTACCCGATTTTGTGTGAAATATTCATTTTATGTCTTACGTCTCTCCCAATGTCTCCCGATCTTGCAATTTTTTAATTTTTGTCTGTCTGTCTGTATGTCCGGATTTAACTGAAAAACTTGACCAATCATCATAAAATTTAGTACAGTTAGATCATTCGATCGCGCAAAGGATAAGCCAGTCTTTTTGTTTTTCACAGAACAAGGAATCGACATGATTCTTTACATAGTGGTAGTTTAGGGATTAGAGAATGACATAGGCTGATTCTTGTGCCGGAAAATCCCCTAAAAATATTCGGTTACAGTGGGATGGTTTTTATTCTTCACAAAGCAAGGGATCGACATGACTTTTTAAATAGTGGTAGTTTTTAGGAGAACGATTTTTGACAAAATGCTAACAAGATGACTCGAGGGATTGTATACCTTTTCTTTCAAAAATAACTACAACGCGGTTGGCAACAGCTAGTTCTTAATAAAATTATTTAATAGCTCGCATCTATTATAACCGTAATCGAATTATATTTAACATAAACACGTGCGATAATCCGCGAAGCTCCTTAATTGAATTCCTAAAGTGAAAGTTGAATGAAAATAGTTAATTCGTTGATGGCTTATCGTGGGGTTTAATTTCCCATTGGCCCCATCTAGTGGTCGGACCACCGCTGATCAGCCGTGTTAAACATCACTTTGTTAATAAGACAAATCCCAGCCAATCGCTTTTGAGTATTGATATGTTGACGAGCTGAGCGGTTTTGTAGCTCAACCATGAGTTGTTATTATAGTTATTCTACGTATATTCGTAAGCGACAAAGTAAAGACAAAATATACAGCACCTCCAGCGGTTACGTGATAAACTAACGCCCGATTACTCGAACGCAACTCAAGCATTTAAGATCGTATTAAATATTTAAGACTATCTTATTTGTCATAATTGTATGGCGTGTAACATAAGTAGCCGTCAGACGGTCAGCTAGTTGAGTACCTTAGCGTTTGAGGATTTGGTGCTTCCATACATAAAAACAATGCTGCAACGTTAGCTACTTCGTTTACCTATCGTCACTTTTTGATATGAACTCATGGTTTAGCTACTGATTATCATAACTAGTGGACGCCGAGTGATCGAAATACATATTTTTTTTACTTTGAATGTCACGAAATTCACATTCATACATACATATACACTCACGCCCGTACCCCATGGGGGTAGGCAGCGACTATTGACTGCCACAAGCTACGATCCTGACACACTTCTTTTGCCTCTTCCACGGTCATACATCTTCTCATTTTTTCAAATTCACATTCAGTCTCACTTAATCAACTGTCACTAATTATATAATTTGTGCAGTTATTTGTTTGTTAATAAAATTTATCATCTAAATCATGCCGGCCTGCTATGTAGCTTCTTCACACTACGCCTAAAGGAACCTTTTTTTTTCCGCGGGGAAAATCCATCTTACGGATACCTTCTGGTCCTCGGGGGAGGAGAGATGGTTATGCCGGACTCACCGACCTTCCGACCCAGTTCGCCCGAAGGACTACTAGATCGGGACCCTAACCAATTTTCCTACGCCGATGTACCGACTAAAAACCCCGCGGTAGCCTTCTGCAGCACATGTGGGACAATCCCGGGGGATCCTGAGTTTACTCTGGATTGCTGCCGGAACCATCCCTGTGCCGTACCTTTACGGCCCGTCTCTTCATGGGCTAGATGCCCCCCACAATATACAGTAGCAGCGCGATGTTTCGGCCCGCCAACCGCCTCAGCGTCGCACCATGAAGATATATACATAAAGGCCGCACATCCCCCGCTGTGCAGCCGCGACCCCTGTGATCCCTTTTAGTCGCCTCTTACGACAGGCAGGGTGTACCGTGGTAGAATTCTTCAGGGCCCCCATTCCACAGGGCGGGCGCCTAAAGGAACCTACCTCTTGTCAAACTTACTTACACATCAAACTTACTAGACTTGCTAAACGCTATCGCTTCGTCTTGTCTCACATCCACAGCCTAAGATCTAAGTTCTGGTAGGCGTAAGGTGCGGGATCTTGCAAATGGACATATTAGCAACACCGACAGGTAACTTACGCTTATGAATTGTGCGATAAATCTTGGTAAACACGCGCACTGTGTATTCAGGTTAACACTGAAGCAATGCCTGGCTCGGTGGCGTAGTTGTAATTGCGCTTGCGATACGACAGCTGTGCTGAGGTCTCGGGTTCGATCCCCGGGTCGGGTAAAGTGATATTGGGTTTTTCTATCTAGAAATTCCTCAGTATTAGCCCGGAGTCTGGAATTTGTGCCCGGTATGGCGATAGGCTCGGCCCTATCACATTATGGGACCGAAATTCGGCGAAAAGTGGGTGTACTGGTTACACCTCTGCCTACCCCTTCGGGGATTACAGGCGTGAGCGTATATAAGAAAGAAAGAAAGAAAGAAAGAAATATTTATTCGTTGTAAGCAAGTAATGGGTAAATTAAATTAAATTAAAACTAAACAACAAACTAGTAAAAAAAAAACAACATGCTTACAACAAATACGGCCTCAACTCAGCGTGTACTGGTATAAATTACCAGTGCTGGTCTTCCGTTGGGCCGTATGGTGAATTCACGGGCACAAAACCGCTTCCTGCATACAACAGTGTGCGCCATGATTCTAATTTAAAACTATACATAAAGAACAAACCAACTAACAACAACTATAACTATAAATTATTAATATTATTACACATAGATATATATTTTTTATATTTAATTTATATATATATATATATTTTGTTTTTTTTGAGCAGGCAACACTTATGACACTTGTCACCTGGACGTCTGAAGGACTAGTATCCATGGACATGAATAAATTTAAAAAAATTGTCACCTGGTGACACGTGTCACAGACATTTAAACCATCAATACATATTGAAGAAGAAGAAGTCACCTGGTGACACGTGTCACAGACATTTAAACCATCAATACATATTACGTGGCTCAAACGTGGCATCGATATTTAAAATTTTATAGAGTGCAAAAATCAATTAATAAATCCGCCTTATCAGAAAGTCACCACAAACGGTAGTGGAATAGTTATGAGCATTGTGCATTGTGCAGACAAGTGGGTCGGAAAAAAGGAAGAGTGAGAAAACAACATTTTCCAAGTCATATCATACATAAACTGTTAATACACCAGCTTATGTGTTAATGTAGTGGAGTAAAACTGGGGGTGAGTTGTTGAAAAATAGCATATATACAATATAATATGTATATGTATGTAATCAGTATCAGCCCGGAATCTGGAATTGTGCCCGGTATGGCGATAGGCTCGCCCCCTATCACATTATGGGACCGAAAGTCGGTGAAAAGTGGGTGTTACACCTCTGCTTACCTTCGTGGACTACAGGCGTGAGTGTATGTTTGTGTTATTTTCATCCCATGATATGATAGGAACTTATCGGCATATCGAGCGCAAACTAAAATCTCGGTTAACTCATGGACGTTTTTCAATTAGGAGAGCCCAAACACTACTTGCAAAGCTCGATTGGACCCTAGATTTCACCGGCTTCTTACCCTAAATACGCTATCACTGGACAAGAAGGCGATATAATAGATTATATAAATACCAGTAAATCAAAAATCTTTCAAGTTTTCTCTTAATATTTATTATTCTGACACCAAATGCGAAATATTTTCTGCGAACAAATAAATAACACCCAACAGTCACACACAGAGCCCCGACTGACTCAGATAGGAGTCTCGTGTTGTGGGTATCAGGGACTACGAGAGACTTTCGGTCTCACGACACCCAGACCCCGGACACAAATATCTGTCTGTCACACAAACGTTTGTCCCGGTGTGAGAATAGAACCTACGGCCTCTCGTTTCACAGCCGGCTACTCGCCAACTGCGCCACGGAGGCTGTCAAGATTATAGATGATGTCGACGTGGACAGTAATGGTCCTGTTATTATGGCGACTGGTCGTGCTTTATCATGCCGGTAACTGGCCATCACAATCTGTCTCTGTACGCTGGTAAACACCTTTGGTGCGAACCTCTCATTATGTACCCTACTACGATGTCTTCCGCTTCTAAGATATAATAATGGCTGCATTGTTTTAAACCTGCGGGTGGTAGGATATTCATATCCGCCCGGATAGCGACCACCGTACACAGGGTGTAAAACACGTCATAAGTATAATAAGTACACGCAAGTATATCGCGTTCCGGGACCAGCCAGTGTACATACGGTTTTTGTCGGAGGTCTAGGGTTGGGGTACGATGTTTAGCCGTCTTGCGGCCTTCTGAGTACTCTGACACTAGACCCTCAACCGCTTCTTCACCTTCTTGCCCCATGGCGTAGTGTGAAGAAGCAGGTCGGCATGATTGTGTTGAGTGGAGAGGAATAGATAGTCTCTCGATACTCGATACTCTAAATGGACGGCGCTGCGCTTACCATCAGGTGCAGTGTGGTCACTATGCAGTGCCAGGATAAAAAATATATATGTATACTAGCGGACCGTGCAGACATCGTCCTGCCCGGAAAAGTAGCGCCACACCGACAGCAGCGCCACCTACCAGGTCCAATTCTGAATCTAAACTATTCAGGGCGCCACCCAAACGCATACAAAAAAAATCATTCAAATCGGTCCAGCCGTTTAGGAGGAGTTCAGTGATATATACACGTACAGTAGAATTATATATGTATATAAAGATAATAATGCTAGTCCTGTTTTAAACAATCTCTCTGCTGGTCACGGGCCTGAGCCAATGAAAAGGGTTAGGTCTTTAACACGCTGGTCTTTCGAGTTGGTAGTCCACATTAGAAATTCTTATAATTCGTTTGGTAAAATTCTTATATCTTTCGTTTTTTTTTAATTATCCTCAAATATGTTTTAAAGTGCGGGCATCAAACTTGCAGCTTCCCATTTCAGAGCCCTCTCGCCCGTTGTGCCACGGCGGCTGTTGAGTATAGAGTCGAGTTCCAATAGAAAGGGTAAGCTAATCATCGTACAGATAGCGCCATTAGTATATCTCGGTCAGTAGTGGTTCCATCACAAGACATGTGGGTTCATGTCACGGGTTATGACTTCCCTGACATGTTACCGGTTGAGTGATTTGTTTGTGTGTGATTCAAATTTCAGTGTGCAAATGTGTCTATATTAACATACATCTATAAATGCAAAAACCTATGTATGGATTCCAAAACGGTTGAACATATTTGGATGAAATTAGGGACACAGATAATTTATTAGCTGGATTGACAGGATATGTTTTATCCCTGAAACACATGGTTACGGGTTCGATTCTTGCGCTGGGAAAATATTTTCATAGTGTTAGGTGTACTTATTTATATTGTAAGTACGATGCAATCAAAACAGTCTTAGAGATGCTGCACTTACACAAAGCAGCAGTTGTTGTATCATAATAATAAAAAAAATACACACATCCACAAGTTGATACCTATTATTCTTAAAGGGGTAGATACTTAGAGGGGTAGATAGATATAAGTGCAATTATATCTGCTTATTTTCGTCTCATAGGAAAGCTCAGTTGAGAGCGGTACGGGCTGCAAAGACGCAAGTTACAAGTTCAAAAAATCAAAGCTATATGGCGCGCCGTTCATTTAACGAAGTTACATGTTATTTTTAATCATCGCTAGCGTTTACATTGAGGAATACGTGATAAATTCAGCATATCTGAGAATATACTATACGACTGTTTAGCAAAACCAAAAGCTAACGCCTCTCATTATTGGAGGAGTTCCTTACCCAATATCGAATAATACGAAAGAGGGCGAGGCTTTCGCTATATTAAATCATGAATAAAACACATATTTATGTCTTATCTGGGGATCAAACGGGAGCACAGTCTAAATGTGCAGTTACTAGAGATATAAAGCTATGTTTTCTTGTGACTAAGTATGTGCAAGACACACTCATTATCTTGTACAATTTGACATTGAATAATTTAAATTATGCACAGATGAGGGATCTGTTAGATATTTATGGTGTGATACATTTACGCAAACACTTTCCGATAACGTCTAGTTTTGTAGTAGACGTAAACAGACCAACCGTGCCATCTCGATGATCTTTTTTTTTTTTTTTTTAGTGCCTGGATAGGCAGACGAGCAGACGGGCCACCTGATGGTAAGTAGTCACCGCCGCCCATAGACTTCTGCAATGCCAGAGCACAGCAGAGCCGCTGCCTACCGTTTAAGGACTACTCTTCTTAAGCCTCGTTTAAAGAAGGACATGTCATAGCGCTCAGGGAACACCGCTGCAGGGAGTTCATTCCAGAGCTTGCACGTACGTGGTAAGAATGAACGCTGAAAACGAACCGTGCTAGACGGAATCGTTTCCAGGTGGTAGGGATGAACTCTGTTGCGGTGTCGGGTGGTGCGATGATAAAATGGTGATGTAGGCACCATTTTAAACAGTTCCTCGGAGCACTCCCCGTGGAACAACCGATAAAACAAGCAGAGAGACTCTGCTTTGGAACTACTGAAATTTCGAATCGCGACCTATATGACCACCACTACTCGTGTTTTTTAATCTATGGGTCGCCAAATGTTACTTGGATGTCCGCAGTCGCAACACAGATAAAAAAGGGAGGGTTTTAGATCATATACTGAAGTAAGTACATTATTTTCAGTGAAGGGTGTGTCTGTTTATTTTTTAATAAATTCCTAAATGGTGGCTGTATATTTGAAAAATCAATTTCTATTTGAAGGCTTTTCTTTTCGTTTTTATATTTACCGTGGAAGAGAGCGTTCGTTCGCTTCATTTTTCATTCAGAGGTCGTTTTAATTGAAATAAGATGAAATATCGATTTTTTTAATCCTAATTTTACTATGGATGGGTCCGAATGTATTCATTGTAACGTTTTCGATAAAATATTATATACACTGCACTACACAATACGCTTTCACTAATAAATAAATAAATAACACCCAACAGTCACTTTCATAGCCCCGACCCCACACTAAGATACAAATCTTGTGTCGTGGGTATCAGGGACTACGAGAGACATTCGGTCTCACAACACCCAGACCCCGGGCATAAATATCTGTCTGTCACACAATCATTTGTCCCTGTGTGGGAATCGAACCCACGGCCTCTCGTTTCTCAGCCGGTCACTCGCCAACTGCGCCACGGAGGCTTTCACTAATGTTAAATCATTTATTTCAGAAATAAATTTATCGTCGCACATGCATATTAAAAATGTATCCTAAAAATACATTCGCACAGACTACACAAGGTCAAACACCTTGCCGAAATAAAACCCAAGCCACTTTCATTTTCAAAAGTAAAAGCCTTTTAACCGACCGCATGACAGTTGACCGAAAGCGTTTATTTCGAGGACGTCCCCTCAGGACTCCGGGCGGAGAGATTTTAATCCTTTGATGGTGCAAAATGCCGCGCTCTTGTCACATTTCGGGTTAATCCGTTACTTGACAAAATGTAATTATATTTAGTGCAGGCGTATGTTTAGAAATGTGATAAAGAATTAGCAATAAAAGTTTTTTAATTCATAAAAAGTACATCGACTTCAATAAAAAACACACTTATACGTCCCTAAAAAATTTGAGGGATTCCATCGATTTTTCTGAGATCTCATCATCAGAATATCCTGACTTGGTGCCAATGGGATCACCTAGAAAGTATACCCTTTTAAACAAAAAAAGAATTTCTCGAATCGGTCCATGCGTCTTCAAGTCGGGGAACAAACATAAAAAAAAGATTCTGACGAATTGAGAACCTCATTTCGTCAGATTATACAAAATAGAGATCGGCGGCCAATCGAAAAACTCGTAATAACGTGGTTCAGACATGCTACCTATGTATACAGCTTGTGGATAAGAAAAGAAGATAGGTCGTGTGACCTATCTTCTTTTCTTTACTGTCAGAATAATAATAAATATACCCAATAGTCACACACATAGTTGTGACCCCACTCTAGGTAAAACCCGTCGTGGGTATCAAGAACTACGAGGGACTGCGGTCCCACAATACCCAGACCCAAAACAAATATCTGCCTGTCACACAAATCTTTCAATCACAAAGCCAAAGTTTACAGAGAATTAGGGATAAATTAATAAGGTGTTGAAAATTAAAAACTTATTTGTTTACTAATAAGATTTCTTTCAACGTCTTCTCAATTACTTTAACGAGGGCCGCGTGCATAATATTTGATCGAAGCCTTTCCTCAGGATTATTGATTGATTCTATCTTGATATCTATATGCTCCTACATTTACTTTATCTGCTTTAAAAGTTCCAGAAAACTATCATAATGAGTCATCCTCATAATTTCGGAATTGGCCATATGTACAGGTGGGTTACTCTTGACACTCGATTCCAATTTAAATTTGGGTTCGAAAATTGTACAATTGGCACTCTTGAACGCAACACCAGAGCTAAATTTAACTGAATACGGCGTAATTTTTAGTAACTAAATGAAATAGAGTATTTACGATCGCTAGTTCGTTAATATTCTATTTCATTTAGTTGAGTGTGTTAGAGTTCCAATATCTTCTAGATTGGAATTGAAACTGTATCGAGTTCGAGATTGGAATTGATTTCAAGAGTAGGCCTACAGATCATTATAGTATAGTAAGAGTTCTGTCGATCATAATTCTAATAGTATCGAGGTCTTATCAGTTTTACACACAGAATCTTATTCACGGTTGTTCCTGACCTCACCCAACGATACAAACCAAAACCCTAATGAGGTGATTAAGCCATTACCAGAACAATATCAACTAAGCACGCAGGAATGTTCAGAACAATGTAACTCCTTGACAGCTGCCTGCACCCGACGCGGACACGCGTGACGCGGCGCCACTGTGTCAACATTGGAACGCTTTCGGCTTTAATCCTTTTGTTTTTAATTACGATCATTGTTAACATGGTCATTGCAAGATTGAGAATAAGAACTAAAAAAGCAAAATTAACCACGGTAAAATGCATACAATTAGTTTGAAACATTGAGAATATTAACTATACAGAATCTTCTTTAGATATTAAGCAATAACATGAAGATTCGATAGCTTCTATCTTGAACCATGGAATTGTTGCGGTTACCAGAATAAAATCAAGATATAATTGTACTAAATCATCTAATTAGAGACAAAGTTAATATGGTATTAGTAGTTTTTGCTCAAAGCTTCGCCCGCGTGGTAGTTATGTTTGAAAGAAAAGGTATAAAATCCATGGAGACATCTTAAACTATTACATCTTTATATATTATGCTATCCCATAGGACCCGTGCATTTTCTGGGATAAAATAGCCCTATGTCATTTTCAGAGCCTTCAATTAACACTGCAAAAATCATGTCGATCCCTTGCTCTGTGTAAAACAAAAAGAAACTATCCCACGGAAACAGTACCCTTTTCCGGGATAAAAAGTAGCCTATGTGCTATTCCACACTATAATCTATCTCTGTGCCAAATTTCAACCAGATCCGTCCAGCCGTTGTAGCGTGATTAAGTAACAAACAAACATCCATCCATCCAAACATTCGCATTTATAATATTAGTAGGAGTAGGATTATGGTATTATGTGCAAAGAATACTCACTAGAACCTTATTGTATAAGCGTGTCGTTAGTCAAGTAACAACTTGGTTAATTCTTTCACGCCTCACCTTATTCAATTAATAATATTGTATTTTTATTATTTTTATCGTAATATTAATCTAACTAGTATAGTGGCACACGCAAGTGTGTCGCGTTCCGGGATCAGCCAGTGTACATCCGGTTTTTCTCGGGGGTCTAGAGTTGGGTACAATGTTTGGCCATATTGCGGCCTTCTGAGTACTCTGACAATAGACCCTCGACCGCTTCTTCACCTTCTTGCCCAAGGCGTAGTGTGAAGAAGCAGGCCGGCATGATTGTGTTGAGTAGCGGGGGATAGATCGTCTCTCACTTCTCGATAGTCTAATTGGGCCGCACTGCGCTTACCATCAGGTGCAGTGCGGTCACTTTGCCGTGCAAGGAAAAAGAAAAAAATCTTTCACGCCTCACCTTATGCAATTAATAATATTGTATTGTGATTATTTTTATCGTAATATTAATCTAACTAAGCATGACATTTTTAAAGATTTTATTTTGACATATAAATACAAAACTGCCTCGTATTATAAATTTTAAAATGATTACAATTTCATATGTTGATTTATATCGGCTAAATAGAAACTTTAGTAATCTAAGACCAAGGTGTAAATATATTTTCTATGAAATAAATTGAATTGATTAGCAATTGCTATCCTACCTTTTAGATGTCGGTGTGTGGTGCTTTCAATATTGAATCAATTTGTATGTATAATCCTGATAACCTATAATTGGATTTATAATTTCTAATATGTAAATTACATATATTTCTTGTTTGCTATTTGTTATTCATAAAAATAATAATCCTTAGATAAATGTGATTATATCCAATACGAAATATCATTTTTTAAGCATTATTTCTTAACTTTAAGAAGCAGCGATAGCCTAGTTGGTTGCGGTACGGACTGTCAAGACGAAAGTCGTATGTTCGAAACCCAAGTGGCATACACCTCTGACTCTTCTAAAGTTATGTGTGTATTAAATGTTAATTATCGCTTGCTTTAGCGGTGAAGGAAAACATCGTGAGGAAACCTGCATATCTGAGAATTATTATACGAATTTCGAAGGTATGTGAAGTCTTCCAACCCGCATTAGGCCAGCGTGGTGGACTAAGGCCTAACCCCTCTCATTAGTAGAGGAGGCCCGTGTCCAGCAGTGGGACAATGTTTAATACAGGGCTTGTATTATTAATATTTTTTATGTCTTAACTTTAATCTTTACGTTTCAAAACATGACTGTACTACATTTGCGACTTGATGACCTTAATTCTAAAGATTAGTGATTTTATCTCCTCTAAGGTAATTAAGTAGGAGTTACCACTGTCTCTATGTTAATTATGGTAAACCTTTTGTCCTAGGTTCAAATCGCAAATAGAGTCATTAAATTTGTGTTTTGAGTTTTAGATTCTAATAAATCACGAGTTCGTAATCTGTGTCTGATATGGCGAAAAGCTCGCCACCTATCAGATCATGGGACGGAATTATCTTGGCGAGCCTTGGCTGCACTAGTTATACCTCTGCCTATATTTAAGGCTCACGCCTTACGTATTTATGTAAATTTTATTTTCATCATTCAATATTCGCGATTAGAAATCAAGAACGACTATCATCATGCGACAATCAAAGAAAATTAATTACAAGCACTAAGCACAATTTGTCAGCATTATTAATATCACAAAAGATTTGTCACTAAAGTTTTACGACCGATTGTGCATCGAGGAAAATCTACGTCGCAAACCACTTTCACGCATAACAAGTCGTAATTACACCGGGATTGATGTCGGGTTAGTGCTGTAAATTAGTGCCGGGACGTCGACGCGGCGGCGACGAGAGACGCTGGTGTGACAAGTCGGACGACAGGATCGTGTCACGGGACAAAACAAATGCAACGTTACACGACCGTGCGTGTCGTCAGCTCCATTCGATTTTTGAATTTATTCGCTAAAGATCCCGCCATACTATGATGAAACAGTACCATAACAGCCTCCGTGGCGCAGTTGGCGAGTAGCTGGCTGTGAGTAGAGGCCGTGAGTTCGATTCCCACACCGGGACAAATGTTTGTGTAACAGACAGATATTTATGTCCGGGGTCTGGGTGCTGTGGGACCGAAAGTCTCTCGTAGTCCCTGATACCCACAACCCAAGACTCGTATCTTAGTGTGGGGTCGGAGCTGTGTTTGTGACTGTTGGGTGTTATTATGATTATAATAGGACCCTGTTAAGCATAAAAGATCCGACTGATGTTTTCATACTATTGGGTAAATGCAGTTATAATTTTGACGGCGAATTTAAAAATAGTAATTTTAAATTAATTAATTTAATATTTAATAGTACTATGCAAAAACTAATCAAAAACTAGTTGGGTAATAAAACACAGTTTTTTAGGTAAATGTCATCAAACTGGCTGGATCTTTTGTGCACATATGAAACTTGATTAGGTGATTTTATTATGGCTCTGTGTTTAACTCGATTTCATAAAAATGTTGGTTGGATCTTTCTGCTTAACCATGGACCGTCCATTATATTTTATAGTAGTTGATTCTATTTTCCCAGATTACGCCACCCTTGACGGTCCTCCGCCTTCCTCATCCAGTCGCCTCCCGCAACATCTCTTAGGTCGTCTGTCCAGCGGGCACGAGGTCGGCCAACACTGCGCTTGGACACACGTGGTCTCCACTCCAGTACCTTTAGGCCCCAGCGGCCGTCATTTCGACGGCAGATATGACCAGCCCACTGCCACTTCAACTTACTAATTCGCCGGGGAAGGCATATGTCCAGCAGTGGACGGCTACAGGCTGATAGATAGATAGATAGATAGATTCTATTTTCAAGTTTGTCTATACACTTTGAATATAGAATACCACAACGGCTGTTACTCTTTAAGTATGGCGCCATAGCAGGACTATGGGGATACAAGCAACCGATTTTATTGTCACACAAATTTTCTCTAAGGAAGAAGGCATTACGTGTGCCTCCCACACCGAGGTGACCACGAATAAATCGCAGATGAACACGCGAGATAGTGTAAACGGGTGATTACGATCTAGCGTTGTTTATTACCGTGTGATTTCCCACGTCACACAAATACAGATCTACACCCCTTGTATGACTGGGGATAGGAATTGATGCAAAGATGTGAAGCGCTTGGAATGTTGCTATAGATTTCTTAGATTATGTTAAATATACAACCGAACAGATGTTTAAACGTCTATCCATGTAGGTTAGTGACCCCAGCATACTCTCTATATTTGTATTATCTTTACTTAATGTGTTCTCTGTGCATCCGTATGTACCTACTACTAACTGCCCTCTGGCTATAAATATATTATTTCTTTCTTTCTCTCTACATCACAGTCTAAAATGGAAAAGGTTTTTTTTAATCCTAGCACGGCAAAGTGGCTACACTGCACCTGATGGTAAGCGCAGTGCCGTCCAATTATGAGTATTGAGTAGCGAGAGAAAACCTATCCCCCACTACTAAACACTATCATGCCGGCCTGCTTCCTCACACTACGCCATGGGCAAGAAGGTGAAGAAGGAGTCCAGGGTCTAGTGTCAGAGTATTGAGAAGGCTGCAAAACGGCCAATCATCATACCCCAACTCAATACCCCCGACAAAAACCGGATGTACACTGGCTGATCCCGGAACGCTATGGCGGGTTTTACACCCTGTGTACGGTGGTCGATATCCGGGCGGATATGAATATCCTACCACCAGCTAAAGGATGTTTTATTCCTCAAGGATTCTTTAAACCGTACAAGACTCGCTCACTCAATTCATTCCACAAAACTAGTAAACCTATGTCACAACTATAACATAGAAATTGAATAAAGTGCCATCTAGTGACAACATCTGAAACTAATCTAAACGAAGCTCGATCATAATCCATTGATAGTCATAATTAAGCAAGTTAAACCCATTCAGTATAACGATACTAGTTACAAGCGATTATCCACCCACGTGTCTGTCTACGGCCGTTTTACACAATTACAATATATAACCATTATGTATTTAATTACATCGCCATTGCCGCCTTACGGAACCTCGTGTAGATCACAGATGATGAAGGGCGCGCCGTTCGTTTAGGGCTGATGCTACGGACCAATTAGTTGATATGGGTGGGATTTTTATCGCTCATATAAGAATATGAACATAGGATTCCGCAGAGATAACCGTATCAGGCGTTATCGATGTTCCATTTTTAAAAAAGGAACACAATAATTTGAAAATAAAATACAGCTGCAGTTACTCTTGTCACTCGATTTATTTCTGCAGTAGTATGCCGAGACTCTTAGGGTTCGTGACAAAAAGAAAATAGTAATAAAAACTTTTAAACAAAGATTTGCATGAAAAATAATGCATTGGCAGAATTATCAAAAGATTTTTGAAATCAAATAATATTGATATCTCTGCCTTATAATAAAAAAGGCATATTTTCGCGCGTTTAAAGTAAGTTTAAACAATTAATTCCCAACAATCACAGCCGTTTAATACTTATAAAATAATTCCAAGTGTTATACATTTTCTAATGACAGATTCCATAGTATCAAACATGAACCAATGAACTAAAACAAAATATTAACGACATTAAATGTACAGTAATCAAAATCACTACGTTCTAGGCGTGTAAGTCGATCAAAGCTTCTAACTATATTAAACGCGCACTGTTCTCACAGACTTAGAATAGAGAAGTCCCGAAGGAAAGCAAAAAAAATTACACATTACGCTATCATGGAAGAGGAATAACAGAAGAAGAGAAAGAGACTGGTGCCTGTGTTCTAAAAAAAGCTAAAAAATATCTAATATGTAATTGCGCCAACCCTGCATTAGATGGACGCGCGATAAATCACAACGGGCGTCGGTTGCGACCGAATGAAACTGAGACGGGAAGGTACTGGGCTCCGGCGAGTAACTCAATCAAACACTCGGCCACCGACGCCTACTGTTCGCCGGTCGCAAGTGCCGTCCTGAGCTTCTATTCTTCAAAAACTGGAATGACCGGCTTATGAGTTCCCTGCCGAGGTTTTCCAAGGGGACTACAGTATGGGGTTCTTCAAGAAGGGAGTAAATAGGCTTATGAAGGGTCGGTAACGCGCATGTGATGCTCCTGGTGTTGCAAGTGTCCATAGGCTACGGTAATCGGTTACCATCATCAGCTGCCATTTAACAGTAGGCAGCGGCTTTGCTGTGCCCTGGCATTGCAGAAGTCTATGGGCGGCGGTGACTACTTACCATCAAGTAGCCCGTCTGCTCGTCTGGCTATCCATAAACTAAAAAAAACCATCAGATGAGCCATAAGTTTGTTTGCCACCACCGTGGTATAAAGAAAGCTTATATCGACATTTGGTAGCAAGAGACTATTGGATACTATAAGGAATGAAAGTCTCAAAAATGAAATCTTTATGTCATCTAATTTTGACCAGACAACCGCTCAAAATGTCTTTCTTCACAGTCTGGTAACCCTAGCCTCAACACTAAATTGTTATGATAGCGAAAGTTACTGTAAGCGCTGTTCATTAATAGAAACTGTTTGAGTAGCCATTGATGTGTGCGTTGAATTCCTGGTGTTACATTACAGTTTAATTTATCGGGCTTAATATGTTTCACGGTAGATGCAGTTGCTAGAACGGTAAAACAAGTAGTTGGTGGACTGGAATTTGGATGCCAGATAGATGATGCGTTTAGCAGCTTCAATACATCCGCTCCTGCGCTGGAATTTGACTTCTGGATAGAAGATGAAGTGCTGCTAACACTTCTCAAAGGGCTTAATCTACATGGTCTTGAGTCAAACCTGTAAATGTAAGGAAGGATCGATAATGGCATTTATTTTCGACATGTGCAATGGTTCGATCCCTACATCAAGTCAAATGTATGGACCACAAAAAATTGCTTCAGATCTCAGTGTTGTGGCACCGTAGTCCTTCGTATTTCTTGATATCCACGATGCAGATTTTACCTAGTATGGGGTCAGGACTATGTTTGTGATTGTAGACTATATTATTTATTTAAGGGCCGGTGATCCCGAAATCGACAACGAACTGTACTTACTGCCAGGTACGGTATAGTCACTTACCGTGCCAGGATATATAAATAAAATGATTTTGATGATTTAAAAAAAAACCTACTTAAAACGATATCTCAATCCACTGCAGTACCAACTAATACAGTTAAAAATGACATCCAACATTCACACTTCATCATAGTAATAGAGACAAGACAATGATACTGAGTACATCAATCTACAGGGTGTTCGCTTCCAAAGTGAAAGTCGGTGTCGGGTCGCCCCGAGGCAGGTGCTGTCGGGAATCTGTGCTTATCACACCGAAAGTATAACGGTTTTGGTTGTTCTTTCGTTGGTTAAGAGTCTGGGGGATTCAAAATTGGGAAGGTTATCCCTATTCCGTGTTGCTAACATTTTCTGAAAAAACTATTAAAGTAGCAAGGTGATTTTTTTTATTGGTAATATATTAACCAAAATGTCGATAATGGGTTCAAATATTTTAGAATAAATAGTCATTGTTATAATATTTGCATGCCGTGGCAACTAAAGGTAATGCATTTAAAATATTGTTAGTAATTTATAGGATTTAATTGGTGTAATGTAATTACCACTGTTTGTCCTTAAACTACCGACTGCCTCGGTGGCGCAGTTGTAATTGCGCCTGCGTTACGACTGCTGTGCTGAGGTCTCGGTTCGATCCCCGGGTCGGGTAAAGTGATATTGGGTTTTTCTATCTAGAAATTCCTCAGTATTAGCCCGGAGTCTGGAATTTGTGCCCGGTATGGCGATAGGCTCGCCCCCTATCACATTATGGGACCGAAATTCGGCGAAAAGTGGGTGTACTCGTTACACCTCTGCCTACCCCTTCGGGGATTACAGGCGTGAGTGAGTGTATGTGTGTGTGTGTGTCCTTAAACTATAAATAAAATAAATAAATAACAATGACTATTATCTGATGTTAATTTAATTCATTTTATATACTCACTAAACATTGGTGCCATTTACCAGTTGAGTTATATTTGTTCACCGCTTGAAACAGATTTAACTTGTTATCATAAATGTCCGGCACTTTATGACGGGATTTGTGAAATAGGAATTGACAACTCGCCTACGAGATAATATAAAATATAGAGTGCTGTTATTGTTAAATACTATAGCTAAATAAAAAACTTGAAATTTAGAACACTAGACTATAAAAAACCTGGCCATCTATGATTTCTATATTTTAACCCATTGGCGAGTTTTTGTTTTTCTTAGTAATTTTTGAGCTAATTGGGGCGATATTTGACAGGCGAACAAATAACCGTGACAAAGATCCTTTATTTTTTTTCCCGCGGGGAAGTTCCATCTTACGGATACCTTCTGGACCTTGGAGGACCTTCCGACCCACTTCACCCGAGGGACTACTGGATCGGGGCCCTAACCAATTTTCCTATGCCGGTGTACCGACTAAAAACCCCGCGGTGGCCTTCTGCGGCGCATGCGGGACGTATCCTAGGTTATTGACATTTACAAACATTGTTAATTATGTCGTTTGGTTAATGGTAAAAAATAACATCGTGGGAAACATAACCGAGACTCCTCCATAGGAATTTTGAAGATATGTAAAATCTATTTACTGCTCCTTAATAGGGTTCAATATTTAAATACATTTCATCGCGTCACTAAGCAAGCTAACAAATTCATTGATCTTATATTCCTAAACAAGTCTACCAATCATCACCTTTCCAACTTTGCGCTGTACAGTATAACCAAATTTAGAATAAAAAAATGATTCTATACAGTGCGTAATTAAGTGATTTACTTTATTAAATGTAAGTGAGATAGTAACAAAACTGTTTGTAGACGAATCGCTTGATTATGCTTAAGATAATCTTCATCTGAAATGTGTGGAAAGTTCAAGTGTACTTAAAGTGCTTATAGATAACGCTTTATCTCAGTTCGTAAAATGTAATGTTAATATCATTTGTTTCGAACAGTGTCTTTAGAGATGAAAGTAATGAAAGAGATTAAAAATGGAAAAGACATGGACCAATCATGAATACAGAAGTCAATAATAATACATCAAAATCTATATGTATAGCAGCGATAGCCTAGTTGGTTGCGGTACGGATTGTCAAGACGAAGGTCGCACGTTCGAAACCCAAGTGGCATACACCTCTGACTTTTCTAAAGTTATGTGTGTATTAAATGTTAATTATCGCTTGCTTTAACGGTAAAGAAAAACATCGTGAGGAAACCTGCATACATGAGAATTCTCATAAGAATTTGGAAGGTATGTGAAGTCGACCAACCCGCATTAGGCCAGCGTGGTGGACTAAGGCCTAACCCCTCTCATTAGTAGAAGAGACCCGTGCCCAGCAGTGGGACATTGTTTAATACAGGGCTAGTATGATATTATTATAAAATCTATATGTATGTATACATATAAATGCTATTATTCAGCAAGTGTTATGCGCTCCATAAATGTCGTGTATATCAGATTTTTTTACCATATGTAAGTTAATTTGAGTTTGACAGCCTCCGTGGCGCAGTAGGCAAGTAACCAGCTGTGAAAAGAGGCCGTGGGTTCGATTCCCACACCGGGACACATGTTTGTGTGACAGACAGATATTTGTGTCAGGGGTCTGGGTGTTGTGAGACCGAAAGTCTCTCGTAGTGCCTGATACCCAACACAAGACTCGTATCTAAGTGTGGGGTCGGGGCTATGTGTGTGACTGTTGGGTGTTATTATTATTATTATTATATGTATATGTACATATACATGCTACTTATTCAGCAAGTGTAATGCGCTCCGTAAGTGTCGTGTAAGTCAGATTTTTTACCAGATGTAAGTTAATTTAAAGAAATTGTTAATGTACATCATGTGGATGTGCTTAAAAATAAATATATGTGTATGTATGTTCCCTAAGAACTACAAAACGGCTGGAGCGATTTTGATAAAATTTTCAGGCAATATACATTAACACAGCAGATGACCCTGTGAAGTTTATTAGCGATCGGATCAACTGTTTTTTGCGTCTTGGGCGTTTTCTTGGGCAGGAGTAATTATTTCGTTTCCACTAGACAGCGATAAACTCTAAGTAATAATAAGTAGAGTATATCAACCATGAGAAACCAAAAGATGTTAATGATAATCGTTCAAGAATTATTGATAGTTGTAACCTACATATACACTCATACACTCACGGCTCCCCGAAGGGGTAGGCAGAGGCGTAACTGATACACCCACTTTTCGCCGAATTGGTTACGGTCCCATGTGATAGGGGGCGAGCCTACCGCCACGCCGGGCACAATTCCAGACTGATACTTAGTATTTCTAAATAGTAAAACTCAATATCACTTTATCCGACCAGGGGATCGAACCCGAGACCTCTGCACAGCAGTAGTAACGCATGCGCAATTCAAACTGCGCCACCGAGCCAGTTGTAACTTAGAAATAAGTTCCTTTGTTTTATCAAAATAACATAAAACTAGTTTAATCAAATTAAGATGCAACGTGGAACATAACTGTATCTTCCAAAAAACAAACACCAATGTAGACGTATTTTTTCAATGACTCGTCACAAAACCCGCAGTAAAGTTCATAACAAAATTATCGTAGGTGGTATGTAACGGTGAGGCACTCCCCGGGGGGTTAACAGTACCCCATCAGATGGGTAACTTGACAGCTGATGTACAACAGCCCTGATTCAATCCTACTGATATGAATTTAAAATCGAAAGTGTAAGGTCCTTTAACAGCAGATAATAAGGTAGATTCCTCTGTTTAATTTTGTACATTATTCGATATGCAGCCGAATATAATACGCGAAAGAAACTGTTTTGCGATAATTCATAAAAAGTACACCGACTTCAATGAAAAACAAATTATGCGTCTTTATAAAATTTGAAGGTTTCCCCCGATTTTTCTGAGATCCCATGATCAGATCCTGACTTGGTGCCAATGGGACCACCTGGGAAGTATACTCTTTTAAACAAAAAAAGAATATCTCGAATCGGTCCAGGTGTCTTCGAGTAATCGGGTAACATACATAAAAAAAAAGATTCCGACGAATTGTTAACCTCCTCCTTTTTTTGAAGTCGATTAAAAATAGAATGTAAATTGCTTTAAAAAAGAGTTCAAAATATCCATTTTAAATATTGGTTTGAGCATAAACGTAGTGGGAACATCTAACTATATCCCTCGCACAACGGCACAGTAAAGTCAATTCTGAGAGGTGACCTCACGGCTCATATCATGCATCCTGGAAGTGGTAGAGCCACGCTGTAGACATATTTGTCTACAGCATGAATGGGCCGGCTCGACCGGGGTAGTACTACTGTCTCACAGAAAACCAACGTAAAGTGACAGTTTACAGTCGCGTTTCGTATGGTAAGTGAGATAACCGGAGGCCCAGATTCCCCCTTCCCTTCCCTAATCCCTATTCTTGTCCTTTAAGGCCGACAACGCATACATGATACTTTCGGTATTGTGGATGTTCATGGGCGGTGGAGATCACTTAACATCAGGTGACCCACTGGCTCGTTTGTCGGACTATACTATAAAAAAAAAACCTTGTACTGTCATTTGTCAATTACTCCTTCCAACAGTTTTTTTTATCCGAGCACGGCTAAGTGGCCACACTGCACCTGATGGTAAGCGCTGTGCCGACTAATTAGAGTATCGTGTAGCGAGAGACAACCTATCTCCCGCTACACATAAATCTGACCCCACACTAGGTCAAACATTTATCGTGGGTTTCAAGGTCTACGAGGGACTACGATCCCACAACATCCAGGTATGTCACACAAACATTTGTCTCGGTGCGGGAATCAAACCCACGGCATCTTGTTTCACAGCCGGCTACTCGCCCGCTGCGCCACGGAGGGTGTGTATATATATGCCGCCGGGTCGTGATGAATACGGTCACTGAATTGAACTTGCAATTAACTTCATTTATTGTAAACTGTGGGTACCGCCATTTGTTTTGCTATTTTGAAGGTGGTTTCGAGTTGTTCATCGGATGATCTCACTCACGGAGTGGGGTCACAACGAAAATCACAATATAAACCACGTCTTTGGTGCGGCATTCGTCAATTATCATTGAAACAGTTAGTAACTTGTCGGTCGTAATGCCGAAATATTGTTAAAGTAGTATGTTAACGTGATGTGAAAGTGTTATTGTGTACCGCATATTGTAAAATAAACTGAGATGTGTTTAAAAGTGAAACCATGAGGGTTTCTTGCCAGCTCTTCCCCATGGATAACTGCATTCCGAACTGGTGGTAGTTTATTAAACTCTGAAGTGTTAATCTTGTGTTTTTCTACCGAACTATCGTACGCTATCCATCTTGCGTACGGTATGGTCATACCTGGAGCTCAGAGAGCGTCGTGTAAGCCCTCTCACTGCCTCGGCCGATGACCGGCCGACGCGTCATATATATAAACTTATAGTATGCTTAATCCCAGACTCCTTGCACAATATGCTTAAAAAAACTTAAATAACGTTTTCTCTTCACGAGTTCTTATACGGGATTCTTTTAAAACATATCTTTAGATAATGAATCACATTGCCATCGGTGTAAACCTTAATGTGATTTTAACTGCGTGACGATATGAGACAAACATTAAAAATCTATTAATTTTATCTGTTCCTGTAACACTGTCGTTCATAAGGCCCAGTATATTTTTGTTTGTAATTGGTTTATTGTCATATAATTTATGGTAAGTACTAATTAAGGCCAAGTAAGTAATTATTTCGACATCCAAATTGACGATATTGTGACCCAATTGTTATAAGTGATATATATAGCTTAATTACGAAACTTTTTAATGTAGAGAGTTTGTATAAGAGTCTTTAATACTTAAATATTCTCATTCTGGACAGTCGCCTTTATTGACGTGCGTATTAAGCGTATTTGTAACGTTAATATTATGGAAATAAAATTGTTTTTCGCTTGTATTTTTATTCACTACTTTACTCTATTACCGGGGTCCTTGTGATACATGAGAGGTTAAACCGTCAAGGTCAAATGTGTGGGTTAAAACCTTAACGATATTTCAAAGTGTGAAGTAACGCATTAACTAATTACACATTAGAATTTAAAGAGATATTGAGTTGCGATCGTTAGGAATATTATTGTCAGTTCTTGTGGCGCAGTGAGCGGGAAGCTGGCTGAGAAATGATAGCCTGTGGGTTTGATACACTCTCTGGGTGTGTTGAACTAAAATTCAAGATAGATCTTGACCCATGAAATAATTTGTATCATACATAGTACAGGGTCTGGACTATGTGTGTAAGTGTTTAGTGAATTTATTTTGACATGTCGATTTTTTTAATGTTATCACAATATGCGACCGTTATAAATTCGGCGAAAAGTGGGTGGTTACACCTCTGCCTACCCCCTTCGGGGTATATCCTACTAACATTATAAATGCGAATGTTTGGATGGATGGATGTTAGGTACTCAATCACGCTACAACGGCTGGACGGATCTGGTTGAAATTTGACACAGAGATCGATTATAGTCATGAATAGCACATAGGCTATTTTTATCCCGGAAAAATGTACGCTTCCTATGGAGTAGCAAAATATAGAAAGGTGTAATAGCTTAAGATGCCTCTATGGATTGTATACCTCAAAAAATAACCTCCACGGGGGCGGACCGCAACATCTACTGCATATAATCGTTGTAATAGTCATAACACCAATACACCTCTAAACGACTGGATAAAGGATTTTCTTAGACGCATTGACATAGTGTACACATTGCTCGAACCTTAGACTCCCACGAGATCATCGCGTGGGCGCCAACCGCTGGTCACCGATTGAGCCATGCACCGACCCCATGTTCAGTGGTTCCGGTGACAGGAACACGAGACCAGGACTTATGACATCGCGTGAGTATGTAATAAATCGCCGAGGGTATTAAGATAAGGTTCCTTAGTAACAATGGTATTAGTTTCCGAGTATTGAATACGGAAGTGTATGAGGGAAAGGGAATGTAAGAGGAAATGAGAGAGAGGATGATGTGTGAACGGGAGAAGGTACAGAAGGTAAATTAATATAGGATGGAGGATTAAGACGAAAAGAGTGCACATTAAAATATTAAAGAAACAATCTAGCTTCATTTAAAGACTGTTTTATTCAAGAAACTAATTCACTAACATGTATAAGAAGTATCATAAAAGAACTAGCTGTCCGTGCGAATACTTACGATAGTAGTCAGTTAAGTAATACAATAAAGTAGACATAAGTAAATGTAATTTTTTTTTGTGGCAATACATAACTATAACATTTGTCTATTTTATACTGCCTCGGTGGCGCAGTTGTAGTTGCGCATGCGTTACGATTGCTGTACTGAGGTCTCGGGTTCGATCCCCGAGTCGGGTAAAGTGATATTGGGTATTTCTATTTAGAAATACTCTGTAGCCCGGAGTCTGGAATTGTGCTCGGATCGTAATAAATTTGGCGAAGAGTGGGTGTACCTACTGGATACAACTCTGCGTACACCTTCGGGGATTATAGGCGTGAGCGTATATGTAAGTTTATTAAGTTCTGTCATATCTATATACTAAAGCCAGTAAACCCATCCTACAAGACATTGATCTAAATAACCATAAACCCACAATAGCCCACTAGAAGCCATTCAAACCAGTCCAATCCATGTTATTCGCCCACTGTCCTCTGTCGAGGCTTATCACTGACGTTAAAGGTACGTTAAAGTAAGGTCAAGCGCTGGGCGCTCTTAAGACACTCATTAACAAGGAAATACGACCGCCCCGCATGAATCTAGAATAGAGTTGCCAACCGTCCTGTTTTCCCAGGACCTGTCCTGGTTTGCAGAGTGTCCTGGGATGTCCTGGATAGTTTTTGTTGCAGCGTCCTGGGTTTTTAAACCGCCCTTATAAGGTCCTGGATTTTAAAACTCGCATCACACTTTTGGAATTCTTACGTGACACAACTGGTTCGCACTGGTTTAAAATAAAGACACGTTCTGTTTTTAAACTGAATTGTTCCGGTTTGTCCAACTTCAAATCCTAGTTTTAGAATTTCGGAGTTGGTAACCCTAACACGGAAGAGATGGTGGGTGATTTAGGTTCATGGAATTTTGTATCTGTGGCGGGGTTATCACGCGCCCTTTTTAAGCTGGAGATGACGACGGTGCCTGTGTCCAGATAGATCCTGTTAAGTACTAATGGTAGTGTTCCATTTGGTGAGAATTATGTGAGATCGTTTAAATCTAATATTTTAATAGTAAATTAAGTAATTATATATTAAGGTAAAATTTTATTTATTGATTTAATTATAAATCGGGCAGGCAGTTGTCATGCAACTGATAATGCCTGTATCCAGTATTACAATACAGTTAATGAAATCCTAAGTAGATGTGGTTTTACATTTGAGGTAATTATGAAGACGATTCCTGAACTGATTTATATTTTGGGCCGAGACCACGTGTTCTGGGAGCCCACTCCAATTTATTTTTAACCGACTTCAAAAAAGGAGGAGGAGCTTTTTTTATGTACGTTACCCGAAGATGCCTGGACCGATTCGAGAAATATTTTTTTTGTTTAAAAGGGTATACTTCCCAGGTGGTCCCATTGGCACCAAGTCAGCATCTGATAATGGGATCTCAGAAAAATCAAGGGCAACCCTTAAAATTTTATAGTGACGCATTATTTGTTTTTTTATTGAAGTCTGTGTACTTTTTATGAATTAAAAAACTTTTACTTATTTATTACTATATTTTTCTTATTTGGAATTGTTTCACCTTCCATGGCGCATTGGGCTAATAGCTGGCTGTAAAGCAAGAAGCCACGAGACAAATGTTTGTGTGATTAACAAATATTTCATTCAGTCTGGATGTGCTGGTGGTAGGATATTCATATCCGCCCGGATACCACCGTACACAGGGTGAAAAACCCGCCATAGTGGCACACGCAAGTGTGTCGCGTTCCGGGATCAGCCAGTGTACATCCGGTTTTTATTGGGGGTCTAGAGTTGGGGTACAATGTTGGCCATTTTGCGGCCTTCTAAGTACTCTGACAATACACCCTCGACCGCTTCTTCACCTTCTTGCCCATGGCGTAGTATGAAGGAGCAGGCCAGCATGATTGTGTTGAGTAGCGGGAGATAGATCGTCTCTCGCTACTCGATACTCTAATTGGACCGTACTGCGCTTACCATCAGGTGAAGTGCGGTCACTTTGCCGTGCTATCTTAAAAAAAAAATGTAATGAGAACGAGTCTCTTGAAGTTCTTAATGCCCACAATTATTAAAGGTAATTTTATCTTACTTTGGGGTTGTAATAATAATACACTAAACTGTCACATACATATTTCTAATCTCACACTTGGTCAAAACTGTATCGTGGGTATTAAAAACTACGAGGTACTACGTCCCCACAACACTCAGACCTCAAAAAAAAATCCTTTAATTTTATGAAATCTCGTAGTAAGGGTTATAGACTAGTCGACACAGGTAAAGTTCTAAATAAATTATTTTATACAGTGTTGGTGGTGGTTGGTGGTGTAAAATGGCGTGTTGATTACCAGTACACAGTTATGACTCTAAAACAACTGTTAGGTTTCAATTTAATATCGTTTATTCTTTAAATAATTATTATTGAATTATAAAGCCTAGATATCGATTAAAGAAGTAAAATATTACGGAAGTTCATTATTAAGGAAAGATGATTGAACAAATGAATGAACGAAATTAATCACACAATTTGACGTTTGTTGAGTGACTGGTAAAAACATGGGCAGTTCGAGACATTCTAATGAGAACGATCTTTGAGAGCAGACGTCTCTTGGAACGGAGTGATTGGACAGTGCTTGGCTTTTTGATGTAAGTACCTACTAATAAATATACTTGTGTTATCCTGAAATGTGAGTTTTATTACACAACATTAAACCGTGCAATGTATTAACAACCGTATTGTCATGGTCGTCAAAATTATAATGAGATTCAAGAAAGTCGCTAAGTGTTCTTAATTTGCTACAATAACATAGTATTGTATGTGTAATATAACCTAAGATACTATGAAGTAAATGTTGTGTTATTTTTAACATACATAGATACGCCTTCACGCCTGTAACCCGAAGGGGTAGGCAGAGGTGCAACCTGTACACACACATAAGGCTATATTACTGTCCCATGGTATAATACCCATGGTAGACAATCGCCATACCGGACACAATTCCTGACTCCAGAGCTATACTGAGTTTTTGGTGATAGAAAAAATCCAATAATTCATTAAATGACCCGGGGTTCGATCCCGAGACTTCAGCACAGCAGTCGTACCGCGTACGCAATTACGACTGCGCCACCAGGGCACTAGCTATTTTTAAATGTTCAAATATAATCAATATTCCTGATTTATAATTTAATCGTTCAACAGTTGAGTTTTAATCTGGAGATTACGGGTTCGATTCCAGATAAAAAAATATGCGAATCACACGAAGAGTTTATTGACATTATTCGATACTTATTCCAGCAATACCTGCAGCTAGTTTTAGATAGGTCCTTTATTATATGACAGGTTGAGCTGTCGTACATCCTATTTTCTAAAGGGATATGTGTAATGAGATTTCTATTGCGTCATTTCAATCACCAAGTATCAATCGAAACCCGTATTAATTGAATCATCCTTACATTTTCCCATCAGCCTAGTTCTTCAACACATCTTTTCAAATTTTATTAGGTCATCTATACATGAAATGCAGTTAATACACTTTATTGGCATCCACGTGTGAATTGATGAAAATTTAAAGAACACATCTTTTACCACGATGATGGCAAACAAGCTTACGGTACGCCTGATGGTAAGCGGTCACCGTAGTCCGTAGCCTATAGACGCGTGTAACACCAGAAGCATCACATCTTTCCGAACCTTTACGACATGGGAACCTTCAAGAAGAGAGCATATCCTTTCCTGAAAGGCCGGCAACGCATTTGCAAGCCCTCTGGTGTTGCAGATGTTCATGGGCGGCGATGATCACTTTCCATCAGGCGAGCCTCCCGACCGTTTGCCCCCTTTTTTCATAAAAAAAGTATACTTTTTCTCCCAAACATAACCTCCACGCAGACGGAGCCGCGAACACCTAGTATTTGCATACAAAGCGCATGTTTAGACGTTGTCATCGGTCGTACACCCCAACCTCCAGGTTATTCCATTATTTAGTTGTAAATAGGAAGTAATGCGAACATTGTGACTAGAAGTATCCTTAAGGAGATTGCAGATACCCGCGGGCATCGGCGCGGGCTTGCATCTGCAATAAACGATAAAACATACCGCGGCACTGCGCTATTACAACTCGGCTCGTGGCGGGCGATGCACAACTTTGTCGCACGATTTGTAGCTGGTGCTCATGCGATTATGGACAGATATGATTGTTACTTGCTCGTAGTGTTTGAAAAATGATTTCTATAGTTTAGGTGAAGTAGTTGAAATATCTTTGTATATACGATTGAAGATTTAAATTGAGATTGCATTGCATAAAGGCTACGAGTCTGTCTCCTATTACAAAAATGCAGTTGTAAAAAGTTGGTGAATAATTTTTTTTCTGGCCTAGCCAAGAGACCACACTGCACCTGGTAATGAGCCGTCCAGTTAGAGTATTAAGTAGCGAGAGACAATCTATCCCTCGCTACTACAATCTTACCGGCAGTTTAGTTTCTTCACAGTACGCCTAAATAACCCAGGATCATAGGAGGGAGGGAACACGGTAGCTGGCAAACTGTTCCACAGCATGATGGTGCAGCAAAAATACGAATTTGCGAATCTCCTGGTTCGGGCCCTGGTAGACACCACGAAGCTGTGGCCCCGCAAACTAGTACGCGTGGTTCTGGTGTGGAAGGGAGAGGATGAGATAAGATCAAACAGTTCTTAAGAGCAGAATAAATTCAAACTTTATTAAATTTGATAAGAATTTAATATGTAAAATCACTGATTTGCGTTAACACATTTTTATTCTAGAAATTAAAATTAATCATCAAATCTGATATCCACGAGTCACGACACAGGAAACTAGCGTGGGAAACTGAATAACTGATTTATTTGCTTCAATAGTTTCCGATTACCCTGTCAATGTGCATCATTTACCGTTCTAGAGCCGACTTTAACGTGTTATTTAGCAAATTGGTGCCGGTGGGCGGCCATATTTCACGCTCCTAATTATACATATTACAGAATTACATCATATGTGGAGCATTGGTGTTAGGTGGGAGGTACACTGAGGAGTACTCGCCCGCTGCGCAACGGAGGCCGTCAAATAATAAAAAATACAGCATTAGACTGGTGTCTTATATTGTAACTCCTGTAAGCCAGGATCGACAATGGCACGCATTTGATACTGAGCGGTAAAGCTCGCCGAGTTTAGGGCAATGCGAATTTTAACCCGCTATGGAATAAATCAAATATAAAGGTGGAGTTGGGAATATAAATATCGACATCAAAAGAAAAGCGGGAAATATATTCAATTAGATGTTGCTGGCGGCTCCGCCCGCATGGAGGTTATTTTTGGAAGGAAAGGTACACAATCCATGGAGGTATCTTAAGCCTTTCTATATTTTGCTATCCCATAGGATGCGTGCATTTTTCCGGGATAAAAAGTGGCCTATGTCATTTTCTGATCCCTAAACTACCACTAGGTATGCGAAAAATCATGTCAATCCCTTGCTCTGTGAAAAACTAAACTATCCCACGGGAACTGTACATTTTTCCGGGATAAAAAGTAGCCTATGTGCTATTCCAGACTATAATCTATCTCGGTGCTAAATTTCAATCAGATCCGTCCAGCCGTTGTAGCGTGATTGAGCAACAAACATGCATCCATCCATCCGTCCATCCAAACTTTCGCATTTATAATATTAGTAGGATTCACAAACACCAACCTCCTTGAATATGTCACCGATTTATCACAGGCGCTAGAGAATGGCCATGAGGTACATGCCATATATACAGACTTCTCCAAGGCTTTCGATGTGGTTGACCATAACTTGCTCGTACAAAAGCTTGGCCATGCTGGAATTTGTGGCTCCCTTTTAAGATGGTGTGATTCATATCTGCGTAATCGCTCACAACTAGTGATAATACGGGGCTACAAATCACTCGAAAGATCAGTGCCTTCCGGCGTGCCTCAGGGTTCTCATCTGGGGCCGATGTTCTTTTTGGTCTTTATTAATGACTTGTGCTCAAATATAACCTCAAAGTATCAAATGTTTGCAGATGATTTGAAATTATATAGGGTAATACGATCTGTTGATGATATTTCGCATTTACAAAGTGACATTGACGCTATTAGCGACTGGTGTGCTATGAATAAGATGGTGCTTAATGCCGCTAAATGCTGTCATATGAAGTTCACTAGAAAAATAATTTCATTACCAGCCGTTTATAGCATAAATGGCGTTGTACTTGGAGAGGTCTCAAGTATGCGTGATCTCGGAGTCACGGTTGACACTAAACTGAATTTCCGCGAACATATTGACTATATCATCAAAAAGGGAGCACGCCTCAGTGGTTTTGTGACAAGGCAAACACGTTTTTTCAAAGATTCTGAAATATCTATTATTTTATTTAATTGCTACGTCCGAAGCCTATTAGAATACTGCAGTCCTGTTTGGAATCCCTCCTATGCAGTACATATCAACCGACTTGAAAGGCTTCAAAAGCAATTTTTATATCATATTTCCTATGCTAACAACCTCTGTCATAATCTGCAGTCTTACCAATCCAGATTAACACACTATAAAATAACCCCGCTTGGATACAGACGGACTATAGCCGACTTAGTTTTTTTAAAGAAAATATTAGATGGCAATATCGATAGCTCAAATCTGCTCCATAAAATTAATTTTACTGTTCCGCGATCTTGCACCCGTCTCCAAAATAGAACAACGTTCAGTCTTCCTTTTTATCGTACCAACCACAGTCGGAATTCACCAATTTACAGAATGTGCTCTACATACAATAAAATTTGTCACAATATAGATATTTTCAGTACATCTATATCCTCATTGAAAAGATTGTTAGAAACTAATCCAAATTCATAATAATTAAGTTATATGTTTGTTATGTAGTTTATGTTTTCTGTTTATCCAGTTTATATTAATTTTTGTTTAGGTTCTTACTGTTTAATTTTTATTGTCTGTTAATTTATTTTCTGTATTTTTATTATTTTTAACTAAGCCGATTTATAATTTACACGCATGCTGTGTTCACTCCAAGAAGGTGGTACACTGTTGTATGATATTTTTATTTTATGTCTTAACATTGTAATAACTGTGTACAACTAGTTCAGTGAACCAAATAAAAAAAAAAAAAAAAAAAAATTAAGAGGTATTTAGCTTAAACACTAAGTTTTAAAACAAAACAAGCCAAATATGGAAAGAAATATGGAAGCACTTCGGATGTTATTTAAGGAATCCTCTCATGAGCTGTTAAATAATTCCAATGATACTTTTTTTTATCATGGCACGGCAAAGTGACCACACTGCATCTTATGGTAAGTACAGTGCCGTCCAGTTAAAGTATCAAGTAGCGAGAGACAATCTATCCCTCGCTACTCAACACAATCATGCCGGCCTGCTGTGTGGCTTCTTCACACTACGCCTAAAGGACCCAGGATCTTAGGAAGGAGGGAACACGGTAGCTGGCAAACTGTTCCTTGATGAGCTTGATGGTGCGGCAAAAGGTAGGTAGGTATGACAAAACTAGTTTGTAAGCTGATACTTCATTATCGGTATAATTCTACGCTAGCAGTTAGCACTTAGTGCACCACTACCGCTCCATAAATCCGTCCAATCAGCATAGTTCAATTAATCACCAGGGAAACTAGAGCGGCGGCAAAAAAATCGCCATGGATTTACCGCGGCTCGCCGAGGGCGGCGCCGGCCGTCACTGTGATCACGATCGCACCGGTAAATAACCATTACACTATCTTGAGAAATCGGGGATGCTGTGCGTAGAGATATTCCGAGAATTTATTGTTTATAGTAAATTGGTTGTAAAATTAAGGTATTATTAGGAATGTATTAAGAGTGTGGAAACCAATAGTTAATTGAAATCAACATTCGTATTAGTATAGCATGAAATTTTGTTATACAAAACGTATTTTTATAATGTCATGCGGTAAAGTTGTTAGTTTATTCAATCTTTGGACCACTGAACCGATTCATAAAAAAAAGTTTTTTTATTCATAAAAAGTACTTACACCGACTTCAATATAAAACAAATTATGCGTCACTATAAAATTTGAGGGTTGCCCTTGATTTGTCTGAGATCCCATCATCAGATCCTGACTTTGTGCTAATGGGACCACCTGGGAAGTATACCCTTTTAAACAAAAAAAGAATTTCTCGAATCGGTCCAGGCGTCTTCGAGTTATCAGGTAACATACATAAAAAAAAGATAACGACGAATTGTTAAGCTCCTCCTTTTTTGAAGTCGGTTAATTATTTTTAGATAGTAAGTTTGCGGTAAAAGTGAGTTTCTATTTCAAAATAGTCAATCTTGTAAACGAACAAAAACTCGATAATTACTCGTAGTTGGCGATATAATATATTTTTTTTATAGCATAGTCCGACAAACGAGCCAGTGGGTCACCTGATGTTAAGTGATCTCCACCGCCCATGAACATCCACAATACCGAAAGTATCATGTATGCACTGTCGGCCTTAAAGGACAGGAATAGGGATTAGGGAAGGGAAGGGAGAATCTGGGCCTCCGGATATCTCACTTACCATACGAAACGCGACAGTAAACTGTCACTTTACGTTGGTTTTCTGTGAGACAGTGGTACTACTCCGGTCGAGCCGGCCCAATCATGCTGTAGACAAATATGTCTACATCGTGGCTCTACCACTACTAAAGTGTATATTTACTTGTTTTTTAATTTTAGACGATTGACTTAGCGTGTTTACAACTTGATTAAAAAGTACCTTGTATTTAATATTTAAAATATAAATCTAATAAATTTATAATTTTCAAAATAGTTTACTTATTTAATAGGCAAAGTATTTTTAATAAAATATTCTAGTAAACACTACATTTTTCCCCAATTTATTTTAGTAGAATTTCCGGTATATACACATCTTCGACTGGCAACCCAACAGCTATGTCAATTAACCGTCGTTTACCGCGAAAGCGTCTCAATTAACACCGTATAGGTGTCGTTGCGGCATTTAAATTACAACCCGTCGTGATGTATGGCATGTGTATGGTTTTTGCAAGGGTTTTTAGGTTCCATAGGTGGGGTTTGCATAGTGAACTTTTTTTACTGGTAGGAAAATGTTGTAGGCTTATAGAAGCTACAGTTTACCTACTTTAATGGTAAATGTGGACGATCGTTGGATATGCCTAGGTCAGTTAGGATCACATGGAAGAGGTGCATTCGTCGCGAAAATCGAGAAATTTCTGTCGAGTTCACAGAAATTCCTTAGAGGTCTGCTGATCACTATATAAAAATATGTTAAATGTTTTTCCATTACGAAATTTTATGTCTCAACAGAATTTCTATAACATTTTCAAATAATGTACAAAAAATCTTATAAATGTTACCGATTTTGAATCCAAATTCGATTGAAATTTTACTTACTCTATTCAAACGACCACCAGAGAAAATGTAGAAATTATTTTTACAAACGAAAATAAATCTTTAAAACCATTTACAGCGGTGGAACCGAATTTGACAACAAACAAGAACGTGAATTATTACAATCGATAATCGTTTCGAATCCTTCACACAGATTAGTGATGTATAAAAATTAGGCTCCAAATACAATTAGCGTTTTGTACGCAATTAATCCTTTGTACGTGCCCGCCGACGCGAGCTCACACGCACGGGTTTTTAAACACAGGTATGCAGGTTCGAATCGATTTGACCGTTTAACCCAATTAAAAATACTTTTTACCGTTCATTTATAACATATTTTATATTTGGTTATAAACATATTCGGCGGCTTATATTTTGTTAATTGATTTTACAGTTCGAATTAAGCTAATGGCGGTATGCGTTTTAATTGTACGAGTACTTTATTGTCTAGGCAGAAGTTTGATCTCACGTATTTAAGTATTAACAATAGGGTAGATTCCTGCGTTTAATTTTGTACATTATTAAATATGCAACCGAATTTAATACGCAATAGAAATCTTTTTGCGAAAACAGAATCAAAATTGCTTGAAAATATGTATTTTAAATATTGGTATTACCAAAAATGGTTGCGTAGTGGGAACATATCACTATCTCCCTCGCACAACGGCACAATAATGGCCATTCTGAGAACCGTGACGTCACGGGACATCCATCATTTTACTGTAATTTGACAACTACCCATTCCAGCAGATTTGAATGGCATCTAATTTACTTATTTTTGTTAAGATTCATAGAATTCTTTCGATAATAGGTTTTAGTTAATGTAACCTGTTGATTAAATTAATGAAAAAAATCGTGTCAACTACTTTATTTTAATTATTATATTTGCTTGACTCTTATACTTATGGCTTCTCCCGATGTAAATGTCCTTATGCTTCAGATTAATACCTTTTTAGTTCATTATTTTGTCCCATAGACAGTATGCCCATTAGTGGTAAAAAACAAATGACCTAATGTTATTAAGAAATAAATACAACCGTGAACCTAATACATCCATTATTTTTATCCTGGCACGGCAAAGTGACCACACTGATAGACTATCAAGTAGCGAGAGACGATCTATCCCTCGCTCAATACAATCATTCCGGCCAGCTATGTCGTTTTTTTCATCTAATCCCGAGTATGGCGTTGCAAAGTTCTGTAGCTAAAATGTCAACTCTTGTTCACAAAATATAATTTCTAAGAGAAATGACGTCAAGCACGCATTCATAAAAGAACAATTTATATCGCAACTACTAAAACAAGAGCAAGGCCGACGATAAAGACAGGAAATTATGAAATGACAATAACTATGTGATGAAATTTTAATGTTCAATAAACATCGATAGAGAAATTAAAAAGCGATAAAAATGGAACGCCACTATCTCAAACAATGATTGGCCAATAAGCGAGCGTAGTGTCGCCCACGCTATATCGATATCGACTCGATGAATCGATTTATGTTCCCGACCGAGCAGCGCCGATCGTATGATATGCTAATTACGATACTGACTACAACTAAATTAGAAACGCGCGGTTTCACAACACTATTTTACATTCATAATTGGACCATGTTAAGCAGAAAAGATCCAACCAACATTTTTATGAAATCGAGTTCATAGCTATCTCCTAATCAAGTTTCATATGTACACAAAACACCCAGGCAGTTTAATGACATTTACCTAAAAAAAAATTATGTTTTAATTATGTTTTATTACCCAACTAATTTTCAATTAGTTACTGCATAGTACTATTTTTATATTCGCAGTCAAACTTTAAACTGCATTTACTTAAAAGTATGAAAACGTCAGCTGGATCTTTTCTGCTTAACAGGGTCCAATTATGAATGTATAATAATGTAATTATACGGACATGGGATTAATCCCCGAATTTAATGACTAATAAGTAATAATATAATGTAGTCTTCGGGAGTTTCATTTCATTGTCGAGGGATAATTGTCTCTCGCTACTTGATACTTATTCACTATTGCACTTATTGGTCACTTTGAAATTCAAGGATAAAAAAGTTTCTGAGTGAAAGCTGGGAGTTTTTTTACCCTGGCATGGGAAAGTGACTACACTGCACCCGATGGTAAGCGCAGTGCCGTCCAATTTGAGTATCGCGTAGCAAGAGACTATCTATCCCCGCTACTCAACACAATCTTGCCGGCCTGCTTCTTCACACTACGTCATGGGCAAGGTCAAGAAGCGGTCGAGGTCTATGTCAGAGTACTCAGAAGGCCAAACATCGTACCCAACTTTAGACCTCTGACAAAACCGGATGTACACTGGCTTATCCCTGAACGCGACACACTTGCATGTGCCACTATGGCGGGTTTTACATCCTGTCGCTATCCGGGCGGATAAGAATATCCTACCATCAGCAGTTCAGTTTAATAAGTGGTAAAGTTACTTAACTTATAAGTGTTTGTACTCTCGTACTTTCATGTTGGACAGGAAGGGTTAGGCCTAAGTCCACCAAGCTGGCCTAATGCGGGTTGTTAGATTTCACATATCTTTGAAATTCGTATGAGAATTCTCAGGTATGCAGGTTTCCTCACGACGTTTTCCCCTTTACCGTTTAAGCAAGATATAAATAACAATATACACGTAACTTTAGAACAGTCAGAAGTGTCTGCCATTTGGATTTCGAACATACGACTTTCATCTCAACAATCCGTACCACTACTAACTAGGCTATCGCTGCTAACATGTTATTACACTAGATTATATATAAATTTATATATCAAACCCAAAAGTCACACACATAGTCTTGATCTCACACTAAGTCTGGTGACATAGGTATCAGGAACTACCAGAGATTTTATAATACTCATAAAAAAAGGAAAGACGAAACAAATGCTTGTGGTCCACACAAACATAGGTCTTGATGCGGGATCGAACCTGTGTCCATCTTTTCACAACCATATCTTATAATACCTTCTGTATATTTTAGAAAATGTCGTTACTATACAATCGAAAACATTGTTACAATGATAGTTGAAATTGTCAAAGCAAAATATGAAATCATGTAACAACGCCTCGACTCATTACAATTTTATTGGACTATTTACAATAGTCAATGCAGTAATGATTTATCTTTCGCGCAATCTCCGCGGCGCCGCTAATAATTAGACGTTAGATGAAATTCGACGCAATACATTGTACTTACGAAGCGACTTCATACTAGGTTTATCACTGCAAATGTGAGAATTTTGACCGGTTTTTGTCGGGGGTCTAGAATTGGGGCATGATGTTTGGGCGTTTTGCGACCTTCTGAGTACTCTGACAATAGACCCTCGACCGCTTCATCACCTTGCCCATGGCGTAGTGTGAAGAAGCAGGCCGGCATGATTGTGTTGAGTAGCGGGAGATAGATCGTCTCTCGCTACTCGATACCATAATTGGACCGCCACCGGTTACCATCAGGTGTGGTCAGTTTGCCATACAAGGATAAAAAAGTTTGATCCCCGCACCGAGACAAAAATCAATTGATTGATTCGAGTTTGATTGTTGTGAGACCGAAAGTCTCTCGTAGTTCTTAAAGTCCTGCGTAGAAACATATTATATCTTGTTGTACATCTTTAACTACTCATTTACTTATTGCATTCCACAATTGTTTACATAACTTTACACAGTAAAGAAACATATTGTGAGGAGACTTTTATATTTAAGAATTCTCTAGAGGATATGCAAAGTGTGCAAAGCTTCTTTATAATCTACAAACCAGCAGCTTCGTAATAAGAACAATTTTTATAAAAAAAACTGCCCTGTCATGGTACAATTTTTTTTAACCAAGGCAGCCAGTGTTATATACAACTGATTAATTTAACTCAAGATCCTCTCGACTCTATTATGTACTGCGTTTGACCTAAGGTACGTATTAACTGACAAGGAAAATTTGAAAACTAACTGAGAACAACTTCAAAATTCCTAAAGCCGACCAACCTATCAATTTAATGAATGTAAATTGTCCGAAAAACGAACCTTATTTATAAAATTATTAGTGCTATGTTATTGGTTTAATGGTGCCGTAGAATCCCCGCGGGAGTTCATGGAGAGTGGCGACATTGAATACGCCGAAGGTCATTTACATAATAGGAACAATAACAGTGAAAGTAATCGAACCGCTTGTTCAGAAAACTGTGGAGTCGTGCATGCATGAGGACAAGCTTAAGTTCGGAATGAACGGACTGATCTGACCAACACTTGTATTCACGAACGACACTTAAGACAGGTGTTTGCTATGCATTAATTTATCTATACGTGATTGGTCTGTTTGCTTTGGTTTGTAAGAAAAATAAATTTAAAGCAACTAATTTTGCAGTATCTAAGTGGGTTTCATGCTTAGATATTTGGTTGACAAGTTATCAGCTGTTAAAGTCACACTATAATATGTAGTTTGCGCTACAAAAAAGCAAAAAAAATATCTCATTTTAATTTTGTATCTATATAAATAATGATGAAGCGCCAACTCTATATATAATAGAGCTTTTATATACCTTTCTGCAACACCGTGTATATAAAATCTACCTAAGTTTATGTCTAACTCTAGTACGCATTTAGCCATAAAAATGCGTTGCAATAATCCTAAGCGGCTGCCTAAATGCTTCTTGCGTATCGATAATAAAAATGTAAACAGGCGAGTCTCACGATTCCCAGAATTTCAGTGGCTTCCATATCCTTAGAATCGGAACAACAGAGTTTACACAGCTGTTTGGTAGGAAGTGTTACTAGCTGCCTTACGAGTGGATGCAGAGAATGTTTAGTAAGTGGTTCGTGGCAAGTGACCTCTTGCATCGAGTAGTATCATTGGTGAGTTTAGCGTTTGACATGGTTCCTATGCAAATCTATCTCCGCATTGGTGTATTATTTCTACAGCATTAAAAGCTGAACAACAACGGTAGCCTTGTTGAAAGCACGACTGCCGAGACAAAAGTTGTAGGTTCAAATTTAAACGTCGAAATACAAATAATTTTACAGCATTTAAACTTTCGAAAGAAACGTGGGTACTAAAAAAGTAAAATAAATCGCCATAGAATCCGTAAAATTTGTTTTATTTCAAGGATCGAATATTCCGAAGTCACGTGTATATAATACATATTATATACACGTGACTATTATCGCTTGCTTTAGCAGTGTTGGAAAACCTCGTGAGGAAACACCAAGAGGTTATCAAAAGTTTGTAAACTCTAACAACCTGCATGAGGCCAGGATGGTGGGCTAAGACCTATTCCCTCTCAATAGTAGATCGTGCTCAGCAGTGGCTAGTGTATAAGACAGGGCTATTATTAAGAGCTAATCTCTATTTGAGCAAGACTTCTGAATTATGCATTAACGTCTCGGAAATGCTTAACACTATCATGAAATTTAATGACATTGTATGCTATGCATATACTATAACTATATTGTATATGCATGGTAACATTGTGGTGTTTTTTTTGTTTCTTTTGTACTTTTAGATAGCATGTCCTCTTTATTTGTATGAAGTGTTCACTTTTTTATGTTGTGCACTTAGTTTAGTTATGTAGTAAATGTATTTTGTATTGCAAATTAGTGTAACAACTGTTTGTGAACCCATTAAAATGAAATAAAATAAAATAAAATTAACAATGGAAATGGGAAGAGAAGGAAGGAAGGTATTGGGCTTTTCTATTTGGGAATAGAAATCTCAGTATCAGCCGAATTGTGCCCGGTATGGCGATAGGCTCGCCCCCTATCACATTATGGGACCGTAATAAATTCGCCGAAATGTGGGTATACTAGTTACATCTCTGTCTACTCGAGGATTACAGGCGTGAGTGTATATGCTAATATGCATATATTGATAAGATGTTTTCATATGTACGTAACAAAGGAAAATATAACTTAAATTAACAAACGAGTCAACAACTCTTTTGTTTTATGTTCAGCCCACGATAACCATTCGATTAGCGACGGAGACACAACGCCCCGCCTCATCGCAGTCACTGCACCATGATGAATAGTCTCAAATAAAGCGCTGCATTCATCAACCACTATTTATTCTTCAAATTTATTATAATTACTTTCAGATGGCTTCGATATTGTAATTGCGTTAACACTTTCTACACAAAGATGTTTATTATCATCAAGCATCTTAGTCTTGGGTCAAACTTTCCTCATTTCTTCATCATGGAAATTGGTTTGCAGGATTACCAATAGTTCGGATTGAGTATTTATTGAATAGTTATATACTAGTTTAGCTAACAATTTTAAGGCTTCAGTTTTAAGATCAAAATAAATGCTTAGTGTATGGAAGATTCCAAGAAGATATAAATACTGTTTGCTTCTTTCTAGAAGCTTGTTATCTGAAAAATTTAAATTAGCCAAATATGTAACAGCAATGATAGCGGTACGAAGGAATACGGACTGCCTAGTCGAGAGTCGTAAGTTCGAAATCAACCCTATGCAACGGGAGCAATATTGATAAGAAGTTTAAATATACTATGATTCAGAGAAACTAAGGTCATTAATATTATATATCAGGTTATTGTTATACAAATCACGAAATATGTCAACAGCAATACAAACGGTGTGTGGCGTGAAATGTAGTGTTTGTCTACAAACTTTCCTTACGTTGTTTACATAGGACATTTCCCTTTCCGTGTCATTTGCCATTGTGTTGTTAGGTTAAGTGTCTGTAGCGAATTTCAGCCCTTGCGAGATTGAGCATGCGTACGCACACTATTATTATGTAGCAATATTTATGACTACCTCGGAGGCACAGTTGTAATTGCGCATGCGTTACAACTGCTGTGCTGAGGTCTCGAGTTCGATCCCCGGGTCAGGTAAAGTGATATTTGGCTTTTATATTTAGAAATACTCAGTGTCAGCCCAGAGTCTGGAATTGAGCCCGGTATGGCGATAGACTCTCCCCCTATCACATTATGGGACCGTAATAAATTTGGCGAAAAATGAGTGTACTGGTTATACCTTTGCCTACCCCTTAGGGGATAACAGGTGTAATGTATGTATGTAGTAATTACCATATTAGTAAAAGTTAATATTTTGGATCTTGCTTTAAAAATATCTATATCTACCTACAACCAATAGTTATATATTGTCCAGACCACACAACATATCTAGCGTTGTGGATATCAGTATCAAATTAAAGCTTTCAGTGCCACACGAAACGAAACACATATTCTGGACTATGAACACTGAAATCACTCAGTCACAGGCATCTTCACTTTTTTTTTTGATGTCGCGGGGAAAGCGTATTATGCATGCCCGCTCCAGGAGGAAGCAGAACAAGAATAAAAGGGTATGCTAGATTAGCAGGTCTTACGACCCAGCATCCCCTCGCCCGGATGATGGCTATCCGTGCTGCCGCTGGGCCGAGTCCCTACCCCCTATGTACACCCCACCCGACACTACCAGCTACAACCCCGCGGTGCCCTTCTTCCGCGCTTACGGAGCGATCCCGGGGTATTCTAAGGAGTGCTAGATTGCTACCAGTTGCAACGAAAAAAGCGTCGCATAATTTGAAGTTGGAAAAAAAATCATCAGCAAATTATCGTATCAGCAATTAAGTATTAACAACCTGTTATTTATTTTAATTCAACCATTGAATTATTTCGTTTGTAATAATAATAATACTGGCCCTGTAATAGACATATAGGGCTAGTATTATTAATAATCGTTTGTTAATAATCACTAAATATATTCTATAATATGCGACCGTGAATCATCCGCAATAACAGCGATGAACAAATATCTGTTCCAGTCTGTAAACTATACATTGTCGAACAAGTTATCGAGGTGTAGAATCTGAGTTACGACTGTGTATCGGCCTGATACAAGCTTTCCTCCATTGACATTAGGCCTCATCGCGTAGGAGACATTCCACTTTCGGATTTAGTTCTCATATATTTTATTAGGTCCTTGTGGATGTTAAGTTGTTTAAGTTAGAAACACTTTCTTTAGCATTTGCTCTCTTGGCATCGTGGAGTACAAGTAAATTAATTCTCTCATCTTTAGATTTACATTAAACATCTTTGGATATTTCTGGGCACTGGGCATGGAAGCTTTGAAATTCTATTAACTAGGTTTCGGACAATCCAGTACCCAGTTTGTAAAATGAATAATCCTAAACTCTATAACAAACGGCAATGTTGCCATAGAGTATTTTCCTGTGTTTAATTTTGTACATGATTCGATATGCAACCGAATATAAAAGAAACCCTTTTGCGAAAACAGAAGCAAAATTGTTTGAAAATTGAGGTCACAATATTTATTTTAAATATTGGTATGAGCAAAAACGGTTGCGTAGTGGGAACATATCACTATCTCCCTCGCACAACGGCACAGTAATGGCCATCCTGAAAACCGTAACGTCACGGGTCATATCATGCATCCTTTTACTGTCATTTGACAATTACCCCTTCCAGCAGATTTGAATGGCATCTGATTTACTTATTTTTGTTCGGATTCATAAAATTCTTTTCTTAATAGGTTTTAGGTAATGTAACTTGTTGATTAAATTAATAAAAAAACTTGTCAACTACCCTATTCTGTATGGAATATTCTAGATGAATACAACATATTATCAAAAGCAGATGCAAAAACAAATACCCACAGTTCCGTCCACTTCATCCAAACGTAGCTATTAAGTTTGATTAACGAGAGTATTCATGTTATTTATAAGCCATTATTTTGATATAACTAGCCGTTTTAATTTAAATAGACACAGAATTCTCATAGTATTACATTTCCAATAAACACACGTAATTAAACTTACTGGTTATATGTCTTGTTGATATAAAAATTTGTGTGTTTGTTTGTGTATCTTTTTTAGAGTACAAGCAAATGTGTTGGGTGAGAGTTAAAGGAATGGAGGATGAAAGAGTATGAGACATTTTTGGTCCTCCGAAAATGCCACATCAAAAATCTCGAAACACAAGTTTTCACTCCGTTATCAGCAAAGTACCACTACCATACAAGTTAAGGCCATGGTGTAGACAGAATTCGTATCAGCGCGGATCAGTCATAAACTATACAAACTGTCAGGAAATAGGTCACTTGGTGAAACCTAGACGTGCAAAGTAAGAATTGTGATTGTAACAATTTCATATTGTCTATGATTTGCATTTGAACCAAGTTTAGAAATTTTCTGTGAACAATTTATTAGTGTTACTGCCATCCAAATGTTTCTTTTTGGTAAACAACCCAAACAAAACCGTATTCCACAACTAGCTCATCTAGTGATATATGTATTCGATTCCCAGTGATTACTACACATCACCGTTTAAAATATACGTCGTCTTTTCTAAATTACACATTACTGAACACGACTTGTTCCTCTGATTTATCGCGATCAACTAATAATGATACGCTTTCATATTCTTTATATTAGTCGGTGTTTACCGGATTAATATATGATATTTGAGTATAATTTGGAGCAAAAGGTTTGCACGTTTTAGTAACGGACAAATTACCTTATAGTTGATAGATTACCTTGATTACATAGATTAGTATACTAAGACGAAACTAACAGAATCGTCAAATAAAAAAAATGGAAAATTATTTATTAAAATATACAACACATAACAAAATTACAAAATAAAATATCATAGAGAATAAAGTGAAATAAGTTGTACATTAGCCTGCTGCTTATCGAAGATGTTTGACCACTAGGCATGCCTGTATCGGGGGCCCCAGGGATACGACAAATACAGTCTCAGGTAAAACCACTCGCACGAGCTATCATCATTGCTAATTAAATTGTTTTTTTTTACCATTTACTCAAAATATTTGGAATTCGAAAGCTGATAAACGATGGAAAGAAGGGAAGACAGCTGCAATTCAGATGAAGTGCTATTACAGGCAGAATAGGAACATCCAGAAAAGCCGACTAACATGTGGAGATAGACACTGATATTTTTATTAAACATAAAAAAAATACAAACCAGGTTAATTTCTCTTTCGAAACCAACTTAATCTTCAACATCAAGCCATAGCCCATATCATTAAATATGTCGTACCAATTTGATTAACACGTGAAAACCAAACCAATAAAGTTGAAATAAAACTAGGATAGGATTAAATTATGTCACTCAATTCATTTTTACGAGGGTCTGTGGCACACTAGGCGCTAACTATCCACGGGACAGCGTTTAGGGTTGTCAGAAATATAATGCCTGCCTCGGTGGCGCAGTTGTCATTGCGCATGCGTTACGACTGATGTGCTGAGGTCTCGGGTTCGATCACCGGGTCGGGTAAAGTGATATTGGGTTTTACTATCTAGAAATTCTCAGTATTAGCCCGGAGTCTGACATCTGTGCCCGGTAGGGGAAAAGGCTCGCCCCCTATCACATCATGGGACCGAAATTCGCCGAAAAGTGGGTAGTATGGTTACATCTCTGCCTACCCCTTCGGGGATTACAGGCGTGAGTGTGTGTGTGTGTGTGTAAGAAATATCAAGTTTTATTAAGAATAACAATGGAGATTGCGATAGGAAGGCAAATTTGAGGTTTCAAAAATCTTACCTTCGCAAGAAACTGCCACTTTTATATTCTGAGACAATGGTCTTGCGTGGATCATGTAGGCCATTCTTATCTAAAACGTTTCTTAAAAACACATCGGCCATCTGATCTATACATGCTTTTTAATTGTCACATAGTTCTGTCCCTAGGTAAAATCTGCATGGTGGGTATCAAGAATTACGATGGACTACGGTCCCACAACACTCAGAACCGAAAAAATTATCTGTCTATCACAAAAACTTTTGTTTCTTTGTTGGAATCGAACCCACGGCCTCTCTATTCACAGCCGGCTACTCGCCCGCTGCGCCACGGACTCATTTGCCCTTCTTTCTCCCTTAACTCTTGGGCCGTCGGGGAGGCCTGCTCCAGGCCCGAGCATATGGCGCGCAATACTTCGGGCCTGGGGCAGGCCTCCCCGACGGCCCTTGGGATAACGCAACCTGACATTCTTCCTGTACAATATGGACATCATCAGATCATTATCACAATAAACCATAAGGTGTCCACATTCCGTGGTAATTCAGGACGAGTCTTGTGACCAGCAACAGGTCCTACACTTGTCAACAATTTACATTTTAATAAAATAATAAAGTCATCATAGAGCGCGATTGTGTTGTGTATGGTTATTGTGGTGGTGATCGCGCCCGACACCCGGGGCGATAATGCGACCATAGAGTGTCTATCTATTGCGTTGCGGCCAGGATAATGCTTTTTCTATTATTTGAATGCATTTGCCGTCTCTGCACAAATTTTTATTTGGTAAGTGCTTACTACAGGTGTGCAAAATGTATACACAGGGCATAAAATATATATGTGCAGAATTTCGTTTGAATACTGTTATTATAAATTAAACTTATTTGTACAATATATTTATAAATTTATTTGTAACCAATAGAACTTGAACAATGTTGCTAATAAAAAAGCGAAATAATAAACAAAAATATTATTGATGTACCTTAAATTTACACTAGTTAGTAACAGGAAAAATCCGACAGACCCCCTAACGCATGGTACTCCCACATCGATCCAGACATGTTTTGTTTCAAAAAATGTTTGAATTTAGATGCGATTTTATTTAAATTTTATGTATCTTCATATAAATTGTATTCATAGGAGCGACGGTTTTCACTCGTCTTGTCGACAAACCGAAGGCTTGTTGGACAAAATGTTAGTACCCACGCGTATTTTTGTCAATAGACAAACATGGTTGAGAAAATATACATTTAATCATGATACTTAAGATATAACTTGAAGGGAAAGTGTCGCGTTTTGTTTACAAATGTAGTGGCTTCAATTCTTAAATTTGCCTTTAATAAACTTTGTCCCACTGGGCACAGGCCTCCTCTACTAATGAGAGGGGTTAGGCCCTAGTTCACGACGCTGGCCTAATGCGGGTTGGTAGACTTCACATAACTTCAAAATCCTTATGAGAATTCTCAGGTATGCAGGTTTCCTCACGATGTTTTCCTTCACCGTTAAAGCAAGCGATAATAAACATTGAATACATACATATACACTCACGCCTGTAATCCCCGAAGTAGTAGGCAGAGGTGTAACAAGTACACCCACTTTCGGACGAATTTCGGTCAAATAATGTGATAGGGGACAAGCCTTTCGCCATACCGGGCACAGGTTTCAAACTCCGGGCTAATACTGAGAATTTCTAGATAGAAAAACCCAATATCACTTTCCCCCCTCTATCTTATCCCCTTATGGGATCGAACCTGAGACCTCAGCACAGCAGTCGTAACGTATGCGCAATATCAACTGCGCCACCGAGGCAGTCGAGTAGTCAGTTCAAGTATTGAATACATACGTAATTCTTATTTATATTTCTAACTGTGGAAACCTATAGGAAGTGTATAAGTTTTTGTTTAGTTTTCTTTTTGTAACACTGTATGTTCCCTTAAAATAAATAAGTAACTTTAGAAAAGTCAGAGGTGTATGCCATTTGGGTTTCGAATATACGACTTTCGTCTTGACAGTCCACACCGCAAGCAACTATAGCCTTGTTTATAGAGTAACTATAGCCTCGCTGCTTGTTGGATTAAAATATACAGTAAATAATCTTGACCCCACACTTGGTCAAATAAGTCAAGAACTACGTTATAATCCGGTCACTCAACACCTAGATTCGAAACCGAAATTTGTGGATCATACAAATATTTGCCGCAGTGCGGGGATCTAAGCCACGGCCTCTGATTCTACAGCTGGCTACCCTGGGATTAGAACCCAGGACCTTTCCCCTTTTTTAAATAGGCTGCTAAACCCATGAGATGACAAAACTCAATTTTAAATTTATCACAGGTACACACTATATTTGAATACATATACATTAATCGATACACTTATGAATGTAATCGATATCCGATATCTTTATTTGTTTTCATAAAATATAATAGTACCAAGCTCGATATAATACACTTTACCGGCGTCATACAAGATAAGAGATAATCGAATGTTCCGATTCAATCGAGACATCGAAGTTCTGTTACAATTGATACGACAAATCGATGTAGATTATTTCACGAGATGAATGGAACAAATTGTTTGTAGCACTTTCGGTAGTTGAACAAAGTGAAACAAAAAGCCACGGGTTCGATTCCACCGAAACATATGTTTGTGTGACAGATATTTGATTCGGGTCTGGATGTTATGGAACCGCAGTCCCTCATAGTTGAATACCCACGACACAGGTTTGCCTAGTGTGGGGTCAGGACTATGTGTGTGATTCTTGGGTTTATTTTATTTCTACATCTATTTAGGACACAAACTGGTGGTCCATCTGGTCTCTCGGACACCTACATTTTAATATTAATTGATTACTAGATGTTGCCCGCGGCTCCGCCCGCGTGGCGGTTATTTTTGGAAGAAAAGGTATACAATTCATGGAGGCATTTTTCTATATTTTGTTATCTCATAGAAAGCGTGCATTTTTCTGGTATAAAATGTGGCTTATGTCATTTTCTGATCCCTAAACTGCCACTATTCAAAAAATCATATATCCCACGGGAACTGTAAATCTAAAAAAAATAGACTAAATGTGCTATTCCAAACTATAATCTATCTCTGTGCTAAATTTCAACCATATCCGTCCAGCCGTTGCAGCGTGATTGAGTAACAAACATCCATCCATCCAAACATTCGTATTTATAATATTAGTAGGATTATATCTATACCTACCAGCAACACACATACAGGGTCAGGTCCTGGGTCCTAGGCATCGTTCGCTGTCGTTGTTCGGTGCGCGGGGGCTCCTTAGCCCCCCATGGAGATGAGCTGGTACGCAGCACCGCGCAGGGGTGATTCCGGCTGCAATTCTAGCACTCCTTAGAATACCCCGGGATCGCTCCGTAAGCGCCGAAGAAGGCCACCGCGGGGTTTTAGCTGGTAGTGTTGGGTGGGGTGTACATAGGGGGTAGGGACTCGGCCCAGCGGCAGCACGGATGGCCATCATCCGGGCGAGGGGGATGCTGGGTCGTAAGACCGGCTAGTCCAGCATACCCGTTTTATTCTTATTCCGCTTCCCCCCGGAGCGGGCGGCAGTAATAAAACGTTTTCCCCGCGACAACAAAAAAAAAGGTCCTGGGTCCAAAGTGTTTCCACGAACAAAAAGCATTTTCAAGCAAGTCCACCATAGGTATTGATTAGACTGAAAAGAAGCAGTTTCCATCAAAAAGTCTAATCCCCTAAAATTTTACTTTGGTCCATATACCTAGGACCCATCGATATATACAAAGGCAAGCAAACAGAATCATTAATATTAAATTAAACTGAAGTCTACATCGTAACCAACACGACTCCTACTCAAAAACTTATTTATTACATTAGAAATTCAAGGAGAAATCCCACCAGACTCTCCATTGTCTTATGTAGAAGTAAATATTACGTTTGTGGAAATATAAGGAGATTTATACAGTCTGTAGTGCAATAGTAGACTCACCATCATAAAGAGAAACGATGGAAAAGTCCCTGAGAAATATTCGGGTGAAATAGAATGTCTTTCTTAGATCAAAACATTGACAGCCTCCGTGGCACAGTAGGCGAGTAGCGATACTCTATGAAACAAGAGGCCGTGGATTCGATTCCCACACTGGGACAAATGTTTGTGTAAAATACAGTTATATGTGTCCGGGGTCTGGGTGTTGTGAGACCGATAGTCTCTCGTAGTCCCTGATACCCACAACACAACACTAGACTAGTATCTTAGTATGGGATCGGGGCTATGTGTGTGAGTTGTGAGTGATTGGTGTTATTTTATTTTATTACCAGAGGTCCAATTTCTTCACATCTCCCAACATCGTTAATTTTGTTAATAATGGTAATACACTCAAATTTTTTGTGGCATTATGGGTTGCCAGATACCGTGGTGAAAACTTACTACCAGGTTACCTATTTGCCCGTTAACGTGCCCTCTATAATAAAAGGCTGGTGGCTTTAGCTGGTGGTAGGATATTCATATCCGTCCGGATAGCGACCACCGTACACAGGGCGAAAAACCCGCCATAGTGGCACACGCAAGTGTGTCGCGTTCCGGGATCAGCCAGTGTACATCCGGTTTTTGTCGGGGGTCTGGAGTTGGGGTACAATGGCCATTATGCGGCCTTCTTAGTACTCTGACACTAGACCCTCGACCCCTTCTTCACCTTCTTGCCCATGGCGTAGTGTGAAGAAGCAGGCCGGCATGAGTGTGTTGAGTAGCGGGGATAGATCGTCTCTCGCTACTCAGTACTCTATTTGGCCTCACTTAGCCGTGCCAGGATAAAAAAAAGGCCCTTCACTCCTATTTAAATATGAATTTACTTACACTTAAAATGTATTTACTTTAACTACTAACTTAAACGATGACTACTACTATATTTACTATAGTCATAAGATTATGTTAATTAGTGTAGTTGGTTTATCCGTACTAATTAATAAAAAAAAGACTATTTTGGTGACATTATAATATTTTAACAAATTAAAACATTTTATGGAACATCATTTACGAAACCCATTAGGAAAATCCAGGAAATCCGTGACAAATGGGAACCCTAGCCAAGCGTCATATCTTGGCTTAGACACCAGGATCTTGTCTTAGATCTGGCGGATAACGTTTAAAATAATTTGTTTTCACCTAACCTAACCTGACTTGCTTAATAAGAAACTGTTTGCAACAAATGCATATGAAATGATTCATCAAATCTAGTATGGTTGAAATTTGGATTTTAATTTTACAATAGATCATATTAATGTAGATGATTTTAAATATGAGAAATATATATAAAACATTGCATGCCTCGGTGGCGCACGACTACGACTGCTGTGTGAGATCTCGGGTTCGATCCCCGGGTCGGGTTAACTGATTTAGATTTTTTTTTATTTAGAATTATTCAGTATCAGCCCGAAGTCTGGAATTGAGTCTAGATGGGCGACACCTAGAAATAAGCTTAAATAGTCGATTACTTAAAATTATAATCGATTTAATGGCTACCGAAATTAAATTTAAATGAAATGAATTTATTTGGTCGTAGGATATTCATATCCGCCCGGAAAGCGATCACACAGGGTACACAGGGAGTAAAACCCGTCATAGGCGTGGCACACGCAATTATGTCGCGTTCCGGGATCAGCCAGTGTACATCCGGTTTTTGTTGGGGTCTAGAGTTGGGGTACGATGTTTGGCCGTTTTTCGGCCTTCTGAGAGAGAGAGAGAGATCGCTTCTTCACCTTCTTGCAAATGGCGTAGTGTGAAGATACAGGCCGGCATGATTGTGTTGAGTAACGAGGGTTAGATCGTCTTTCGCATCTCGATACTCTAATTGGACAGCACTGCGCTTACCGTCAGCTGCAATGTGGTCACTTTGCCGTGCCAGGATAAAAAATAAAAAAACAAGTGACTCTTGAGACATAGTAAATGTCATTCGCTAGGTTTTTAACTGCCAATATTCAATAACAAGTGATTAATTAGAAACTGTGGCGCACCACACAATGACACGGTCGTTGTACTCGTTAAATCTGCATTGACAGTCTTAGTAACGTCCACATTGAGATTTATGTCGCCGAATTGCGTTGATGACCCTACAAGGACGGTCGATTTGATATGATGCCATTCGTGAATTGTGACGAATTCAGGGTTGCCGCACAGTCGAATAGGTAATAATAAATAACAGTCACAGAAATAGCCCCGATCCCACAAGATACAAGTCTTGTTTTGTGGGTGTCAGGGACTACGAGAGACTTTCGGTCTGACAACACCCAGATCCAACACAAATGTCGAACCTTTCGTTTCACGGAGGCTGTAATTAATAAACTATGAAGATCTCTTATAGACGGGTTCGGAAAGAAAATATTATTTATATTTATTCGTAAGCTAACGCCTATTTTTCTGCAGAAGCAGTGTACCTACGATTCCTGAACCTTAATTTCGTGTTATGATGTGATTTGTAGTGAATCTATCGCCATAACAGACTTGACAGTCCCAGAAAAGTAACATGTGATTTTTACTGAATTTAAACAAAAATTATGAGTGTCCGATATGGGAATCGAATCCAGGACCTCACTGGTTCCTCAGCCTGAGTTCGCTGTCATTAGACAACGAAGTTTTTCTCCTTTCTAACGTGGTCAAATCAATATTTGAACATCGACTGTGAGTTTTAAAATAGATCCGTAACTTAATTTATATTTGGAGTAACTTTAACGCTAATACAATGCCCCATAGGGATTCCGTGTGTCAGTTTTTATATTTAACTAGCTTGTGCCCGCGGCTACGCCCGCGTGGTGGTTACTTTTGGAAGAAAAGGTATAAAATCCATGGAGACCTCTTAAGCTATTACATCTTCCTGTGTTATGCTATCCCGTAGGAACCGTGCATTTTTGGGTATAAAAAGTAGCCCCTCAACTAACACTATGCAAAAAATCATGTGAAGCCCTTGCTCTGTCTAAAACAACAAAAAAAACAACTATCCCCCGGGAACCGTACATTTTTACGGGATTAACGTAGCCTATGTGCTATTCCAGACTATAATCTATCTCTGTGCCAAATATCAACCAGATCCGTCGAGCCGTTGTAGCGTGATTGAGTAACAAACATCCACCCATCCAAACATTCGCATTTATAATAAATAGGATTATTGATAAACCCCCGATAAAAAAGTTCATATAAACTTTACCCTTTCCTTACCCTTAATAAAGGGGTGGAATTTCCAAAAATGCTGTAACATATATATTTATTTTTAACTAAAAGGCCAAATACCAATTTTTATGCTTTTAACTTCAAAAAACGACGGATTTTCATACAAACTTTCTTCCCCTATTTTACCCCCTTAGGGGTGGTATTTCCAAAAACCCTTCCTTAGTGGATGCCTATGTCATAAAAGGTACCTACTGTCAAAATTTCAAGTCTCTAACCCCAGCCGTTTTGGCTGTGCGTTGATCGATCAGTCAGTCAGTCAGACAGTCAGTTTCTTCTTTTATATATACAGAAGATTAACTCTGGATGTTGACGATACTGAGGTCGTATTAGAATTAACTAGAAATTGGTATTTATTTATGGACAACCTCCGTGTGATCCACAAACATTTATTTCAACCGGGGTACCACTACTTCTTAGAACAGTATTGTTGTAATATTACAACAGTACTGTTCTAAGAGGTTGGACACTTCATTTAAAAACTCAATTCCACGTTATCTATTAACCCTCTTATCCGTGTTTCATAAGGTTCATCAATATCCCGTCAAAAACACAGCGCACGGCAAATTCACAACACAATTCTAAGAACCGACACCGTATTCGTACAACATTTCTTTCCGAATACGAAAAAACAAACACTTTAACACCGTGAAATTAAATTCAGACAAACAGGAGACAGGGATGGCGATATAGGACGATGTGTGTTCCGTCTCGCTCACAAATTTGAAAATAAAAACTTGCGGCCCGGTACAAATGATCCGATTGCTTCGAAGTTTTCTTTGACTTACAGTGGACGTAATTATTTTATATTAAAGAGTAATTAATGCTATTTGTAAGATTATGGATCATTGGTTCATTGCTGGGTATATTCGTGAAGTCGAATATATATACGTTTATTGTCACGGCAAAGTGTCCACTGCACCTGATGGTAAGCGCAGTGCCGTCCAATTAGAGTATCAAGTAGCGAGAGACAATCTATCCCTCGCCACTCAACACAATCATGCTAATGTCAGCTTGCTGTTGCGTTAAGTATGGCGCTATCACGGGATACCAAAATCCACCCATTCTACTTAATATTTTACGTGTACAATCTTGAATTGTACACACTCTGTCCTCTCCTTTCCCCGACGGTGCAGTTTGGACGGTACTCGTAATATGTGGAACTTTGGAGTTGGTCGTCGCGTGGGTCTCATCTGTGGGGGGCTGGCGTGGGGTACAGGGAGACCCGATGGGAACGGCCACCGCCGGCCGCCTGCCAGTCAGTAGGGGACCTGAACCCGGGGATACACTTCTCAAAAATTCCCTCCCCGGGAAGCTGTCCCGCCAACTGGCGAAAATCCTGAAGTACAGTCGTCGTGCCAGCGTGGGAGACTGGAGTGGATCCCGGCGTCTGTCTACAGGGGGGCATCGGGGGCCCTTCCATGCTTCGCGCTAGCTCCTCGCATTACCTGCGTGACCACCCTGCACCTGGTTCTGCGACTTTATGTTTCGAGTGCCGTCTAAATTTCACTGTCCCCTAACATCTCCTTTCCCCCACTACGAAATCTGAAATTAAAATGAAGGCAAATAAAAAGAGAAAACGTACTTCGGCGGATACTATATCCACTTTAACAGTAGACTTCTGCAATGTCAGGGGTTTGCACAGTAACCTGGACGCTGTACATTACCACCTAGAGTCGGCGCGGCCTGCCTTACTCTTTTTAACTGAGACTCAGATATCTACCCCTGACGATATCTCGTACCTTAACTACCCCGGTTACGTACTGGAACATTCGTTCCTACCTAAAGCCGGGGTGTGCGTTTTCGTCAGGGATGATATATGTTGTCGCCGCCTTCGGGGCCTCGAGCATCGGGACCTGTCAATCTTGTGGCTATGCGTAGAATACGGGGGTCGTACCCGAGTCTACGCTTGCCTTTACAGGTCCCATGCCGGTGAAGCGGGGTCTTCTCATTTATTCGAGAACGTCCAAATGGGGACAATCTCTAGAGCAGTACCCATCCGCGGAGGTGGTGGTCCTTGGGGACTTCAACGCTCACCATGCTGAGTGGTTGGGTTCTCGGACCACCAACGCTGCGGGTCGGTCTGCTTATGAGATGGCTTTGGCTTACGGTCTCACTCAACTGGTAACTCAGCCCACCCGAGTTCCAGATGTTGAGACCCATGAGCCCTCTCTGTTGGACCTTCTGCTGACCACTTGCTCGGAGCACTTTGGAAGAAAGACGGTTAGAACTTGTGTCGGAAATCGAGAGCTCTCTAGGGCGGGCCTCTCAATGGGGTGAAAGGAACCTAGTTCACTTCAACCCCACGAAGACACAAGTTTGCGCGTTCACCGCTAAGAAGGACCCATTTGTCATGGCGCCACAGTTTCAAGGAGTCACTCTGCGGGTTTCCGAGGGTATTGGGATCCTCGGCGTAAATATATCGAACACGGTCCAGTTTAGGAGTCAACTGGAGGACAAAGCCAAATTGGCCAGCAAAAAATTGGGGATCCTGAACAGAGCGAGGCGGTATTTCACGTCGGGCCATAGATTGGCGCTTTATAAAGCGCAAGTCCGGCCCCACGTGGAGTACTGTTCTCATCTCTGGGCAGGGGCCCCGAAATACTTGCTAGACCCACTTGACTCTTTACAGAGGCGGGCCGTTCGAATTGTCGGGGATCCTGATATCACGGATAGCCTGGAACCGTTGGGACTGCGGAGAGACTTCGGGTCTCTCTGCTTATTTTATCGGTTGTTCCACGGGGAGTGCTCCGAGGAACTGTTTAAAATGGTGCCTACATCACCATTTTATCATCGCACCACCCGACACCGCAACAGAGTTCATCCCTACCACCTGGAAACGATTCCGTCTAGCACGGTTCGTTTTCAGCGTTCATTCTTACCACGTACGTGCAAGCTCTGGAATGAACTCCCTGCAGCGGTGTTCCCTGAGCGCTATGACATGTCCTTCTTTAAACGAGGCTTAAGAAGAGTAGTCCTTAAACGGTAGGCAGCGGCTCTGCTGTGCTCTGGCATTGCAGAAGTCTATGGGCGGCGGTGACTACTTACCATCAGGTGGCCCGTCTGCTCGTCTGCCTATCCAGGCACTAAAAAAAAAAAAAAATTATGAAGTGCTGTATAAATAACGAAACGCGTCGATGAACAAAAAGAAAATTATACAATGCATTTATAAACTTCAGGAGAAAATGGTGTAATATGTAAAATGTTTTTTACATTAAGGGGAAAGGGCACGCAAAGCGGTTAGAATTACGTTGAGTTCGAAGAACATTCTGAGATATCTGCCGAACCAAGCGCTATATTAAAAATATATGTTAAATATCATTGCGCAACTCTAAAGCTATACAGAATTTGTTTAAATGCCCTCAAATTATTTAAATAAAATCCTAAACATGAAAAATAAAAAATACAATATCTCCAATAGGGCTTATCGATTCACATTAATTCTAATCAAAATAATTACTTTGTTATCAATAAAAAAGACGAGTCTTATTACTTTTAGAACATTTCCAACAAAATGTGTAAATAACAAATAAAAACCTTAATTTTGCCGCAACCGAGGTATGCGACAACTAGCGCTTTGTTGTTTAAAAGCACAACTGAAATTGAAGATTAATCTCACTACTATGCAATAGATGGCAAAATTGTCAGTTTCCTGAAGTATGCATGCCTGCATGGTGTAGAACCTTTGCCTTCTCTTTTATATAAAAAAGAGAGAATGAAACAAAAATTTCACGTTCATAATATTTCGTTCTCAGTAATTAGGTACTTTTTGAACTATTGCTGGCACTACGTTTTTGCGCTTGGACTCGATTCCAAACAAAAATGACTATTATTACAATTAATTGCAAAACAAAAGTGCTTAAATAATAATAGACTGTGTTAAACCTTTAATATTTGTTCAGAGTCACCGACAAACAAAATTTAGTCAATAATAATAAATTAAACGTTTTTAAACAGTTATATTTAGCTTGCCCTGGTTGTTTTTTGTGTTTATTTTTTTTATATATTTATTTGTGTATTGCTGAATAAGTAATTTATAAAATTATGATATCGGGAGCAAATTCTTTCCATTTTTTTTTCTTTTACTATGTGTGTAAACAGGAAGAAAATAAGATTTAAAAAAATACATATTGAAAATAAATCGTGTAGAGGATTTGAATACCTGTCATAATGTTAGTATAAGGACGACGTTTACCCCAAGACCAATGCCTTTCTTATAGTACTTGTTGAAATTTTATATTAGTTTCTATTTATACTAAATGTTTAACCATCATAATAAGTAGGAGGAAAATACAAGCCAAAACCAATTTTATTTCCATAATGTTAACGTTAAAAATCGCTTAATACGTCAAAGATTTTTTACTGACAAGTATTATTATTACATTGAATTGGTTTGATACCCCCGCCAGCGTAGTTGTGAGATTCGTCGAATTTGAAATGATCTTTAGATTCACATACATAAGCCGTAGATTTGCATGAACAAACATATTATTTTGTTTTGGAAACGGTTTCTTTACGTTTTGTACGCCGATTTTGAATTTTGGTTTTGCATTGTTTAAATAGTTTGCCTCGGTGGCGCAGTCGTAATTATGCATGTTGTGCTGAGGTCTCGGGTTCGATCCCCGGGTCGGGTAAAGTGATATTGGGTTTTTCTAACTAGAAAATCTCAGTAGTATCCCGGAGCCTGGAACCTGTGCCCGGTATGGCGATAGGCTATAGATAGGCCCCCTATCACATTAATAATAATACTTCATGGCATGCCCGTGACGTAACGACTACAAGGGTACGTTGACGCATGTTTTTGATTCAAAATTAATTGCGCGCGCGCTTTTCGTCGCTAACCTTTGGACTGCAGTGCATTTAGTGTTTTAGTGGACCGATATTACATGCAATGTCTGGACCGCGTAATGTGCAACCTCGGTACACAAATCAACTTACTTATTATTGTAAATACAATATGTGATTCCTGAACAATTATTGTAAATACCTATCGAGATTTCAACTTTTGAAATACGCCGAAACTAGGTACAGTAAATTATTTCATAAATTGCGTACCTAAACATCTAAGTTGTAATTAGTGTTCATTTACGTATTTTGACCGTACTAAGCCTGAAGTATGAAGGGAAAGTTTGAATAAAATCACAAAAAAATCATGTCACATGTTCGCGGACGATCGGGGTCATAGGGTTCAAGGGAGTTGACGCGTGTATGTACCTTTGCTAGACACACCGATGCACAACTATTTGAGACTTGGTATATTTTGTATTTTTTATTTCTAGCGTTTATTGATATATATTGCTTCCTACGTAATTCTTATGTAGTAAAATAACATGTTTTATGGGATCTTATGAGTTCAATTTCACTCGGTATAACTACTAACATTAACTAATGAGATAAACTTATAAAAATAATAATCCAAATAACTACCCTATAAATTGACGGCCTCGGTGGCGCAGTTGTAATTGCGCATGCGTTACGACTGCTGTGCTGAGGTCTCGGGTTCGATCCCCGGGTCGGGTAAAGTGATATTGAGTTTTTTTATCTAGAAATTCTCAGTATCAGTGTAAACAGGAAGAAAATAAGATTTAAAAAAATACATATTGAAAATAAATCGTGTAGAGGATTTGAATACCTGTCATAATGTTAGTATAAGGACGACGTTTACCCCAAGACCAATGCCTTTCTTATAGTACTTGTTGAAATTATATATTAGTTTCTATTTATACTAAATGTTTAACCATCATAATAAGTAGGAGGAAAATACAAGCCAAAACCAATTTTATTTCCATAATGTTAACGTTAAAAATCGCTTAATACGTCAAAGATTTTTTACTGGCAAGTATTATTATTACATTGAATTGGTTTGATACCCCCGCCAGCGTAGTTGTGAGATTCGTCGAATTTGAAATGATCTTTAGATTCACATACATAAGCCGTAGATTTGCATGAACAAACATATTATTTTGTTTTGGAAACGGTTTCTTTACGTTTTGTACGCCGATTTTGAATTTTGGTTTTGCATTGTTTAAATAGTTTGCCTCGGTGGCGCAGTCGTAATTATGTATGCTGTGCTGAGGTCTCGGGTTCGATCCCCGGGTCGGGTAAAGTGATATTGGGTTTTTCTAAGTAGAAATTCTCAGTATTATCTCGGAGCCTGGAACCTAATCAAATAATATAATAACCGACTACCTAGTCGTGGGCATCCGTTTACAAATAGACTATATTCATGATACTATATGCATTAAGATTAAAATTATGCATATCAATGATATTATTAAAACAACCATGGAAAATCCCAAACATTATTATAAATCACATTACAATAGGCTATTATAGCAAATAAATACAATAATAATAAAATAAAAAAATCAAAATCGCCAACGGCGTTGCCATGCCGCGCGTGAGTGAAGAAATTAGCAAACACTATATAATAGCCAATAGGTAGATAATTCGAGACTCGGGCACCGCGCGGCACATCAAATGGACCTTCGATCAACAATACAACTAGATAACGGGTCACATATAAACTCAAAGCTAAAATCTGTCCGCGTGAATATATATTACACAGCTATATATTTTTACTAACGAATTGATATAAAAGTTTTAAAACCATTTTAAGTTCAAAGTTATCACAACTTTAAAATATTATCTTATACTTACGATAACTCATCGCAAAACAATAAATTACTGAGAAATGAAAAGACATAGGTTAAATAACATTTATTGTGAAATCAACCTAAGACGGCAAAAAATAAAGTGCCTTTTTCTGTAATTGTCTTGCGAGTTACGTCGTTTTGTTTCGTATCTGTTTGCTTCTTCGAATTTTACGACAGGAGGTACGGAGCCGCATTGAACGGGAAACGCACCTAGCGTGTGCCAGCCGCGTATCGTCGCAATATTTGGCGCCGCAGTCAACGTGTTAAGCGATTTTTAACGTTAATATTATGGAAATAAAATTGGTTTTGGCTTGTATGTTCCTCCTACTTATTATGATTGTAAACATTTAGTATAAATAGAAACTAATATAAAATTTCAACAGGTATTATAAAACAGACATTGGTCTCGGGGTAAACGTCGTCCTGATACTAAAATCATGACAGGGGTTCAAATCCTGCGCACGTAATATTTTCAATATATATTTTTTTTAAATCTTATTTTCTTCCTGTTGCTCCCGATGTCATACGTCCCATGCTGCTAATATTGAAATTGTATATTGCTTTCTATTTATGAATGTTTAACGATGGTTATTAAAAAAAATATATATTCGTCGTTGACTCTGAACAACGAGGAACAACAAATATTAAAGGTTTAACACAGTCTATTATTACTTTACGCACTTTTGTTTTGCAATTAATTGTAATAATAGTCATTTTTGTTTGGAATCGAGTCCAAGAGCAAAAACGTAGAGCCAGCGGTAGTTCAAAAAGTACCTAATTACTGAGAACGAAATATTATGAACATAAAATTTTTGTTTCATTCTCTCTTTTCTATATAAAAGAGAAGGTAACGGTTCTACACCATGCAGCCTTGAATATGTCAAAACAATAATCATCTACAGCCATCGTGCAATGTGATTATACTTTATTTTTATTTCGTTAGTATCCGAATCATGCACGAAATTAAAAAGTAACTACACTTAAAATTGTGCCAAATAAATCGATTTTCTTTCTACTCTATAGTCGTTCGTGTTTACGGTGATGTTTAAAATTTTTTATCATGCCATCTATTGGCGTATACTATCTATAGCCATCTATCAGAGAGTAGCACGGCTAGCTTTTTGAAGGTCGAATCGTCAAAGTCATTGGACTACGTAATTTCCTTAATGTTTATAACAGTGTTACTAATGGTTTGAAAATGAATGATACAGTAGTTAGGTAACAGAATATCTAAGCATTAAACCATTTTCCATCTGAACGAAATTCGCTTAATTAACAGATAAGTTGTACGACTTTCCTTATTGTTTTAATTGTGATACATTTGACAGGGGCGAGACTTAAGGCCTTAACGAAATATCGAGCCTTTTCGAAATGGTTCACAGTTTTACGCGCGCTGGCTTTCTAAGATTTATTACTCACAATGATAAAATAGAAACGCTGAATATTCACTAAGTGAGATTAAAAGTATAAATTCCAGTTTAAAAGCGATCCGGCGACAGAAAAGCGGATTTACTATCAAGACTCCGTTACAAGTACCATAATAATTTCAGGTTGGGTTGATTCAATTTTGGACGGCTTCTGAATAAAATACCAGAACAAATTTTAATGGCAACAACGTTGTGAAGTAGTCGAAGTTCGAATCTGGGGTTGAGAGCATGTCTAAAAGTAAAAGCGCTCCAGCATTAGTCGACCATGCTAGCCTAGCATCTGGGTTTGCTAATTTCACATATAAAATTCTGATGCCGAATTCTAAAGTATGCAGATTTCCTCATGATGTTTTCTTTCACCGTGCATTCTAAAGTATTGCATTTTGAATAAATAGTTATTCCCCTAGATACACCTAATGCGGGTTAGCAGATTTCACATACCTTTGAAACTTGGAGAATTCTCAGGTATGCAGGTTTCTTTATGATGTTTTCCATTACAGTTAAAGCAAGCGATAGGTTACAATAAATACACGTAACTTTGAAAAGTTTGATATTGAACCTGCGACTTTCGTTTCGGAGGTCTGTACCACTCCCAAGCAAGCTATCACTGCTTAGTGCTTGGAAATTGACGGTCACTATGTTATTCCTCTCACATCCAGCGAATTAGCTTTAAACGTACCTGTAAATAAAGAAAAATTGTTAGAAAGATGAGGGAAAAACCGATGAAACCTAGCTTTACGCAATTTAATAACTTGATGTAAAGCCTTATTGAAATATGAAATCGACAAAATACAGGATGTTGCAAAAGGGGGTACTAATAAAAGCACCATGTATAAAGTTGGTGATTAGTAACATATTGATAAAATTGAAAATACCGTAACTCATCTTAATTGAGTAATTGTAATTTTAAATTTTTATGAAATCATTCGTTTTATCCCTAATGCCAAATAAATGCTAAAGAACTATTTTTGCAGTGCCTATGTATATTTAATGCTTAGATAATCGGTTGACATTTTATCTATAGTTTAAAAGTAACAAGTATATTTTAAGATCGTGCTCAAAAATGACAAGAAAAATTCAAATTCCAAATTTTGGTTTTTAACTTTACTAATAAGTTTTTAATGACCGTCTCTATACATAGCGCTTTCATTACTTTAGCGCCCCCTTTTGCAACACCCGGTATATAAACACATGCTAAGTTTTTCAAGTGTCTCTTGTTTAGAGGTTGCGTTTAATTCGGCGGTTGACTCGCTACTACGTTATAGCGAGACACGGTGCGATGTGACAAACGCAATGTCAATCCTGAATCGCCGTAGCGAAGTTTGCAAGACGCTATACATATATAGAAGTTCCGAAATCCACGGCTGGAGGGACCGCGTCCGGACATAATACCTGCCTGACCTATCACCCGTTTCTTTTCGTCATGGGGCGAAAAAAATAACCTAAGCCATACTAATACTGCCATTCGTTTACTAAATAGACGTTAAGAGAACAAGCTTAAATATCTTATCAATTATATCTTATCTTATCTTGTTGATTATCTTCAACGGCCGACTGCGGTTTTGCTGTGCCCTGGCATTGCAGAAGTCTATGGGCGGCGGTGACTACTTACCATCAGGTGGCCCGTCTGCTCGTCTGCCTATAAAGTCACTAAAAAAAATTCTATCAATGTGGATGTATATCTCTAGAATTTATATTAGTAGTCGTAAGCGTAGTTTTTAGATCATCTTAGAACTTAATACTAATAATATCGCTGGTAGGATATTTATATCCGCCCTGAGAGCGACCACCGTACACGGGGTGTTGAACCCGCCATAGTGGCACACGCAAGTGTGAAGTAGTGTGTATGAAGAAGCAGGCCGGCATGAATGTGTTGAGTAGCGGGGGATAGATGGTCTCCCGCTACTTGATACTCTAATTGGACGGCATTGCGCTTACCATCAGGTGAAGTGTGGTCAATTTGCCGTGCAAGGATAAAAAAAAAATATAAATCTATCTTATAAATCTAGGTCTCGATGTAAGGACGTGTTGAACGTTCCATACGCGAGAACGGTACATGGCAAAAACAGATTTGCTATACGCGTGTGTAACTGCTACAATGAGAAATTTAGCAACATAGATATATTTCATGAAAAAATACATAAGTTCCGATCATTGCTCTTTAAAAATGTGGATTAACTAAATAATAAATGTATTTTTTGTTTTGTTTTATAAGATATATAAATAAAGATTGTTATCTATATTTCTTAATTTAGTTAAACGATTTTTTTATTTCGTTTTAATATTAATTTTTTATTGTATTTATATTAAGTTTTTGTTTCAATTATTTTCTTAGTTTTAATTTTAGTACCTATTGTATACTTTGCCGACGAGGGCTGTATTTGTTTTTTCTTTATTGTTGGAAACTTTATTGGTCCAAGATTTAGTTATATGTATCTTTAATTATTAATATACTTAATACTGTTTGTTTCCTGTACTAAGATAAATAAAAATATATATAACGGAGCGCGACATTATTGAATAATGAAAATCAGTCAATTTTGAGAATTATCCATTAACTTTATTATTTCTAAGGAACTATGGTTTTGTATTCGATTAAATACTATTTGTAATTAAGAGCGGGTAACCCCGAATGGAGTTGCGTCTGTCATTACGTGCAAATGGCTGGTCAGTTGGTTCTCTGGTTGACAGCGGTATAGTGCGTTGTGTGAGTCGTAAACCCATTGGCTCTAAATCGCTAATTATTATTGTAATCCCTAATTGTCTAAGTTATTTAAATGACTGTATTATTAAAATATTGTAAAGTCAAGGCCATAGTCCACTTATTTAAACGATTCCTGAAGTTTAACGCCTCCAATGGAATTTCGTGATACAAATTCACGAATAATCAAGATGGAGCAGATCGGCTATCCCGACGTCCCGACATATATATATTATAGAAGGAAAATATTTGTGAGTTTGTCCAGCCTTTTCTCTATAAGCACCTACTGCCACCCATTTATGGTTGTAGTGGTAGATATCTCTTGGTCTGTATTTGTGAGTTTGGGTGGCAAAAATGTCTGTTGGAATATTTCTATTTTTACACATTGTATGACCTATATAAACTCGAGGTTGTGTTGAATGACGTAATATATACGACGGATACTGTTCTGAAAACATAACAAAATCTTACATTGCCACCCAAACCGCGTCCGATTGATTAAGCAACCGACCTTCGAGACCAAACAGATACTTATCGAAATTATCTCGACGCTTATTAACAAACGGTGTACAGCCCGAGGCGTAATTTCAAGTAATTTATTCAAGTAAATACAATAAATATTACAATATATATAAGTAATGCTAACAGAATTGGCTCATTATTTTTTTTTACTTAAAATTGACATGGATTATTATATCGGGAAGTTGAGTCATCTGGATTTCGATCGTTCGTTGGCTTCAATACCACATCATTAAATCTTTCTATTTTCTGCTATACAATACAAGTATAAACTGGTGGTTACTGCTCTTGGGACGGAACTAGAAGTATCGGACAATCGAGGCATAAATATGTACATATATGATAGAGCCACAGTGCAGAAAATTTGCAGGAAGAGGCCGGTTAGACAAGTGCAGTGCCGTAAAACCGACATAAATAGCTATATAATAGCCTGTTTATTTAGTAAGGTAGCCTATATTGCATGGAGTTACGACTTACATGAACAGAGAATATAGTAATCACGTGGCGATGCTGTAAACAAAAACAAGTAGAAAGGTAATAAAAGACAAATTTGATGATAAATTCACTATTGATAAACGTCTGATGTAAGCCTCACTCCAGCTTACGAATATTTGCAACATTACCTAGAGTCTTGAATAGGGCAGTAGAGGGTAGTTTTTATATTAAATAAAAACAGGAAACTACTCTATTAAAAACATTGCAAAGAAATCTACCACCCAGTGAACTAATTTTACGTTTCAATTTAAATACGCTAAAAGTGGTAGAGCCACGCTGTAGACTTATTTGTCTACAGCATGAATGGGCCGGCTCGACCGGGGTAGTACCACTGTCTCACAGAAACCATCGTAAAGTGACAGTTTACTGTCGCGTTTCGTATGGTAAGTGAGATAACCGGAGGCCCAGATTCCCCCTTCCCTTCCCTAATCCCTATTCCTGTCCTTTAAGACCGACATGTGTATACATGATACTTTCGGTATTGTGGATGTTCATGGGCGGTGGAGATCACTTAACATCAGGTGACCCACTGGCTCGTTTGTCGGACTAATATATATAAAAAAAAAACGCTGACAACTATTGATTTTAAATTAAATATTTATCCAGGATTGCATCACTATCCACATTAAAAGGTATCTATACATTACTATTGTTTAGACCTGCGTAGTTTGGACCTCCACCCATGACTAATGGACAGAGTGAATTATCGTGCAATAACAACTTATAAATTGTGTATGGTGATAATAAAATAAATCAACCCATTGTAATGTATTGAACATCGATTACTTTCCATTTTTGAGTAATGTTTATAAATTCAGTGTTATTGTGGCGCAGCGGGTAGGCTTGATGGACCAGAGCAGTAGCAGGTTCCACAGCCGTGGAAGGAGAAATGTTTATTATATTTAGGAATATGATTTGGGTGCTATCATTATTATTTCCATTATATCTTGAATCTTCGATATAGTGACTTTTTTGTGTCAAAGAATACTCAATATTACCTAAATTAAGAAAAATGCAAACCTTCTTATATCGACCTGCATCGCTCTGCAGACGGTGTGCTTAAACTATGAAATAGATATCATCCTGGATTTGGGCAATATTTGTCTATTTATGGTTCCACTTATGGTTAGTGTAATGCAGATTTTTATGGCTAAGTGGGTCCTAAAGAGTTGAGGGCAAACTTAGCTGTTGTCAATGAACAATGTCAGAATTATGTGCGTACAGCTTATCAACGCCACCGGATATTCCTTCAGGGGATTTCCTTATAATGTTATGATGATTAGCAAACTTGTTACTAAGTGTGTTATACACGGCAATACCGATGTTTCCATCCATATTTACCATAAACAAGTTATCTTCATCACCCAACCGATACGACAAAGGATAACTCTAACATTATACTAACATCACTTTACTTGTAAACACCGAAAAACCCAGATTCCAAAAACACCGCGGTAGGTTACAAAATTTGTTGGAAATTGATTCCGAATTTCGTATGCAGATTGCTTCATTACGAGCATATAATCCGTTTCGATGAATAAAACTGCCGACATATTTGAAGCGGATTTAGAAGGAATAAAAGGTAGAGAAAAATAAAAAACAAAAATTAAAACAAATCTTTTTAGTAACTAATCAATACAGAGATTAGACCTTGTATAAAGCAGGTACAGTACAGCCTCCATGGCGTTGCCGGCGAGGAGCCGATTGTGAAACAGGAGGCCGTGGGTGCGATTCCCACACCGAGACAAATGTTTGTGTGACAGATATTTGATTCGGGTCTGTGTTGTGGGACCGTAGTCCCTCGTAGTTCTTGTTAGCCATAACACAGGTTTGGCCTAGTGTGGGGTCAGATCTATTTGTGTGGCTGATGGGTGTATTTATTTAAAGAACTAAAGAATTTAATGATTTTTTTTTAATTATTCAATTGCGCAGCATATAATAGCTCGACAAAAATGAGTTGTCTCCGATTGGAATTTATGCCGATGTATATAGGCTCGCCATCTGTTACATCATGGCATGGAAGGAAATAAGCTAGGAGATGATCCTCATAATTGTTGGTATTAGTTGTGCCTATACCTACAATTTCGGGTTTACAGTGGTGATTTTATGATATGTGTCAAACTAGATGACAATATGAAAGAACATTTCTATAACTCTCGTTTATCAATTGACTTTTGCAATAAAAAATACCGTGACGTGGTTCCCCAAATCCCACCCATGCAGATTATCAATAACCCCATGATAAAGTCATCAAACATCGAAAGCACAAAACTGAACGCAAAGATTAAGCCAAAAAAAATTGCGGTGAGCAAACAACCGATAATGAAGTGGTAAAAAAGGTTAATGATACGTTTGGTGCAGTTAACTCCATAGAAACCCGTCGGCTCGATGAACTGATTATCATAATACGTCTGTTCTGAGTTCATTCGGTTTAATTTTAGCTTTGGTTTTTAGCGGTCGAATGATAATTATTAACGATGACCGGGTTTTGATTATGAGGATTAATGGTGGAATAGACTACTTCATTTTGAGATTGTGTCTTATTTTTAACGGCCTCAAAAGGCGAGGCCTTTTTACATGCCTTATTTTAAACACATTGATTTTTTTTTATTGTCTCTATAGACAGACGAGCAAACGGGCCACCTGATGGTAAGTAGTCACCGCCGCCCATAGACTTCTGCAATGCCAGGTCACAGCAAAACCGCTGCCTACCGTTTTATTTTTAATATTTCTGATATTTTTCCCGAATGCTATTTTGACAAAAAAAATGATAAAGTTTACTCGCTGTGTGGTCTGATGACAGAGTGCCAAACAGGAAATCGAACTCAGTAACAAACAGCAGACATGATACAATTAGGTTATTGCAACTTAAATACAATGTGTTTATGTACACAGAAAGCCATATAAACATAAACTCGAACATGATGGATATGATGAAACTTTAAGTTCTAAGAGTACTTTTTGAATTGTAAATATAAAAAATGTTAATATATAGATTTGGACTATTGCATATTCTTGTTTTATTCACTGTTCATCGTTTTGTTTGGACCTTCTCGGGTTACCACTTAATATGACTACAGAACCAACATTATAACGACAGCTATATTTTTTTTTTCTCGTGTTGGGATTAGGACCCTCGCTATTTGATACGTAGGTCCATCCTTTGCCGGTTATGTGTGCATGTAGAGGGATCTTCAGGAGAGACAGGACTTTCACATAGCAATGTTTCCGTCCGCCTCTCGTAAGCCCCCAGGGGGGGTTTTCGGGATTGAGTGTGTGAGTCGAGTGTATATCTATTTGCAGATCAGATGTAACAATGACATATTATTCATATCATAAACAAGATAATAAAATATCTAATATAAGTGAAACGGCGAGGTTTACAGAATACATTAACAAGTGTCCTAATTCTGTTAGAATTCATCGTCTGCAGGATATAAATCCAATTACGTTCGACATGGGACGTGTAGAAATCGAACGGAATCCCGACGACGAATGTTCCGGATCAGTGTAAATCTAAGACTTACTATCGTTGACTGGGTTTATACCTTGTTATTTTATATATTACAATAGTATAGACATTTCACAAAGGCTGGTTTGCGGATTACGAACCACAGGCAAGATGATGTCATTGCGGAACACGGTTTGGGGATATACTGTGAAATATGATCTAGCTTTCGAGAAATTTGTTATCATTCATTCTAATAAAAGTTTAGCAAAAGATAAGCTTCACAACAATTTGGACATGTATACGTTATTTGGAAAAATATTAATAAATAGGTGCAGTGTGGTCACGTTGAAGTGCCAGGATAAAAAAAATACATCAATCAAATAGATCTGAATGTTTTAATCATTAATTCAGTAGGTTGGTCTATTGCAAATTGTTTAAAGTCATACCGTTCTAAACCGAAACGATCCCACACGAAGGTAAACACAAATCACACAACTCTTTTAATACGGACCCATCATTCAAATCAATTTCAAAGCCAAACAAGGGCGTGTAATTAAACCAATTAGCAAAAGAAAGATCGCGAACAAAACCCGTATCAATCTTTGCGAACGAAGAACTATAATTGTGGACACGTTTCGTTCGGACTTATTATTTTATCTAGATTAGAAACAGAAACTACGGCTTCTAATTTAGATGAAATAGAACCTTAGGTTACAATAATTAAGTCTCCATATGCGTTGAAGATTCAATCTAATCATTGTAAATATGTAAATAGCGGTGATGAAATATCAGTGTCGGCAATCAATTGAGTGACAGACTCATCGATTAATAAATTATCAGGGAAGTTGAACGGCGAGGCAGTTAACACGTTAAAGCGGCTCAAATTTAAGCCTCTTGCACAAGCGGGGCCCAAATACGGGCAAAGTTAATGAACATATCACAATCCTTCATCGTTTTAAAAATTACACGGATGTTACAGACAATGCATAATAATGTACTTGGTTGCGACATCATATGTAGGTGCATTAATTATTGTTGCGCTTGTGTAATTTGGTCTTCAATTATAATATACATGATATAAGCTCACGTCTTATCCACAAGGGTGTAGGGAGACGTGCAACTATTTTCATCTCATGGTGATCGATTGCCAAACTCTGATACCAAGCATTTCGGGTGAGATTTATGGAATTGAAAACACCAACACAATAAATGAATTCGAGTATTCAAAGTCAATTAATATACGCTGTCACTAGACAAGTGATGATATGTTTTGATCATATCAATTTCTATCTCCTATGACAACATTGTAGCAGATTTTACTGTAAGTCGATAAGTTATTAGCAACAGTAATACACATACTGCTAACCCCACACTAAGATACGACTATCTTGTTTCATTGGTATCAAGAGTTTTAAAAGACTTTCGGTCTTACTACACTCACCGGGTTATAGATGTTATCTTTGCGAAAGATTGTCTGCGTTGATACTTCTAACGTCAAACAGCAGTGTGCAAACACTGTTAAGTTTTGAAGACTGTTCAGTTTGATCACGGTTTGAAGGATTGATGCAAGTGAAAGACTGGGCTGTGAAATCAGGGTTCTGGATCGCACAGTTTTGTACCTGGACATTGCACAAGCGTATAACCAACAAGCATGCATGTCACGTCATTCAAGCGAAAAAAAAAACACAAATAATACAAGACTATTTATTGATCATGTAAGCATGTAAAACACCGTGACAAGTCAAAACATAAAGGTACTGGAATAATTAAGGGCTTAGGAACTTACGAATTGCCACCATGGACTGGACTCGGCACAAATTAACAAAGGGAAAGAGGAATAACAGAAAATTGTGGCTATTAAATAGAAATTATTTGTAGGTAACACAAAAATTTATGAGGTGCTAAAACCAGCGACTTCTCACATTTGACTATTCGTTGACTGAGTTACTGAAGTCGAGTCGCCAAACTGTTGGCTCTATAAAACTATAACTTCCACTTGAACGACGTAGCAGATTTATAGCAGCGCTTACGAGACGATTATAAAACTACAAACTCCGCAAATATTGATAGGTTTTTTTCACGGAAACGATTTTATAGGTGGAGGAACTTTTTGCTGAGACGTTAAAAACTAAAAAAGTAATAATATATGGATTTACTTCATATTAGTTTTATTGCATTTATAATATAGATTTTGCAATGCTATTAAAACGTATTTATCGATACCGTAGGAGACTGAAATCCGGTTGGAAAAGGCACTTTCTGTTTTTCCTATTTTCCGAACAACTATTTAAAATTTTCTTTCCCTAAAAATCTTATCCGAATACTACAAATATTTAAGAAATAGCCAAAACGGTCCAGTTATTCTCGAGTGATGTGCTTACCAACGAAGATTACGAGCATTGAAATTAACGGTAGTGTACTTGGATTAGTTCAGCTTTAGCTAGTATAGATCCACACTATTGCATACCTATTTTGTTGGTATCAAGAACAACGAGGCACTACGGTCCCACAACATCTTATTCCTCTCCATGCATGGTTGTCTGGAAGAGATCGATCTTAGCGATAAGACCGCCAATTTGTAACACCTAAATAAGTCGATACAACCTGTTTTTGTATGTTGTGGTGGAACAATAAAGTGTTATATTATTAACATCCAGATCCAACACAAATATTTGTAGAGCACACAAAAATTTCTTTGGGTGGAACCACGTGGTTCGAACCCCTTTCACAGTCGTATACTTGCAAAACAACGAAAGCTGACACTCTCTTACACTTCTCTCCATACTCTTACTGTTGCTTAATCATAAACATACATTCCGCTGAGTACACCCTTCACTTACAATTTTTAATTACCTATTTCTTCTAAAACAAATCCCAAAAGCCCCGCACAAAACATTTACAAACTTATTAATAATTCAAACAGCCAATTTCGAGTAAACAACGCCGGTATTGTCTCCCATCCCTTTTGTTAATTAAAGGTCCCCTTGACTTGTTTTAGGGCCTCGGTATACTACGACGGACTAACACGTCTTCCATTTTCAAATCTATGGAAACCTATGGGGTATGCGTAAAATAGTAAATTCAAACAAGAATCACTAAAAAACATTTTGTTCTTTTTTTAAATATGCATTTTTCAATGTGATTGAATATTTATTACGCCTGCAACACCTATTTTACTTAATTTTTGTTTATAAATAATGTTTTTTTGTCATATCTCATATGACATAATTTCCTTGAGAAATAATTTGTGTGTGGACTACGCATCGGCTCTACGGTCCGATGTAAGAAGGACCTTAATGTAAATGTTACCAGCCGACTGCCTCGGTGGCGCAGTTGTAATTGCGTACGCGGTACGACTGATGTGCTGAGGTTCTGTGCTGTGCTCGGGTTCGATCCCAGTGTTGGGTAAAAGTGATATTGGGTTTTTCTACCATAAAATACTATATATCAGCAGTCTGGAACTGCCTCGGTGGCGCAGTTGTAATTGCGCATGCGTTACGACTGCTGTGCTGAGGTCTCGGGTTCGATGCCCGGGTCGGGTAAAGTGAAATTGGGTTTTTCTATCTAGAAATTCCTCAGTATTAGCCCGGAGTCTGGAAAATGTGCCCGGTATGGCGATAGGCTCGCCCCCTATCACATTATGGGACCGAAATTCGGCGAGAAGTGGGTGTACTAGTTACACCTCTGCCTACCCCTTCGGGGATTACAGGCGTATGTGTGTGTCTGGAATTGTGCTTAGTATGGCGATAGGCTCGCCCACTACCACATCATGGGGTAATAAGATCGTCGAAATGTGGATGTATGTACCGACCTATGATCAGCCGCGTCTATTCGGTCGTAACGTAACGCGAAACGAACGTCAGTTCTAACTGGAGGACATTGTGCGCTGACTGAAGATTCTCATAAATAAATTAGTAGTAACCGACAACGGCCGCTCTTTTTACTCTCGGGACGCGGCGCATTGGGAATGTCAACGCCGATTTACTAATTCATTTCGGCAAGTGTGACTGTTTAGTGTGTACGATACGATGTTGATCGATGAGCTGTGTTATTAGCTTCGTATATTCTAATTCAGTATAGGGCTTGTTTATTCTCTAGGTACTACACACATTAATTAGTACACAGGGTGTAAAACCCGCCATAGTGGCATATTGGCAGCGAATCGTTTGTAAATGAGATACTTAATGTTTCTATAAATATGTGTGTTTAATGAATATTTGGTTTGGTTTATTAAATGCCACTACGGCAACGTCTTATAACTTCTCGGACGGCCGCGATGTCATCGGCAATAGGGCATCCAGTTAAAAATGTTAGGGTTCCGAATAAATTCGAGTGATATAACCTGCTCAATTCCATTTATGACACTATTTTAGTCCAGCCCTGCATTAAACTTGTTTCACTGCTGGGCACTGGCCTCCTTTACTAATTAGAAGCGTTGGGCCTTAGTCCGCATCTGATATGTCATAAAAAAAAGTAAAGATATTTTAAATTCATAAGATGACTTCACTCATACACCACCCAAAGATTAAACCATGTTAATCTGATTATTCCATAAGGAAAATCACTTGATATTGTTCCTAGTGTCTACATATGATAACTAGTTTTCTAACATCAAAGCGTGGGAGTTGTACCGTTGACGAGTATGTGGGTTTGATTCCAGCTTATTTAGATACACTCAAACTGCATTTAGCATATCAAGTTGCTTAACATCAAATCGAATGTGAATTTGCGAATTTGAACCCGTGTATTGAGTTTACAATGTTGCTTATAAGGCACAGTATAAAAACTTAACAGTGTGTTAATAAATATATACGCCCAACAGCCACACACATAGTTCTGACCTCACACTAGGAAAAACCTGTATCTTTCAAGAACTACGGCCCCGCAACACCCGCAACAAATATTTATGGATTACACAAGCATTTGTCTTGGTAATCGAACACACGGCCTCTTATTTTACAGCCAGCTATTCGACCACATCACCACGGAGGCTGTTGAAAGTTAAGGTTAATTTTGAAATAGACTAACTAAGGCCCTCTTTGGACTGAGTTGGTATGGTACCTAATCGTTTTACAACCGGCTACTCCGCCTGCTGCGTCATCGAGGTTATCAAATAAGAAGAAGAAGAATTTATCTTACAAGACGTCGCTAATGTTTTACTCAGTCACTTCCTGACCACGGCTGATGCAACTCGGTTGAAACATCGGGAAATAATTTGGTATTTATATCATAAAATATTGCGCGATTAAGAGCCATTCTTTAATTTTATAGTATGAATAAAAATCGTGAGTGTAAAAAAAAGCTTGATATTGAAAAGGCGACATCTTTTTTTTTTCATGCCTCGATATGCAGACAAGCAGACAGGCCATCTGATAGTAAGTAGTCACCGCCGCCAAAAGACTTCTGCAATGCCAGGGCACAGCAAACCCTCCGCCCTGTGGAACGGGGGCGTTTGAATTCCACCACGGTAACCCCTGCCTGTCGTACGAGGCGACTAATTGGGGCCATCGGGGGTCGCGGGCTCGCAGCGGGGGGCTGTCAGCCCGAATCGATGCACTCCCAGTTTCGGAGCATCGTGCGACCCCGAGATGGACGGCAGCGCGTGTGGTAAGGCCTCGTTCGCTGTCGTTGTTCGGTGCGCGGGGGCTCCTAAGCCCTCCCATGGATATGGGCTGCTACGCAGCACCGCGCAGGGGCGGTTCCGGCAGCAATTCTAGCACTCCTTAGAATACCCCGGGATCGCTCCGTAAGCGCCGAAGAAGGCCACCGCGGGGTTTTAGCTGGTAGTGTCGGGTGGTGTGTACATAGGGGGTAGGGACTCGGCCCAGCGGCTGCCCGGATAGCCATCATCCGGGCGAGGGGGATGCTGGGTCGTAAGACCGGCTAGTCCAGCATAACCGTTTTATTCTTATTCCGCTTCCCCCCCAAGCGGGCGGTAGTAATAAAACGCTTTCCCCGCGACAACAAAAAAAAAGGGCACAGTAAACCCGCTGCCTACCGTAAGTGATCGAAGCTGCAGTACGCACTTAAGTAGTATCAGTCTTACCTAGCACTACTCACTTATCCACCAAATTGCCTCTTGGCTAGACTGTATTCTTTTTAGTCTGTATTCAAGGAATAGAACTGAGACTTTAGAAATTATACGCTTGCAGTTTAATATATGTGAATAGATACCGCATCTGACAATCTTATGAGCAGCACTGTTATTTTATCCAGTAGACGCTGAGTTACAGGCCCTATTCGTTATAAGCATGTTGACTTTTTTAGTTTCTTGTTTGGTTATAATTTTTTTTTGTGCTTGCTTACAACAAATAAAATATTTCTTTCTTATGTTTTGGGAGCAAAATAAGATTATTTATTTAAATTTCTGAAATATTATTCATATTCTGTATTATACACTATAATACACGGCGTAGTGTGAAGAAGCACACAGCAGGCCGGCATGATTGTGTTGAGTAGCGAGGGATAGATTGTCTCTCGCTACTTGATACTATAACTGGACGGCACTATACTTACCATCAGGTGCAGTGTGGTCACTTTGGCATGCCAGGATAAAAAAAAACTATCCCACTGCTGAGCACGTTATCCATATTGGGTTTGGATGTTGTGGGACCTTTAGACCCCTGTAGTTCTTCATACTACAGATTTAACCTAGAGTGGGATTACGATTATGCTTAGGACTGTTGGGTGTATTTATTTTATTATTTCCTCTCAACATCCGACACGATATTTAACGACAAAATCGTTACTACCATATATCGTACAATCTAAAACACCCTTCGTTCCAGCTAACGGTATTTGATCATTGTTACCTATATTTAAGCACTAGTGGGTCTTCGGGGCGTGTGCATCCATTTTTATTGCTCCTGATGTGGTTTTTGAGCCAATTTTACCCACACCCAGTAGCCCACTGACTAGCTCAAACTATGCTTTGTTTTATTCATGTAACTGAGAGATTCAGATGCGACACAATGGTTGTCTTTAGTGTCAAATTCCAGAGGCAATTTTGAAAGGCAATATGTTGAGGTCGTGGTTGGTTTTTCTAAGAGCTGGTAGAATTTCATATTTTTCTATAAATGCTTCAATGTTGTATCGAATATTTTTTGAAGTGTGGAAGACATAATTAGTGTTACTGGAAAGGCGTAACTATTTCACAACTATAGAGAAGTATTCAAAGTAGAACAAAGGGCTATGAAGTGTTCTATTTAAGCCATCAAGTTAGTAGATTTAATAATAATCTCACAAACGTAGAGATCCGTCGTCAGACTAACGCAGGACATTGGCAACACCAGAGGATGGACGAATATGTAATGATGGCCGAGAGTAGGCAAGAGTTGTGGGCAGAGCAGCAGCCCGATAGTCCGATGACATTGTTAGGCAAGCTGGACACTTGTGGATAAGGAGTGCACAGGATCTTTTGACTTGGCGTACCAGAGAAGAAGCTTATATCCGCAGTGGGTGTATAATAGCTGATGATGATGAGAGAAGGATTTATTACCTCATCGAACAAAGCCGTATATATAGGCTGATAGGCTTGGTCTCGTGTATTTTTACTACGACAAATAATAAAAAAATATATTTCCAATATCGAAAAACACGATTTGTTTGGAATGAGTTGTTTTGGTAGATGAGATATTCCATTCAATTGCATCATCAAAATAGAAATATAAAAGTTACATCCTTTAACGTAGCAAAGAATATCTAGCGTATTATCCGTTGAAATTGCAAAGACAGGAGCATTGAATCGCCGAATCGTCCTTAACAACGTAATTGGCAACATCAGCGGCGGGACGAAGAGGGACATAAGGATGGGGTACCTTTGTGCGCGCCGCAATTCTAAATTGTTTCTGTATACAAATTGGCATATAATTTGTGCTGATTGTTTGCAGTGCAATTTATTTATTGTGTTGAGAGTGCGTTAACCTTTCGACCATGGAACTTCGATTATTATAATAATAACACCCAACAGTCACACACATAGCCCCAGTCCCACACTAAGATACGAGTCTGGTGTTGTAGGTATCAGGGACTACAAGAGTGTCGGTCTCACAACACCCAGACTCCCGACACAAATATCTGTCTGTCACACAATCATTTGTCCCGGTGTGGGAATCGAACCCACGGTCTCTCGTTTCACAGTCGGCTACTCTCCAACTACGCCACGGAGGCTGTCTAATATGGGCAACATTTTGAACTCTAATGTTAGCAATAGTTGCAATTTGTTAATACTTGCATTAAAATAATATTAGTATTACAGACATCAGGCATTGTACAAAATGGCACATGATTGATAATGAACAAAATATTTTTTACTGTTTTACCAGCTGATTTGAGCGCCTAAAAGTGCAGTATGTCTTTTGTCCGTAACTCTGTTTTTGTTGAATGTTACATTACATCACAAGTAACCGGTAAACGTGTAGCAGCCATGCCTATATTTCGTAAAAACAGTCCGGGTTAGTTTTGTGCCCGGTGTTTTCCGCCTACATATAATGCAACTCGTTAAGTTCCTGTTTTTAATACACTGTCAAATACTCGTTTTATTAACTGGTAAGTCTTTGTAATCTTAACTGGCTTTCGCCTTCGAATTCCTTCACGTGCATGTTAACATTCTTTCTTTATTGTCGAGTACCGCAGGTTGAAGATATGAAACTTTCTTCGATGATACCAAACAGTATCAAACCAGCACATACTTGTATCATGATTGTATTTTTAACCGAATAATATGTTTCTGTTGGAGATTTGATCATCAATTCCTGATCCCACTCAAATCGTATGACTAATATTAAAAACTACGAAGGACTACTGTCCCACAACACCAAAAACTGAAACATTTTTATTTGGGCACCTGATGGTAAGCGCCGTGCCGTCCAGTTAGAGTATCAAGTAGCGAGAGTAATCCATCCCTCACTACTCAACACAATCATGCTGGTGCGTAGCTTCTTCACACTACGCTTAAAGGAACCAGGATCATAGGAAGGAGGAAACATGGTAGTTGGCAAACTATACCACAGCTTAATGGTGCGGAAAATATATGAATTTGCGAATCTCTTGGTTCGGGCCGGCAAACTACTTAGAAGCCTTAGATTTAAGATCTCTGTAGAGGAAGTTGAAAACCACATTAAATCCACTACACGGTTAATTAACCTTTCCCGTGGTCGTATAAAGCGCATTTCCTATCTATCCATCCTAATTCATCGCATGTTTGTTTTTGACGAAGGGTATGTTTATGACAGTTTACCCCAAAACGGTTGCATGGCGGGGTGTAGGTAATGAATCACGTCGTTTGACTAAGATGTTATTTATGGAATTTGATCTACATGATAATCTTGACAATGAATATAAGACAATGAATATTAGTGTGAAGAAGCTTCACAGCAGGCCGGCATGAGTCTCTTGATACTTGATATTGAAAGGCACGGCGCTTACCTTCAGGTACAGTGTAGTCACTTTGCCGTGGCAGAATAAAATAAATGAGTGGTAAGAGGGCTTGCTCGCTAAGATGACTCCAATACTACATTATGTTAAGAATGTGGCCACAAAGTTCGCTTCCTACGCTTACATATTTGCAACTCCCCTACTGACTGACCTAAAAGGCCAAATCTCACCTCGGGTGTGGCGCTTAGTTGGGCACTTGACGTTGTTTGATGACAGAAAGAGACAAAGCGTTGATACCAACCCAAAGGTCTTAAGAATAGGAAGGTCCTTTTACTTAGTAAATTTATCTATTTAAAAATCTTAGTTGGTAATGGTACAGACTGAAAGTCATTGATTCTAAACCAGTCCAGATCGCATACATCTGACTTTTAGTAGCTATGTGTATTAATTGTTAATTATCGCTTGCTTGAACAGCGAAGGAAAATATCACGCCCAAGAATTCTAAATAGGTATTTCGAAAACCCTTTCAGGTGTTTTTTTTATTCTGGCATGGCAAAGTGACTTTAAATGGACAGCACTGCACATGATGGTAAGTGCAGTGCTGTTCATTTAAAGTATCAAGTAGCGAGAGACAATCTATCCGTCGCTACTCAACACAATTATGCCGGCCTGCTGTGTAGCTTCTTCACACTACGCCTATAGGACCCTAAACCCTAAAGGTTAGGTGTAAAGTCAAACAAACCGCATTACACCAGCGTGGTGGACTAAAGCCTAACCCTTCTCATTAGTAGAAGCCCGTGCTCAGAAGTGGGACAGTTTATATAACGGCTGGTAATTATAATTATATTTTTGAAGTGAAAACATCTTTAGGCATGTTGGGCACTTTTCGGACCGGAAAAAACCCTGAACTAGCGTGACCATCGCGCTCAGAAATTTTACTTTTGACATAACCACGCCTATGAAGTTCTATAATTATTGCCAACAATCATCAACAAAAAAAGTTACTACTTCACGGACGCTGTTTCAAAAAGAACAAAGCTAATAATTAATTCCAAAGCTTTAAGTTTTCACTCTTTTTTTATAAAAATGCACTGATTTATATAAAATGATATGGATAAGACAGATGTCACAAACAATTTAGAAGCCCGTATCAGCTAAGTCAAAATCAGGGTAATCTATCACGCAAGCAGTGATCGAAGGTTCTCATGCCACGACCGCCATCTGCCCAATTTGGCAACCTACCTGTCACTGACATATTTCATGACATCTTCGCAAACAATGCTTTGAACTCTGATTAAATGACATCTGGGCGTGTCTATACCAAATGTTTCATATACTTCAATAATACAATGGCTTTTATCTCAGTGTTGGTGTCATATTGTTTAAGCAATGGCCATAAAATACCACCAAAATAAGATGTACATAAATAATTACTTAAGATGTATATATTTAATTTTTGAAGTTATGACATAAGATTTTAAAACAACTTGCACCGTAGTGAAATTTATAACTACATTGTTAGACCTCTAATAATTCTTATTTGTTAAACCATGATTCATAATAATGACTTAGCTCGAATATAACCTTCAGAATAATGACTTGGATCGAAGGATCACATTTTTATACACATAGTATAATAAATAATTTCGTACAAAAATCAAAGCACTTTTTCATTATAAATAAACACATAACAAATATCAATCCTAACAAAAACTGTTAAAACCTTCATAACCAACTCACGTGAAGTTCATTCACAAAATGGCAGGAGATAAATAACCCAACATCTGACTTTCAACAGGCACTAACAACTTACACAACATAATGAAATCGAAAATAAAACAAAATAAACGCGCATTAACAGCCCTGGGAACAGAATCCGATTTTAACTTCATAACCAGCTCCCAAAATGCAATGACGGACGCCGAATTATCCCAAACGTCCTTAGGGTTAGCGATGTGCCAATGTGAGACGGATTCGATTTCTCAAAACATTAAAAAAAAGGATGTTTGGTTATGTTTTTTTTATGCTGGCACGCCAAAGTGAACCTAATGCACCATCAGGTGCCATCAGGTAAGCGCAGTGCCGTCCAATTAGAGTATCGAGTAGCGAGAGACAATCTATCCCTCGCTACTCAACACAATCATGCTGGCCAACTTCTTCACACTACGCCATGGGCAAGAAGGTGAAGAAGCGGTCGAGGGTCTTGTGTCAGAGTACACAAAAGGCCGAAGAACGGCCAAACATCGTACCCCAACTCTAAACCCCCGACAAAAACCGGATGTACACTGGCTGATCCCAGAACGTGACACACTTGCGTATATGCCTATGGCGGGTTTTACACTCTGTGTACGGTGGTCGCTATCCGGGCGGATATGAATATCCTACCACCAGCAAGTTTCACTAAATAATTATCAATTTATAGAGTTTGAGTCATTATGGATGGACCTTTATACCTTTATGAAGATGTAAAACCGGGTTTGTATCAACTAATTGCTATGGCAACCCATAGTGATTTGTTGACTTAGACACCGTTTAAGTAGACTACGTTTTATAATAAGGCCTAATCTGTTTAAATTGGAGAATTTGAAGGTCGGGAACATTATTAACATTCATAAAAAACAATATCCATAATAATATTATAATACTATAAATGCGAAAGTAACTCTGTTTGTTTGTTTGTTTGTTTGTTACCTCTTCACGACTAAACGGCTGAACGGATTGTAATGAAATTTGGTAAGGGAATAGATTATATCCTGGAGAAGGACATAGGCTATCTTTTTTCTCAAAGAACAACCTCGAAAGGGGTCAAATAGTAGTTCAAAATTTGTATGGGAAATCCATAATTCCTCGACTTAGGGATCTGTAAATTCATATTTAGGCTTTTGGTAGGAAATAAAGAAATACGTGTTTCAACGTTTTTGAAAAATCATCCCTAAAAGGGGCAAAGTGAGGTTAAACTTATGGGGTATTCTTTAGATGCAATCTCAAGATTCAGGCATATTACCTGAGAGGTTGGACAATCGCTACAAGTGCCTCCTTGGATTGTATACTTCTGCTCCCGAATATAACCTCCACGCAGGCGGAGCCGCGAGCAACAGCTAGTTTTAAATAAATAAAAGCATAATCACGTGCACTCATCTCAAATAAAAATGTTTTATTTGAGCCCCGTCCACAATGTGCACGTTTTTTGTTTAGTGTCGCAAACTGTGCTCTTAAATTAAAGATATACAAAGATTTTAATTTTATAAATAAATAAATGAACAATAAAAGTAGAGACGTAAAAAGATATAACTACTACAACTAGACCTTTAACCTACAACTAACCAAGAAACCTTTTCAATCGACATTTTATTTATTATTCCGATATAAAAATTTCGCTCAAACCCCATCCCTACGTTGAGCATGATTTGTGGCAACACCAGCCGTGGTGAACAGCGAAGGCGATACAATCCAGCTCGTTGTTAACAACACGGTTTTTACACACGCTGTAAACGTCACGTTTTGTGTCACTTGATTTGGTTTCGGACGCGTTTTTTAACGCTATATGAATTATGCAATTGAAATTGGGTTATAGTGATGTCAACCATGTCTTAGGGTTTTGGATGGATTTTTCTTGTCAATTTCTGAGACTGATTTTTTTATTCTGGCACGACAAAGTGACCAGTATACCTGATGGTAAGCGCAGTGCCGTCCAATTAGAGTATCAAGTAGCGAGAGACAATCTATCTCCCGCTATTCAACACAATCATGCCGGTCTGCTGTGTAGCTTACACACTTTCACACCCTCGGTGGCGCAGTTGTAATTGCGCATGCGTTATGATTGCTGTGCTGAGGTCTCGGGTTCGATCTCCGAGTCAGGTAAGGTGATATTGGGTATTTCTATTAAGAAACACTCAGTATCAGACCAGAACCTAGAATTGAGCCCGGTATAGCGATAGGCTTTTCCCTCTATCACACTGTGGGACCTTAATAAATTCGTCGAAAAGTGGGTGTACTGCCTACCCCTCCTCCGCCTACCCCTTCGCGGATACAAGCGTGAGTGTATTGAGAAAGAGAATGTTCGGACTATCCCCTGAATATCTCCATCATGGTCGCATTCTGGTTTTCTTTAACTTTTTAATATCAAACACGATGAACGTGACTCTTCGTTCATAAAGATAAAGGGCCGCGTCTTTTTGCCACTCCTCTGCTCGTATCATATTATTTTGATTCACTTCAATGTTATTGATGGTGTGAAACTGAACATTCAGACCTGTTTTGGATGACATGACATAACATAACGCCTGTAGCACCCAAGGGGTAGGCAGAGGTGCAACTAGTACACCCACCGTTCGTTAAGCTTATCTCCATCCCATGATGTGATAGACAGCGCAAGCCTATAACATCAAGTATGTGATTTTCGAATCGATAATTAAACGACCGTTTGTAGTTGCCTGGGAATTTAATCCAGGTCCTCCTCGGTTTCTCAGCTTACGTTTGCTGTTGCTGCACCAAAAAGGCGATGACTTTAAAGGATTAGTATAGAATATTACTTATCTTAAATCCCTTTACTGTTATGTAGCGATAGCTATTTAAATGTATACGCATAGCACGGAATTATCATCCAAAATATAAACAGAGGTCTAGTATAAACAATAAAGCAACCAGCCTTGATGAGTATAACATGCAACACCTCATCATTAACAAACAACCGCTATTCTTGTAGAAAGTTATTTTATTATTCTGTCGCGGCAGTGACCACATTGCACCTGATGGTAAGCGCAGTGCTCTCCAGATAGAGTATCAAGTAGCGAGAGACAGTCTATCCCTCGCTACTCAACACAATCATCCCGGCCTGCTGTTTAGCTTCTTCACACTACGCATTAATTAATGATTTTACAGAAGACACCTCCATCAACCCTGCAAACTATCTGAACAAAGAACCTAACGTCACGATTCTATATACAAAATTAGTTAAAAATCAATACAAAACCATATCTGTAACCGATAGGGTAGACAAAGCCCCACACGGGGGTCCCGAGTCACATGACAGACGCGAGCGTGACCGGCCCGTCCGATCTCGCATTGTTCCCGGCGCAATTTAATAAGACTCGCGTATGTCATGTACTGCGTGCTATAGTAAAAGTAAGGATGGATTTTTCAATTTAGGTGGGTTACTATTGACACTCGATTCCAATTTAAAAATGGAATTGGGTTCGAAAACTGTACAATTGGCACTCTTGAACGCAACACCAGCGTATTTAACTGAATACGGCGGAATTTTTAGTAATTACATGAAATAGAGTATTTACGATCGCTAGTTCGTAAATATTCTATTGATTCTCTGTTGACTGAATTAGAGTTCCAATATCTTCTAGATTGGAATTGAAATTGTATCGAGTTCGAGATTGGAATTGATTTCAAGAGTAGGCCTACAGGTAAGACACGACCGAGACCTTGCAGAGTTACTCGGATTTTACCAACGTTGGCAAAAATTAGCAGTCTTCGTAACATGTATTGACATATGGCTGATAAGTGTCAAAATTTAAAAACAAATAAAAATGAAATACACCCCACCTGTAATCCCGAATAATTACGGTACCATAATGTGAGAGGAGGCGAGCTTGTCGCCACACCAGCCACAATTCCAGACTGCGGGCTGATACTGAGTATATCTAAATTGAAAAACTCGACCTGAGGATCAAACCCGATTACAACTGCATCACCGAGGCAGTTAGTAAAAATGAAATGTTGATGAAATGCGCAGTAAGATTCAACTTCACGGGACCAGGTAATGGTCAGGTCATCTAGCTGTTTCGCACAAAACATTGCATCAGTGTAAATAAAAAGTTTTTTAATGCATAAAAATGTACTTTTTACGAATTAAAAAACTTCAATAAAAAACAAATTATGCGTCACCATAAAATTTGAGGGTTTCTCTTAATTTTTCTGAGATCCCAACATCAGATCCTGACTTGGTGCCAATGGGACCACCTGGAAAGTATACCCTTTTAAACAAAAAAAGAATTTCTCGAATCGGTCCAGGCGTCTTCGAGTAATCGGGTAACATACATAAAAAAAAAGATTCCGACGAATTGTTAACCTCCTCCTTTTTTGAAGTCGGTTAATAAGATTTGGTCTATCGTAGAGAGGAATAAAAATTGAAGCAAACTTTTGGTCATCACATTAAGGAAAGACATATTGACACCAGAGACGCCTTGATTTAATGACGCTGCCTACGAATAATCTCTCATAAATTTACATAATGCGTAGTGCAAACGCGATTTTCGCTTAACCATTGAAAGTCAACTTATGAGAAGTACGTGCGATAGATCGGAGCGGTTGGTTGACCTGATAGACCACATACTGGTATTCGCAGAAGGAATTAAATGTACTCCTATAAACCTCTATAATATATTGACAATTAAATATAGCATAGCAAGGGCCAGCCAAGTGTCCCACTATACACATATCAGCCTGAATATAAGGGATCTAATTTAGATCTGTGCCAACTGAATCACTAGAACCTTACGCATCATGAGTTAAAGACGTTAAAATGTACCAAGTAATTTTATGAGGACTTATTCGTTCGTAAGATTTATTTGCCTTATTCATAAATATTATTCTTTATTATAGATCAACAGTACTATGACTAAACTTATCAAAGTTCAGCGTTCAAGAGAGGATATGATTAGGTATTTAAAAATAGACCACTAGTCAAAAAAACCTTCTATAGTCTTACTGAAGCTTCTGAGTTCTCCATTAAATAATTTATTTGCCAAATAGCTATATTTGGCAACATAATATTGCCAAATAAGAAGTATGATGAATCATGATGACGAGACATTAAATTTGAAAACTTAATGGACTCAACACTAGCTAATGATTGCTTTTTGATAAATGAGCTCAAACAAATCATAAGGAATTTGCATTAAAGTTCGTCTTTTTGGATCTTGCCCTAATATAGAGGCTACACCGCCTCGTTTGCTTAATACGATACCAATAGACCGCTAATTGAGTCATTGCTATAGGCTTGGATCCCAATAAAAAAAATGATTTTGTTGGCAAAACAAAATACAGGTTAAATATGTGTCTTAAGGCTTAAGGTTTGCACCATATGACAATTTACTGAATAGCTCTCTCTTAATTAACTCTTCATAATATAATATTTATGGAACATGGCGGCTACCTTATTAACAAGTTACAACAACTTGTTAAAATATTTCAAAATAAATTACAAACGTTCGCCTTGAAAACGGTCCGGAGTCAAAGGCTTCACAAATATTTTGGCTAACTCGGAGCTACGTTGATTGATTGATGGGCCACCATTGTTAGAGCCATAGGGACGAAATAAAACTACGCAGAATGTCTGTTTATGTAACAATGAACTATAAAATTAACTGACGAGTCAACGTTGGTGGAGACAGGATTTTGGTGAAGAGATTCACTTAAATTCTGGGTTATTTGTAAAATATTGGATAAGAATTTTTGTTGATTTCATTGGCAACAATGTCAAATGACAATAAAATAATGGACCCGTGACGTCACGGTTCTCAGAATGGCCATTACTGTGCCGTTGTGCGAGGGTGATAGTGATATGTTCCCACTACGCAATCATTTTTGCTCATACCAATAATTAAAATAAATATTGCGACCTCAATTTTCGCAAAAGACTTTCTTTTGCGTATTTTATTTGGTTGCATATCGAATACTGTACAAAATTAAACACAGTAAACTATTACTAATGAATGAATTAATTATTAATAATTAATTAGATTACCAATGAATTTTCATTGTGCGATACAAAAACCGAACCGAATATTCATGTATAAAATGAGACTGACTCTTGACATTTTGGTTTATCTGTACCAACATGACTCAAAATCATGGTTTGTGAAGCCGGATTAAAAGAAATCAAGAGAATCATTTGTCAAGCCATAAAATAATGCGGAAGTACAAATCCGGATTTATCTCATACGGATACAAAACATCCAGAATGTTCATTAAATACCATTAGCGGACCGGGAAACTAATGCCTTTGATGTTTGGGAACCGTCTAAAGATTAAGTTAAGTAGCTAAAGGAAGCGGTGGCTGAAACCTGTACCTACTGGCGCTAGTTATTACTATAAATTAATATTAGCTTACCGGAGTCCCGGAGATTTATGTAGGTTTAAGATAAATAAATACACCCAATAGTCACACATAGTTCTGACACACTAGGTAAAACCTGTATCGTGGCTATCAACAACTGAGAGGGACTACGGTCCCACAACATTCAGACCCGAAACAAATATCTGTCTGTCAGACAAACATTTGTCTCGGTGCGAGAATCGAACTCACGGCCCCTGTTTCACAGCCGGCTAATCACCCGCTGCGCCACGAAGGCTGTCAAATGTGTTACCTTGACATTGGCAGAATCATGCATATGTGGAAGTCATAAAAAAAATATATATTCTGTTTTGAATAAAGTAGGTATATATTATTTTAATAGTTTGGTGTAGAAATGGGAAGATCAACAGTTTTTTAATAATATGCTTTGTGTCACGACATTTTTGGTCATGATATGATTGTCGTAATAATTCTATCATTATTCAAATTTTACTGTATAGTTATTAAATAACCAGACTTATTCGCTTGTATTCAAACGGCATACACCTCTGACTTTTCGGAGTTACGTGTGTATTCATTGTTAATTATGGCATGCTTAAACGGCGAAGGAAAACATCGTGAGGAGAGCTGCATGCCGGAGAATTCTAATTTATAAATAAGAATTTCGAAGATCTGTGAAGTCTGCCAATCCGCATTAGGCCAGTGTGGTGGACTAAACCCTAACCACTCTCAATAGTAGAGGAGGCCTGTGCTCAGCAGTGGGACAATGATAATACAGGACTTGTAAAACTATATTGAACAATAACACCTAAGTGAACTATTTTCTATACCTAGTCAGGTCATAAATTCTGTCACATGTTTAATATAAAATAATTGGAACAAGTTTATTCATTATGTAACCATTTATATACCAAAATGAACTTAACAAAACATAGATTCTTATGACACTAAAGTGTATTCAAAATGACCTCCGTGATTTTGAATACAGGCCTTCAATCTGCGCGGCCAGTTGTCTATCGCAGCACGAACGAGGTCCATGTCAATATCGGCGGCTGCCTTAATCAAGGATGTCTTGAGTGACTCCAAATTGGGATGAGGCTTTGAGCACGCCTTTTCCTCCAAGTGTTGCCATATCTTGTAATCTAACGGATTCAAATCTGGACTGGAGGAGGGCCAGTCTTCGTGCCGGATGAAGTCGATTTCACGCGCCGCCAGCCAGTCTTGTGTGCTCTTCGCTCTATGAGCTGGCGCCGAATCTTGTTGGAATACCCAGTGCCTGTTATTGAACATGGTATGAGAAACAGGTTCCACAAGGTTCGTCAGGACTGTATTTTGATACACAACTGCATTCGTTTTTACACCTTTCTCACAAAAATGTACCTCTGTTAAGCCCCAATAAGAAACTCCCAACCATACCATGAGCGAGGATGGAAAATGACCTCGTTAGACACGCGGAATACGGTTGCTCGCTTCTTCACTACTGTGTGCGTACACCTTATCATTTTGTTTGTTGTAGCTCTCTTCTACGGTAAAAATGTTTTCATCTGAAAAAAGAATTTCCCGATATTTTTTTCCCGCGTACCGCTTCAACAAAGCGCGGCATCTCTTCAGTCTCAGGTCCATTAGACGAATGGCTAGACAGGCGCCACGGTGCGCCAACTTTTCGGCTGACGCAGGTACTGACGGACCACGGGTGTTTCGGTTCGTTCCTGTGTCGGATCGGAAAGGAGGTGTCTGCCGTGTGCCACCATTGTGGCAACTGCCACCAGGACACGGCCCAACACACGTTGGAGGAGTGCCCAGCCTGGGAGGAAGAGCGCAGCGCTCTCAGAGCAGTCGTCGGAGGAGACCTCTCGCTGCCGGCCGTGGTGTCGTCCATGGTCGCCAGCCGGAGGTCCTGGCGTGCGGTGGCCCACTTCTGCGAGAGCGTCATCTCGCAGAAGGAGAGTGCCGAGAGGGATCGGGAACGAAATGATCCCTCCCGCCGCCAGAGAAGACGTAGGAGGCGCCGGGTGGACGACTGACCGGCGTCTCCCGCCCTGTGGAACGGGGGCGTTTGAATTCCACCACGGTAACCCCTGCCTGTCGTACGAGGCGACTAATTGGGGCCATCGGGGGTCGCGGGCTCGCAGCGGGGGGCTGTCAGCCCGAATCGATGCACTCCCAGTTTCGGAGCATCGTGCGACCCCGAGATGGACGGCAGCGCGTGTGGTAAGGCCTCGTTCGCTGTCGTTGTTCGGTGCGCGGGGGCTCCTAAGCCCTCCCATGGAGATGGGCTGCAACGCAGCACCGCGCAGGGGCGGTTCCGGCAGCAATTCTAGCACTCCTTAGAATACCCCGGGATCGCTCCGTAAGCGCCGAAGAAGGCCACCGCGGGGTTTTAGCTGGTAGTGTCGGGTGGGATGTACATAGGGGGTAGGGACTCGGCCCAGCGGCTGCCCGGATAGCCATCATCCGGGCGAGGGGGATGCTGGGTCGTAAGACCGGCTAGTCCAGCATAACCGTTTTATTCTTATTCCGCTTCCCCCCGGAGCGGGCGGTAGTAATAAAACGCTTTCCCCGCGACAACAAAAAAAAAAAAAAAAAAAAAAAAAAAAAAAAAAAAAAAAAAAAAAAAAAAAAAAAAAAAAGGTCCATTAGACGAGCATTCAAACGATGTCCTGTTTTTCTTCGATATACCCGAAGCCCTAAGTCTTCATTTAACACCCTTTTCACCGTGGTTCTGCTTAACCCCATCTGAAGGGCCAACAGTTTCTGCTTACGTTTGGGATTTCTTTGAATTCGCGCCTTCACAGCTTTTATCACTGCTGGAGTCCTAACAGACCGAGGGCGACCACTTCTTGACCTGTCATCTACACTAGAGTCTTCATTGTATCGTTTGATGGTACGATAAACGAATCTTTTGGTTATATTCAAATTTTTCAGTATATCAAAAATTTTAATTGACGCGTAACCGCAACGATGCAACGTAATTACTGCAACACGGTCTTCTTTAAGCGTCCACTCCATATTTAAAAATGAGTAAAATTCTAAAAAGTATACATTTTTATTTTCATGAACAATTTGAAATTCGAATTCAATAAACTTTTTTGTGGCCAGCATTCTAAAATAAAAGTTTTTACTGTGTGACAATACTTATGACCTGACTGTGTATATAGTTTTCTGTATATGTGGTTTGCTTTATGTGCCAAACAAACTACGAATTTTTACTTATAACCACGAAAACCGTATATACATTTTAACATTTGCATTTTCCTAACATTTTTATCTAGAATCCATTTAAGTACTTAAGCATTTTTTTTGAGTAAGTTGTAAATGCCTATGTAAATGTGTATTACCTAATGGTATTTTAAAATAAATAAACACTAAACCATATTCAAATTTAATGCTAAAACTATCGACGTAAACTTCAAATACAGCATACAGTGAGCCAATGTAAAGCCACATTGACGTGAACCGGTCCTGATGATTAATTCGTCCAGTTGGCCAAGTTCACGGACGGTGCCTGTGGAAGTAGGTCTCTTGGACCAGTTACATAACTTGCGAGACGAAGCAATTGAACGTAGATATTTGAAATGAACGAGCTTTGTAAAGTGCTTTAGAATAGTAAATGCCTAGTATTACAAAGTTTATAACAGAAATTATAAATTTCAACGAGGAATAGCAACCGGTAGACGGACGGGGTTAAAGATGAATTTATTTATTATATAAATAAATACACCCAACAGTCACTCAAATAGTCCTAACCCCACACTATGTCAAACCTGTATCGTGGGTATCAAGAACTGCGACGAACTACGGTACTACTACATCCAGACACGAAACAAATATTCGTGAATCACACTAATCGCCGGGATTGAACCCGTGGCCTCTCGTTTTACAGACGGCTACTCGCCCGCTACGCCACGGAGGGTGTCACTATTTTTTAATTTTCTCTATTGAGTTTGGTACCAATATTTGGTAAATTGTTCTTAGCTCTACATTTTCAGTTCCTTAATTTTTTATTGTCTACGATGGTATCTTACCTGACGATACTGAACATCGGCAAGATTTTCTAAATTAGAATCAGATTAAAATAATGTAAATAATATTTTTGCGTTTCGTGTTGTTTAGAAGAATTTGCCGTCGTAGTTTTTGTGAATTTTATATCAATTAAAGTATATCCTTAATAATCTATATTGTATAACGATTACAATTCTTAGTTGATATAAACAAACACATTAGGAAAAATTCATTATTTTACAATTTCATCAGAATAAAAGCAGCGACAACGAAAGTCGTATGTTCCATACCCAAATGGCATACACCTCTGACTTTTCTAAAAGTTACGTGTGTGTTCATTGTTAATTATCGCTTACTTTAACGGTGAAGGAGAACATCGTGAGGAAACCTACATACCTGAGAATTCTTATAAGAATTTCAAAGGTATATGGAGTCTACCAACCCGCATTAGGCCAGCGTGGTGGACTAAGACTTCACCCCTGTCATTAGTAGAGGAAGCCCGTACCCAACAGTGGGACAATGTTTAATGCAGGGCTAGTATTATTACAAAAGCGTAAAGAAGCACAGCTACCATAAGGCAAATAGTCTCAAACTATACACATTCCATACAACTTAACCGAGTCCTAAGGACCATTTAGATCATGACAAACAGTTCTAAATCACCCATTTCCCCACAGCGACCCCATAAATAAAAGCTTCGGTCAAATCGGAGTGTCGTTGGATAAGGCGATATGTGGACCGCATTACCTCGCTGTGATTTATACTGACACCATTCTATCGGCCTATACATCATATGGACTCTTTACATATCACCAAATAGTCGCTATATTTGTCTGTGTTCGCTTCTTCTAAACCACACAACGGAATTGGACATTGTTTTTTTTTTAGTGCCTCGATAGGCAGACGAGCAGACGGGCCACCTGATGGTAAGTAGTCACCGCCGCCCATAGACTTCTGCAATGCCAGGGCACAGCAAAACCGCTGCCTACCGTTTTCACTATCATTCAGATAAGTTCTTCCGATGGTAAACATTTTACTTATATTTTTTATTAGAAGTAGTGGTCTGCGGTTAGTTGGTAGTGTTAAGGTTAACTTAAGGACGAATATTATTGAGGTACTTTGGTGCAAGAGTTGTACCACTATAATCAGTGCATGTGTTTTGAATTTTGTTCTTTTACGTCAGCTGCGAACATGTACAAATGTCATCAGCGTGTGTTATTTGTTTGACATTCGACAGTATCAACGGAAAAATGAATGTTATATTTAATTTCATATATTTGTAACGAATGTATATTAGCTATCTGCACTAGTCCATATAAACTTTAATTATGATAATCTCTCACACCACAGCGCAATGTGCTTAAAATGGGTACAAAGTTTTCTTTTCACGGAATATATAGATTTTTATACTATTGTTTCAATTCATCTGGTATACTTAAATGTATAAACCCCACAACTAGCTCCCATCCACTTATATTTCTACCACAGAATCAGCTTCAAGCCGTCAGCACCTCCAAGAAACGATAGAAAGACAGCTTATAATTACAACCATTGCCGGGTTAGTTTCCGTCTAGCCATCATCGTTCACCCCGGGATTGCATGCAAATTGAATCACGATCTCGGGGTTTCTGCTAACTGAAGACTGACGGACTGACGGTTTGACTGACTGCTATGGACAGCGGAATGCTCGTGCATTAGGAGAAATGTTTCATTGTATTTGATTTTGAATCTGTATGCTGCTTTGCACATGTAATTACATACAAAATATACTTTCTGTTATAAGAATTGCATAGAAGGTTGGTGTGTCAAGCACAAGAGTTTGTTTATTAAGGCTTTACGGCAGTACGGGAGTTTCAAGCAATTCCTGAGAAGTCTGCAAATCGAATATATGTAAAACATGGACAATAACATTTCTACCGATAGAAGTTAAAACTTTGGAATTACTGTTCTTTTTTGAAACAGCGTCCATGAAAAAGTAGCTTGTCAATAATTATAGAACTTCATAGGCGTGTTTATGTCAATAGTAAAATAAACTGAGCGTAACGGTCTCGCGAGTTCAGTGTTTTTTCTCCATCCCAAATGTGCCCAACGTGCCTAAAGAAGTTTTCACCTCAAAAAATCTGAAAAAGCGACTGGTATCGGTTCTTAATGCAAACTGTGTTTAAAAGTACCAGTTCTATTCAGGTGTATCCTTTACTAAAGAAAGTGTTGTGACAGACTAAAAAGCTAGTCTAGCTACATTTTCTTACAAAAGACATTGCATGTCGAGCTCCTTCGCTTTTTGTATGGGATGTTTAGCGCTTGTACAACTATATTAGTCTTTTACTTCTTGTCCAGAAACGTTAGAGACGTTCTTAAGATTAGGAAGCAGTAAATACAGGGGTTATTAAATGACAGAACTTTTACATTAATCAATTGGATCAACGATTTGATTCAGATTTTCCTTAAATCTACGACTAGCGGTATGCGGCGTTCAATGCAAATCAATTAATAAGTTCGTTCGTTTCAGTAAGCTTCTTGGTGGGTGCAAAAGACCCAACACACGCTAATATCGATGAGAATAATGATAAATGTATGTCAATAAAAATAAAACAACGCCTGACTAAAGCGCTGTGGTCAAACTGCAGAACAACTACAGAAGGTAAATAATATTAACATACAATGTGTGATAAGTGTGTAATAAGATAGTCATAAAAATAAAATCTAGTAACCTCCAATTGAGACACGTTTAAACCACGCACTCGTAGCACGGCCATAAATCTAAGTAGAAAGCGTGAAAAGTGGCTTTATAAGGCTAATACCAAAATAAAGGAGTATACCATTACGGACGCAAATCTAGTTATGTAATGGCCATCGGTATGGCCGGGTATAGTCGGGCATCGGCGCCGACAGAACAGCCAATCATATCGCCTCTGTGATCTTGATTGAGATTTATTGGACGTATCGGCCGAGTCGGCTCACTCTAAATAAATCAACCCTTTATGCGAGTCACTGGTGGGTGCGGGAATCGGGAGGTCTGGTAAACGACTGGCAATACTTTGCGGCTAACACTAGTCAGCTATCATTATGCCTCATCAATTTCACATTAACGTCCATATTCAACAATAACACTTAAGTGAGCTCATTCTTATACGCAGATTTCTGCATCCATGATTGTTGCCTATTTCAAGCTCAGTGGATTGCAACGATAAATTTCTGCATAAATTGTTGAGATGTTTTTATGCGCCAAATAGAGTCAAATATTTTTCCAACTTAGCCACTCTTCAAAACACCCAATTTCAAACACACAAACAACAAAAGACCACAAACTAGCAATCGCGTCTCAGAAGGCACTCTTTCAAGGCCCCACTGCACAATATCAGTTATCCCGGATGCATCAATTCGTGGTTTGATCAACGATTTGTTTTGACCATTCGTTAACGCCGTTTGTCCTTGGCATGTTTAAGATCTGGGGCGCATTTATCATCGCTTCTATGAATGCCGATATGTTTGGATTATAATTGAAATCTGACGATGTTTAAAATATCTTTAAATGTAACTAAGCAAATGGAAACGCTGTTGCGATATCAGATGCGGGTTTGTGCTTATAATCAGGAAAAACGACTCTTACTGTAATCATGTATGTATTCATCGTTAATTATTGCTAAACGGTGATGGAAAACATCGTGGGAAACCTACATACCTAGCATAGCATTTGAATTTCCAAGGTATGTGATGTCAACGAGTCTATCCTTTCTATATAAGGACATGCAGCAAGCAATCCAAAGAAGGATTGACATCAGGAAACTGATCACGAACCCATAAGCAGTAACCGCAATTCTACATTGATTGTAGAATCTGATTACAAACTAGTATGTACAAAATCAATAGTGCTGTACTTAGACTTTGGAACTGATGGGATCGATTCCTAGATTAGGGATCAAATATTATGATAGTTTTAGAACATGTGAATTCCCTGGGGTTGGAATTTTCGACTGATATGTAAAGCTCGCCATAAGATGACTAGGTTAGATAAGCCGTATACGTGATATTAAGGGTCCGTACAATTAAGTACCACAGGAGTACCCACCTGTACCTACTCCTTCAGGGCTACAGGCGTTAATTTATTCTGTGTAAGCCAAACTTACATTGACTAAGAAACGATTCAATTAAAAGTCGAACAAAAACAATTCAATCAAAATTTGAGTTATTAATTCAAAGGTCGTAAAATAATCTACTAGAATGATCTAATTTGGCCGTGAATATAATTATTGAAGTGTGAGTAATTGATGCGCTACATTTATCAAGTAGATGAGTTTTTGATTTTTAAGACCGCCGATGTTATTGGGAAATATGTATGAGAATAAACCGTATTTGTGTGAACCGTAAATTAATGGATGCTATATTATCCTACTAATATTATAAATGCGAATGTTTGGATGGATGGATGTTTGTAACTCAATGCTACAACGGCTGGACGGATTTGGCACAGAGATAGATTATAGTCTGGAATAGCACATAGGCTACTTTTTATCCCGGAAAAATGTTCAGTTCCCGGCGGATAATTTAGTTTTTCACAGAGCAAGGTTTCGAAATGTCTTTTTGCATAGTGGTAGTTTAGGGATCAGAAAATGACATAGGCCACTTTTTATCCCGGAAAAATTCACGCGGATAGCAAAATATAGAAAGGTGAAGATGCCCACATGGATAGTATACCTTTTCTTCCAAAAATAACCTCCACGCGGGCGGACCTGCGGGCAACATCTAGTACTATATATTCCTCTTCATGTCTGAAAACGTTTAATATATTGGGACATACGCATGAACGTTCTATATTTTTCGAAGTCAATCTTAATATACATATATCATAATCTTCACGAGAACAGCATGATTCAAACAATGGATATTCAAAACTAGCTTGATAACATTTCTTGACACCTTAAGGGACCAAAACCTCATTGAAAAATCGCTTTGAGTTTTAACCGAATTTTTCATTTTTCTGGGCAACTATTCCGATATTTCTTTAGCTATACAGGAATTTATTTTATTTATATACCGGGGAATATGGCGGACGCATTTCCAGGTCTAACCGACATCTTTTAAATTGAATGTAGCATGATCTTAAAGCCCTTTTTTTATTTGTATTGTATATTTAAATACCTTTTGAAGCTTTTCAAAATTTTCTTTAAGTTTGTCGTATTATAATGACCTTAACAAAAGACAGTTTGCCACACCCATTAGCATTCCTTCACAGATCCTCACTAATTCAAACTGATTGAAATCATCCCTCAGTACAAAGTCAGTTCCATTATTTAAAAGCAATACAATCGAGTGCACACGATAACCAACTACCCAAATTTATCTGTCTATGTACCATCATTGTTCATTTCAAACCATTGCTTGTAAACACGTTCCTTGACTCGTCCCCAACAGATTTGTTTCGATCGCCGCCACCTATTCTATGGGTCATTTAATTTTTTTCCCTTACGAATACAAACAAAGGATTTCAAGCTTTATGTTTATGTGTTAGAGTTGGTTTTTCCTTGTCAAGATCTTTATCACAAGGATTCCCATGCTCTGTGAACGAATTATCAACTGTTTGTGGTTGATTGAAAAATTCCAAAAGTAGGGGATTAAGGTATTGTTTGTGACGTGTCCCCGGGGGTTGTGGCCCCCGCGATTTATGTCATAGTGCGGCGCCGTGCTATTTCTGTTCCAAATGCATTCCGATGTATGTAGTTTTGTTCACTGTGCGTAACTATTTTGGATAATAGTGTAATAATGAGGGTACTTTGGGGTGGCTATTGAAGAGTTAATTGAAAATTCTTGTTGCTCATTAGTAAGAATGGCCACAAAATGTATTTAGGGCTGTAAAGAGGTTGAAATTGTAAATTTTAACAATCTGTGGCGCAGTAGGTGAGTGACCGATTGTGAAACCACATTTGATCCTGAAAACAGTTATGGGGACTACGACAGAAGTGAAAACTTAAAACTTTGAAATTACTGTGTTCTTTTTGAAACAGCGTCTCTAAAGTAGTAACTTTTTTTGATTATGATAAGCAATCATAATCATTATAGAACTTCATAGGCGTGCTTATGTCTAAAGTAAAATAATCTGAGCGTGACGGTCACACGAGTTCAGTGCTTTCTCCCATTCCAAAAGTTTCCAACGTGCCTAAACAAGTTTTCACTTCAATAATGTCTGTGTGATCTAGAAATATTTATTTTGGTTGTGGATGTTGTGGTGACGAATCAAAATATCGAATGTTTCTTATATCTTCGACACAAGTTAATTAGTTTCTACTGCGGGATGAGGCCTATGTGTGTGACTGTTCGGTGCTAATATTTTAGGGGTTAAAATTTGAAATAACATGTTTTATATATTGTAAAGAAGCACAATACCAAGATTCGAGTAAATTTGGCTAAATCCTTTTACCTATACAAACATAATCTGTTTACCCCGTTAGGGATGAAATATCAAAAAAGTCTTTCTTTGTGGTTTTATTTGTGTTATTATAGGAATATGTTAAATTCAGTTTTTATAGTTCAGCCTTTAGGCCTGAGCGGTTATGAATCACCTGCTGATTCATCACCGATATGTTATTGTGTAATATATAAAATAAAAAATATTTTTTTACATATCAAATCAAATCCAATCAAAATCAAAACATCTTTATTCATGTAGTCTTTTACAAGCACTTATGAATCGTCACGCATACATTAAGCAACACTTTATATTTTAAAAATACGTGTAGGCAAGTATATATTTCTACATAAACAATTATTGTAATCAATATGGATGATTCAGAGCAATTTAATCCCAAACCTTCTTGTCGTCAAGAAAATATGAATTACTATTTCCATATACCATCTCAACTTGTATGTACAAAAGTATCAAATGCAAACAGAACATATGTCATGATCATTAGTCACAATTTTCCACCACGCAAAATAATAAAACATCAAATCTCATAATTTCATAAACAAGAAAAAACACAATTTTCCACCACACAAAGCAAGTTAGAAAACAAAGCTATCAATTCCGATCGAAAAGATTCGTTTGGAGTAAATGGTTTGTAACATTACAATTTGCTGACGCTGGCCCTGATGGCAAGTCCAATAGGGGTGGATAAAGCTGTTCGTTTAACGGCGAGATTGATTGAGTGGAAATCGCAGCCCACGCTAGAAATTTGACAAATTGATTTCTGTTTGCGATATTAGGTTTAAATATTATTATTGCTGCATTGGTAGCGTAGTTTTAATTAACTGTGTATCCGTTAGGACTGTTGTGCTGAGGTCTCGGGTTCGATTCCCGGGTCGGGTTTAGGTTGGGCGATTTGGTTGTGGCAATAGGCTCGCCCTCTATCACATTATGGGCCGTAATAAATTCGGCGAAAAGTGGGTGTACTAGTTACACCACTGCCTACCCTTTCGGGGAATACAGGCGTGAGTGTATATGTACAAAATATTGTAGTTCGCTCCGGGATCAGCCAGTGTACATCCAATAACTTTAGATCTGCTGATAATTGTATTGTATTTAGCATAAGGTGTTGTGTTGACACTGCCGCGATAGGATGATGATATAAATCTCTTGTAATCTAAATTTATTTATCGTGACTAATAGGTGTTTGCCTGCGAGATCAGACTAGGAATGGAATATTACATTCCTTCCTCTGAGATCGCGGGCCACGGTCGAGGACGCTCCTGGTTCAATCGTGCATGCGCCGATGCTGTTGGTAAAAAACAGACGGCGTATCGCGCTTGGATCGGGGGTCGCGCTACGAAGGATCCCAACCTCAAGTCACTCAAAGCAGCCTATAACCGTGCTGCCAAGGTCTGCAAGAGGGCGTATGTTAAAGCGGATGCCCAGCGCGTCTCCAAGATTGGATGTGCTTTGGCCGATAACCCAACAAGCAGTCGTGCTTATTGGAGCTTGGCTAAGGCCGTCCAATCTAATTTCTGTCGCCCCTCGCTGCCACCGCTGAGATATCGAAATGGAACACTAGCCCATAGCTCGCAAGAGAAGGCCGATTTACTGGCAAACCTCTTCGCGGCTAATTCGAGACTCGAGGACTGCAATGCTCATTTACCACCTACGCTGCCCGGTTGCGGTCACACAATGCCTGATATCCGTATCAGGCATTGTGATGTGCGGCGTGAGCTGCAGTCTCTCGACGTCCGGAAGGCTAGTGGTCCTGATGGTATCCCAGCGCTTGTTCTCAAAAAGTGTGCAGCGGAGTTGTCTCCTGCACTGACGCGCCTATACCGATCGTCCTACCTCTCAGGTGTTGTGCCTGAATCTTGGAGGGAGGCCAATGTGCAGCCGATCCCCAAAAAGGGTGATCGGTCAGACCCTAACAATTATCGCCCAATCGCCATCACCTCAGTGATGTGTAAAGTCATGGAGCGACTAATTAACAGCCAATTAGTTCGCTACCTGGAGGATCACTCGTTGATCAGTGACAGACAATACGGGTTTCGTCATAACCGATCAACGGGTGATCTTCTAGCGTTTGTATTACATCACTGGGGCGAGGCGATTGACAGGCATGGCGAGGCTCTGGCTGTGAGTCTCGACATAGCCAAGGCGTTTGATAGGGTCTGGCATCGCGGCCTTCTCTCCAAGCTCCCGGCATACGGTCTGCCCGACAACCTGTGCAAGTGGATCTCCGGCTTTCTGCATGAGCGTAGAATACGTGTCCTCGTTGATGGACACGCTTCGCAGCTCATGTCAGTAAATGCCGGAGTACCACAAGGTTCTGTACTTTCGCCCACCTTGTTTATTCTGCATATTAATGATATGTTGTCGCTTGGCAACATTCATTGCTATGCAGATGACAGCACGGTTCATGGGCGTTATTGCAGCAAGCCTCCTGGTTGCCGGGCGGATACTGAAAGGAGACGCGAGGATCTTGTCATTGAGCTCAACCAGGCCTTGGATCTCATATCATCATGGGGTACCAGGAATCGGGTTGAGTTTAATGCCAAGAAAACCCAGGTGTGCGCGTTTTCGTGCAAGAAATCCCCGTTTTCTCCCATCCCCGTTCTTCAGGGTGTTCCACTCGCAATGCGGAATGACCTTAGTGTCCTAGGTATGGATATCCGCTGCGATCTTAATCCAAGGAGTCACATCGAGGGCGTAATATCCGCCACTTCCCGCAGGGTAGGAATCCTGAACAGGGTGCGGCGGTTTTTCACGCCCGGTCAGCTCTACCGCTTATATAAAGCGCAAGTGCGGCCGGGAATGGAATACTGCTCGCACCTCTGGGACGGTTCCGCAAAATACCTTCTCGATGCCTTGGATGGGTTGCAGCGGCGGGCCATCCGCATTGTGAATGATGCAGACGTGAGTAACAGCCTGGAGCCGCTACAGCTGCGTAGGGATATTTCCTCGCTTAGCGTGTTCTACCGTCTGTATCATGGCGAATGCTCTGAAGAATTGTTTGATCTTATCCCATCCTCTCCCTTCCATACCAGAACCACGCGTTCTGGCTTGCGGAGCCACAGCTTCGTGGTGTCTACTACCCCGGCCCGAACCAAGAGGTTCGCAAACTCGTATTTTTGCCGCACCATCAAGCTGTGGAACAGTTTGCCAGCTACCGTGTTCCCTCCTTCCTATGATCCTGGGTCCTTTAGGCGTAGTGTGAAGAAGCTAAACAGCAGGCCGGCATGATTGTGTTGAGTAGCGAGGGATAGACTGTCTCTTGCTACTTGATACTCTATCTGGACGGCACTGCACTTACCATCAGGTGCAGTGTGGTCACTTTGCCGTGCCAGAATAAAAAAAAAAAAAAAAAAAAATGGTTTCTTATATTTACGCGAATATTACACATTTCATTCCCTTTATTACCATGCTGCATACTAATGAGAGATAAGGGCTTCGTTCACTATGGTAGCTTAATACGCTATGGTAGACTTCACATACCCTTGAAATTCTTATGGAGATTTATATAAAGATTATGTAATTATTAATGATTATGTAACGATTCCGTCTAGCACGGTTCGTTTTCAGCGTTCATTCTTACCACGTACGTGCAAGCTCTGGAATGAACTCCCTGCTGCGGTGTTCCCTAAGCGCTATGACATGTCCTTCTTTAAACGAGGCTTAAGAAGAGTAGTCCTTCAACGGTAGGCAGCGGCTTTGCTGTGCCCTGGCATTGCAGAAGTCTATGGGCGGTGACTACTTACCATCAGGTGGCCTACTCGTCTGCCTATCAAGGCAATAAAAAAAAATACAACACAATTTTATCAAAAATCGATCCGCACCAACAAATCAATAACGAAACAATGCCAACAAAGGAAATGTAAACAAATTACACAGCCGCATCACGACACAATGATAATCATAAACTATACAATGAAAAAAACAATGATTCCCACATTGGGAACTGGATCACAACGTTGGTGGTCCGTTCTGAGAACCATCCCTTAATGGCTGTTTGGACAAAGCGGCTATAGGGGTGAATGGCGATTTAGGGATGACCCGGTGTTCTGATTTACTTCAAATCGTGCCAGATATTATCTGTGCCCATTCAGTGTTTTGTTACGAGGTGCCCTTTTGCACCCTCTGCCCTACTATTTGTTTTTTGTTAGCGCTGATTGATTGGAATTTCTTATTGTGGTCGAGTTTGATTCTCGCGTTCTTTATTTGAATGTGTTCTGATGTGATCTTTAACGTAGTTTAGAATGACGGCCAGTAATACGAACATTGTTTAAACTTGGAACATTAAAATAAGCTATATTACACATTCAATTAAGAACTGTCTATGGCAGTTAGATTCTCTTTCCTAAGGAATAGGCATTTTTGCATGATTTGCACTCTCTACTATACAAAAATAAAATATGCGATATTTGTAACTACTACCTAGTTATTATTAGAGTGTCACATTGTTTGTTTATTTTAACTATTACATTAATTTGTCCAAATAATTTTAAAATATTTATATCGCTAAATGTTTGTCTTTAAGAGTTGATTTTTCTCACGATTCGAATATTTTCACTGCAAACTCGATCAGTAACTGGAAGTGGCCAATTAATCACCAATCGAAACACAATAGTAACAGTTGTCACAGTTTGCTCCAACACATTGGATAGTGTTACGTTGACAAGAAAAAGATATCGCAACACGAATGGTCGTTTTAAAAAAGGAATGCGATTGACGGCTCTGGCTCTTGCTATATGGCACGGAAAAAATCATGGCTCGTGCCTCGTGTTTGTGCGTATTGCGTTACTCTTGTAAATTGCAATAAGGTGAGTAGAGAGCTTGTCCAATAAAGCTTGGTATGCGTTGACGTCGTTCTCGATGTAGTTTATGGAAGGCGCTTGTGGAATCGTGGCTGAATTCGTGATGTCAAGTAATGTGGAATCGATATCCGATACTACATTGCAGGTGTCAGCATTTGAGTTTGTAGGTCTTGAAATTTGAATAAAATTGACGATATTTAACCAATAAAAACTAGTTACCTATATTAATCAGATATTTCACAGTTGTAAAGGTTCGGATTCGTTCAGCTTTAGCGAGTATAGATCCACAGTTAGGGTACGATGTTTGGTCGTTTTGCAGCCTTCTGAGTACTCTGACAGACCCTCAACCGCTTCTTCACCTTCCATTGCCCATGGTGTAGTGTGAAGAAGCAGGCTGACATGAATGTGTTGAGTAGCGGGGGTAGATTGTCTCTCACTACTCGATACTCTAATTCGACGGCACTGCGCTTACCTTCAGGTGTAGTGTGGTCACTTTACCGTGCCAGGATAAAAATAAGTCTTCTCCCTTCTATGTTAGACGCTAAAGAGCAAGAAAATAATCATAATACATTGATATCATACAATAAACTGTATGATTCATAGACTATACCAATACTCTATGACTCGCAAAACCTACGACATAATTTTAAATACACACATGACTCCCAAAAAAAGTCATCGATTCATACCAATCCCTGTTTTCAATTACAGAATTCTAATCCGTTTTAGAAGCTATAAATGGACCAAGCCTAAAGTCGAAGTTAATCATGACGCAAGGGACTCTGGTTAGGAGTTGGGTTAGCCCCAAGGCCGTGGCTTGCGTGCTAAGTTCATTGTAATGGAACAATGATATGATTGAAACTAGACCACAAACTGCTCGAATGACGTCACACGATTTTCGGACAGACGTGACTGCGAGATATATTGTGCGTCATTGCAGTGTGGTAGCCGTTTTTTTTTATATGGTAGATGGAATACAGCCTGGAAAGATAATACAGATGTTATAGACCAAGACCTAAATTCTATTAGACAACACAAGTGCTTCCATATGAAAGCGTATAACGTATATGAAATAACGTTTCAAGGGAAATTCAGTGATAAGAAACACAATTTAGACGAATTATTTAATTTAGACGACACAAAAGTTACTTTTCGTGTAACGTAATACTTCTCTAACTTCGAATACAGACTGAATCAGATAAAGCTTGCGTAAGATCTCATACATTAGCAGGAAAGTAGGTATACTTGTGCTGTCTATTCAGCCATCTATGGTTGTTATATTCATAGATGGTGGGGAAGGCGAAGAAATCGTCCAACCGAAATGCAAGAAAATCGTATCTCCTGCATTGATAGATACATGATGATAGATGGAAGTGGTGTCGAATAATCTGAAGATGATATCAGAACATTGATTAGTTATATCAAAAAACTACCCCAGAAGAAACAATCAAAACGCCGAGTCAAATCAGCTTCAAATTGTGATACAATATTAGTCATTGGAAGTACGAAAGGCGAATATGAAATTCTATTTGAGGAAAACGATCGTTAGGAAGTTAATGCGAACTGCGTGCGCTGAACTCATAGGTCTGAAACAATAGTAAATAAAGAATTCTAACTAGACCACAAACTGCCTGAGTGGAATTGGGGACTAGAAGCCCAAGTGCCAACGTGACAGATATCAGATATATAATAATATGAATCATCACATTCACATGATTGTTTTATTATAATACTAGCTGTTGCTCGCGGCTCCCCCCGCGTTCTTCTTTTATATATACAGACAGACAGACAGATAGATAAAAAGAATCAAATACATGTAGGCTAGTTCGAAAATTCCTGAACACGTATAAGCAAACACATACTATATGCACACAAATAATAATAGAAGACATAGCGACAGTTAATATTCCAAGGTCCAACTTCACTTGGATTAGGCCAGTGAAATTCATTGAACAGTTTTAATAAGAGAAGCAGAGATATAGGATATTAAAAAAGCTACATTGTTTTTAATATTTATAACAAGACAAAAGTTGTCTTGTTCTTGCAAGTTTTTTTTTTATTCTGGCACGGCAAAGTGACCACACTGCACCAGATGGTAAGCGCAGTGTCGTCAAATAAAAGTATCGAGTAGCGAGAGATAATCTATCACCCGCTACTTAACTGCCGGCCGCTTCTTCACACTACGCAAACATCGTAACCCAACTCATCTAACGGTAGGCAGCGGCATTGCTGTGCCCTGGCATTGCAGAAGTCTATGGGCGGCGGTGACTACTTACCATCAGGTGGCCCGTCTGCTCGTCTGCCTATCAAGGCACTAAAAAATAAAAACCTAGAGCCCTGACGAAATGACAAGTGACATTTACTCATATAGAAAGTAAGATAAAACTTTGTATGTCTATGTCTGATGTAAAAACGGTTATTAGTAAACAATAATCTTTACTTACAGGCGTTAATTCACACTAAGAGTCGAAGACATCGAATAGAAGATCGAAGAGGTACGTAAATATAGAACGAATGAACCCATAACCCTTTCGCTTTCGATTTTGTGTCTTGCCGACTATCTACTTAGTAAACCTTCGTAAATGCTTTTGGCATGTCGACGAGAAATCCAATTCCATGCAAATCATTGTGAGTCTAGAAAATACTTTCTAAATTCACAGTTAAAAATTAGCTTTTTCTGATAATTGCAAATTACCAAATTTTTGAATTATCAGAAAAATCTGCAAAGTTGGAATTATTAATTTATGAATTTTGGAATTGATAATTCGGAATTTGATAAGTTCCAATGAAAACTTATCAAACTCCGTTTTTCACTAGAATTTGGAAAGAATAAACTTATTAAGTAGAAAACTTGTTTCGATATATAGACAACATTGTGATGTATTACTGAATCTGAGTAAAAAAAAGTATAAAGAATTTTAAAAAGGCAGTAATGGACAAGTAACCTAAGTAGTCCCTTATTGTATTAAACCGCTCACGGGATAACATTATAAAACCTTTTTACTAAAAAAACATACTACAATACAATAATTCAAACAATTCGCAATATTCCATCGAATTCAAATGACTCATAGACACAAGGCTGTATATTGCGATTATCATTGCCCGCGTAACGCCGTATCACAATGGGACAATGAAAAAACTTACATTTGTATGTGCATTTGCTATGGTTTAGGAAATCCTGTCAAAAAAAGACCACCTTCACTTGACCATGAATCATTGATAGAGGTTTTTGAATGGTTTGTACAGTAAAACTGTAGTTGCGGTGTACGTCGTATTTAAGGTATTTTGTATGTATTTTAGCTTGGTTTAACCAGCAATCTATATGTACTACGTACTAGATGCGGCGACCAGAACAAACATTATGTTCCACCGAGTTGAGGTGAAAAAGTTCCACTCTGCACCGACGTTATTTATATGTATTGCTTCATGCCACCTACGAATGCACACCAGTTAATTTTAGTTATTTGTAGCGACATTCCCGAACAAATCTTCCTTAAATTGATTTACAGTGAAACTGTTAATAGTATATAAGGTAAATAACATAATTTCATAACGGTTAGAACGTAATATCAATAAATATTAATTAATTTCAATTTTGAATACGGGAAGTCTATATTTCAAAGCAAAATACATTATATAGTTGGTCCCGTTTTAGCGCGCGGAAAGTCCCGTTCGAGAGACAGTGATGGGAGGAGGAACTTCCAAATAGTTCTTAGTAAAATGATAGATGGCATTAGTGGGCGGACAAGGTTTTCGGAACATATTTTTTCTTCGACAATTCGTGTCTATAGAATATAAGTCAATGGGTTTAACTTAATTAGTGGCGGGAGTGCACTAAATACATATTTGTGCACGATGAGATAGTGATCACCATTCACATGGTATTAATCAGCCAATTAAAAAATTGAGTTCATAAGTCGAGAATTATTTTTGATTTTATTTTGTAATCATGCAATATACTGGATTTGTTTTAGTAGAAAGCGATACGCCGAATTAATTACTGATTTACTATTTTAACTTATTTAAAAAATAAAATTACATATTTTGCCTGAATTATGAACGGTGTAATCAAAATCAAGAAGCAAAATCTTACAAGTTCAAATGTTGTAAGCGTATTCCTATTAACTATTATGTTTTTTTTATATTTCATCCCTATAGGGGTGAAAATTTTATGGGAAAAAATATTTATTTCAAACTTAGCATTCAGGTCATTTGACATAATTAATAATATATTTATCACAACTTTTTTCAAAATTCAACCGCCGATGGAAAGTGAATGGAAAAGTTTTTATGGAAAATAATTTATAGACGTAACATGGTTTTTTGTACTTTTTAATATATTTTTGAAGATCTTCAAGTTTGACACAATGATACGATGATACCTTGAAACTAAGGCCTCTTTTAAGCTTATTAGAAAAATCCAATAAATCTGTTCAGTCTGACCCTGGTTGTGCTGCGTCCATTGTTATCTTTGGGCAATCAATTTGCAGCCTGTGTAACATGAACTAGGTTACCCGACCGCAATGTGCCGCGCCGCGTGAATTATGCATTACCTGACGAATTATTTGGTATCCGAACACTTTCCTGTGGCGCCTTGTGTATCTACAAATAGCTTAGATCATTTGAGGATAGTACATGACGATACCAAAATGGTTCATACAGGTGTATGTACTTACGCCTGTAATCCCGGAAGGAGTAGGCACTTATCACCGAATTTATTACGGTCCAAGTCATATCGGTTTATATGTCATCCTCTTTTCTCATTTTCCAGTCCTATCCTCGTCGTTGTATCCCTGCTTGGTAGGCAGGGATACAACCTTGACGGTGGATTTCAAGTTCCTACGCCATTAACCGTAATTACTCATTCCGTATGGAGAATTTCCAATGTGTTTTGACCTGTCATAAGTGCCTTGTATATGCCTACATGATCAGATTTTTATTTATTTATAGGGGGGCGAGCCTATTGCCATACAGGGCACAATTCCAGACACCGGGCTTATACTGAGTATTTCTAAATAATGAAACCCAATATCACTTTCATCATCATCATCAGCCGGTGTCAGTCCACTGTTGGACGTAGGCCTCTCCCAAGATGCGCCACTGAGCCACTAATATCACTTTACACGACTCGCGAATCGAACCCGAGACCTCAGCACGGAAATCGTAATGCATGAGCAATTCCAACTGCGCCACCGAGGCAGCCCGAGCACGAAAATGACGTGTTTTTAAATAAAGGGTTGTTAAAAAGGTTTACATGCCCAACTACTTATTGATTCCGTATCAACACTAAAACAACCTCTTTGCGATGTTTTTTTTTCTCCACATTTGATTGGTTAGCTTTTGTTTGGCGCCAAAAATTAACCAATGACGTTTACAGAAATTAATTTCGATGCTATCCGAACGCTAATTTGATTAAAGATCATCATTTTGTCCATTTAGATACAGATTTTGTTCAAGTTGATGGAGATTTTTGTTTTTTTAACTATCGTAGCACACTGTTAGTTTAAATGAACATTATATATTATATTCATACATCAAATACAATAAACAGATCAATTCAATAACCAACACTACCGGATTCAATTGAATTGTGAGTGATTGAGAATGTCAATTGACAGATATTGACGTGATGTCTTTTGTCTATGAATTGAATGCTACTATTACTCGGACAATAGGGTAGTTGACTTTAATTTAATCAATAAGATACATTACCTAAAACCAAAGAGTTATGAATCCGAACAAAAATAATTAAATTAGACGCCGCTCAAATTTGCTGGAAGGGGTAATTGTCAAATGACAGTAAAAGGATGCATGATATGTCTTAATATTGTTTAGCTTAATTACTTTTCGTTAGGTAATACTGACTATAGTTTTTTTTTTTTTTTTTTTGTGCTCCCTCTGATACTTATTCAGAGAATTGTAAACACCTAGTTGAATTCACATGCCTTTATTAAATGAAATGCGAACTCTAAAAAAAAACGATTGAAGGTGTTCATCAAAAATAAAATCAAAATATGCTGAATCTAAATTCTCTAGAATATAACAGTTTTCATCCGACAACTACTACACTGTAAAATTCCCTATGTGTATTAAGCAGTCTGACATCCATACGACTCTTTACATGGATACACATAGGTTCGTTAAATATTATACATTTTTAAAAATAAAATCCTAATATAGCACGTCATTCTCACTTAAAACACAGTAAAACACATTCCTTGGCGACTAAGTTCCTATAATATCATATTATATTGCATAGTCGCCCCTATCTATTTATTCTTATCTATACATTTACGTGCTATATCCCTACAGTATATTAAAAATTTACGTCTTACGTCACCGGTCTCCAGCATGCCGCTCAGGTTTTCCTTACATATTTTTACGTTACAATCGCTTTCGAGTTTCATGCGTTGATACAGATATACTGGGCATTCGGTCAACACGTGTAAAACGTCTTCTTTGGCCTCTGGGTCACAGATGCACGAGGGGCTCTCCTTGCACTTGAAGCGATTCAAGTACTCAGAGAATCCCCCGTGCCCCGTAAACACTTGAGTGAGGACCGGGTCCACAGACATTTTTCTGACTATGCTGTACGCTTTCCTTGCGTCTGGGAAAAACAGCTTCGTTACCGACGCTGTTTCTCCAGCCCTATAGCGCTCATCCCACTCGTCAATCGACTCCTGACGGATATATCGCTTGACGAATGAGATGGGGCAACGGTCGTAATCGGGCTTCCGCTTCAGCGCAGTGGCTGCAGCCTTCGCGAGTTCGTCTGCGCGCTCATTTCCCACACACCCCACGTGCGCCTTCACCCAAAAGAGGTTAACGGTTTTTCCGCACGTAACGGTCTCACTTAACAGGTTGTTAATGCCAAATGCTATGGGGTGGAGGGAAATTCCGCTCGCGACCGACTCAAGCGCGGCTCTCGAGTCACAAAAGATGCTGTATTGTCGTTTGTCGTGTCTAAAGGCCATTTGCACCGCCTTTTGCAGAGCCAACAATTCCGCCTGGTAAACGGTACAGAACGATTCCAGCTTTAGTTTGGTGGCTTTCGTTTCGGCATCGCCGTCCCATAAGGACACCGATGCTCCGACTTGGCCACCAATCTTGCTGCCGTCCGTGAACACCTTGACGGTGTTTGCAGCCTGTAGGTTCAGTTCTGCATCGTTCACCACGCATTCGAATTTCAATGCTCTGCGTCCAGCTGGATGTCGTAAGTTGGCAAAGGGCACAGGACTTTCCACATCCCGGTCCCCCACCACTCGCCGAGTGTGTCCTTTTTTCACTTCGTAAAGAAGCGCCGCTTCTCGGACACGAATGTCTAGCGGAAGGATCCCAGCAAGCAGCAGGGCCGAGTTTAGTGAAACTGTCCTGTAGCCCTTCACCATCTTTTGTGCAAAACCTCGTTGAACCGCTGCAAGCTTCTTTGTGATGCCTATCTTTTTGCTTGCAGGCGCCCATGCACTGGCCGCGTATAATATGGTAGGTTCAACGACTGCCGTGTACAACGTTTTTACTACCTCAGGTCCCAGCCCCCACTGCACCTTTGCAGCGGTTGCCAATCTTCTGTAGAAGCCTATGGCTTTCCTACAGACTTCCGAAACGTGCGTGTTGAATGTTAACTTATCATCCACAGTCAGGCCCAGTATTTTAATGTCTTTGGACAGGCCTATGTCGACGCCGCCCATGCGCAGGATTGGTGAGTCGTACTTGAGTCGTCGTGTTACGACCATGGCCTTCGTCTTTTTTGGGGCGAATCTCAGCTTGTTCCTGACTCCCCAATCCTGCACATACGCTAATGCATCGTTGGCCTGTCTCTGTATTTTCAACGTTTCGTCACCATGAAACACTAACACTACATCGTCGGCAAAGGCTTGACAATAGTCACCCCGTTTTGCAAGCTCCTTTAGCAGTGGGTCGAGGAGCAAGTTCCACATGATAGGACCACCAATAGATCCTTGAACACATCCCTTGGTAGTCCCTCTCGCGTGTTCTACCCCGGCGTAGCGAACTTTAACTTTCCGGCTCTCGAAGTAGCTATCCACTATCCGCCTTAGGTTTTTCGGACATCCTTCCTCAAACAGTCTGACTCTAATCGCTGGCCACCAAGCACTGTCAAAGGCTCCCTCTATATCCAGTGAGATTATCGTGATAATCTTTTTCTCACTCAATTTACTCCGGATGTGCTGGAGTAGGGTATAGAGGGAGTCTTCCGTGCCTCTTTGGGGCATAAAGCCAAACTGTCGAGTACTCATCCTAGGTAGTAGATGCCACTTCACTCTTCCCACCACTATTTTCTCCAGAATCTTCCCCATCACTGGCAACAAGCCTATCGGTCTATAGGACTTGACGTCTGTGTAGTCCTCCTTCCCGGGTTTCCGGAGGACTACGACCGTGGCCTCCTTCCAGATGGTCGGGAAGTGGCCCAATTCGAGGCATTTGTTGGCCAGTGATAGGAACAACTCCGGATCCTTAAGGATAGCCTGTTTGCAGATGTCGGATGTTAGACCATCTGCACCGGGGGCTTTTTTGGGGTTAAAGCTGTTCGCCGCCACAAGAATTTCATCCAGGGTAAATGCCGGGTCCCGATAACCATTATCCATACCGACATTTACGCTATCGGCTTTAACCCTTATTACTGACTATAGTTAGACTGCATCGGTGGCGCAGTTGTAATTGCGCATGCGTTACGACTGCTGTGCTGAGGTCTCGGGTTCGATCCCCGGGTCGGGTAAAGTGATATTGGGTTTTTCTATCTAGAAATTCCTCAGTATTAGCCCGGAGTCTGGAATTTGTGCCCGGTATGGCGATAGGCTCGCCTCCTATCACATTATGGGACCGAAATTCGGCGAAAAGTGGGTGTACTCGTTACACCTCTGCCTACCCCTTCGGGGATTACAGGCGTGAGTGTATGTGTGTATGCGTTAGGTAATATAATAAAAATTAAGAAATTTAAATCAATAATAATAATACCAGTCCTGTGTTATATATGGAATGTCCTACTGCTAGGCACGGGCTTAATGCGGGTTATATGAAACAGGTAAAAACGATTAGGCTTTGAGTAAACAAAAATCTGCGCGACGTTATCTCGGTATAATTTCAAGGTTGCTAAACCTGATAGATATCCAAATAATGTCATGGAATTGCATTTCTTAAAAAACCTACAGAAAAGCTCACGATGGCATATCTCCAAATGGATCCACCATTAGGAGATATGGCATATGCCAACAGTGAATGTGAAATAGCCGGGTCGGGTCGCTAGTATTCAGTATTGAAAATAAATAATACAAGCCCTGTATTAAACATGTCCGACTGCTAGACATGGGCTTCCTCTAATAATGAGAGGAGTTAGATCTTAGTCCACCACGCTGGCCTAATGCGGGTTGGTAGACTTTGAAATTATTATGGGAATTCTCAGGTTGCAGGTTTCCTCATGATGATCCGAAGAAGTTCATCGCGGGGTTTTAGCTGGTAGTGTCAGGTGGGGTGCTGCCCGGAAAGCCATCGTCCGGGCAAGGGGGTGCTGGGTCGTAAGACCGGCTAGTCCAGCATAATCGTTTTATTCTTTCCGCTTCCCCCCGGAGCGGGCGGCAGTAATAAAATGCTTTCCCCGCGACAAAAAAAAGTTTCCTTATGATATTTTCACTGTGAAAGCAAGCTATAATTAACAATGAATACACACATAACTTAAGAAAAGTCAGATACCAGATGTATATGCCATTCTGTTTGGTTTCGAACCTATGACTTCCGGCTCGATACTACGTACCGCTCCCAACTAGGCCATCAATACTTTTTTAGTATTCAATATTATAATAATAAATACACCCAAGAGTCACACACATAGTTCTGACCACACACTAGGTAAAACCGCTATCGTGGGTATCAACAACTATGAGGGACTATGGTCCCATAACACCCAGACCCGAAATAAATATCTGTCTGTCACACAAACATTAGTCTTGGTGTGGGAATCGAACGCCTCGCCATCGGCCTCTCGTTTCACAGCCGGCTACTTGCCCGCAGCGCCACGGCGGCTGTCATTATAAAAAAAACATAGTTCCTTGAGTTTCACACATTCATTTAATCATAACACCACAACAAATCAAGCCAAAAAACGCGTAAACAGATGATCGTGCATCAGCAATCAACGCGTTAGGTGCCATTGAAAAAAAAACTGTGCATACCGATCCTTGGGCGACCGACGACAATTACTCTCCGCGCCTTATTAACTGCTACCCACCACGGGAACTCATTAAACCGTTTAACACGTGTTTAGTTCGAAATGGAGCCTTTACGAGTTATTAACAGGGTTGGCACTTCCAACTCTGAGAATTAGTTTATGGGTTTTATGATTTTACTGCACTTTTCGAACAGCTTTTTTTTATGTTAGCAGTGTGTGAATAGATTCGCGTTAATTTTTAAGGTTCCGTATTGAAGGACCCTAGGTAGTCGTTAGGACTGCTGAAATATTTCCAGAATATATGTTAAAGTAGATATATAAAAAAATACAAGGGAACCACAACAGTAAAACGTATTTTTTTTTATTTTTGTTTTCTCACGAAAACTGTATTAAAAAAATTTACATTGGAGTTATTAAAATATAAAATCTAAAGTAAAAAACAGACGTAATTACTATACATTATAAAACAATCAGTAACACAAATTAATAAAAACATTTGTACTCAATTCGCTCTTGGCTGGTTTTTTTAAGTCTGTTTTAGTTACCTCAGGAAAAAATGATGAGCTTCTGCGAATCGTGTTCGTATGAATGAACTTTTCGTTTCTCCAAGCGAACAAAGGATCAAGCGGTCCTTTTCTAGTATGAAATTTCTTGCAACATTATTTACATACCTTCACCATCATAGATAATAATAATAATAGTAGCCCTGTATTAAACATTGTCCCACTGCTGGGCACGGGCCTCCCCTACTAATGAGAGGGGTTAGGCCTTAGTCTACACTTAGTCTTAGTCTTAGTCCACCACGCTGGCCTAATGCGGGTTGGTAGACTTCACATACCTTCGAAATTCGTATAAGAATTCTCAGATATGCAGGTTTCCTCACGATGTTTTCCTTCACCGTTAGCAAGCGATAATTAACATTTAATACACACATAACTTAAGAAAAGTCAGAGGTGTATGCCACTTGGGTTTCGAACATACGACTTTCGTCTTGGCAGTCCGTACGGCAACCAACTAGGCCATCGCTGCTACCATCATAGATGCTTGTTTTATTTTATTACTGAATTAAATGTTGCGGTGCAGTTCCCCACGGGACAGCCACTTGCTCCAGTGCTATGATTCGTAACGTCTTGAGAGATAGACTTCCTGTAAAACAGGCTATCAAACGCAATAGGATTTTTTCAGCTCAGTTCCTTAGGTTAGCTTGGTATGGGCATGTGATGAGAAGGGATGAAAGGCATGTGAACAAGACTGGTTGTCAATATGAATGTGGATGGACGAAAGAGTCGTGGGAGACCAAAAAAGAGATGGATGGATTGCGTGAATGAGGAGATACGCATGAAAGGAGTGAATGCAGATTTGACGCATGATAGGGCTGCGTGGAGAGTTCAAACCATTTCTGCCGACCCCACTTAGTGTGGGATAAGGGCAGGTAGATGATGGGGCTGGTAATTCCTTAAATTAGCCCGTTCAAACACTTGAGCTATTACCTACTGAAGCTACTCAGCAGGCCAGCATGATTGTCGCAGAAGGAGAGTGCTGAGAGGGATCGGGAACGATATGATCCCTCCCGCCGCCAGAGAAGACGTAGGAGGCGCCAGGTGGACGACTGACCGGCGTCTCCCGCCCTGTGGAATGGGGGCGTTTGAATTCCACCACGGTAACCCCTGCCTGTCGTACGAGGCGACTAATAGGGGCCATCGGGGGTCGCGGGCGCGCAGCGGAGGGCTGTCAGCCCGTATCGATGCACTCCCAAATTCGGAGCATCGTGCGACCCCGAGATGGACGGCAGCGCGTGTGGTAAGGCCTCGTTCGCTGTCGTTCTTCGGTGCGCGGGGGCTCCTTAGCCCTCCATGGAGATGGGCTGCTACGCAGCACCGCGCAGGGGCGATTCCGGCTGCAATTCTAGCACTCCTTAGAATACCCCGGAATCGCTCCGTAAGCGCCGAAGAAGGCCACCGCGGGGTTTTAGCTGGTAGTGTCGGGTGGGTTGTATATAGGGGTTAGGGACTCGGCCCAGCGGCAGCACGGATAGCCATCATCCGTGCGAGGGGGATGCTGGGTCGTAAGACCGGCTAGTCCAGCATACCCGTTTTATTCTTAATCCGCTTCCCTCCGGAGCGGGCGGCAGTAATAAAACGCTTTCCCCGCGACAACAAAAAAAAAAAAAGGCCAGCATGATTGTGTCAAGTACCGAGGGATAGTTCTCTCTCGTTACGTGATACTCTAACTAGACAGCACTGCGCGCTCTATCAGGTGCAGTGTGGTCACTTCGCCGTGTCAGTATAAAAAAAATAGGCAGTCATCGGGACTCCCGACAGAAATGAAAACTTAAAACTTTGGAATTAGTGTTTAATTTTTTTTGAAACAGTGTCCATGAAGTAGTAACCTTTTAGTTTAATTGCTTGTCAATAATTATAGAACTTAATAGGCGTGCTATGCCAAAAGTAAAATAATCTGAGCGTGACGGTCATGCGAGTTCAGTGCTTTTAACGCATCCCAAAAGCGCCCAACGTGCCTAAAGTAGTTTTCACTTCAAAAACGTAGTAAACGTAATGAAGTGTGTAATTATTTAATCTACATGTGTAATACTTGTACAACAAACAATTTCCTCCTTTGCAATAACAGTATGCGTTGATTATGAAACATTGATTTATGTGTTAATCTACAAATTGTATAAAAGCGAGAAATCTCTACGCGTATTCTATCATTCAGGTTTATCAATATCACTTTGTGTAAAATTATATCACACCATTCAAACGCTATTATATCGACCTAAAGCCATGAATATAAATGAGATAACTAGTCGTTACGCTAATGTAGACATCAGTCCGAAATATCTAACTAGGTGAGAAAAGGTTAATAGATACATAAATCCAGAGAGCATGATATAAAATCGATTATAGTGATAATACTAAAAGTTATAGAACATTGAGTATGACTTACGAAAACTGCATGGTGTGTTAAAAGCACTTATCAAGAAGTGGCCGAGGATATTAAACTTATGGGTAGGACGTTTTTTATTTCTACTAAAATTAAGTTGTTAGAAGATTGACATAATATAGGACAGTCGTCGTGCCTTTTTTTTAGTGCCTCGATAGGCAGACGAGCAGACGGGCCACCTGATGGTAAGTAGTCACCGCCACCCATAGACTTCTGCAATGCCAGGGCACAGCAGAGCCGCTGCCTACCGTTAAATAATGACTGGCTTAATGAGTAAAAGGCGACTGTGAAACAAGAGGCCACGGGATTGAACCACGTACCGAGACAAACGGGCGTTGCCGGGGACCGGTGACTTTGGGGGATCAAACCCCACCAAAATATTCAAATATAACATTTATATTATTATATTATTAAAAGTGAAATTGGGTTTTTCTATCTAGAAATTCTCAGTATTAGCCCGGAGTCTGGAACCTGTGCCGGGTATGGCGATAGGCTCGCCCCCTATCACATTATGGGACCGAAATTCGGTGAAAAGTGGGTGTACTGGTTACACCTCTGTCTACCCCTTCGGGGATTATAGGCGTGAGTGTATATGTATATGTATGTACTATTCATATTACTAATTACATAATATACAAACCTGGCGAAGCCCGTGCCGACACAAATAATGTTTGTACTAGATGATGCCCGCGGCTCCACCCGCGTGGAGTTTATTTTTGGAAGAAAACATATACAATCCATGATCCAAGATGCATCCATATGCGTCTTAGGCTATTTATTATCTTAAGCTACACCTTTCTATATGTTGCTATCCCATAGGAAGCGTACATTTTCCGGGATAAAAAGTGGCGTATGTCATTTTCTGATCCCTAAACTGCCACTATGCAAAAAATCATGTCGATCCCTTGCTCTGAGAAAAACTAAACTATCCCACAGGAACGGTACATTTTTCCGAGATAAAAAGTAGCCTATGTGCTAATGGATGTTTGACTGTAATCAAACACCCATCCATCCATCCAAACATTCGCATTCATAATATTAGTAGGATGGGGGTTAGGACTACGTGTGTGACAGTTAGGTGTTATTTATTTAAATGGACATTGTTATTAAAAAAAGGAATAGTGAAAATTAGAGTAACATTTTAAAATAATATACACGATGGTATGATGCGTCGTATTTCTTATTTTTACCCGACTGCCAAAGAATTGCAGCGCTTTTTATTTTCTGTTCTCAATCTTTCGGTCTTTTTAGTGCATTACTTTAAATTTGTCTTTTTTGCAGTCGGGTTTTTGATTTTTTTTTTATTACTAAGGTGATTAGATATTTGTACGGAAAATTTAAAGTGTAGTGTCAATTGCGGCAAGTGGCAACCCTATGCAGCTCTAGTGTCTATTCTCATGTCGCGTCCCCAGAATTAATCGATGACCATTTGTATCAAAGCCAAACTTGGGAATTTTATGTTAGGAGTACGTTATTATCGTAAAGTGGTTGCTCGTGTGATTGTCACAATGCGGGTGGTTTTGTCGGGAGTCTCTGATGTGACGCCACGAAAAATGACTTAATACTCCTAGTTATTTAATGGGCTGAATTATCATATGAGGACTAATGATCCCTATAAATCCAGTTCGCCGTACAAGGAAACATATTAAATGCTAAACAATTTTGTTGCTTTTTTCGAAGCTCATAGTAATTTAATTTTGCTTTGTATAAAGTCTGTCTTCGTTTTAGAACGTTATGAAGTTTTCAGTTTACGTTTCCGAACGGACGCGCAAACGTCAAAGTTGGCGATGTGCTATTTATAAACAACCTACTGCGGCTGCGTGAGTAATAAAATATCATGACATAAGCGCAACTCGTTGCTCTTTCCAGTTTACAAACATTTACTACTTAGCCAAAATATGCTAACAAATGTATAAAACACAGTCTAAATATAGCGCTTTAAGGAAAAATCATTGCTTACCTTTGCCTTCAAAGCGTAGACGGTCTTCTTCACTCCATACTTATTTAAGCCGTAATATAACACACCACCACTAAAAATGCACGCACATGCTGTCAAAACTCTTGGGAAAGTCTTATAATACCTCACATTACTTAAATTACGCGTGTAAATAGGTGAAAATTGAACATTTTTGAATAATTTGCCCGATGTACGGCTTAGCGTGGCCATGTTGGCAGTACAGCTGATTGTCAATGTCATGTGCAAGCGAGACGAGAATATTGCGAGATAAAGATGGCGAAATGTTAGTGACCGTACTGCGCATGTGCGAATTTTGAATAAAAAAAACACGTGTATCATTAAAAGTTCGTAACCTTTTCGTAATATATTACGGACGTGTCATAGTGCAAAATATTAATGAAATATTTTGGAATAAGTTATTGAAATCTTAAACATAATATGTGTATGTAGGTACATACATAATTACATAAAGTTATTTTATCTCAAGGCATTTGTCTTTTATTTATACCTAGCGGTGAAAATTAATGTAGATATAAATTATTTATTGTTATTGTTTAATCACTTAAGTTGACTGCCTCGGTGGCGCAGTTGTAATTGACCTGAGACCTTAGCACAGCAGTCGTAATGCCGCATGCATTCAGTCTCGGGTTCGATCCCCGGGTCGGATTAAGTGATATTGGTATTTTGTATTTAGAAATTCTCAGTATTAGGAGTCTGGAACCTGTGTCTGGAATTACTAAAGTGATTACATATACATATATACACTCACGCCTGTAATCCCTGAAGGGGTAAGCAGAGATGTAACCAGTACACTCATATTTCGCCGAATTTATTACGGCCCCATAATGTGATAGGGGGGCGACCATATCGCCATCGTCAAGTAATAAAATGATGGTTTAATCTTTTTTTTATATTTGATAGGTATTTGATATATGTATATTGCTGTTTCTTTGTAAGAACGTATATATCAGTAGTCAGTATTTCTAATGTAAACTCCCTATATTATGAGCAATTAGTTGTCGCTTTAATGATTATTAAGAAAATAGTCGTAACTTCTTGGATTCAAGTCTAGAACAAGTAATATTGTATGAAATCTCTTTGAAATACGAACATGCATCACTCGGCGTCATTTCTTGGTTTGGAAAGAAGCTCTGCGAACTATAGGTATTAGGTATAACCGACCGCTTCAAGGATACAGAAGATCTTTATATATATAATTCTACCGTACGTGTGTATGTCACTGAACTCCTCCTAAACGGCTGGACCGATTTGTGTGATTTTTTTGTATGCGTTTGGGTGGCGCCCTGGATGGTTTAGATTCACAAATCAGCCCAGCAGATGGCGCTGCAGTCGGTGTGGCGCTGCTTTTACAGGCAGGACGACGTCTGCCGGGCCCGCTAGTTATGTATTAAAATAAGAACTATACGACTGCATTTATTGTAAGTATTGGTGGCATAATGACAGCCTCCCTGGTGCTACGGGCGTGTAGCCGGTTGTGAAGGGGGAGGCCGTGGGTTCGATTCCCGTACCAAGACAACGTTCCCGTTGTGAGACTGTAGTTTCACGCCGTTATTGATACCCATGTTACAGGTTCGACCTAATGTAAGATCAGAACTATGTGTAACTGTTGGGTGCGATTATTTGTAATTTTTTTGTAATTGTCAAGAAAAATTGTAAGAGTTCAATCGTCCTTTCTTTATACAACGATGGTTGTAAACAAGCTTACGGCCGTAGCCTATGGACGCAACACCAGGAGCATCACATGCACGTTGCGGACCCTAATATCGTAATCGTCTATATACAAGCGTCGGTAAATAACCGTCACACACATAGCCCTGATCACTCACTAAGATACGAGTCTTGTATCGTAGGTATCAGTGACTAAGAGAGACTTTCGGTCACACAACTCCCATACCCCAGACACAAATATCTGTCTGTCACACAAACATTTGTCCCGGTGTGGGAATCAAACCCACGGCCTCCCGTTTCACGGCTTGCTACTAACCTACTGCACCATGGAGGCTGTTAAAATTATTGTCCACCATACAACGGTAGGCATCGGCTTTGCTGTGCCCTGGCATTGCAGAAGTGGATGGGCGGCGGTGTCTACTTACCATCAGATGGCCCGTCTGCTCGTCTGTCTAACCAGGCAGTAAAAAAAATACAAAGATATTATTTGGGAGACTTTTCTCTTGTGTACTTGTCGTTTAAAGATTTATGTGTTAGTTTTATAAAGTTTCATGCCACCTGGTCCGAAGATTATGGCCAAATAAAATATTTTCTTTCATATATGTATAAAGTATTTAGCAGGACAATTATCCAGCATCCCGGTAGCGGGTGAACAGCCGCGGTCGGCCTAAATATTAGCTCGTCTGTACACTTGCGCGCCATTCGCATTAGAACCCATTGAGACCGTGAACCGCCCGTTTTGATTTACTAATGGCGCTATTCGTCTAATTATTGGACCGCCCGCAGCTGTCCGCGTAGCTTCCTTATTTGTCTGCGCATATTTTGTATCCAGGATTATTTTATGAGTCTGCCAACCCGCATTAGGCCAGCGTGGTGGACTAAGGCCTAACCCCTCTCATTAGTAGAGGAGGCCCGTGCCCAGCAGTGGGACAATGTTTAATACAGGGCTAGTATTATTATTTTATGGGAAATGAAGTGAAATCCTACTTATATTTTAAATGCGAATGTTTGGATGGATGGATAAACATCCATCCAACGTCCAAACGGATCTGGTTGAACTTTGGCACAGAGATAGTTCATAGTCTGGAATAGCACATAAGCTACTTTTTATCCCGAAAAAATGTACAGTTACCGTGGGATAGTTCAGTTTTTCACAGGGCAAGGGATCGACATGATTTTTTACGCAGTGGCAGTTTAGCTTTGAGTAAGTTTAGGGATCAGAAAATGACATAGGTTACTTTTTATCCCGGAAAAATGCACGCTTCCTATGGGATATCAAAATATATAAAGGTGTAATAGCTTAAGATGCCATGGATTATATACCTTTTCTTCCATAAGAACCTCCACGCGGACAGAGCCGCGGGCAAATCTAGTATATAATAAAGTACAGCATATAGTATAGCGTATAGTAATACGCGATGATATACTTAGCATCAGTGACAGGGAGGAGTACAAGATGCTGACGACCAACCTTCAAGACTGCAGAAGCACTTGAAGAAGAAGAAGAATAACATCGCGGAATATAGACCATTGTATTGTGGTCACTTTGCCGTGACAGTATAAAAAAGTAAAAACCAACTAGACGTGTCAGCTTCGTTCGAAACGAGCTACTTCACTAAGTATTCTTTCTACAATTTAGTAGATCTATAACTTACCAGCTATATGTCTACAACAGTTAGTCAGTATTGCGTCAATCCTACTAACTGAGATCATTCATTGATCCATTTAGATGCTAGACATGATTATCTTGTCTGTCGGCAACTTTGACATCATTTGCTAACTTAAAGCGTAAATAAAGGAATTTATTACTCTGTGGTGGAATAATCCACGCATGTTTGAGGCGCAATGGTAAAGTCTTCGGCCGGGATATGAGACTCTGGTGATATGATCTCCGCACCTAGAGTAATATTTGTGTTAGGTCTGAGTGTTTTTTATTTTTTTTATTTCATAGTCCGACAAACGAGCCAGTGGGTCAGCTTATGTTAAGTGATCTCCACAGCCCATGAACATCCACAATACCGAAAGTATCATGTATGCGCTGTCGGCCTTAAAGGACAGAAATAGGGATTAGGGAAGGGAAGGGGGAATCTGGGCCTCCGGATATCTCACTTACCATACGAAACGCGACAGTGAACTGTCACTTTACGTTGGTTTTCTGTGAGATAGTGGGACTAACCCGGTCGCGCCAGCCCATTCATGCTGTAGACAATTATGTCTACAGCGTGGCTCTACCACTTACACTTTACTTACGTTTGGTCGTATTGCCTTTGTAGTTGATACCCACGACACAAAACTAATTAAAGGGGTATGTTTTTAGACTCTCGCGATTTAAATACATATTATAAAATTAGAAGGGGGTCTTAAGCGCGCAATATTTTAATGGTATAAATACCACAATTATTTCCTTCTACTTTTATAATATGATTAAAAGTGTGACCGATAAGTTTATTATTTATTCATTCATATACACTCACGCATGTAATCCGCGAAAGGGTAGGCAGAGGTGTAATCAGTACACTCATTTTTCGCCGAATTTATTTCGGTCCCATAATGTGATAGGGGGCGAGCCTATCGCCATACCGGGCACAAATTCCAGACTCCGGCCTAATACTGAGAATTTCTAAATAGAGAAACCCAATATCACTTTACCCGTCCCGGGGATTGAACCCGAGATCTCAGCACATCAGTCGTAATACGTAATTTCAACTGCGCTACCAAGGCAGTTTATAATAATTTGGATCATAATTATAAATCTGAATAAGCAAACTTAAATGTAGTTATCGGTTGAGAGTAAAAAGATCGCGGACTCAATCCATGGGGCTAAATCATTGAGGCTTGATTATCTTATAATAAATCTTACATATGGCCTTTATTATGCGATTTCAGCATAAAATGAAAATGGAAATAAATAAATTAAAGAGTATCTTACTTATTTACTTCGCAACTTCAGGTAAAAATGAAAATGGTAACTAATAAATATTAGTATTTGGGACTAAGATACTATCCCTCTGAGTAAAATAAAAATGAAGTACCTACTCACAGCATTGGACTTAAGGACACATTTAAGAGAGTTCATCTATACCACCTGGAAACGATTCCGTCTAGCACGGTTCGTTTCCAGCGTTTATTTTTACCACGTACAAGCTCTACGGTAGGCAGCGGCTTTGCTGTGTCCTGGCATTGCAGAAGTCTATGGGCGGCGGTGACTACTTACCATCAGGTGGCCTGTCTGCTCGTCTGCCTATCGAAGCACTAAAAAGTGATTATTATTAGGTAAGACTAAATTTCATGTACCTATTTCAGGTTTTATACATTTTATATCCTAGGCTGTTATTTTTAACCACTTTGGTCTCATATTGCACTTTGGCTAAACTATTGAGGGAAGGGTTCAAGTCTCTAGCAAGTCAACATAATTTGTGTTTGAAATTTTGGAAAATAACAAAAAAAGCCGTAGAATAACATCCAGACTCGTCATATTATGCAATATTATGAAAAGTGGATAGATTGTTGCACATCTGTCTACCCTTTCCGGGTATCAGACGTGACTAGTTATTTCATAACATAATGTCCTTGACACTTACATGCGCACGGAAAACGAAAAGGTGATGGATATTTTAAACATTTTGCCACACTTCCGCCCGTATACGCAACTCATGCATTTAAGATAGTGTTCAATATTTAAGACCCTCCTATTTGTAATAATTGTATGGGGTGTTACAAAATAAGTACCTTTTTTTTTTGTTGTCGCGGGGAAAGCGTTTTATTACTGCCGCCCGCTCGTGGCGGAAGCGGAATATGAATAAAACGGTTATGCTGGACTAGCCGGTCTTACGACCCAATATCCCTCTCGCCCGGATGATGGCTATCCGGGCTGTCGCTGGGCCGAGTCCCTACCCCCTATGTACAACCCACCCGACACTACCAGCTAAAACCCCGCGGTGGCCTTCTTCGGCGCTTACGGAGCGATCCCGGGGTATTCTAAGGAGTGCTAGAATTGCTGCCGGAACCGCCCCTGCGCGGTGCCCTGTACGGGCCCATCTCCATTAGGGGCTTAGGAGCCCCCGCGCACCTAACAACGACAGCGAACGAGGCCTTACAACCCGCGCTGCCGTCTGTTTCGGGGTCGCACGATCCCCCGAAATTTGAGTCCATCGATATGGGCTGACAGCCCCCCGCTGTGCACCCGCAACCCCTGATGGCCCCAAGTAGTCGCCTTGTACGACAGGCAGGGGTTACCGTGGTAGAACTCTCCAAACGCCCCCATTCCACAGGGCGCAACAAAATAAGTACCTACCTAGCTGTTAGACGGTCGGACAGTTGAATTGCGTTTGAGTATTTCGGCGTAAATGTATTCAAATATTTTTAAAAGCTGTATAATATAATCAGGGGTCCATTTAGAATTAAAAATAAACCATCAAGATCTGAATTTAAAATAAAAAGTTGCCTATATCCCCGTTGCGTCTATCCCGAAATTTATGATGTAAAAAAATGCAGATCTTTCTATTTTCGTGGATTAATCCACGAACTGTCTGCAACTGTCACACGCAAGTGCTATGGAATAATTTACATGCAATTCTAATACAATAGCACCAGTGTAATGTTAGTCTAAAGCCGTTATTAGCACATCGACATGGTTTACATCTATTTTTAAATAGGGAACGCATTACAGAAAACCACGTGACGTGCGTAGGTGTTGTCACGTATGCACTACCCTAATTGTTGATGAACAATATTACTATAATATAATCTACCAGCATTCTCTAAGCTGAACTACGCGGCCATTGAACTGTTTACACTTACTGCCCCGCGAACGAACCACGAAAATCCTGGCTATCACCTTGTCTTCTTCACAACTCAACTGAACACCGGAGCGTGGAAGGCACTCTGTTTTATGCTAAACATATACTACTCCCCACTTAGGTTGTCATTATTAATGTACCCGCAACTACTCTCCTAAATACCTTCGGTATTTCGAATAATAAGAAATACCCGAATAAATAAAAAACTAAATCAGGCGTGGGCCTGAATTCATTCAAGATCTGTGGACATTATAATATGTATGAATCATATTCATATTGAACTTTTTGCACCAAAAGCTGAGTAACTATATTTATGACAACCGTCTTGGCTCAGTGGGTGAGAAGCCGGTTTTTCTGTGTTCGATCACCATACCAAAACGAATGTTTGTGTGATGCACAAATATTTGTTTCGGCTCTGGGCGTAGTAAGACCTAAAGCCTCGTAAGTCCTGTTATGCGACTTAATTTATCTAGGATTTGTCAGCAGAAATGTATACTGTAAACCACATATTCCACCGTGGCGAGAATGTAAATTAACTACTTTCATTATTTGTTCATAATCAGACAAAAACGTAGTCTAAAATTTTTGTCCGTTTGGACTAATGTGCGAAATCACTGCACCGATATTCAAGATCAGGAAGATTCTATTCTCAAGAAATTGCAAGTTCAAACTCAGTAGAATTTTTAAAAATATCATCATGATGTCAGCCGAACGACGTCCACTGCTGGACATAGGCCTCCCCCAAAGAGTGCCACAAAGACAGCTCCTGCGCCACCCGCATCCAGCGGACTCCCGCGACCTTTACCAGGTCATCAGTCCACCTTGTAAATATGTTTCCTTCTAAATGTATAATGAAGAATCAACAAAAACTAAGTGCCAATTAAATTCCTGAGATGAACATCTCTTTTCTCTTAATCTGTATTAATTTAATGGAGACAATGTACATAAATAAAACTACAAGATATTCTTAATAATATTTGGTAATGTAATTAAAGGATAAGACATTGCATCTTTCAATCTAAACATAAAAATAAAATTAATACGAGACAATTATTAAAAATGTTATGTTTTACTCAGCTTGGACCTCTATGGCCTCTGTTTCAACGGTTTCTGTTTGGTTTTGATTATCTTTAGCGTCAACCACCTCTTCGCTTTCTACTTGCATCTGAGTTGAGAACTCTACGTCTATTGTGTTTGATTCAGTCTCCGGTGCCTGTACAGAGTACATCAAAACCCTTTTCACTGAATCAGCATTATCGTACATCCCATACTCTGCTTGCCATAAAATAGTTGTAATCAATTGCTGCAAATTTCCACGAGTGCGTGGCGTTTTGAATTTCCTCAACTTATTTGCCACATATTCACCAAATATAGAATATTCATCACTATGTTCCTTTCCTTCGTAGATTACTGTATTTTCAGGTTTTGGTGCGACATAGAATCCCGGTAGTCCATTTGGTGACTCCACCTCCCTCTTCACACGTTTGTACTTTGCCTTCTTGTGCTTATTTGCCATTGGTTCATAGGTCTCTATGTGTGTGATCTGGTATGGATCCTCTTCGAGCCATTCTTCGTCAGAGTTCCTGGTGGCGTGCATCTGTTTCACCAGATTAAGAGAGGCATTGTTATCTTCATTCCCATAATCAAGGTCAGAAGCCTCCAAGACGTCCACCTATGAATATAAAAATAGGTTGATATAATATTCATCTAAATCAGTTATATCAAGAATTCAATTTGATAGGAATAAATTTTTGCTTTAGGCTTTATATTATTATGAAAATTCTCTTATCACAGGCAAATAATATGATGTCTGCAGCATTTTGAAAAACAAAAAGTATGATTTTAAATAAAATAAAAATCTTTATTCATCATGTAGGCATATAAAAGGCACTTATGACAGGTCAAAATACAAATGGAAATTCTCCATACGGAATGAGTAATTATGGTTAGTGGTGTAGGAACTTGGAATCTACCATCAAGGGCTGGTAGGCAGGGATACAACGTCGAGGATAGGACTGGAAAAGGAGAAAAGAGGATGACCAGAAAATTAAAGAAATCATGAAAATGAAAGGACAGGAATGGGAGGGGAGAAGTTAAAAAGAAACAGGACGGATTTGGAAGGAAAGTAAACCCTAGTCTAGCTAACCTACCAGCCTTTCACTAACTATCTAAGAGATGACAACCCGAAGAAGAAAGAAACTCTGGTCTTTTTTTTTCGTCATCAATTGTAAAATTTTTTCTTCTCATTATAATAAATTTATAAACATTTTAAATTGGTTTAGTAATAGAAAATATACATAAATTCATCCAACATTCACACTAAGTTAAACCTGTATTGTGGGTATCAACATCTATGAAGGACTATGGTTCCACAGCATCTAGACCCGAAACAAATATCTGTCTGTCACAAAAACATTTGTCTTGGTGTGAGAATCGAACCCACGGCCTCTCATTTCACAACCGCCTGCTGCACCATGGAAGCTGAGTTATCATACTATTTTACTGTCTACCTTTATGGTATATATAATATTGGAAGTACAGTGTAAACTCCATGTAACGTCACTCTATTTAACGACAAACTCTCTTAAGCGTCGAAATCAATTGGCTTTGGTTGGTTTAGCTTGTTTTTCATACAATGTTTCACTCTATATAGCATTACACCCACTCTCAATAACGACAACAATTAAGTTGCTAAAATTAGTAAAAACTGCGCAGCTGTGTACGATCTATTGTCGCTTTATTATCCTAGCCCGCAATAAACTCGACTGTCGGCATCATGCATACCGAACTTTCTAAGAAATTCATTCTTTTGTTTACAAATTGGGATTGCTTGCACGTGTAGACTGTTATTGACCATGATTCATAGCTAGGAGTCATGGATTATCTATACCTTATCATATTCTTAGTTGCTCACAAACTTGCAAACTGTAAACATGGCTACTAAAAGAAAATCACTGTGTATTGACGAAAAAGTTTTACTGATACGCGCAATAGAAACGGGAGAGAAGATAAGTGATGTTGGCAAACGCTTTGGATTTAGTCGCTCTACCGTGTCCACAATATGGAAAAATAAAGAAAAAATCCTCCACGCTGCGGGCGAGGGAAAATCTTCCAAAAAATTAAAGAAACCTATATACGAAGATTTGGATAAAGCTGTACTATCATGGTTTCATCGACAGCGCCAGAATAATATGCCTATCTCGGGGCCGCTCGTGAAAGCTAAGGCGGAGAATTTTGCTGCTGAACTTGGTTTAACTTCTTTCAAAGCATCAGAAGGATGGCTCGGAAAATTCAAGCAGCGTCATCATATCAACTATGGTAAAATAAGTGGGGAAGCACGAAGTGTTGATACAAATGTGGCAGGAAATACGGTAAATCTTCAAACCTACATTGAAGTGGACGACCGCCTGCTTACAACGGCTTCACTCACAGACGAAGAAATTTTGGATTCAGTGAGAAAAACTGAGGATCAAGAACAAGGTGATGAAGAAGATGAGACGGATGAGCCTGAGCTTCCGCCGAGCATTAAAGAAGCTCTGGAAGCAGCAAAATTATTGGAAAAATATTTCCTTTATAACCAAGATGCCTCAGTATTGCTAGATATTAATAAAATAACTAAAAAAATACAACAAAATTACTGGTGCAGCAAAAGACGTCAGACAAAAATAACAGACTATACTCAATAGCGTTCAAATAACATTCTTTTTTATGCACATAACTACTAACAATAGTCAGAAATAAACTTTTTATTTTTCTAATTCTGATGTTTCTTCTCTCCATTTAACGACAACTCTCTATAACGCCATAAAATGCACAGTCCCTTCAGTGTCGCTATATAGAGTTTACACTGTATGTACAATATAGCTGTAAATTACAGATATGTGTTCTTCAAACAGATATATATAATGCAGGCGGCGTGATTGTGTTGAGTAGAAGGGGGATAGATTGTCTCTCGCTACTCTATACTCTAACTGGATGGCACTGCGCTTACCATCAGGTGCAGCTTGGCAAGTTTGCAGTGCCACAATTTAAAAAAGCTCTTGACTATAGCTCACAGTTGACGCATGCGTAGTGGAAGCTGCCATCATTATCAGCAATCGCATAAACTTTTTATATGGACCTACAATTTTACAACTTAAAACTACCCTCTACTGACATTACCATAAATTATACTATACACTCACAAACATATTTATATTTAATATAATTTTCGTAGTCAAAATATTTCACACATGCGAAATAATTGAAGTAAATGCCTTATTAATTTGTTGTACTAAATAAAAAATTAAAGTGTTTTAAAATTAGGATGACGTAATAGCTAATGAAAATATAGTTTTGTTTATATGGTACATAAACTTACACACATAAAGGTTAAAACCTAAAACCAATCAATACATTTTTATTGGTTTTATAAACTTGAAGGTCATTCCATAAACAATAGCAACAAAACTTGTTTGAAGTCAATAAAAAAAGATAAGATTATCGGATTCGATTATCGATGATTGTGGAATCATCACGGAGCGGCATCCAATTATGCAATGACACCAAATAAATCGATATCGGCACTTCGATATTAATTGATAATTATAACCTAAATAATATAACATATGCAATTAGGTAAGTACCCGCTGGATTTCGATCTTAGGCATAGCTCCCTCCAATTCTTCATTATTATCAACTGATACTGAATAACGTACATTTTTTTTGCCCCTCGGCGTATATTTTCTCCTTTTTGGCGATGACGTGGTTTGGCTCAAGTCATTTTCTTCGATCCGGAAAAGCGTCTCATCCAGACTACCATTTTGGGCCAGTTCCCATTGTATCGGATGTTTCGTCGTCAGATGCACTCTCAGATTTGTTGTGTTTCCGAAAAACTTGTATTGATTTTCACATAATTTACACACTATTGAAACGCATCTATTGTTCTCCTCAATGCGTTCGAAAAAACGCCACACAGCAGATGAACATCGCTTCATTTTGAAATCGATATTTAATTTATAGTCAATTTGCCGCCGAAATACCGATGATTATTGAAACGAAAACGATTATAAACATCTATCGAATAGAAAGTAACACGACTTGGTTAAACTTCAACAAAATGGCGATCGAGTATGGCATCGAGCGGGCCTTTATTCGATAACGGTGACGCCACTAGTGCGCCGAGTCCGATCCGATTATTTAAACAAGGATAAGATCTAGTCTGATACTCAAAAAACAACCTTATTTCTTAGACCCCAAGCACACAAAATGTGTAAGTACGATATGGTGGTATGTAATTTTTGAACATGCGCAAGAATTCTCAATATCTCGTTCTCCCTAGCACAATAACCGTGTAAGTCTATCTCTTTTGCATTTGACAGCGCCTTGTGCAGTGCTGCCAACATAAAATTATCTATGGCTTGTATGGCGAGTAGGTAGCGGCCTTTTTTTTGTTTTATTATCTCTTTTTTATAATAAAACGCTGGCAAAGGTTTTCGACCATGCAGCCTTGCTAGTAGCGACCGTAGCGATTTTAGAGAGAAGTTGCGCTGCGATCTGAGGCACATGCAGTGATGTAATAATATTTTCCTAGAACTTAACAATGTCGATTGTAGCGCTAGGGAGGTGATTGAAAATGAAAGTATTGATAGATGGTTTGCTCCAAAAATATCTGAATTTGTTTCTTCCCTTTGTTTAAGATTATCAAATATATTTGGTAAATCTTAAAACAATAATAGAATTCAAAATTTTATAGTATAATTTTATATAAAATGTATATATTGCTAATTTTCCACATTTTATACCCAATCCATTAAGATGTTTATATTATTATGTTTAAGGTCGGTTTTTATATCAGGTAGTTTGGTTTTATGCTTTTTTTGGTGTTTTCGTAAGAAGCTTTAATGATTTTGAAGTAATCTTGCTCTAATTTTTTGCTAAACGCTAATTTTTAACAGCGTTTTCTGTATACATATTTAAATTAGCGCTTCTTTTGGGCCACTAACGACGTAATAAAATTTGTAGAAAATTATAATAATGAGCTAAATACATTAGTTTTATTACAATGACATATTGTTTTAATGATAGAAGGCAAATAATATATTTGCCTAATGTTCTGTCAGTATTTTATTAGATTTTATTATTTATAGAGAATTTATTTATGTTTGCATAAAAGTGAATAGGCGCTTATGTGAGGGATATTTGTTCTAAAACTACTTTTCAAATGTTAATAGGAATGATTTGCTGTCTTATATGTCTAGAAAATGGACTGAGCGCCTCTATCCAGCTATTAAGTGAACACGGACAGATAAATGTGAAAGAGATCAAGCGAACGTGTGGCTACCGGTTGTCTATTTCTAGAATTTTGATCGTTCTGCGTCACACACTTGCAGGAGCTAAAAGAAATAGGCATTGGCCGCACAGACACATTGTCTCTTTCTACAAAGTGGTCAATTTTGTAAGAACATTGCTCATTCCAGTTCCCTATGTCTATGTTTGCTGTCAGATTTTGACGCCCTAGCTTACTCACTGAGGTAGTTTTAATATAAAGGTATATAACTTATTTTTATCTTGGCACAGCAAAGTGACCACACTGCACCTGATGGTAAGTGCAGTGCCGTCCATTTAGATTATCAAGTAGCCAGAGACAATCTATCTAATATGATATTATGACTGAGTAAATTAACTATTGTATGTATTACAAATCGTAAGTACTGTTGACATGACAGATTTTAGATCGCTGTGGCAAATGTTCATATTCTTATTTGCATGGCATACTACGTGTAATTTCGTTAGCGTATAAAAGGTTTTTTAATGTTTCTTAGTAATATAGTGTCATGTTTAGCAAATTATTATTTAAGATTCTCTTTATAAAGGATGCACGAGTCGGGATTCAAACTCATGATGACTTTTATCTCAAGCTATCATAAGAAGGTATTTCCAAAATGTAAGGAAGGATAAAGGCTACAGAGTATATATGTGCGATAAACGTGTTAACAGGCTTCGTGGCGCAGCGGGCAGTAGCCGGTTCTGAAACGGGAGGATGTGGGTTCGATTTCTGCACTAAGACAAATGTTTGTGTGCAGACAGATGTTTGTTTCGCGATTGGGTGTTGTGGGACCGTAGTCCTTCGTAGTTCTTGATACCCACGATACAGGTTTTACCTAGTGTGGGGTCAGAACCATGTGTGTGACTGTCGGGTGTATTTATTAATGAATAATACAAGTCATATTGTGTGACGAATTTATTCACTGTAGATCCTTATTGTAAAGAAACGAGTTGGTTATGAGGTATTAATTCTGTTGAATATCTTGCATATAATAACACAACAATTTAAATTCGGGATATAAATAAAAAGGCAAAAATACAGAATCATTTTATTTATTTCTCGGTATAAGAGGCTGTAAAAAGTTATTGTCTAAAAGTTTCGTTCAATATTTGTTTTGGCAGTACTAAGTAGTAGGGTGAAAAATGAGAATTTCAATTACTTTCTACTTTAAAGACGTCGAGACATTTAAATTTACAAAAAGATATTGTAATTACAAATTTTGTGATTTCAACTTCAACATAAATGCATTAAGCAAACACGATAATTAATTATTATTATTGTAAATGTATCGAAATTAATTAAGTAATACTGTTTGACTCGTCTTTTCGTTCTTATTATAAGGGAAAAGAGTTGCATAGGATATAGTATAAGTAACACGAGCCGTAGGAAAAACACCTACGTCCATGTCACAGATTTTGGATATAGATTGCTTTTGGACGCGGAAAATTACTAAATTTTCCTTAAAAGCTCAAGTCGCTTCCTCTTTTCCCTAGTGTTGAAATTGAGAAATATTAACTGCAACAATGTTATATGATTCGGTAGGTGAACCCGAACGGGTCAATTATGGCACATGGGCATTATATTAAATTACATTCATATTTTTACACCTTCACTGATACGATGATAAGCAAACTCACATTGTCATTAATTACCTTATGTAGCGGATAAAATAATTACCTAATGTTAACGTAACGTTTGAAAGACGAAGCCATATACATTTTTTGTGTTTCATTCTCTTTTTTTTATATAAAAGAGAAGGCAACGGTAGGCAGCGGCTTTACTGTGCCCTGGTATTGCAGATGTCTATGGGCGGCGGTGACTACTTACCATCAGGTGGCCCGTCTGCTCGTCTGCCTATCGAGCATAGATATAGTATCTATCGAGGCACTAAAAAAAAGGCAAAGGTTCTTCACCATGCAGCCTTGTCTGTCGTTATTTTTTCAAATTAGGGCCAAAACCATAGACATTTTTTTTGTTTCTTTCTCTATTTTTTTATAAAAGAGAAAGCAAAGGTTATCTACCATGCAGCCTTGTATGTCGTTATTTTCTTCAAATCTGGGCTAAAATTGAAAGTCTTCTTCTTCTCTGGTTTTAACTTATACAAAAGGCTGAAGCCATGTCTGTAGTCTTTATCCATTCAAAAGGGGGAAGCCATGCCCGATATTTTCCCATTCTAAAGGCCGAAGCCATGTCTGAAATAAACACAATTCAAAAGGCCAAAGCCATGTCGGAAATAGTCACAATTCAAAAGGCCGAAGCCATGTCTGTAATCATTTTTTCACTTATTAATCACAATAAAACATCACATTCCCGCCATTTTTCCTTTCCATAACCATAGACAATGCACTGATCATGCATTATTTTTATTCAATTCGACCAATTCATTATAAATGAGAAGTCTTTATTTTTGCCAGTAAAAACAGTGAGTTTGCTTTCATTGTATCTCCTGTCATTTTTTATTGCTATCGCGTTACAGATGGGTATAGATTATAAAACATCGCATGTTTCAGAATTTTCTTACATTCGCTACATCAAATATAAAAGTACTAAACTAGATACTGTAACGGAGAACCATATTTTTACAATACCGAAATACTGCTTTCTAAACTAAACGTTAAGATCGATTGGTATTTTAATTTACAATACAATAACGAGTGAATTACATTTAATTAGTTAATCGATATAATAATTTATTGACTTATTACGAAAACGACAAAAAAATTGTAGGTAATACATATATATTTTGTATCGAAGTATATTTTAAGACGAGTAAATGCTTCGTTCAATTATATAATTTCATGTCGCTTTCATGTGACACCTAGTAGCATACATACATATAAATAAAGTCGAATTATCATTCGTTTAACATACATAGGTACAATCATAAAGCTTGCTGCAAATATTATCCGGCGCTCTTGGATTAAAAAATATATACCTATATTCGAGCAGAAGGATGTCCGATTTCTTTTTAATGAAAAAGGTAAAGGACATAAAAGCATTGAAGATTGTCACCCCAACTTTTAAAATCCTTAAGAATTGGGGTGGATACAAAATCTGGCTTATATCTATGGATGGATAAATGTAATGTTTTTTTTTCTTAATGAATTAGCAGAACATATTGAAAGATAGCGCGTGTCACCTTTTGCACCTGTTTGCAAATAGAGTGTGCGAAAAAACGCGGTTGAATTGATATAATTATATCTGATACGTATACCTACTTTGTAGATACATACATACTCTATATAGTAATACCTCTTCGTTCAAGCAACTTTGCATTACTAACACCACGATACATTCATCCATTGACTCATTGTTTGCTGATATAATTTTCATAATTAGCCCGATTCGCACAAAACCTAATTTAAAACTTTCGAGAAGCGCCACTTACGGAATAATAGTGTATTCCGAGGCTAAAAACCCGTAATTAGCGAATCGGGCTATGTCCAAGAGACGCCGGCTATGTCTACACAACTGTATGCGAGGGACATCACCAAGAGAATGTTACCGTATGAAATCCATTCAATCACAATATTTGCAAATGCAACATTTACACGCTATACAAACCGCATACAAAGCACATATTGTTACTGAACAGACTTAAAAAATTATAATACAATTAAAATTGGCTCACTAAAAGTACAAGCGTATGAAATCCTACATGTCTACATTCGGTTGGAACTAATAGGGACAAGAGAATAATAAAAAAAACATCAACTAAAACGTTAACAAAATACAACTTTCTCTATGGAAAATAAATAAATTTACAAATTAGATACACGTTTTGGCCTATAGTCCATGACGAAAAAGGCGCGAATATAACAGACTGCCTACTGAGTAAACATCAACGTAACAATACGAAAAAAATTAAACATGGGCTGTTTGCCCGCAGCACTGTTGCCTGACACTCGCGCGTTCTTAGCCGTGGCCTTAAGCTTGCTACTACATACTAATAGTCACATCGTTCTCGTTAAGTTTATCACTACGTTTTTGACAAGCCAAGACGAGCGGTTCAGCCGCTGATTATAATTTTATGGCATCCGTTTCTCCAGATTCAACTGGTTCTTCCTCGGAGTCGCAAATTTTTGGATAACACTATCCAAAAAATTGTTCTGACGTCAACGTTTTTTGTCCGCTCGCCTCAACGGTCGATTTTTTAACTTAGCATAGAAATACAGAAGCATGCCGTTCGCCGCACTACATTATCCTATCATAGCCTAGGCCGATACCAACATAAACTACGTTACTCAGTCCAATTTTCAGTCAATTTCTTAAGAAATTATACCTTCAACACACGTCATCTAAGTACAAAAACGTTTCGGAATTTCTTCTCGTTGTGAATCATTCATATGATAATTATAACAGAGTTCACGTATTTTAAATTAAAAGGAGACAAAATAGGGTTGTCTCTCCTTCATCAATGAAATGAAAACTAAAATATCTCAATTTGAATAATAAGTTTAAAGCATTTTGTAAAAGTACAAGAATCATTATCGTAGTCGATTTCAATGGGTGTCAATCCATAAAAAATATTCGGCTTTAATTAAACAGGTATTTTCGAGTTTCTCTGCGGAATTGATGTAAAAGATATAGAAATTATGAACATAATGCTGGAACCAATTAAAGGGGAATGGACTATTTGAAAATATACGGTGTGAAACGAGCGAGCCATTCCGAAACGGTAAGTATTTAGGCTAAATGTTAATTGACAGAAATCTTTGCCTTCCTCTAACACAGTTCCACCTTACCCAACGATTATCTCGACGATTTACAATTTTTCATTAATTATCGAATAAAGTTAATCTAAGTTAATTTCATGATAAGTAACAGTTAACTAACAATTGGAATCTTGCCGATAAACCTACGTTTTAAAGCGAACTAGGAATATAAATTGAGATAGATAATTTCAGTAGCTTTGGTAGTATAATATCATTCGTTATTATTGTTTAAATGTAACGTTTTTTAACAGCGCAACGTGTCGCGCACTCGATTGAGTATTTTATTTAGTAACTACTAGAATTAAAGGAAATTATGAAGACGATTTAGACAATCTAAACAACAAGTCACTCGTATCAATTTTGCGAATTGGGACCGTTCGAGAGAGCAATGATAGTGTGGCTCGCCAAGCACAGTCACACCACATTGTAAACACACTAAATAGGAATGATAGAGACTTGTTTGAACTGCCCGTTTACTAACGAACTAGTCGCATCTAGACTTAGCGCAGATGCATCTAGGTTAACTGAAGTTATATAGTCGCGTGTGACCGTTTGAATACCACGTACGTCGAGCCTGCGACGACAACTTTAGCGAGCGTCGGAACCAGGTCGTTCCGCAGTGACCGGTCGCAGTCGAGACTCGATCCCACTGTCCACTGTCCATAGGCCTAGACAGAATACCAGCGCCAGGCAGTATTTTACTACCTGGCAAATGCTCAGCCTATGGCCTTTTTAGTCACACTTTAGACACAGGTGTTCCAAATTGAGGAGTGGATGTATTTAGGGTTTATAATTTTTTTTTGTTACTTAGCTGTATTACTCCTCTATGTGTTATACACACACATACACTCACGCCTGTTATCCCCGAAGGTGTAGGCAGAGGTGTTACCAGTACACCCACTTTTCGCCGAATTTCGGTCCCATCATGTGATAGGGGGCGAGCCTATCGCCATACCAGGTACAGATTCCATACTCCGGGCTAATACTGAGGAATTTCTAGATAGAAAATCCCAATACCACTTTACCCGACCCGGGGATCGAACCCGAGACCTCAGCACAGCAGTCGTAACGCATGCACAATTACAACTGCGCCACCGAGGCAGTCATATTTTTTTAAATTGTATGTGTGCAAAAAGTGTTGACCAAATAAAATTTATTTTCTTTCTTTCACTGTCGACTGTCGAGTCCCGACTGCCAGAGATTCAAGCTCGTGTAAGTGTGGAACGGTGCTAGTGTGCGAGCGCTACGGCTGCCCCGACCGCTAGTAGCGTGCGACTCACGCGCGACCGACCGCCTCCAGCGCGGTCGCCGAACGAAAAAACTCCGCGTCCGTGGTAGTCGACATAGTAGACATCGTGGACTCATCCCACGTGGTATCCGTGGTGGTTGTCGTGCCGTTCTCATGTTTTCTCCTTGACTTGGGATGTCGTTTCTTCTTCGGATTGTTAGCCTTCTTGTGCTTCCTTTTATGCCTCATGTTTTGCTTCTGTAATCGGGCCATGCAGTTCCGATGCCGTGGCGGCGGCCGTTTTAGTTTCCCACGATGCCGTCGCGGCGGACAGTGCGATTGTTTAGACCCGGTCCAGGGTTTGGTGAGCGTGAGCACGTAGGCAGAGAGGTTCCCGAGGGGCCGCGTGTTCGGTATCTGTGTCCGCCGCGCCTTCCCCTTGCTGTCGAGCGCCACGAATGTCTTCTTCCCGGCACGTATCCGCGAGTATGTGTTGTAATTGTTCTCCTCTATATGTTCCTGGAACACGCAGTCGTCCGAGAGATCCTTCTGAAACAAAAGAGAACGCGCTCGTTAGTATTTGACTACGGACACGTTCAGTATTGTTATATTCATTGACAAAGATCCAAATAGACGCCGTACCTACTTAAATCTGTATCAAAACAAAGCATGCCAATTACGTATAGTAGTATACTGACATTGCAACTACTCAACTACGCACTAGCGCACCACAGTTGCAATGTCAGTCTAGTTGCAATTTTCTAGTGAACACTAGATCGGTCTGTGTGCCAAATGTTGCCGAAGATATCGCCACGCGAAATAATAGGACGTACTTTGTCTATACATATTTTAGATCTTAGATACTCTTCTGTGCTAAACACCATACAATTATTAATTACGTAATTGTACTCCTTGAGTTGCCTTGGATACATTATTTAGCTTTCAAACGTCGCTAAACATAAATTTCCACATTTACAATGAATTAACACACACAATAACAATTTATTCTGCATATAAATCCCGGTATACCTTTAATAATACTCAAAGAGTTCGTATAAGGCATTGGTCTAACTAAATCCAGTGTTTAAATTGGGGACCTGCCATTTAGGGAGCCATGGCCTGCGGTAAGCATCGCCCGTTAGACTAACAACCGGGTGCAAGCGTAGTACCGATTGACTGTTTACCCATAAATATGTATAAGTGGATAGCTTGGGGTATAATGTCCCTTAAATTGTCTAAAGTGGTGGTATTAGACGTTAAATTCAATCAGCGATAGATCGCGCGATGCGCGTTTGTAGGCGCAGTATTATTGCACAATTGATTTATGGTATTAGCAAATTGTGGTATCGGAAGCTCGTTTATGCCGCATTCTAGTTGCAAAATGGGTATAGAAAGTTTCAAATATGTAGCCAGGTGTAATGTAATAGTCTTAGATTACACGTGGCAACCTACTTCAAGTCAAACTTATATAAGTTTGACTAAAACTTAAAATCCAAATCGTCGTGCGCTAAAAATTGTGTCACATAAAAATTATATTTAATACTGGTTAGTTTTTAAGAGTTTTCATTTTGTTTTTATTTTGTATAATGTATGTACGACACTGGCTGGGTTCCCTATTGAAAACCAGCGCTGCAGTATGGGGTAGCCTGTACTGCAGCTTGAAGCTGAATAGGGACTCCCATTGTTGGTGCGAATATTATTATTATTGTAATATTTTTCTTTTTTATATCTGTTAGTTCTTTATTACGTACCAACAATAAAAAAATCTTTCGTTCTTCTTTCTTTCTAAAATCTGTTGAAGAATTTCATATTCCCTTAATGAATTTTCAATAGGGTAGTTGACTCGATTTTTTTTAATGTAATGAACAAGTTACCTAAAATCTATTATCGAAAGAATTTTATGAATCCGAACAAAAATAAGTAAATTCGACGCCATTGAAAACTGTTGGTAGGGGTAGTTGTCAAATGACAGTAAAAGGATGCATATGTCCCGTGACGTCACGGTTCTCAGAAACTCAGAATCATCATTACTGTGTCGTTATGCGCGGGAGATGACGTGGGCGCTCAAGATACATATTTTTTTGTATTCTAGCCCGGCAAAGTGATCACTCTGCGCCTGATGCTAAGCGCAGTGCCATCCAGATAGAGTCTCAAGTAGCGAGAGACAGTCTATCCCTCGCTACTCAACACAATCATGCCGGCCTGCTGATCACTGCTTTCCCTAGGGAATATAGGCGTTAAGGTCAAACTATTTATAAAAGCACTTGGGGAAGTATTACTTAAGTTTGTTTACACTCTCATAAGTTTTATGGAAAAATGCTTCTACTCAAGCGATCTAACGACGTTTGGTTTATAAAAGTGTCTTATTAAAATAATTATTTACAAGGTGTTATTTATGACAACCTCCCTGAGTTGCGTGCTATTAGCTGTGGAATGAACTGTGTGTGTGTCTATCCAGTGTACTGTATGTATGTGTGTGTGTTCGTGTGTGTGTATGTGTATGTGTGTGTGTGTGTGTGTGTGTGTGTGTGTGTGTGTGTGTGTGTGTGTGTGTGTGTGTATGTGTGTGTGTGTGTGTGTGTGTGTGTGTGTGTGTGTCTATCGAGTGTAGTGTATGTGTGTGTGTCTATACTCGTGTATTATTATTATGTTTTTTCTTCTTCTTTTATTTCTTTCCTTTTTTTCACTTGTTTTAACAAATAAGCAAAACACTATTTATCAAATAAAATATAATACACCAAAATACAAAATAACACTGTCAATATTGTCAATGAGCTATGTTAAACTTCCTAAATTAGTCGTCTAATACATTATCTAGGGGATAATGTTTAATCGGACATAGAGAAACAGTCTCGTAATCTCTTTCTCATTATATTAGGACCTAGTCTGTAAATATAAAACACGTAATGTTATACACATTAGCTTCTTGTGATTATTCCACTCCCAATGTAATTCAACTCTTGTTTAGTGGTGCATTTCAAGTCGTCATAGAATTAATTTACTGGTACGTTGAATTAATTGTGGACATTTATGAGTAATTATAAGCCATAGCGCTGTATGAGGCGAAGGCAAATTATGTTTAGCACAGACGATGCGGCTTTCTAACAAATGTATGCACATTAAATCTACTATGTTCCCAACTTAAGGTAGGATTGAATACAACGAGAGCTGGCAACATTTTGAAAAAGCGCGGTAAATATATTGACGCAACGAGACGAAAATGACAACATGTCACAATGTGAATTTGTGATATATTTTTTTTTCATATTTTTCCGTTTTTTTTCTGATGTTTCGGGTATGGCTATTGTGGGACTAGAGTCCCCCGTAGTTCTTGATACCCACGATACAGGTTTTACCTAGTATCGGTAGATTTCTGTGTGTGACTATTGGGTGTATTTATTTATTTTTATTATTTAGTAGTGAAGCATAACGGTTAGTAAAAAGTTATGTGAAAACGCATTTCCTAGACTCTACCACGGATTAGTTATTTTCATGCTAGAAATTTGGTCTCCAAACCTCTTTGGTAAATTTAATTAGGTGTGAAGCTAAAACCTTATTCGGTCTATAAATCAAAACACAGCCAAATCGATCCAGCCGTTTGCAATTGATGCGCATACTAACGAAAAACATTTGTTATTTATAAAGATGTCGTATAGTAATAACTCTATCTATCTCTTTCAATAAATTATTATAAAATCTTTAATCTATATTCCAATAAAATCGTTTAAACTGGCTATGTTCTATTTTCCAACAATCGATACAAATAAATTAAACATAACCTCAAAATTGCCGCGCTTTTTGCACCACACCCTTACATAGTCGGAAGCCCGTTAGCGAAATAACCTATTACCCCTTTTGCATTCTTAATGTAATAGAATTTATATCCTACATGAAGTTAGCGATGGAGATTAAATAATACGGCTTGGTGCCACCCATGGCGCGCTGTTGAATGTAGTTGCTGATGTTTGTGTGGGCTGACTCCACTGTACGTTAGGGTTACCAGCCCCGGAATTCAAATACTTTTTTTTATACCACGATGGTGGCAAACAAGCTTACGGCCCGCCTGATGGTAAGCGGTTACCGTAGCCTATGGACGCTTGCAACACCAGGAGCATCACATGCGAGTTGCCGACCCTTCAAAAACCTATTTACTCCCTTCTGAAGATACTAGGATTTGAAGTTAGAAAAACCAGGACAATTCAGTTTAAAAACAGGACGCATCTTTGTTTTAAAATAGCGTAAACACTTGCGAACCGAGACGTCGCCCCTAAAGTAATGATTGTAAAAGTGGTGTGCCAATTTTAAAATACAGGACCTTATCAGAGCGCTTTAAAAACCTAGGACGCTGCTTAAAAACTATCCAGGACACCCCAGGACACTCTAAAAACCAGGACATGTCCTGGGAAAACAGGACGGTTGGCAACTCTACTGTACGCAGACTTAATGTGAATTGAAATGTTCGGAGTGTTATAGATTCCTAGTGATATTTAAAATAAATGGTTCGTTTTTGCATTTAATGTTTGGGATCTTATGTATATAATCAATTTATATTTCAATATCCTGAATTTGTCTGCGGTATACTGATTAATTTGTATTGTACAATTTGTAAAAATTGCAAAATATATATTTTTTTTTATTTATGACTAGTAAAACATGTGATTAAGTATTAATGAATTTACGGCATTGCGAATTAGTATTCAATATAGATAAACAAATGTTGTTATCTTGTATAATATTTAAAAATATTTACAATGAGGTGACACATTATCAAAAATAACCGCGTATCCTATCATTTTAATACTACTTTAAATCAGTCTATTTTCAAATATAATATCAACCAATTTGAAACAAAATTAACTTAAATAAAGTCGTTTACGCTTCACGGATTATAAAATTAATTTAAAATGCAGTAACTATATTACAGCTGGTAATCCTCTAATAGAGGTCCCTACTTACCTCGGAGCGGTTAATTTGTGTTATTAATACTATACATTAACTGGACGAATAAACAGTTCAGTTTAAAAGACAACTTAATCACTAGTGAAACGAACATCAAGATTGTATTTAGGAAATTGTTTAAGCATTATGTTCTTATGATCTTTGCCTGTGGCGATGTGCGCTTTATTCTTTCGTTTTTTTTAATATACTCACGTCGCGTCGCACCGGTGATTTAAAAACATAGAGCCTAGAGTTAGAACATTTTGTTAATAATGAAGGCATTAATTTATGCAAACCGGAGAATAAACTGGCAAAAGATACTGAACAAGTATACACAACATATGAATTAACAAATATTTATTTAAATATAAAAAAAATTGTCTTTCATTTTTATAAAGAAATAATAAATTATTACTTTTTACTTTCGGAACAAACAATTATTTCCGTTATATTATATTGCTCGCGGCTCCGCCCGCGTGGAGGTCATGTTTGAGACAAAAAGTATACACTACAAAATACCAATTTTCATGCCTTCAAAAATGAAGGATTTTCATACAAACTTTCTTACCCTTTTTAACCCCCTTAGGGGTGGAATTTCCAAAAACCCTGAAATATGTGTTTTTAATTTTTAGCTGTAAGGCCAAATACCAAATTTCATGCGTTTAACTGCAAAAATGACAGATTTTCATACAAACTTTCTTCCCCTATTTTACCCCCTTCGGGGTGGAATTTCCAAAAATCCTGAAATATATATTTTTTATTTTTGACTAAAAAGCCAAATACGAATTTTTATGCGGTTAGCTTCAAAAATGACGGAGTTTCATACAAACTTTCTTACCCTATTTTACCCTCTTAGGGGCGGAATTTCCAAAAATCCTGAAACACATATTTTTTATTTTTAACTAAAATGCCAAATACTAATTTTCATGAATTTAACTTCAAAAATGACGGATTTTCATACAAACTTTCATCCTCTATTTTACCCCCTTAGGGGTGGTATTTCCAAAAACCCTTCCTTAGTGGATGCCTACGTGATAAAAGGTACCTACTGTCAAAATTTCAAGTCTCTAACCCCAGCCGTTTAGGCTGTGCGTTGATCGATCAGTCAGTCAGTCAGTTTCTTCTTTTATATATACAGATAGCTGTTGCTCGCGGCTCCGCCCGCGTGGAGGTCATGTTTGAGACAAAAAGTATACACTACAAAATACCAATTTTCATGCATTTAACTTCAAAAATGAAGGATTTTCATACAAACTTTCTTACCCTATTTAACCCCCTTAGGGGTGGAATTTCCAAAAATCCTGAAATATATATTTTTTATTTTTAACTGAAAGGCCAAATACCAATTTTTATGCGGTTAGCTTCCAAAATGACGGAGTTTCATACAAACTTTCTTACCCTATTTTACCCTCTTAGGGGCGGAATTTCCAAAAATCCTGAAACACATATTTTTTATTTTTAACTAAAATGCCAAATACTAATTTTCATGAATTTAACTTCAAAAATGACGGATTTTCATACAAACTTTCATCCTCTATTTTACCCCCTTAGGGGTGGTATTTCCAAAAACCCTTCCTTAGTGGATGCCTACGTGATAAAAGGTACCTACTGTCAAAATTTCAAGTCTCTAACCCCAGCCGTTTAGGCTGTGCGTTGATCGATCAGTCAGTCAGTCAGTCAGTCAGTCAGTCAATCAGTCAGTCAGTTTCTTCTTTTATATATACAGATAGAGTATTCCCAAGCGGGAATCAGCACCAAGATTTCTTCGGTATAATCATGCGTATCAGTACCTAACTTGTAAACATTTCTTTTCTATTTCAGATTTAAAAGTCAAGACGGCGCCGATAGAAGTGCCATGTTTCATTCCGGTCGTTTCATTTCACGTAATATATGAACTTGAATAAGTATCCAATAATAAGAATAGCTGAATTATTCCGTGTTCCTAGGATATAATGACAGCATTACAATAACACCGCCTCATCAGAATTTTAGATTTATACTCAATGTTCAAGTAGCGCTAGCAAAATGTATGGAGGCTTAGAGTATTCGTTTTTTCATTGTAGTCTATGGTTTATGTTTTGGAAGTGAGGGTTATGAGTTTTGATGCGAGTTGATGGTTCATTACACGTGTTTCAATAGACATTGAATATTTTTTATTTTATTTGTTACTATGTCTATTGTTATTTGTGGATACTATGATATTGAAAATAATGCGACAATGTATTTTGATGGCGCATATACAACGAAAAATGTTTTATTCTCAAAATAATCGAGAGTTTTCGTAAATAAATAACGACCAACAGTCACACACACAGCCCCGACCCCACACTAAGATACGAGTCTTGTGTTGTGGGTATCAGGGACTACGAGAGACTTTCGGTCTCACACACAGACCCCGGACACAAATATCTGTCTGTTACACAAACATTTGCTTCGGTGCGTGAATCGAACCCACGGCCTCTCGTTTTACAGCCGGCTACTCGCAAACTGCGCCACGGAGGTCTGTTTCATAACGTTTTATTGATTCTGTTTCTAGTTAGTCTTAGTTGGTTAGTCCATCAATTTATTTATGCAGTGAGTAGATATATTTAAATTAACTCCGAAGTTACTTTCACTGGTAAATAGTTTTGACCTTTGCCTACAGATTCTTATTAGCATTTAATTTGAATGCGACGCCATTATTCATAAAAGCTAGTTTATAAAATAAAAGCGGTTGAATCCGGTTCTTACGCATTTCGAGAGATCATTTATCGGTAGACGATTTAATAAAAATAATTACGTATAATGTATATTTTTTATTAGAATAGCAGCTGTAGCCTAGTTGGTTGCGGTACTGACTGTTTAAACGAAAGTCGTATGTTCGAAACCCAAATGGGATACACATCTAACTTTTCTAAAGTTACGTGTGAATTAATTGTTAATTATCGCTTGCTTTAACTGTGAAGGAAAACATCGTGAGGAAACCTACATACCTGAGAATTCTCAAGAATTTCGAAGGTATGTGAAGTCTACCAACCCGCATTAGGCCAGCGTGGTGGACTAAGGTCTAACCCCTTTCATTAGTAGAGGAGGCCCGTGGCCAGAAGTGGGGCAATGTTTAATACAGGGCTAGTATTATTATTTATTATTAGTAGAAGCTGACAAATGGGTAAGTGATTTATCTCTTAGTAAGTGGTATAAATATCTACAACCAGCTCACACAATACCAGAAAAACCATAGGTGTATTGATGATTCTAAAGGAAAGAAATGGAGAGGGAAATATTGGTCCACCGGAAGCCTAACTCATTATACGTTACACAACAAAATCTCATCCTCTCCCAGACCAGAACAACGCGTACTGGCTTGCGGAGCCACAGCTACGTGGTGTCTACTACCCCGGCCCGAATAAGAGGTTCACAAATTCGTAATTTTGCCGCACCATCAAGCTGTGAAACAGTTTGCCAGCTACCGTGTTCCCTCCTTTTTTTAGTGCCTTGATAGGCAGACGAGCAGACGGGCCGCCACCTGATGGTATGTAGTAACCGCCACCCCTAGACTTCTGCAATGCCAGGACACAGCAAAGCCGCTGTCTGCCGTTGAAAACTCCTTCCTATGATCCTGGGTCCTTTAAGCGTAATGTGAAGAAGCTACACAGCAGGCTGGTATGATTGTGTCTAATAGCAAGGATTGGTTGTCACTCGCTACTGTATACACTACCTGGACGGCACTGCGCTTACCATCAGGTGTGGTCACTCTGCCGTCTCAGAAAAAAACAACAGCAAACTACCATCATGTCGGTTTTTTACATTGGTAATAGATCAAGTCGGACAACTGATGCTGTAGTTCAAATCTTAGCGTGGTCTACCACTTTAAAAGCGTTTTGTAGTCTACACTTGAAATTAGTAATAAGTACATTAGCATTACATTCATTAAAATATACTTACCTATTAGAAGTTTTTTGAGGTATTTAAAATTAAAACGCTGGCAATATCAAGATAGAGACACCGTTACAAACAGTATGATTACTTTAGTGGGGTGTACCGGAGGAATTAACAATTAAGTTGCACCCACGTGTGTTACGTAAAGGTGGGTAAGAGATGGACAGTATGACACGCTGACCAAAAGATCAATCGAAACTTTCTTTGCCGCGCGTAGTGTACTTGAAGCAACTCACTATGTTGAAAATAATATAATAACAATACCAGTACTGTATTAAACATGTCCTACTGCTGGGCATGTGTCTACTCTATCAATGAAAGGGTTAGGTATTAGACCACCACGCTGGCCCAAACTGGGTTGGTAGACTTCACATACCTTTAAAATTCTTATGAGAATTCTTAGGTTTGCAGGTTTCCTACGATGTTTACCTTCGCCGCTAAATCAAGCGATAACGAATTCCTAAACATGTAACTTTAGAAAATTCAGAGGTGTATGCCATTTGGGCTGGTTTCGAACTAACGACTTTCCTTTCGACAGTCCGTGCCACTACCAGCTTGGCTATTACTAATGCTTAATTTGAGTATAATTATAACTGTCATTTAAATGATATAGATAGATAGATAGATAGATAGATAAAAAGTTTATTAAGGCAACAATGCATATACAATTAAACTTAGCTTAAAAGAAGACAAAAATAACTAACTATAAGCTAATTAGAGTCTAATGTATTACATTGCGGCCAAAATTAGGCCCCAGCTCAGCATAATGCTTTGCTCCTAAGAGCAAAGCGCTGGTAATTCTGCTGGTACCTAGATAATTATACGGCAATTATAGATATAATTATAAATATAGATAAAGGCAACAGTTATATATGAGTATTTTTCATACATATACACAGTCAGGTCATAAGTATTGTCACACAGTAAAAACTTTTATTTTAGAATGCTGGCCACAAAAAAGTTTATTGAATTCAAATTTCAAATTGTTCATGAAAATAAAAATGTATACTTTTTAGAATTTTACTCATTTTTAAATATGGAGTGGACGCTTAAAGAAGACCGTGTTGCAGTAATTGCGTTGCATCGTTGCGGTTACGCGCCAATTCAAATTTTTGACATACTGAAAAATTTGAATATAACCAAAAGATTCGTTTATCGTACCATCAAACGATACAATGAAGACTCTAGTGTAGATGACAGGTCAAGAAGTGGTCGCCCTCGGTCTGTTAGGACTCCAGCAGTGATAAAAGCTGTGAAGGCGCGAATTCAAAGAAATCCCAAACGTAAGCAGAAACTATTGGCCCTTCAGATGGGGTTAAGCAGAACCACGGTGAAAAGGGTGTTAAATGAAGACTTAGGGCTTCGGGCATATCGAAGAAAAACAGGACATCGTTTGAATGCTCGTCTAATGGACCTGAGACTGAAGAGATGCCGCGCTTTGTTGAAGCGGTACGCGGGAAAAAAATATCGGGAAATTCTTTTTTCAGATGAAAAAATTTTTACCGTAGAAGAGAGCTACAACAAACAAAATGATAAGATGTACGCACACAGTAGTGAAGAAGCGAGCAACCGTATTCCGCGTGTCCAACGAGGTCATTTTCCATCCTCGCTCATGGTATGGTTGGGAGTTTCTTATTGGGGCTTAACAGAGGTACATTTTTGTGAGAAAGGTGTAAAAACGAATGCAGTTGTGTATCAAAATACAGTCCTGACGAACCTTGTGGAACCTGTTTCTCATACCATGTTCAATAACAGGCACTGGGTATTCCAACAAGATTCGGCGCCAGCTCATAGAGCGAAGAACACACAAGACTGGCTGGCGGCGCGTGAAATCGACGTCATCCGGCACGAAGACTGGCCCTCCTCCAGTCCAGATTTGAATCCGTTAGATTACAAGATATGGCAACACTTGGAGGAAAAGGCGTGCTCAAAGCCTCATCCCAATTTGGAGTCACTCAAGATATCCTTGATTAAGGCAGCCGCCGATATTGACATGGACCTCGTTCGTGCTGCGATAGACAACTGGCCGCGCAGATTGAAGGACTGTATTCAAAATCACGGAGGTCATTTTGAATAAACTTTAGTGTCATAAGAATCTATGTTTTGTTAAGTTCATTTTGGTATATAAATGGTTACATAATGAATAAACTTGTTTCAATTATTTTATATTAAACATGTGACAGAATTTATGACCTGACTAGGTACATTAATTAGAAATTATTTTAGAAAATCAAAATGACATAAACGCCAAAAATTAGATACCATTACTCCGAAACGTAGATTTAATCCTACTTTCTCTGATTAAAAATCACTTGTTATGTTTATTACTAAAGTTGATATATTACAAATAATTAATATTACACATATGCCTCTCTGATCACTCTCTACACACTGACAGATTCGTCATAATGCCGAATCCGGCTTATCTTATCAGCTAACTATTAGACCCCATTCTAAATAATAGCTACAGGACCCTGCTTAAGAGAAATTGGACCAAGGGACCAATGTGTGAGAATTAGGGAAAGAGGTTATTAGGGATTGATTGAAGATAATTTGTCATTATCGACAAAGACTTGTGAAAATATCGATAAATGGTATTAGATGCGTGTATTTAAAACAATATTTTTTGGTAGATTTTTATTTTAAAAGGAGAATACAAGACTGCCTCGGTAGCGCAGTTATAATTGCGTAGGCGGTAGCACTGCTGTGCTGAGGACTCGGGTTTGATCCCGGATCGCGTAGTAATATTGGGTTTCTATCACGAAAAGATCAGTATTAGCTCAGAGTCTGGAATTGTGCCCGGTATGGCGACAGGCTCGCCCCCTATTACATCATGGGACGGTAATAAGCTCGGCGAAATGTGGGTATCCTAGTTGCGGCTCTGCCTACCCCTTACAGGCGTGATTGTATATGTATGTAGAATACAAGCCATCTTACATTATAACTCATACACAAATTTATAAGTAAAATCTCGGAAATTGAACGTTTGTAAGGCAGCACCGTTAAATAGTTACTTACGGTCAATAAAACTGTCCAAAAATAAGCACTTGACACTAAGCACCATTGAATTCGCCATAAAATATTACATTAGAAAGAGTAATTCGTAAACGCACTTTTTGTTATGTAACACCATAACGCATTCGTTAATAATGAAGGCATTAATTTATGCAAACAGGATAATAAAATGGCAAAAGATACTGAACAAGTATGCACAAGTATTTATTTAAATATAAAAAAAAATTGTCTTTCATTTTTATAAAGAAAAAATAAATTATTACTTTTTGCTTTCGGAACAAACAATTATTTCCGTTATATAGAGTATTCCCGAGCGGGAATCAGCACCAAGATTTCTACGGTATAATCATGCGTATCAGTAACCTAACCTAACTTGTAAACATTTCTTTTCTATTTCAGATTTAAAAGCCAAGAAGGCGCCATAGCGATGCCATGTTTCGTTCCGGTCGTTTCATTTCACGTAATATATGAACTTGAATAAGTATCCAATAATAAGAATAGCTGAATTATTCCGTGTTCCTAGGATATAATGACAGCATTACAATAACACCGGCTCATCAGAATTTTAGATTTATACTCAATGTTCAAGTAGTGGTATCAAAATGTATGGAGGCATAGTGTATTCGTGTTTTCATTGTAGTCCATGGTTTATGTTTTGGAAGCGAGGGTTATGAGTTTTGATGCGAGTTGATGGTTCATTACACGTGTTTCAATAGACATTGAATCTTTTTTTATTTTATTTGTTACTATGTCTATTGTTATTGGTGGATACTATGATATTGAAAATAATGCGATATTGTATTTTGATGGCGCATATACAACGAAAAATGTTTTATTCTCAAAATAATCGAGAGCTTTCGTAAATAAATAACGACCAACAGTCACACACACAGCCCCAATCCCACACTAAGATCGAGTCTTGTGTTGTGGGTATCAGGGACTACGAGAGACTTTCGGTCTCACAACACACAGACCCAGGACACAAATATCTGTCTGTTACACAAACATTTGCTTCGGTGCGTGAATCGAACCCACGGCCTCTCGTTTTACAGCCGGCTACTCGCAAACTGCGCCACGGAGGTCTGTTTCATAACGTTTTATTGATTCTGTTTCTAGTTAGTCTTAGTTGGTTAGTCCATCAATTTATTTATGCAGTGAGTAGATATATTTAAATTAACTCCGAAGTTACTTTCACTGGTAAATAGTTTTGACCTTTGCCTACAGATTCTTATTAGCATTTAATTTGAATGCGACGCCATTATTCATAAAAGCTAGTTTATAAAATAAAAGCGGTTGAATCCGGTTCTTACGCATTTCGAGAGATCATTTATCGGTAGACGATTTAATAAAAATAATTACGTATAATGTATATTTTTTATTAGAATAGCAGCTGTAGCCTAGTTGGTTGCGGTACTGACTGTTTAAACGAAAGTCGTATGTTCGAAACCCAAATGGGATACACATCTAACTTTTCTAAAGTTACGTGTGAATTAATTGTTAATTATCGCTTGCTTTAACTGTGAAGGAAAACATCGTGAGGAAACCTACATACCTGAGAATTCTCAAGAATTTCGAAGGTATGTGAAGTCTACCAACCCGCATTAGGCCAGCGTGGTGGACTAAGGTCTAACCCCTTTCATTAGTAGAGGAGGCCCGTGGCCAGAAGTGGGGCAATGTTTAATACAGGGCTAGTATTATTATTTATTATTAGTAGAAGCTGACAAATGGGTAAGTGATTTATCTCTTAGTAAGTGGTATAAATATCTACAACCAGCTCACACAATACCAGAAAAACCATAGGTGTATTGATGATTCTAAAGGAAAGAAATGGAGAGGGAAATATTGGTCCACCGGAAGCCTAACTCATTATACGTTACACAACAAAATCTCATCCTCTCCCAGACCAGAACAACGCGTACTGGCTTGCGGAGCCACAGCTACGTGGTACTACCCCGGCCCGAATAAGAGGTTCACAAATTCGTAATTTTGCCGCACCATCAAGCTGTGAAACAGTTTGCCAGCTACCGTGTTCCCTCCTTTTTTTAGTGCCTTGATAGGCAGACGAGCAGACGGGCCGCCACCTGATGGTATGTAGTAACCGCCACCCCTAGACTTCTGCAATGCCAGGACACAGCAAAGCCGCTGTCTGCCGTTGAAAACTCCTTCCTATGATCCTGGGTCCTTTAAGCGTAATGTGAAGAAGCTACACAGCAGGCTGGTATGATTGTGTCTAATAGCAAGGATTGGTTGTCACTCGCTACTGTATACACTACCTGGACGGCACTGCGCTTACCATCAGGTGTGGTCACTCTGCCGTCTCAGAAAAAAACAACAGCAAACTACCATCATGTCGGTTTTTTACATTGGTAATAGATCAAGTCGGACAACTGATGCTGTAGTTCAAATCTTAGCGTGGTCTACCACTTTAAAAGCGTTTTGTAGTCTACACTTGAAATTAGTAATAAGTACATTAGCATTACATTCATTAAAATATACTTACCTATTAGAAGTTTTTTGAGGTATTTAAAATTAAAACGCTGGCAATATCAAGATAGAGACACCGTTACAAACAGTATGATTACTTTAGTGGGGTGTACCGGAGGAATTAACAATTAAGTTGCACCCACGTGTGTTACGTAAAGGTGGGTAAGAGATGGACAGTATGACACGCTGACCAAAAGATCAATCGAAACTTTCTTTGCCGCGCGTAGTGTACTTGAAGCAACTCACTATGTTGAAAATAATATAATAACAATACCAGTACTGTATTAAACATGTCCTACTGCTGGGCATGTGTCTACTCTATCAATGAAAGGGTTAGGTATTAGACCACCACGCTGGCCCAAACTGGGTTGGTAGACTTCACATACCTTTAAAATTCTTATGAGAATTCTTAGGTTTGCAGGTTTCCTACGATGTTTACCTTCGCCGCTAAATCAAGCGATAACGAATTCCTAAACATGTAACTTTAGAAAATTCAGAGGTGTATGCCATTTGGGCTGGTTTCGAACTAACGACTTTCCTTTCGACAGTCCGTGCCACTACCAGCTTGGCTATTACTAATGCTTAATTTGAGTATAATTATAACTGTCATTTAAATGATATAGATAGATAGATAGATAGATAGATAAAAAGTTTATTAAGGCAACAATGCATATACAATTAAACTTAGCTTAAAAGAAGACAAAAATAACTAACTATAAGCTAATTAGAGTCTAATGTATTACATTGCGGCCAAAATTAGGCCCCAGCTCAGCATAATGCTTTGCTCCTAAGAGCAAAGCGCTGGTAATTCTGCTGGTACCTAGATAATTATACGGCAATTATAGATATAATTATAAATATAGATAAAGGCAACAGTTATATATGAGTATTTTTCATACATATACACAGTCAGGTCATAAGTATTGTCACACAGTAAAAACTTTTATTTTAGAATGCTGGCCACAAAAAAGTTTATTGAATTCAAATTTCAAATTGTTCATGAAAATAAAAATGTATACTTTTTAGAATTTTACTCATTTTTAAATATGGAGTGGACGCTTAAAGAAGACCGTGTTGCAGTAATTGCGTTGCATCGTTGCGGTTACGCGCCAATTCAAATTTTTGACATACTGAAAAATTTGAATATAACCAAAAGATTCGTTTATCGTACCATCAAACGATACAATGAAGACTCTAGTGTAGATGACAGGTCAAGAAGTGGTCGCCCTCGGTCTGTTAGGACTCCAGCAGTGATAAAAGCTGTGAAGGCGCGAATTCAAAGAAATCCCAAACGTAAGCAGAAACTATTGGCCCTTCAGATGGGGTTAAGCAGAACCACGGTGAAAAGGGTGTTAAATGAAGACTTAGGGCTTCGGGCATATCGAAGAAAAACAGGACATCGTTTGAATGCTCGTCTAATGGACCTGAGACTGAAGAGATGCCGCGCTTTGTTGAAGCGGTACGCGGGAAAAAAATATCGGGAAATTCTTTTTTCAGATGAAAAAATTTTTACCGTAGAAGAGAGCTACAACAAACAAAATGATAAGATGTACGCACACAGTAGTGAAGAAGCGAGCAACCGTATTCCGCGTGTCCAACGAGGTCATTTTCCATCCTCGCTCATGGTATGGTTGGGAGTTTCTTATTGGGGCTTAACAGAGGTACATTTTTGTGAGAAAGGTGTAAAAACGAATGCAGTTGTGTATCAAAATACAGTCCTGACGAACCTTGTGGAACCTGTTTCTCATACCATGTTCAATAACAGGCACTGGGTATTCCAACAAGATTCGGCGCCAGCTCATAGAGCGAAGAACACACAAGACTGGCTGGCGGCGCGTGAAATCGACGTCATCCGGCACGAAGACTGGCCCTCCTCCAGTCCAGATTTGAATCCGTTAGATTACAAGATATGGCAACACTTGGAGGAAAAGGCGTGCTCAAAGCCTCATCCCAATTTGGAGTCACTCAAGATATCCTTGATTAAGGCAGCCGCCGATATTGACATGGACCTCGTTCGTGCTGCGATAGACAACTGGCCGCGCAGATTGAAGGACTGTATTCAAAATCACGGAGGTCATTTTGAATAAACTTTAGTGTCATAAGAATCTATGTTTTGTTAAGTTCATTTTGGTATATAAATGGTTACATAATGAATAAACTTGTTTCAATTATTTTATATTAAACATGTGACAGAATTTATGACCTGACTAGGTACATTAATTAGAAATTATTTTAGAAAATCAAAATGACATAAACGCCAAAAATTAGATACCATTACTCCGAAACGTAGATTTAATCCTACTTTCTCTGATTAAAAATCACTTGTTATGTTTATTACTAAAGTTGATATATTACAAATAATTAATATTACACATATGCCTCTCTGATCACTCTCTACACACTGACAGATTCGTCATAATGCCGAATCCGGCTTATCTTATCAGCTAACTATTAGACCCCATTCTAAATAATAGCTACAGGACCCTGCTTAAGAGAAATTGGACCAAGGGACCAATGTGTGAGAATTAGGGAAAGAGGTTATTAGGGATTGATTGAAGATAATTTGTCATTATCGACAAAGACTTGTGAAAATATCGATAAATGGTATTAGATGCGTGTATTTAAAACAATATTTTTTGGTAGATTTTTATTTTAAAAGGAGAATACAAGACTGCCTCGGTAGCGCAGTTATAATTGCGTAGGCGGTAGCACTGCTGTGCTGAGGACTCGGGTTTGATCCCGGATCGCGTAGTAATATTGGGTTTCTATCACGAAAAGATCAGTATTAGCTCAGAGTCTGGAATTGTGCCCGGTATGGCGACAGGCTCGCCCCCTATTACATCATGGGACGGTAATAAGCTCGGCGAAATGTGGGTATCCTAGTTGCGGCTCTGCCTACCCCTTACAGGCGTGATTGTATATGTATGTAGAATACAAGCCATCTTACATTATAACTCATACACAAATTTATAAGTAAAATCTCGGAAATTGAACGTTTGTAAGGCAGCACCGTTAAATAGTTACTTACGGTCAATAAAACTGTCCAAAAATAAGCACTTGACACTAAGCACCATTGAATTCGCCATAAAATATTACATTAGAAAGAGTAATTCGTAAACGCACTTTTTGTTATGTAACACCATAACGCATTCAAATTTATACAAAAACCTGCATATAATATATTAGGGGTTTTCATATGTGCATTTGTTATACTATGGATGCTATGCCATATAAGTCTAGTGAGAAAGCATTGGGTTTTAATTGGAAATCTAGATATATTATTTAAAAAAATCGATTCTAAAAATAATAATAATAACAACAACAACAAGCCTCCGTGGAACAGTAGGCGAGTAGTGTGAAACGAGAGGCCGTGGGTTCGATTCCCACACCGGGACAAATGTTTGTGTGACAGACATATATGTATTATAATTTTCGCACTGCTAGACACGGCACTCCCCTAACGAGAGAGGTTAGTCCTTAGTCCACCAAGCTGGCCTGATGCGGATTGGCAGACTTTACATGCCTTAAAATTCTTATTTAAAATTCTCAGGTATGCAAGTTTCCTCACGATGTTTGCCTTCATTTCAGCAAGCGATAAGTAACAATGAATATATTTTGTCGTTATTTATTATAATAAATGCCTGTATTTGATTTCTTTAGTAAGAGAGACTTTGGAAAGTGGGTACATTGCATCCCTGCCCTACTCCGATGGGAATGAGCGTTAAGGTATTTTACCATACAAGGAAATACAAGTTTATACGTCTTTAGGTTTGTATAAGGCTATCAGACTTATCGTTTATCCAATCAGAATTAGAAATTCATAGCTGAGATAGAAGAAAATGATTTTAACAAACTATTATAAGCTACGACCGTATTCACATATCTGGATACAGAAGGGTATTTGCGTGATAAAAACTTTATCGTAGTTGATAGTTGTGTGATGGGTCGCTTATTCATTATAATTCTAAAAGTATGATTAAATTTTACAACACAATAATTTTTCTTTTAAAAATTTACTTATAATAACATTTTTTATAACTTTTACTTAAAAAAAAATCGCCTAAAAATATCCATTCCTTAAACTAATTTATCATATAACTTGTTTTTATTCACTCTATAAAAGAGAAGGCAAAGGTTCTCCACCATGCAGCCACGTCTGTCGTTATTTTTCCAAATCTGGGCTAGAATTAAAGTCTTCTTCTTCTCTGGTTTTAACTTGTACAAAAGGCCATGTCTGCAGTCTTCATCCATTCAAAAGGCCAAAGCCATGTCTGAAATAGTTACAATTCAAAAGGCCGAAGCCATGTCTGTTATAGTCACAATTTAAAGGCCTAAGCCATGTCTGAAATAATTTTTTCACTTGTTAACCACAATCACATTCCCGCCATTGTTTTTTTTTCAAAAATTATCATATAACTATCAAAATGAATATGCCCGGACTTACAGCTTATTAGAATTCAGATGTAACGCTCTCCAGCGTACTTTATTGAATAACACGTAAATATTGATTTTGTATATTAACATAAATTTTCCAATAAATCGTGCCAACCTCGCGGGGTCAAACATTTTACTGTCGTGAATTATCGATGGCGATGATCAAACATCGATAAAGGCACGACACTAGTACACAGGGCTATCGCTTACCATCTTTATTGGACAAAAACAATAGTGGAAACATCCTTTTGGTAACTTGTAAAGGATTCAATATGACGGAATTAAGTTTTAGTGCCTTGTGACAATGGTCACGTGGTTTTTTGTCGCGTTCCCGACACCCACAATTGTTTTACGATATTAATGATATTGGTCTTAGTACAAGGATATGGTTTCTGAACGTGTTGTTTTGTTCATTGTAGTAGCTGTCATTTGGATGCGTTAGCTTTTTAAGTTCGGTATTTAAATTTTGTGTGAGTAGTGGCCAGTGTAATTTTTTTAAATATGTCGTTAAGTTTGCTACCGTTTGACAATCGCAGTTTAGAGGGAGACTTTTAGAAAATAGAATAATATTATGTAACCAGTTTACAAGTAAAAATCTCTGATTACTAAAAGTATTTGGAATTTGACATATCACTGAAATATTGGCAGCAAAAAGCTCAACCCTTTCCAGACAAAATAACTACAAAACTACACATTCACAAATTGATTCACAAAGCACGTAAAATAAGATTGTGCGCCAACACGCTTGTATGACATTATTTTTCACTGGACACGTAAATCGCGCTTCGTATAAATCTGTCCTGACTAGACCACCGTAATTGACAAATTTATTGCTTTATAAATAAGTCTGCTACGCGTAAATTAAGTTTCAAAGCTTTCTAATATGGCGTTTGCTTTGCGTTTTCATGTTGACCGATTTTAATCTACTTTTGTTTTTTAGTATGTCTTGTCTTAATTAAGTCGGGATTGTGGTTAGTCATTGAGTAATTTTGGCGCAGCGATAAAGGCTTAATATTTTAGAAATCTATTGTCTTTATTTTAATGGCAACATTTATTTTTTGTAATTTTAATTGTAGCAATTTATGTATGTACGGACTAGCATCCGCGGACATGAAGAAATTAAAAAAAAGTTATTTTAATTATTTTTGGCGGGAACGACAGACAAGGCTGCCTGGTGGAGAACCTTTGCCTTCTCTTTTATATAAAAAGAGAGAATGAAACAAAAAAAAATAGTCTTGGCGGGAACTCTAACAACGAAAGCAGAAGCTACTTATTTTTACGATGTGAAATAATATTGTAGTGTTCATGACCATCATTGATAAATTAATCATGTGCTTATTAAATCCGACTAGTTTTGACTTTCATTCATACTGGTCGATATCTACCGTTCCATTTTATTTTCTAACCAACAGTAGCTGTCCGGGGGCATTAAAAGCATTATAGGATATGTGGGCGAGGAACGGAGGCGCTTCAACCAAGATAAAAGTGAAAGTAACTATCTCGAGGGAATTTCTTTGAGAAATAAGCTATAGGGTGCAAGAATGGATAGGATACATTTTTGAGGGATCCGTCGTTTTTCTCTTAAATTCTGATACCAACTATAATCATAGGTGTACTATGCATGTAATTGTTTGGTGTTATTTAATTAGAATTGAAAGATATTGTGTTCTTAGAGGTAAAGCTTAGGTTAAACGCATCGCATTGCATATGTTGTTTAAGATATATTATATTTTCAATGCATTTTTATTGTCTTTACAATTTTCTTATTTTTTTTATTTATTTATATCCTGGCACGGCAAAGTAACAGCACTGCACCTGATGGTAAGCGCAGTGCGGTCCAATTAGAGTATAAAGTAGTGCGAGACGATCTATCCCCTGCAACACAATCATGCCGGCCTGCTTCTTCACACTACGCCATGGACAAGAAGGTGAAGAAGCGGTCGAGGGTCTAGTGTCAGAGTACTCTCACTATTTTTTGTATTTGCAGCATCCAGATATGCGTATTGATTGTCATTGGCTTGCGGAGCTACAGCTACGTGGTGTCTACTATCACGGACCGAACGAAGAGATTTGAAAATTCGTATTTTTGCCACACCATCAAGCTGTGGAACAGTTTGTCAGCTGCCGTGTTCTACTTCTGATCCTGGGTCCTTTAGGCGTAGTGTGAAGAAGCTAAACAGCAGGACGGCATGCTTGTGTTGCGTAGCGAGGGATAGACTGTCTCTCGCTACATGATAATCTATCTGGACGGCACTGCGCTTACCATCAAGTGCAGTGTGGTCAATTAGACGCGAGAAAAAAAAATTAATAAGGACGACATTGATGGTTTCCGTGGCTCAGTGGGCGAGCAGCTGTAAAACGAGAGGTCGTGGATACGATTCCCGCATCGAGACATATGTTTCCGTGACAGACAGATATTTGTTAGGGTCTGATGTGACCATAGTCCCTCGTAGTTTTTGATACCTAGGTACGATAATGGTTTGACTTAATGTGGGGTAGGACTATGTGTGTGACTATTGGGTGTATTTATTTATGTAATGTCTTTGTAAAATAAGTAAAAGTTTTTTATTCATAAAAAGTACACCGACTTCAATAAAAAAACAAATTATGCGTCACAATAAAATTTGAGGGTTTCCCCTTAAACCCTTAAGTATACCCTTTTAAACAAAACAAGAATTTCTCGAATCGGTCCAGGCGTCTTCGAGCAATCGGGTAACATACATAAAAAAAAGATTCCGACGAATTGTTAACCTCCTCCTTTTTTGAAGTCGGTTAATGACTTTGTGAGTGCAATGTCTTGCATAATGCGATAATTTATTTGGCACACAGCCATGCGTTGCATAATTCCAAACGATCCGTTTGACATTTGGGCGTTATAATTTCCTTGGACGTGTCGAGAAGTTCTAAATCAGGCGAATAATAAATTGGTCAATAAAGTATTGTATGAGGATTTGTATTGTTTATGTACATGGTACCTACAGGCTTAGTTCTTACTAGGATATTGGTTGGTTGCCTGTTGTGCAGTTTTAGAATTGAGTATTATGATAATCATATGGGATACCAAAAACAATGATGTAATAATTATAATAATACTAGCCCTGTATTAAACATTGTCCCACTGCTGGGCACGGGCCTCCTCTATTAATGAGAGGGGTTAGGCCTTAGTCCACCACGCTGGCCTAATGCGGGTTGGTAGACTTCACATACCTTTGTAATTCTGGTGACAATTCTCAGGTATACAGATTTCCTCACGATGTTTTCCTTCACCGTTAAAGCAAGCGATAATTAACATTGCATATACACGTAACTTTAGAAAAGTCAGAGGTGTATGCCATTTGGGCTAGTTTCGAACATACGACTTTCGTCTTGACAGTCCGTACCGCAACAAACCAGGCTATCGCTGCTCTTTGATAATATGATCTTTTTGAAAAACAATGATGCACTTTTTAAATATCTGTTATGGGCCAAAGTGAAAGAGTCAAAGCGAATATAGTTCCGAGACGAAAATTCATTAATGAAGAAATGAGGAGCACGCTTTAAAACCCTTTATGTCAGCAATTACGCGGTCCAATTTTTACTAACCATACCATATCATATAGTTATGCGAGATTTATTAGTACCTACGCATCATTTACTTTTATTTAAAATAACATATAATTGTTACAAAATATTAATATCTCTGTGTCATTTTATATTGCAATTTATACATAATAAAATCAACTTTTATCTGCTATCAATCTCGTCTTAAATTTTAATGGTATGTATTAGTCGATTAAAATATCTAATATATTATCACAATAAATTAGGCATTAAGGTTTAAACAACAAGACGCATAAAATTCTAACCATCTTCTATAATTGGGCAGAATGTTTTGTGCGACCTTCGTCTAAAAAATCAACGAGCGCGTGTTCCGGCAGTGTGAGAACCAGCCTAGTTTGTTCCTTCATCGTGTTCGATTTATAAAAAAACGAGCGACAAGCGGCGGCGCCCGAATGACACGTCGAGGGTTGCGGCCAAAAATCGTTAAAACTTCCGAGAAAACCGATCGGCATCGATAAAAAAGATCGATGCTATCAGTCCGCGTTATTTCTTAGTAACCTGATGGGATTCCGTCAATTTTTGGTTGAAGATGAAACATTTCGGCAACCCCATCACGGTCTGAGCTGTCGTCTGCGAATCTGGTGCTAATTTATGCGACCGCGGCGTCTTTCAGTCCACTTGAATACTGATTTACTTTTATGAGATTTTTCTCATTCATAATTGGTCTAGCCAATTAAGGTAAATTAATAATAATCATTCCTTCGATACCAGACGTTCGTTTGGATTTATCGTTATGTTTTTGGTAGCACAATATGTGAATTCTCTATCGATTTTTACTTTTGTTCAAATAAATATTCCTATGATACTGGGTCCTTTAAGCGTAGTGTGAAGAATATAAACAGCAGGTCGGCATGATTGTGTTGAGTAGCGAGGGATAGACTGTCTCTCGCTACTTGATCTGGACGGCACTGCGCTTACCATCAGGTGCAGTGAAGTCACTTTGCCGCGCCAGAATAAAAAAAAACTTTAGATATAGAAACAAAGCTGTGTAATGGTTTTCTGTGGTGCTGCATGGTATAGTTTGGAATGTACAAGTGTTTTGCGGGTCAACTAAGTTATAATTGCTCTAACGGAGAATCCACATCCCATTATTAGAGAATAGTAAATTCTAGACCATGGGTAATTTGTGGCTTCGGTGCAGCATTTAGTTTTCGTCCGTACGTCACTTAAGGTGACCACTGAAAGCCAGCGCTGTGTTGTGGTATGTACTATGTACGTGCCACAGCACAGCAGTACGCTGAGTGGTCACCTACCTGTCACAGCTGCGACGCGGAAGTGCCAAATCTAGTTTTTATTAAAATATATGTATAATTTGTGTGTGTATGTTAATTGTGGTATGTGCGCGTTGCGAACTGTAACAAATAAATCGTTTTTCTTTCTTTTCTTTCTTTCTTTTCCAACAAATATGACTAGTTCAATGTGTTATATGACTAAAAACAAGGTTAATTTTCATACAAGGTCAGATATTGGGAGTCATGTTTGCATTGCAATTATGTTTTTGATCAGGCAAATGAGTATTTTAAGTACAAAGCATTTACAAGTTATTTAAAATAATAATAATTAAAGTTAAATTTCTGTTAGCTTTTATTATCAATAAAGCAGCGATAGCCTAGTTGGTTGCGGTACGGACTGTCAAGACGAAAGTCGTAGGTTCGAAACCCAAGTGGCATACACCTCTGACTTTTCTAAAGTTATGTGTGTATTAAAATGTTAATTATCGCTTGCTTTAAGGGTGAAGGAAAACATCGTGAGGAAACCTGCATATCTGAGAATTTTTCGAAGGTATGAGAAGTCTGCCAACCCGCATTAGGCCAGCGTGGTGGACTAAGGCCTAACCCCTCTCATTAGTAGAGGAGGCCCGTGCCCAGCAGTGGGACAATGTTTAATACAGGGCTAGTATTTTTTTTTATATTTATTATCAAAGGAGTAAAGGTATTGTTAGGTTATAAGGGCCCTCATACAAAAATTGTAATTGTTAGAAGTTATTTTTATTGTATTGATTTATTAAATATCATATTTGTTGATATATTAGAAGTTAAACAGTCACTGCTGACATTTAACGCATTTCCTGATTATAACATATTAAAAAAATTAACTTGTTAATAACCTTTAATTTTGAAACACGTAATTATGCTATTCGTCCGTTAATGATAGGTTTTGTTACATCAAACAATGTTTTTGCACCATGTCTCGACGTTTGGCCTTTGCATTATTCATTTATTCTGCATTACGGTCGGTTTCGCTTTATGATAATTCCCGTGGAAACTTCGTGCGAGATAAAACGTATCCTAAATGTTAAACACAACTTATCCTATTACGTAAATTTACCTCCAAGTTCCTATATTTTTTGCAAAATAGACTTAAACACATAACACATAAATATATAAATATGGTCCAATATTCTGATGAATGCATTACTTTCATGCGTGATAACTTTTAACGATATCGTAGGAAACTAAAAAAAACACTCAGTTATTTAAGAATTTTCGTGTCCCCGAGTAAATAAAAAAAAACTGTAACTTTTTTTTTATAGTAAAGTCCGACAAACGAGCCAGTGGGTCACCTGATGTTAAGTGATCTCCACCGCCCATGAACATCCACAATACCGAAAGTATCATATATGCGTTGTCGGCCTTAAAGGACAGGAATAGGGATTAGGGAAGGGAAGGGGGAATTTGGGCCTCCGGTTATCTCACTTACCATACGAAACGCGACAGTAAACTGTCACTTTACGTTGGTTTTCTGTGAGACAGTGGTACTACCCCGGTTGAGCCGGCCCATTCATGTGTAGACAAATGTCTACAGCGTGGCTCTACCACTTCCAAACCTACAAAGCTTATTCAGACTTTTCTAATATTAAATTAACCAAATCGGCCCCTATTGTTCTCAAGTGATGCGGTTATAAATGTTTTTTTATTTAAATAGATAAGTGCTTTGAATTAAATTTTATGAGTAATTTGAATAAACACATTGGTCCAGTGGCAGCGTACATAGTCTTATAAAATCATTAGTTAATGTTAGTTAGTAGGTAGGTATAGATAGTCACTAATTTTGTTATTATTTAAAATTATATTATTTAAGAAGTTAGGTAATTATTAAGGTTAATTATTATTATTAGAATGTAAGTGTTTTGGTGTAAGACTGTAAACTTACATTTAATAAAAAAATAAATAAAAAGTTCTGGGTTTAAATTCCGGGTCAGGCGATCATAATATTTATTTTTAGTTTTCTATTTGTAAACTCGCACATGAGTTATTGAAGAAGATTGACGAAGATTTGCACGTCAGCTATCACATTATAGAACGATCATAAGATTGGTGAGGCCTGGGCCCACTAATCGGACCTCTGCCTACTCCATCAAGGACACAGGCGTAAGTTGAAGTTATGCTAAGTTTGAATAACTGTAATCAAAAGTAATTTCAGTACATAGCGTGTCAAAATACTATTGCAAACTCATTAGTAATTACAATTATCAAATTAATGTTGCAAATAAAATTTCCTTTTAAATGATTCTTTTTTTAATTAGCAACATTTTTATCTAAAATGACAGTCTAAATTATGCGTTCAAATACCTAATGCGATCGATTTTACTACCGCGCTCTGCTATAAAATCTTCAGTGATAAATTAATATTGCTTTTGAATAGTTAATAACTGGCTTTATTTTTTTCAGACGCCATTGAATAAAATTTTATGCTATGCCATTATCTCGTGTTTGACGCTTAGTAAATCATCACAATATACATAAAATGTTTTATTGATTGATAAGGCCTTTTTAAATGAGCAGCATAGCTTTTGATCGCATCGTTATTGAAAAACCCGTGGTATCCTCTCTACGCTATGGAAGGATTCTAGTTCCCGCAAAAAATCCCAACAGTCCCCTATTATCCCTAGTGTTCGCGATGAACAAAAGAAAAGGTTTGATTTTGGTGGAAATCTTATAATTCTGGATAATTTAATTTTTATACAAAGATTCGACTTGTCTAGTGTAACTGTGGTGTGCAAGTGTCGTGTGAGTGGAGTGATTTTATGTGACGTAGGTTTGTGTAACTGGTGTGATTGGTGGAGTGTATGGCTTTAAACAATAAAAATATAATGCGCCTTAACGCCAAGGCGATACCGGCGACTTTAGGTTGTTTGGCGCAGACATCTTCCCGGCCGTTGAAAGCTGCAACTGAAGCTTTCAACTCGACTCGTCTGATAGGGTAGGCAGAAGACAAATCTTGTTCATTGCTCTTCTTAACGTTCCTTGTGACGTGGATATGTCTGCAACTCTTGAAATTCCATCAGAGCCCGGAAATAACTTGATGATGCGGCCTAACCGCCAGCATAATGGAGGTTGGTTGTCCTCCTTTATTAATACTAAATCGTTGAGCATTAAATCTCTGCTCTTAGTGCGCCACTTAGAGCGCTGTTGCAGCTCGGCAACATATTCATTGGACCAGCGGCGCCAGAAGTGTTGTTTAGTCTGCTCCAGACGCTGGAATCTGTCGAGACGGTTTGTTTTACTGTCCACGAAGTCTGGTGATGGTAGTGATGTAAGCGGCCTGCCAATTAAAAAGTGAGCCGGGGTGAGAGGTTGCAGGTCATTTGGGGATGGACTGAGAGGACAAAGGGGTCGGCTGTTAAGGATAGCCTCAACTTGTGCAAATAAAGACGATAGTTCCTCAAAAGTTAAATGTGAATTTCCTAGAACTCGCTTAATATGGAACTTTGCCGACTTTACTCCAGCTTCTGCCAGCCCGTTAAAGTGAGGAGCGTACACGGGAGAAAATTTAAATTCAATACCCCGACTAGCTGCATAATCACAGATTGAGTCGCGGTGCGTCTGTAAAAATATACTAATTTCCTTGGCAGAGGCAACAAAATTACGTCCATTATCGCAATAGATTAGTTTTGGTATACCTCTTCGTGATATAAATCTTTTTAATGTTAGTATAAATGCATCCTTTGACAACTCGCTGACTGCCTCAAGGTGGATGCACTTATATCGGAAACATATAAAAATACATAGGTAGCATTTGGTTATTTTGCAACCCCGACCTTTACGGTCTGTGATAAAAAACGGTCCAGCAAAATCAGTAGATACAGAAATGAAAGGGAAGTTAGCTTCTACTCGATCATTAGGTAGGTTTCCCATTATATTAGATGACGTTTGTCCCGCAAATCTGCGGCATGTGAAGCAATTGCGGACGACGTTCCTAGCTAGTTGACGGCCCCCAATAGGCCAGTAGCGATCTCTAAGAGAAGCTAGTAGGTGTTGGGGTCCAGCGTGTAAGAGACGCTCGTGCTCAGCTTGAAATATTAATTTAGTTAGTGGATGGTCAGATTTTAATAAAATTGGGTGTTTTTTGTCATAAGGGTAATTAGAGTAAGGTATACGACCTCCCACTCGAAGTAATCCCTCTGAGTCAATAAATGGATTTAGAGATGTTAAAGATGCCTTAGCCGATAGAGTTTTCTTACTGTTTAGGCAGTTTAGTTCATTGGAAAATGATTCCCTTTGAGAAATTCCAGCAAGAACTCTAAGTGAACGATTAAGTTCTTCAGCCTGTAGAGGGCCTGTTATTTTATTTTGATTACGACAATTATATATAAATCTCAAAACTGTAGCATAAAGTCTTTGAAATTTATATAGTTTTGAAAATTGAGTGAAGTTAACTATCGGTGCCGAAGGCATAATTTCTGCCGTCAAAACAGACGTCGTTTTTAGTTCAGGTAGCACAGATAGGGTATGTGTAGTTATTGAAGGCCACGAAGATTCTGGTTGTAAAAGAAATGGGGGTCCATGCCACCACATAGACGGCTGCTTGGAGTGTATATTTGATGGTTCTACACCTCTTGATGCCAGATCCGCGGGGTTAAGAGCGGTAGGCACGTATCGCCAAGATGCAAGCTCCGTAGTGTCGTGTATTGCCGCAATGCGATTAGCCACAAATGTTTTAGTTTTATTAGGCGTGGCGATCCAACCTAAAACTACACGTGAATCCGTCCAATAAATATGACGATCAATAGGTCGCCGTAAAGCCTTTGTTACAGCTGAGCTTAATTGTGCACCAAGTACAGCAGCGCATAACTCCAGCCGTGGAATCGTTGTGGCCTTTAGAGGAGCTACACGTGCCTTAGCGCACAATAAATGTACTTGAATGAATTCCTTTGAATCAATAGATCTCAAGTAAATACAAGTCCCGTAAGCTTGCTGCGAAGCATCACAGAAACAATGCATTTCAATAAATATACTATTATTAGTTAAAGTTAGTCTAGGGATTTTTAGCTGTGAAAATCCAGTAGATTTTTTAGAAAATGTTTGCCACTGCTCGTGGATGTCTTTAGGTACTGGTTCATCCCAGCCTAATTTTAGAATCCATAATCGTTGCAAGGTAATTTTGAACTTGATGGTATATAGCGACAATAGTCCTAGAGGGTCAAATATTTTACTAATAGAGGACAGAATGGACCTTTTAGTAGCAATTGTATCTGTAGGAAATTGAAATGAAAAATGTAACTCGTCTGAAGTGGGGCACCAACCAATACCCAAAGTACTAGAAGCATTACTGATGATTAAGTTGCCCGGTTCAGAATTATTAGTATTTGGAAATAGATCAGGCAGATTAGACCTATATTTACGTAAGTGGAAACAACCTTTTTCTAACTCATTGGACACTGAACGTTGAATGAAACGTAATTCCTGTGGAGAATCACTTCCAGTCAAAATGTCATCACAGTACGTGTCGTTTTGGATAATACCTTTTATTTTAGGGTCTGTACATTCTTCACCTATTTGCCAAATGCACCTAGTCGTAAGAAAACTTGCGGATGAAAATCCGTAAGTTACTGTATTTAGTCGTAAAGTACGGATAGGCTCATCTTCACAATCGCGCCATAGTATCAACTGCAGATCGCGGTCTGCATCTTTCATTGACATTTGGCGAAACATCTTCTCTACATCCCCGGATATGATGTATTTGTAAAGACGAAACCTTAAAAGAATGTTAAATAAGGAGTCCTGTATGGTAGGACCGATCATTTGAAGATCATTAATTGAAATACCAGATGTAGTGCGAGCCGACGCATCAAAGACAACGCGTAATTTAGTGGACTCACTTTTTTCCTTAATTACAGGATGATGGGGTAAAAAATAGGCATTTGTAGGCCTTTGTATAGGTGCTTCAGATAGATGGCCGAGAGCAGCATACTCGTGGATAAACGCCGTATAGGCTGCCTTTAGATTAGGTTGTTTTTTAAAACGCGACTCTAGATTCAAAAACCTTTTCTTGGCTAATTGAAATGAGTCACCTAAGCATTCTCTGTTATCACGAAGAGGGATGCTTACGCAAAAACGACCACTATCTAAGCGAGATGTAGTGGTAAGAAAGTGTCTTTCACATAGACTTTCTTCCCTTGTGTAGGGTGTAGCTTGTGGAAAGCTTTCTAGTTGCCAAAATTTGGCTACCTGATGCTCTAGGTTAGGAAAACTATTGTTGTCTTCCTTTAGGTAAGCATGACAGGAGCGAATAGCTTTCTTAGTTACCGTAGGGAGTGATTGGATGGGTACAGAGCCTCCAACGAGCCATCCTAATTTGGAGCTACGTAGGATAGGACCCTTATCACTCAAGGAATGTTGTTGGGAGCCGATTATATCCCAAAATAAATCAGCACCAATCAGCATGTCAATAGGCGATGATTCGTAAAAACTAGGATCCGCTAAAACAAAATTAGACAAATCTAACCCTTTAGGAACAAAGGTTGATTTAGGTATATTATCGGATATTTTAGGTAGAATTAGACAAAATAGTGTCACAGTAAATAGGCTATCATTAGACTGTAGACGTATCATACATCGTTTTGTATTTAGGTTGAGTTGAGTATTACCAATAGTGAATATGTCTGTATTAGACGGTTCTGTAGATAAATTGAGTCGCTGCATCAGTGACTGCGTAATGAAAGAGCACTGGCTTCCACTATCAAGCAAAGCGCGAATCTGAATAGTTTGATTAGTTATAGGATTAGATACAAGGACATTAGCGGTACACAGTAAAACTTGAAAGGAATCACATAAAGCGGACATAACGATAGGTGATTGCACTATAGACGAATTTGGTTCGGGTGCGGCAATATGCAGTAGAGTATTATGACGCTTTTTACATAAACGACAGTGCCCTGCAAGATTGCATTTCTCAACATCATGACCAGGCCGCAAACAATTAGTGCACAAGCGCAATGATGCTACGGTGAGCTGCCTATCTTCAGGTGATTTAGCCTTAAACGTGGCACACTCAAATAGGCGATGATTTTCCTTACAGACAAGGCATTCATAATTACGTTTAGTCAAAAAAGAATTACCGTTTGATGTGGACATAAACGTTTTATTTTGAGCCTTGTTTGAGTTACTAGGGAAAACCTGCTTATTGTTATTATTTTTGTCTTGTTTGCCATGATTGACTGTCTCTAAAACATCCGCGCGTCCCTTCAAAAATGCAAAAAATTCAACAAGAGTAGGAATTTCGGGTAGAGAATTTCTATGTTCTTCCCATTTAAATGATGTTCTGCTATCTAATTTTGCTGTGACCATATAAATAATTAAAACATCCCACTTGTCCGTGGGTAGTCCAAGTGTGCTGAGAGCCCGTAAGTTTTTAGTAACATGATCTATAATAAAACGAAGTGACTTATCGGTCTCTCGTATAGTTTCGAAAGTAAATAAAGATTTCAAATGATTATTAATTAGCTGACGCTTATTATCATAGCGTTCGCATAACAGTTTCCAGGCCTCGATATAGTTTTTGTCTGTTACTTCTAAATTACTGATAACGCGAGCAGCTTCCCCTTCCAAATATGAATTAAGATAATGAAATTTATAAATATTTTTAATTTTATTGTTGTTATTAACTAATGAATTAAATGTGTCCCTGAATTCTAGCCATTTATAGTACGAACCATTAAAGTTTGATATCTTAATGACAGGTAATTTAAATCCCATAAACCCCTGACCATCACCACAACAGGGAATATGATCAGTTGCATTAGAATAAGTAGACTCATTAAGATTGGATAATGGATGGTTCGCTAATATGGTCTTGCCGAGGGAAATATAGTGATCAAAGTCCAGTTCAATAGCTTCACATAAGGCCAACTCGGAATCTACGGAGGGAACGCGTAACGACTCAAACTGTGCCTGCAACTCGTCGAATTCTTTGTATAAAACCTCAGACTTAGATAACTTCATCTCAACCTTTCGTATTTCTACGTCAGATAAACTATCTTGCTTTTGAATTTCATGTATGTAGTTTTTAAACCTCGTTAAACGTCCTTTAATGTTACTCCGTTTAACAGTAAGATCCTTTAAAAGCTTAACGTCATCGTTTTTAGGCTCCATGAGATAAAATATCTAATCTGGTAGGCTTAAATTTGTAATTAAATTACTGATTTAAATAATAATTAAAAGAGAAATAACAATACGGTACGCTCCTCGCTTGTTGTCTTGATAATAGCTGGCGGTCGATAAACCCGTTAGAATCAGCTGATCGAATGCCCGATGCGACGGCCGACCGCAAAATCCCAGGTAGCTGTGTAGACAATGGGTGACGTCACGCGAGGATACCTATGCACTCGCCGGGCCGCTCCGGTACACTGGAATTGAGTTATTACCCAAGATAAATATACAATAAAATACAGTTACTAATGAGCAGCGATAGACTCTAAACGTTAAATTAAATTGGAATGAATTTGCAGTTAAAAGCAAGCATAAATCACGGATAAAGATGATATAAGCATGTATATGTATACGTAAATTATATTTTAATTCGCCAAACGCATTAAACTTAGCGATTACAATGAATATTGGTACTATACAGTGAGCTATAGTGAATTTAGCGTATTGAAGTTATGTATGTAGGTAGTGCGTAAATGACTTGCAAGAAAAGGAACAAATGTATGTGCTTCAATATTAATTTAGCTGTAAGTACACTTATAATAGCTTATCTTTAGCGTATAGCAATAGAAACCACTCAGAAATACGTGGCAATAGGCCTATTGAGATTAAATTTAGCTATAGATTACCCACACTTTAGAAAAAGCTATCGCCAATATTTGCACAAATTAAAGCTTAGTGATCTAGGAAGTAATAGGAACGGGCTCACAATTAGGTAGACTCGCAAGCGTTGCTGAGACGGAATAGTTTTGTAGCTCCGGCCGCTGCTTGCGATATTCGGCGTGATGTTCCTAGTTGAAATCGGCTGTAGCGGTTTGACAAAGATGATCTGGCTGCACGGTGAGCAGTGTAGACCTCAAACTTGCTGCGAGTAGTAGTCCAGGCAATTTGAAGCGCTGCGTTGTACCACACGTGGCGTTGACCTTCAGGTGTCCTTCCGCTGGTTATTAACTTTGAACCCGATTTATAGCGTGTCCTGTCACGGTCGCCAATTTTTGTTCGCGATGAACAAAAGAAAAGGTTTGATTTTGGTGGAAATCTTATAATTCTGGATAATTTAATTTTTATACAAAGATTCGACTTGTCTAGTGTAACTGTGGTGTGCAAGTGTCGTGTGAGTGGAGTGATTTTATGTGACGTAGGTTTGTGTAACTGGTGTGATTGGTGGAGTGTATGGCTTTAAACAATAAAAATATAATGCGCCTTAACGCCAAGGCGATACCGGCGACTTTAGGTTGTTTGGCGCAGACACCTAGGCAAGACCTGGACGAATAATTTTTTTGTAGTAGCAACATTGTTCACATCATAAAGCGAGTAACGAATAATATATTTATATTATTTCTGTATATATCTAGAATTTTCTTGGTATGTTAATTGCCAACGGAAATTTTAACAATTGAACGAAACATGTATAATATCTATTTTCAAAGCAGAATTTTTAGGATTCTAAAGTTCCAATTTTAAATTTTAGTGTGTTACATGACTAACCATTAGAGGTTGCAGTGGAAAGTTTGAACAAAACAAAACAACGGTAGGCAGCGGCTTTGCTGTGCCCTGGTATTGCAGAAGTCTATGGGCGGCGGTGACTACTTACCATCAGGTGGCCCGTCTGCTCGTCTGCCTATCGAGGCACTAAAAAAAACAATTAAATAATACTAGCCCTGTATTAAACATCATCCCACGCTATGCACGAGCCTGGTCTACTTATGAGAGGGGTTAGGGCTTAGTCCACCACGCTTGCCTAATGCGGGTCGATAGACTTCACATACCTTCGAAATTTCCTATGAGAATTCACAGGTATGTAGGTTTCCTCACGATGTTTTCCTTGCTCATAACATTTGTCCTTAACTTTAAAAAGTTACATTAGAAGTTTGCTCACAAGCAACTGTTATCCACTAGAGTAAACTCACGGATCTATAAACCACTTTATATCTCAATGGCCCATCAAATAACAGTATTAAAAGGATGCCTTTGTTTGTTTATGTTATAGTTACAAGCCAACAATTCAAACGATGACCCTTTATACTGTTATAATATCAGGTTCGTTTTTAAATCACAGTCGTTGTTTTTTTCTTTTGAGAATTATTTTTATAATTGTCATAGGATAGAGAAGTATTGTGGCTTTTGGTAGACCAAGATGCATTTTTACCTTCAAATTATATCGTGTTAAAGTCAATAAAATAGATAAAAAAATAGAATATCTGTTTACTATTTCAATGTAAATTAGCAATAGTGTGGAGTGGTGATTGAGATTCGGACGGAACCAGCCCCAAGAATTTAGCTTTATGTATAATTTATATTATCACTCTCTTTAACGATGATGGAAAATATTTCAAACCTGCATTACTTTTATTAAAAGCAAGAAGCGGCAAGCGAAAACAATTTTACGAACGAACCTAGAAGAACATAAAGATTTATAATAGAATTATGTTATCTTTATGTCTTTATTCAAATCGAAAGTAATGAAGCCATAAATAAAACACAGATTTACAATCTCATTATATGAATAAATAAAACTCAGTCATTATTTTATTATCGACTTTGTGCACGCTAATTACGACAATGTATGAACGGGTGTAGTTTTGAGTAACGTATCAGGATATATATCGTTCATAAATAAAGAAGTTTTTTTTTTTATTCTTGAATAGGCAGACGAGCCCACGGGCCACCGGATGGTTAGTAGTTACAGCCGCCCATAGACTTCTGCAATGCCAGGTCAACGGAGAGCCCCTGCCTACCGGTATGCATTTAAGGTATCTTCTACGCGTGAATATAGGTACTAGGCTTTCATAGTAAGTTGGAAGTTGTAAGTTTTACATCAAGCAATTCTCCCTTCCCTTAACCAACCGACATTTTGACGCAAGTGGATCTGATGACATAATTATATCTAGACACAATTATAAAAAAGTTAATAATATCAAGGGTCTAGAAGATTATTGGAGGGGATCTAAAAGATAAATAAATACATTCAATAGTTATAGTCCACCCAGTGTGTCGTCAGAATTCAGTAGGACTTACGGTACCACAATTGTGGAACATACATTTTGGTTCGTTAAATTCGATTAAAAATGCAGTGTCATCTCGGACAGCAGTCGGCCACTGGCGCGTCTTAATATTTTTGCCTAAATGTTATCTAATGGACTTTTGGAATGAAAACAAAAATATAAAAAAGGAAATAAAAGGAGAATGAAGAGATAAATGTTTACGATCCGATACGTTGTCATTGTGATCGCTAACCTCTACGGTTTATGGCTATTTAAAACTCTCATATTAGGTTGCTTCAGTTTGGCTTTTAGTGCAGGACAGCGAGTGTAACAGAGTCCTTATATTTATATCTTTTAAATTTAGTCTACGGTTCCACAACTATGAGTGTAGAAAATGTATTATTTGGTCATACGATCTTGGTGAATGTAGCGTTTTTTTTGTTTTGCGTTTAGTTAATGTTAGGTTAATTGTGTGTTAAGAATATTTTTAGAATTCAAGTGGACCAATCAAAAATGTTTTTCAAAACGTGTCATGAATTCGTATTCGTAGTGTGAAAAAGCTATCCAGCATTTTTTTTATTGCATAGTCCGACAAACGAGCATGTGGGTCACCTGATGTTAAGTGATCTCCACCGCCCATGAACATCCACAATACCGAAAGTATCATGTATGCGCTGTCGGCCTTAAAGGGCAGGAATAGGATTTAGGGAAGGGAAGGGGGAATCTGGGCCCCCGGATATCTCACTTACCATACGAAACGCGACAGTAAACTGTCACTTTACGTTGGTTTTCTGTGAGACAGTGGTACTACGCCGGTCGAGCCGGCCGATTCATGCTGCAGACAAATATGTCTACAGCGTGGCTCTACCACTATAATAGCATGCCGGCATTATTGTGCCGAGTAGCGAGGGATGGTTGACTCTCGCTACTTGATACTCTACCTGGACGACACTGCGCTTACCATCAGTTGCAGTATAGTTATTTTGGCCACAAAGGATAAAAGTGTATTTATTTTCTTCTCCCTATGCACCTTCTAAAATAAGATCATAGCAACCACTCCACAACCCTAAAAGTGTCCGATATTAAAAATACGATATCATTATTAATCATTATAAAATTTATATAGAATTTTAATCTCCTAATCTAGATGGGCGACACTCATAAACTCGACTCTTACCTTTCGGAAGAAATTCCTTACATAATAAAAACGTAATAAAATATTCGGTTGTCGATACGTTAAGATCGTGCTAGTGATGTGCTAGACCTGATCTTTTACGGTTTAAAATATACGGTGAAATAGAAGATCAGTCGTAAAATTAGAGCTGTGAACACGTGATAAAATCGCGTACATTGATGTTAATAAAGCTGATTTAAAAGTATAATACTCTGATTTTTACTGCCATGTTCTGTGTGGACATACGTGTATAAAAGTAGAAACTGTACTTTGAGATTCTGCAGTTTTATTATCTTTGACAACAAAGAGAAAATACGAATAAAAGTTCTTTTAATAAGTATTTGTTACCAACCATTGCTAATCAGCAATGAAAGAAGCAGAAGCAGCGATAGCCAAGTTGGTACGGACTGCCCAGACGAAATTCGTATGTTCAAAACCCAAGTGGTATACACCTCTGACTTTTTTAAAGTTATGTGTGTATTAAATGTTAATTATCGCTTGCTTTAACGCTGAAGGAAAACATCGTGAGGAAACCTGCATATCTGAGAATTCTTATACGAATTTCAAAGGTATGTGAAGTCTACCAACCCGCATTAGGCCAGCGTGGTGGACTAAGGCCTAACCCCTTTCATTAGTAGAGGAGGCCCGTGCCCAGCAGTGGGACAATGTTTAATACAGGGCTGGTATTATTATCATTATTATTGCTAATCAAAGTAAACAAAAAGATAACAAAGCTGATAACCGAAACCCATTTGAGTGAAAACGATAAAACAACACCATAAATTAATACATTCCCGAAAAAAGTTTGGATTCCAGGGACGAAAAATCAAAATCCCATAAATATGGAGCCATATTAAAACATAAAATAGGGTAAACAACCGTAAATAAAAATTACAACGGCCGATACAATGGCATAGTTAATTCTAGCATAATATATGTATTTTGTGGCACGTTTTACACTTTTTTGTGCGTTTTTTTGGAGCGCACGCGGCGCCCGTGGTGAACCCTTTTGGTTCGCATTTGGAATCAAAAGATTTTTTTGTGATGCTTTTGTTTGTCGGCTAACTTTTGGTGTGATTCTTATTTTAAATATTGATATATATTTTGTTTTGCATAAATTCATGATAAATCAGGTACAAAATATTATTTTTACGAAAAATTTGTGATGGCTTTAAGTTAGTTAAGATTGAAAAAGTAGAGTTTTTTTTATCCAGGCACGGTAAAGTGACCACACTGCACCTGATGGTAAGCGCAGTGCCGTCCAATTAGATTATTGAGTAGCGAGAGACAATCTATCCCCCGCTACTCCAACACAATCATGCCGGCCTAATTCTTCACACTACACCATGGGCAAGAAGGTGAAGAAGCGGTCGAGGGTCTAGTGTCAGAGTACTCAGAAGGCCGCAAAGTATAGTATAGTGTTATATAATTTGGTCCTATAAAAATTTCAGCTACTTTTTTAGGTTCTTGTGAGTTTATTGAAGTTAGTAATAGTTTTATTGAGTGTCAATAGTGTGTCCTTTGTTTGTCCTTTAAATGTGTATCGTAACCAAACAAAAAAAAACCGAAGATATCTTCTGACCAAATCGTTGTACAGATACTTAGGAAAATATAATTAACTAGCTGTTGCTCGCGGCTCCGCCCGCGTGGAGGTCATGTTTTTGAGAAAAGGTATACAATACTAAATACCAATATTCATGCGTTTAACTTAAAAATGACGGATTTTCATACAAACTTTAATTCCCTATTTTACCCCCTTAGGGGCGGGATTTCCAAAAATCCTGAAACATATATTTTTTATTTTTAACTAAAATGCCAAATACTAATTTTCATGAATTTAACTTCATAAATGACGGATTTTCATACAAACTTTCATCCCCTATTTTACCCCCTTAGGGGTGGTATTTCCAAAAACCCTTCCTTAATAGATGCCTACGTGATAAAAGGTACCTACTGTCAAAATTTCAAGTCTCTAACCCCAGCCGTTTAGGCTGTGCGTTGATCGATCAGTCAGTCAGTCAGTCAGTCAGTCAGTCAGTCAGTCAGTCAGTTTCTTCTTTTATATATACAGATTACGAAACATTTCTTTGAAGTAAAATCGTATCTCGGCTTGAGCTTAAAAAATATTGATAAAAAAAAAAGATTTTCTACCAATATTTTTTAATCTTTATTGAATCGACTATCATATTCAAGTGAATCGTTATAATAAACTTTTACAACATTGACAAAAATTTCATGATCTGCAATACTTGGATATCGTATTTGTGAGTGAACAGCGATCAAATGATCAAATCCTTTGGCGTAGGTATATGCTAGAGTTGCCAACCGTCCTGTTTTTCCAGGACATGTCCTGGTTTTTAGAGTGTCCTGGATAGTTTTTAAGCAGCGTCCTGGGTTTTTAAAGCGCCCTGATAAGGTCCTGTATTTTAAAATAAGCACACCACTTTTGCAATCCTTACTTTAGGGGCGGCGTCTCGGCTCGCAAGTGTTTACGCTATTTTAAAACAAAGATACTTCCTGTTTTTAAATTGAATTGTCCTAGTTTTTCTAACTTCAAATCCTAGTATTTGAACTCCGGGGTTGGTAACCCTAGTATACGCACAAGGGTCTGTACCCTTAAGCACAGATAATAAACCGGGAACGGTTTTTATGTCAATCCTTTACATTTTTTCATTAGATATAATCCTGGCACCTTATTCACCATCGCCGTGGTTAACAGCGTTATTAATCCATTTCTTTTCATTATCTATGGCCGCTTTGTTTCAAACTGTTTTCTATGCTCCGTTAAGTAGTCGAGTCCTTTTGTAATGGATCGATAAATTAGTCTGTTAACGATGATCGCAATTTACTTTCAAAGGATTTGATCACTGTTTCCCAACTTTAGAAACTTAGGCATTTCTGACAAACTTTTTCTGGTTACCCGTTCGTTAGATGCAAATTTTAATATTCTCATATCACTTCAAGCATATAGCAAGCAATAACCTAGTTGGTTGTGGTGCCGACTGTCAAGACGAAAGTCTTATGTTCGAAACCCAAATGGCATACATCTCGCTTGCTTTAACGGTGAACGAAAAAATCGGAAGGAAACCTGCATACCTGAAAATTCTCATAAGAATTTCGAAGGTATGTGAAGTCTTCCAACATGCATTAGGCTAGCATGGTGGATTATGGCCTAACCATTCTCATTAGTAGAGGAGGCCCGTGTCCAGCAGTGGGACAATGATTACAGGGCTAGTATTATTATTGTATGACCTCACTAGAATTGTCCAGTTAAAAATATACGGTCTTACGGTAGGCAGCGGCTTTGCTGTGCTCTGGCATTGCAGAAGTCTATGGGCGGCGGTGACTACTTTCCATCAGGTGGCCCGTCTGCTCGTCTGCCTATCAATGCACTAAAAAAAAAATATGAGAAAATGTTACGTACCTGATTACGTACGTAATCAGATTAAAGGAATATTTTTAGATTAATACCTTTCCAGATTGAACGTATTGACAGTTTTCGCAATATAATCACGAACATATAGAAATTCTAACTAGTCTGTCTGTTGTATTTTACTTTATACAAGCAGTTTTAGCTGCTTAAGTATAATTTGAAATTTAATATCACCCATTTCTGCGCCAATTTGATAACGTAACATACGCTCAGGCCTGTATTCCTGAAGGGGTGGGTAGAGATCTAGAGCAACCACGGTTCACCGAGGTTATTTACGTCCCTTGATGTCATATCATAGGTGGCGAGCGTTAAGATCCCGGGCAATGCATGTGTGAATGTAAAAATCAATTATGATTGCCCGGCTTGGGATATTGGCTTGGGATAATACTGGACCTCTTCAATTAATTTGTTTAAGGATGATGACATTTTAGTTAATATGCCACGTGATCGAAGGATTTATATATACTTATAACTGTTTATCTTTGCACCATCTAAAGGTTGTCTGGAAGAGAAAGCATTAAGTCCGCCTAATATAAGATTTATAAATAAATAAAAAAATGCTTAATTACCTAACTTTTAAATCGTCAAACAAAGTCACAGGCAACACTAACTAGAAACGGGAGCACTCACTCATCCGGTGGTCGGTGTTACCATGTTCATAATCGCATTAATGTTGCCAGCTGTTAACAGATTAACGAAGGAAACGCACAGAGCCCTGGTTAGGGTAATCCTGGATTGATTGGATGGGCTCCCACGGTGGACCGTTACGATTAGGCTTGAGGTCTACTGAGAATTGGGATAATGAAGCTGCTAAATCAATATATTTTATGCGACTCTTTTATTAACCGACTTCAAAAAAGGAGGAGGTTAACAATTCGTCGGAATCTTTTTTTTATGTATGTTACGCGATTACTCGAAGACGCCTGGACCGATTCGAGAAATTCTTTTTTTATACTTCCCAGGTGGTCCCATTGGCTCCAAGTCAGGATCTGATGATGAGATCTCAGAAAAATCAAGGGCAACCCTCAAATTTTATAGTCACGCACAATTTGTTTGTTATTGAAGTCGGTGTACTTTTTATGAATTAAAAAACTTCTACTTATTATATCACGGTAATGATTGTGTTTAGTAGCGAGGGATAGATCGTCTCTCGCTACTTGATACTTTAACTGGACGGCACGTCACTTACCATCAGATGCAGTGTGATAACATTGCCGTGCCAGGATATAAAAATATCACTGTATAGTGCTTTCATACATGTGGTGCTAAGTATAGTGTGGCTTACGAACTCAAGTAATTAAGATTGTGTTAAATTATTAAGACCCTCTTATTGTTTATAGTTCTATGGTGTTTATAAAATAAGTAGTGTTAGACAGTGGCCAGTTGAGTAGCGTTTGAGTATTTGCACGTTAGACAGATAAAGACAGCGCAGCGCAGTGTGTGTAGGCTGTGAAACGAGAGGCCGCGTGTTCGATTCCCGTACCAAGATAAGTGTTTGTTCAATCCACAAATATTTATGTAAGATCTGGGTTTTGTGGGACCGAAGTCCCTCATAGTTCTTGATACCCACGACATAGACCAAGTGTGGCTCTAGGACAATGTGTGTGACCGTTGGGTGTATTTTAAAGTTTTAATTATAAAAAACAGAACTTAAATTTTACGCATTATGATTTGGCTTCAATAAGACATTATATTGGCTTTGCTTAACAGCTGACTTTATCGTAGTTAAGATTTATTAAGTCACTGACAATAGAATCAGGTTAAACCGTGTAGTTTCCGATATTATATTCATTCTAGTTGTTGCCCGGGGCTCCGCCCGCCTGGTACTTACTATTGAAAGAAAAGGTATACAGTCCGTGGAAGCATCTTAAGCTATTACATCTTCTATACCTGCCTAGTAGCGAATATATCAACAACATAATATATTCTGGGATAAAACATAACAGGATAATGAAGAAGACTAATTCCTATATGTTACTCCAGCTACTAAACTATCTGTGTGCCAAATTTCATCCAAATCGGTTCAACCGCTTTTGCGTGTTTGTGTAACAAACATTCAAACATACAAACTTTGACAGCCTTCGTGGCGCAGTTGGCGAGCAACCGGCTGTGAAACGAGAGGCCGTGGGTTCGATTCTCACACCGGGACAAATGTTTGTGTGACAGACAGATTTGTGTCGGGTCTGAGTGTTGAGAGACCGTGCGTCTCTCGTAGTCCCTGATACCCATGACACAAGACTCATATCTTAGTGTGGGATCGGGGCTATGTGTGTGACTGTTGGGGTGTTATTTAAATTAAAAAGAAAGCTTCGAAAATAATTAGAATATTTAAAGGATAAGAAACTAAATGATTCAATTACACAATTCATGTTTTATACTTTGTTAAATGACATTAAACGTTTGTGTAATTTGGTCTGAATTTAGATCTCAAAACGTGACGAAAGGTTTATAAGCTTTAGCTAGATTTAACTGAACTTCGTTGACAAATAAATAGTGAAATTTATGGAACGTTTCTTACGTTATAGTTATGATAGCGTGGGACTTGCTAATCCTTTCTTGAGAATTATCTTAATAAAACTTGTTCGTGCGTAGTTATTTGCAAAGTTGAATTGTCCCGTTACATTAAACGTAGTTCTATTGACATATAGGTATGTTATATTTAAAACAGGGGCGTTTATTCTAATGTCTAAATGTGAAGAAGCAGGCCGGCATGATTGTGTTGAGTAGCGGGGGATAGATTCTCTCGTTACTCGATACTCTGATTGGACAGAACTGCGCTTACCATTTTTTGTTTTTTTTTTATTTATTCATGTCCATGGATACTAGTCCTTCAGACGTATACATAAATTGTTACAAAACAAAAACTAAAGACAAAAATAAATAAAATTTTCTAAACAGTATGAATTATAAAGTTATATAAAGCTAAATATATTATAGAATTGGAATAAAATTTTCTCAACAGTATGAATTATATAGTTATATAAAGCTAAATACATTTTAGACTGCGCTTACCATCAGGTGCAGTGTGGTCACTATTCCGTGCAAGAAAAAAAAAAAATTACTAAAAAAAGTTTATATGTAATAAGTTAAGTGTCTATAAATAATTTCTCTCAATGTGCCACTGCCTCACCACTCAGTACATCAGTGGCAAGTGGAAAGCTCATATTTTTAAGAGGAAGCTCTGACACCAAGGAGATTATGAATGATCGATGCACTTCGATCGTGTTCTATTATATCCACTCCTAAATGTGTCCCGGGATAACAATCCCGTACAACCGGGACTGTTAATGTACCGTATGATTTGCCGAAGTGTGATCCGAATTAAAACGAGTTTTAAGTATTTATTTATTTTATATAGCACAATCAATGGTAATCACATTAAAATAATTAATAATATTAAAAAAACAAATAACATGCAAAGTAATTACCGTCAGATGTACCGCATGTATTGAATACAATAATTGAAATTATGAAAAAATTAAAAGGGAATTAAGTTTCAAATTATAATAAATAATAATACTAGCCCTGTATTAAACATTGTCCCACTGCTGGGCACATGCCTCCTCTATTAATGAGAGAGGTTAGGCCTGGCCTTAGTCCACCACGCTGACCTAATGCGGGTTGGCAGACTTCTCATACCTTCGAAAAACTCTCAGATATGCAGGTTTCCTCACAATGTTTTCCTTCACCGTTAAAGCAAGCGATAATTAACATTTTAATACACACATAACTTTAGAAAAGTCAGAGGTGTATGCCACTTGGGTTTCGAACCTTCGACTTTCGTCTTGACAGTCCGTACCGCAGCCGCAAGTTTGTTATTAGTTAAGAGGAATTAGATGAAAAACATTATAATATATGACAGTTTTATTAACAGAAAAAAATTATAAGTTTTCGTTTTTGTGGTATGTACTTCATATTTCTGTATTTTCAAGTTATATTTGTTTATCTTTTTATAATGTTTTATTTCTCAATGGTAGCGAATGCTGTGAGCTTTGCGTTTTAGTCTCAATTATCAGGTCGAATAATATCTTGGCACATTTCTGACACCTTTAACAAGATTTCTTAATAATCTAATGTAATCCAATTTAAATCGTATTGTAATTGTATGTACAAATATTGCTAACCGGTGTTCGAAAAGAGAACGCTAGAATTTCTTCTCCAGCGAAATTGCATTCCGAACTGGCAGTAGAGTAAAAAAGATTGACTGAATCTAAATATTTCATGGATGCATAATGGATGGATAATTAATTAATTGATATTAATTAGATAGCCTAGTTGGTTGTGGTACGGACTGCCAAGATGAAAGTCGTATGTTCGAAACCCAAGCGGCATACACCTCTGACTTTTCTAAAGTTATGTGTGTATTAAATGTTAATTATTGCTTGCTTTAACGGTGAAGGAAACCATAGCTAGGAAACCTGCATATCTGAGAATTCTTATACGACTTTCGAAGGTTTGTGAAGTCTACCAACCCGCATTAGGCCAGCGTGGTGGACTAAGGCCTAACCCCTCTCATTAGTAGAGGAGGCCCGTGCCCAGCAGTGGGACAATGTTTAATACAGGGCTAGTATTATTATTATTATTAATTACATACATACACACGTATACACTCACGCCTGTAATCCCCGAAGGGGTAGGCAGAGGTGTACACTAGTACACCCACTTTTCGCCGAATTTCGGTCCCATAATGTGATAGGGGGCGAGCCTATCGCCATACCGGGCACAGATTCCAGACTCCGGACTGATATTGAGAATTTCTAGATAGAAAAACCCAATATCACTTTACCCGACCCGGGGATGGAACCCGAGACCTCAGCGCAGCAGACGTAACGCATGCGCAATTACAACTGCGCCACCTAGGCATCCAGGCAGCCATTATTAATTATTTTTTTGATTTAATTTTAATAATGTCGTATTGCACAACAATAACAAGAAATCTTGTTCAATTTCAATATACGAACAAGCATATTTACAAATTTAGATACAAATCATATTTACTTATTTAAATAAATATAGCATTTATTAAAAAAATAAGAAATAAACTTCTGAACCTTATTAATTTAGATTGTTCTAAATTTAAACTCTTTTACGGCCTTTGTAATACCGAATAAAAGGAGTGCTTTCTCCCGAAGTGAAAGTAATATAAAGTTGGAAATAGCAGCGACATTCCTTAGGGATTTCCATTTTACCCATTCCCGGCTTTTGCTTTCTGAGATTTTATCTGACTTCGAATCTATCCTGTCTGGATTAGCAGCAGATTATTTTAAAAATACTACATTCTACACGTTAATAATTCATTATCTATATTATTTAAAAATTAACTATTTATTGGATCATATATTTAATAGTATTCTTTTTTTTTAAGTTTTCAAATGTATGTATTAACTATGTTATTCTGAAAGATAAGTTATAGTTGTTTAGTAGTATTTTTATGCTTTATAATATATTTTTTATTTCTTTCTCGTGATCTACGCACGTTCCTGTCCGTCTACATAAAACCAATCCAAATTTAGTCTAAACCACAATAAGATGCTGTTAACTATTGTATACATAGCAGTAAGTTCTTTGAAAATGCTCATAAACCCAGCTGGTGCGAGTGCCGCGCGTTCCCCGAGTAATTTTATGACGGAGCTTCTGCTTTGAATTAAGTTTTAATCAATTCTAATTCTGTAAATCTAAAAGAGAGGGTAGCTGACTATTTTAGGGGTTCGCAAATTATTTAGCAATTGAAATTATAATAACAATACACCCAACATAACCAAAAACAGATTCAAAAAAATCAAACAAATTTATTTAAAAATGTAGAAAATAGCATTAAATAATTAATTATTTAAATAATGATAATAATTTGCCGTACAATACAGCCAACATATGCATCTAGTCCTGATCCCATACTAGGTCAACCCTGTATCGTAAGTATCAAGAACTACGGGAGACTACGGTCCCACAACACCCAGACCCAAAACAAATGTCACACAGATATTTGTCTCGTTCTGGAGATCGAACCCACGATCTCTCGTTCCACAGCTTCTCACACACTACGCCACGGAGGCTGTAAACATATCCCCACATTAACACTCCTAGGCGTTACTTGACGCGCTCCCGAAATCAACCCGACACGTCAGCCATGACAAATGATTCACTCACGGCCGATACAAAAAGAGACGAGTGAAGAGGCCACACCTTATGACAAATAGTGTTGTGCCTGCTCTAATGAATCGAACATCCTGATTAATGGTGTCACTCGCGTGTTATCGCCATTCTTGTTTGTGTAGCGGCTAATGCGATCACCCTTACGTGTAGGGTTGTTCGCACACCCTCTTCAAGAGAGGTCGAATATAGATTTGTCTAACAAATTTGTGCTATTTTTATGTTGGTAGAATTAACGCAAAGGATTTAAGCTTACGACGGATTTGTAATTTTTTCGTTTTCTTTTTTTTTATTATTAAAAGAAGATGGAATCACGTTCTAGTCACAAATTTGATATCCTTATTATAAGGATATTGATATCGTAACCAAATATTTTAATTATTATTGTGTTATGTTGCTGAACATTCAGAGGAAGGCTCCAAGCATTATCTTCGATTTGACAAACCACAAATCCTTGCCAAAGAACACCGATTCCTGCCTAGGATGATTCGCGAGGCTATTGAAATTAAAAAACATCCAAATTTCAATAGAGAAGATGGTTGGAAGCTAGCACCAGCCTGGGATCCAATTATACATTTAATTAAATCGGAACCCAAAAGACCAACTGCCAGACCTCAAGACATTGTGAGCTCTTTCTGCGTAGATCGGACTACAACAAAATAAAAATTAAATATCAACTATATGGAGGGTAGAAACATTGCACTATACTTTCGTGACGACATACAGCTCAGTCTCCCCCGTGACCATGAAGGCTGTAAAGCCTTCGAAACGTCGGGTTAAAAAAGTAAAATAAACCGCGATAGAATCCGTAAATTTCGTTTTATTACAATGTATAATATTCGCGTAAACATAAGAAACCATTATCAAATATTTTATTTATATGTAGCCATCGACACAAATGTCATTGGAATGTGTACGCAAATAGAATCCTGCCAACCCTGTTTAAAAACAAAAGAAAACCCTCCGCCGTCGATACTTCAATCATTCACACGGTCTTTTTAAATCGGGGCGAAGTGACTGTAGACGATTACCGCGTGTCGCATCCGATTGTCTGCGCGTACACTATTATTCAAATCGATATTTCTATTCGAATTAATTGTACTGTACTGTGACGTTTTAGTGACGTGATAAAATTTAGAATTGTTGAGATATCGATATACATACTTAGATTAGTGTTTTTTTTCTTCATAGTGAATTCCACACGAAGATAGTGTGCTGCGTTGACAATTAATCTTACGGTGTATCATTTCATTCATCGGTTATTATTAGCTGGCTAAGACATCAAAACTATTTTTGAACTGTACTAAAGCATAATAAAATAATCAGTTGTATCAAATAATGAAACATTACACTGAATAAAGTTAAAGTTTTAACTGCTCATTATTATACAATTTGCAGTACCTAAACATAAATCTTAACTCCACGATCGATAAATAATAGTTTAAGATACAATTCGATAAATGGAAGTAGTCCAAAAACAAACAACTCTCCTTAATAAAAACAAATCTATCGCACAATGATATATTTTCGTAAAAATCTCCGGAAGGCGGAAAACAAGATCATTAATAACACAGCCCTAGTGAAGGGTGTTAATGAATTGTCACAGGCGATGACAAATGGACTGACAATATGATTTATAAAGATATCATCTATTGCAATTCAACTTGTCAATAAATGGGATCATTCGTCTTCGGAAAAAATTATACAAGGGAGTGAAAAAGCATTATGAGAATTGAAAGAATAAAAGAAAAGGAAGAAAATCTGCTAAAATTTATGTGAAAATTGAGACAGAATAAGGTTCTTAAAAACATTGTTTAAACAAGCTTTTATTTAAATGATCTAAAAACAAGAGAACTTTGATTTCAAGTAATGAGTAGTAAATGAATACAAAAATAGATTTCAAGAATAATCTCACGGCCTTAAACACTATATGACTACTGTAAGCTATTGAGGAGTTGAGTGGTTTGTAGGTGGCCCTGGCAGCAGCATCAGGTCCAGCTTTGACAAAACAGGTCCAAAATTCAGTTGAAAATGTTGGCCTAAACAGCAACTTAGGCAAACCAACTACAAACATGGCAAGTTAAATAAAAGCTTGTAATAAAAATAAGGTTTCTTTTTTATGGCAAAAAAACGAACACGCACGTCACCTTATGGTATGTGACATCCATCGCTCATGAACACTCATATTCCAGTAAAATTATGGGTGCATTATTGGCCTTAAAAGAGAGGAATGAGGATTGGCATGTCGAGGGACTTGGCCCATCGGAAATCTTGTTCTACGTAAGAAAAGCAAAAGTTGTTACTTCACTTTTTTATGAGACTATGGAAGCCTGGCCTAGCCTGTGGTCGGCTCATGTAATAAGTAAATCATAGCATTTTGTGCCATCCATTCAATTTTATAGATCGTGTTTCCAGGAATTATCATCTCAGCAACTGCTGGGCACAGACTTCCGCTACTAATGTGAGGGGTGAGATCTGTTCGCTCCGCTAGACTGGTGCGGCTTGTTATTCTTCAAACACCAAAATTCTCATACAAAAATCTACGTTAAACCCAAAGACAATCAACAATTTTACACAAGTAACTTCGAAAGTCAGTATGCCATTTGGTTTGGTTTCAAACCTAATACTTTCTGTAATCCGCACTACTCTCAAGGCTAACGCTGAATAAAATTACTCCAGTTATTTATATGCCACCCAAATCGTTATTTAATGTCGGGCATTTAACAAACGGTAGCTTCAATACAAAATATTCATTCGAGCCGACCATTAAAATATAGTATTACCCAGTTCCGCCATAACATATCTTAGAGATACATTTTCAAATAAAAGTGAGATTTAAAACGAGTGCCTATTAAAAATGAATAATGCTGAAGCTCTATCATGACACAATAGCCACACGCCTACGGTTAAAAGTGAATCCTCTAGCCACCCACTTATTGAATGGGATGCATCATGGTTGGTAAGGAATGTTCAAAACTAAGAGCGGGGTAAGAGGCAAAATCAATGGCTTATGTTTTTAAATTGAAGAAAAGACAATGCCAATGGCAATACAACTTCAAGGTTTTAATTTTTAGCATGTATTCGTCTACTGGAAATTATGCCACCCTTGATGGTGGCCTTCTTCATGCATCAGGCCTTTGAAACACTTGTCAAGTCACCAGTCAAAGGACCACAAGTCGATCTAGCTTTAAAGAAGACAGCCTTTGTGTCGCAGCCGGTTGTGAAACGAGAGGACGTGTGTTCGATTCCCGCGCCGATATAAATGTTTGTGTGTCAGACAGATATTGGTATCGGGTCTTGGTGTATTGAGACCGTACCCACGATACAGGTTTGACCTACTCAAAGTTAGAGGTCGGATCTATGTGTTACTGTTGGGTTTTTATAATTTAAGTATATATATTATAAGTTGCTTAATTTACGACGCTATTTACTAGTTATTTTTGTTATATAGATCTTTTTCTTTTCTTTCTAGTTCTATCTATTTCGTTTCTATTTTTATAGTTTTCTTACCGACTTTCTTAATTATAAATGTTATAGCAATAAATTTAATGCATGCAGTATTTTCATTTTAATATGTGCACTTAGTTTCAAAATAGTACCAGTAGTGTAATCTTGTTACATAATAGTCCTGGTAGACCAATAAAAAGCACAGTACTTGAAACAATCAACAGATATAATAAAAAATTTACTCCATCGGATCTCAATACACCATGAAACTGATCTCTTCACACCACAAGTAATATATATGTCGATGAAAGGTGAACATTATCAAGGGATCAATTCGCGGCCCGGATCTATCGATACTTGATCGATAGCCGTCATCGCGTAGAACTTTCACCGGCTATAATGGATCTTTGTTCAGATACATCGGCCATTGGTTCTCAAACATTGATGTATTCAACTTCGACTATTACTAAATACGTATTGTCTTATGTCTAAACCAAAGTATAAAGAGTAAATTATTGAGTCAAAGGAATTGAAAAATACAATATTAGCGATGTATTACTCAGTCAATATTACAAAATGTGTAGGAAATTTAGATGGCATTGCGCTTACCATGAGGTGTGAGCACTATGCAGTGCCAGGATAAAAAAAAGGAATTTTTAGTAGGTTTATAACTGTGTTCAGGTTTTTTTTGTGCCTCGTTAGGCAGACGAGCAGACGGGCCACCTGATGGTAATTATCACCGCCGCCCATAGACTTCTGCAAAACTAGGGCACAGCAACTACAGTTCGTTTTACTGTAGGTAAAATAGGACTGGCCGAAAAAAATTACAACTCTCAAACAAGTGTAAGTAACTTGGACGGCACTGCGCTTACCATCAGTTGCAGTAGAGTCACTTTGCTGAGTGGATAAAAAAAAATTGAGGTTTATAATAATTCCGTTCAGGTAAACTATGACTGGCCGAAAATATTGTTTTTTAAATACGATAATCGTATTTTTAGATATCGTGAAATAAAAACCTTACACACGTTGAATAAGTACATTATGAATATTGAAAACATAACGCTGTAATGAAATTTTTAAAATTCGACTACTTATCACATCACACTATTAGTGAACATAACTGCGCGTGGTTTTTAAATAGATTTATCAAGAAATTTCAGTTCAACGTATTTATACAGATAGCTCCTCGAATCTGTCTGCAGTCGGTACTAAAGTTTGAGAACCGCTGCTATCTATTGATATTATCGATACTCGATAAAGTTATTAAATACTTGTTGGATTAGAGTCGGTACATGATATCGTATCGGTTTTGTTGTAAGGCCGGTGTTGGCGCCTTATAGTCACGGTTATTGCAATGTAATTTCTTTATTGAAATTGAATCGTAAATAATTAAAAATGTATACATAATTTATATCCATATTATAGGAGTAAAATTAATATCTGGCGTATTGGTAAGACCAGGGTTAACTGTGCAATTAAATATTGCGAGTACTAAGTGTATAAAAGACTAGCTATTGCTCGCGGCTCCGCCCGCGTGGATGTCATATTTGGGAGAAAAAGTACCTATACAATAAAAAATAGCAATTTTCATGCGTTTCAAACATGACGGATTTTCATACAAACTTTCTTCCCCTATTTTACCCCCTTATAATACCACCCGTATTTCCAAAAACCCATCCTTAGTGGATGCCTACGTCATAAAAAGTACCTACTGTCCAAATTTCAGGTCTCTAACCTCAGCCGTTTTGGCTGTGCGTTGATCGATCAGTCAGTCAGTTTCTTCTTTTATATATACAGATTACAGGAGTAAATTTAATATCTGGCGTATTGGTAAGACCAGTATTAACTATGCAATTAAATGTTGCGACTATAAAGTGTATTAAAATATGATCAACAAAAGCATGTTATAGCGTGTTGAATAATTTAAGAATTGTATAAATTATACAAACATACATTATGTATTATACCCACGTTGTAATCCCCCAAGGGGAAAGCTGAGGTGTAACGAGTACATCCACTTTTCGTAGAATTTCGGTCCCATAATTTGATAGGGGGCGAGCCCATCGCCATGCCGGGCACAATTCCAGACTCCGGGCTAATACTGAGAATTGCTAGATAGAAAAACCCAATATCACTTTACCCGACCCGGGGATCGAACCCGAGACCTCAGCACAGCAGTCGTAACGCATGCGCAATTACAACTGCGCCACCGAGGCAGTCTTATATTGTATTGAATAATTTAAGAATTGTATAAATTAAAGACAATAAATAACTTCACACACATTACCATTTTCATGGAACAACGAGTAGCCGGCTGCGAAGCCTGATTGATGTCATAGGTTCTATTCCCGTTCCAAGACGCAGTACGTCTAGTTAGAGTATCAAGTACCGAGAGACAAATACATCCATGTAAGCCTTTGTAGCAAATTATTTACAAAATGAATAAGAAAGGCATATAACATCTAATTAATGTCTCGTACCATATTAAACCCCATTACTTCCGTGTCGTAATGTAAGTAGTTAACTAAGTATTCATTCAGTTGTATTAAAATAATGTACAGGATTCAACATGTGGCCGTATCAAATTGTGCTACTGGTGTCGTACTACGAAATATTTCTGATCATATTTCTTTATCTTAATAATAATGAGTGCTGCGACGCCGAGGTTGTTGACATGTGGAATGCTGACTTGGCTATTATTGTCCCGATAGTCGTTCTGCCGATGGACTGATACCAAAGAGCCTTCACCAACAACATTTAGGGGTCTAGAGTTGGGTCGATGTTTGGCCGTTTTGCGGCCTTCTAAGTACTCTGACACCTAGACCCTCGACCGCTTCTTCATCTAGCCCATGGCGGAGTGTGAAGATGCATGCCGGCATGATTGTGTTGAGTAACGATGGTTAGATCGTCTCTCGCTTCTCGATACTCTAATTGGACAGCACTGCGTTTACCATCAGGTGCAGTGTGGTCTCCACTGTCGATCTTTCCTTACAGGAGTTACAATAATTTGTAAGTAATTTAACCTCTCGTTTTCTATGAAACGATTCGGTATTTAAAAGACTCCCTAATGATTTGTTATAGTTATGTTTATTATTTTGGTGTATGGTCGTACAGCGGCACGCTCCGCTTGCGTCACGGTGATGACAGTCGAAGCACAGACCCCGCGTGTTGGCTCTAACATCTATCAACGACACTGGATATTTTGATTAGCTTCCTGAATACACTCAGCTAATTAATAGTATCTACTGTGTGTGTATATTGAATATTAATTACATATCTATGATTGAAGATATGTAATCTTGTATCTGTTGCCTCATATGTATCACGACGACCTGTACAAATGGGAGTATTGGCAGTTTTAGCGCGGCCAAATATGGTCAGATGACACTTGAGTGGTATAACACATCTAATAGGTACACACAGTAATGATACTGTGGCAAACTTGAATCTTTATTCAAAACTACGGGGGACTACGGCTTTTCAGCATCCAGACTCGAAACAAATGTTGACACACAAAAAAATTTGTCTCGGTGCGGGAATCAAACCAGTGACCTCTCGTTTCAGTGCTGACCAATCGCACGCTGCGTTACGGAAGCTTTCAATTAAATTGTCAATTATGCTATTAATTTAAGATAAGGTTGATATAAATTATGGTAACGTTGCAGAGGGATTTTGCATGACCTTCTAAATAGTGTTGATTTTGACAGTCGCCGATTTTTGCAAATAAATGATTTAATACTCTCAGAAATCTAGGATTATCACGCACATATTACACACTTATATCCAATTAAGGTCCAATTAGAGTATCAAGTACAGGGAAACAATCTATCCCCAGCTAATAAACACAATCATGCCGGCCTGTTGTGTAGCTTCTTCACACTACGCCTTAAGGAGCCAGGATCATAGGAGGGAACACGGTAGCTGGCAAACTGTGCCACAGCTTGACAGTGCGGCAAAAATGGTATAGCTACGTAAATGTAAGTGCATAATATGACAAGTAATAAATTGCTTGCATAAACTGATTTAAGCAAGGAGTTAAAGTTTATGATAAATGAGCCTTAGACTGATGGCTGTCCTTTCTTAATAAATCCATACTAATACTATAAATGCGAAAGTAACTCTGTTTGTTTGTTCGTTACCTTTTCACGAGTAAACGGCTGAACGGATCGTAATGAAATTTGGTAAGGGGATAGATTATATCCTGGAAAAGGAGATAGGATATCTTTTTTTTCAAAAAACAAGCTTTAAAGTGGTCAAATAGGAGTTCAAATTTGTATGGGAAATCCATAATTCCTCGAATTAGGGATCTGGAAATTTATATTTAGGCTTTTGGTAGGAAATAAAGAAACGTTTCAACGTTTTTGAAAAATCATCCCTAAAAGGGGCAAAGTGAGGTTAAACTTATGGGGTATTCTTTAGATGCAATCTCAAGATTCAGACACAACACCTTAGAGGCTGGACAATCGCTACAGGTGCCTCAGTGCAGAAGACAACTCCTTGGATTGTATACTTCTGCTCCCGAAAATAACCTCCACGCGGGCGGAGCCGCGAGCAACAGCTAGTATATCTCATAAAAAACACATGTTGTTAACTATCGATTTGATGTTGATGTTTATGTGAGAATTTACTATGAATGTACTTTATTTATTAATAGCTATGATCTAGGCAGAATCGGCGAAATAAAAATAAAAGCTATATAATTAAGTCTGTGATATTGCGCCTGACTGTACTCGTAGTGGGCCTTGCGACTTGACTTTGGATCAGGGCTGCCAGCAACGACTTATTTTATACCACCATCTCTCTGACATTATACAAAATCGAAACACATTATACAACCACCGTTACAAAAAAAAAGGTTATCAACATTGTATGTCGTTCTTTTTTCAAAAAGCCTTCTTGTGCCTTTTTTCAAAAGGCCAAAGCCATGAAAGTTTACTTTACATTTTAATTTTAATTTTTGTATCCAATTATACAAGACAGTCTGCTAAACATACTGGATAATAATAATAATATTTTTATTTTGTACAACATGAGTGTATACATGGTGTTCAGTTTAAATAAAGTGCTACATGTTTTGCCAAATTATATTTTAGCGAATCGTCGCCTTAATTTCAAAAGATACATAAGTTAATTAAATTATACACATTTTGTATCCAATGATACAATCTGGCAACCCCGCTTTGGAGCGCCGGATTCCGATAGGAGGGCGTTCCACACGTGTTATTGTATTACAAATTTTTATCCAAACAATACATTCCTCCGTAAAACAAATGTTTACTTAAAATTTATTAATAACGAGAGACCAACTGTTCATTCGAACGTAAGGTCACGCCTACATCAAGGGGGTAGGCAGAGACGCAAATTTTAACTATTCGCCGAGGTTATTTTCATTCCTAAACTATATCAGGGCAACACATGTCTGATTTTTCGAGTTGAAAACTCAAACATAATATTAACTCTTCGATAAATGTTTTAAGGTTCTAAAAGACAGTTGAAACGCATCCATTTTTCATATTAATATATTACCTTATACATGTTTGTCTAATTATTTTAAAACTTAATATAATTGATTTCAATACAGGACCTCACCAGTTTATCAGTCTAAGCACTCTGTCACCATACCAATAGTGCAGGAATGACGATATTCAGTAACCTTTTTTTATATTTAATATATATATACACTCACTCACGCCTGTAATCGCCGAAAGTGTAGGCAGAGGCGTAACCAGTACACCCACTTTTCGCCGAATTTCGCGATATCGGGCTCAATTCCAGACTTCGGATTCCAGCTGATACTGAGCATTTCTATAAGGAAAACCCAATATCATTTTATCCGACCCGGGGATCGAACCCGAGACATCACATAGCAGTCGTGATACACGCGCAATTACAACAGCGCCACCGAGGCAGTAAATATTTAGTACAGTCTGTATTATTATAATATTAGCATGCAAAGGTTTGAATGCAAACAGCCTTGTTTGAATAATAAAGATTTCACATACAGCCTTTGGGCAAACAAATTATTAGCGAATTTTGTCTAGTTTTTACTGTCGGCGTGATTAATGTACGTGTTCATTTTTTGTTTATAATATAAATTTTATAAGACATAAAATAGGCGTGGTGGCAGACTTGTCAATAATTCTAACGTAATCAATATTAATTTAACAAATATACCAACGTCAGTATTATCACAAGATGTTCATGATTTGTGGGATATTCATGTTTGTATTAAAACTTTATTAAATAGGTAAATAAAAAGGATGCACCCAGTACAACACCATGTATTTCATAGACAATGGATGGGGTAATTTTTTTATGTCTGGGTTCGGATGGTCACGGAAAACGCGGACGACCATGAAAGAGATGGAGAGACGGGAACTGATGGAAGACCGATGAAAGGGGAGACCTTTGCCCAGCAGTGGGATACAAAATAAGCAAACTAAAAAAGTTGACAATCTGGTGTTTATAGAAACAAAGATCGGAAAAAACCCGGGAAATCTGAATGAGTTTTATCTATGGGATAAACGTAATCATGCATACCAAGCTACGGACAAAAGCTACTTTCATATTAAAAGCTCTTTCTTTTTATCTCGTTTTTATCTTTGCAACTGTCGAAGAGACGTCGCATAAGCGGCGGCGACTATTTACCGTCAGGTGGCCCGTCTGGACGTCTGCTTATCGAGGCACTAAAAAAAACCTTTAAGAAATAAGTATACATTACGTACATGTGCGTACTGGAATCCGCAGGCATCCATACAGAGGTAGAGACACGTGGTGACCCCCTGGATCGTGAGGTGGCCTGGCTTGTATGTTGCACGCTGAAGTGATGCTGGAAACAAAACGATATGCTTTAGTCATATAACCACTTATGTATCAATAGGATATTAAAAAGGTAATAAGTAGGGAGTAAATACAAGCCAATGTCAATTTTATTTCCATAACATTAAAGTTGAAAATAGCGAATAGAAATTAACGGCGAGTGTTGCCAGTATTTGTGGCGCGCCGGCATACCATTGATACAAGACTGGACAAACAGCTATCACAAATATCGAAAATCAAAGTGATACCGTTTATGTAGGCAATTAAATTACTATTTCGTAAGTCAGTACAAAAAGAGAAAATATGTAACGAAAAACGAATGCAACCTTTTTTAAATTAAAATAAAAAAAAATTAAGGCAATTATATAATATTTTTATCTGGGTTTCATGTGGATATAGCACTTCTAAAACGGTTCATGTTTGAAAACTACCACCGGTAAAACCTATATCGTGGCAATCATGAATTGCGAGGGACTACGATCCCACAACACCGAGACCCGGCACAATATCAGCCTGTAACACACACAAAACACTTATTTCGGTGCGGGAATCGAACCCACGGCCACTCGCTCGCACCACGGAGGCCGTTAAAATGTAAAAAGCAATTTTACATTCAATTGTAACAATTCTTTCAAAGGTCTCCATAACCTCCGAATAATATTTAAACCAATACAAAGACCCATTCGACCTCACAATACTATTCTCTCGTTTATGGGAAAATACGGGCAAACAACATGGCGGATCCTTGTTAACGCTCCGGACTGTGGTGGCGATACAATATTATTTACATGACATTCACTGCTTAAAGCAGAACAACTTTCGTACTAGAATAAACATTTGCCGACATTTATGGCGAAGCAAATGTAATATTTGCACAGTTAAGGCGATGTTCTGAATTTTAAGTTGCCTTTTCTGTGCTTACTTTTGATGTCTGTATCAGTTATTTTCGAAATAATGTCTGTCTGTGTTGCTGTACATAACAATACATACATACATATACACTCACGCCTTTAATCCCCGAAGGGGTAGGCAGAGGTGTATCCAGTACACCCACTTTTCGCCGAATTTCGGTCCCATAGTGTGATAGGGGGCGAGCCTATCGCCATACCGGGCACATTTTCCAGACTCCGAGCTAATACTGAGTATTTCTTGGTAGAAACACCGGGGATCGAACCCGAGACCTCAGCACAGCAGTCGTAATGCATGCGCAGTTACAACTGCGCCACCGAGGCAGCATTAAAGTATATTATAATAACAAATACACCCAACAGTCACACATATAGTCCTGACCCCACACTAGGTAAAACCTGTATCGTGGGTATCAAGAACTACGAGGGACTACGGTCCCACAACACCCAGATCCGGAACAAATATCTATCTGTCACACAAATATTTGTCTCGGTGCGGGAATGGAACCTACGGCCTCTCGTTTCACAGCCGGCTACTCAACTACTGCGCCACGGAGGCTGTCAAATTCAAATTCAATATTCTTCGTTTAATATGTCATATAGTTTGAAATAAAAATAATTTTATTATATTCGGACCGAGTCCGCCCCAAGACCATGAAGGCTGTAAAGCTTTCAAAACGTCGATACTAAAAAGTTAAATAAACCGCCATAAAATCCGTAAAATTAGTTTTATTTCAATGTACGATATTCGCCTAAACATAAGAAACCGTTGTCATAAAGTGATCCTTCATTACTGAGTATTTAATGTCACTTTCACATCTGTTTACGTTTTTTTTGTGGCTTCGCACTTCTTGTGCATTTAGCCAAAGACAAGTTGGTTTAATGTTGGTAAAATACGAAAAAGGTAGGGAAACTGTTAAATATTAATTTAGGAGTTACGGATTAAAGGCGCTATCAGGAGAGTTTTGGTAAAGGAAAGGAAAAGTATGATAACAAGATATATAAATTATATACATAACATATACTCACAAATATACAGATAAGGATGGTCAAAAAGGAATTATTTACAGCTTTAGTTTAAGTATTTAGTAAAAGAAATGTAATTATCATCTAGATTTCTAGGCTGATCTACCCCTTAACCCCACAAATCATGACTGTGTTAGACGAAACAGTTTTATAGCCATCCATAGATGGCGCTAGCGACAATACGATGTCAGCGTCTCAAGCGGTGATATGTGCAAACATTAACATTAACTGCCCATCTAGCTACCGGGTGGTTAAAATCAAATGGCCATCGTCTTTTATGGTGTATGGTAACAATGGTGCGTATACGAGAATGAATAAAGGGCTGCCGGTGTATCAAGCTTCTGCAAATATTCAATTTGAGATATAATATGCTCGGGCAAAATAAACTTAAGCCTCTCGGACTAATTTTAAAACTTCTTTTAGGTGAGCATTAATAAATATATTACAATTCCAATGTCGCAAATACACCTACATAGGCATAAAAAACATAATTTCGGTCCAAAACAATTCAACTTTTTATTATCTGTTAGTACCAAATTAATAAACATTAAATAGTATCTGATGCTCCTATTATTTTTCATTTAGACGTAAATATATTTGGATATCAATTACCATGTATTGGTAGTAAACATGTATATATAAAAGAAGAAACTGAGTGACTGACTAACATATCAACGCACAGCCTAAACGGCTGGGGTTAGAGACTTGAAATTTTGACAGAAGGTACCTTTTATGACGAAGGCATCCACTAAGGGAGGGTTTTTGGAAATAAGAGGGTAAAATAGGAGATGAAAGTTTGTATGAAAATCCGTCATTTTTGAAGATAAACGCATGAAAATTATATTTTGTATTGTATACTTTTCTCCCAAACATAACCTCCACGCGGGTGGAGACGCGAGCAACAGCTAGTTAAGACATAACTAATACTCATCATCACCATACGATTAATAACTAGCAAATAGACACAAAGTTTCATTCCCACGCTTTTTTTATATTCAATACATCAAATATTATAAACTATAAAAGACTGATACAATAAAGCAAAGTACCGCGCAAAATGACTTCTCAGGCTATAATAACATCCCATAAATAAACACATACAACGCCCATACATTCGCAAAACTATAGCAGTACCTAGTTCATAGACAATAAAACAACAAACGACCTCCAATCAGGAAACAGGGAATTATAAAACAAAATAAAAGCGTTTAGATGAAGATTTTAGTTATCATCGCGTCGCCATCTTGAAGGCTATAGCAGATACCATCAGATTTATGTGTTTTATGTATGAGTACACTAAAGAAATACGACTTTATTCCGAAAGTCACAAATACGAATTTCAAAATACCGATTTTCAAAATGCCTAATATCACTACTCCGATTTCTCATTCATCCTATTTTTATAATTATTTCAATATTCCTAACACATATAATTACTATTCTTAAAATACCGAATTTCAATAGATCGAATAATAATTTTGATTGATAACCAACAATAGAGGCGATTTGGCGCTTTAATGGTTACTGTTCTAACATAACGTAACCCAAAGGATTCAATAACAGTAGATGTCGTTTTACGGACTGAGAACCCATCGACCATTTGATTCTTCGGACTTATGAAAATCGGAAAACAGAAAATAGCCATTATAATTCTTAGGTATTATGAAATTCGGTTTTTTGAAAATCGGAATACCGAAATTCGGAATAAAATATTTCGGTGTTTTAAGGTGTTCCCATTTTGTATGCGTAGATTTAATTAGATTTTGAAGTGTAAATCTATTTGTGTAAGTATTAAATGCTGTTTGCTCAAAGCGCAGAACGGCGTGACCAACTAGGCTAGATTTTAATTAAGGGTTTTAGGGATATAGAATTTTGGATCCGAAAATTAAATGGAGCCAAAACAATAAAATCCCTTTAACGATATCATTGATCTCCACACCCTATAGCACTAATTATACGTTTAAATCATAAAGTAGTCATTTACAATACGTTCACGCTACGGCGGAGGCGATTGCAAACTAATTGGCAGATTAACTACACTCACGATCTTAAGGGATCTAGAGACATTCGGATGTTTTTTTAAACCAATTTTTTTTATTCTGGCGCGGCAAAGTGACCACACTGCACCTGATGGTAAGCGCAGTCCCGTCCAGATAGAATTTCTGGACGGCACTGCGCACACCTTAATATCATTGAAATAAAACTAACTAAAAATTATACGAACGGAGGTGTCGAACCGGCGACTCTCACCTTGGCAGTCCGCATCACTTCCAACTTTAGCAGCATTTTTATAAAATAATTAATAAAAAAAAAACTAGAATGTTTTAATCTTCTCTTCTTTACACGAATATCACACATTGAAGTAAAATGAATTTTACATTTTTAACCGGACGTTCCGAAAGATTTACAGCCTTCATAGCAACGTAAAAATAATACATACCTACATATACACTCACGCCTGTAATCCCCGAAGGGGTAGGCAGAGGTGTAACCAGTACAACCAGTGTTCATTAAATTTATTACGGTCCCATAATGTGATAGGGGGCATGCCTATCGCCATACCGGGCACAATTTCAGTCTCCGGGTTGATACTGAGTATTTAGTAAATAGAAAACCCCAATACCACTTTTAAGTAAATTAAATTGCGTTGAAATCCAGAAAATGAGTTTTATTTCAATCATTTTTGTCATTACGTTGCCATTATTACTATTAAACATGCCCTACAAAGTACACGTGACAAGGTCGCGACAGATCTGTCAAGTTATGCAAAGCCTACGAACAATGGCTAACAAGTTTACAATCTACTTCAAGTTATGCAACATGGGTGCTGTTACTTTCATTGCCTCAAGTTCATGATCGCGTCTGCTAGGGCTTCGGCGCTTCGGGCGGTGCGGGTTTTGCGGTGTAAAGTGTAAAAGAATGTTTTAATTTCAATTGTATACATGTATGTAATATGAATGTAATATATATTTTTAGGAATAATTCAAAGTGCTATTTAAGGTGAATACTTTGAACAGCACATAAACGATGATCGCCACTGTATTGATCAATTTAATGATCACGGTTACGCACCTCAGTGCCCATCGTTAATAATTCCATGTCAAGATGTACCAAATACCAATAGGGTGTTTGACTGGTGTAAAATTAAAACTGCACTAGGAGAAATTATACTGGGCAAACATATTTACTGAATACATTTTTTTATTTTAAATGTATTACAAACATTTTATTTTCGTCATTAAAATTTAGAATTTTTAATCTGAATCTCTCGGTGCGCAAAACGTAGCAATACCGGCCGCCATTACTCGTGACGACATCGCACATAAACATTGCATCCTACGACAAATAAAATTTTAAAGAAGAACATATTTTTCGATGTGTAAACGTGTGGAAATGTGTTAATTTCGTTCTCAAGTGTTCTATAAGAATGGAAGAAGGCATTAAAAGGGCTGATAGTCGAAATCTGCCACTTCTTTCTTAAAACTTTTGATTTTGGCACACGGATGAACAATTTATCGGTTTATTATTTAGTTTCGAGTTTTTACACAAAGGCATTGAACAATATTTATATGCTGGCTCATTCATTTTTGCGGAAAAACTAACAGATAAATGCAAATAATTTATTATGTTGTTAAGTGTCGCATCGGTCACGAATGTTTGTATATGTGCGATGACGTCACATAGAGATAATGTCACGTGACAACGCGTTTTAGCGCAAAATTATATATGAAAAAATAAAATTTTATATAAATTGAGTATATTTCAATAATAAAAATATTACGGGGGCTATAAGTGAAGAGTCCTCTATCGATGTCCATCAATTGTCAAAAATTGTCAAATACCCTATTAGTCCCAAGTGCGCACCGACATCATAACCCTCTATGCTGAACTGCCACCAGACCAATAGTGGTAAAGGACGATGGGAACTAACTACATATACACTTACGCCTGTAATCCCCGAAGGGGTAGACGGAGGTTCAACCAGTACACCCACTTTTCGCCGAATTTCGGTCCCATAATGTGAGCCTATCGCCATACCGGGCACAATTCCAGAAAATCCAATATAATTTCCCCGACCCGGGGATCAAACCCGAGACCTCAGCGCAGCAGTCGTAAAGCATGTACAACTGCACCACCGAAAAATGTACAGTTGCCGTGGGATAATTAGGTTTTCACATAGCAAGGGATCGACATTTTTTTTGCATAGTGGCAGTTCAGGGATCAGAAAATGTCATTTTTATCCTGAAGAAATGCACGCTTCCTATGGGATAGCAAAATATAGAAGGGTGTAAAGATGCCTGCATGGATTGTGTACCTTTTCTTCCAAAAAAAACCTCTACGTGAGTGGGGCCGCGGGCAACATCTAGTAATATATATTGTATATAGGCGGGCTTAATGCCTAATGCATCCACTCCCAGTCAACCTTAAGGTGGTGCAGAGATAAGTAGGGTAGGTCCATAATTACAAAATACATTAAAAACAAATTTGGATGGACTAGTATGTCCAAATACACTTGTATATAATATTACTAATAAAAGGGTTTTTTATGGTAAATGGGGGCAAACGGGCAGGAGGTTCACCTGATGGAAAGTTATCACCGCCGCCCATGAACATCTGCAACACCAGAGGGCTTGCAAATGCGTTGCCGGCCCTTCAGGAAAGAATATGCTCTCTTCTTGAAGGTTCCCAGGTCGTAACGGTTCGGAAAGACCGCCGGCGACAACTGGTTCCACAGAGTGGTTGTGCGAGGCAGAAAATGCCTTAAAAATCGCGCTGTTGTGGAACGCTGGACATCGAGGTGGTGTGGATGGAATTTCTGATTTGTGCGCGATGTCCGATGGTGAAATTTAGCCGCGGGGATCAATCCAAACAATTCCTCGGAACACTCCCCGTGATAAATGCGGTAGAAGATGCAGAGTGGTCCAACATCTCTACGCAGAGCCAAGAAAATATCTTTAATAGTATATTTTATCCCGCTCACTCCTGTAGATTGGATCAAAAGTTGGTCGCATGCGCGGGCGCTAACGTAAAACTATAAGTCGACACCTTTATGCCCAATACTGTTATTGATGACTACAATTATTTCATTTCAATGCCCAATGCCCATCGTATTTAATGTAGTTTAATGCTATAGAGTAAAAACTATTACATGATATTAAAAACCGTTACATGTCGGTACATTTTGGGATTTAAAGTAAGTTACAATGTAGGGATTGAGTTCAAACATAGGTTATTATTTCCGCAAAAAAAAAATGAAAAAATATGGGTAGTTTTTTTGACATAAGTTTTTTATACAGCCAAGGCGGTGTAACCACACTGTATTTGATAGTAAGCGCAGTGTCTTCCAATAAGAGTATCAAGTAACGAGTACAACTATATCTCGCTGTTTGACACTATCATTACTCGATAAAACAGGCCAAATCTAAGTGCATTTTCGTAGAGCAATTTTATCTTATTATTTTTAGGTTTTTATGGTGGTTAAGGTACCGTGAAAAAATATTACATAATTAAAGTTTCCGTCATTCATTTATTTTAATATCGTTAATATTTTAAATGAATATTAATTATTTTTCTGTTTAAGACTGTCATTATTTCTTTAAAATATATTTAATATTTAATTGATATAAAAATATAACGATAATGACCAAATACCTACCTACGGTTGTTTCATGGTGTTTCTTCTCAGGCCATAGCAGGTAGATTTTTAAAATAATTAGACATAAAAACTGTCCCTAACTTACTAAATAAATGTTCTGATTTGTTTTACAAAGCATTTTTAACCGACTTCAAAAAACGAGGAGGTTAACAATTCGTCAGAATCTTTATTTTATGTATGTTACACGATTACTCGAAGACGCCTGGACCGATTCTAGAAATTCTTTTTTTGTTTAAAAGGGTATACTTCCCAGGTGGCCCCATTGGCACCAAGTCAGGATCTGATGATGGGATCTCAGAAAAATCAAGGGAAACCCACAAATTTTATAGTGACGCATAATTTGTTTTTTATTGAAGTCGGTGTACTTTTTATGAATTATCTAATTTTTTTTAAGCTGTCAAAGATTTTCAACATAGTAATATACTTTAGTATATAGCTATGCGTCGTTCATGCTAGGCGGCAAGAGCCGTTCCTACATGCTCAACCATGCCGTCAAAGAGCTGTGAATGGGCCACGCCATGCAATTTGCAGACACCCGACGCCACTGCCCGCGGCTGTTAATAGGGACGTATCCAGGGCTGCCACATGGCAACGTCGGTTTCCGAAAAATATACCCGGATAAAAAAAGTCCAGTAGTCAAGAATAGACATTGATCACTGACTGACTTGATACTTTAACTGGACGGCACTGCACTTACCATCAGGTGCAGGCAACTTGGCCGTGCCAAGAAAAAAAAAGTTGGAGTTGTATAGTCACCAAATTTATTGGATCTATTGTCGTTCTGCTAACGAAATAATCTCGAAATCTTCAAATTAGTAAATTCCAATATACTACAACAGAACTAATTTCAACCATCATGATTCCATTTTCAAATGTATGCGGAAGAATTTGAAAATGGAACATCGGCGAAGAATGTAGTACGCACCACGCGTCGTAGTATACCGCGGGCCCTAAGATGTAGTCAAAATGTGCAAATTTGAATAATAAGTTCGGCTATAAATAAATCATCACAAAAATTTTGTTTAGGATTCTTAATTATGCAATCCATTGCTTTGTGTAAACTTAAAAAACTAAACTTAAAAATAATTAATCACTGAACTATCTGACATAAGCAGTTCAATATAATTATTCGTTCTTGGGCAAAACTTGTATAATAAAACGCAACTGTGGCAACTTTGTGTCTTATTACAAATGATTGTAGAGAAGATTATTTTTAAATTTCGAACTACAAGGTGGAATACTGGTTGCAAATTACAGCGACAAGTCTAAACCACTTGAATTATCGACAGTGTCCATCACTGGCCAGCATAAATCGCGTGTGAACCGGAAAATTGACACAAAACACCGCACCGTCGGCACAACACACTGTATTCAACATATCAAAGCTCAAATAACACATATTAGCCTGCGTTAAGTGAAAACTAAAACGTTCTAATGTCGATTTAATTCTACACAATCTGGTACAACTCTACCTATGTCGCTGCAAGGGATATTCATTCCTATTTGTGTGCCATTAGACTCCTTTTTACAGCGATAATGATGGGCATTAGTAGAAACAAACGTACATGAGTGACGTTCAATGGATCTGTTATCTAATTTATTGAGATAAGTTCCGTACAATATATCAAATTAAAACTATCTGTTTGATTCCGCATGAGTTATTAGGGATTAAATGGGAAACAAAGTGATGTACGGTGTGTTTGTTATTGTATAATTGTATTATCAAGAACTTTTGTATTGGAATTTTTATTACATAGATAAAATGTTTGGATGTCATTTGAAATGGAATGTAGCGGGGATATCGAAATGATTTTTAAGAGGTATCTGACGTATGTAGTAATTAGAATTTATAATGCCTTCTGTACGTACCTTTGATTTCTTTATAGCTTGTTTATACCACGATAGTGGTCCGAAGCTTACGGCCTACCTGATGGTAAGCGGTTACCGTAGCCTATGGACGCTGGCAACACCAGGAGCATCACATGCGCGTTGCTGACCCTTCAAAACCTAATAACTCCCTTCTTGAAGAACCCCTTACTGTTTTTACCCTTGGAATTACACATTCGAAGCGTTTTCGGGAGGAAATTCCTCTGAAACCTCTAGGATGAACTCTCTATTTTATCTATAAGTATATTTAAAAAAGGTTTCTTTGTTTGCCCTTTATACGATCTTACATCATTCATCCGATTGCGATAAGATTTTAATAAGTAGTTCTGTACATAGGTAGCCGAAAAGTTTCCTTAACACAGAACTATGAAAGAAGCATCTAGCTAATGTATGATAAAAAAACTTTCTTAAAAATATACCTACTCTATTAAAATGGGCACGTGTCTGAACATAAACAAATATTATTACACCGTTATTTTAAATTACAATTTAATTCATATGACAGTTAAATTTCGAACTGCGTTCATAGATCACAAATCCAATATGGCGTCGGTGTTGCAAGCATAATTGGGCGCAGTCACGCGACGACCACACGCGCTGACGGACGTGTCAGGAGCAAACGATCACTGTAATTTTATCTAATTAACTGTCGAGATAGTTTGAGCGCGGCTTTTTTCATTCCAGTAAGTCTTAACTAGGTAATTGGAAACGTTTTGAATTGGATGAGCTGTAATTTTTTACGAATGTTTTTTTGTTTTAGGTGATGGAGTTTTTAGAGGCTTGTCAAATTATGTTGTGATTTGTGGCTATTAAGTATCTGCGGTATAATTAAATACAGAGTAAAGTTTAACGTCTTCATTCTAGGTTTATAGTATCTTTAGCTCGTAATCTTTTGGCCATTAATTATTGCTTTCTTACTTACAAACGATGAAACAATCAAAGTTGTTATTTTTTGTCTTTTGTTCTTCCTCTGACGTTAAATGTCACTCAATATACCAAAACATAACTCTGTTCACAGCGTTTACTAGTCCGTTGGTTAGTTGATGTTTTAATAAGATTGATCATAACCACACATCAAATATACTTTTACTTTATGGTTTGATATTTTAAAACAGATATAAAACAATAAACATTTAGATTGCAGTCATAATTGTAAAATTACAAGAAAATGCAGCTGTTTTGGATTATGTGTCATAAGATAAAAAAGTTTGAAGAGTTTGATGGATAATCGGTTATACAGATTGACTATCTCTAATTTTTTTTTAATAAAATATATACTTGCTTATTTAGCGAATAAAACCTTTTAAATAACGCTCTCATAATAATAATACCAGCCCTGTATTAAACATTGTCCCATTGCTAGGCACGGGTCTCTTCTACTAATGAGAGGGGTTAGGCCTTAGTCCACCACACTGATCTAATGCGGGTTGGTAGACTTCACATACCTTCGAAATTCGTTTAAGAATTCTCAGATATGCAGGTTTCCTCACGACGTTTCCTTCACCGTTAAAGCAATCGATAATTAATATTAAATCACACATAACTTTAAAAAAGTCAGAGGTGTATGCCACTTGGGTTTCGAACATACGACTTTCGTCTTGGCAGTCCGTATCGCAACCAACTAGGCTATCGCTGCATTCAATTTATCTTCAAAATAAAGTAAAGGATAAACTTTCACTGCATAGTTCAAGTTGATTTTAAGTGTGTAACTATTTTCCCCCTCACATATGTTATCATTTAATAAACACAACCCATTATCACGTGTGACGTAACGTTACATTGTCCCATTTCTTTGGGTTATCTACGAAATGTTTCTACTTCCTTGTTGACATTTGGTATTGCATCTCGTATGGAAACAAAAACATTTAGACGTTTGATGTATAGAAAAAGTCAACTTACCTTTCTACTATTAAAAGGTAAAATAAAAGATAATAAACCAAAAATGTATTTCATCTCATCGTGTGACCTAGGATCTAGAGTGTAGAAATAATAGTGTGAAGAAGCTACATAGCAGGCCGGCATGGTTGAGTAGCGAGGGATATATTGTCTCTCGGTACTTGATACTCTAACTGGACGGCATGGCACTTACCATCAGTTGCAGTGTGGTCACTTTGCTGTGCCAGGATAAAAAAAAACCTTAGGAATGGGGTTGGTAAAGGGGACGGGTATGGAAATAGCAGAAACCGTACTAAATCTGAGTGCACAGCTATCACTTCATCGATTACCCATGAGAACCACCATCCCAGTCGAGCTGGGTCATTCCTGTACTGGTAAACTAGCTACTGTGGTTAATATTAGGGCTGAGCTGAGGAATGTCCAACAACCCGCATTACCCTAGCATGGTGGACTAAGGCTTAAGCCGTCTCATTAGTAAAGTAGACCCTGCGACCTCTGCTCAGAAGTGGTTAAGTGTATAAACAGGAATGGTATTTATATTTAGCTTAAAAGAAGACTGACATTCTTTAGACAGATTTGATATAATAGGATTTGCTGTATTGGAAAAACAAACAGGAATTACTTATATTGCTCACGACTAAACATTTTTGCCTTTAACTTAACTTTTATCTAAATAATATGTATATTAAGCGTATTATCACAAATGAAATTACTTTCACTTGGCCTTGTCCTTTCAATCCAATTAAAAACTATATCAAACCAAAATCTTACGCAAATGACTCCACTATCACGCTTGTTATTAAACCATAATTCGGTCCATAATTATGTTCCAAAAAGCTCATCAACATGTAATTACTTGGTAGCTCATATCACAAGGAATGTGGCCTTCCTGTACATTAAACTTACAAAAATAATGCCTTAGATTGTCAACGTAATGAAATTATAAGATAAAACCCGATCTGTAGCGGCCGATATAAATAATAATTACGGTGAAAGTCGGTGGCTGTCAGAATTCGGTGCGTTCGGCCGCATCTCCCCAGATTAGATTAGGAGTGGAAATATTTGGACATTTCATTAACTACTTTGTCATTGTTGGGATGCTTTGTTATTTATTAGGGATCGTTTGTGTTCTGCTTGGTGTAAATGGTGACAAACAATTTGAACTATTGTATATACAATTCTTTATACGGTTTAGTTATGTAGAAGAATTTGATAACTATGTAATGACTATACAAAGCTAAAGGACTAACTCTACAAAACTTATTAAATTGTTCTCAGGAGATTTACACGTGTAATTGAGAATATTCACCTTATTAGATTGGAAATAATTGGAATCTTAGATTTCAAAGGTATTATTTGTATATTTGCAGTCAATAACTTGTTTGATATCGATCCTAATCAATGTGCGTGATTCATTTAATGGTAGGAATCTTCTGCAGAATAATTCGTAGGACCTCCGATTTTGTCTATTTCTGCCGCTAAGAAGCAGCGTGCAGGCACTGTGGTCGGATTAAGGGCATCAAAGCTATCGAAATTACTGTGTATTATGAAGTTTAACACCTTAATCTCGATATGAAGAACAAATTAATTCCATGCAGTAGTTCGATAATTAAAATTCTAGGCAAGCTCTATCAACCAAGTAAACTGTTAGGCACGTCAAGCTAATAAAAAAATGTTTGTACGTCATCGCAGTTGTTTGCTTGAATCAATGCTTTACTAGGTTCCAGTAGCACACAAGCCAATAGCGTCATTTGTTAACGCTCATTTCCTTATCATATCAAAAGATACCTTATCCCTTAACTAGAAGATAGGAATCAGGATATTAGATTTACAAGCTAGATTATACCCAATACCATTAATACCTTTCAATTATACGTTTACTGAACAATAAAATAATAATTTACAACTTAGTCTCGGGGCACTCAAATTATTTATATGCAATCCGCGATACGAACTCATAAAATATGATTATGACTCATATAAATCCATCAGAGTATTCAATCAACATAAACCCAAGAAATCTTAACTTATTGATACATATATAAACTGCACGCAATTTAGGTTCTACTTTTTATTCATGTTTACCAAGTGCATTCTTAACTTTAGCATCAGTATTAATGAAATATTTACTTTTTTACCTAAATTAAATAGGTTCAGATCTTGGCATAATAATCAAGTCGTTTACTTAAGTATTTAAAATTACTTCTTGCTTGGAAGTGGTAGAGCCACGCTGTAGACATATTTGTCTACAGCATGAATGGGCCGGCTCGACCGGGGTAGTACCACTGTCTCACAGAAAACCAACGTAAAGTGACAGTTTATTGTCGCGTTTCGTATGGTAAGTGAGATAACCGGAGGCCTAGATTCCCCCTTCCCTTCCCTAATCCCTATTCCTGTCCTTTAAGGCCGACAACGCATACATGATACTTTCGGTATTGTGGATATTCATGGGCGGTGGAGATCACTTAACATCAGGTGACCCACTGGCACGTTTGTCGGACTATACTATAAAAAAAAAAAACTTCAAATCTATTATTTTCCAGTTCATTTACACTAACATCATCAGAATCTACTACGTCAGTTCCACAACTGATCTAGGAATTCTAATTTAGATTTCAATTTGTAACGGTTGTGAATGACTTAACAAATTTCACTACAAAAGTTTCAAGGAAGTGGTTAAAACAATTCAAGGTGCGGCCCGGTCGATGCACTTGCGTTCACGTGCTACTATTCTAAGCGTGAATCAAATGGTTCAAAAAACGTTGTGCACACATAAAACATGTGTTTACGAAACTATGCCTCATATCTAACAATAATAAACGGTATAGTTCTAGGAAATTTTTGTATCGTTTTAAAAGTGGAACGGTGCGGGCAATTTAATGTTTGATTAGTACAAATTATAAACGAAGGTGAAATATTTCAGAAAATGTAGGAGCTGGACTGGACTGGAGTTATTTTTTGAACAGCATGTGTTTACGAAGCAAATGTTTATGTAAGAATGGGAGATTGATGACAAAATGGTTAATGAACTTGGTTAAGTTCGGATCTGGTTAGATCCGGATAGATTTTGGGGATTCTTACCCTAGTTGTTATGTTCCTAAGATTGACTTTTATATTAATATTGTGAAGCACCAGTAGACTTTAACATTATAATGACATGTAAAAAGTGCCCCTAGCTAATTTACTAAATAAATGATTTGATTTGAATATAAACCTAGCTTATATCACTACATTTGATTTTAAGGCTGTTATCTGCGTCTTATACAAATTTGAAAGGTATATGAAGTCGACCACAATTTTAAGTTTATAATAATAATAATAATAATAATACCAGCCCTGTATCAAACATTGTCCCGCTGCTGTGCACGGGCCTCCTCTACTAATGAGAGGGGTTAGGCCTTATTCCACCACGCTGGTCTAATGCGGGTTGGCGACTTCACATACTTTCGAAAAATTCTCCAATATGCAGGTTTCCTCACGATGTTTTCCTTCACCGTTAAAGCAAGCGATAATTAACATTTTAATACACACATAACTTTAGAAAAGTCAGAGTTGTATGCCACTTGGGTTTCGAACATACGACTTTCGTCTTGGCAGTCCGTACCGCAACCAACTAGGCTATCGCTGCTTTTATTTTTAGTTTACATTCATATAAATCCATAAGTCAGCAGTTAAAAATGGCTTTTTTTATTTGGGGTTTCTTATATCAATATTAACACGGAAAATTGTTGTAATAATGCTATATTACGATTGGGTAGGCAAGTTTCCCAGAATTTTCTTGAAACTCAACGTAAATATTCCATACCAGAACCACGCGTACTGGCTTGCGGAGCCACAGCTTCGTGGTGTCTACTACCCCGGCCCGAAGCAAGAGGTTCGCAAACTCGTATTTTTGCCGCACCATCAAGCTGTGGAACAGTTTGCCAGCTACCGTGTTCCCTCCTTCCTGTGATCCTGGGTCCTTTAGGCGTAATGTGAAGAAGCTAAACAGCAGGCCGGCATGATTGTGTTGAGTAGCGGGGGATAGACTGTCTCTCGCTACTTGATACTCTATCTGGACGGCACTGTGCTTACCATCAGGTGCAGTGTGGTCACTTTGCCGCGCCAGAATAAAAAAAAAAAAAATGTGACATAGATATCTTAAAAATATTTTTGCTGTCTTTATCTATTTGTTATCCTTTGACACCATATTAATTACTGTGATCACATCAACGCAAGTTCTTATATCAATATTTCTATCAATTATAGAAAATATTCTTCGGTGTGGTCCTCAGTTGCCTCCTTCATATCCTAGACATCTGACACGGTTCTTCAGACCCGATACATGATATTTACGACCGTGTCGCGTATGGATGATTTACGCTGATTGTTTCCCGACCGTTCGCAGAATTGTAACTGATGCGTGGGCCTCTGATAGAATAATAGTTTAGGAATTTTTGCCAATTGTTATTGATTGAATGAATTTTTTTAAATGGTTGTGATTGAATGATGTCTTGTTGATTTTTATCGAGATAGTCATTGCAATTAGAGTTTACAATTTGTTTTATCTAAATTACGTACATACATACATACATATACACTCACGCCTATAATCCCCGAAGAGGTAGGCAGAGGTGTAACCAGTACACCCACTTATCGCCGAATTTATTTCAGTCCCGTAATGTGATAGGGGGTGAGCCTATCGTCATACCGGACACAAATTTCAGACTCCGGGCTAGTACTGAGAATTTCTAGATAGAAAATCCTAGTATAACTTTATATACAGGCTGTAAAACCCGCCATAGTGGCAAACCGGGATCGAACCCTCAGCACAGCAGTCGTAACTCATGCGCAATTACAACTGCGCCACCGAGATTGATTGCGCCTAATTTTGACGTTGAATAAATATTTTACAGTACTTACGATACATAAAGAACTGAAAAGCAAAACATTACACATACATTCGCTTATCTTATTATTGTAGGAGATAAAGATGATCAATTTCTATCTTTTATGATTATTATCTCCGCCTCTTCTTTTTCAATTTTATGTATTCGCTAATATTACAATGCGTTGAAATATCATAAACATTATTTATGAAGTAACACACCAATTTAGACTCTTATTAGTCACGCTTGGCAGAATGTGTTAGTTCCACGGCCTCATCTGCCTTGATCAATGGAAATAGTTTAATCACATGATGTTGGCAATACTTAGCTTATTAAAACTAATGATGATCGAATGCAAATCATCAGTTTATATTACTATAGATTTATATAATATTCCGATCTTGACTATATTTTTAGATTGAATGTATAATAACAATTTGTAACTTTTTAAATAGGGCACTAGGTAATCTGAAATTAAATACCGTGACTTTACTATGGTTTTACTAAATACTAGAACCAACATTTTATATGTAAACTTGATACATTTGTAGATCTGGGTTGCCCCTTATCAGGATTGAGTGAGCCGACATTAACTGATTTATCTTCAGTTTTATCTTTTTTACAAATTCCAGGATTGATTTTACAATTGTTTTACAACTTTTACGAAATACCTAATACATCAAAAACGATTTTTGGAAGGTGCTCACTCAATCATTTGATAGTGGTAGAGCCACGCTGTAGACATATTTGTCTACAGCATGAATGGGCCGGCTCGACCGGGGTAGTACCACTGTCTCACAGAAAACCAACGTAAAGTGACAGTTTACTGTCGCGTTTCGTATGGTAAGTGAGATATCCGGAGGCCCAGATTCCCCCTTCCCTATTCCTGTCCTTCAAGGCCGAAAGCGCATACATGAGATGTTCATGGGCGGTGGAGATCACTGAACATCAGGTGACCCACTGGCTCGTTTGACGGACTATGCTATAAAAAAAAACCACATGCACACGTATAATTTGGTATGATCGAGCTACGCATAATACCAAGAAGCTACTTAGTAGTCCAGCATGATTATCTCTCGCTACTTGATACTCTAACTGAACGGCACTGCGCTTTCCATTAGGCGCAGTGTGGTCACATTTCTGGTGGCCCATATTCCCTTCCTATATTTTCAATTCTCGTCCCCATCTTCTTAGGTAGGTAACCATCCATACTTCTTCCAATGTAGTGAACTGTACGGACTTATGTTAAAAAAAATGTATCTAAAAACCGGTGTGATTTACAAGTTTCCCGTCGAATATAACTTGGAAGTTACTCGACCATCTGCGGGTTCTTGATTAGGTGTTTAGTAATATTTTCTTTGCTTTGCTCATGAAGCTATTGTATATTGTATACAGCGTGACCTAGTGTACTCTATCATTTATTAATAACACCAATAGTTATGTGAGCCAAACTAAGATCAATTTAGTTTTTATTATGCATTTAGCATATATGAGCTGAACTAAAGTAAATTTAGTTTTTGTTAGGCAATTCACTTTTATAAACGAATAGAAGTACTCGGGCTTATTAAGCAACCATTTATAAACCTTTGGCGCATATTTTTATTTCTTCAGCATTACGCATGGATTTCAGATTTCTTAACAAAGATTACACTTTCTTCTTCGGACAGCCTCCGTGGCGCAGTTGGCGAGTAGCTGGCTGTGAAACGAGAGGCCGTGGGTTCGATTCCCACACCGGGACAAATCTTTGTGTGACTGACAGATATTTGTGTCCGGGGTCTGGGTGTTGTGAGACCGAAAGTCTCTCGTAGTCCCTGATACCCACAACACAAGACTCGTATCTTAGTGTGGGGTCGGGGCTATGTGTGTGACTGTTGGGTGTTAAAATATTCTTACACAAGACCCCTTGAATTCTTGGGCACATTCTCTGCATCATCAATGAAAATGACTCCTGCATGACATCAAACATATATATTCGATGATATAATAACACTTTGGCAGTAATCTTCACGATTAGTAACAATGGGCTGAGTTGAGACGCCCACAAGCACGTGACGATGTTACGCCAAACGTGAGAGGTCGTCGATCGGCCTTGTTCGGAGATTTTCGCGAGATCTCGTGTGACGTCACCGCGGCAGACGTGCGCGTGCGCACGTATTGAGCTCGACTAGTGACGCGCGCTTACGTATCGATAAATAGGAAATGTACTTGTGTCGTCACCATAAGATTGTGATTTTGTCATATCTTATGAAGAACGTTGTCTTTTAATATAAAGTTTGCCAGCCTCCGTGGCGCAGCGGGCTGTGAAATGAGAGGCCGTGGGTTCTATTCCCGCACTGATACAAATGTTTGTGTTACAAATATTTGTTTCGGGTCTGGGTGTTGTGTGACCGTAGTCCCTCGTAGTCCTTGATACCCACGATATAGGTTTGACCTAGTGTGGATTCTGAACTGTGTGTGTGACTGTTGGGTGTATTTATTTATTATTAACTAGAAAGTGATAATTAATATCATAAAAATATTTTATATTCGTAGTGGTATCACGTCTTGTATTAAGCGGTCTCTCAGAGATCACGGTATGCGTATAACAACCAGGGTGGGTTAACTCTGTTATTACACTAGTCATTACTATTAAATGTGCCACCAGCTTAGACCAGCCTAGATAAAAGCACATATTTTATGTCCAATAAAGCGAAGATTTATTTAAATAACGCTAAAGGCACTCGAGTGTAATAAAACTAATGCACAATAAATCAATTTTCACACAAGGTCGATGCCGTAATGATTGAATGTGCCTCAGTGATTCACGGTATTAGATTTATGCTATTATTTGCGTGTCGCGTGGGCCGTGTTTTATATCGATACGTTTAATTTATCGACACTTTATCACCACTATCAGCGAATTAAGTCTTTTAGGAAATGTGAATGTAGTTTTAACAGCTGTAAAGGCAATAGGAACATAATATATTTTTTTATTTAAATACAATATTTTGGCACTTGCAAATTTTATAGGTATCTACAACTTTATATAGTGGAAAAATAAATGTATTATAGTATACAAAAAATTCTAACAGTTAGTCCTGACCGCACAGTATCATGAACTATATCTTAAGTATCAATAACTACGCGGGACTTACGGTACCACAACGCCCAGACCAAAAATAATAACTTTGTGCATTACCCAAAGAATAGGTGCAAGTATCGAACACCCGATCGTTCGTTTCTCCCTCGTCTACATGCCCACTGCGCCACGGAGGCTTCCAACCATTATCTATGAAGAATTCAGGTTCTTGCTTTGATAAAATAAAGTTGACTAGTGAGTAACGCGGATTTGTTTACGAAAAATCATAATTTTTTCGATTCCTTAGATTTGGTAAATTCTAAGTGGCACGAAGTTATTTAAAAAACATGTCTTACATACATATACACTCCCGCCTGTAATCACCGAAGGCAGAGGTTGTTACCAGTACACACCTTTTCGCGAGATTATTACCGTCCCATGACAGGAAGCGAGCCTATCGCCACACCGGACATAATTCCAGACTCCAGGCTGATACTGATTTCGTTATAGAAAAACCCAATGTCACTTTTTTTTATCCTGGCACGGCAAAGTGACCACACTGCACCTGATGGTAAGCGCAGTGCGGTCCAATTAGAGTATCGAGTAGCGAGAGACGATCTATTCCCCGCTACTCAACACAATCATGCCGGCCGGCTTCTTCACACTACGTCATGGGCAAGAAGGCGAAGAAGCGGTCGAGGGTCTAGTGTCAGAGTGCTTAGAAGAATACGAAACGGCCAAACATCGTACCTTAACTCTAGACCCCTGATAATAAGCGGATGTACACTGGCTGATCCCGGAACGTGACACACTTGCGTGTGCCACTATGGTGGGTTTTACACCCTGTGTACGGTGGTCGATATCCGGGTGGATATGAATATCCTACCACCAGCATAACCAGCATACCAGTCTGCTGCTCAAAACCCTTTACCCAACCCGGGGATTGAACCCGAGGCCCCAACACAGCAGTCGTACTGCATATACAACTGCGCTACTGACACACTATGTTTTTCATAATAAAATATAATCTTTATTACATGCATTAGTGTCTAAAACGTATGCAAATAAAACGCTTCGGCGATCATTAGTAAAAGCTTTGTAACCTAATATTAGTATATTAGTAAAAGATTACCACGTCTAGATTATTACCAATAAATTTACATATTTCCCAGATTTTTTCTAATTTTAACATCTCATATCTATGACCATTAAAAAATAATTAAATAAATCAGTGTGGTTTTTGTAAGTGTATAAATTTTATTACTTTCAATAAATACTTATTATTTCTAATTTTAACACATCATATCTATGACCATTAAAAAATAATTAAATAAATCAGTGTGATTTTTGTAAGTGTTTTAAATTATATTACTTTCAATAAATACTGAGTGTCACTAAAAAAATATTTTTTGTTTTTGCTAGTTTGTTTAGAAATCACGCATTATGCCAATTGTCATCATTATGCTGCTAGTTGCTACTACGCTACCAAAGCGTGGCGTCAAAAATTACGCGCAAGTGATATTATTTTCAAAATAGATTTAAATGTAGATTCTGAAACAGTGCATTAATGGCATTAATTGCAATTGGTCGTATTTTTTATTTAAATTTCATAGGATATGCTAAAGAAAATATGATATTGTCAATTAAACATTTCTCATTTTTAACTTTTTTCTTCTCTGTTATATTACGTTACTTCTTATAAGAAATGAATATGATAAAGTTATTCTGGAACTTTCCACAATTAACATCAATAAATACAATTATATTTAGCGATGCAACGAACGCATTTCCAATCATTACACCGACCTGCTATATGAAAAAATATTCTATTATCATGCAAACATTTTTTCCAATGTATAGAAGGATACTTACTATTCAGCCATCAGCTAGCTTGTTAATCAGCCTGTGTACATCCGGTTTTTGTCGGGGTTTTTGAGTTTTGGTACGATGTATTACCGTTTTGCGGCCTTCTAAGTACTCTGACACTAGACCCCCGGCCGCTTCTTCACCTACTTGCCCATGGCGTAGTGTGAAGAAGCAGGCCGGCATGATTGTGTTGAACAGTGGGTGAAAGCTTGGGTCTCGCTACTTGATACTCTAATTGGACGGTATTGTGCTTAGTATCAGGTGCAGAGTGGTTACTTTGCCGTGCAAGGATAAAAAACCTTTACTATGCCATTCTTTAAGTTTCACATAACCTTTTTCTACTAAGCATAAATTTACATGAACGTATTGGCCGAATATTGACTAATAGCCCTACAATCCATATAACTCAGGTTTACAGTCGTAAAACACAGGCGAATTCAGCGAGCCATTGTGTGGTCACGTTGAGGTAAGGTAAATGTGCGAGGTTTTTTTTTTATAAATACACCAAACATATAATTCTGATCACACACTAGGTAAAACCTGCATCGTGGGTATCAAGAACTACGATGGACTACGGTTCCACAACACCCAGACCCGAAACAAATATCTGTCTGTCCCACAAATTTGTCTCGGTGCGGGATTCGAACCCACGGCCTCTCGTTTGACAGCCGTCTACTCCCCCGCTGCGCCACGGACGCTGTCTATTGATATAGTGTACAATTAATAACAAATACATTGTTACGCAATGTTTGTAATGGTATCCTTATTATACACCCTCAAGTATGTTAAGGACACCGGTGTTCGGAAAAGGTAATAAACGGTAGGCAGCGGCTTTGCTGTTCCCTGGTATTGCAGAAGTCTATGGGCGGCGGTGACTACTTACCATCAGGTGGCCAGTCTGCTCGTCTGCCTATCGTGGCACTATAAAAAAAAGTAAGTAAAAATACATGCCAAAATCAACTTTATTACCATAATATTAACTTAACTAATATTAACTATTATTGCCAGTTTTTGCGCGGCCAAATATGTACAGAAAATACTGAATCGTATTTTCTCGTGTTAATTCGTGACAACGGGAAATATCTTTAATGTTGTCAATCGATAATGACAGCCGGAAGCACAGGGGCAAGTAGCCAGATATAAAACGAGAGGTGACAGGTTCGAAGCCGCATCGGCTCAAATGTTTGTGTGATCCATAAATTGTTTCGGGTCTGGGTGTTGGACCGTAGGCCCTTGTAGTTCTCCATAGGTACCCAAATATGGGTGTGACTTTTTGGTGTACCTTTTTATTTGCTCGCAGATTTCCTAGCTGTTTCAAAAGATTAGGGTCATAGTGCATCCTGAATTAAACGAATAGTCAGTTCAAATAAAAAATTACGCATAATTATTACGCTTACAACTGATTCCGGGCCTGAGTAATAAATTATTTTAGATTTTATTATTGTTTAACATTGTAACACGCTAAACAATACGAATTTATGGTAATAAGTTCTGCAACGATGAAGCCACCACGTACGGATTTTGAAGTGTTTACGATTTCGGAACTTCGAACGATGTTTGTTTTCTTTACTTTGTAAGACATAACAATATAAGTGAAAATATATTTATTGAAAACAATGAGTAATTTGGGAAAAATATTTTTAGATGCAAATAAATACACCCAACAGTCACACACATAGTTCACTCACACTAGGTCAAACCTGTATCGTGGGTCTCAACAACTTGCTGGTGGTAGGATATTCATATCCGCCCGGATAGCGACCACCGTACACAGGGTGTAAAACCCGCCATAGTGACACACGCAAGTGTGTCGCGTTCCGGGATCAGCCAGTGTACATCCGGTTTCTGTCGAGGGTCTAGAGTTGGGGTACGATGTTTGGCCATTTTGCGGCTTTCTGAGTACTCTGACACTAGACCCTCGACCACTTCTTCACCTTCTTGCCCATGGCGTAGTGTGAAGAAGCAGGCCGGCACGATTGTGTTGAGTAGAGGGGGATTTAGATCGCCTCTCGCTGCTCGATACTCTAATTGGACCGCACTGTGCTTACCATCAGGTGCAGTGTGGTCACTTTGCCGTGCCAGTATAAAAAAAACTACAAGGGACCATGGTCCCACAACACCCAGACCCGAAACAAATATCTATCTGTCACATAGACATTTGTCGCGGCGTGGGAATCGAACCCACGATATCTCGTTTCACAGCCGGCTACACGCCCGCTGCGAAAAGAAAAAAACTAAATATTATACTATTTACTCAGACAACAGGTCCACTGATTCTGCTCATGCTGCAATATAGCTTGAGCAGTACTGCAGCGCTGATTTTCAACGAGGGGCCTCGTGTGACATCGATACCTTAATATGTATTATAATTATGACCTGGGTATCTTCAAGTCAAGAGTGAATAGGTTTCTTCTAGGCAAGCGTGCTCCACCGTAGACCACATCATCACTTACCATCAGGCGAGATAGTGGTCAAACGCAAGCCTATTTCGCTAAAAAAAAAGCCAGTTCACGTACGTTTTCTGATGATGGTATTTCGGGCGATTCGTTCATGCTGTGGCATATTTACAAAGTGTCTACTTTATAGATTCTGATTAATTCTGAATCATGCCTGGCTGCTGTCCATCAAACAAAATAAACATAGATTAATAAAACCGTACAAATATGACATCGCATAACCACCAAGGCTTGGAAATATGTTTTATAAGTTTACATGGTTTTATTACTCGTTAGATATGAAAATTGAATATGGAATAATATGTGTTGAGTCATTTATTAATCGACTTCAATAAATTATTACTTTTTAAATAAAAATAAAACTAAAAAATAAAATCAATTGATTTAAATTGTATGTAATTAATTGATGTAAATGTAACCAATTATTATTATTTGGTTTTTAGTTGTGTATGGGTTTTTGAAGACGGTTTTATTTTTATTTAAAAAGTAATAATTTATTTTTTGCTTTTTAGTGGTACAAATATAAAATAGGTACGTTGGATAGAGTACCATAAGAAAACACCACTGAAAAAGTCACAGAAAAGTTAAATTCGCAGTTTCGTATATTCGGACAACATATTTTTTCAACTTATTTCGGTTTTAAAACCAAACTACTCAACCGATTTTGATAAAAATTCTGTGGGACCAATCTGGAAGTATATTCTCTGTAATAAAAGAATTTTCCAAATCTGTCAATAAATGACAGAGTTCTGAGGTAACGAACATAAAAAAACACATTGAATTGAGAACCTCCTCCTTTTTTTTGAAGTCGGTTGAAAAAGGAGGAGGTTAACAATTCGTCGGAATCTTTTTTTTATGTATGTTACCCGATTACTCGAAGATACCTGGACCTATTCGAGAAATTATTTTTTTGTTTAAATGGGTATACTTCCCAGATGGTCCCATTGGCGCCAAGTCAGGATCTGATGATGAGATCTCAGAAAAATCAAGGCAACCCCCAAATTTTATAGTGACGCATAATTTATTTTTTATTGATGTCGGTGTACTTTTTATGAATTTAAAACTTTTACTTATTATTTTATGGGTTATAAACAGAGTTTACATATATCTAGTTGGATCAGGTGGTTTCATGGATATTTTCTTGTTAGAAGTTACCATATAAGAAGATTAACTTATGAAATATATTGAAATACCTGGGTGGTATTAACAAGAATTGTGTATAATGTAATCCAATTTAAATGATATGTCCAAATATTGTTAAACAGTGTTCGAAAAGAGCAACGCTAGAATTCATTCCCATTCATGGCCCAGTTGTGAATTATATGTAATGCTAAGGGTACGATGGGACTGGCGTACGCTATGCGTAAAAGTCCCTCTAAAATAATGGTATTAAAAAACGCTAGAGTTTTCTACAGCGGAACTGCAAAAATACAGTAAAAAATATTGACTAATGTATATTTCAGGGGTGGCCAAGCTCCTTGATAGTCGTGTCATTTTACAAAATTTGAAATTTTTCGCGAGCCCCAATTAAATACGTATTTAAAAGGTATTAAACCATTTTTTTACAGAAATTATATTTATTGAAAACATATAAATAAAAGTACAAAATATGTGTATTGAATTTGAATTTTAAAATTAAAACGTTGCACATATTTTTTGTCAGTAATTTAAAAGAAATTTTGAAACACATACGAAACGATAATTTTTTTTTTAAATTATAGCACAAAATTGAAAAGGGAACATTTATCGAGAGCCACAAATGTGCCGCATGTGGCTCGCCAGGTTGCTGTTTTTTTTTTTTTGTTGCGGTTAAAGCTTTTTATTACTGCCGCCCGCTCCGGAGGGAAGCGGATAAAGAATAAAACGGGTATGCTGGACTAGCTGGTTTTACGACCCAGCATCCCCCTCGCACGGATGATGGCTATCCGTGCTGCCGCTGGGCCGAGTCCCTAACCCCTATATATGCTGGTGGTAGGATATTCATATCCGCCCGGATAGCGACCACCGTACACAGGGTGTAAAACCCGCCATAGTGGCACACGCCAGTGTGTCGCGTTCCGGGATCAGCCAGTGTACGTTCGGTCCGGTTTTTCTCGGGGGTCTAGAGTTGGGGTACAATGTTTGGCCATTTTGCGGCCTTCTGAGGACTCTGACAATAGATCCTCGACCGCTTCTTCACATTCTTGCCCACGGCGTAGTGTGAAGAAGCAGGCCGGCATGATTGTATTGAGTAGCGGGGGATTGATCGTCTCTCGCTACTCGATACTCTAATTGGACCGCACTGCGCTTACCATTAGGTGCAGTGCAGTCACTTTGCCGTGCCAGGATAAAAAAAAAAAAAAAAAACAACCCACCCGACACTACCAGCTAAAACCCCGCGGTGGCCTTCTTCGGCGCTTACGGAGCGATCCCGGGGTATTCTAAGGAGTGCTAGAATTGCAGCCGGAATCGCCCCTGCGCGGTGCTGCGTAGCAGCCCATCTCCATGGAGGGCTAAGGAGCCCCCGCGCACCGAACAACGACAGCGAACGAGGCCTTACCACACGCGCTGCCGTCCATCTCGGGGTCGCACGATGCTCCGAATTTGGGAGTGCATCGATACGGGCTGACAGGCCAGGTTGCCCCCCTGATATATTTCATGGATTCAATAAATAATTTTTGATTCGACACAAAATATAAAATTGCTAGTTAATTTTGTTTTCCACTCGCTACCTAGATTTCTCACGACACCTAGACTTGAGTTCACGCGATTACTCATGGTCTTCTGTTTCCAGAGCGGTTCTAATAGCGAGCACAATCCATCTCAACGTCCGTGACGCATCGACGACACAAATCGCGATTTCTTGGGAAACTACCTGTCGCTAGTTGCTGCTAACTGCATTCGGCACGAATTATTACGCCGTGACTTTTTTCGATCAGTTTATTAAGCTTATTAACGGTGATCGACTAGAGAAAGGCTGTTAGAACTGTACATTATACGTTGGCTTTGTAGAAACTCATTTCATGGGTAATATCGGGCCGCCATGACAGAAATTGGTGACGCCTGACAAATGTGAAAACTCCGAACATTTTTGTAAAATAAAATATTTTCCTCTTAGTCCGGGTGTTTTATCCTTTCCTCCGTGGCGCAGTTGGCGAGTAGCCAGCTTTGAAACGAGAGGCCGTGGGTTCGATTCCCACACCGGGACAAATGTTTGTGTGACAGACAAATATTTGTGTCCAGGGTCTGGGTGTTGTGAGACCGAAAGTCTCTCGTAGTCCCTGATACCCACAACACAAGACTCGTATCTTGGGTGGGTGTTATTTTTTATTTATTTATTTTATTATACCTGCCTTTATTGACTGCTGTTCCACTGCTAGACATGGGCCTCTTTAACTAATGAGAGCGGTCAGGTCTTACTCTACTCTAGTCTAATGCGGAAGTAGTATAGTATAGTAGAATAATTAACTCTAGTAATTTTGTAACAGTTCTTCACCACATAAGATGGTTGTTTCTTAAGTCCAAGTAACTATAATCACAAAATAGTTAGCTCACGTCAAAGATGCAGATGAATTATGACCAAACTTAAAGCTAAATCAGAATGTATGCAACTTTAAACATCAAATTAATGATTGACAAAGGAAAATAATCATCATGAAGACAATTCCTTATTTTTTTAATGAAAAAAGGTGGCAAACGGACAGGAGGCTCACCTGATGGAAAGTGATCATCACCGCCCATCTACAGCTCCAGAGGGCTTGCAAATGCGTTGCCGGAAAGAATATGCTCTCTTCTTGAAGGTTCCCAGGTCATAACGGTCTAGATCAATTTCAGTTAATGCCATGTGGTAACAGAAATAATTAGAGTTCGTGATAGGCGTAAATCTTTTAAATTCTTGTTTTAGATTTGGACATAGAGTCTGTAAGCCAAATATTATGTTGTAACTACATAGTTTAATTCCGAGGAAAGTCGTACTTTCAAACGAAATAATTTGTTCAAGCGTGATCACTTTAGACATGGTTAGGAAGTTAATGATTTTAGCGGTCTTAGCTAGAACCTAGAATTCTATTACCGAGTATTATTCGTTACGGTTTCTCTTTGCGACCGAGAAAACCCAGATAGCATTGACCCAAAATTATTTCAGAGATACACGTGTCAAATTATATTACGTAATATATCGATAAACATAAGTACGTAGAACAACACTATTGAATTGATATTACTTAATAAAATCGCGGGGTCAAGGTGTAAGGTGATTAGAGCTGAATATATTTTTATTATTTCCGCAGTAAATGAGACAATGACCGCTCTGTAAATCGGCAGAAGATTGTCTCAGGGTCGTTGCTGAACAACGTATGAATTGAAATTTAATGAGACTTAGTTTTTTTGTACACCCATAGTGACACACATATCCCTGATCCCGCACTAGGTCAAAGCTGTGTCGTGGTTATCAAGAACTACGAGGGACAACGGTCTCAAAAGACCTCAAAAGAAACAATAATTTGTGTCGGTGCGGGGATCGAAGCTGCCACCTCTCGTTTCATAGACGATTGCTCGTCCTTTGCGCCACGGAGGCTGTCATTGTCATTGTACATAATGTAAACTGTTTACAATAACTTTCTATATATTATATGTTTGGAATTACCGCTACTATAATCGTACGAAGAAAGCAGCTTCGTGTCGGTCTTCTGAAGCATTGTGACTGACCCAGACATGATTAACAGCCTAAAGCCGCTACAGCTGTGCGAGTATATGACTCTTCTTAGCGTGTTCTACCGTCTGTATCATGGCGAATGCTGCAAAAAAATGTTGAATCTCATCTTATCCCTTCACACCAGAACCAAAGGTACTGGCTTGCGGAGCTTCGTGGTGTCCACCCCAGCCAGAACCAAAGGCTCTAAAATTCGTAACTTTGCGCATCATCAAGCTGTGGAACAGCTACCGTGTTCCCTCCTTCTTATGATCCTGTATTTAGGCGTGGTGTGAAGAAGCGAATTGCGTCGAGTAGCAAGGTATAGTTGACTCTTGCTACTTGATACTTTAACTGGACGGCGCTGCGCTTACCATCAGGTGCAGTGATGAGTCAAAATAAAAAAATGTATTACGTTAAGTTTTCGGAAGTCTAATGGTTTAAACACGTCCGGTGTAGAGAAGATATGTCAATATCAAGAACAACGTGTTACTGTAGTGTGACCACATTATAAACACTTTCTCCACTAACAAAGTTATTCTTTTAAATCTAATATGTTAAAGGAAGTTCGGTTTGGTCATGTTGAAGATAATAAGCAAAATTGTAGAGATGTGTCGAAGCTGTGATTTACAGAAAGTTTCATTCTAATTGATTTAGTATTTGCTTAGTTATGGACAAACATTTAAGGTGTGAGAGATTTTTAGATTCCAGACTAAATATTGAATTAAAACTATTCAAGCAGGTAAAGGAGGTTCTGGGACATATTTATTTATTCGTGTACTTTAACGACTCTGTAAAGATTCTTTCGTAAGAGGTGTCAGAAATAACCAGTTTCCTATCTCTCAGGAAAGTAATTAATAGAAACATGAGCAAAATCGGGAACAATTCGTGATTTATACTATCAAAGCTGTTTAATTACTTTCAACAACTCAAGTGTTGACGGAAACGATTATTATACGAATGATTTACTATCGAGCAATAACACAAACTTCTTGTACCAATAAAACTGTTAACGGTCTTTAATATCAGGTGAAGTTATCATGTCCAGCCCTATTCGATTATACCCGATAATCGACTAAAAACATATTTTATTGTGTCAACAAGTTAACTATTTTATCGTTTTATTATTCGAATTGAAATGACGAGTTTCTATATCTAATCTATGCCAGTTTTGAGAAAGACTTCCTCTTCTTTATGATACCCATCATGTAGTTGTCTGTGGTTTCAAGTATTAATTAATGCGATGATAAGAATAAAGACCTGTTAACGATAAATATTCTCTAAACACTCGATGAGAATTATACTCAAAAAAACAGTTTTGATAAGTCCGTAATCGATATAGAATAATTAACGGGATAGTTTATTTGTAAGTTTCGATTATAAATATTAATAAGCAACGGCATCATCAAACGTACAGCCAGTACAATTCTTATTTGCAAGTTATTTTATTTATATAAATATAAAAATAAAACGAAATAGTATCATCGTAAAAGCACAACAAAACAAAATTAACTAAAGGGTGACAAAATTCTCGGCTCAAATGAAATGGAGAGTGAAAAGGGGCAAAAGTCTTACCAATCAGATCAGTTAGGGCCCGATGCGTCCAATTATTATAACCGGGATGACACTGCGGTGACAGCGCGTCAGACGGTCGGATTACTGTGACCCGCGGCCCCACACGAAGTCCCGTGACATCTGTCACACTGACGTCTTTACACTTCTTAACTTTTTAATTGTTCGGATTTCTTATCTCATATTGATGTAATCGGTAGGTGAAAGCGGAAAGTTATCAATGTTAATCTTTGTTTTGTATTACACTGTATTTTATTTATTGATACAGAAGCTAATGAAAACCCGTTGAATTATTAGCGATATTATGTTTGTAATAGCTGTAGGCCATTCATTTCAGGATACCGTTTATTAATCAATAAGATACTGAATAATGAGATTTAAGAAATATTGAACACTGTTCAATTGGAATTGGTGAGGGTAGGCCGTGAAATTGGACCTAGAAAGCGTTGTAATACCAGTATCGAATTGTTTTTAAATGACTATCGCTTTACAAATTGGTTATTATTTTTAGACAGACTTAAGTGGAGATGGGTGGGAAACTGATTGACTAGAAGGGACCTTATGAGGTGGACACCTGCAGTCATATAGTGGTAACCAAGAGTGAAGATCTCGTGGTAGTTCACCAGCCTGATAGTCTGATGATGAAATGAGATAGATCACTGGAAACTTCACAAACAGAACCCTAAGAAATGGCGTGAACTAGAGGCCTATAAAAAAAAACAAATTAATCAAATCAGCGCCGTAGTAAATGCTGCAGCATTAAGCTGAGCTTCATCCTTTTTGGTTTTTCGTTGTAAATTGCATTTTTTATGTAATTTTTTTGAGTTACTGAAAAACAAAATAAACTTTTTATTTCTTTCTATCAGTATAGACGTATTCTTAATGACCAACTAATTACTTTAAATGGTTCAATGACTTTAAATGCAGGAAATATTACACAAGTAATCACTATTATATTCTAGCGTGCATTTACCAAATGCGACGCCTATAATTTTTGTAATTTACGTTTTTATAATTTTTTTTATTTCTAAGACAAAGATGCGTGTTTTTAACAACCAGTTTGAAATAGACTTATGAAATTAAAAACTGATAATTGAATGTGTATTCAATTATCAGTTACAAAGAAAGATGTTAAACTAAACGCCTGAGGGTATGAAAAATTAGAACGGAAACCCGCTTACGGAGCTCGTTTGAAATAAAAAAATGTTTTTGACAGTTCATTAATGTGTGATTCGCTTTCTTTATAAATATTAAAAAATACATTTTTTTTACGTTGGGAGGAAATTTATTTTTGGTACCAAAGGAAAGAACGAAAGTGAAGTGGTTTTTAATAAGTATATAAATCACTCTTCTTTGTAAGAGAAAGTGTGTTATAGAAATATAATAACAATACTAGACCTGTATTAAACATTGTCCCAATGTTGGGCACGGGCCTCCGCTACTAATGAGAGGGGTTACGCCTTAGTCCACCACGCTGGCCTATTGCGGTTTGGTAGACTTCACATACCTTCGAAATTCTTATAAGAATTCTCAGGTATGCAGGTGTCCTCACGATGTTTTCCTTCACCGTTAAAGCAAGCGATAATAAACATTTAATACACACATAACTTTAGAAAAGTCAGAGGTGTATGCCACTTGGGTTTCGAACATACGACTTTCGTCTTGGCAGTCCGTACCCCAACCAACTAGGCTATCGCTGCTTCGAGGCTTTGATGTTCATTTAACAATAAAAATATTATAACAACGACCTTATTAGTAAAGTTATATACATATACACGCCTGTAATCCCCAAAGGGGTAGTCAGAGTAACAAGTACACCCACTTTACGCCGAATATATTTCGGTCCCATAATGTGACAGGGGGCGAGCCTATATACCGGGCACAAATTCCAGACTCCGGGTTTATATTGAGAATTTCTAGATAGAAAAACCCAATATCACTTTACCGGTCCCGGGGATCGAACCCGTGACCTCAGCACCAGTCGTCTGTGCTGAAGTCTCGGGTTGGATCCCCGGGTTGGGTAAAGTGATATTGGGTTTTTCTATGTAGAAATACTCAGTTTTAGCCCGGAGTCGGAACTTTTTCCCGGTATGGCGATGGGCTCGCCCCCTATCACATCATGGGACGGTGATAAGCTCGGCAGTATGTATGAGTTTACTAGTTACAATCCTTCCTACCCCTTTGGTCATGAGTGCATATGTATGTAATCACTGACAAGTGTAAAAAAGGATGCATTATGGCATGTCTAGATTGCACTATTGAATGGCGTGATAACAAAAAATTTTATCAAGATGATCTACAGTTTTTAATATAGTAATAAATACGCCCAACAGACACACACGTAGTTCTGACCGCAGACTAGGTCAAACCTGTATCCAACCACTACGAGGTGACTCCGATCCCACAACATCCAGACTCGAAACACACATTTGTCTGCACATTCAACATTTGTCTCGGTGCGGGAATCAAACCCACGGCCATTCGTTTCATAGCTACTTGTCCACTTCGCCATGGTAGCTGTTAACTGTAAACTGTAATCTTGAAATGAAAATAACTTATATTTGCATCGATCTTTTGGTGCTTAGTTGCTATCGTAAAATATTTTACATTTGCCCTCTTTGATATAAACCTTTAAGTTAAATGCTACTGTAAAATCGAAAATAACATCAAAGAGTGGATCACCAGGCTACGGCCTGCACCACATGCAGTGAGTCAGGGTATCAGATGCCCTTGTAGATATCATAAGTTCAATTTAATAAGGACATGAATACATTTAAAAATATTCGATACTTTTTTTAACACTTTTTGTTGTGGCCAGTGTTTTATTAATCGGTTTGACATGGATTTGCATAAAGTTTTTATTTGTAAAATAAAAAGTAACATTTAATAATATAGAGGACCGTGCCCAGCAGTGGGACAGTATATAATACAGATGGCGTATTGAAAAAAATATCTGTGAGAACTTTCTGCGTTCCACTTTAGTTAGATAATATATATATGATGATTTCTCATCTACCGCGGTTCTGTTTCGGTCATACACTTAATATTACAAACTTACCGGAGTTAGGGCTTTGATCAAACTGATAATACATACTCAATGCACAATTATAATCAATATTTTGTTTCGATTAAAACTTGCCCGTATGCACCGACCATTATTCAAACATCAACCGACACAGATCATAAATTGATTCTTTTATCGATTTAATATCTTACATTACGCGTTCATACATCGCGAACCAATAAAATGCTTTTTGAATAATCGTTTTAATAATTCTATACGACGCGTTTGTGGCTTTATTAACGCTAGTGTGCTTCCCGTGGTTTCGCATTCTCAATATTTCATTTATTTGGGGATTGGTTTAATTTATTTATTTGGCACCATACAAAGACCTCCTTGGCGCGACGACAATTTTATAATTTAAAAACAAATTTATTTTACTTGTAAATTTAACACATCCAGCTGTTATTAAAAAAATATATTATTAATATTTACATATCACGCAATTTTGGGTGTTTTGTTATTTTTTAGTTTCTTTACCAAATGAAAAAAGTTAAGTTATTAAAAACATAAGATCGTATAAATATTATGTTATCATTATTTAAAGTTTTCCAGACAAATCACGTCTGAAAACAACATTTTTGGGCATTTTTGCATTTTTAGTATAATGTTTAATGATACAACATCAATCTGTAAAGGTTTTCAAGTTTGCAACCCCCGGCAAGTATTGAAACATTATTATAAAAGTGTTTTTGGAAATTAATCGAAAACGGTAAAAGTTAGTCAAAAAAGTTCAGATTAAAATGTGTAGAGCTTAAAATTTTACACAAAAAGGTCCTATGACTTTTTTCCTCTGGTCAAAATTAACTGAGTTCGGGGGAAAAAAAATGGCGGGAATGTGATGTGACTTTGTATTGTGATTAATAAGTGAAAAAAATATTTCAGACATGGCTTAGGCCTTTGAGTTGTGACTATTTCAGACATGGCTTCGGCCTTTATATTGTGACTATTAGAGACATGGCTTCGGCCTCTTGAATTGTGTTTATTTCAGACATGGCTCCGGCCTTTAGAATGAGAAAAATATCGGACATGGCTTCCCCCTTTTGAATGGATGAAGACTGCAGACATGGCTTCGGCCTTTTGTTTAAGTTAAAAACCAGAGAAGAAGAAGACATTAATTCTAGCCCAGATTTGGAAAAAATAACGACAGACATGGCTGCATGGTGGAGAACCTTTGCCTTTTATAGAGTAAATAAATAAATAAATAAATAAAAAAAAATAACTGAGTTCGGGAGGTTTTAAGAGATAAACGTAAATAAAAAAAATACGCTCCAATATTAATCACATACTTACAAACATGACATACATTTAATTATTTACATGCGGTAGTCGTATTGTTTTATTATGTGATCTTATCATGATAGATGAGGTATCAATACTTCTGCACTGTCATTAACGAAGCTATTTTCGTAATGATTGACATGTTTTCCGATGGAATTAATTTGTCGATTGATTGTTTATTTGTTTAATTAAATATTTATAAAGATAAAGTTGGTTTGAATGTCGTATTGTCCTTCCTTGTTTCTGTCGGGATATCGTGAAAAGGAGAGTTTTTTCATAACCAACTGTTTGTTATACATGCCGACCCGAAAAATCTGAATATCGTGAACACCTTTATGAATCTTTATTTTTGGGATACGTAATTATATGAAATTTGAAACTGATCGTCAATATTTGAAGATAATTCATCTTTCATTTGGCCTCACACATTCAGTCGTTGATTACTTTTTAATTTATTTACTCTATAAAAGAGAAGGCAAAGGTTCTCCACCATGCAGCCATGTCTGTGGTCATTTTTTCCAAATCTGGACTAGAATTAAAGTCTTCTTCTTCTCTGGTTTTAACTTAAACAAAAGGCCGGAGCCATGTCTGAAATAAACACAATTCAAGAGGCCGAACACATGTTTCTAATAGTCACAATATAAAGGCCGAAGCCATGTCTGTAATAGTCACAATTTAAAATATTTTTTTCACTTATTAATCACAATACAACATCACATCACATTCCCGCCATTTTTTTTCCCGTTGATTACTTTAATTAATGCAGTGTGCCAACCTACGAGAAACATAATTAATTTAACACTGGCACAAAATGCCACATCACGATGCCAACATTCAAAAAACGGACCGCCAACGTGCTATCGACACTACGCAATCCTCTGATACTTTACAGCCGCCAAAGACATTAAGTGAAGGTAGCGATGTAAAAGCCTTTCGCCCAATAAATCTCTGTTTGACCTCCGCGCGATACCGGCTGGTGTTCAGATAAATCGCAGATAGTGAACTGTTATTTCATATTACTTTATTATATTAGGTTTTCGTAACAGTGAAGATATTACTCAGCTATATAAGGATGTACGGATTAGATTCCGTTGCCTGTTTCTATTAAAGAAATTAAATAAAAAGTTTGGGCGGGAATTCATACGGAACGGTTCACATATTTACAATTTAAATTCACCTCGATATATTTTGTTTATTTATATATTTTATTTATGGTTAACATTACAATAGTAACATGTATATTTAAGACAATACCTTACCTACTTACTTACTTTACTTAGTAATTTCTTAAAAACAGTACTGTTATTGTTATTTACCTATTAGTGGTAAACTTTTAAATGGTCTTTTGATGTATATTCTTTATATCTCAGAATACAGAAAAAAACCAGAAACCGCCAGCGCGCTTAAAACTGAAGCAACAAAAACCACTCTAAAACAGAGTGGTTTGACGATTTTGCGATTAGTCACTCCTTTGCAGTAAGCGCGTCGTGACGTATTGTGCAAGTGTCAATTTTAATTAAAAAATGCCGATTTGTGTTGTCCTTACATGTAAAAATGCTGCTGGGATTACAAAAAAACAGGATGGGATCACATTTCATCTGTAAGTAGCACATTCAAAGGTATATTTATTTAATTATTGAATTTCTTTTACTTATTGTCATCGTCTTAGAACACGACGAGTCCATTTTTTGAGTGTTGCCATTTTATTTTGATCGCAAATTTTACCCACTTCTTTTTTTAATACTTTTATAGAATATTCACTATTTTTTATATATAGTTCTATTGTATATCGTTCTTGTAATTTTAGTTTCCCTAATGATGAAATGAGAAATTCGGTATGGATGGAAATCATACAAAGAACTCGGCTAGATGAGTTTTGGAAACCATCAAGCCGGAGCGTAATTTGCTCAATTCATTTTGAAGAGCAATATTTTTATGACACAAAAAATGGTTTGAAAAGATTTAGGAAAGCAGTTATTCCAACTAGGGTAGATAAAGTCATAATAATTACTTTATTTTTATTGTATCCCTCCTGTTCAGAATGTTTGTCATGTATTTTGAAGTAGTTGTGTACAACGTTAGTTTACCACCCTACTTACAAATATCAGTTAATGTTTTTTTATTAATATACTTTCTTTAGTGTTATAAGATTACCCCAAAAAGTGGGAAACCGCTCCGAGCTAGCAACATTACGCGGGTTGGAGGTGGGGCAGGCGCGGGACGTTACGTATTGTTTTTGGACACACCGCGGGGTATGTAATTCTTATTGAGCGCGGTTTCTGGTTTTTTCTGTATTCTGAGCTTTATATATATATAGCTTATTATTGTAGCTGTACAACTGTAGGCAGCGGCTTTGCTGTGCCCTGCCATTGCAGGTCTATGGGCGGCGGTGACTACTTACCATCAGGTGGCCCGTCTGCTCGTCTGCCTATCGAGGCACAAAAAAAAGCTGTAAGTTTCCGAATAAATAATAAGTAAATGAAAGAAGTATAATATTGTTTTTTTTACACACAAAAATCGCGATATTATTTGGGACTGGAACTGGATTTCTATAACAAATAATTTGAAAAAAAAACTCAAGAACACTTCAACAAGGGGATCGACAACAAGTGTCGACGTCATAACTCTTTAATATCACACGTCCCGTCACAATAAATAAAGATTCTCCCCCGCAGATAGGGTAATATTCTTGTTATTTATGAAGGGCGGCTTTGTGACGCCGACTTATCAGATGTTCGCCGAGTATAATTTTAAATGAACTTGTCAACGATTCTAGGGTTAGGGTTGTGATAAATTGAATAAGCAGATTATAAAATTTAATTATTTTTAGGGAACAATTTCGCTGATTGAATTAGTGAGATAAGTGTGCGATATAAGATCGGAAATCGTTGTTTTTTTTTTAATTCTAAATAGGCTTGCATTTGACCACTATCTCGCCTGATGGTAAGTGATGATGTGGTCTAAGGTGGAGCACGCTTGCCTAGAAGATACCTATTCACTCTTGACTTGAAGATACCCACTTGAAGAATTAGGTATTTGGTAGGTATTTCTCTAATAAAGGAGAACAAGAGAATAGTAGAGTTCTATGTGGTAATGTATTTTTCCTGAAACGGCAAAGTGACCACACTGCACCTGATGGTAAGCGCAATGCCGTCCAATTAGAGTATCGAGTAGCGAGAGAGTAAAATATATATAAGAAACTGATAAACCGACAACGCCTAAACCCGTAACAAATATATTTTGGACCATTTGTCTCGGTGCGGGAATTGAACCCGTGACTTTCACAGTCACGCACCCAATGCGCCACGGAGACGGTCAATGAATAATATGTACATATTACACAGAAGGCAGCAACATCCAAATTCCAGTGAAAAGGCAACCCTACGTCTTAGTAAATTAATCCCTACCGAATCATAGCTTCATTTTATTTATCCTTAAGGATACCTGTGTAAATGAATGTCACAAGACCCCACTATTGCCTTGTTATCACATTCGGTGCGTCTAAGAAGTAATCTATGGTGTTCTGGATTGGGTAATAAAAATTATAATAAACCACGGTAGTATTAAACAGGATTTTTTGAGAATATCGAGTTTGGTATATAAATTTGAGGAAAACTGAACAAGCCTAAAAATTGAAGTGGTAGAGCCACGCTGTAGACATATTTGTCTACAGCATGAATGGGCCGGCTCGACCGGGGTAGTACCACTGTCTCACAGAAAACCAACGTAAAGTGACAGTTTACTGTCGCGTTTCGTATGGTAAGTGAGATATCCGGAGGCCCAGATTCCCCCTTCCCTTCCCTAATCCCTATTCCTGTCCTTTAAGGCCGACAGCGCATACGTGATACTTTCGGTATTGTGGATGTTCATGGGCGGTGGAGATCACTTAACATCAGGTGACCCACTGGCTCGTTTGTAAGACTATGATATAAAAAAAAAATCAAGTATAATTTCTGTCCTCTTTGTAAGTAAAATAACTACTATCCAATCCTCACACACATAGTCCTGACCCCACCGTAAAAAAACCATCTTCTTGTGTATTAGGTACAACCATTTACTCGCAGTTTCGCCCGCGTAAAATTTATACTCTGGAAAGTGGAGGGGGTTCAAAAAAGTTATACTGCCCTCGCATGCGTCAGAGCAACGTGTAAGTCGTAGCTAAAAGGGATTTAGTATGTACATAGCTTGGTTGAGCAAGCGATATGAATAAAAATTATAAATGTTTTGCTGTAAATACATATTTTTTTTCCTTTTTTTTCTAAAGTAACAAATGGTTGAGCGAGAGAGAAAACGAACAGCCAGTAGTAAAAATTTCCATTATCATAAACATTGTGATGGCAGACGCTTTCCATGTGTCTTCAATCAAAAATATTGATAATTTATATCCGAGCCACATAACGCTAAAATCCGTAACACGTGTAAATCATAATAGCTACCAAATTATTCGCCAATAAAAATCATAGATATTAGAAAGCCGTCTATTTTACGATCAACAAACCAATCTCTTTAATCTGTGAATCAAATATAATTTATGGGATATAACAATTTGATTATAAATTAAAATACTTAAATAATAATAATAATATATTTTTTACTGTGGATATCGATGAATCCGACAGATATTTATCGATTGAAATCAATCGTTAAATGTGATCGATATTTATCGATTAAAAATACAGTAAATTCATATCGATTAATTACCTTATTATCTTACAGTAGTGTATACTCTATAAAGATCGATTTAAATAAGTGTATGAATAATCCCCACTTGATCGGCATAATTTGATGATACTCCACTGCGAGATAAGGAGCACTCGAGGCTTAACAAATATTGAGTGCGCTCAAACGAAGATGCAGACGAATAAGTGTGGAAGTGACTTCACATAAATTTTTGAGATTGTTTAAAAAAACCTTGAATTTTTTTCAAGCAATTATACTTATGGCTTTGAATATGACAAGAAAGCAGATGACACAAGTAAAATGCGTTCTTTTCCTTCCAAACAATGTATACATGTAAAAAGAAGCACATCTAAATAAAAAATAATAATACTAGCCCTAAACATTGTCCCACTGCTGCGCACGGGCCTCCTCTACTAATGAGAGGGGTTAGGCCTTAGTCCACCACGCTGGCCTATTGCGGGTTGGTAGACTTCACATACCTTCTAAATCAAAGGGTTCGGCAGAAGTGCAACCAGTACGCCCTCATTTATCAAGCTTATTATAAGTCCTGTAGTGTGTAAGTACATATGTAAGTTATAAGTGTTTGTATTTGATATAATAAAGAGTCTTAATCTAACCACAGTCGTATCAACACGTCTCTCCCATCTCCCGCCTTTACATGGCGACCCTGCCAGTCGGCGCAGCCTTGCGTCAGCGCGCGACGCGCATATTAATTAATTAATATAATGAAGTTCCATACTAAGAAACATAAAAATATATGAAAATAAGAAAACAGAAACACAAAGAAGGCAATAAAAATATATGAAATAAGAAGATAGATAGAAGAATAATTATAAGAATATGATGAAGAATAATATTAATAAATGAAGATTTACAAGAGGAAAATATAATTATGTATGAAATAAATAAGAATGATGAAAAGAGAAGATTTTAGAATGTCAAGAAATGAAAATGAAGACCCGAATAAAGAATAAAATGAAATAAAGAAAATGCTATACAAATGAAGAATTCTAAGAAATGGTTTGTGAAGAATTAAGTTAAGAATAAAGAAGAAAGAATATAAGAAGATGTTCGAGTGGTGTCCAGGGAAATCCCGGCCCAAGGAGTCCAGGGTATAGCCCGGCCCACCCAGCAGGCAGCAGCTACGCCAGCAGCACAGCATCAGCGAGCCTCGCGAAAGTCTCATCGCATCTCTCCATGAGGAAGACACGTATCTTTTATTATAATTCATTTAGTTAAGTATTTTTCATAACCTTATTATATTAATTTTAAAACTTAAAATGAGTAATTTTGTAGAAATTAATAGAAGCAGAATATTGATATTACAGACTAGTTAATTTTATTAAGTTTTGCAAGATTTTTTTTTTATTTGATATGTTCATATTTTGATTAGCTAATTCATATGTTAAATTTTGACGTGAGCAGTTTTTATTTTATTTATCGGTACAATTAATTATTAAAAATGGCAGAATACTTTGATTTAGAAACAGCTATAGAATTATTACCGGTTATGACAGGAGAAGAAAATGTAACAAGACAGTTAATTGATAGTATAGATTTCTATAACAGTGTGTTAAATGCAAACTCGAAACAATTATTGATAAATTTTATATTAAAAACTAGACTGACTAAAAATGCAAAATATATGTTAAAAGGAAATTATGATGATGTAGAAGCATTATTAGAGGACATGAAAAGTAATTTATTACCAAAAAAGTCCTTTGTTGCGTTACAAAAACAACTATTTAATTGTAGACAAGGAAACAGATCACTTAAATCTTTTGGCTCACACATTGAATATCTATTCACTGAATTAACTCTAGCACAATCTGATGGTGATTCAGTGAAACGTAATATACTTAGGCCTATCAATGAAAAATTTGCAATTGACTGTTTTAGTAAAGGTCTCAATAGTTCACGTATATCAATTATTATTGCAGCTAGGCAGTTTCACTCATTATCTCAAGCTATACAAACTGCAATAGATGAAGATACAATCAGTTACAATAATAAAGTTTCAAGTTATCAATCACGACAGGATAAATATATTGATAGATCTCAATGTTTATTTTACAAACATAATTATAGTTACAATAATGTGTCACCACGCAAATATTTTCATGTTGATCAGTCGAATACCATATTTGCGCAACAGATTCAGGTATCCAGTAGCGAGTGCATTCCGCAAGCTCAGCGATTAGCGCCGAGTGAGTCGTCCGAGTGCATTAATATGAACAACTTGAACAATAAAGTAATGAAATTTGATTCCAATGTTAGCCTTGTGTGTTGTAATAGTTTTAATAATGATATTACCGATACAAACGTAACTTGTAAAGAACAAGAATTAAGCATACATAGTATACCAATAGAGATACCTCAATCAAATAATATTAATAAATTAAAGAAAAAGAGACAAGTAAATAAAGATATAGAGCTTATTATAGGAAATAATATTGATAATCATATTAAAAGTAAAAAGATAGTTATGTCAAATGAAGGGTTTTGTTTTTATATGATTTTGAAAAATAAATTGTATTTAGACTTTAAGTTTTTTGCGTTAGGAGAAAATTTTGTAAAAGATGTAGAAGAATTGTGTACAAATAAAAATATTAAGGAGTTGAAGATTCATAAAAGTAAGAATAGTAAGAAATATATTAAGAAGTTTATACGATTAATGAGTAAATATAATATTGATTGTCCTAAAGTAAGAATAAAGAATGAAGTTATAGATACGAGAATAAAGATGAACAAAGTTAAATGTAGAGAAAATAATGGGAATAAATATATTTTGCCGACAAATGAGCAAAGAATAAATAATGAGAATAAGGTGTTAAAGACAAGCGATAAATGGTCAAATATGAACCTTAGTGATAATGAGAAATATGAAACTTCAGTAAACTGTAAGATAGACAGAAAATATTGTAGTCAAAATGAAAAAATGTTATGTGAGAAGAAGAACTTTGTTGATATGTGTAAAATATATAAAAACTATGACGAGCGTTCCGTAGGTATAACTTAGATTAAAATTATGTAATAAGACAATTTCTATATTTTTTTGTATTCAGTTAAAATTTTATTTTTGATGTTTTCCATAATTGTGTATCAAATTTAATAATTTTTATTTTTGTATACTTTATTCTAAAAAAAAAAAAAAATAAGAATGTAATAACATTTTATTTTTTTTCTCAAAGGGGGAAGGTGTAGTGTGTAAGTACATATGTAAGTTATAAGTGTTTGTATTTGATATAATAAAGAGTCTTAACCGAACTACAGTCGTATTCACACGTCTCCAAGTATCACCCGCCTTTACAGTCCCATGATGCAATAGGGAGCGAGCCTTTCGCTATACCGGACATAATTACTGACTCCACGCTGAAACTGAGTATTTCGGGGTAGAAAACCCAATAACACTTTTACTCGACCCTGGGATCGAACCCGTGACATTACCACAGCAGTCGTACGCAAATACAACTACGCCTCCGAAGCAGTAGTTTAATTATAAAATATACGCATTTACATTTGTTTACAGCGAAATTTTAAAAAATTAAGAAATTAGATTAACTACAGAATTTATCTATTTTATAAAATTATACAATCGATACGTTATTACTGACGCTTTCCATCTCTAACGAGTTAGCGCGAAATTGTTATTTTATTATAAGCAACACCGAGAAACGTGTGTTATTGTTACACAAATGTAAATAGCGTTCCGACTACCGGTTCGTTAAAGGCAGACTTCCGATGGTCGCGTCAAGTTTCAGACACATATTAGTAGCTCAACCATTTTTCTTACATTCTATTCGCTAGAGACGACGTAAAATATTTATATGACAAGACTATAGCGCATCTAGCGGTTACGTGAGAAACTTAATTTGGTACTATATATTTTTTAAAATTAAACGGTTTTATTGAAAAACAAAATTGTTATCGGCCATATTGGATTTACAATGATACTGAATATATTAAATTGTATTGTCATCAGAACTAAAGATGTGTACTAAATATCAGGTCATCAAGGGGGTAAAATTTCAATTAGTAACACACAAATAAAAAACAACCAGCCAAATAAAACCGTTAAAACCGTATAAAAACAACGCTACATCACTAGCGACTTGGTTTACCTATCGTAACTTTTTGACATATACTCATGGTTGAGCTACTGTGATATAAGCGTTTGTAAAGTTCATATTAACCACCATGGTGATTCTTAGGTTTTATTTCAACCATAATGAAGTATTATTTAATTAAATTGTTTTTCCAATAGTTACTTATACATAGTCAGGTCATAAGTATTGTCACACAGTAAAAACTTTTATTTTAGAATGCTGGCCACAAAAAAGTTTATTGAATTCGAATTTCAAATTGTTCATGAAAATAAAAATGTATACTATTTAGAATTTTACTCATTTTTAAATATGGAGTGGACGCTTAAAGAAGACCGTGTTGCAGTAATTGCGTTGCATCGTTGCGGTTACGCGCCAATTCAAATTTTTGACATACTGAAAAAATTGAATATAGCCAAAAGATTCGTTTATCGTACCATCAAACGATACAATGAAGACTCTAGTGTAGATGACAGATCAAGAAGTGGTCGCCCTCGGTCTGTTAGGACTCCAGCAGTGATAAAAGCTGTGAAGGCGCGAATTCAAAGAAATCCCAAACGTAAGCAGAAACTGTTGGCCCTTCAGATGGGGTTAAGCAGAACCACGGTGAAAAGGGTGTTAAATGAAGACTTAGGGCTTCGGGCATATCGAAGAAAAACAGGACATCGTTTGAATGCTCGTCTAATGGACCTGAGACTGAAGAGATGCCGCGCTTTGTTGAAGCGGTACGCGGGAAAAAAATATCGGGAAATTCTTTTTTCAGATGAAAAATTTTTTACCGTAGAAAAGAGCCACAATAAACAAAATGATAAGGTGTACGCACACAGTAGTGAAGAAGCGAGCAACCGTATTCCGCGTGTCCAACGAGGTCATTTTCCATCCTCGCTCATGGTATGGTTGGGAGTTTCTTATTGGGGCTTAACAGAGGTACATTTTTGTGAGAAAGGTGTAAAAACGAATGCAGTTGTGTATCAAAATACAGTCCTGACGAACCTTGTGGAACCTGTTTCTCATACCATGTTCAATAACAGGCACTGGGTATTCCAACAAGATTCGGCGCCAGCTCATAGAGCGAAGAGCACACAAGACTGGCTGGCGGTGCGTGAAATCGACTTCATCCGGCACGAAGACTGGCCCTCCTCCAGTCCAGATTTGAATCCGTTAGATTACAAGATATGGCAACACTTGGAGGAAAAGTCGTGCTCAAAGCCTCATCCCAATTTGGAGTCACTCAAGACATCCTTGATTAAGGCAGCCGCCGATATTGACATGGACCTCGTTCGTGCTGCGATAGACAACTGGCCGCGCAGATTGAAGGCCTGTATTCAAAATCACGGAGGTCATTTTGAATAAACTTTAGTGTCATAAGAATCTATGTTTTGTTAAATTCATTTTGGTATATAAATGGTTACATAATGAATAAACTTGTTTCAATTATTTTATATTAAACATGTGACAGAATTTATGACCTGACAAGGTATTTCCGCGACTATTACACATTGAAATAAAACAAATTTTTACGAATTTTATCGTGGATTAATTTACCTTTTTAACTTTTCGAAAGCTTTACATTCTTCATGGCCACGGGGTGGACTGAGTTGTATGTCACAAAAGTGTAGTGCAATGTTATAAACATGAAGACTGTAAAGTATGAAACATCGGGTTAATAAAGTAAAATAATATGCGATAAAATCGTTTTATTTAAATGTCTTTTTCCAATATGCAATATGAGGTCATCGCGTTGTTTTAGCAATAATTATTTTCATAACAATCGCAATAGTTAATTGAAAATCTCTATGGAAATAGACTTATGGCCAGAACAGCTTGACGCTTCTGACACTTACACGACCATTGAAAGTCTATCTTAATGGTTGTTGGACTAAATTATCGTATCTCAATATTATACTTAGGCTTAGTAGTTTCATTGTTGAATGTTATTTTAGTGGGTAAGTCGCTGTTACTGGAAGGGCATATTGAGTATAAGATTGTGATTTTAGCTACTATTCGCAGTGATAGCTTTTGAGATAAGTGAGATTCAAGATCATGCGAACGATCTTGAATCATAAATAATAATAATAAATGGTTTTTAATTTATTTAAGTACTTTAGTAGAGGCTGGTGAGCAATTGAATCACCTGATGGCATCTCTACCGTGATATCTTATTCATAGTATAAAACGTAACTACCAGTTGTTTAATTGTTAAAAAAGTTTTTTATTCATAAAAAGTACACTGACTTCAGTAAAAAACAAATTATCCGACACTATAAAATGTTAGGGTTTCCCTTGATTTTTCTGAGATCCCATCATCAGATCCTGACATGGTGCCAATGGGACAACCTGGGAAGTATACCCTTTAAAAAAAAAAAGAATTTCTCGAATCGGTCCAGGCGTCTTCGAGTAATCAGGTAACATACATAAAAAAAAAGATTCCGACGAATTGTTAACCTCCTCCTTTTTTGAAGTTGGTTAAAAATAACGTTATTTCAACAAGATAATAAATAAAGCACATATGTGATCTCTACTTATGACTTGGCAGCATAATCTCTGACCTAAGCCAGTTCCCTGCGGAAAGAATAAAAAAAATATATGTCATCTTTAAACTTCATGAATTTGGCGTAGCACAGCAACATATCAATGACAGTCCTACAGTTAATTATACGAATTAACTTAATTCATCAAAACACACGAGTACTCATCGCACATAAGACATTGGCAGAATTGTCGTCATCGGCACCATTTGCCATTCATCAAAAAAAAATATCAATGACAGCAACACGGTGCTTGTAGCAATAAAAAAAAACCTTTATGAATCATTTACAATGACATTAACTCTACATCAAATACATCATCAGGATAATTTAGTCTAAGCCTATATCATGATAATTCGAACTTCCGCTTTCCTGTCCACCACATACAGTTATAAAACAACGACAAAGTTAATCAGTATGACGATTTGTTTGCTTCACCCCGGTGTGTTATTAATCGGTAGCTGGTAACAACCGGTGGCAACGTTTGTGTTTACAATCTATAATTAATTTATGAATTATTTAATTTAGACGGTTCCGTAGTTTATATTAGAGGCACGCGCTTGTGCGCATTATAGCACGGTGCGCATGTCTTGATACTTTAATATTCCAGATTTATTATTTAGGAAACTCACGAGAGGAATTTTTCACTTCCCACGGATCACAGGACACCGTTGTTCGGAAAAAAGGTAATAAGTATTGAGTAAAATGCAAGTCAAAATCAATTTTATTTCCATATTATTAACGTACAAATTCGCTTAATAAGCACGTCAATAGGGGCAAGTTTTGCCAGTTTTTGACTGGACATAAGACATGACTGACGTAAGGCTCAGTATTCACCGCCTATGAAGATTCATAATAACAGAAGATTCAGGTGCGAGTTGCTGGATTTAAAGGAATAGTGATTGGGATGAGAAGAAGATTTAGACCTCCGAAAGTCTTACTCACTGGAAGAAACACTAGAGCAAGTTGTTATTTTATGATGGTTTTCTGTGAGGTAATGGTAAAGACTCGGTCCGACCTATTCATGCAGTCTATAGCGTGGTTACAACTGTCAACCATTTATTGGAAGGATGAATCTAGATTAACCTGTATAATCAATGAGTCCTTGTATAAATATATAACAGTACTATTTTCAACCGAAGGTTATAACAATCAATATAAATAATACATTTTATGTCTAAAACCAATATTATATTTACACAGTTTGAAACCTATAGTGTAATCATACATCAATGTTTTAAAGTAAAATTAATTTTTTTTTTTTTTTATTAGAATGAATAACATTTTAAATGTTATATTAAAAACTATGTATTGTCTATTCCGGAAACGCTTAGAATTCTTGCTGTTCACATCTATTTTTGATGTTATTGAAACATGAGTAATCAAGGAATTTTGATACAGACTCAGAAGTGTTTGAGACAATACAAATAATTTGACAAAAAACTTGCACAATAATTTAATGCTGATATATAAACGTTTCGACATAAATATTGCTTTTAATTTCAAAATATTATGAATAAATTATTGCTCGTCATTATTTTTTCCGACACTAAGCACATACAAAAACACTTATAAATAAATCATGTTTTTACCATATTTAAAGGCAGGCAAAGGTATTTTATTCCAATGTCTGACCATTAATATCGATACACAAATAAATCAATACAATATTAAAGTATCAAGACACCTCTCACGCAAGGGCGCAGAGGTGCTGAGTGGTCTCAAGTGGGCGAAACCACTCGGAAGATAATTTTAACCCGCAGCTGGACTGCGCCCTATTAGCTACGTATTAGCACCCGTGACGTCACGGCTGTTATCGCCTCTACACTTGCATCATACTTTATTTCTGTACCGTTCACACTAGTTACAGTTTATTATGTAAGGAAGTTGGTTCAGTCGTTTATTGCTAGATATTATTTCTTCGAAAGGATATCTACAGCTATAGATAGAGTGCAATAAATAATATTAAATTAATTAATGAATTGTCTCAGCGAACTGTGGGTGAACAGATTACACTTCTGCCTGCCTTTTCAGTGATACAGGCGTAAATGTATATAATTAACCTAACACGTTCAATATTATTTAAGAATTAATACACATAATTATAACATTAAATTCTAACCTAAAAGTGGTCCTTTGAGCCAGATTTTTAATAAATTGTCGATGATAGAAATAGGTTACTAAAACAGATTTGAAACCTGCATAATATTAACAGCAATACAATCGTTATAGTAGATCACCAAGCTAGTAAACCAATCAAAAATCGCCTTGAGCAAGTAACGGCAAACGTCAAAGCGGTTAACAACAGCCATATTTGGAATATGCCGACAAACAAAACGACATAATCCATAGACTTCACATAAAGTTAAATCTCACTTAACAGAGAGACAGTTTAACCGATTGGTTAATAACTTAGCTGTTAATGCGACAGGGGATGCCTTGTCCGATCTTTGCGGAAATGGCTCTAAGCTATGAGATAAATGGTCATGTTAAATTGTGGGCCTGCATGATAACCGACAGTCTTGCTGTCGATGGTTTGGTCGTTTTGTTCTTTATGGAATTTGTCTAGTTTAATCATAAATATTTTGTTAAGGGTGTCGCGCACATAAAATAACATCAAAACTTCCTTAGCAATTTGACAAACATTTATGTCAAGCATGGCCTCTTTACGAATGTCCACAGACTTTATATAAGTGTTATTAAATAATATAAAAATCTTAAAAAGCAGAAGACATCATTTAAATATGATCCTAAAACTACTAATTCCTGTTACATCTGTCCTTAGTTAAAAGAAGTGAAACATACTAAAAAACTAATCTACATTTTTAACAAATACTATTAAATATCCCCACACCGAGACAAATGTTTGTACGATCCACTGATATTTGTTCCGGGTCGTGTTTGAATCCTACTTGTCAGGACTATGTGTGTGATTGCTTTTATATATTTACTAGCGAGTCCGGCAGACGTTGTCCTGCCCTCAAAATTAAAGAACCCTAACCCAGCGCCACCTACCGGGTTTAATTGGGTTTTAAATCCATTGAAATATACACACAAAATTTCATCCAAATCTGTCCAGTCGTTTAGGAGGTAGGTGACAAACAGATACGGAAGAATTATATATATTAAGATATAATCCATGACTACACATTCCAATATCAAATTGTAATTATCATCCATTGAGGAAACATTCAAAATGGCGTCCTCATCTGGATAACTTTGTCACATTTAATCCTTTAATCTTGTATAATTTTCTCAACATTTATGTGTTAAAATCACGTCAAATCAGCTTTGTTGAGCATTTTATCTTTGGATATGCAGTGAAAGATAGCCACGCGACAGTTTCTAATGCGAATAGATAATTCTTGATTCAAGTTCATTTGCCGGTACTGCTTATTTTAATTTGTTATTGGACATGAACTGACGCTCAAGAGTTGTCTTTATTTATATTATGATTGCATATATTGTTTTGAAGTAAACATTTACATTGATTATGAGAAGAAGAATATGGCGAATGCTCTGAAGAATTGTTTGATCTTATCCCATCCTCTCCCTTCCATACCAGAACCACGCGTACTGGCTTGCGGAGCCACAGCTTCGTGGTGTCTACTACCCCGGCCCGAACCAAGAGGTTCGCAAACTCGTATTTTTGCCGCACCATCAAGCTGTGGAACAGTTTGCCAGCTACCGTGTTCCCTCCTTCCTATGATCCTGGGTCCTTTAGGCGTAATGTGAAGAAGCTAAACAGCAGGCCGGCATGATTGTGTTGAGTAGCGGGGGATAGACTGTCTCTCGCTACTTGATACTCTATCTGGACGGCACTGCGCTTACCATCAGGTGCAGTGTGGTCACTTTGCCGCGCCAGAATAAAAAAAAAATGTTTTATGCTTATATTGCAAATCTTTCTTTCTTCAATGCAATAAACTGGGAATTTTGGGTATGTGTAGATTTTTCAAAGCGCCATTGGTTTATTTTTGGCGCCAAATAAAACTGTCAAATCACGTATCCAGAAATCGCATAGCAAAATGTTCACCGTGGTGTTTTGAATACGGGCGTGATTTTGATTACGATCTGGGATTTGAGCTCAGCATCTCAGCGGCTTCTCAGTTTAAGTACGCCTTCAGTAAGCCAACAAGCCTATGGATCATATATCTAACATTTTTCATTCAACATAGCGATACAAAACGTCGTATAACCAGTATAGATGTATACATAATTCATCATCATCTACCTGCCCTTATCCCACAGTAAGTGGGGTCGGCACGAATGGTTTTGACTCTCCACCCAGCCCTATCATCCGTCAAATCTGCATTCACTCCTTTCATGCGCGTGTCCTCATTCACGCAATCCATCCATCTCTTTTTAGGTCTCCCACGACACTTTCGTCCATCCACATTCATATCTACAATCATTCTTGTCACATGTCTTTCATCCCTCCTCATCACTTGTCCATACCGAGCTAATCTAGCACTCCCAATCTTTTCTATGATTGGTGCTACTTGCAGGCTTCCCCTTACACATAGATGCATACACAATTAAGACGGGATATTTTTTCTCAAGGAAGACGATATAGCAAAGGCAGCAGGATCAAAATGGATACAGCTTGCCCAAGACAGAGATGCATGGTCACTTTTGGAAGAGGCCTTCACCCAAGGAGAGGTTCTCGCAGAAAAAAATTAGCAGATAATCTATTAAAAATATATTAAAACTTTATTGAATGTAACATTAAATGATACTAAATCTAACCTACATATCAAGTTTTAAATGTATTTTTTTCCTTTGTTGCAAGAAATATAAGGTTTTTTTATTTTTTTCTCATACCAGGAATACACCAACTAGTGAGATATAACAAACGCCTTTAAATAAAGAAAAAATAAGGAATGGACATCCGTATATCATTGCGTAGAAAAACACAGAATTTGAATAGTTTGACATGTCGTAGCTTGTCGTAAAGCAAAAACGGCAGGCGGCGCCGCGGGACGTGCGTTAGCTACCATCCATAATGTTTGTTAAGTTATGTGCTGTCGTAAGTTACCTGCAGGAAGGCGGGAACTGTCTTATTGAAGTATTTGCAGATTACATATGAATTAGCAAACAACTGCTGTACTTAAAGTTTATAATGATCCATTATAAATAAATACTAATAATAATACTAGCCCTGTATTAAACACCGTCCCACTGCTCGGCACGGGCCTCCTCTACTAATGACAGGGGTTAGGCCTTACCCAGTGAACACATGACCTTGATATGATATAACAGATAAGTCATAGTTATATAATGTCACGTTTATGTAATTTTAACGTACAAGTAACATCCTATATAGGTATTTATGATATAATTTTGACATCATAATGATATAATATTAATATCCTTTTTACGTACTTTTGACGTAGCAATGATGTTAATTTTCTCAAGCAAAACTAATATTTTATAGCATAATTATTCTAAACTTTATATGTTTTTAGGTAACGTCAGTCAAACATTATTTCGGAATTACGACTTAAGTTACTAACTGCCCGATAATAATTATACCTAAATGTTTCAATTATTATTCCACATTTATTCGTGCATTATTAAACTTTATCTCTGATCATCTGCTGAATCCTCCGCTTAGACAAATTATTTAGCATAAGGTTGGGCATGCTGATATTTTTAATTAACCCTGAAAAAAAATTAAAACCTTAATTTAAAAAATATATTTTGTTTTTAACAGTTTGTTTGTTGCAGAACTTTTTTAAAAGAAGCTACTAAGCCGTTCGATAAACGTGATCTTTATTTATAAATATAACTAATAAATTGTCGGCTCGAAAATAACTTATTAAAATTACAAGAATTAAATCTTAAAGTGAAGTCATATTTTCATTAATAATGAAAATATTATGATGTAATGACTTGGATTTATTAATAAAAGTAATAATATGCACGGGAAAATATTGACATAAGACGTTATAAATGAATTTATAGCATTAAAGAAATTGTTTAATACTTACTTTAATAAAATAATAATGTTAATTTTACAACAATTTTAAATAAAACGAAGACTGGGCTTAGGCTTTACTGCAAATAATTCCATGTTAAATATACTACGATTGATGAGGCTGTATGAATTGAACCCTTTGCCTTCAAATTTGGCGCGCACGCCGCTCAATGATGGCGCGATTTTCACTGAACATAGACGAGCCAGTGTGTTGGTTTAAATAATTACAAATGATTTTTTAGATCGCATAATAAGTTTTTAACATAACGACAAATTTTATTTTATTATTGGCTATTTGTAATATCACCTGGGAATAAGTATATCCTTATTATTTTTAATTTAAAATTGTGACTGTTAATAATAATATATTTAGACGTGTCTGATTTAGATAATGAGAAATTTATAGTATAATCATTTTCAGATCAAACTTATACTGCAAATCGGTGAGTCTAATGGAAAAGAGTATATGGACAGAATATTTAAGAAAATATTTTCACCGTTTGCCAAATGGGAGAACGGGATGGGAATCTCAAAATATCCTGTTAAAGATTTGACTCTGATAAATATAAATCAAGGTACAGACACTATTCCATTTTTTTTTAATTTATTATTAAAATTAAAATGAAGCTTACAATTTTTCCATTCCAGAAACTATATTTACGAAATTTCCTTTTTGGGGTTCTGCCGAATTTGGAAAAAATCGCTGGTAACCAACTTGGCTTTCAACTAACGACTTGGTAATCGACGCGCAGTGGAACAACTTGGTCAACAAAAAAAGCTAAACTGTAGCAAACAACAGCCAAAGTGAGGAGTCAATATTTTGATTCTAATATATTATTTCGTTGGTTATTATCCAGAAATTGTAACAGATTTCTTATGTAATGTATAAATACTTGTGAAATAAAAAATAATTTGTTGTTTTAATCAGTTAAAAATCAATAATTTAATAAAAATAAAACGCGACATCAATGTAATTTCTAAATAAATGAAGCGTCATTATTCCGTAAGTAGTACGTAAAACTGAGTATATGAGGATGTCAAGTTGACATCATCATTATGTCACGTGACTTACGTCACTATCTGACGTGCGACTAAGTGCGAAATAATGAGTCATTTATGAGTCAGTCCTTAGTCTTATGTTATGTAAAGCATGATATTGAACGACATCATACTGATATCATATTTACATAAACGTGTTCACTGGGTAGTCCACCACGCTGGCCTAATGCGGGTTGGTAGACTTCACATACCTACGAAATTCTTATGGGAATTCTCAGGTATGCAGATTTCCTCACGATGTTTTCCTTCACCGTTAAAGCAAGCGATAATTAAAATTTTAATACACACGCAACTTTAGAAAAGTCAGAGGTGTATGCCATTTTGGGTTTCGAACATACGACTTTTGTCTTTACAGTCCGTACCGCAACCAACTAGGCTATCGCTGCTACAATGATCCATTACCTCACACTAAATAAACATTAAAACACTACCGTAATCAAAGTTAGTAATGGACCATTAACACATCCCTTAGTAAATACATATTTAAAAATTTGAACTCAGAATGAATTAATCCCCCGTTATTATTGCTAACATTTTGTTAGATTCACGTACAATTTAATTGCAAGCCGGGTGAAGTGGTATCGCTCCATCTCAACTAAGAGCCGGACTAACTGCCTTCCCGATTGAATTACTTAACAATTACTAACTGTACTCGAATTTAATTATTTTTAACAGATGGCTCAGTGGATGGGCGGCTACGACACTAGGTTGTGGGTTCCACTCCGTACTAGCAATGTTTGTGTGACTAACATATATTTGTTTCGAGTTTGAGTGTTGTAACACTCACGCCTGTAATCCCCGAAGAGGTAGGCAGAGGTGGAACTAGTACACCCACTTTTCGCGGAATTATTACGGTTCCATAATGTGATAGGGGTCGAGCTTATCGCCATACCGGGCACAATTCCAGACTCCGGGCTAAAACTGAATGTTTGTAAATAGAAAAACCCAATATCACTTTACCCGACCGGGAGTCGAACTCGAGAGCTCAGCACAGCAGTCGTAACGCACGCGGAAATACAACTGCGCCACCGAGGCAGCAATCCAGTGCAATGTTTTTTAAATCCTGTAACCAAATATTTCTGGCACTACGTCTTCAAATATAGTTACACAACTCGAACCATAATCGATCTCGATTAATTATCGAGAAGAACTCACATGTTTCCGGATTTCAAGTGAACATTAATTTTATGTTAATTGAAATGTTAACGATGGTACACGGGTGTCATATGCCATATGTCAGCCATGTTTATTTTAATTTCATGTTAGATTTTCATCGAAATTCGGAGTGATTTTTTCGGATATTAGCCGAATAATGTCGCTGGATATGGGATGGAATATTGGTTGTACCATTTTGTGAGGTTGCCATGGAAATAAACATTTTATTACTTAGTATTTGTTAATTGCTTGGAATCTATGAGAATCGTTTGAAATGTATTTGTTAAGTTTCTTTATATTGGAACATAAACTTCACTGTACTTAATAGTAAGTATGTACACCATACTTGTTTTAATTATAGGTTGAGAATATTTGTGAGATATATTAATGCAGATAGAATAAAACACGATTCTCTGTTTGTTAGACAAAAAAAATCATTTCATACAAACTCAAAATTATATTTCAATTTACATCATAAATAATTTAAATTTAAACTATTCAAAATAAACTAAAGACATTACAGTTCCGAAATATAAATATAACGCATCAAAATGTATCGATTCCAATCGTGTCCTAATCGATTTAAAATCGATAATGCGTAGTAAACATTCTTACAAGGAAGAACAACATGATCTCATTGATGAGTAGGCGTAATTTACTATAAGGACTCTTGTCCCATTCATTTTATAATTAATGGCAAATTACTCCCACTAATGTAAGATTTCGGTCCATTAAACTCGGAACTTAATGGCCCTGTTTATAGGTTACAATCTAGGAAGTGTGTGTTTATGGTGTTTGTGTGAATTAGCTTGTCTAGACTTGTAGGTGGGTCTAGGATTTGTAAGAGCTTGCGGTGTGTGACGACCAAGGTATATTAAGGTTTTAGAGTTTGATAGCTATGTGACGCAGTTAGCCAGTAGCCGACTGTGAAACGAGAGGCCGTGGGTTCGATTCCCACAGCGGGACAAATATTTGTGTGACAGACAGATATTTGTGTCAGGGGTCTGGGTGTTGTGAGACCGTAAGTCTCTCGCAGTCCCTGATACACACAACACAAGACTCGTATCTTAGTGTGGGATCGGGGCTATGTGTGTGACTGTTGGGTGTCATTTATTTATTTATTCAATATTTTAAGGACTAAAACCCCTCATACATATTATGCTGTTCCATTCCATTACATTCATACATTCCCAGAGACTCGCCGAGTTTCATTACTCGGTGTCGAAAAAATGCGTGCCATTATTGATCCTGGCTAAACAGGAGTTACAATGGCGGGTTAGTGGGCGGGATAGTCTCTATACATATGCTGTTATGCATACCTTCAAATAACATACACTTCAGAGAACACATTGAAATACTCAAATATTTTTTCTAATCACAAATGAGAATCTAAATGCATATTATATATTCATTAGTGGATATTTGTGTTAATTTTGAAAACATAACGTAATTTAACGTAGCTTCCTAGCATTCCCCTAAACCATTATGCGTGAAGGTATGCGAAGCTCGCATAATCTTGAACACATCAGACTTTCTCTAATTCTAAGTCACTTCTATTTTATTTATTAACTTTATATAATGTACTGTAATACCAGTAAATTAATTAAAGAAGTTTTTTCTATGTTGACATCTGTAGGAGGAAATAAAGTCATAATGTTCCAGAATTGTAATTAGAGCGGGAAAAATCTAGATAAATCAGTCTACATTTTCTTATTGGATGAAGATATTGCAAATTTTTTATTAGCATTGGTAATAATCTTTGAAATTCTAAGTTCAAAAGTTTTAAAAATAATTTATACCAGTATTTTTTAAATACATTTACAGTAATTTAGTAGATACATCGATAAAAATAGTCGATTATTTGTAGTTAGTATATTATTTTTAATTGTAACCAATTTTCGTAATTACTCCCACAGCTTAAACTTCAAATGAAGCATTTTAAATTTGGAATGAAATTAAAAATAAAATACAAGAGCCAATTACATTCAATGAATTACATGTATTAACGGCTATCAAAGTGTGTGAAGGAAATTCGAAAGTAGAATGTGATTAAAAATACAAACGGCTATGAAGCAATTTGTAAATAATTTAATTGAGAATTAGTGATGTTATGATGCAAAATTTGTGAAAATATCATGACTATTGACACCTTAATTAGTATGACATTTACAGACAATATCACTGACGCTAGAGTCTGAACGCAACCATAGAAATTCTACCTTTTAACACAGTTCTATTAATATAATGTACATATGAACTTTCATAGCCATAAACGCCACAGATACCATTTATACGTTAACAAGCCAGTTAACTCGGAAATCTGAGGATACTAACTGCCAGATCGGGTGTTCGCTCTGTCTAGATCCGATACTACACTTCGAAATGTAATGACATATTAACATAATGAAACATCGGTTTTAATTGGAACTAACTATTGCGGGATATAATTGAAATGTGCAGGAAATGTTTCGTTCGTGTTAGAGAGTTGATTGATACAGTCTAATGTCTCGTTAAACGTGTTCATTGAAGTCTAAGAGAGTTTAACAGTAATTGTGCTCATTGTGAATACATTTAACTGATTAGTAAAAGGATAAAGTTTTAGCACATTTAAAACTAATATAAATATAAAATAATAATCTTACTAACCCTATTTATTTAATTTAATTTAATATTATTAATGTGAATGTTTGGATGGATGGATGTTTGTTACTCAATCACGCTACAATGGCTGTGCGGATCTGGTTGAAATTTGGCACAGAGATAGATTATAGTCTAGAATAGCACATAGGCTACTTTTTATCCCAGAAAAATGTACAGTTCCCGTGAGATAGTTTAGATTTTCACAGAGCAAGAGATCGACATGATTTTTTGCATAGTGGCAGTTTAGCAATCAGAAAATGACATAGGCCACTTTTTATGCCGGAAAAATGCACGCTTCCTATGGGATATCAAAATATAGAATGAGAAGGTGTAATAGCTTAAGATGCTTCCATGGTGCAATCCATGCACCTTTTCTTCCAAAAATAACCTCCACGCGGGCGAAGCCCCGGGCAACATCTAGTAATAAATAATTAAAATAATTCAGCCCTGTATTTTAGGCCTTGTTTATTTCATTGTAGCCCTGTCCTTGTTTCCTTTGGAGGTCCTGGAATCCTTTCGTAGTGTTGATAGAGATAACCATGGGGTTTTTAGCCGGTAAAATCCGGCATACCCAGTCGGAATGGGAATCCAAAAGGATTATCCCCATGAAATAAAAGAAAAAAATCAGAGGTGTATGTCATTTGGGCTGGTTTGAACATACGACTTTCGTCTTGACAGTCCGTACCGCAAACAACTAGGCTATCCCTGTTATTTTATATTATATAAAATAAACTTTTTATTTCGACAACCCTCATCATAACTTGTTTCTATTACACAAACGAGCATTTAACAATGAATTTCTCTTAGCATTAGCATTTCGCAAATAAATTAGACAAGATGAAATCTAATTCCATAGTACAAGACAGGGATTTGCAAAATTGCTTTCCAATATATCCTTAGTTGTAAATAACGTGGCTTTGTTGAAAATGTTTATTAACACCGTTAAATGAAACGGTTTTAAGTATATAGTGATTCTCAAACTTTGATTCAGTGGTTTAATTTTTACAATATGCGTTTATATAATTCATAAAAAGTACACCGACTTCAATGAAAAACAAATTATGCGTCTCTATAAAATTTGAAGTTTTCCCTCGATTTTTCTGAGATCCCATAATCAGATCCTGACTTGGTGCCAATGGGACCACCTGGGAAGTATACCCTTTTAAACAAAATAAGAATTACTCAAATCCATCTCAAATTGGTCCAGGCGTCTTCGAGTAATCGGGGAACATACATTAAAAAAAAACCGACGAATTGAGAACCTCCTCCTTTTTTTGAAGTCGGTTAAAAAATAGATACAAACATTGATGCGTTCAGGGGCGTCGAAGTTTAGGGACCATTGGCTAGAACCCTACATTGTGCGAGGAAGAATGATATTACGATAATGTGGTTATGGGCAGCATTGTACTTATAATATGGATATTGATGCCCACGCCTGAGTTTGTTATAAGTGGCAAATTACAATAAATTTATTATGTTATAGATGGTGCTTGGTGCCTGAACAAAAGAAAGATACTCCGTTTATTTCGAATGTGCATTGGTATCTTGTGACGTAATGATTTATAATGTTGAATATCTACTTCAAAGCTATAAAACAGAATTGTGGTGTTTTCTACACGGGCTCGAAACAAGAAGTTCGCAAATTTGTATCTTTGCTGCATCATAATGCTGTGGCACAGTTTACCAGCTAACCGTGCTACCTTCCTATGATCCTGGGCCTTTTGGGCGTAGTGTGAAGAAGCTACTTGGCAGACTGGCATGATTGTATCGAGTAGCGAGGTATAGTCGACTCTCGCTAAATGATAGTCTAACTGGATGGCACTGCGCTTACCATCAGGTGTGGTCGCTTCGCCGTTCCAGGACAAAAAGATACAAGTGAAACTATTTACTGACATACAACTCTACCATTAAATTCTTCAAACAGAATACTTTAACGTAACCTGGATGTAGTATTGGCATTCATGTTATTTAGCATGGTAGCATGTGGTTTCCCGCATGCGCTGCAGAAGGCCACCGCGGGGTTGTTAGTCGGTACACCAGCGTAGGAAAATTGGTTAGGGCCCCGATCTAGTCGTCCCTCGGGTAAACTGGGTCGGAAGGTCGGTGAGTCCGGCATAACCATCTCTCCTCCCCCGAGGTTGAGAAGGTATCCGTAAGATGGATTTTCCCCGCGGCAAAAAAGAAATGGTAGCATGTGGTTGCCTGTGTTTATTTATACTACAATATGTACCACCCACTTGCGGTCCATTTAAATAAATAAATAGCATTTTAATTTTGATATATCGGCTCTGTGATATTTAATACCTTTATTTTATAATAGCCCTGTGTTAAACATTGACCACGGTAGCACGAGCCTCCTCTGTTAATGAGAGAGGTCTTAGTCCTTCACGCTGGCCTAATATGGATGGTTAATACCTTGATTAATCTTAAATAAAATATATGATTGTGTTTCATTAATCCTTTCATTAATTAGATTTCTTATTCCTTTCATCAGCTTTTTTTTTTACAGCTGCCGTAGGTCAGACTTACAGATCGGTAATGAGCAGTCCTCGCAATATAGAAGACTATCTGATGCATGCCGCTCCGCCCGTGTGGAGGTCATGTTTGGGAGAAAAAGTATACAATACAAAATACCAATTTTCAATCGTTTAACTTCAAAAATGACAAAAACTTTCATCCCCTATTTTACCCCGATCGGGGTGGAATTTCCAAAAATCTTTTTTTTATTTTTAACTAAAAGGCCAAAACAAATTTTCATGAATTTAACTTCAAAAACCCTTCCTTAGTGGATGCCTACGTCATAAAAGGTACCTAATGTCAAAATTTCAAATCTCGAACGCCAGCCGTTTAGGCTGTGCGTTGATATGTCAGTCAGTCAGTTTTTTCTTTTATATTAAAAGATAGTTAAATGGTCAGTACGGTTACTTACGCTTACGCAAATATCACACACTGGAAATAAAACCAATTTACGCATTTTATCGTTGTTTATTTTAACATTTTTTTGCTCTTTGGTTTAGAATCTTAGCTCTTCCTCGTATGTCTTTCTTGGGTGACATCTTGACACATGTAGGGATGAGACTATAATCACGACATGTCTTAATTTTTTTAATCTAAAACCCGCGACAACATTTTAATTAGTTTTATTCAAAATAGCTTTTCACGTCTCTAACTTCCTTATCTAAAATTACGCGGAACCGTTTTAGATTTAGTAATTGAAGAGATATCGTTGCAATTTGTGAATGTTATGGCCGCCCTACATATGCGTTTCTATGAACGGTTAATTGAATAACTAATCATCCCATACGCTTCAAATACGAGCGAATATCAAGATGAACTTTGCTAATGCCTGCCTCGGTGGTGCAGTTGTAATTGCGCATGCGTTACGACTGGTGCTGAGGTCACGGGTTCGATCCCCGGGTCGGGTAAAGTGATATTCGCTTTTTCTATTTAGAAATTCTCAGTATTAGCCCGGAGTCTGTAATTTGTGCCCGGCTCGCCCCCTGTCACATTATGGGACCGAAATATATTCGGCGAAAAGTGGGTGTACTTGTTACTCTGACTACCCCTTTGGGGATTACAGGCGTGACTGTATATGTATGTAACTTTACTAATAAGGTCGTTGTTATAATATTTTTATTGTTAAATGAACATCAAAGCCTCGAGCAGCAATAGCCTAGTTGGTTGCGGTACGGACTGCCAAGACGAAAGTCGTATGTTCGAAACCCAAGTGGCATACACCTCTGACTTTTTTAAAGTTATGTGTGTATTAAATATTAATTATCGCTTGCTTTAACGGTGAAGGAAAACATCGTGAGGAAACCTGCATATCTGAGAATTCTTTACGAATTTCGAAGGTATGTGAAGTCTACCAACCCGCATTAGGCCCGCGTGGTGGTCTAAGGCCTAACCCCTCTCATTAGTAGAGGAGGCCCGTGCCCAGCAGTGGGACAATGTTTAATACAGGGCTAGTATTATTATTATTTATAAATGAACATCACTAGGGTTTTTTTTATAGTATTTACGGTTGGATATCAAATATATACAACATTAAACAAAGGAAACTATTACATTCTGGATAACTACCGTTGCACTTGAACAACGTTTTAATTTTGATACTTGCCAATGGATTTGCGGTCGATTTAAATAAATAACACCCAACAGTCACACACATAGTCCAGACCTCACATTAATTTTCCATCCGAGATTCATACATGGTTGGATTAGAGTCCATTATGGGACGGAAAAGTCTCTGAACCGTGTGTACCTGTTGCCCTTCTACCCACAACTTCAGGGATACAGGTGTGAGCTTATGTATAATTTATATTACTTTCTCTTACAAATAGCAAAAGCTTTTTTAGTGCCTCGATAGACAGACGAGCAGACGGGCCACCTGATGGTAAGTAGTCACCGCCGCCCGTAGACTTCGGCAATGCCAGGGCACAGCAGTGCAGCATTTTATTCGCGGGGAAAATCCATCTTACACATACCTTCTGGACCTCGGGGGAGGAGAGATGGTTATGCCGGACTCACTGACCTTCCGACCCATTTCACCCGAGGGACAACTGGGTCGGGGCCCTTACAATTTTCCTACGTCGGTGTACCGACTAAAACCCCGCAGTAGCCTTCTGCAGCGCATGTGGGACGGTCCTGGGGGATCCTGAGTTGTACTCTGGATTGCTGCCGGAACAGCAAAGCCGCTACCTACCGTTACCGCTACAATTCCAATTATACAACCAAAACGGGAAGTAAACTAGTCTCAAATAGATTCTCGGGACACAACGTTACGTGAGTCCCAAAATATCTTTAGTAGTTGAGTGTTTCGCGCCAATAAGGCGTGGCGGGAACACATTTGTCCGAACTTCGAGAAACTTCCGCGAACACATGCAATGGCTATTAAGGTATTGATGTGTCGTCTATACGACCATTAAAACAGCGGTTTACTTTTGTCTGTGTTCATGTAGAAACGTTCAAAACGAAATTTGTACTATTGAAAATAATTAATGGTTGACGTTAATTTTAAATTATTCATATTTTTCCTCTGTCGTATTCTTATTTATGATAGTTTCATCCAATTTTTATATCACTCGACGTAAGCCTACTGTAGACAATGATATTTTCCGCTGATCAACATTCCTTCTTTTCTCGTTATAATTTGCAGTTGAGTCTAAATCACATTAAAGCTAGAGATTTCTTGACTTCAACGTCTTCATACTTTTTTTTGCTAATTGAACACATGAAGCAGCCATTAAACCCATCTACAATAACGAATTATTAACAAAAGCTTTTTTATAATCAAATTAATTGAATAAGTTTAAGTTCAGCTAGCTATTAAAGCTTGTTTTTGAATTAATAACTTTCGAAGTGAAAACTTCTTTAGGCACGTTGGGCACTTTTGGGATGGGGAAAAAGCACTGAACTGTCATGACCGTCCCACTCAGATTATTTTACTTTTGACGTAAACACGCCTATGAAGTTCTATAACTATTGACAAGCAATCATAAACAAAAAAAAATACTTCATCATGGACGCTGTTCCAAAAAGAACACAGGAATTCCAAAGTTTTCACTTCTGTCGGTAGACCCCATGACTGCTTGTATTTTTTTAATTATAAACATTCTTAAGATGTCAGTGTTAGGTCCGCTTATTACTATTAATTTTCAAGTCAAAACAGTAACCACCTTCAAATATGTAATAATCCATAATGTGAAATATATAATACCTTCAGGATGACACAAAATAAAAAATACCAAAAATGTACACTATAACAATTTTGGCAATATATCTGCCATTTTCCGCTTTAAATTAAGTGCACCCAAAAAGTTCTCTTAACGTCTGTGAGAAATTGTATCCAGCATGTCACTGCATTTGGACTTGATCCAAACCGTATTGTTTCATTAATAAAAACCGTTTACGAATCAGATTAATGATATTTTTAAGGATTTAATTTGTTACTTGTGTCTCTGTGTACGTATATAATTGAAAGAGTTATCGGTGTTATATATCTTATTTATGTACAACAAGATTAAAGGGATTGCAAAAAATAAACGACGAGTAATTTTGGGGTGGGGAAAAAGCACTGACCATCAGGCTCAGATTATTTTACTTCTGACTTAAAGACGCCCATGAAGTTCTATAATTATTGACAAGAAAACATAAACTAAATAGTTACTACTTTACGGAAGCTGTTTAAAAAAGAACACAGTAGCTAATCCAAAGATTTAAGTTTTAACTTCAGTCGGTAATGCCTATGACTAACTTTGTTTTTTAAATATCAGTGTAGGTCAACAAGTAAAATATGTCATGATATACTCGTAGTGCCTGGCTGAGAGAAAGGAGTCCATAGCTTCAATAGGGTAGTTGACAATTTAAGTGAAAACCTGATAGAATTTCGTTTTTTATATTATATAATAGATATTTTATATAATAGATTTTAGTCTAAAAATATCAATAATTACACCTATTTGTAAATTTATATTGGATTATTTTATATTTTGAAGAAACAAATATGTAAAAATAAAGCATTTTGTCACGTGACATGAAACACCCGTCAGACATGCATGACGTCACCGGTCGAAACTTCTATTAGTTTGGCAGATGCTGACGTCACACGAGGAGCCATGACAGTTGGTAGCATTTTGGTGGGAAAAAAAAGTTGCTTTATAAAAATGCAAATTAAATTTTGAAAACTTATGTTTTATGTTGATTAATGATAATATTTTAATAATATAGACCATGAAGAATAATATAAAACGGTTTCCCAGAAACAGTCAACTAACATATTGTTTAAACACGCCAAAAATATACATACCATTAGAAAATATGTCAGTAAAATTATGAGTATTTTAGACATTTATGTGACAGATTCTGTATGTAGACATCAGAAGAACGATACGATGTTAATTAATAAAAAATATACTGAAAAAATAGCACATGTTCTTAATATGCATGATTGATTGCCAGAGTGATGTAATTACATAATCCAAAAAATGGACCATTTGTCACGTTGTTATAAAAAATAATGTAATACCAACGATATCCATTAAGCAGCGATCACAGTATTAAAATGCAAATTAATAAACTACCGCAAATCGGTGAGTCAATTACCATTTAATCACCTTGCGAAGTGTGAAAAGTTATTTCACAAAATAACTTTCCCATGCGTAAAATTAAGCGAAAAATCGTCACAAAGTGTTCAGTTCACGGAAGAAACGCAATCAATCGCCTGTTACGTGGCCACGATTTAACACTTGATTGAGTGGTGCACGAGTTTTTGTATTCGCAGGGTTAAAATCGACGCGGTCCCTTTGCCCGCCAGTTTTGTGTGTAACGGGTTATCTAAAGATGATTACACAATTAAAATTGCTTTTTATAGCTGCGATATTACCAGGCTACTTTATGATGTGCTGGCCATGATTGAGATGCTACTTTTATGGGAGTTTGGCATGAGGGGGAATTTGATTTGTCGCCTCGGATTTTGCAAATGTTGCCAATTGATTTTGACTTTTTGTGCCATGATTTAAATATAGGAGGTTATACGGGTTATATTCCCAAAGATATTTAACGTAAATAATATGTTGTATATCATAGAAATAATTAAGTTTCCCTTGTGTATTATGAATAAAGACACGAGTGTTTTAAATAGCGTACATTGTTTCTTGACAGGAATAGACTATATAATGCCTCGCATATCGCTGCTTAATTAGCAAATAAGTAGCCACTAGATCCGACTATTTATATTTTAACGCGCCATACAATTTGAAGAATAAGAGAGAGTCTCAAACTACCAATCCTTAACATGATCTTAAAATATTTGAGAAAATTTAAGAACTCAGGCGTAAGAATTTCGAAATAGTAAAAGATTTAAATTTTCATCTACAATTTTAAGAACATTTTTATTATATTTTAAACATACCAATCGCCGAATATTGCTGTAATTTCTTTACTTACCTGAAACAATAAAAAACAATAAATTATATACTAACTGAAATATGCAATAAGAAATCTAGAAAACAATATTACAAATAAATATGAGATATTTCATTTTTATCCAGCGAGTATCATTGAGACCTGATTTTCCATAATACACCTGATTCTCCATAATAAACCCGAATAATAATAATAAGAACACCCAACAGTCACACACATAGCCCCGACCCCACACTAAGATACGAGTCTTGTGTTGTGGGTATCAGGGACTACGAGAGACTTTCAATCTCACAACACCAAACCCCGGACACAAATATCTGTCTGTCACACCATCATTTCTCCCGGTGTGGGAATAGAACCCACGGCATCTCGTTTCACAGCCGGCTACTCGCCAACTGCGTTACGGAGGATCTCCCTAGCCAACCTAAAGCAGACAGAGCTGTAGGCAAAAACTATCCTACTAATATTATAAATGCGAATGTTTGGATGGATGGATGTTTGTTACTCAATCACGCTACAACGGCTGGACGGATCTGGTTGAAATTTGGCACAGAGATAGATTATAGTCTGGAATAGCACATAGGCTACTTTTTATCCCGGAAAAAAATTACAGTTCCCGTGGGATAGTTTAGTTTTTCACAGAGCAAGGGATCGACATGATTTTTTGCATAGTAGTAGTTTAGGGATCAGAAAATGACATAGTCCACTTTTTATCCCGGAAAAATGCACGCATCCTATGGGATAGCAAAATATAGAAATGTGTAATAGAAATATATAAATAGCTTAAGATGCTTCCATGGATTGTATACCTTTCCTTCCAAAAATAACCACCACGCGGGCAGAGCCGTAAGCAACAGCTAGTCATGTTATAAATCTCACAAACAAGCGTAATACAGATCGACTGACTATCGTTTGCATAAAATAATACGATAAATTTACGGTTAGTCATTTGGCGCCAATTAATCGATGCAAATAAGCAAAATCTGAATAGAAACGCTGTGTAAGGAAGTTACGGTATGGCGACTATAATTAATATTAAAATGTAAATAATATATGGCGCCGTAGTTTGTTAATATATAAAATTCACAGTAGCAGGCTAAGCTCCCTATAGAACAACAGACTGGTATGCTGGTAATGCTGGTGGTAGGATATTCATATCCGCCTGGATAGCGACCACCGTACACAGGATGTTAAACCCGCCATAGTGGCACACGCAGGAGTGTCGCGTTCCAGGATCAACCAGTATAGGTAAATCCAGTTTTTGTCGGGGGTCTGAGTACTCTGACACTAGACCCTCGACCGCTTCTTCGCCTTCCTGGCCATGGCGTAGTGTGAAGAAGCAGACCGCTATGATTATGTTTGGTAGCGGGGGATAGATTGTCTCTGGATAATTGATACTCTAACTGAACGTAGTACAGGTGTAGTGTGGTCACTTTACCGTGCCAGGATAAAAAATATTATACTTAATTAATTAATTAATAATAAATGCAATCTTTCTGATTAGCCCGTGTACATTTACTTACTTTGTAGGCTGACATAACAATCGCCTAATTAAGATATATCCTTCTAACAATCGTTATCGTTTTCTAAAAACGATATTTTTGTTTTTAAAATCCTAATATCAGTAAAGTAAATATAGAGCTAAAGTTTATCTAAAAATAATATTTTGAGCCAGATTCTAAAATTCGAATGTCATTAAAGTATTACTATTTATTTTGCATATTATGTAGTTACTATACTGTGCAGCACAACATTATGTTCAAAGTGCGACAAGTAATTAAGTTATGATATGGCGGAAGCGTTTGCAATATTATGGACATTCGTACTTAGCCATTGATGGATTACGTGTTTCTGGTTGTTTATATAGCAATTATCGCCTAAGAACTCTGAGATTGACAGCCGTATATTATTGTTATTCAAAGATATTATAGGTGTTATTTATGGCAACTTGTTTTAATCGATCACAATATATCAGACATATTTTATAATATTAATGATACAACCAACAGTCACAAAGACTCTGACTCCACACTAAGTCACACCTGTATCATGGGTATCAAGAAATACAGGGGCTACGATCCCATAACACCTGGATCTAGAAACAAATATCTGTCTATCATACATACATTTGAGTCACGGACAGATATTTACAGTGCGGGAATCAAACCCACGTCCTCTCGTTTAACAGCCTGCTACTCGCTACTGCGCCACGGAGGCTCTCAGATTAATTTTAATTATAGTTTTTTGATAACTCTCTTTTGAAAATGATATTTCTTTCGGGTCTGGGTGTTGTGTGACTCGTTGTTCTTGATAACTACTATTAGGGTATTTCCTATTATTAGAAATAAAGAAGGTATATCGAAAGTATTCAGGAGATTGGTTGGGGGTACATTAATAAGGACAGCCTAAGTGCGGTGTTCAGTTGCGTTGTGAAGAAGAGTAGTTGATAGCTAGGATATTCGTGGTTCGTTCGCGGGGCAGTAAGTGTCAAGTTCAATGGTCGCGTAGTTCAGTTTAGAGGGTAATGCTGGTAATTTAATTTTAAAGAGAATTGCAACAGTGTATTTATTTATTTATCCAGTATACCCAATTAGTAGCAGACGGAAATCTATCAGTGCTATTCTAAAGTCAAGCATTTTTGTGTACTTAAAACCATTTACCGTGGTTGGACTCAAAAAAGGGAACGCCATAATTATAAAATAACATCATAGATTATTCAACTCGACTGCCTCGGTGGCGCAGTTGTAATTGCTTATGCGTTACGACTGCTGTGCTGTGGTCTCGGGTTGAATCCCCGGGTCGGGTAAAGTGATATTGGGTTTTTCTATCTAGAAATTCTCAGTATTAGCCCGGAGTCTGGATTCTGTGCCCGGTATGGCGATAGGCGCGCCCCCTATCACATTATGGGACCGAAATTCGGCGAAAAGTGAGTGTACTGGTACCTCCTATCTGGCACCTCTACCTACCCCTTCAGGGATCACAGGCGTAAGTGTACTTACATGTTAATGTATGTATAGATTATTCAAATATTTAGACTCATTTTGGTATTACGTAAGCGCGTCGAACGAATTACCAATATTATGTTGTTAGAAATAAACACAGGAATTCAAACAATAGTTAGTGGCTCGTAAGACTCGCATTTATGTCATCTATTTTCAGGCTCTTGCTATTTATGCATGTAACTCGTAACAAACGTGTAAAACGGGCGTACGATAAAAGTTTTTTTATTCATAAAAAGTACACCGACTTCAATGATAAACAAATTATACGCACTATAAAATTTGAGGGTTGCCCTTGATTTTTCTGAGATCCAATCATCAGATCCTGACTTGGTGCCAATGGGACCATCTGGGAAGTATACCCTTTTAAACAAAAAAATAATTTCTCGAATCGGTCCAAGCGTCTTCGAGTAATCGGGGCACATCTTAGAGCAGGCAACCAAATCTAAGGGGCACATACATAAAAAAAAAGATTCCGACGAATTGTTAACCTCCTCCTTTTTTGAAGTCGGTTAATAAAAATACGATAAAAGTGTTTTCCTTTAAGGACAATATTTTCTTCCTTATATTACTCCATATGGACCGCCCAAACAGATCACTCTGAAATCCTACACCATGTTTGATTCAAACACTTTCGGATACAATGTTCCGGGACAGCTTTGTTCCTGAAAGGTGCCGTCCGTTTGGACATTTAAAAACAATATGACAAAAGTTTTGTGGAATAACGTCACATCGGCTAAAGTGTCTGTTTTTCGTTAATTTTGGATGTAAAATTGTTAGTAGCGATTTAAAAAGAAACATATTGAGATTGAGAAAGAGTAGTGATATTCTGATTGGTTGCGGTACGGACTGTCAAAACCAAAGTCGTATGATCGAAACCCAAATGGCATACACCTCTGACTTTTCTAAAGTTACGTATGTATTAAATTAATTATCCCTTGCTTTAACGGTGAAGGAAAACATTGTGAGGAAACCTGCATACCTGAGAATTCTCATAAGAATTTCAAAGGTTTGTGAAGTCTACCAACCCGCATTAGGCAAGCGTGGTGGACTTAAGCCTAACCCCTCTCATTAGTAGAAAAGTTCCGTGCCCAGCAGTGGGACAATGTTTAATACAGAGCTAGTATTATAATTATATTGAGATTATGATATTGATATTTTTGCTAAAACAGCGATGACCTCGAGTAATACCGAGACAGATGATGCGCGTTCGATCCCAGATTCCAAGTTAGACATACTTAATTTAGAAAGCTATCTATGTTTCCATTGTCAAGTACCTGACAGATCGATCTGCGATTTTTACCAGAACGGATTGCGTTTGACCTGTATCTCGCCTGATGGTAAGTGATGATGTGGTCTACGGTGGAGCACGCTTGCCTAAAAGATACCTATTCACTCTTGACTTAAATATACCCAGGTTATAATCGGGAAATATAGACTTCGGCAAAGAGTTCCACTCTCTAGCGGTGCGCATGATAAATGTACAAGCAAAACGCTTCGTGGGCGCTGGTGGAATATCAACCATGTATCGATGACGCTTCGCCGTGTCCCTTGTCGTCCGATGATGGAAAGGGATTCGCGGCGTTAATAAGGAAAATTTATTTATATAAATAATAATACAGGCCTGGTATTAAACATTGTCCCACTGCTGGGCACGGGCCTCCTCTACTAATGAGAGGGGTTAGGCCTTAGTCCACCACGCTGGCCTAATGCGGTTTGGAAGACTTCACTTTGATATTCGTATAAGAATTCTCAGGTATGCGGGTTTCCACACGCTGTTTTTCCTTCACCCTTAAAACAAGAGATAATTAATATTTAATACACATATAACTTTAGAAAAGTCAGAGGTGTATGCCACTTGGGTTTCGAACAGACGACTTTCGTCTTGACAGTCCGTACCAGTACCAACTAGACTATCGCTGCTATAAATACAAAATTTCATCCAATTCGTTACAGCCGTTTTACTAGTCTTTAATTCTTAAAACTTAATACTGACTGAACGGTAGCGAAAAATTTGCTTTATTTCTTTGTTTATACAACTCAAATTTGCTGTCACTTAACGGGCTGCAGACTGCAGTATAGATAAAGAATATAAAATATCTTACTCGATATCTTTAGACTAGTCAACAGAATAACACCTCATTATTAATTTGCTATTTATAATAATTTTCGCATAAAATCCATTCAAATTAATCTTCACAATCTTAATCATCCGTTCAATTGCGCTTGTCAAACTATAGTAAGTATTTTTACACCGCGCGTCGTGCAACTTTTATTTTTATTTGTGACGATTAAGGCGAGGCGAATATCTTGATGTGTTGATATTGTCATTAAATACCTCTTTGTATATTTTATTTTTATTCGATAATCCTGCGGGAATATATTTTATTTTATTTTTATTCGATAATACTGCGGGAATATATTTTATTTTTATTCAATAATACTACGGGAATGTTTATTGTAGAGGAACAGACTCACCTGATGGCAAATGATCTGTCTATAATCATATATTTTCTAGTTGTATGGCTAATATCAAGACATTTTAGATTCCACAGATATAATCAACACAAATCCAATTAATTATTAGATAATTGACTGATTGACTACCTTGACTGCCTCGGAATCGCAACTGTAATTCTGTGTTGAGGTCTCGAGTTCGATCACCGGGTCGGGTAAAACGGATTGGGTTTTTCTATCGCGAAATAATCATTACCATCCCGCTGTGTGGACTTGTGCCTGGTATGGTGATGGGCTCGCCTCCTAACACATCATGGGACGGTAATTAGCTCGAATAAATGTAAGTGTACTGGTTGCACCTCTGTCTAATCCTTCGAGGATTACAAGCGTGAGTGCGTATATATGTATGTAATTACCTAATATCTACGTGATTGAAGTTTAAGTTTAGAATTAATTTAAGAGCGACTTACTATAACAATATTAGCTCTGTATAAGATTGTGGCCCTGCAGAACACCTCCTCGATTATATTCATAGCGATTAAGTCTTGTCTATTACGCTGGCCTAGTGTGGGCTTCTAGACTACACATACCTTCATAATTATTTTTTAATAAAGAATTAACAATTTCGAATCCAAAAGTAGGCAGTTTGTCAATTACCATGCAGGCTCTATACGATTTAATATTGTTTTTTTAGTGCTTCGATAGACAGACAAGCAGACGGGCCACCTGATGATAAGTAGTCACCGCCGCCCATAGACTTCTGTAATGCCAGGGTACAGCAAAGCTGCTGCCTACCGTGATGTTTAACTGATATAGATTCCGTAGTAATTTATAACTACTATTAATAAATTCATTTAAATAAATAGTTGCCAGGAAAACTGTTTAACATGCCAATCACATCCCTTTTGATTCCTACATTATGGCAAATATTTGCGCCATGCGTAAATAATTGATTCTTGAACGTCAGCCAGTTGTATTGTTTTATAGAATAAACGCGTACACACGAACACTGCTTATGATGCGGCGGTACAGACGTAAGCCACTATCATTTTATATAACCATCAAAAGTCTGAGTTTATAAGTATCTATTTTCTGGAGACGACGTACTGCTTGATGTTGACTGTTGCCAGCCTAAAGTAATATAATATAAAACGACTAACCTCGGAACGCAACTCATAAAACCAATAACTATGGTTTACATATACACTCACGCCCGTAATCCCCGAAAGGGTAGGCAGAGGTGTGACCAGTACACCCACTTCTCGCCGAAATACGGTCCCATAATGTAATAGGGGGCAAGCCTATCGCCATGCCAGACTCAATTCCAAACTCCGGGCAAAAAAATATCAGTTTACCCGACCCGAAGATCGAACCCGAGACCTCAGCACAGCAATCGCAACGCATGCGCAACTGCGTCATCGAGGCAGTCAATAATATTAAGTCAATATCTATGATGTGTTTTTAATTATGTGTACAGTGCTCGCTCTTCAACGAAATACAAATAAAAATAATACTAGCCCTGTATTAAACATTGTCCCACTGCTGGGCACGAGCCTCCTCTACTAATGAGAGGGGTTAGGCCTTAGTCCTATTACATTACGAAATACAAATTTGCATTGATTCCCAAGCACCTAAAAGTATTCGCAGCACATTGACATTACCCTTTCATTGACGAAAACATTAAAAGTTGCCTGGAACGATCCCACACGACTAATAAAAAATACTCAGAACGAATTTTCGGTATCAGTTGTATATAAGTATATATATAAGTATAAGTATATATATAGTTGTATATAAGTTGCAATTTTTTGCACCCGTGATTAGCGAACTAAAAACGAAATCTTATTAACGTGAGACAGTCGAGGTGAAATATGTACATTTTAAGACTAAGTTACAGAATTTGAGTGGGTTTCACTTTGTCTTTTTGGCGCAATTAAGCTATTGTATATAGCTATCTACTAAGCTACTATGTAAGCTTCACGTTAGTATTCTGTAAAACATCTTAGGACCTCTTGGCACCGACCCACTTGCGCTGCAGAAGGCCACCGCGGGGTTTTTAGTCGGTACACTGGCGTAGGATAATTGGTCAGAGATCCAATCTAAGATATGAGTCGGGCATAACCATCTCTCTTCCCTCCAGGTCGAAAAGTCCTATACGTTGTATACGGTGTATACGTTGGTTCAATTTTGGCGCCAAATATTGATTAACAAAATCTCATATACAGAAATCTAGGCATTGCAAAGAGCTGTTGCTTATACATTCACAGTCAAGAGCTCTCAACTTAGACCGTGTAGGACGACAAGCAAAAAAGCGCAAGTTATCATAACATCTGTCAGAGATCGCCGCGGCGGCAACAAATCAAAGCGCGACGTTTCAATCCGGACAGATTAACTGCACAGTTCAACGGGAATGCAGTAACTTAACCGCACATGTTATATGGCTAACGGGTACTTGAGTGAAATTATTATGGTTTGTGGAGGTGAGGATTGGAGGCAAGAAAAGGTATAAAATCCATGCAAGCATTTTAAGCTATTACACCTTTCTATATTTTGCTATCCCATAGGAAGCGTACATTGTTCCGGGATAAAAAGTATGGCTATATATATTGGCTATTCCAGACTATAATCTATCTCTGTTCCAAATTTCAACCAGATCCGTCCAGCCATTGCAGCTTTATTAAATAACAAACATCCATCCATCCAAACATTCGCAGTTATAATATTTGTAGGATTAGAAATACACTAGTGAAGTCTACCAACCCGCATTACGCTAGAGTGGTGAACTTAAGCCTAGCCCCTCTCAATAGTAAAGGAGATCCGTGCCCAGCATTGGGACAAGTTTAATATAAGACTAATATTATTTTTATTATAAATGTACCACGTCAGTGTGCGAATTTCATTACTAATAGTGCGAAAGTTCTTTACAAGGCAGAAAAAAATATGTGTTAGTGCCAAGTCAAACCAAATAATATTTTTTTTAATATTAATTTTCCTTTTCCAAAACTGACTAGTAATTTCACATTCATAGATGTTAAATCATTTTTTGGTTTGACTTCGTTTACACACTGTTTTTTCCTCTTGAGTAGCAGGTCATAAGTTTGTACTGATAGTCACTGATACATAACCTATAATAATTTGCTCAAAATAATCCGATAATATATCAGCCTTGCATAATTACAAAATAAAACTAAAGCCACAATCAAATACAAGCTTACATTTGACAGCTTTGAGTAGCCGACTGTGAAACGAGAGGCCGTGAGTTCGATTCCCGGTATGGGAAAATCTGTCACAAATGTCTTTGTGACAGACAGATGTTTCAGGTCTGGATGTTGTGAAGCCGTAGTCCCTCGTAGTTCTTGATACCCACGATACAGGTTTAACCTAGTGTGGGATCAGAACTATGTGTGTGACTGTTGGGTGTACTTATATTAATCATATTTGGACTGCTCTACTGTTCACAAAACAACTGTGTACTTTTTGCTGAGGAAGGTGTCTCCACCGCTATAACTGTCGGGATTATGAGGGATTACTCTTTAAAATATACAACATAATCGCTGTGGGATTTCTAAATACCACACATTTAATTATTGCCACTGAAATGTCTCTTGTCACGTTCATTAACCGACTTCTTTAACACTTTTTATACATCATGATTTTAATTGAGTTATTTTATAAATTAACTTGAATAAAACATTACAATTATTAAGAGGATTACGCTTGTATTTAATAAATAATAATAGCCCTGTTGAAACACTGTTCCACTGCTAGGTCTTAATCCTCCACACTGGCTTGATACCTATTTAGATTTTTCAGGCATAATGTGTTCCTTGCGATTTTTTCCTTCACCGTTTCTGCAAGTGACAATTGACAATGAATACACACGTAACTTCGAAGTCAGAGGTGTATGCAATTGAGGATAACGAACTTTGGAACCTGCGACTTTTGTCTTGGCAGTCTATACCAATACACACAAAGCCATCGCTGCTTCAAAAAATACACTTAAACTCTTTTCTAGATTTCTGTATATATGATTGCCCGTTTTTGTTTACCGCCAAAATGTTTAATCTTATCCTATCCTCTCCCTTCCACACCAGAACCAAGAGTATTGGCTTGCGGAGCCACAGCTTCGAGAAGAAGCTACACAGCAGACCGGCATGATTGTGTTGAGTAGCGAGGGATGGATTGGCTCTCGATACTTGATACTCTAATTGGACGGCACTATGCTTACCATCAGGCGCAGTGTGGTCACTTTGCCGTGCCAGGATAAAAAAACAGATCGCGTATGCAGATATCAATGTGTAGTAAAGAGGCCTTGAAGACGTGAGTATTACATTTAAGATATACTTCTGATGTTGTCAGTCAGGGCCAGTAACATAAAGGAAATCTACATGATTAAATGAAGATATGTACAGAACTAATACCACTTTTCTTATCTAAGTGACAGGACATGATCTAGTCGACATCAAAGATGTTCTACATGAATTTAGTATTTCTAAAGTCTCTCTAATAACTATTGTCCTATAAATTTCAATGGCATAATAATCGATATTATTGCACAGCCTCAAGGCGTATGACATTATAATAATTAATTTCTACCATAAATGCAAAAACCATTATATCCCACTCACGAGCTATTTCCTGTAACATTTATTGTGGTTTCAGAGCTGAAAATGTTTGTTATATCGTAAGTTTATTTCGTATTCTTAATAAGCACTGCTCAGGCGGTTCTGCAGCAGCTGAACAAGGGGTATGTGCCAGAACCATGATTGTAATCTTTAATTTATATTATTTATTACACTTTATACAGATATAATATGTGCAGGCGGACTTAATGCCTAAGGCATTCTCTACCAGTCAACCTTTGGGTGGTGCAGAAAACAATCAAGGCAGGTTAATTTATACTAGCAACATAGACAGATTGACAGCCTTTGTAACGCAACGGGCGAGTAGCTGTGAAACGAGAGGCTGTGGGTTCGTTTCCCGCACCGAGACAAATGTTTGTGTGACAGAAATATAGTTGTTTCGGGTCTAGCTGTTGTGGAACCGTAGTATTTCGTAATTTTTGATACTCACGATAATGGTTTTACCTAGTGTGGGCACAGGACTATGTGTGTGACTGTTGGGTTATTTTAATTTGATATAACAGAAATACGTAAATACTTTCATTCCAAAATTATTTTTGCATATAATTAAAGTCATATTCGGTAAGTACTAGTTATAACTGGCTCCTGGCTGCAGAACAAAACACAAATGTCGAAACCGACTTCCTTTTGGAGCGTTTCAATAAACCATAAACTAAATTGCGACCTAAATTTTGTTCACAACCAATTGGAATAACCTTTATGGCCGACGCCTCTGGAATATCAGGATAGGCAATAAACGGTAATCCTGACTTTATGTGGAACCATAAACGTTTTGCCTGAGTTTAATATCTTATTCAATTGTGGGGGGCTTGATCGTACGATAGTTCGAAACGACATTTCCGAACTAAACTTAGTTCAGAAATCAAAATTGCTATTTTGGAAATTCATAACAATACTAAAGGTGTTTTATGTAGGACTGCGTCGGTGGCACAGTTTTATAAACAGATACGACTATTGTGTTGAGGTTCGATGCCCAGGTTAGGTAAAACTGATATCAGATTTTTCTAAAACGAAATTCTCAGAGATCGGAGCCTGGAATTGTGCCCGGTTTGGAATAGGCTCGCCCCCTATCACATCATGGGACGATAATATGTTATTCATATAGGATTTGAGCAAAATATACTAGCCCTATTATAAAGAGACCAATAGCGGATACATTTGCTAATAAAAATATAGTGTTAGTCTGTTGCGCCATAATATCTTATTTTTGTCAATTCGTGGACAATGGTGTGGGTTGTATGTTTACAAAATCATTTATTTTTGGATTGTACTGTCATATTCTGTAGAATGCAATGCATGCAACTGTTTTTTGTCCCAATAAATAAAAAAAAAACTACAACAGCCCCTGCGCGGCGCCACATAGCAGCCCATCTCTATAGGGGGCTATAATGTCAGGCAAAAATTCCAACCCCGAGTTTATGAGTAATTTTCCAAATCAACTCTTCTCAATAAATTCATTAATAATTCTTATTTCTCTATTCTTCTAATCTTACTCAGAACAAATATATTTTTTTTCATTTAAAATTTTTTTTTACTCTTGAATATTAGATGTGGGAAATTTTGTGTGTGTTTACTTTTTAAACGGCTCGACAGATTTGAGTTAAAATTTTGAATGAGGACAGATCATATCCTGGACTAAATATTACTTTTATTACCGGTCGCGGGTTCGATTCTTGCACTGAGGTAATATTTTCACGTAGAAAATGGATTATTTATTGTGTAGGGTACTGTACCTTACGAAGCTGATTAATTTAATCACGCAAGCTAAGTTAGTTAGAAGGGGGCTATAGCTAGTAATGTATAATTTCAATAATAATTCATATTATAAGTGTGATTTGTAATGTGAAAGTCCGTTTGTCCTACATTGGAAAGTGGCATAAATGAGGCACCGTACCAATTGATCCAACGGGCGTTTATTGATGTAGTTTATTCTAGAATCATTTTGATTTCAATTCAAAATAATTGTTAATGGTAAATGGGCGATTGCAAATACAGCTGTGATTTCATTGTTGAAGCCCGAATACTCAAACGATAATTAAATATTTAAGTTTCAGTTAAACGTTTAAGCCCTTGTTATCCTTCAAAATGGTATACCTACAGAAACGTCAATTAAATCTTATCTTAAAATTTAAGAAGCCAAATCTTTAAGTCCACTTAGTGGCGAAATTGGTATTCAGAAACGCTAATAATATATTCTTCTAACGTAGAATTCTATTTTAGCACCTACCTTCTTGTATCTCTGCACTGCCTCTGGTTGACTGGCAGAGAATGCCTCCGGCATTAAGTCTGCCTATACTTAAATGTATAAAGTGTGTTAAATAAATAAATAATTTAATTTTTATCAGTGAGTTATGGTTTTTAAAGCTGTCATTCGAATGTTAGCTTTAGTTAGATTACAGTCAATTTTTTTTTATTAAGTATGTTTACGTTTTTGGACTAAATGATGTAAGCACGAGCCAAAAAATTTGAGATGCAATAATACTCGTGGAGTTTCAAAAACTTCTTTATAAGTCTGATGATCCGATGTCTACTATAACCATATATGTTAAATATGATTTCATTAAGAAACTCTTTGTCTCAATCCTACTAATAAATGCGAATGTTAGGATGGGTGGATGAATCACGCAACAACGGCTGGACGGATCTGGTTGAAATTTGGCACAAAGATAGATTATAGTCTGGCTACTTTTTATCTCGGAAAAATGTGTAGTTCCTGTGGGATAGTTTAGTTTTTCACCGAACAAGGGATCGACATGATTTTTTGCATAGCAGCAGTTTAGGAATCAGAAAATGACATAGGGTACATTTTATCCCGGAAAAATGTACGGTTTCCGTGGGATAGTTGGCAGCAAGGGATCCTCCGCTTTAGACACTTTTTGTATGCGTCACAGTCAAAACGCGATGAATCTAATTAAAAACCCATATATTTAATTTCTAGCAACTAATAACGTTAACTTATTACTGCTACAAATAAATAATACACTACCTTCGTAAATCTTAAACGAATAAATCATAAAGTCACACGTATACAATTAAATTTACTCCAAACAAACATGTTACTTGTGTAGGATAACCACAGATTCTGTGGCGCAAGTCATAAGAGAGTTCGGTTAATCAAATGAAAATTAAAAATGAGAATGAAATGAAATCGTTTATTGATCATGTAGCTCTTATGATAGCAGTTTAATTTTGGCTTTTTTGTCCTTGTGTGTCATATTTTCTTGTAACTCAAATTACATTTTTTAATTTTTGAACATTCACAATTTAAAGCTATAATAGGGCGTTATTAAAAAATCGTTAGCTTTTAATAAAAATATAAGTAAATATAAAAAATATATGACCAAACCACTAGAGAACGATATCAACTCATTTTTGTTTTATATTATTGATACCCAACTGTACAAATAATTAAGAACTAATATTAAATCCATTATTAGGTAAACGTCTATAACTCGTGCCAAACACAAAGCAACCACAATGACCCACTGTCGAAACTTAAAACCGCCAGATCCTGTTACATAAGTCCAGACATTCGTATTGACAAAATGCAATTTAAATACAAATGCGTTTTGAAACGCGATCGTTGTGGCTTAATTGTTGCGCGAAACCTTTCGAATGCAAGGTCGTGGACGGCTTTCAAAATTGTGTTATAGCTGATTTCGGTAGGGTAGGGCGGGGCTAGTAGAGCATAGGGGCAAGTTGGGCAATCGAAATATCTCGAAAACTATTAACCGCACGCAGAGGCATCAAATAGCGGAAACAAAGTTTCGCGGGAGTGGAACTTATTCCGCGACCGCCAGTGGCGACTCCTCGATCCAATAAAGTACACGTCCGCATTGTTTATTTTGTGACCAAAAAGTAAAATAATTGTAAACGAGAATATTTCGTCTGTCATAGTCAAATGTTATCCGTTTTCAATCAGGTAAATGTTAAACTTCCATAAACTTATTGTACTTTTGATATGTATAAAGGTTCTGGGTATAATTCAAACCGTTTTTTTGATATTCTCACTTTTGTTTTGAAATTTCGAATTGGGGCTAGTTGAGCAACAATAGCTGACTTGAAACAAAAATAATATATGTTTTAAAGCTCCCAATATTAACAGAAGAAAGAGAAAAGCTGCTGTTCTAACAGACACTGTCGAAATGAATGCAAGAGAAAGAAAAAAAAAACACTAAAAAGTTAAAAGGCCAAGGAAGAACATTGATAAAAAAAGAAAGAAGATTGTTCCTAAAAAGCACTCCAGTCAAGCAAGGAAAGCAACGATGATGATTATTCCTGTCTGATATGTTGCGAAGGCTATTCTGAAAGTTTACCAGGAGAAACGTGGATGCAATGTCAAGTTTGCAGGGAATGGGCACATACAAAATGTGCGCCAGGTGGTGGTCTTACTTTCGTTTGTGTCAATTTCAACAGTGACAACGACGATTAAGTTTCTAAGAGCTTATTAATATTTTCTTTTATAATATAAGTTATATTAATAATTACATAAATATTCAAGTCTGATTTTAAACGGAAAGACTGTATCTAATCCTAAAGTTAAGCTTAAGATACGTTCAAGTTTTGTTGATTCTATTTTTAGATTATTTTTTAAAGAAAATTACTTTAAGTTTTGTTGTTTTGTCACTAAAAGACTATTAATAAAAAGGTGATTGTCAAATAGAAATTTTATTTCATGTCTAGTTAATATTGAACCCATGGTTTGGCTAGACTTTTTGAGTGCTCAATTTGCCCCATACCCTTGCTCAACTTACCCCACCTATGGGGTACATTGAGCATACTTGACTTTCTGCATTTAAACAACTGTAGCTCTTAAATTCGACTTGTTAGAAATAAATTATTATGGACACTTTTGCAAAGGGATAAATTAGTAATCTATCAGTATGCATAACAAGCCATTAAGACGTATCATTGAGGAGCTATAACCGCTGAAGTGAAAAATGGCCCAACTAGCCCCGCCCTACCCTAATGATAATTTTTGGTAAGGAATGAAACGGAAGCGGAGAATGTTTTTTTTTATTCCCTGGATAGATAGACGAGCAGACCGGCCACCTGATGGTAAGTAGACACCGCCGTCCATAGACTTCTGCAATGCCAGGGCACAGCAAGGCCGCTGCCGACGGGAAATTGAACATTTTGAAATTTGTTCACATATAGAGCAAAGATATTTCGTTTACACTAGAGTTGCCAACCGCCCTGTTTTCCAGGACATGAGAGTTTCTAGAGTGCCCTGGACATTTTTTAAACAGCGTCCTTTTAAGCGCCCTAATAAGGTCCTGTGTTTTTAAAATTCGCACACTACTTAATCCTTACGTTAGGGGCCTCAAGGCTCGCGGTTGCTAGTTTAAAACAAAGACGCGTCCTGTTTTTAAACTGAATTGACCTGGTTTGTCCAACTACAAATCCTAGTTTTTGAAATTTGGAGTTGGTAACCCTAGTTTACACCCAAATAAATATTATCAGTATCACATATATAACAGTTTACCAGCCACCGTGTTCCCTCCTTCCTATAATCCTGGGTCCATTAAGCGTAGTCTGAAGTTACTCTTTTTTATCCTGGCACGGCAAAGTGACCACACTGCACCTCATCAGGCCAACATCATTGTATCAAGCAGCGAGGTATAGTCGTGTCTCGCTACTTGATACTCTATCTGGAAGATACTGCCCTTACCATCAGGTGCATTGTGGCCACTTTACCTTGCCAGGATTAAAAACCAAACGTACTAACAAGTCGATTCATTAACTACGAATTTAACTGCTGATTGTTAACTACGTTAAACAGGGCGTTTAGAGGCCGTTAAGCCAATCTATAGGGAAATTGTTAGCTATAAACGGTATATTAATATGAAGGAAATGATCTTGATTGAAATGGACCGTAAAGGGGAAATCTCAGAGCTTATCTGTTTTATCTAGATTCACTATTAATTCTTAGCTCTAAAAACGCTTTGCAAGTGTAGATGTTAGTAATTAACATAATTGTTAGGAAGATATGTTTTTAATGACTACGCTTAAGATAACTCCGGGCTATTATTTTTATAACATTCTTTTTTGGCGGAACTATCCCACTTAATGGTATGTTATGTTTACAAACTTCATGGTCATGGGACGGACTGAGTTGTTTGTCGTCAAAATTATAGTGCAACTTTTCTGTTTCTGTAAAGGCTATAAAGCTTTCGAAACATCGGTTAAAAAAGTAATATAAATCGTAATCAAATCCGTAACATTGGTTTTATTTACTTATACCTCTTATTAGGAACCTACTTAAATTCCTAATTAGGTACTTTCTTGTAGCTACAATTCTGTACCTAATTGCTAAGTTTAAAATGTGTAATGTTAAAAAATTAAAAACTTTACATAGTTTTGAAATTCTTATGAGAATTTTCAATATTGCAGATTTCACGATGTTTTTCTTCGCCGTTAAAGCAAGCGATCAATTTCAAAGCTATGATTTCGTCTCGACAGTTCGTACTACTCTTGACTAGGCTATTGCTGCTTTAATTAGTGGTCGCTACCTTCTAGGTAAAAAATAGGTTATAAAACAAATACACCCAATAGTCACACACATAGTCCTAATCCCACACTAGGTCAAACCTGTATCAAGAACTACGAGGAACTACGGTCACACAAGACCCGAAACATATGTCTGTGACACAAATATTTGTGTCGGTACGGGATTCGATCCCGCGGCCCCAGGTTCCACAGTCGGTTACTCGCCCGCTGCACCACGGAGGCTGTGTATAGAGACTATCCCGTCCACACACCCGCCATTGTAACTCCTGTTTAGAATCAACAATGGCACGCATTTCTCGACACCGAGTAATGAAACTCGGCGAGTCTCTGGGAATGCTTAGCTGTCTTTTATCACGCAACGAAATTAATCAAATAGAACATAAGGAGTTGGAAATATGAGTTGTCCACTTCCCTCCATAGCAAAGCGGGAGACAAATATTGAACTAATGCTATATGCTGCGACTGCCTCGGTGGCGCAGTTGTAATTGCGCATTACGACTGCTGCGCTGAGGTCTCGTGTTCGATCCCCGGGCGGATAAAGTGATATTGGGTTTTTCTATCTAAAAATCTCAGTATTAGCCCGGAGTCTGGAATTTGAGCCTGGTATGGTGATAGGCTTGCCCACTATCACATTATGGGACCGAAATAAATACGGCGAAAAGTGGGTGTAATGCACCTCTGCCTACCCCTTCGGGGATTATAGGCGTGAGTGTATAAGTATGTTATGCTGTGTATAAACCGATATCGTAGTTTGGTATCAAGATATCGTGTTATACTACAAGTGTCGCTTCAGTAAACAGAATGATCGGCCGCAAACAAGCCGCCAGTACGACACCGCGGTTACTGCGAATGAAACCATAGACATCTGTGGAGTGGTGACCATTTGTTATTCTTTAAAATTACATTGAAAGATCACGGCACTCCATTTTCTTTGCAGACGCTATTTCCTGGAAGGTTTATTATTTATTTACATAATTTGAATCGATTTTTTTTATTATTTTAACAAAGTCAATGAAACAAATACAGAATTTGTCTGCAATAAAATGTTTTGAATCTGATTTTTATGGGGTTATTAACATCTTATTTGTGAACTGTCGTTAAAAAAAGACCAGCTGTTAGAAATATAAATGTTTTAAAACCCCACAATTTCATCATATACAGCGGAAATATATTTTCACATTCAATTAATAACAAAATAATTTGTATACTTTTTCCACATCAAAACAGTAAACAGTCTACTTGGTGAAGCGGGCGAGTAGCTGGCTGTGAAACGAGTGGCCGTGGGTTCGTTTCACGCACCTACACAAATGTTTATGTGCCAGATAGATATTTGTTTCGAGTCTGGGTATTGTAAGACGATACAGGTTTGACCTAGTGTGGGACCAGAACTGTGTGAACTGTTGGGTTTCTTTTAAATGATCTAAATATTTAAATTTAGAGCCTACTCTACACACGTCGATGCGCAAGCGCAGTTGGACAATTAGGTGACACAATTGCGGTGCGGCTCGGGCGCCGGGCGTCGCGAATTATCACTCGTTAACTACTAATAAGGTATGCGCGAAACTATATGTTCACTACAATACTATTAACGCTCTTACACGCTATCATTTCATTGAAGTATTTCTGCAAGAGTCTAAACTGGTGGTAGGATATTCATATCCGCTGGGATAGCGACTACCGTACACAGGGTGTAAAACCCGCAATAGTGGCACACGCAAGTGGGTTGCGTTCCGGGATCAGCCAGTGTACATCTGTTTTTTGTCGAGGGTCTAGAGTTGGGGTACAATGTTTGGTCGTTTTGCGGCCTCCTTAGTACTCTGACACTAGACCTTCGACCGCTTCTTCACCTTCTTGCCCATGGCGTTTTTGTATTTTCTGTTGAAGACTACCATCTTGCATTAGTCCACCGTGGTGGACTAAGGCCTAACCCTCTCAATAGTAGAGGAGGCCCGTGCCCAGTAGAGGGACAATTAAACAATGCTGGTGTCTTTTTTATCCTGGAACGGCAAAGTGACCACACTGCACCTGATGGTAAGCGCATTGTCGTCCTGTTAGAGTATCAAGTAGCGAGAGACAATCTTTCCCTTGCTACTCAACACAATCATGCTGGTCTGCTGTGTAGCTTCTTCACACTACGCCATGGGGCAAGGAGGTGAAAAAGTGGTCGAGGGTCTAGTATCAGAGTACTCAGTAGGCCGCAACACGGCCAAAAATCGTACCCCAACTCTAGACTCCCGACAAAAACCGGATGTACACTGGCTGATCCTGGAACGCGACACACTTGCGTGTGCCACTATAGCTAGTTTTACACCCTGTACGGTGGTCGCTATCCTGGCGGACATGAATATCCTACCACCATCAGGTATCGAGATAAGTGAAACGGAATAGGGTAATTTTTATACGAAAAATAAGACTCTGGATAAAAATTATAGCCTATATTACCATTTATTATTTAGTTAAGTAAACAGTCTCAGTTTATTCCTATTTAAAACTTACGTCACACTAGGCCATTCCTCATTGACACCGTTGTTTATCCTGTCAATCGTCGCTTAATTACAGCGGATGTGTACGAAGGAGCAAAAAAACTCCACGGTGTCACTACCGGCCTAAGACAGCGGCGTAATTTTTTCAAAGTTTTATTTGTCTCGCCATCAGTACGCTGGCAGACTGCCATACGAGATTTTCAAACAATTTAAGGATGGGGTTTCAGATATCTAGATCACCTGGATAATGTATCTAGTATTGTTGAGAAGTATATTGGGTTTATATTTCATTTTGGCACTTGTTTGTGGCATATATTTTGCGGTTTGCCTTGTAATATCTATCACTTTCTCTCTTAATAATAATACTAGCCCTGTATTAAACATTGTCCCACTGCTGGGAACGGGCCTCCTCTACTAATGAGAGGGGTAAGGCCTTAGTCCACCACGCTGGCCTAATGCGGGTTGGTAGACTTCACATACCTTCGAAATTCTTATAAGAATTCTCAGGTATGCAGGTTTCCTCACGATGTTTTCCTTCACTTTCTCTCTTACATCAAATGATTAGTGAGAAAGACCAAAACACTAGGATAATCAAGGTGAAATTGGCGACATTTTTAGTAAAGGACACGTTAGAAGTACTCTAAACGGACGTTAATGTATGACCAGATTAATGAAAGTACACGAAGCTCGTGATATGTCAGAATCGTGAAAACTAAAATTTATAGTCTCTGCCTACACCTGTGGAATAAAGGGCGTTATAATATTATATATCACACATATGTGTGTACTTGTTAGATGTGTCTTTTTAACGTATACATGACCTTGATAGCTACTAAACCATTATGAAAGTAATCCTACTAATATTATAAATGCGAATGTTTGGATGGATGGATGGATGGATGGATGGATGGATGGATGTTTGTTACTCAATCACGCTTCAACGGCTGGACGGAACTGGTTGAAATTTGGCACAGAGATTGATTATAGTCTGGAATAGCACATACGCTTCTTTTTATCCCGAAAAAATTTAGAGTTCCTGTGGGATACTATAGTTTTTCAAAAATCAAGGGAATGTCATTTTTTTGCATAGTGGTAGTTCATCCCTAATCAGAAAATGACATAGGCTACTTTTTATCCCGCAAAAATGGACGCTTCCCATGGGATAGCAAAATATAGAAGAGTGTAATAGCTAAAGATGCCTCCATGGACTGTATACCTTTTCTTCCAAACCTCCACGCGGGCGGAGCCGCGGGCAACATCTAGTTAATATATGTTTCTCTATAACAAATAGACTAAGTTATTCATAAATGGTATAGTTATCCATTAAAAATTATCAATATCAGTACAGTAGTTTTCATATAATGACAAAGAAATATTGACTCCATTAATATTAGTATACAAGCACCGACAAACAGACAAAGAGATAAACACACAAAAATTCAAAAAATCATTGATTTGAGTTCTATTGCGTTAATAAAGACCACCAAACATAGTTTTTCTCATATATTTTCCATGTACAGACAGCGATCAGTTACAAATATATGATATGTATAGATTTCTAAACACGCCGATAGATGGCGCCACAATCGAAATACATCGCGCTATGGTTTTGTTACAAGCCAATATAGATATTATGAGTGACCGATGTACAGACAGCGATCAGTTACAAATATATTATATGTATAGATTACTAAGTTAGTGGCTTGAGTTATCACAATTTTATAACCGCAAGGCTTCTGTGTAACGTCTCAATTATTGTGGTTTTATGACAAATAAGATAGATGATACAGATTGTTTGAAATACTCGTAAATAATATATAATAACCATTTTTTTTGTTATAAGCGTTTTATTACTGCCGTCTACCGCCCGGGGAAGCGGAGTAAGAATAAAACGGTTATGCTGGACTAGTCGGTCTTACGACCCAGCATCCCCCTCGCCCGGATCATGGCTATCCGGGCAAGCCACTGGGCCGAGTCCCTACCGCTGTATACAACCCACCCGACACTACCAGGTAAAGCCTCGCGGTGGCCTTCTAAGGAGGTATCCTAAGGTAATACCTACCTCAATGAACAGTTTACATGATGCAAAACATCTTTTTTGATTTCGGCTAATAGTTCAAAAGATTAACGCGTTCAAACAAACTAACAGCTTTATATTAGTACTCGCTATTTCCCACGTTTCCGATTGACTTATTATTGAAAGGTTTACAATCTAAGGAGGCCTCTTAAGCTACGTCTTTCTATATCTGTTAAGTATTTAATTTATATAAAAACCTAGTATTTTTTTAATTTCTGGGCTAAACCATACCATATATACCGTACCATATTAATACAGCTAAGAACTATCAGCCAAATTTCATCACAATAAAATCACTGATTACAAACAATTCAGGAATGTGTCTTAAATATTTCAAACTGACATTTCAAAGTGATAAATATCGCCTTGCCTGAAATTAATCAAAATAAATTGTATGAAAATTAAACCACTAAAGTATTTTGTATTTGAGAGTTATTCGTTATGTTTTGTATTCATCAGTGTAATAATTAATGGCGGTGTTAATTAGCCACGCACTACACTCACACAAATCAACAATCTTGTTTTTGGTATGCGTTATTCAATTATTATGGACAAGACAATCAAAATAGCATAAAATGTAAATTTTATTCACGCAAACCTCAGAAGATAATTTTCCACCACAAACAAATAAAATGTAATTAATATGAATTCATTAAATAATTGAGAGCATTGAGAGTTTATAAAATAAAAAGTACACCGATTTCAATAAAAAAACAAATTATGCGTCACTATAAAATTTGAGAGTTGCCCTTGATTTTTCTGAGATCCCATCATCAGATCCTGACTTGGTGCCAATGGGACCACCTGGGAAGTATACCCTTTTAAACAAAAAAAGAATTTCTTGAATCGGTCCAGGCGTCTTCGAGTAATCGGGTAACATACATAAAAAAAAGATTCCGACGAATTGTTAACCTCCTCCTTTTTTGAAGTCGGTTAATAAAATAGAATATAAATTTGTTTTTCATCTTACAGTCAGACAAGATTTTTTATACCTTTATTGTGATTGAAAATATTTTTTTATAGTTAACATGACTCTACATTTATAATCTTATGTTTGCGTATAACAGATGTGAAATTAAATTTATTTTATGCTAAACGAAATTTACAACTGGCAACACTATTTAGTAGTTTTTAAAACTGTTCTAGTCTATTATGATCTACATTGGCCCTAAATTATATGGCACTATGTGTGGTCTTACGAAATATATAACCAATATAAATAATTTATATATCATAATTGCCATAAACCTAAAGAACATAATATATTTTAGTGTAAAGATTATTTATAACAGATTGAAGTGGGACTAATTATATTATTTATTTATTTATATGTTCATAATTTCTATGTATTTAAATAAATCCACGAGAATTACTGCAAATAATTACCATTTTTATGCTAAGCTGAAATAAAATATTGAATCGATAATTAACAAATAAATTTAAAGGTTATTATTATAAGTAAATATACCCTACAATCACATACACGTCTTGACCATACACTCAGATGCGAGTCTTGTATATGTATAAGGAACTACGGAAGACTTTCGATCTCACAACACCCAGACGAGAAACATATTTGTGGCTAACATAAGCATGTGTCTTGGTGCGGGAATAGATCTCCCGGCCTTTCGCTTCATAGGCGGCTACTTTCCGAACCCCGGACGTCAGTGGATAGTAAACTGTTCACTGTAACAAACTGTCTGTTGTTGCTTAAGTTAGTATTTCAAATATATATTTTTTTACTATAAATAGGCTTGCGTTGGACCACTATCTCGCCTGATGGTAAGTGATGATGTGGTCTACGGTGGAGCACGCTTGCCTAGATGATTTTTTTTTATGGAAAAAGGGGGCAAACGGGTAGGAGGCTCACCTGATGGAAAGTGATCACAGCCGCCCATGAACATCTGCAACACCAGAGGGCTTGCAAATGCAAATGATATCTATTCAATCTTGACTTAAAGATACCTAGGTTATAATTTTCAGGAAATATAGACTCCGGCAAGGAGTTCCATGTATATAGTTTGTAAACTGTTTAAAGAGTACTTTTACAAAATTGTGGTTTGTTTTCAACAGGTGCATATAATAAATCTAAATATTTTTTATGACTGTCACCGGCTTCATAGCCCAGTTAAATGGCCGTTAGTGGCTTCTATCTGACATTTACAACGTTTAATTGACCATGCCTCGTGCTATATTGCAACATTCACTGGCCAACATTAAATGTATATAAAAACAGTTTCTCTTACGTCGAAATAAACGTCTTGCTATGTATCTATAAATCTCTATACATTATTTCTCAGAGGTGTATTTTTGTCGGTACGCCATAGCATCTTCGTCAAATTTCAAACACCATTTTGAAGTTTACATTTGCCACTATTGACGAAAAATGTTTTTCATAGGTTTTACCAAAAAGACAGATGATATTAACAGTGCCATCTGTTGACAGAATAATCAACAAATTTATTGTATTGTTGATTTAGGATAGACGATTTTAGGAAGCTCCATTTACTGTCATATTATCAGACTTATTTCATTACTATTTTGTAGAATATATATTTTAAATTAATAAATATATACATTAACTTATTTCTACTTTATAATATTACATAGCTGATCACTATCGGCGAGAAGTATTCGCAAGGGACACCTAAAGTTACAAAACTACACTTACTAATGTTGTAACAAATCAGCATACGAACTTACCTGTAAAGAGAAATAAATGTAAATAACAAGGTCACAAAACACATTCAGTAAATAGTTAAACACAAGTCTCACATCATTCTCATTCTATATACAGCCTCCGTGGCGCAACGGGCGAGTATCCGGCTGTCAAAGGCCGCGGGTTCAATTCCCGCACCGAGACAAATGTTTGTGTGATCCACAAATATTTAAGGGCGAAGTTTTGTGGGATCATGATCCCTCGTAGTTCATAACCACGACACTGGTGACCTACTGTCGATCCCCGCACCGAGACAAATCTTTGTATGATGTGTTCTGGGTGTTGTGGGACCGTAGCCCCTTATTCACTTCGTTCACGACACAGGCAAATCTCATATTTATTATTATAGACGCTCCTCAGTTGCTATAGTTTTGACAATATAAATATTAACTGCTCAATTTCTAAATGTAACTCTACGAAGATCTGAAGGTGTTACATTGTATAATTTGGACTCTATCCAAGTACTCAAATATCATGCTAGACAGACAATTTTTTAAAACTCTAGAACTCTTATTACAAAACTTTCCGAACGTAATCAAAGCTTTAATTGAAATAAAACTAATTTTACGGATTTTATTGCGGCTTATTTTTTAACGATGTTTTGAAAGCTTTAAAGCCTTCATAGTCACGGGGCGGACTGAGTTGTCGTGACAAAAGTATAGTGCAATATGCCTTCCATATAGTTGATTTTAAATTTGATTTGTAGTAGTCGGATAAAATAAACCACGATAAAATCCGTAAAACTAGTTTTATTTCAATATGTAGCATTCGCGTAAACATAATAAATAACACCCAACAGTCACACACATAGCCGCGATCCCACACTAAGATACGAGTCTTATGTTGTGGGTATCAGGGACTACGAGAGACGCACGGTCTCACAACACCCAGACCCCGGACACAAATATCTGTCTGTCACACAAACATTTGTCCCGGTGTGGGAATCGAACTCACGGCCTCTTGTTTTACAGCCGGCTACTCGCCTAACGCGCCATGGAGGCTGTCAAAAACATGAAAAACCATTATGTAAACATTTTCACGATCTACTTTTTGATGTGGCAGAGCTAGCTAGAGGGTCGACTAGCCTTCTGAAATGACTTGGAAATCAAGTTGAATATTTGCACTGTCATAATGATATCTTGCACAATACGACAGACAAGAATACTGATCGGGCCGACACACTTTGTGCATTACTCAACTTGTAACAGAGTATTGGCTTCATCAGGTAGCCAGTTCATCAGGATACCTCTGAGTACTCTAATATAACCCCTGGATTTTAAGAAACAAAAAACCATAGCAACCAATATTTGTTTCGGGACTAGGTGTGGGACCGTAGTCACATAATTCTTGATGCCTATGATACTATTTTTTATCCTGGCTCGAATCCACACTGCACCTGATGGTAAGCGCAGTGCCGTCCAGTTAGAGTATCAAGTAGCGAGACAACCTATCCCTCGTTACTCAACACAATCATGCCGGCCTGTTGTAAAGCTTCTTCACACTACGCCATGATCTAGTGTGGGTCTAGACCATGTGTGTATTTGGGTGTATTAAGCAACAACAAGATGATGCATTTAAGACGCTTGATTGGAAAGGACGGGGCATCAATATCAACGGCCAGTACATCTCTCACTTGCGATTTGCGGATGATATAGTCATCATGGCTGAAACTCTGCAGGATTTGGAAGACATGCTGAACAGCCTTAACTGTTCTTCAAAACGGATAGGTCTCGTGATGAACCTTGACAAGACGAAAGTCATGTTTAACGGTCACGTCCACCCGAGACCCGTCGCCGTGGGTGATGCCATTCTCGAGGTTGTGCAAGAGTACGTATACTTGGGACAAATAATCCAACTAGGCAAGCACAACTTCGAGAAAGAGGCAGATAGAAGAATTCGTTTGGACTGGGCGGCATTCGGTAAACTACGTAACCTGTTTGAGTCGTCGATCCCTCAATGCTTAAAAACAAGAGTTTTTAACCGGTGCATCCTACCCGGAATGACCTACGGGGCTGAAACGTGGACACTCACAAATGGACTGGTTCATAAATTTAAAGTCGCACAGCGTGCTATGGAGCGGGCAATGCTTAGGGTTTCTCTGGTGGATAGAGTTCGAAATGAAGTCATCCGCCAGAGAACCAAAGTCATAGATATTGCTCGCAAAATTAGCACGCTAAAGTGGAAGTGGGCTGGTCACGTCTGCAGACGGACAGATGGCCGATGGAGCAGACATGTGTTGGAGTGGAGACCGCGTTTAGGCAAACGTAGTGTGGGACGCCCTGCTGCACGATGGACCGACGACTTGAAGAAGGTGGCGGGTAGCAGGTGGATGCGGGCTACCCAAGACCGGGATGGTTGGCGTTCACTTGGGGAGGCCTACGTCCAACAGTGGACGGCAACAGGCTGAGTATAAGCAACCTCATTCAAATAGCGGCATATGTAGGCTCCGAAGCTGATGTCCTAGGTTTGATTTTCAAATACGCCAGTCAAAGTATGTATTGCTTTTCAAATTCAAAAACAATATGTGGAAACTTTGCAGGCGTTAGTCCCCTGATTTCATTATTTACACCTCTGCCTACCTATTTAGGGATACGGGCATAGTCTTATATTATTACTTTCGTTATTCATGAATCATAACTCCTTTAAGAGCCTCTTTAATTTGATGTATTTTGTCTGGTTTGTGTCCGTAACATAAGAATAGGCGGCGCACAAAAATAAACATTTTGGCATAGATGTGAGACAACGCAACAGGCCATGCACCTGCTAGTGGGCCGGCAGAGGTGTAGGGTTGCCAGCCCTTTGGGCGTGAGATGCGGGTATTTGTAGAATATAAAATTATATGTATTATATTTTATTATTATATGTAAACTGTAGGCAGCGGTCTTGCTGTGCTCTGGTATTGCAGAAGTCTATGGGCGGCGGTGACTACTTTCCATCAGGTGGCCCGTCTGTCTATTGAGGCATTAAAAAAATATATTGGTATATGTATTGCGCATGGGCTACGACTGCCGAAGTGATATTGGGTTTTTCTATTTAGAAATACTCAGTATCAGCCAGGATTCTGAATTGTGCCCGGTATGGCGAAAGGCTCGCCCCCTATCATATTATGGGACCGTAATAAATTCGGTAAAAAGTAGGTGTACTGGGTACACATATGGCTACCCCTTCGGGGATTACAGGCGTTAGTGTATATGTATGTATGTCTCGACTATCATGTGTGTAATTGACTTATATTGTCAGTATGTTTAACTGTGGCAGATTCTTATGTTTCATTTACATTATTTATATTTCTAAAGAGAAATAAAATAAATGTTTTGTAAAGACTAGTAAATTTGCTCTAGCTAAGGGTGAAGTTTAATAAAATTTTGTTTGCATAATAATAATAATATAATACTAGCCCTGTATTAAACAATGTCCCACTGCTGGGCACGGGCCTCCTCTACTAATGAGAGGGGTTAGGCCTTAGTCCACCACGCTGGCCTATTGCGGGTTGGTAGACTTCATATACCTTCGAAATTCTTATTGAGAATTCTCAGGTATGCAGGTTTCCTCACGGTGTTTTCCTTCACTATTAAAGCAAGCGATAATTAACAAAGAATACACACATAACTTTAGAAAAGTCAGAGGTGTATGCCACTTGGGTTTCGAATTTACGAATTTCATCTTGACAGTCCGTACCGCAACCAACTAGGCTATCGCCGCTTGTTTGCATGTTACATTCAAATTCACGACAAATATTCGTCAATCAAAAATCGCTTGAGAGATTCGAACCTGTACTCTCTTGGCTTTCAGCCAGTAACACGCCTGCTATGCCATAAAGATGTATATATTAACCTTCACTTGGCTGTCTACACAGTTTCTTTAAATCCTCATTAATCCAATTCAAAATCAACGCAGCGTTTAAAAAATAAATGCTAATAATTTTTACGCCAAGAATTACAACTCTCCCGGATTTCCCAAGCATCTGGCATCCTCAGACATAAGCTATCCCAATCGTATCTCTCAACGTGTGCTCTGTCCCTTTCCCTCTCGTTATATATCCCTATACACCGTCTCAATTTATTGCGGCCTTGCCAAAAAGGTGAATACCCCGACAAGTATGATATTTATGATATACAAAAATATTTTCTAACGCACTATGATAATGGCGTAAGTTTATATATAAGTGTTGGAATCCGTTCAGCTTCAATATAGTATATAAGTCTGTAATATATTTGCGAATGGGTTTAGACGTGTCGAAGTTTGTTCACACCGTTAAACACGTGTAAGTATGTCAGATATTTGAAAAGAGAATTCCACAATGTTGCTAGTTTAGAAAAATATAATGTACTAGCTGTTGCTCGCGGCTCCACCCGCGTGGAGGTTATTTTCACACAGTTTTTTTACACCTTGGGTAACATTATTGTAGTTTTAGTAGGGATCCTTATTTTTTTCTTGCAATAAAAAAAGCCTATATTAATCAGTGATAATGTAGCATTCAAATGGTGCAAGAATTTTTAAAATCGGTCCAGTACTTTTTGAGCCAATTCGTTACAAACATAAATACAAATCTTTCCTCTTTATAATATTAGCATAGATTATTAATTTTTTTCCGAAAGTTTTTAAATACAATAACAGAAAAACATTGTTATCACAATACAATGATTACGTTATTAGTAAGGAAAATATAGTTGAATATAATGTAGACTGTCTAAAGATATAACATTTCTCGATAGTCGCATAAAATGGCCTGAAGGGATAAATACACTATAAATTCCGGAACTCGACTTCTAAACAGAAGCCACTATTGCAGTTTATGCACATTGTGGCTATCTAGGACAAAAATAAGTATTAGATATCCAATTGCCATTTACTTCCATCATTTATACATTTCATCGGTAGGCAGCGGCTTTGCTGTGCCCTGGCATTGCAGAAGTCTATGGGCGGCGGTGACTACTTATCATCAGGTGGCCCGTCTGCTCGTCTGCCTATCAAGGCAATAAAAAAAAAACATCAGCCTAAATATCAAAATTCGTTACTCTTTTTCGGAAAATTTCCTATTATACTATAGGAATATGAAAGCAGACTAGAGTTTGACGTATTGCTTGTTCAAACATTTCCCATTTATCAACATGAATGAGCAGCCCTGCGACCTTCGAAATCAACACTCGCCAAACACCAACCAAACAGCACTATCAACTGCGAATAGTATCACGATTACACGCACCGGCGCCAGATCGGAGTCAACGACCCCTTATCACAACGGAGGACATCTGACGACGCGGTGAAAAATTGTTTCCGTGACTTTTATCATGTAAGGCTATTTCAAATGTTCTTTAATTTGACGTTTGTTTTGTGATTAATATGTGGATGCAACATTATTTCCATTCCAATGTTAAAAAACACGGTGACTGCCTCGGTGGCGCAGTTGTAATTGCGCATGCGTTTACGACTGCTATGCTGAGGTCTCGGGTTCGAGCCCCGGGTTGGGTAAAGTGATGTTGGGTTTTTCTATCCAGAAATTCCCAGTATTAGCCCGGAGTCTGGAATCTGTGCCCGGTATGGCGATAGGCTCGCCCCCTATCACATCATGGGAACGAAATTTGGCGAAAAGTGGGTGTACTAGTTACACCTCTGCCCACCCCTTCGGGGATTACAGGTGTGAGTGTATATGTATGTTAAAAAACAAACTTTTCTTGGACTTAATAATAATAACACCAAACAATCACACACATAGCCCCGACCCCACACTAAGATACGAGTCTTGTGTTGTGGGTATCAGGGACTACGAGAGACGCACGCTCTCACAACACCCAGACCCCGGACACAAATATCTGTCTGTCACACCAACATTTATCCCGGTGTGGAAATCGAACCCACAGCCTCTCGTTTCACAGCCGGCTACTTGCTAACTGCGCCACGGAGGCTGTCAAAATTTGACGTTTGTATAGTAATTAATATGTGAATGCAAGTTTTTTTCGGCATAGTTATCATAAGCAAACATAGTACGTTTAGTCTATTAAAATACATAATAATACTAGCCCTGTATTAAACATAGTCCCACTCCTGGGCACGGGCCTCCTCTACTAATGAGAGGGGGGGACATAAAACAATTTAATTGTAAATATTATTTTATCACACGTAAGTCGTTGATTCTACTAGTAGCATATTCAGGCATCACTCCGACGCTGCAAAGTGACAAGAGGCAGGTAATGATGAAGCTAGTAAAGTTCTCACATATAATAATTAAATTAATATGAATTTGCTGGTGGTAGGATATTCATATCCGCCCGGATAGCGACCACCGTACACAGGGCGAAAACCCGCCATAGTGGCACACGCCAGTGTGTCGCGTTCCGGGATCAGCCAGTGTACATCCGGTTTTTGTCGGGGGTCTGGAGTTGGGGTACAATGGCCATTTTCCGGCCTTAGTACTCTGACACTAGACCCTCGACCCCTTCTTCATCTTCTTGCTCATGGCGTAGTGTGAAGAAGCAGGCCGGCATGTGTGTGTTGAGTAGCGGGGATAGAACGTCTCTCGCTACTCAGTACTCTATTTGGACCGCACTGTGCTTACCATCATGTACAGTGCGGTCACTTTACCGTGCCAGAATAAAAAAAATAAAAAAAACCGCAACATACAATAATTACATTATCAAGGTTATTTGAGTAACAAACTAATAACACCACATTCCATTACCACGGATGGCATGGTAATGTTATAGATAACATTACCATGCCATCACCGTTGACAGAGATATGAATGCGTGTTTTTGATCTTTGATACCAGTTTACTGTAACATTACCCGCTATGTGGACGATAGGTTGGCCGTTTGGCGCTCTTTCGAGTGTTGAAGTATTGAGTTGTATTACAGCTCAGCTATATTACAGTGGTAATTACATTACATGCTCACTGAGAGATTCCATTCATCCACATTCCGAGAGAGATTGTTACTCACACCCATCTGGATTCTAACCGCGTTGGTACAACCACACACAAAGTGATTTTATAAGCCTGGTGATTTTATAACTATCTAATTGACATACGCCTGCATCCCATGGGGTAGGCAGAGACTATTGAGTGCTATAGTATGACACACTTCTTTAGCCTCTTCCACGTTCATACATTTTCGACGGTTGGAGGTACCCTTGATTTCCTATTTAGGAGAAGATCATTTATTTGATCGGTATAAGTTCTCTTCGAGCGTCCTCTACCTACAGTTCCAGTCACATTCGCACGACAAATACCTTTCGTAAATCGCCTTTTATTCTATAAATTCCGAATTTTTATGCCTCGTTTTCTACTACATGCGGCTTTTGCTGTCGTTTGTGGTACAACTTTATCATCCTATTTCATTTAGAATACACTTAAACAACTCTTTTTTCCAGAAGCACAGACCTTGAAATATATCATCAGAATTAACCGACTTAACCACTTCATAAGATAAGACTAAAAATCCAAAGTTGAGATGTCATGACATGTTAATTACGGTAAAACAAACTAATTCATAAGACCCGATGTAGGACGAAGGACAGAATAGTATAGCATGGCATGTGTAACTCTATTTGTCTCTATGGTTCGCCGGCGCACTGCGAAAAGAGACCAAAGTCGCCCTTAATTGCAAGGGATTTTAACCATTGACTTTAAGGAAATAAAGTTTTTCTTTAAGCTTGGCATGCACGTGGTTGGATCCGCGGGCATAAGCTTGTCCCTTATATATAATTTAACTAGCGGGCCCGGCAGACATCGTCTTGCCCGGAAAAGCAGCACCATCTGCCGGGCTGATTTGTGAATCTAAGCCATCCAGGGCGCCACCCAAACGCATACAAAAAAAACATTCAAATTGAGTCCAGCCATTTAGGAGAAGTTGAGTGACATACACACGTACAGTAGAATTATATTCATATATAAAGATAGTGTTGACACTCTCACTAACACAGCGCAACTATTGGAAGCTTGACTTTAGATGTGCGTCCGCAGTGCCTGAACCCTTAGTGTAAGTAAGTAGTAATGTTTAATACTACAATAAACAAGGGAGATAGCGCGTATCCGGCGTGAAAGAAAGCGATCTCTATCAACAGATAACGACGGAGTTATGAATATACGTAGAGATGACCGAGTGTCTTATCTATATAAATTAAAATCTATGTAAGTATGTTTGTCTGTTATGGACTCCGAAACGGCTGGAGCGATTTTTATGAAATTTTCAGCCGATCTTCAGATTGGCTCAGAGAATGTTCCTGTGAAGCGAAGCGATCCGATAGGTGGCGCTGTTGACGAGATGGATTTCTTATTTTTCAACGAAAATTCGGTACACAGAGAAGGTGGTTTATGGCAGGACAACGTCTGCATGGTACTATTAGTTTAAAATACATATGACACACAATAGGGTAGTTTCCTGTGTTTAATTTTGTACATTATTCTCTACGCAATCGAATATAATACGCAAAAGAAACTCTTTTGCGAAAACAGAATCCAAATTGCTTGAAAAATGAAGTCACAATATTTATTTAAAATATTGGTATGAGCAAATACTCACAGGCTTAAGCGAAAACAGTGGCGTATTGGGAACATATCGCTATCTCCCTCGCACAACGGTACAGTACAGGCGATTCATAATACCGTGACGTCACGGTATCAGATATGTATCCTTGTACTGTTATTTGACAACTACCCCTTCCAGCAGATTTGAGTGGTGTCTAATTTACTTATTTTTGTTCGGATTCATAAAATTCTTTCGATAATAGGTTTTAGGTAATGTACCTTGTTGATTAAATTAATAAAAAAAATCGAGACAACTACCCTATTGCGTTGAGTTTTCTTTCTCGTTCCAATTATGTTTTATTTTATCCATTTAAATCCAACTCATCAATATTTCCAATAAATTTAAACCAACACTATGTTATAATGAAAATTATGTTTGATTTTATTGTCACCTGCATCTCAGAGATCGGAGCGAATAACTTTGCGTGCGTTTAATGAAGTGTATAGGGTTACCATATAAATAAACCATGTGATTAAGTCATAAGAGGAGCGGCTTGCTGCATTTAAAGTAGGCGGGGATCCAGCCTTAAAATAAAAAACGAATTGACATAAATCAAAACACCGACTCCAATAAAAATACATTATGAGTCCCTTTAAAATTTGCCCTCGATTTTTCTGAGATACCATCAGATCCTGACTTGGTGCCAATGGGACCACGTGGGAACTATATCCTTTTAAACAAAAAAAGCATTTCTCGAATCATGCATAAAAAAATATTCCGACGAATTGATAATCTCCTCTTTTTTTGAAGTCGGTTAATAAAAAACAATTTCATTTCATTCATCCCCTTAGGAAACTCTGTGATAGTATAGGTTATGTTATATTTGGCGTAGTGTGAAGAAGCTACACAGCAGGACTTGCGGGGGTTTGATTGTCTCTCGCTACTTGATACTCTAATTGGACGGCACTGCGCTTACAGATACAGTGTGGTGACTTCACCGTGCCAGGATACAACAAGATTATAATCACTTATATCATTTTCGACATCCTCCGTGGCGCAGTTGGCCAGTAGCCAGCTGTGAAGGCCGTGGGTTCGATTCCCACACCGGGACAAGTGTTTGTGTGACAGACAGATATTTGTGTCCGGGGTCTGGGTGTTGTGACACCGAAAGTCTCTCGTAGTGCCTGATACCCACAACACAAGACGATTATCTCAGTGAGGGGTCGGGGCTGTGTGTGTGACTGTTGGGTGTTATTTTTTTTTTCCCTCGCGTCGTTGCGCTTGTGACCATAGCCTCCTTTGTAATACAACACTAGAGCAGGCGGATGGGCCGATCTGTTTACTGGATCATTTCACAAACTTGAACGATCACACGCGAAAGGATTCATTTTTTACATTCCTTTTTAAATAGTTGAAACCGGTTCAGAAAGTGTTTGTACAAGAATTTACAAATTGTCAAGAATAGTTTTGTACTTTTTTTAATTTACATAAATTTATGAACTTTTAATTTATATATTTTGTCGGCATCTAGAGTTAGGGTATGATATTTGGTCGTGTTGCGGCCTTCTGAGAGCTCTGACACTAGACCTTCGACGGCTCCTTGCCCCATGCTGTAGTATGAAGAAGCTGCGAAGCCGGCATGATTATGTTGAGCAGCGAGGGATAGATTGTGGCGCAGTTTGTCAATTACCAGTTAACGAACGAGAGTTTGCGTTTTTTCCTGTACTGTGACAAATGATTTTGAGATTTATAATTATTTGTTTCTGAGTGTTGTGGGACAGAAAAATTCTTGTAATTCCTGATACGCTACAAGGTTTCCGATGTCTTTCAGTTACCCAAAATAAACAAACCAATCCAACAGTCACAAAAATATCCAAGCTTTAAATTAGGCTAACTACTGTATATGTAGCCATGAATCCCTCAATATTCAGACCCGAATCAGATATTTGTATAAGTAAAAGTTTTTTTATTCATAAAAAGTACACCGACTTCAATAAAATACAAATTATGCCTACAAAATTTGAAGGTTGCCCTCGATTTTTTTGAGATCCCATCATCAGATCCTTACTTGGTGCCAATGGGACCACCTGGGAAGTATACCCTTTTAAACAAAAAAAGAATTTCTTGTATCGGTCCAGGCGCCTTCGAGTAATCGGGTAACATACATAAAAAAAAAGATTCCGACGAATTGTTAACCTCCTCCTTTTTTGAAGTCGGTTAATAAAAATAGCCCGTTGGCTTTCATTTCATTGATAATAATAATACCAGCCCTTATATATTGTCCTACCGCTGGGGCTTCTGGACTAATAAGAGGGATTAGGACTTACTCCACCACGATGTCATTCCATACCTTTGAAATTCTAAGGCTCAATTCTCCGATATGCAAAGTTTTGAAATGATGTTTTCCTTCACCGTTAACACTTTAATTATCAATGAATACATATGTAATTTCCAAAAATCATTGCGCTGGTTTTGACCTGCGGTTTTCGTCTCGGCAGTTCCTACCATTACAAACTAGGCTATCGCTGCTATTGACTCAATTGTTATATTTATTTCATGCTCTTACACATTGATATCTGCCTCAAAGTATCGTTACACAATTTTGCTACACGACCGACCTGTCATTGTAAGATTTATTAATAATTGGCACAAAACTAAGTGAATACCGTTTGTTATTGCAATACGCCCTTTGACACCAATTATCATCCACCCACCACGGTCGGATGCTTTCAATAAATCATTTAGTGATACATTACCACTTTAATTAGATAAGATTGGAGGAGTTTTCACGTCCGAAAAGCGTTGGTTGTCGTGTGCGGCGATTGTGTCGATTTAAGTGAGGTTATCATGATTGGTTTGTAAGTGAAGAATGTGAGAGTGATTGCGATATATTTAATGGATCGAGCTCACATAAGGAAAAAATATTGTAGAATGTAACGTAGTGGCTCTCCACACCATGGTTGGAATTAAAATTCTGACATAGGTATTGAAAGATTATAAAGAAAAAAAAGTACACCGACTTCAATAAAAACTAATTACGCGTCGCTATAAAATTTTAAGGTCTCCCTCGATTTTTCTGAGATCCTGACTTGGTGCCAATGGGACCACCTTGGAAGTATACCCTTTTATACAAAAAAAATCTCTCTATTAGCGATTACTCGCGTCTTCGAGTAATCAGGGAACGTTCATAAAAAAAAGATTCAGACGAGTTGAGAACCTCCTCCTTTTTTCGAAGTCGGTTAAAAATTAGTTCAACAATGACTACAAGATTGCACATTCATAATTATTAAGGAATAAAAACAGGTGCTGGTGGTAGGATATCGTGTACCACCCTGTGTACGGTGAAATATTTTTAATATCAAAGTTTAATATTAAATTCCTGCCTGGCAAAATATTGACGATATAACGTTTACGACTGTACCCTGTATAAGCTTTAAAAGCCGACAAAATGTCTGAAATAAATTTTTATATTGTTAAAACAAACACCCGAGCCGTGGCGATAAACCGCTCTGGGTGAAAGTTAGGGGGTAGAAGAGATTAAACAATATCATTCCGCCGTATAATGAAAATCAGGGAAAATCTGGCACCGAGGGATCCTGTTTTCATATTCATGAACTCAGCAAAGCCTATTTCAGACCCTGATAAAATATTCAATTATTCGGTCAAGTACTTTCACCCCAAGTTCACAGGTTTTTTGACCTGTGAAAGGGAAAAAGAGCTAAATTAAAGAATTATTTCGCAAATTATCATTCGAATCATAAGTACACGTCTCATCTCGCCGGAGGTCTGCCGTCGTTTGACCGATGCGTTCTAAATTCAAACATGTGTATTTTAAATCGACGCACGTGATTGGCGGTTGTAATTTTCGTCGGCCACACTGTGATTATACGAGATGAAGATATCAAATTTTGGAAACAGAAAATTAGTGGTGTTTTACTTTCGTTCTCTTCAATGTTTACTTTACGTGCTTGGTGGGTATAATTTCGTCATGCATTAAGTCATGGGGAATTTTGAGTTCCTCCGCCATATGAGTTAGGGTTTATTATTGTTATTATGTTGTCACCGGGATTCCCAGGTTGTGATATCAAGACTTTCATATACAGTTCTTGTTATTTTATAAATACCTCTAAAAGATATCTTTACTTGTAATGTATCAATTTCCAGAAGTTTTTTTTTTTTTTTTTTTTTATCCTGGCACGGCAAAGTGACCGCACTGTACCTGATGGTAAGCACAGTGCGGTCCAAATAGAGTACTGAGTAGCGAGAGACGATCTATCCCCGCTACTCAACACACTCATGCCGGCCTGCTTCTTCACACTACGCCATGGGCAAGAAGGTGAAGAAGGGGTCGAGGGTCTAGTGTCAGAGTACTAAGAAGGCCGTAAAATGGCCATTGTACTCCAGACCCCCGACAAAAACCGGATGTACACTGGCTGATCCCGGAACGCGACACACTTGCATGTGCCACTATGGCGGGTTTTTCGCCATGTGTACGGTGGTCGCTATCCGGGCGGATATGAATATCCTACCACCAGCAAAAAAAAGTGATATCTATATGTATAAAAAAATGTTTCTATGTCCGTTATGGACTCCGAAACGGCTGGAACGATTTTAATGAAATTTTCAGGCAATGTTCAGATTAGCCCAGAGAATGTTCCTGTGAAGTTTGGTAGCGGCCCGATAGAAGAAAGAATGAAAAGATTTTTTATTGTCGGAACGTTAAAGCAGATATAAAAAAAATTTGAAAACAAATTACAATAATAATAATTCATCCGACAATGGGGGTCCCTATACAGCTATATGATAGGTGGCGCTGTTGTTGAGATTTCTTATTTCAACGTAAATTCGGTCCACAGAGAAGGCGGTTTATGGCAGGACAACGTCTGCCCTGGACCACTAATCTATATATATATAAATGAGGCCCTATTTCCCTTGGTCACGGCATCACGCGTTAACGGCTGGACCGATTTCGCTAATTCTTTTTAGGTTGTTGTCAGGAGAAGGGTCTTATAAAAGAAAAATAAATAAGGAAGCTGCGCTGAAAATTTAAGAAAACTTAATGACTATAGAAACTTTTCTAATGTAACCTTAGCGCGTTTGATATAACTGTCAGTGGTTTGACAGTTCGCAAAATATAGAAACATGTAATGGCTTATGATGATTTCTCTATTGAATACTTATTTACAATTGCATCTCAAACAACGATACATTTTCCTTGAACTGCGTATAATATATAGTAGTGACTCACTATGTTCAATTTACATTATCCAGTGATGACACATAGGCTTGCCGGCGGTGCGGAGGTGCGTTCAAATACTGGCCACTTTCGCCATTCTTGCATGCTAATTTTAAGTTTAATATTATGAAAATAAAAATGATTTTGGCTTGTATTTTACTCCCTACTTTTTTTAATATCCTTACTAGACATGAGTGATTAATAAGATACAGTAATGTATAGACACGCAAGCCAATATGACACAGTCGGGGATGGATTTACAATCGCATGATCGATTAAATAATCGATGAATCAATTAATTGTGAATCAATTCTTATAACATATTTACTAGATTGTTTCTTCCATATTTGGTGGCGCGGTTGTAGTTGCGCATGCATTACGACCGCTGTGCCAAGGTCTCGGGTTCGATCCCGGGTCGGGAAAGTGATATTGGGTTCTTCTATTTAGAAATACTCAGTATGATCCTGGAGTCTGGAATTGTGGCCGTTATGGCAATGTATATTTCTTAAATATTTCGTTATGGTATAATAATATTGGTATTTTTAGAATGAGTACCAAAAATGGGTCTTTAATAATTTGACTTTAATAATGTTTCCAATTTTTCCAAAGTAACAAGGAATATGTTTTCATTTTTAAACCAAACAACTTTTGAAAACAGTTCATTTAATAATTATAGGTGTTTTATGTTTCTAATAAATGAAGATATTTCAGCTATACGAGAGATTCGAATTTCAAAATCAAATCGATTTCTTTCGAATCAATCGTAATTGTGTACAAGATTTTAAGATCAAATCGATTCTTTGCCAGTCAATCGATATAATTAATCGCGTCCCTAGAGTCATGACCACAGTTAATATTTGTTTTACAATGTTACTTATCAACTCGTGTTTAACTTTTTATTTCGTATAGACGCGCCGCCTATACGCCTTATTTGAAGTTTAGGGTTTATCTATTTAGTATTTGGGTTATGGGTTGTTCAACTTTTTTGGGGCTAGGAGTTAATTACAATTGATTAAAATACAGGTGTATTAAATTTTTTATTATCCATGACAAAATAATAGATGTTTTATAAGCCAGACCAGGGGCATTATTCTCTATCTCCTTACAAACTGGTAACGAGGCGGGATACGTTAACTGCATGTTATTCGCATGTAATGGTATTATTACAGAAAACAATAAATAATAAATAAATAACACCCAACAGTACACACATAGCCCCGACCCCACACTAAGATACGAGTCTTGTGTTGTGGGTATCAGGGACTATGAGAGACTTTCGGTCTCACGACACTCAGACCCCGGACAAAAATGCCTGTCTGTCACACAAACATCTGTCCCGGTGTGGGAGTCGAACCCATGGCCTCGGAGGCCTCGGCCAAGGATTTTAATTGGAAAGTACCAACACGTATGAGATTAAGTCTCATTAGACCATTAATTTCTCTGTTTTTAATTTGATGTAAAACGGAACAAACAATGCTTTCGTGAATATGTGAGAATTTCTACTTCAGTTAATTGCGTAAATTATAAATAAATACACTCAACATTAGCCCCACATTAGGTCGAACCTGTATCGTGGGTATCAAGAATTACGAGACATTACGGCCCCACATCCAGACCCGATACAAACACCTGTCTGTCACACAAACAATTGTCTCGGTGCGGGAATCGAATCCACAGTCTCACTCTTCAGAACCGGCTATTTGCCCGCTGCGCTACGGAAGCTGTCAATCCTTCCTACTAATACCCTTTATGAAGTGGTAGAGCCACGCTGCAGACATATTTGTCTACAGCATGAATGGGCCGGCTCAACCAGGGTAGTACCACTGTCTTAGAGAAAACCAACGTAAAGTGACAGTTTACTGTCGCGTTTCGTATGGTAAGTGAGATATCCGCAGGCCCAGATTCCTCCTTCCCTTCCCTAATCCCTATTCCTGTCCTTTAAGGACAGCGCATACATGACACTCTTGGTATTGTGGATGTTCATGGGCGGTGGAGATCACTTAACATCAGGTGACCCACTGGCTCGTTTGTCGGACTATGCTATAAACAAAAACCTAACACCTACTAAGATATGTTAGTGTGATCCACAAACATATGTTTCGGGTTATAGTTTTAGGCCTAACCTTTCTCATTAGTAGAGAAAGCTAGTGCCCAGCAGTAGGACAAGTTTAATATTAGGTTGGTAATATTGTAATATAAATCGTGGTGCAGTCGTTAAATTGAAAGTTTTTTAAAACCTATAATTAAAAGTTTTTCAATTCATAAAAAGTACACCGACTTCAATAAAAAACAAATTATGCGTCCTTATGAAATTTGAGGGTTGCCCTCGATTTTTATGAAATCCCATCATCAGATCCTCACTTGGTGCTAATAGGACTACAAGGTAAGTATACCCTTTTAAACAAAAAAAGAATGTCTCGAATCAGTCCAGGCGTCTTCCAGTAATTGGGGAACATACATAAAAAAAAGATTCCGACGAATTGAGAACCTCCTCCTTTTTTTGAAGTCGGTTAATAAAGTAGCCTTAAATATGACCTTTTTTTATACCGTTTCATATTTCAGCCTTATCAACATTCATAGTCACAAACATTTTTCAACAAATTCCTTCACTCTACACTTCCCAGGAATCTCCAGTTATCCAGAACGTATGTAATACACCCTGTATCACCGTATGGCACCTTCCCTCGGGATAATAACAATAAACCCTTCCTGTTTGTTTATACAGCATGTTCCATCAAAGCAACGCTACGTTAACACTGTTTAAGATCACTGATTGATATTATTATGATTGCGCTTCTCAAGACAGAATTAGATGGAATGAAAATATATGTTCATTGATTTATTTGCCTTCTATTCCGGATCATAAACGTAATATTTGAAATTGGAATTCATTTTTTATTATGGTGTTCTTTCTTTAAAACATTTATCTGTTAATTACTTATGATTTTACAAATATTTCTTGTTAAATTTTACACGTCCTGTAATTCCTATGGTTGAATTTTGGAGTTTCTTTTTTAGACCGTTTCTGGGAGTCATGAAATAAATTGGTTAATTGGCAAGCAGTAAATTGGAAGATGTGTGTGTCTGTTTTAAAGCCTTCCTCGTTGAATCATTAAGGCTAAACAACGTCGCAGCAATGAACCGTTGAAGTGCTTATTTCTTCAATTTATTGGACAATTCGTTTAATTTAAGCACAATTAGAGGAAAATGTCGCCTGCACGTTATTGATCTAATTTGTTTTAACTAAAAGTCGTAAAATAATTTGGCACAGTGACGTTTTGGTTTTCTGCAATCAACTTAATGGATACGAGTCATAAACCAAATTTACCACTAACAATGTTTCGAAGTCGCCTCGTGCTACTTCTGGAAAGTTCTTCTTCTATTACATTCTAGAAATGTTTGGTTCACAACTATAAAATAAATTATAGTTTTAAAACTAAAAAAACACGCTTTAACTAGCTGCACTAAAAGTTGAAAATAATTCGATTAATTTGATTGTAGAAGAGCTTGGGGTGCTTGCTATTAAATGATCGTGGGTAGGGCGGTAGCTGTTTATAAAAGAAGAGTTATTATCAGGACATAGTATAAGACAAATTAAAATATCACCTCAGGTGCAGTGTGCATTTGCCGTGCCAGGATAAAAAAATCTACTTTTATAAGTGTTTATGGCAGAGAGACCATCACACACACTTTGAGCGTTTACCAGCCTTATAAAAATACTAAAAGCATTCCCAGAACACCCTAAGCATACCGACGTTGATCCAAATATCGATTAGTGGTTATTTGTGTAACGTAACGGTGCCCCAAACCTGGGTCCACCGTAAACCAACTTAAACTGATTTTAATTTCTTCTCGGGGTGACGGTAGAATTGTGTGGATGTGAAATGTGATAGTTGTTCTACCAACCGTATGTTTTAGCTTTATGGTGTAATAGTTTCCAACTTTGTAGGGAAGATATATGTTCTTTAACGAATTGTTGTATTGAAAAGCAGCTTTAACTTTTTTATCTTTATTTTGATTGGCGTTTTTACTTTTCTATTTAGGTATAAAATTAGATTTTGACTTTGTTTGTTTTTCTATTTTTCAAATCATTGGATATGTTGTTTTGTAATTGAATAAATACACTTTTACATTTAAACAGTAAATACACTTTTACCGCCGATTCAACGTTGCAAAGAAAGTTTCATTAGAAAGTATAGTGTATAGTGGTAGAGCCACGCTGTAGACATATTTGTCTACAGCATAAATAGGCCGGCTCGACCGGCGTAGTACCACTGTCTCACAGAAAACCAACGTAAAGTGACAGTTTACTGTCGCGTTTCGTATGGTAAGTGAGATATCCGGAGGCCCAGATTCCCCCTTCCCTTCCCTCATCCATATTCCTGTCCTTTAAGGCCGACAGCGCATACATGATACTTTCGGTATTGTGGATGTTCATGAGCGGTGGAGATCACTTAACATCAGGTGACCCACATGCTCGTTTGTTGGACTATGCAATAAAAAAAAAGTGGAAAGTGAATTATTGTTTCCAATAAAGCTTTTTTATCCATACTACACATTAACTATATAATTTAAACGTTCCGGGTGAAGACAATATTAGGTATATCGAACTGATCCTGGTAATTTCAGTTGAATTGGTAAACTAAGGTCTAATTCTTTAGTTAGATAGTTACAGTGGGAAAGTAATTATAATAAATATTTTAAGGCATTAAATTGATTTCTCACAATTAAATAAAGAACGTATCCTTTTTACTATTGTACCGTTTCTTGTATACTCTTCCTTATAATTTAAAAGGATTAAATACCAGTTTATTGTAAAGCCATGTCCATATAATCCTGCCATTAAGATCGCCCTATTAAATCACAACAAATGAAAATATTTATATTTATTAGTTCAATATTATTATCTAGCTTGAATTATTTCGTTATACCATTCATAAAGCAGTCGCTTATGTTGGCCCACCCGGAAGACACCCTTTGGCTTTTAAGAAATTATTATATTCGTGGGTTGGTATTAAAAAAACGTTATTCGTGTTTAGTCGAAATGATCGATGACTTTTGAATTGACAGTAGTTTTTGACATTTTGTATGTCGCTCTTGTTTTTTTTTTTGACATTACAACTACTTTTGACGATCGATGTGTGCGATGGGTAGAGAAATGAGCGATTAGGGTTTGATTTCCGCAGCGGGATACATACAAGTGATCCGCAAATATTTTGTATTTCGGGAGAAAAGTTGTCATTAGTTTTAATTATAGTTCATAAAATTTTATTGAATTTTATGAACTATAATTCATTACTGTGTTGACGCATAGGCTTAAATCAGTCGTCGTTTAAATAGATCAAAAAATTACAGGTTCATTGACACTTAAAACGTTATCCCTAATTTCCATAGTCCCATCTGTTTCGGTAATTAAAATACCTTTTTTGTTTACCTTGAACAAAAATAATATGAATGAAACCGCGATTGATACAGAATTATTTATTTGCCTGACGCCATGCGTCTTTCGGGTTACGTTCGGCTATTTTCGGCAATACGAATGCTCCCGATCGCCAAGCATTCCGCGTTCAAATGAGACGTTCTTAATTTGATATTACGTTGGGGTATTTTCGGTTCTTGTTTGAAAATATGTTGCGAAATTTGGAATTGGAACTCAAATTGTTTGCTATAGGCAGAACGTTAAAGTTCTATTTAATTCTTAATTAACTAAAGACTGTACGATGCTTTTACATAGCATAAAAGTTACAGCGTGTTTTCATATGATTATGAGATGTTAAATATGACAGCGTCTTTACTGGATCGACAGACGAGCATACGGGCCACCTGATGGTATGCAATGCCAGGGCCCAGCAAAGCCGTTTTTATCAAAGGTTGTAGTATATTATGATGATAATAGATAATATTAGCCATGTAAGAAACGTTGTCCTACAAATGGGCACAGGCCTTCTCTGCTAATAAAAGGAGTTAGGCCTTAGGCCAGAGTAGTGGATACTCTGGCCTAATGCGGGTTGGTAGACTTCACATACCTTTGAAATTCATATAAGAATTCTCAGGTATGCAGGTCCAAGCCAATACTTATTAAAAACTATGTGGTATTCAAAATACCCAATTACGAATCATAAACTCATCACAGTGAGTTTGAGATGCGTGATATATCTGGCCGATATAACATTACCGTGCGGATGTCACATCATTGATTGTATAAAGGTTCAAAAAAGCTGCCGCGGCTGTAATGCGACGCTTTAGTCGCCGAGAGGCTGCCCAGATAACAAATGAATATATGGGAATAGTGTGGATGCACCTTTATACGATTCGGATCACAGATTTATTGTTGGGACAATTAAAAATATTATTTGCAACATGATAGAAAACTCGACCGTGGATCGTTCCGGATTTAACTAGTGAATTATATCGGTCTGGTATAATTGTACCCACCGATAAGAAAGAAAGAAAGAAAAACTATTTATTAGCACAGCTAACAACACGCACATAGCCAATACAATTAACAATTTTATTATAAATAGAACTAATGCTATTGGCACTTGCTTGTCGCAGCTGTGACAGGTAGGTGACCACTCAGCATATTGCTGTGCTGTGGCACGTACATAGTACATACCACAACACAGCGCTGGTTTTCAGTGGTAAAAACACATATTTGGATTGTTTTTAATAAAAATTCACTCAACGGTCACACGCATAGTCCTGATCCCACACTAGGTCAAACCTGTATCAACAACTACGATGGACTACGGTCACACAACAGAAATAAATATTTGTGGTTCATACAAACATTCGTGTTGGCGCGAGGATCTAGTCCATGCCATCTTGTTTCACAGACGACTTACCATTTAACTTATCACACACATAAATAAAAAAACAATACATCTACTCGCCCGCTGCACCATGGAGGCCCTAACATTAGATTTACTAATACAGTCACATCTGGGAATATTCTAGAATATTACGGTCGCTTCGGTCGCGTCTTTAACGTACGTGGGAACCTATCGGGGGACGATCTTCAGGGCGGTGATCAATATAAAAACAGTTTAAATCTCCTGATATGTGTTTTACTGTATAGAAATAGCCATCTCACAATTGCTTTATCAAACGTTTTTTAATTCATAAAAAGTACACCGACTTAAATAAAAAAAAATATGCACCCTATAAAATTTGAGGGTTGCCCTTGATTTTTCTGAGATACCATCATCAGATCCTGGAAAGTATACCCTTTTAAACAAAAAAAGAGTTTCTCGAATCGGTCCAAGCGTCTTCGAGTAATCGGGGAACATACATAAAAGAAAGATTCCGACGAATTGAGAACCTCCTCTTTTTTTGAAGTCGGTTAAAGACAAAAGATATCAAAAGTGTAATTATCTAACGCCATAGATATAATCAAAAGCAGTCTGGTAAATCCAGTAGCATCCACTGCATTCTTACAGTAAAATTATTACGAAATTTGTTTGCCAAATGCGGCGTGTGAGTGTTTTATAGCCGAAACGAGCCGATGATAAGGCGCCCTTGCTCAGGGCGACGACGGTCGACTCCATCATATATAAAAGCGACAGTATGACATTGTTATCCAATAACTAAACAATAACGATCAAATAAAGAAAAAAAAACAGAAATCATAAATAGATTAATTCAAACAATTGGCAAAAGTTAAAGAAATAAAAAACAAGATATAAACAAGAATCGATCGTGCTATATTTTCTACCTAAACTAAATTTATAATGCCTAATCATTATTTTCGTCCGCCCTTCGTAGATGCCGAATTTTTTTTAAATTGTGTAAAACTTTAGTACTTTAGTGTACACTTTCATTATTGTTAGAGTTTTTCCCAATCAAATAATAGGTCATCGCAATTTTTTTTTAATTAAAATGTCACAATAATAAAGTGTGATTAGAGCTGACACAACGAGTTACATATGAAATACATACTTTGACAATAATCATAACTTGACTACAGTTGAAACAAGATAAATAGATACTTTAAATCCCCTAACATATGGCTGTCCGATAATTCTGCAAAATCTGACACAGTGTAACTTATTTATAGACAAAATCTTATACAGAGAAAAGGTTAATAAGAGATTAAGGTAACTAGTATTGCAAGTGTGAACTCAAATTTACATTAAACAAATAAAATAGATACTCATCGGATAGAATTCATACTAGCAATATAATTTTGAAATGATTTCTTAAGGCTCGTTGGACGCTTTTTAGACGGGTAAAATGTTTAACAGCCTCCGTGGCGCAGTTGGCGAGTAGCCGGCTATGAAACGAGAGGCCGTGGGTTCGATTCCCACACCGGGACAAATGTTTGTGTGAAAGACAGATATTTGTATCCGGGGTCTGGGTGTTCTGAGACCGTGCGTCTCTCGTAGTCCCTGATACCCACAACACAAGACTTGTATCTTAGTGTGTGGTCGGGGCTGTGTGTGTGACTGTTGGGTGTTATTTATTTATTAGTTCGCGTTACCTACATTCTATAAAAGCAGTATATATGTTAGCTATAAGCATGTTAATGTATGTACATAATGGCATATCTATGTTGCTCACAAGGCTGATAGATATAAAATCCAGACTATTGTTAACGATTTCAATTTATTGATAATGTAATTTTAAAGTTGAATACTATAGTTTATTTGAAATCTAACAAAAAATCCACTGCTTCTTCATAGTTTTATGTCTTCACTTCTGTCGGCGGTCTGGGGACTGCCAATTTCTTTTAACTTACAACCAATTTATCAGGGAGATTAAATCAACTTGATAGAATATAATGATTAGTATCCTGGATCAATGCTTACTTTTTGTACTCTAATTTGTATACTAAATGACCTAAAGTTTACATTCAACGACAACAAATACAAAATGGCTTCCAACAAATAAACTGTATTATGTTGGAAGCCATTTTGTAAGTTAAATTTTCAATCTAAATTCCACTCATTAGTATATACGTGATGAAATGTCCGTACAGCAAACAAAAAATTCACAAATTACACACGTTCCCGCGTGATTGGAGTTGTATTAACCGTACGGTATTTTAATGAAACTAATTCCAAATTAATTATGGAGAATAATATGAAGAAAGTATTAGTTTCGTTATAGATTAATATTTTTAGATACCTTATAGTATTTATCTGCTTTAACGGTGAAGGAAAACATCGTGAGGAAACTTGTACATCTGAGATTTTTTCAAAGGTATGAAAAGTCTGCCAACCCGCATTAGGCCAGCGTGGTGGACTAAGGCCTAACCCCTCTCATTAGTAGAGGAGGCCCGTGTCCAGCAGTGGGACCATGTTTAATACAGGGCTAGTATTATTAGTATTATAGTATTTATCATCAACAGACAGCGCATGTACATGATTCAAACTTACCGTTGAAAAGGATTATTGCAATACAACTTAAGTATTGCAGAGTAAAGCCAAATGACGGCTCTGGTAGGTATACTGTTTTTTAATGTAATAAATGTAAATTAATGTCACTTGTTCTTTCTACTAAGATATTAATAATTACTTAGAAAATAATATAATGAAGGTTGACTGGTAGAGAATGCCTTAGGCATTAAGTCCGCCTGTACATATATCTTGTATACAGTATTAAATAATGTTAAATGACTATCTGCGCGTCATTCAGATTGCTAATTACTTCCTCTGTGAGATTGATTTTAGATGAATGTAGAGAAATCAACACACATACATACATATACACTCACGCCAGTAATCACCGAAGGGGTAGTCAGAGGTGACAGACCAGTACACCCACTTTATGCCGAATTTATTACGGTCCCATAATGTGATAGGGGGCGAGCCTATCGCCCGGCACAATTCCAGACTCCGGGCTGACAATGAGTATTTCTTAATAGAAAAACCCGATGTCACTTTACCCGACCCGGGGATCGAACCCGAGACCTCAGTACAGCAGTCGTAACGCATGCGCAATAACAACTGCTCCACCACATAGCAGATTATGCAAAATGGACGCATATGATCTTATACGTTCCGCAAGTGGAACACACTAAGCTAAGTATGTATCGTCATTTCTTTTATATGTGCCGTTGGTAGTAACTCGGTCGAGCTGGCCCAGTCTGCACTCCATTGGTGTCAACATGGTCGATCCCAGTCGAATTAGACAAGGCGATAATACTGATTAACACTGTATTGGGTGGAAATATATACGATGTATTTCCACCCAATACAGTGTTAGAATACCTACATACATATACACTCACGCCTGTAATCCCCGAAGAGGTAGGCAGAGGTGTAACCAGTACACCCACTTTTCGCCGAATTTATAACGGTCCCCTAATGTCATAGGGGGCGAGCCTATCACCATACCGGGCGCAATGTTAGAATTCCGATAGTAAATAAATACACCCAACGTTCACTCATTCTGACTCCACTTTAAGTCAATGCTGTATCATGGGTATCAAGAACTACGAAGGACTAAGGTCCCACAACAACCAGATCCGAAACAAACATCTGTCTGTCACACAAACACTTCGTGTGGGTATCGAACCCACGGCCTCTCGTTTCACCGGCTACTCGTGTAATAAATTCCTTTGTAAAATCTTTTTTTTTTTATAGTATAGTCCGACAAACGAGCCAGTGGGTCACCTAATGTTAAGTGATCTCCACCGCCCATGAACATCCACAATACTGAAAGTATCATGTATGCGCTATATAAAGGACAAGAATAGGGATTAGGGAAGGGAAGGGGGAATCTGGGCCTCCGGATATCTCACTTACCATACGAAACGCGACAGTAAACTGTCACTAATTCTAATGTTACCTTACTGTATCGACTTGTCTATCGTCATTATCTGTTATCCCTGTCATGCAAAACCAGTAGTTTTGGCGGTCCTTTTACCCAGTGTTATGTTAAATCTTGTTTGTAATTAAATATTATTGTTTTACTCTTGTTGGATTTGCAAATGGACTGGCGGCTGACCGGAACTCGATTTGTTTTCTTTAATGCAAATGTTTGCGTGATTTATTTCCAATTAAACGCATATAAATTAGGTGTTTTCAGCTTCGTTAACAGATAAACGAAGCCTGTATTATTCAAGAATATACGTAGGAGTAATATATGCAAAAAAAATTTAGATTCTTAACTTGTAATTAAATTAACTATAGATTTTTATCCTGGCAAGGCAAACTAACAACACTGCATAGTATCGTAAGCGCAGTGCCGTCCATTTAGAGAATCAAGTAGAAAGAAACAATCTATGCCTCGCAACAACACAATAATGCTGGCCTGCTGTGTAGCTTCTTCATCTTTGTGTGAAGTGAAGAAGCGGTCGACAGTCTAGTGTCAGAGTACTCAGAAGGCCGTAAAATGGCCATACATCGCCCAACTCAAGACCCCCGACAAAAACCGGATGTACACTGGCTGACCCCGGAACCGACACACTTGCGTGTGCCAATATGACGATTTTTACACCCTGTGTACGGTGGTCACTATCCGGGCGGATATGATTATCCTACCACCAGCAAAGATTCAACAAACCATATAAATTACTACACTATAAAAACAACTAATAATTATATGTTCACAATCTACGAACAAGATTTTCGGCACAGCATTTAAAGACACTCATTACAGAACATAAAAATGCAATTAATTCGCCATTATAACAATAATTTGTTATATAGAACCTGGTGGTGCCCAGGCACGCATTCTAAGGGGGTCTAGGAGTCAATACCCCCAATAAATATTGTTAATGACAACATTATTTACATTTATTTACGTGCGTAAATGTTATTAAAGTTATGAAGCCGTTAAGTTTTATTAAGTTACGCAAGCCAATAATAGAAATATCTAGTCCCAAGGAATTAAACCGTTGAAATAATGTTATTAAGTGAGACGTGCATAACTGTCAGGTCGGTCTTATTTGCTATGTAGCTGTCACATCCGGTAAAGAGCTTCATAGTTCCCGTCTAGTTTGATTTCAAAATCTTAATCAAATCAGTCGGATTTATTAATAATACACACATCTAGAAGGTATGTCTTAGAAATCCGTATTTAGCAACCATAATCAACAGTTTGTTATGACTGACTCTTACACAATTACATTTATCTAATGGATTAGAATGTTGAAATGTTGGAAGTGGTAGAGCCACGCTGTAGACATATTTACAGCATGAATGGGCCGGCTCGACCGGGGTAGTACCACTGTCTCACAGAAAACCAACGTAAAGTGACAGTTTACTGTCGCGTTTCGTATGGTAAGTGAGATATCCGGAGGTCCAGATTCCCCCTTCCCTAATCCCTATTCCTGTCCTTTACGGCCGACAGCGCATACATGACACTTTCGGTATTGTGGATGTTCATGGGCGGTGGAGATCACTTAACATCGGGTGACCCACTGGCTCGTTTGTCGGACTATACTATAAAAAAAGGACAAGATATAAATTAGGCAAGATTTATACCTCAACATTTTAATTGTTATAGACACATTAAGCAGCGCTAAAAAGATTTCAAACAAAATTAAGCATTTAAATTGTGAAAAAAAAACGTTTTAGGTCCCTCGGAAAAAGCCCGTGCCGTACCTGCTTCGAAAGCTATTTTTGATAAGCTTTTATTGCTTGTTTTATCTGTATTCGGAATGAGGGTTGGGCAATCAAAAAGCAATGTACATAAAAATTTTACTACTGCCTAATCTGAAATTTCGCCTGGATTCGCCGCGGTAATCACGGGGTGGGATAAAGCGGCCCAATACCGCAACGCTTGTGGTCCTAATTTACTGGTCCCATTACAGATATAACTAACTCGTAATTAAATTAATATTTATTGCATTTTTACATTTGCGTGATAAAATATATGTTTTGAGGTGTTTTAATTTTCAAATAACTGGATAATTTTAGTTAAAGAATCAAGTAATTTGATTGTGGATATTAATTGAACTAACAACAAATGCGACAGAACTGGTGAATTTTTTTTAAGAGGTCAACCAATATCGATAACATTCGCAAGGCAAATCACGATAGGAGGAGAGTATATCGCCATACCGGGTTCAATTCCAGACTCCGGACTGACAATTAGTATTTCTAAAGAGAAAAACCCAATATCACTACCCGACCCGGGGATCGAACCCGAGACCTCAGCACAGCAGTCGTAACGTATGCGCAATTACTGCGCCACCGAGGCAATCATAAAGCATCGAGCATCCATCAAATCCTCCTAACCAAATTAAAATATCAAGAACCCATATTTTTCTATCAATCGACACATAGGTCGCATTAGGATATAAAAAATTTACGAGGACCAAAAAGGATAATTTAAGAATAAATGGTCAAATTTAGAAGTGTCCACATTCCCTCAAGTGGTCTCACATCTCTGTTTAACAGCCACGAGTGATAAGTACTCATAAAACCGTGGAGAGGAATATCAGATCTCTGGGAACTTTATACTAGTTACTCGACATAAAAATTAGAAAGACGAGTTTATCGTAATGGCTATAATGTGTTTGTTGTATGTGAATAAATCGGAGAATGTTTAACAACGAAAGGAGTAGATAGATTTTGAACGAGCGCACACGTTTATTACCTATGTGTCTTCTATATATATCCATACTAATACTATAAATGCGAAAGTAACTCTGTTTGTTTGTTTGTTTGTTACCTCTTCACGACTAAACGGCTGAACGGATTGTAATGAAATTTGGCAAGGGAATAGATTATATCCTGGAGAAGGACATAGGCTATATTTTTTCTCAAAAAACAACCTTGAAATGCAATCTCAAGATTCAGGCACAACAACTGAGAGGCTGGACAATCGCTACAGGTGCCTTAGTGCAGAGGACAACTCCTTGGATTGTATACTTCTGCTCCCGAAAATAACATCCACGCGGGCGGAGCCGCGAGCAACAGCTAGCAATATATAAAAATGAATCCCTGTTTCCCTAGGTCAAGGCGTCACCCGTGAACGGCTGGACCGATTTCAGTAATTCCTTTTTGTTGTGTTTATTATTGTCAGGAGAAGGTTCTTATGAAAGAAAGTATTAAGACTGTTGCGCGGAAAATTAGTAAACTTAACATTAACATTATATTTTTCTAATGTAACTTTAGCGCGTTTGACATAACTGCCAGTCGTTTGACATTTCGCAAAATATAGAAACATGTATTAGCTTAAGATGATTTTATACATTTTCATTCAAAAATAACAATCATGTTGGCCAAGTCGCGGGCAAAAGCTAGTTGACAATACGAATTCTTATTAGAATTGTCTAAAGCCCAAGACAAAATTCTAATGCTAGGTACAAACAAGCCGGCAGGATAGTAGTGAGATAATGGTCTCGCTACTTGATACTCTAACTGGACGAGTCTGAGCTAATCTCAACAAACATTTCCAGAGATATATTTATTTATATTTCAAAATTGTAATATCAAGTTGTTGAATTATTTAGAACGAAAAACTGTAAGGCTAGGCTTAGAATTTTAATGGTATCTATTGAAACTAACTTCCTTATTGAACTGCTTTGTTGTTTAACGACGCTAATAAACGTAAGTGCTTCCTCATAAATCCTATTTTTTTACTACTTCAAATAAGAAAACTATTATAGTTTCCGGTTGAGAGGAGACAGACCATTATCATTTCCGTAAGTTTACGCCGAGCCATTACTGAAATATTATAATAGAAGAGAGAGGTAGAGATTAGTAGAAGAGACCCGCGCCAAGTAGTGGAACAGTGTTTAATACAGGGCTAGTATTATTATTATAATAATAGACAGCGATAGCCTAGTTGGTTTCGGTATGGACTGTCAAGACCCATCTCATTAGTAGAGGAGACCCGCGCCGAGCAATGGGACAGTGTTTAATACATGGCTAGTATTATTATTATGTTGAAAAGATATTTTTTCTTGAAATTTGAAGAGTTTCGGAAAGGAATGAAAACCACGAGCCTAGACCAAGTGGAGATCATATTAGGGATATTGGTCGGTGCTCGTCGTCTTGCAAATTTTTTCGGTCGTATTTAAAAAGGTTGCTTTTTGCATAGTTACATAAGTGTTTTTAGGAATATCCAAAATTGGAAGGCTATGATGTGGATATTTTGGAATAACACCAGTGCTGGAGAGCACCAGCGGCACTATGAATGCTCTGTTCATCTTCTTTATTCTGATTACTTCTTCTTTCAACTCTGTTTATTTATTAATATTATTATTAAATTCTTATATATGTTCCTTAAAATTGGAATTTGTTCATGATATAGCGATAATATTTCCAACTACGCGCACCTCTATCCCTGTAGTTATACATACGAGATCTGTTATGTTATCAACAAGCTACATGTGTACATACATTTTTACAGTTAAATAATAAGTATAATAATTCCGTCGTCACCTTTCAATTTTTTTAATTACTTCAACTTTCACACGGAAAATTTCACTCATTCACCGAACCCTTCCTAGTCTGGAACATTGCGAATTACGCAACAGTTCAACGACTTGGTCTGTTATAGACACAATATTTATGAAGTGCTGACGTATTATAAACACCATTCGGGCCGAAGTTAATCATAGAGATTCCAACAGGTGCGATGATGATGAATAGCCCAAGTCAATTTTAGATTTCTTTCCTATTATTATATTTTTCTAGTATGTAGCTAATAGCCAGTTTTCCACAGCATATTTAGATCGCTCAAAGTTTATACTACTGTAACCATTATAAAGTATTAGCTATGCATTCAGTATGGTCTTAGAAATCACTAAAACACAATAAATGAATCTTACTTATCCGATATGAGCTTACAAGTGTATGTTAACTTCTTGTTCTTCTCGGTCTTGACATAATTGTAATAAAACTTTAGTCTGATAATTACAAAACTATAATGGTCATCTCATTAGTGACAATTATAGGCGTTCCGAACCTGTTTGCTTCAAAGTCTTTCTATGTGATCGGGTATCTGATATGGAAGTCCGTGGATAAAAAATACTTTCTTTCTGCTTTCAAGCAAGCTTTAAGTACCGCTTCGATGATAATTAAAGTAAGTAAAGTTAATGTGCATTCAAAATAATACACCCAAAAATCACATTAGGTCAAACCTGTATCGTAGGTATCAAGAACTACGGTTTCACAACACAGTCTTGCTGCTGGATTCGAACTCGCGGTCTCTTGTTTTACTGGCTACTCGCCCGCTGTACCACGGAGGCTTTCATCGTGTGACTTAACTTTATCCCAAGTTGGCATTCAGTACTTATTTATTCAGGCCAAAAATATCTACAATTCTATAAAACATCAAATGGACCCTGTTAAGCAGAAAAGATCCAACTGACGTTTTTATACTTTTGAGTAAATGCAGTTTAAAGTATGCAAATTTAAAAATAGTACTAGTAGGCTAGGATCCCTGGTAGTAGGTTTGCTATTGCTTACTATCAAGTCGATTTTCCGTGAGTAGCTTCATTTTGGTTAGCAGGGACAAAATATGACGATTTGATGATTCTCAAAAAAATTATCACGCCCACGCCCAGTTAGGGCGTTTTTTTGTTGAATCTCAAGATAATTATCTGAATTATTCGAAAAACTATTTGTCCTATAAAATGTATGGTTTGATCAAAGAGTCCTCCCCGTCCAACATGTATCGATAATGGTGTCATCAAAATTGATAACTAACCAGCTGATTTTTTTTCAGTAGCTTAGTTGATATTTATATAGTTTAGCAGCCACATTGTCCTACAAATTGCATGGTACGTTATCCCAGTCCTACATTCAAAAGTTGAAATACAGATCCCTGATGTAAAAATAATTACTATCAAGCTGAACCTTCGTGAATAGCTTCGTTTCGATGAGACACCTAACAAAAAAAAATCTAATTGAAAATTCGCTGGGTAACAAAACATGACAAGTTTTTTTTAAGTAAATGCCATCAAATTGCCTGGATCTTTTGTGCACATATGAAACTTGATCAGGAGATTATGGCTATGTATTTAATTCGATTTCATAAAAAAGGCTGGTTGGATCGTTTCTGCTTAACAGGGTCCAAGTGGCCAACTGTTTCATAATACTAAATGCTAAAGTCTCAGTGTATCCACGACAGTCTTGGCAAATAAGGCGGCGTCTCATACAATACATCAATCTGCACGCTTGAAGCGCTTTCAAAATGTACTGAAAGGCGACGGTTATGCGGAACAGGCTGTATATTATACCATAACAGGCGTTTTGATGGCTTGCATTGCTGTTGTGTAATTATAGAGGGAATGCGGAGATCCTAGGTGTTTTGGAGAATCTGGATATACTTAGGAGAAATACTGTAACTATTAGACGGATATGATTTTTGTCCTCTGGTCATAATAATAATAACAATACCAGCTCTGTATTAAACATTGTCCCACTGCTGGGCAGGGACCTCCTCTACTAATGAAAGAGGTTAGGCCTTAGTCCACCACGCTGGCCTAACGCCGGTTGGCAGACTTCTCACACCTTCGAAATTCTTATGAGAATTCTCAGGTATGTAGGTTTCCTCACGATGTTTTCTTTCGCCATTAAATCAAACGATAATTATCAATGAAATCACACGTAACTTTAGAAAAGTCAGAGGTGTATGCCATTTGGGTTTCGAACATGCGACTTTCGTCTTGACAGACCGTGCCGCAACCAACTAGGCGTATATTTTCTACATATATTCTCGTCATAATTTTGTCTAAATTGATAGTGGAAACCATTTAATCAATGTTATTCTAACATTAACTACCGCCTTTTAGACTCAATTTTTCGTCTTAAAAACGCTTTACCGAGCAGATACAACTTTCGGTAAGCTATTAGAATCCAAATATCTGCATCAATTTAAAATTTAATCAAATTAAAGTTACAAATATTTTTACACATATTATTTGTGCTGGAGCCACTGTGTTACTTATGTCAAAAGCTAGCAATAATGTAGAGCAAAAATCATTTTGAGATTTGAGATTTGACCAGCCTTAATTTAAAGTTTATCCTTCCGTAATAATTCCCACAGCCTCCTAACATATATTACTGGCACCACAAACCATAGACAATTTTCTCATGCACCCTATACCGGCATAATAAATTCCCAGCATTCATTAGTAGCTGTCATTATCTGTCATTGTCATTATAAAATCACTGATTTTATAACTCCAATGATTAGAGCTGTTAAACGTTAATATGGTACATAAAAATGTACTACCCATCACATTTGGTCGTATTAGATTGATATATGCGTACCAAATTATCCAATCACGGAAGACATTACGGTGTCGTATGATTGAAATGGTATATCTAAATGTGGACGCTTTTAACTTCAGTTTAAAAATGTATTTTAAGCAAATAATTTACTGAAGGTAAAAATCATACATAACATTGTAATAAAACGAAATTTACGGATTCTATCGCGGTCGGGTTATAAAAGTAAAATAAAGAGGGAGGGTAGAAACATTGCACTATACTTTCGTGACGACATACAACTCAGTCTCCCCCGTGACCATGAAGACTGTAAAGCCTTCGAATCGTCTGGTTAAAAAAGTAAAATAAACCGCGATAGAATCCGTAAATTTCGTTTTATTACAATGTATAATATTCGCGTAAATATAAGAAACCAATCATACATAAGTTTCCTTAGTTAATTATGGGTAAATCTTTTAGTGTAATATATTTTTGATTTTATTATTTGTCATCCACCTTGTTGAGACCACCACCTTGAGACATTATTTAATTTATGTTCGTAGTTTGATAAAAGATATTTTTTCATAAAGCTATTATCCAAAAACAATTTGTAGTATTTATTGCATTTTTAACCGACTTCAAAAAAGGAGGAGGTTAACAATTCGTCGGAATATTTTTTTTTATGTATGTTACCCGATTACTCGAAGACGCCTGGACCGATTCGAGAAATTCTTTTTGTGTTTAAAAGGGTATATTTCACAGGTGGTCCCATTAGCACCGAGTCAAGATCTGATGATGGGATCTCAGAAAAATCAAAGAAAACCAAATTTTATAGTGACGCATAATTTGTTTTTTGTTGAAGTCGGTGTACTTTTTTAACTAATACAACCCGATGTTTTATAAAAAGGCCGATGTAAGTAAACTTTAAAAACAAAGACCTCACAATTTCAAAACCATAACAAAATAGTTGAATTACACAAGGCGGCATAAAAATGATGAACTGTATTTAATTTTACAACGGCACCGCGCTCCTTATTGGACTTTGTGATCGTAAAACGCGTGTATCGGTTAAATTGAATGAAGATGGAAGGCTTTTAACGCAATTAGCTTACAGAAAACACTTATGTAATTGTTCTCAGAAAAAACACCATTCGTTTTAATTTAGTCATAGCGTGAGATCACAATTATTACTGTTTAAAGCCTTGATTAGACAGTGGCGTAGCGAGCAGTCGGTTGTGAAACGGTAGGCTGTGGGTTCGATTTCCACGCCGAGACAAATGTTTGTGTGACAGACAGATGTTTGTTTCGGGTCTAGATGTTTTAGGGCCGTAGTCCTAAATACAGGTTTGCGTAGTACTCTGACACTAGACCCTCGACCGCTTCTTCACCTTCTTGCCCATGGCGTAGCGTGAAGAAGCAGGCCAGCATGATTGTGTTGAGTAGCGGGGGATAGATTGTCTCTCGCTACTCGATACTTTACTTGGACGGCACTGCGCTTACCATCAGGTGCAGTGTGGTCACTTTGCCGTGCCAGCATAAAAAAGGTACTATGTATGAGATCACAGTTATTATTGTTTAAAACGTTGATTAGGTATGTAGATATATACGTAGAATTTTTATAGTCAAGCAACCGTGTAAGCTAGTCACCTCATAAGTACGTCATAATCGCTTGAAACATTGCTTTAAAAATCATTTTTTTTATTTTGCATCCGGGAGTTTACGCATTTACACGAAACTCATATAAATGAGAAATAAGAATCTAAAATATTTTTAAGCGGTTTTTTGTCGCTCAAAATGTTTACAAATGGCGCTCTTTACAGTGAATAGTTCCAAGAAAATCAAACTTCCTTAAGGACAATACAATGAACGCTCAAATAAAGACAACTAAAGATGACCTCATGCAATCTCAAAAATTCTGTAAATCCGACTGAGGTCTCGGGTTCAATCCCCGGGTCAGGTAAAGTGATATTGGGTTTTCTATCTAGAAATTCTCAGTATTAGCCCGGAGTCTGGACCCTGTGCCCAGTATGGCGATAGGCTCGCCCCCTGTCATATTATGGGACCGAAATTCGGCGAAAAGTGGGTGTAATGGTTTCACCTCTGCCTACCCCTTCGGGGATTACAGGCGTGAGTGAGTGTATGTATGCACATGCAATCTCAAAAAATTCATAACATCAGTGTCACATATAATTAATAACTCGAATTACTCTACCGCAAAATATGGTGATTCTACAAAATTTTGTCACACAAGAGCCTGTCATCTCCCATCGATCTTTAAATACATCTCTGACGTATCAGGAAATATTATATAAAACCATGTTAAAACAAATGTAACTTTACACTCCTTCCGTAAAAGTAGCTGTGACAAGGGTTGTCAGTGGTTATCTTAATATATGTCGGAGCAACATGAAAATGTCTGTACCGTCACTTGTTTTGCTATTTTGAGAGTTAGATACTCAAACCCACCCTCGATAAGTTTATCGGGTGATCTTGCGCGCAGAGTGGGGCACAATAGAAAATATCACAATAAAAAGGGTGCACCTCGTCATTAGGAGAATTCCACATTCAATTTTGAATAGCTAGTAACTTAGAGGTCGTAATGCCGAAATACTGTTTAAAGTAAAGTAATAAGTTAACGCGATGTGAAACTGTAATTAGTATCTGTTATAGTAATTTAGATTGTGTTGTGTTTAAAAGAGCAACTATGGGGTTTCTTGCCAGATTCTTCTTTATGGATAACTGCATTCTGAACTGGCAGTAGTTTATTGAACTCTGAAGTCAGAAGTGTTAATCTCGTGTTTTTCTACCGAACTATCATACGATGTGCATCCTGACAATATCTGGAGATCGGAGAGGGACGTGTAAGCCCTCTCACAACCTCGGCCCGTGGACATGGGCCCGACATATATAATTTTTCTGTACGTGTGTTTGTCACCTGACTCCTCTAAACGGCTGGACCGATTTGGATGAAACTTTGTGTGTATTTCAATGGGTTCTTGGATGGTTTTGAAACACAATATGGTAGGTGGTGCTGCAGTCGGTATGTCACCATATTTGATTTGCTGGGATTTGAGGGAGAAAGGCCAAAGATTGTGATTCTTAAAAATATCACATTTCATGTGGTTTTCCGGGCAGGACGACGTCTGCCGGGCCCGCTTATTATATATAAATAATATTTTGTGTGAAATAGAATCTAAACTATGCAAAAAACAAAGAAGCGATCATCCAGAAAAATATTATGTTTCTTAATAAAAAGATAGTTACTAGGTTAATGCAGCACTAAGTAATTTTAAATACACAAATCATATCTTTATTTATATTTTCCCAACATCCCATATTTTTTGAGGAAGAAAAATACACTGTTTAAATTCGCCAGCCCTAACTGACCGACAAGTTAACCCGCGGTTACTGACAACCAAAAATAAAAGGAGACGGTAAACGTCCGCCGCTGATTTATAAACCAACCCCTCGCGTGTTACGGAGTTATTAATATCGGTCCATAATTTCAATACCGGTTTTAATATCCTAATATATTTGTTTAATCCCACAATAGGAATGCTACTTTAAGGTAGGGTTGCCAACCCTGAAATTGAAATACCAGGATTGTTAGTTTTTGAAGTTAGAAAAACCAGGACAAGTCAATTTAAAAACAGGGCGCATCTTTTGCGAGCCGAGACGCACCCTAGGACTGCAAAAGCTAATTTTAAATTACAGGACGCTTTAAAAACCCAGGATGCTGTTTAAAAACCCAGGACGCGGCTTAAAAACTATCCAGGACGTCCCAGGACACTCTAAAAACCAGGACATGTCCTGGGAAAACAGGACGGTTGGCAACTCTACTTTAAGGTAACGATACGTGATATATTGATCGGGAGTAATTAACTTTAAGGAATCCGTGAGTCATCCGATTGGTTTAGATTTATTTTCATTATTTATAAGTCTCGGTGGCGCGTCACGACTGCTCTGCTGAGGTCTTAGGTTCGATACCCGGGTCGGGTAAAATTATATTGGGTTTTTTTATTTAGAAATACTCAGTATTAGCTCGGAGTCTGGAATTGTGTCCGGTATGGCGATAGGCTCACCCCCTATCACATTATGGGACCGTAATAAATTCGGCAAAAAGTGGGTGTACTTGTTACACCTCTGACTATCCTTTCGGGGATTACATGCGTGAGAGTATATGTATGTATTTATAAGCATATTATTTGTAAACAGACTCGATAAAGTGAATTCATTTGGCAGATGATCATTGCAGTACGAATAAAACAATAAAAAAAACTGTCAGAGGCCTAAAAAGTAATTGGACAAACGCTGCTGTGTCCTAAAACTGACTGTAATTAGTGTAACCATTATGGTTAATTATATCAATAAAAACTTCTGTCAAACAAAACAAAACACAAATCACTGAAAAAAATTGTTCTTTAACGTTTCTTTTAAGTTATATAAAGTAATGATTAAAATCTGATATTGATTTACCAAACAGGCTAATAAAGTATTTAATTTTAATGCGATGAGATCACAACAAATTCATGACGGTCAAATTAATTAAATTAACTAGACTGGCAGACTCCAGCAGTCGCAAAATTACATTCGTAATTAGCATACATCAATAAACACGATATCTTTAATGAATTCGCGCAAAAACTTGATTAGTGAAAACTAGTTTTATCAAAACAGACTGCCGTAGTATGATGGTGCCCCAAGAATAGACAGGAAAAAAATCTACACCGTTTGTCTGACTTTTTTTTTATCCTGGCACGGCAAAGTGACCACACTGCACCTGATGGTAAGTACAGTGCCGTCCAGTAATGGTATCAAGTAGCGAGAGACAATCTATCCCTCGCTACTCAACACAATCATGCCGGCCTGCTGTGTAGCTTCTTCACACTACGCCTAAAGGACCCAGGATCATAGGTAGGAGGGAACACGGTAGCTGGCAAACTGTTCCACAGCTTGATGGTGCGGCAAAAATACGAGTTTGCGAACCTCTTGGTTCGGGCCGGGGTAGTAGATACCACGAAGCTGTGGCTCCGCAATCCAGTACGCGTTGTTCTGGTACGGAAAGGAGAGAATGGGATAAGATCAAACTTATCTTTGACAGGTCATGCATGTTCTTTGTGTAATAGAGAACAATATTTGACTATTAAAGCGGTGGTCAGAAGCTTAATATAGCCACGTTCCAGGATCAGCCAGTGTACACCCGGTCTTTGTCGGGGTCTAGAGTTGGGGTACGATGTTTCACCGTTTTGCAGCCTTCTGAGTACTCTGACACTAGACTCTCGACCGCTTGTTTACCTTCTTACATTTGGCGTAGTGTAAAGAAGCAGGCCGGCATGATTGTATTGAGTAGCGAGGGATAGATTGTCTCTCGCTACTCGATACTCTAATTGGACGGCACTGCGCTTACCATCAGGTGCAGTGTGGCCACTTTGCCGTGCCAGGAGAAAAACAAAATGTGGTCTAAAAATCCAGTGCAGTTCTCTTTTAGTTATCAATTCCATAATGTATCGTTTTACATATATACATATATATACACTCACGCCTGTAATCCCCGAAGGGGTAGGCAAAGGTGTAACCAGTACACCCACTTTTCGCCGAATTTCCGTCCCATAATGTGATAGGTGGCGAGCCTATCGCCATACCGGGCACCATTCCAGACTCCGGGTTAATACTGAGTATTTCTAGGTAGAAAATCCCAATATCGCTGTATCGTTTTAATGCATTTATATCTCTAAAAATATTGACACTGCGGCCTCCTACCGATATTTTTATTAAAACACCAACCCCCTAATAAAATATGATTTATTCATTAATTACATCAAAAATCTTATGGAATTAGTGAGAAATCCCATAAAAACGTAACCTTGAAACGCAGTAAATATACGAATTTATTGCTTAAAAAATATACATTAAAATTCGTACTAAAATAATAAACGGTCATAAACGCCATTCAAATGCGGGGTAATTTATGTTTTTCCGCAACAAATGTAGGTTTCGTACTGGCTTGAGTCTCGCGCGTGACATATGCATGTGGCGTGCACATGTGTCTCACCTTGATCGAGTTTTGACGCAAGTCCGCTTATGCAACAAGTCCGTTGAACCCTGCTTGTTTGAAGCGATGCCCGGTGCTAATACACAAATATTTACATTTTTGGAGTTACCTGCGTTTTGCGGCCGGGCGACGTGCTCCATTTCTAACGTTTACAAACACGTTACGCCCTTGCCGAATTGGTACGGTCATAAAATTGTTTTTAGGTTATGTTTTTGCATTTAGACCGATGACACACTAAAACTCATGACAATATCAATCCACCTGCCTATCGCAGTTGTGATTGCACATGCGTTAGCTGTGCTGAGGTCTCGGGTTCGATACCGGGTCGTGTAAAGTGATATTCGGTTTTTCTATTTAGAAATACTCAGTATCAGCTCGGAATCTGGAATTGTGCCCGGTATGGCAATAGGCTCGCCCCCTATCACATTACCGTAATAAATTCGGCAAAAAGTGGGTGTAAGGGTTACACCTCTGCCTACCCCTTCGAAGATTACGGTGTGCTTATGTATATACAATACTAGCTGTTGCTCGCGGCTCCGCCCGCGTGGAGGTCATGTTTGGGACAAAAAGTATACAATACAAAATACCAATTTTCATGCGTTTAACTTAAAAAATTACGGATTTTCATACAAACTTTCATCCCCTATTTTACCCCCTTAGGGTGGTATTTCCAAAAACCCTTCCTTAGTGGATGCCTACGTGATAAAAGGAACCTACTGTCAAAATTTCAAGTCTCTAACCCCTGCCGTTTAGGCTGTGCGTTGATCGATCAGTCAGTCAGTCGGTCAGTCAGTCAGTCAGCTTCTTCTTTTATATATACAGATCAATGACACATTTTTGAAAGAGAATTCCATACACGCTCTCAGCCAGTTGATGGTGGATTAAAAGCAGACTTCCGATGGTCGCGTTAAGCGTGAGACGCAAGCATCAGTGTAGTCGTGTATTTGTTCGTCTAGTATTAACATAGTATATTACAAACTGTCGTCTGTCACTGACGTTAATGCTTATGTCAGAAGCCTTAGAGCTATTCGTTGGTAAGGCCAACACTTCAGAACGACTGATTTGGCAATTTTTAACCGACTTCAAAAAAAGGAGAAGGTTAACAATTCGTCGGAATCTTTTTTTTTATGTATGTTACCCGATTACTCGAAGACGCCTGGACCGATTCGAGAAATTCTTTTTTTGTTTAAAAGGGTATACTTCCCAGGTGGTCCCATTGGCACCAAGTCAGGATCTGATGATGGAGAAATATCGAGGGAAACCTTAAAATTTTATAGAGGCGCATAATTTGTTTTGCATTGAAGTCGGTGTACTTTTTATGAATTAAAAAAACTTTTACTTATTAAATGTTCGAATAAGGTTTTTGAGGCAAAGAAAAATTAAATCGTTTGGTTTTTTCTATGGGATTTTAATCTCATACAGTAACGATATAATCATACGAATTTATAGTGTGTTAGTCAATGAAAAGAATAACCTTCTTAAATGTTTCGTAGTCTATAAAAATAAAACGCATCGACCTTTAAACTGCAGTAATATGAAAACTAAACCACAATTCGAATCCACTCAATTAATCGCGATACCATCTACGCGTTATTAAAGGGCTTAATAGAGACATTAATAAAATTCCCAGTATCTTAAATCCTTCATTATTAATCTAAATAATATTGAACATCTGCAGCACGCTTCCCGCCCATGTGGCATGTGCAATCTCCTCGATCGAAGTGCAGTCTTGTTCGGAACCTTCTTCATTTCTACAATACACAGATTTATTTATAAAGTGATAAATAATGATATTTTTGTCATTATTCGGAGTTATTACTCGGTTATCTTTATAAGACGTGGGGAGAATTAAAACAAATTCTTTAAAAAGCACACATTTATTTCCCTCGCATGTTGAATGAATTTCATTTAACGGAAAAATTGAAGAATATTTTTTTATTACGACACGCATGCAAGTCATCAGAAAGTATTTATGCAATGTGCTCTCATAATGACACTAAATTGATGCTGTATTTAATGTTTTAATTCTCAGTAAATTTTATAGTAAATTCTCCAGCTGTAATAGTAATTATGATTACTCTGCCTACATACAGCCTGCATGGCACAGCAGGCGAATAACCGGCTGTGAAACGAGGGGCCGTGGGTTCGATTCCCGTAATAACACAAAGGTTTGTGTGACAGACCGATATTTGTTTCGGGTCTGGGTGTTGTGGGACCGTAGTGCCTCATAGTTGTTGATACCCACGATACAGGTTTGACATAGTGTGGGGTCAGGTGTATTAGTGTTTTACTGTTGTGTGTATTTATTTATTACATTATGTTTGGTTCGTTATTTTGTCTCCCTCTTTGAAGGCGGGAAGTGGGATATTTCCAAATTCTTTCTATATTTCTTTGGGATTCATTTCGTTGTGGGATAAATACAAGGGTTCCCAAAGACTGGCCGAGCTTTACTGCTCGGTGTCAAATGCGTGCCCTCGATCCAGACTTATAAGAGTTACATTGAGTGTGTGAGAATTTCTTATCTAGTCTAGCTTTGAATCGAAATAGAAAAATCCCGATTCAAAGCTATACTAGATAAGATCAAAAACAATTCCATAAAGGAGATTTTTAGCAATTGAAAAGCTATGGAAGACTTAATAAACTGGACAATAATTCCAAATTTTGCTTTTACTGCAGCCGGTATCCTAAGTACGTTGACGAAACGCACAACGTCTGTAAGCAAACGTCACCGCCGATACGAAGTTATGATAAGCGAAGATTGCGCCCCAGATATATCTGAGACGGCTTATTTTACGATTTATCATCATTAGACCACGGCCACGCCTATTGCTTTTTTCGATTCCCGATATCGGCTTTTTAGGCTTTTAAAGAACAGCTTGATAAATGTCTTTGACAGCCTCCGTGGTGCAGCAGATTCCCGCGCCGAGAGAAATGATTGTGTGACAGATAGTCTGTCTGTCATACAAACATTTGTTCGGTGCGGGAATCGAACCCACGGTCCCTCGTTGCACAGCCGCCTACTCACTCACTGCGCCACAGAAGCTGTCTATAATATAGTTGACTATATGATAATACAAACAAGTTTCGTTTAGATCACACAAACGTTTGTTCTCTTGCGGAGATTGAACCTGCGACTTTTCGTTTTACAGCGACTCGCCCACTGCGCCACGGGAGCTGTCCAATTTGGTAGATATCGCGTAATATTTATACACAAAAATCTGACGAATTAATGACCAAGACATTGAAGTTGAAAATGTATACCGAGATACATTGTATGATTAGAATTTGACAGTGGCATAAGCATTACACTTTTATCTCCCGTTATTAAGAGACGTAACTACTAATTAGTTAAATTACGATTGAGAATGCCTTAATTACAGTTAAATGCGGGTATTATTATAAATGTAATTATAAGTTGTGTTGTTTCGCAATGTTCATTATCTTAAGCATCTAATTACTGGGACTTCGTAAGATGTCTTGATGTGATATGTGTTGTGAAGAGTCAATTTGTAAGGTTATTTGTTTAAATTTTGAGTGTTATTGCCAGGGTTTGAGTTTTTTGTCGGGGGTCTAGAGTTGGGGTGCGATGTTTGGCCGTTTTGCGGCCTTCTGAGGCCTCTACCTTCTTGCCCATTGCGTAGTGTGAAAAAGCAGGCCGGCATGACTGTGTTGAGTACCGAGGTTGTCTCCCGCTACTCGATAATCTAATTGTACGGCGCTGCGCTTACCATCAGGTGCAGTGTAGTCACTTTGCCGTGCCAGTATACAAAAAATATATAGGTATACGCGAAAGTTGGCAAACGTATTAAACCATAACATACTCTATCTAGTTTATATGTATTGTTTTCCCTTTACATCACTTCGTGGTAGCGGTGTGTCGGCTATACTCCGCGTAAGACTTACTGACGTCGATTCCCCGACGGGCCGTGTGCGTGTGCGGACCCATTGTATCAGGGATTCAGTGAATGTATGACATGAAGGCAAACAAGCTAATCTTAGCTTATTATTATTAGGAGTCGGAAAAGTGAATGCATTTTTTATTCGCACACAAATAATATTGACATTTCTAAATACAAATAATGATTCACCAATGTTCCATGGTTACTACTTTTATGGGCTAGTTATAACGATATATTATGATTTAAAATAAGTGTTTTAGCTTAATGAATAAAGAAAACTTACATTCTTTCAATAAAAAAATTTAATCCCGCCCATATGTATTAAAATATCTTTCGTAATAAGATTAGATTAGTCATTTTGTTTCACTATGTCACGATAAAGCAAACGTCAATTTGCTATAATAATTTTTTGTTAGTGCCTCGATAGGCAGACGAGCAGACGGGACACCTGATAATAAGTAGTCACCGCCGCCCATAGACTTCTGCAATACCAGGACACAGCAAATCCGCTGCCTACCGTTCGTTAAAGAGGTCTACGATAATTTTACACATCGCATTTGTCGTATATTTAATAATAGACTGCCGAGTAAACTCAAACAAGTTAGAAATATATGGAGGCACCGCAAACTTTATAATAATAACAACAAAAGATAACATTCAAAACTTTTAGCATTCCCCAAATCTACATATCAATAAAACGTTACCAAACTGAGTAAACACTCAAAAAATCTCACTATATCTCTCACAAAAAATCCCACTGTCCCATCCAAACTCATTCATGATATTTGTTTGCCCACTTCCGTAAATCAAAGTTGTATTTATCCAGCAAACTCGTACCGTATCTTCCAAGGTAAACAAACATATCTACACATAACATAAACTGTCTTCATTAGGGCATTGAAGGGACCACCGTACCACCGTACGCAAGTTAAAATGGGATTAAAATAAACAATGTACAATCGGCCACACAGAGCCGAGGCTTGTTCTATTCAAATTATTACATGTAAAAAATGCTTTAGTGTTTAACTGTATGAGTTTATTTGCAAGTCTATATTTATGAGCATGGCTCACCGCTTCTGTAATGGAGATTTAACTTCAACATAGACGGTTGTATACGGGCCGGTGGTATGTTTTATTGTAAATGTCTGGTGCTTGATGCTTAATTTTTACTGAGATATATTATTGGATAGTTCGTTTCGTGTTTATATTTTCTTTTACACATTATTTATTCAATATGCCCTGACTTTAAAATACATCAATACCATTGATATATAGAAGGGGATAAGCACTTATTTGCCTATATAATTTCTAGTTAAACAAATATGTTGCAAATATGAACTTCACTAATAGAAACATTGCTCTCTCATTCCAACTCGTTGCAATTTACTTATGTCAACAAGAGTACAGTATACGCAATTGTTTAAAATTTTCGGTTGTCAATTTTTGATATGTCATCAAGCTCCGCCTTGATGCTCATTTTTCGACATGACTCCATTTTATGAAAACACTTTGCTAAGTAGTTTGACTGTCATTGATGTATCGTGCGAGATTTGTTTTACGATTTCAAGTGAATTGTGCGTGTTTAAGTAATTTTTGTTGTGGTACAAAAGACAATAAGATCGAAACAAATATGCATCACAATTTGCTGTGGGCGGAGTCGACGCCATTTTAGGGAAAAATTTGGCTTCAGGTCACGTGATCTTGTGTGATATCCCCTTATATATATCAATGATCAATACCAAAGAGAACTAATTCGATCAATCATGATGAAGCGAAAAACAAATTCAAATTTAGAATATCTGACGTTGAACAAAGTACAATAAACGTTATACATGTTTTTTATCTGTTCTTATTTATAGATTTTTATTCATTATGGTCATGCCAACCTCATTATACCTTCTTACAATGTAAATACACAATTTAAAAACATACATATTTTAATTTTTATTACGACGAATCACTGTTGAACAAATTTTATTAAAGGACATAGTTTTTTAACGCCTGCGATTTTGGCTTTGATGATATATGTATTATTTTTTGTATTATCTAAATTATATTCATCCTACTTCCTACTAATATTATAAATGCGAAAATTTGGATGGATGGATGGATGTTTGTTACTTAATCACGCTACAACGGCTGGACGGATCTGGTTGAAACTTGGCACAAAGATAGATTATAGTCTGGAATAGCACATAGGCTACTTTTATCCCGAAAAATGTACAGTTCCCGTTGGACAGTTTAGTTTTTCACTGAGCAAGGGATCGACATGATTTTTTGCATAGTAGCAGTTCAGGGATCAAAAAATTACAAAGGCTACTTTTATCCTGGAAAAATGCACGCTTCCTATGGGATAGCAAAATATAGAAAGATATAATAGTTTAAGATGTCTCCTTGGCTTTTATACCTTTTGTTTCAAAAATACCACGCGGGCGAAGCCGCAGCAATAGCTAGTTTATAATAAAGTTACAAAACGAATATTAATCCATACAATCCACCTCCCACGTCCTCGAATAAGACGTAACGTCTCAATTTCATATAAGTTAATTAAAAAACGTGGGTAGTTAGTAGTCACGGAGATTTTTCAAGGAAACTCAGTGTAAAGCGTTATATGACCTTTTTATTGCGGACCTTAGGGCCATTAAGTGAGCGTGCTGGTAGATGGATGGGCCTTTATGGGTGGAAGCGATTTTTTATTTTTGTCTAACGTTATTCCAGCTTCCTACTTAGACGCTGACACCTTACACACGGTTGGTCTTGAGAATTCTACGTAGTAAGATTATAAGCTTTCAGATCAAATATTTTAAAAAAGCGCTTTATTGGCCGAACGCGACATTCAAGATATGAACGCTACGAAATTTATTTAATCAGTCTGTAGTATTTTAGGTGGCAATATAGATAGCAAAAGATAATGTTTAAATAGTTCTGTATGATTTATAACTCGCCATATCGGGCTTCAAATAAATGATATTCCTTTACAAATTTCGTTAAATACAAAAACTTCAATTATTATACTACCTTACACTCATATAATGAAGAGTTTTGAATCAATATTCGTCATTAAATGTGTGTATTTTAACGGTAGGCAGCGGCTCTGCTGTGCTCTGGCATTGCAGAAGTCTATGGGCGGCAGTGACTACTTACCATCAGGTGGTCCGTGTGCTCGTCTGGCCATTCAGGCATAAAAAAAATACCTACTGTGTCCGACTACAAAGAACTACCCCATTTTCTTCCACTGATCCTTATTATGTGCCATTTCTGGCCAGGTGTTTCAAAGGCGTCTAAATCGTCCCGCCATCTCTTCCTAGGCCTACCACGCCGCCATTAGCCAGAAGGTACCCCCTTGGTGGCAGTTTGTGCCCATCTCTGCCTACACATTCGAACAACACACATATGATATTGTGTATTTATATCGCATTATATCGCTACCGCTTATAACTCCGCTGACTTAACTGCCCCAATTTATAGGCAATGTATACATAACTTATCCGCAGGCATGGACCATGATATGTTGATTTAGTCAAAGGTACTAAAGCGGGTTCGGTGTCAAGGTTCTTGGGTTACTGCCCTTAAATCCCGCTAATTTATGACCTTTTATATGATTTGAGATAAAGATGAGATAAGTAAGAATATCCTGTGTAATGCATGTAAGGTCCTTTAGACATCAAATGTCACTTCGGATGGTGTTTGGAAGTGTCAAAATATTTACATATAAGATTTTTAAGATTAAGGGACATCGGGTTTTATTGGTGTCTTATCTCTGCAGTTTTTATACGAGTTTTATTACGAAAATGCCGTTGGAGACTTACATATAGGTAGGTAGGTCTATTATATTGAATTGAAAACTATGGTATTTGAATCTATTAATGCACGAGTAGTGGCTAGGTGAGAAAAAAAACGGGCGATGCTGTGGGTTCGATTTCCGCACCGAGGTAATTGTGTGACAGGCCGATATTTATTTCAGGCCTGGGTGTTGTAGGTCCGCAGTCCCCCGTAGCTCTGAATAGCCACGATACAGGTTTTACCTAGTGTTGGATCAGAACTATGTGTGTGACTGTTCAGTGTATTTATTTATTCATCGAAAAACATCGAATAGAACAAATATATATATTACTTTTTAAATAAAAAAGAAACCGCCTATAAAATAACCCATAGGTCAAAACAAATTTAAAAAACGCATCAGAAGGTAAAAAACAAAAAAAATGTTACATTTACATGACCGACAGCAATAACATAAATAGCCAATTATAAATAAACACTAGTTTTAATTACTTATTCCGATAAACTATTTTAAAACCTAAATAATTACATACAATTTCCAAATTTTTTATCAACTTCAGATTTTTTTACATACAACATGTGACAGTATATCTATTTACGACACTTAATTATTTTTAAAGACGCTTAAAAAATCTATAAACTAAATAATTTTCTACAAGTCTGATTAAATTTCGTTCTATTATAATTGTCCACACCTGTTTGTGAACTAAAAACCGGCACTGACCTAGAAAACCGGGCTATCGACTTATTAGATAACATTACGAATTGCACGAGTTGATAACGATAGTGTGCAGTGGAATGATTAGGGAAATAGGGTAGGAAATAACTCATTATAATATATATTAAGCAAAATAATTTAAATTAAAATAAAACTAATTTTACAGATTCTATCGCGGTTTAGCAGTGATAGCCATTTGGTTGTAGTACGGACTGTTAAGACGGAAGTCATATATTCAAAAGCAAAATGCCATACACCTCTAACTTTTCTAAAGTTACGTGTGTATTAAATGTTAATTATCGCTTGCTTTAACGGTGAAGGAAAACATCGTGAGGAAACCTGCATACCTGAGAATTCTCATAAGAATTTCGAAAGTATGTGAAGTCTACCAACCTGCATTAGGCCAGCGTGGTGGACTAAGGCCTAACCCCTCTCATTAGTAGAGGCCCGTGCACAGCAGTGGGACCTTGTTTAATACAGGGCTAGTATTATTATTTTGAATGTCATTACACAACGGTTCATAGAAAATTTATCTAACTTTATCGATTCTCCGATAGTGAAAATAGTCTCTGCTTAAAAGACTGTGACATATAGTCGCTAGAAATTTTCTCTTTTGCCCTTTGCCTTTTTCAGCTAACTTAAGATGTATTTACATCTGGGTCAACATTAACAATAATCAGAGCGGCGGAAATGTTAAAATTAAGTGATATATCGCAACAGGCAGTTATGCACGTGCGATACCGACGGGCGGCCGCAGCTAGCGGAAACGAAAATCAAATAACGCGCCCGCTCCCAACACAACGTGTAAGCGTCTTAAAACAATACACATTCTTGATAGACACGGACTTGGAATTAATTAGGGGTATAAAATGTACTTTTTTATTATTGGACAAAGATCTCAGTGGCGCAGTTGTAATTATGCGTTACGACTGCTGTATTTCTTTTTGTGCCTGGATAGGCAGACGAGCAGACAGGCCACCTGATGGTAAGTAGTCACCGCCGCCCATAGACTTGCAATGTCAGAGCACAGTGAAACCGCTGCCTACCGTTGTGTCGAGGCAAAGTGTTATTGGGTATTTAGAAATACTTTATATTATCTCGGAGTGTGAAATAATGCCCGGTAGTGCTATAGGCTCGCCACCTATCACATTATGGGACTGTAGTTCGGCGACAAGTGGGTGTACTGATTACACCTTAGCTTACCCCTTCGGGGATTACAGGCGTGAGTGTACTTTTATGTAGTGCAAAAATGTATATATGGTTTGGATTATCTTCCTATAATATATGTAAAATTATAATTATCGTGTTATTTTATTTTATTTGGATGGCTCACAGCTATCAAACAGAGAAATATGTGACGAAATGAATACAGTACTTAAGCCAATTACGAGCCACCGCACATAGAAAGTGTTAGTACAGTTGCATTGTCAAGCAATGCTTATTAGATCAATAACTATTGCGTTAAAATTTAACAATAATTAGATATACTAACTACCACAAGAAAATAGGTAAATATTTTATTGAAATTCCAAAATGAGCAAAGTGTTTCCCCTCCCTGTGTCATTTATTAACACGGCGGTTAACCCCCCCATATCCAGACCAAATCCAGTCCTGCTTTCCGCGCACTTGTACACACAGTGCGTGTGAATTACATAAGCGCGGTCGTCAAGGCGAACTTGTTGGTAGATGCCGAAATATTCATTTATCATACTTCATACTTTGTCAGCACTATGATGTGGTTATGTGATATTGAATAAAATTATCTTAATCGTTTCACAGCGTCCGTGGCGTAGCGGGCGAGGAGTCGGCTGTCAAACGAGACGCCGTCGGTTCGATTCTGATCGAGTTAATACTCTTGAAATCGAAGCGGTGCCTTCTTGGAAGCAGAATTTTTACCCCCGGACTTGCATACCAGATAACCGACCGGGATGTGACTATTGGGTGTATTTAATATTATAATCTTACGGTACCGACAAACGCTAATTCAAAGGATTTTATCAAAGCCAAAATCGGGGGAGGCCAAAAAACTGTGGTTTAGTAAAGTTTGTTCGTCATAATAATAATAGTTAAAATTGAGATTATTTGTAATTTTTTATTTATATTGTAACAAGGTACGATGGGGTTGGCATGTCCAAAATGGATAAAAACCCGCAAATAAAAATCAGATAAAAAAAATACTTGATTCTATTTTTTATAGCTATCACGAATTCCGACGACAATGCTATAAGTTTAACTATAACAATAAAATCCCCAAACACCGACCTGATTTCAAAATATGCTTTGTATCCGAGACTCGAATATAAAATCAGTCTAAAATTGCTTCAAACACTCGTAAAAAAATCGGCGCCATAATTTACATTTCACGACAGAACTTTTAGTATTATATTTATCAACACAATGCTCGGAGTATTTAGGCCGATAGGGAAATCGGTAGAGCAGTAAATCATATTGATTTTTGACAAAGATTTCTTCATCGAAGAGTTTAGGAGCCGTTGAACTTATGACGTTCGTAAACTCTCTCTGTGGCGCAGTTGGCGAGTAGCCGGCTGTGAAACGAGAGGCCGTGGGTTCGATTCCCACACCGGGACAAATGTTTGTGTGACAGACAGATATTTGTGTCAGGAGTCTGAGTGTTGTGAGACCGAAAGTCTCTTGTAGTCACATACCCACAACACAAGACTCGTATCTTAGTGTGGGGTCGGGGCTATGTGTGTGACTGTTGGGTGTTATTATTATTATTATGGCCTTTAAGAGTCATTTAACCACTCAATAATCATCTGGACATATTTGGCGACACCAAATTGGCGATACCCGCCCTTACTGGCGTGCGTATTAAGCGTATTTGTAACGTTAATATTATGGAAATAAAGTTGATTTTGGCTTGTATTTTTACTCACTACTTATTACCTTTTTCGGAACACCGGTGTCATTGAGACACATAAGGTTAAAAAATTAATCAGTTGTCTAATTTATCTTTGCCATTGTGCATATTTTTGATAGGTCCTATGTGCCATTGAAGGGGTCGGGCCGGACTTGGCACAGTGCCAGTACGGGTTCCGGCAAGGCCGATCGACAGTTCACGCGATTCTGCGGGTCAAGGCACAAGCGGAGGAGGCAGTGGCTCGGGGTGAAGTGGTGGTGGCGGTGTCTCTAGACATCGCCAACGCGTTCAACACATTGCCCTGGGCCTGTATACTGGAAGCACTGCGGTACCATGTGGTGCCACCGTATCTCCGGCGTCTGGTGCGCTCGTATCTCGCAGATAGGTACATAGTGTATCCAGGCGCCGACAGGTGGCACCGAAGAGCGATGGCCTGCGGTGTTCCACAGGGCTCAGTCCTGGGCCCTCTCCTGTGGAACATCGGCTACGATTGGGTGCTCCGTGGTACTAACCCCCGAGGCGTCGCTGTCGTCTGTTATGCAGACGACACGCTAGTAACAGCGACAGCCAGGTCTTTCCAGGAGGCCACCCTGCTCGCCTCGTTCGCAACCGAACAGGTGGTGGGCAGGATTCGGCGACTGGGCCTTAAGGTGGCCCTGAACAAATCCGAGGCCCTTTACTTTCACGGTCCTCGGATTCGGCCACCTTTAATGCCCAACATCAATGTGGAGGGGGTGCGGATTCCCATCGGCTGTACAATGAAGTACTTGGGATTGATTCTGGACAGCCGGTGGGATTTCCGTGCCCATTTCAAGGAGTTGTCGCCGAAATTGGTGCGGGCGGCGGGCGCGCTCGGACGCCTGCTGCCGAACCTGGAGGGACCTAATAGCCCTTGCCGAAGTTTATACGCTGGAGTCGTGCGGTCAATGGCCCTGTACGGATGTCCCGTATGGGCCCAGTCCCTGAAACCCCGCTGCGTCGCCTTGCTGCGCAAACCGCAGCGTTTGTTGGCGCAGCGAATAGTAAGGGGCTACCGCACGGTCTCCCACGAGGCGGCCTGCGTATTGGCCGGCACCCTCCCTTGGGAGTTGGACGCAAAACTCCTCTCGTCCGCGTTCTTCTGGCGGGAGGAGGCGTCCAGTCGCCGTCAGGTGAGACTGGCCCCGAGGGAGATTGCGGCCCGATTTCGCAGAACCGCTGTGGAGGAGTGGCATACCAGGCTGGAAAGCCCAAGTGCGGGCTTGAGGACCGTCGCGGCAGTGCGTCCTGTCCTAAAGAGATGGCTAGACAGGCGCCACGGTGCGCCAACTTTCCGTCTGACGCAGGTACTGACGGACCACGGATGTTTCGGTTCGTTCCTGTGTCGGATCGGAAAGGAGGTGTCTGCCGTGTGCCACCATTGTGGCAACTGCCATGAGGACACGGCCCAACACACGTTGGAGGAGTGCCCAGCCTGGGACGAAGAGCGCAGCGCTCTCAGAGCAGTCGTCGGAGGAGACCTCTCGCTGCCGGCCGTGGTGTCGTCCATGGTCGCCAGCCGGAGGTCCTGGCGTGCGGTGGCCCACTTCTGCGAGAGCGTTATCTCGCAGAAGGAGAGTGCCGAGAGGGATCGGGAACGAAATGATCCCTCCCGCCGCCAGAGAAGACGTAGGAGGCGCCGGGTGGACGACTGACCGGCGTCTCCCGCCCTGTGGAATGGGGGCGTTTGAATTCCACCACGGTAACCCCTGCCTGTCGTACGAGGCGACTAATAGGGGCCATCGGGGGTCGCGGGCGCGCAGCGGAGGGCTGTCAGCCCGTATCGATGCACTCCCAAATTCGGAGCATCGTGCGACCCCGAGATGGACGGCAGCGCGTGTGGTAAGGCCTCGTTCGCTGTCGTTGTTCGGTGCGCGGGGGCTCCTTAGCCCTCCATGGAGATGGGCTGCTACGCAGCACCGCGCAGGGGCGATTCCGGCTGCAATTCTAGCACTCCTTAGAATACCCCGGGATCGCTCCGTAAGCGCCGAAGAAGGCCACCGCGGGGTTTTAGCTGGTAGTGTCGGGTGGGGTGTATATAGGGGTTAGGGACTCGGCCCAGCGGCAGCACGGGTAGCCATCATCCGTGCGAGGGGGATGCTGGGTCGTAAGACCGGCTAGTCCAGCATACCCGTTTTATTCTTAATCCGCTTCCCTCCGGAGCGGGCGGCAGTAATAAAACGCTTTCCCCGCGACAAAAAAAAAAAAAAAAAAAGGTCCTATGTGCCAAAACTAGCATCTGGCAATTCTTACTTTTGGTCGAAAATGCTTCTTTTCAGCCTAATCAATATGGTGGTCAAATTTTAAAAATTTTGTAACAATAAAACGGCTTAACTGAACTCGAAGTATTCTAGAATTAAATTTTGGGAGCCTTCCTATAAAGTTTTATTTGCGCCCTTCTATAGGACCCATGGTATTGGAGATTTAGCTTCTTTTCTGAAACTGATAGCGATGCATGACTTATGACTTCCACATTACGCTTACCCGAGTTGCAGCGTCGAAACGCGCAAATGGAGATATACTCTCCTATCACATCATGTGACGGAAATAATATAACCGAATGGACTAGTTATACATCTACTATCTCTTTATGGATACAGACTTGAACTTATAAATACTTATTACAGTACAAATATGTAATATGGTAGATAACTAACCCTACTCATCATCTACCTGCCCTTATCCCACACTAAGTGGGGTCGGCACAATTGGTTTTAACTCTCCACGCAGCCCTATCATGCGTCAAATCTGCATTCACTACTTTCACGCGCATGTCCTCATTCACGCAGTCCATCCACCTCTTTTTGGGTCTCCCACGACTCTTTCGTCCATTCACATTCATATTGACAACTAGTCTTGTCACATGCCTTTCATCCCTCCTCATCACGTGCCCATACCAAGCTGACCTAGTCCTCATCTTTTCTACAATTGGTGCTACTTTCAGATTTCCCCTTACATACTCATTCCTTATCCTATCTAACTTTGTGACCCCACACATCCATCTTAACATACGCATATTAGTAGCAGGCACTCTCCTCTCATCCGCCTTTTTCATTGCCCAACATTCAGATCCATACATAGATAACTAACCTTACTAATTACTATAAATAAGCAGGATAATTAAATATTTATTCAAACAATACAGTATACTTACGTATACACAACCTAAATAAACCATGTGTTTCAAAATCCCTACTTGTAATATTTAACTAACAAATAACGACTGCCTCAGTGGCGCAGTTGTAATTGCGCATGCGTCACCTGCTGTGATGAGGTCTCGAGTTCGATTCCCGGGTAAAGTGACATAGAAATACTCAGTATCAGTCCGGAGTATGGAATTGTGCCCCGTATGGCCATAGGCTCACCCCCTATTAGATTATGGAACCGTAATAAATTCGGTGAAAAGTGGGCTACCCCTTCGGAAATTACAAGCGTGCGAGAGTATATGCATTTATGTAACTAAGTTGATCCGACCACAGTAATGCCTATCTTGTGCCTCCATATTTGGCCAACTTTCAATTTCTGCAAGACTTGTAGCAACCATTGTCATAAATCCTGGATTAGATCCAGTTATTTGTCGTGATTGATTTAACGAGTTTTAATCATCAACTAAAGAACATTTCTAGTTTATTTTACCTATATCTTTATTGACTGTTTTATACATATACACTCACGCCTGTAATCCCCGAAGGGGTAGGCAGAGGTGTAACCAGTACACCCACTTTTCGCCGAATTTCGCTCCCTTAATGTGATAGGGGGCGAGCCTATCGCCACACCGGGCACCATTCCAGATTCCGGGTTAATACTGAGTATATCTAGGTAGAAAAACCCAATATCACTTTACCCGACCCGGGGATCGAACCCGAGACCTCAGCACAGCAGTCGTAACATGCGCAATTACAACTGCAACTGACTGACTGTTTTATGTGTGGCTCTACATGGATTTTTACATTGTGGCTCCCAACACGCTAGGTGCCTTTCCCACGCTCGCGTAGCAAACATGAATGCGTATGTGGAGGTAATGCTGCGCGCGTATAAATTGATGCGACAAGCGTTATGTCACATTAATACACCTGCTGAGTGCGAAGCGCCGGCGGAAACACAACAGGTGGGTGGTTGCACTCGTATAAATATTTTTACGCGTCGAACACACCGCGCGCTTATATAGATTTTTGTTAAACACACCTTTTGTGTGTTGGTCACATATACACCGCATGTGTGTTGTGCCGTATGTATTAAACAAACTAAAGTGATTAAAAAAATAAATAAAAGTGTTCTTTTTTGAAACAGCGTCCATGAAGTTGATGAACTTTTTTTGTTTATGTTTGCTTGTCAATAAGTATAGAACTGCTGGATAATATACTAAATCTATGAGAACTGATTAGGCGTGCTTATGTCAAAAGTTAAATAGTCTGAGCGTTTTTTTTACTGCCTGGACTGGCAGAGGAGAAAGAAAAAGATTTTATTATGAGCGCAAATACAAGGAAAAATACAAAATAAAACTTAAAACAAAATTGTTTGCTCCGACAACAGGTCCCCTCATACAGCGATATGCTGCAGTACAACCTGAGTAGTACTGCAGCGCTGAAGAGGCGCAGGAGCAGATGGGCCATCTGATGGGAAGTAGTCACCGCCACCCATAGACTTTAGCAATGCCAGGGCACAGCAAAGCCGCTGCCTACCGTAATGTCACCATATGGTCATGCCAGTTTAGTGCTTTTTTTCCATCCCAAAAGTGCCCAACGTGCCCAAAGAAATTGAATTTCAATATTTTTTTAGTGCCTCGATATGCTGACGAGCAGACGGGTCACCTGATGGTAAGTAGTCAACGCCGCCCATAGACGTCTGCAATGCCAGGGCACAGTAAAGCCACTGCCTACCGTTATATATAAATCATTATTACCAAGACATTGAATAGAATGCTCTAATAGTCGCCAGGCGTTCGATAATTCATGGACCAGGTCAAATCAATTCTGTAAGTTTCATCGATCCATACTTTCTAATACTTGTCGCTATAACTCTTGGTTGAGACAAAACAAATCCTTATTAGTAAGACTTTATATAGGATGTACTATGCCGACATTGTAAGGCAGTCATTGCTACTGAACGCTGTCAGTTGTCACCGAGTCGCGAGGGAAGCTGCGCCTACGCACGCGACACGCGATCGCATGCAAGATGTGAGCGGCAAGCGTTTGGAGAAATGTTACATATTTAGAGCACGGGTTTAAAATCCAGATTTTATTAATGCTGCTATATTACTAATGCTATGCTATATAACTTCTAAATGCTGAAATTTTAATCCTATATATTATAATGCCTGGATGGATGGATGTTTACCTAATAACGTTACAACGGCTGAACGGATCTGGTTGAAATTTGGCACAAAGATAGATTATAGTCTGGAATAGCCCATAGGCTGTTTTTTTTATCCCGGAACAATGTACATTTCCCGTGGGATAGTTTGTTTTTCACAAAGCAAGGCATCGACATGATTTTTTGCATAGTGGCAGTTAAGGGATCAGAAAGTGAAATAGGCTATCTCGGAAAAATGCACGCTTCCTATGGGATAGCAAAATATAGAAAGGTGTAAAAGCTTAAGTTGCCTCCATGGATTGTATACCACGCGGGCTTAGCCGCGGGAAACATGTAGTATGTTATAAACTAATTATGCCTTTATCAACATATACGTACCCGAGACACCAAACTCTGTTTATAAAGATATTATTAATAATTCGATAATATTATAGTATTATTTATTACATACATATGAACTAGTCGGCAAACTCAGCCCTTATATTCGGACTATATAGGTTCGACATTATATTGGGACCACTCTGTACTTGTTATTAGATACAGTGTGGTCCTGGGAGGATAAAAAAACAAATATTGCCGGATAAAGGATTTGTCTCATGGATTGCCTCTCGCTACTCGCCTACTAAGATTAAATATTTATTTAAATTGAATGATATTGGGTTTTTCTACCTAGAAATTCCTTAGTATTAGCCCGGAGTCTGGAATCTGTGCCCGGTATGGCGATAGGCTCGCCCCCTATCACATTATGGGTCCGAAATTCGGCCAAAAGTGGGTTTACTGGTTACACCTCTGCCTACCCCTTCGGGGATTGCAGGCGTGAGTGTGTGTGTGTGTGTTAAATTCAAGTCATGTAAAAACAAACCTCACTAAAAATAACTATCCGAAATCCCATAACATAACCCTTCTTTAATTGAATCACTGTCCGCAATTGATATACATTCGAGATACGTGCACAGATTAGCGAATTAGTTGAATAGGTTTAAAGCACACATCCCATTCGGACTCGTCCTGAATTTGCATCCGACTGCATCTCGGGAAGACCGAGGAAGCATTTGTTATACTTACTGCGGATGTTCCAATATTGACGGTCAATGACACGCATAATGCTCTAGATTCGTAATAGAAATGGACTGAAGGGAGGATGTGCGAATGTCTATTTGGAGATCATAATGTTAGTGTTATGTTCAACGCAGCTGTGCAATCGAAATGCTGGTGGTAGGATATTCATATCCACCCGGATAGCTACCACCGTACACAGGGTGTAAAACCCGTCATAGTGGCACACGCAAGTGTGTCGCGTTCCGGGATCCAGTGTGCATCGATTTTTTGTTGGGGTACGATGTTTGGACGTTTTGCGGCCTTCTGAGTACTCTGACAATAGACCCTCGACCGCTTCTCACCTTCTTGCCCATGGCGTAGTGTGAAGAAGCAGGCCTGCATGATTGTGTTGAGTAGCAGGGTATAGCTCGTCTCTCGCTACTCGATACTCTAATTGGACCGCACTGCGCTTACCATCACGTGCAGTGTGGTCACTTTGCAAGTATAAACAAAAACGGTTACGTTTATATACCGTAGGAAATTCCTTACTCACTTTGAATTTTTCTAGAATATTCCGCGCAACTTTTCAAATTTTCGTTAAATCGGTTTTAACGAAAATTACATATGAAAGTAGCCAAATTAGTCCAGCAGTTCTCAAGTGATTACCAAGTAACAGCATTGAATTTTTATTAATATAGATTACATATTTTTCATAAGTGCAGCGATAGCCTAGTTGGTTGCAGTACAGACTGACAAGACGAAAGTCGTATGTTCGAAACTAAAATACACCTCTGACTTTTCTAGAGTTACGCGTGTATTAAATATTAATTATCGCTTGCTTTAACGGTGACGGAAAACATCGTGAAAACATTCTCATGAGAATTTCGAAGGTATGTGAAGTCTACCAACCCGTATTAGGCAACGTGCTGGACTTAGGGGTCATCCTCTCATTAGTAGAGAAGACCCGTGCCCAGCAGTGGGACAATGATTAAAACACGGCTAGTATTATTATACATATTTTTCATAAAAGTCTACTGATGATTAGTGATCTCCTTTTGACACCCACATATGACAGAAGAATAGTGCACCGTACAACGTGGTCTGAAACTATCAGGTTGTATTGAAGGAATGTTATTACAATGTAAGTAGTAACGGTTACCACGAATGGTACGGGTCTGGTGACGGACAGACATCTGATATTACGGCCGTCTTTATTGTGGTATTGTAGGTCGGGGTTCTGGGGACATAGTACGTCTGAGAATAATATTGGAACCAAATGGAGTAAGAACACTTAGGAAAGGTGACATATTTTTAGGTTGGTGAAAAACGTTTTCTTTGCAAAATTGCTTCCTACTATAAGGCATTATTAAAAAAAAAATGCTGGATATTTGGTGATAGTTTTTCACCAGTGAAACTTTTTTTATTTACTACTAGCTGTTGCTCGCGGCTCCACCTGCGTGGAGGTTATATTCGGGAGCAGAAGTATACAATCCAAGGAATTGTCTTCTGCACTGAGGAACCTGTAGCGATTGTCCAGCCTCTCAGGTGTTGTGCCTGAATCTTGAGATTGCATCTAAAGAATACCCCATAAATTTAACCTCACTTTGCCCCTTTTAGGGATGATTTTTCAAAAACGTTGAAACACGTATTTCTTTATTTCCTACCAAAAGCCTAAATATGAATTTACAGATCCCTAAGTCGAGAAATTATGGATTTCCCATACAAATTTGGAACTCCTATTTGACCCCTTTCAAGGTTGTTTTTTGAGAAAAAAGATAGCCTATGTCCGTCTCCAGGATATAATCTATTCTCTTACCAAATTTCATTACAATTCGTTCAGCCGTTTAGTCGTGAAGAGGTAACAAACAAACAAACAGAGTTACTTTCGCATTTATAGTATTACTAGCTGTTGATCGCGGCTCCGCCCGCGTGAAGGTTATTTTCGGGAGCAGAAGTATACAATCTGCCTCGGTGGCGTAGTTGTAATTGCGCATGCGTTACGATTGCTGTGCTGAGGTCTCGGGTTCGATCCCCGGGTCGGGTAAAGTGATATTGGGTTTTTCTACCTAGAAATACTCAGTATTAACCCGGAGTCTGGAATGGTGCCCGGTGTGGCGATAGGCTCGCCCCCTATCACAATATGGGACCGAAATTCGGCGAAAAGTGGGTGTACTGGTTACACCTCTGCCTATCCCTTAGGGGATTACAGGCGTGAGTGAATATGTATATGTATGTATGTAAGTATACAATCCAAGGAGTTGTCCTCTGCACTGAGGCACCTGTAGCGATTGTCCAGCCTCTCAGGTGTTGTGCCTGAATCTTGGATTGCATCTAAAGAATACCTCATAAGTTTAACCTCACTTTGCCCCTTTCAGGAATGATTTTTCAAAAACGTTGGAACACGTGTTTCTCTATTTCCTACCAAAAGCCTTAATATGATTTTTCAGATCCCTAACTTGAGGAATGATAGATTTCCCATACAAATATTGAACTCTTATTAGACCCCTTTTAAAGTTGTGTTTTGAGAAAAAACATAGCCTATGTCCTTCTCCAGGATATAATCTATTCCCTTACCAAATTTCATTACAATCCGTTCAGCCGTTTAGTCGTGAAGAGGTAACAAACAAACAGAGTTACTTTCGCATTTATAGTATTATATAATTAGTATGGATAAATAGGCCTGCGTTTGAAAAAAACTACCTATACAATTAGTAACAGTAACTGCAAAACCACCAAAATGGAAGATCAATTATGGAATACTTTGTAATAAAGCAACAGCCTCCGTGGCGCAGCGGGCGAGTAGTCGGCTGTGAAACGAGAGGCCGTGGGTTCGGTGCCCGCACCGAGACTAATGTTTGCGTAACAGACGGGTGTTTGTTTCGGGTCTGGGTGTTGTGGGACCGTAGTCCCTCGTGGTTCTTGATACAGGTTTAACCTAGTGTGGGGTCTGAACTATGTGTGACTGTTTGGTATATTTATTTATTAAAACACATTCTAAATAACTATAGAGTTTTGCAAAGGCTATTTTGTTTAATGCAGTAACTATTTCAATTTGGTGTTATTAAGATTTTTTTACTTAGGCTCCAATTTTAACAATGAAATATACAAATATGCCTAATTGTCAGGTTGAAATCGCTTTCATTAAAATATTAGGCACTCAAATTTGAGGAAGAATATAGTTATTAATAATAGTTTATTTAACAATACTCTTAATATAGCCAACTTAGTTCGCGTGTTTATTTCTTGGCGTGAAGTAAAAAAACGCATTAGCAATGAAACCTATACCTAATAAAAAAGCTAAAACTTCCGTGCGTGAAGTAAAAAATCCTTAAAAGCATCAACAATAAAAGTATAGTAATAAGACTAAACCCTCCCTTTATTCAGTAAGGGCACATTTTTATTCCTCTTCTTCCAACCAAATCGTTGTTTAAGCAAATAAAATATATTCTAAGCGAAACGTAAAAAGGAAAGTTGGAAAATATGTTTTTTTATAGCATAGTCCGACAAACGAGCCAGTGGGTCACCTGATGTCAAGTGATCTCCACCGCCCATGAACATCCACAATACCGAAACTATCATGTATGCGCTGTCGGCCTTAAAGAACAGGAATAGGGATTAGGGAAGGCAAGGGTGAATCTGGGCCTCCGGATATCTCACTTACCATACGAAACGCGACAGTAAACTGTCACTTTACGTTGGTTTTCTATGAGACAGTGGTCCTACCCCGGTCGAGCCGGTCCATTCATGCTGCAGACAAATATGTCTTCAGCGTGGCTCTACCACTTTATAATGTCATATTTTATGATGTCGTAATTGTCAAAACATTTTGATTGTATGGTGTTGGTGAGGCATATAATTCTATTTCATCAAACAGTTACTATCACAGTATATATGAGAACACGGAAACATAAACTTCTTTATTGTGTCTTCTTTTATTTCATCTCGATATTAAAAATATTAACTTTAAAATTCTCTAAAAATACACATAGCCAACGTAAATTCAGGTCATTGACCTCTACACTTAAAAGCGAAAGTGATTAATGTTGCTTATTTGTTTGAGCTATTTATAATCTATCAGGTTTATTGAGGAGTTTTGATAAAATTAATTTTAAAATAAAACCATGCTATATGTATACAATTTTGCGCAGATAGTCGATTCGAAAAAGATTGGCGTAAAAGTAAGTTATTTTTAGAGTTGGGGTGCGTTGTTTACCCCAGGTACTCTGACACTATACCCTCGACCGCTTCTTAGCCTTCTTGCCCATGGCGTAGTGTGAAGAAGCAGGCCTTTTTTTTTTTTTTGTTGTCGCGGGGAAAGCGTTTTATTACTGCCGCCCGCTCCGGAGGGAAGCGGATTAAGAATAAAACGGGTATGCTGGACTAGCCGGTCTTACGACCCAGCATCCCCCTCGTACGGATGATGGCTATCCGTGCTGCCGCTGGGCCGAGTCCCTAACCCTTATATACAACCCACCCGACACTACCAGCTAAAACCCCGCGGTGGCCTTCTTCGGCGCTTACGGAGCGATCCCGGGGTATTCTAAGGAGTGCTAGAATTGCAGCCGGAATCGCCCCTGCGCGGTGCTGCGTAGCAGCCCATCTCCATGGAGGGCTAAGGAGCCCCCGCGCACCGAACAACGACAGCGAACGAGGCCTGACCAGCGCTGCCGTCCATCTCGGGGTCGCACGATGCTCCGAATTTGGGAGTGCATCGATACGGGCTGACAGCCCTCCGCTGCGCGCCCGCGACCCCCGATGGCCCCTATTAGTCGCCTCGTACGACAGGCAGGGGTTACCGTGGTGGAATTCAAACGCCCCCATTCCACAGGGCGGGAGACGCCGGTCAGTCGTCCACCTGGCGCCTCCTACGTCTTCTCTGGCGGCGGGAGGGATCATATCGTTCCCGATCCCTCTCAGCACTCTCCTTCTGCGAGATGACGTTCTCGCAGAAGTGGGCCACCGCACGCCAGGACCTCCGGCTGGCGACCATGGACGACACCACGGCCGGCAGCGAGAGGTCTCCTCCGACGACTGCTCTGAGAGCGCTGCGCTCTTCGTCCCAGGCTGGGCACTCCTCCAACGTATGTTGGGCCGTGTCTTCGCGGCAGTTGCCACAGTGGTGGCACACGGCGGACACCTCCTTTCCGATCCGACACAGGAACGAACCGAAACACCCATGTTCCGTTAATACCTGTGTCAGTCGGAACGTAGGCGCCCCGTGGCGCCTGTCTAGCCATCTCTTTAGGACAGGACGCACTGCCGCGACAGTCCTCAAGCCCGCAGTCGGGCTCTCCAGCCTGGTATGCCACTCCTCCACGGCGGTTCTGCGAAACCGGGCCGCAATCTCCCTCGGGGCCAGTCTCTCCTGACGGCGGCTGGACGCCTCCTCCCGCCAGAGGAACGCTGACGAGAGGAGTTTGGCGTCCAACTCCCAAGGGAGTGTGCCGGCCAATACGCAGGCCGCCTCGTGGGAGACCGTGCGGTAGCCCCTTACTATTCGCTGCGCCACCAAACGCTGCGGTTTGCGCAGCAGGGCGACGCAGCGGGCGTTCAGGGACTCGGCCCATACGGGACATCCGTACAGGGCCATTGACCGCACGACTCCAGCGTATAAACTTCGGCAAGGGCTATTAGGTCCCTCCAGGTTCGGCAGCAGGCGTCCGAGCGCGCCCGCCGCCCGCACCAATTTCGGCGACAACTCCTTGAAATGGGCACGGAAATCCCACCGGCTGTCCAGAATCAATCCCAAGTACTTCATTTTACAGCCGATGGGAATCCGCACCCCCTCCACACTTATGTGGAGCTCAAAAGGTGGCCGAATCCGAGGCCTGTGAAAACAAAGGGCCTCGGTTTTGTTGAGGGCCACCTTAAGGCCCAGTCGCCGAATCCTGCCCACCACCTGTTCGGTTGCGAACGAGGCGAGCAGGGTGGCCTCCTGGAAAGACCTGGCCGACGCTGTCACTAGTGTGTCGTCCGCGTAACAGACGACAGCGACACCTCGGGGGTAGATACCACGGAGCACCCAATCGTAGCCGATGTTCCACAAGAGAGGGCCCAAGACTGAGCCCTGTGGAACACCGCAGGCCATCGCTCTTCGGTGCCAACCGTTGGCGCCCGGATACACTATGTATCTATCTGAGAGATACGAGTGCACCAGGCGCCGAAGATACGGTGGCACCACGTGGTACCGCAGTGCTTCCATTATGCAGGCCCAGGGTAGAGTGTTAAACGCGTTGGCGATGTCTAGAGACACCGCCACCACCACATCACCCCGAGCCACTGAATCCTCCGCTTGTGCCTTGACCCGCAAAATCGCGTGTATTGTTGATCGGCCTTGCCGGAACCCGTACTGGCATTGTGCCAGGTCCGGCCCGACCCCTTCAAGATGCTCGACGAGGCGAGCGTGAACAATACGCTCGAAAAGCTTGCAGACCTCGTTGAGCAACACAATGGGCCGGTAGGCCGATGGCGACCCTGCGGGCCGCCCCTCCTTCTTGAGCAGGACCAATTTCCCAGTTTTCCACTGAGATGGAAAACGGCCCTGCTCCAGACACGCGGAGAACAGGCCACGGAGCCTAGTACCCAGATGCTCGACGGCTAACACCCATGCACGCCCGGGGATACCGTCGAGACCCGGGGCCGTCTTCTTGCCCCGTAGCCGAAGCACCACCGCCCGAAATTCTTCGGGCGATACCTCCGAAACAACCCTTGCCGAACTTAACGACGATGGCGTCGATAAATGTGACACCATCGCTGGAGGAGTGACATTCACAGTGGCAGGGAACAAAGCTGCGACGACCTCTTCAACTAGATCGCCCCGGAGACTCTGAGTCAGTGGGGGCGCCCATGGGCGATACCGTCTCATCGCCACGCGATATGGACGCCCCCAAGGGTCGTTATCAAGAGTTCCCCGAAACTCCTTCTGAGCTGCAGACTTTGCACTTGCTATTGCCACGCGCAGCGCTCTCTTAGCCTCCCTGTGGAGGCCGTGAAGTAGCCGCTCCTGGTCCTCGTCACCGGGAAGACGGACCCGACGACGACGGTGTCTGGCGAGACGACGAAGGGCGGCAACGCAGGAGACACGTAACCGCATAAGTTCCGCCGACCACCAGAACACCTGGCGCTTCTCTGGAAGACGTCGGACTCGGGGCATGGCCGCGTCACAGACGCGCGACATCGCTGCCCCGAACCACGCCGCCTCCTGCTCGACCTGCATCGGTGCCTCCGGTGCAGGGAGCCACGCCTGGGCCAGTGCGGCCTCCTTCAGGGCCTCAACATCGAGACGTTTTACAGACCAACGCGGGCCGTCCGACCGCGGGCCAGTCGGTCCTCCACTGGACTGGGGGTTAGGGGATAAGCAGACGTCGAACCGAATGTATCGGTGATCCGACAACGTCTCCTCGTCCACCAGAACTCTCCAGTCACGGACACGGCGGGCAATAGCTGGGGTGGCGAACGTGACGTCCACCACTGATCCGCCATTATGCCGCACGCACGTGTTAACCGACCCGCGATTCACGACGGCCAGGTTGGCCGAGATCGCCCATTCCTCCAGGGGTGAAGAAGCAGGCCTGCATGATTGTGTTGAGTAGCGGGGTATAGATCGTCTCTCGCTACTTGATACTCTAATTGGACCGCACTGCGCTTACCATCACGTGCAGTGTGGTCACTTTGCAAATATAAACAAAAACGGTTACGTTTATATACCGTAGGAAATTCCTTACTCACTAGGAATTTTTCTAGAATTTTGTTAGAATTTTAGTGTGAATGAGTAGATGATGATTATTATGTATGATTGTGTTGAGTAACGGGGGATAGATCGTCTCTCGCTTCTCGATTACAGATCTCGGCCCTTCAGGATTCAAACACAAGCCGCTGACTAATCATTCCCAGTAATTTAAAGTCGGCCAGCACTGAAAGTCGATTCCCTGATCGTAAATAAAGTCGTTATAGCCTCGTACATATGCATGTCGATCCAATCTGACGCGCACGACAATATAAACGGACCGTACACCGATTTAGTAATTTGTTGACTTACTCAATATGGTAATCGGGATTTTGAAATTTTGCCGCGTATTTATGTTGTTACTTGCTGTACATATATGTCTATATCATAATTCAACATTTTTTATCCTGCCATGCCAAAGTGACCACACTGCACCTGATGGTCAGCGCAGTGCAGTTTAATAAGAGTATCGAGTAGCGCGAGAAGAAGCGGTCGAAGGTCTTTTTTTTACCTAAATAGGCTTGCGTTTGACCACTATCTCGCCTGATAGTAAGTGATGATATGGTCTACGGTGGAGCACGCTTGCCTAAAGATACCTATTCACTCTTGACTTAAAGATACCCAGATTATAATTTTCGGGAAATATAGACTCCGGCAAAGAGTTCCACACTCTCTAGTGACAGAGTACTGAGAACATCGTACCTCAACTCTAGACCCCCGACAAAAACCAGATGTACACTGGTTGGTACCGGAACGCGACACACTTGCGTGTGCCTTTATGGCGGGTTATACACCCTATGTGGATAATGGAGAAAAGCAACGTCAAAATTTGAATACGCGAGCGAAACTGCAAGCAAAAACCTGAAACCTCGGAGGAAGGGCATAGCCTTTTTATCCTTAAAGACTAACGCAAGCGGAGCTGTGATCAGAAGCTATTAAAATAAATGGGATGCTAAAACCCACTCCTTAACAATTACAAGAACTTTCAACTGACTCATTACACTCAAATCATTTGTCTTCGCCGGATTGTATCTGCTACCATTACTCAAACCGTGATCTGTCATCTAAATACTACGGAGTGCACTTAATGGACTATCCGAAATTTCGCAAAAAGCCGGCGGTTTCGCGACAAATTCCACACTTTCCCAACGGTGTCTGGTAAGGCGGTATTTGCACTGACTCGAGAGCTGAGAACTCGAATAGAACCAACGACGGAAATGATCTCAAGTACCTTCATAAAGGTCTTGCAATTAATTTTTGGCACATACGAAATTTATAATTCGACGGTTGGCGGGCTATATTTTTATAAAGTCACTGGAGAGAGGTTTTTGTTTTAAAAAAATCACTATAAAATAATAATTGCGTGGATTTTAATATATTACTTGTGTAAGCACGTACTGCATCATTATGACTTATTTTCATACATTTATGAGCTTTATTTTCTAAAATAAATGAGGCCTGAACAAAAAGATCCCAACTTTACCAGTTAAAAAGTGAAAAAAAAATTGTTTTATCAGTTGATTTAAAGTTTGCTTCACTAATCCTCAATATTAGTGATTCTTGCAGTGTTACGTAAAACAAATCAAATAAATGCATTTTTAATGAATATTATCAACTTTATCTTAACTCATACTAATATTTATCATTTTTTCAATTTAATGCCACTGCCATTGACTTAACACCACGGAATGTAAAAGGCAGTGGTGCGAACACGGCCCAGGAGTACCAACCTGCCGGCCTACATGCAGTACATCCATCAAGTTATCTAGTGTTTGAACAGAGATAATCTGTCGGAACGCCCTGCGATTTACAGCCGCCAGATAGGGCTGCCTCTGTCTTAGTCATCGCATATGTTTTGTGTATATAAATCATTCTACACCGTTATAATCCTAGCAACCTTAGCCAAATCTATTATATAATTTTAAATTTGGAACTTTTATGTGGTTCACCGTTTTTCATTTGTGGCCAGTCATTTTATGGTTATAAATATAGAAGTGCATTAAAAACTTTTTTGATGACGGATAATATTAAACAACAACATTTTAAATAGTTATTTTGCTGGTTTCTTTTTGATTCCAAATGGCGTATAATAAAAATAAATTTCTCGGCAAAAATGTTAATATTGACAATATTACGCAGTCAAAATCCTATCATCGTTGCCCTGATTTGTTTCAGTGACGAAAACAATCGATAAATGTTATCGATTATCACTACATATTATAAAACAGAGTCCTCCGCCGTGTCTGTCTGTCTGTCACGTACAATGCGATAATTGGAAAGCTATTTTGACAGATACAGTATTAATCCTTATCATTTTAAATATATTAGGTACCTTAAGCATTTCATGCGCATTATTATAACCTTTTACATCAAATAATTTCAATGAATATCTTAGTAAATATCGCAAAATTAACGCGCGCGAAAATAAATTGAAGCGCTTTCTCACAGTTTCTATATAAGCAGAGCAGAACAACTGATAGGGTGACCAGTACAGATGCGTCAGTGCAGGAGACAATTACTTCTATTTCTCCCAAAATTATACTTTTTCTCGCAAAAATAACATCCACACGGGCGGAGCCGCGGGCAACATCTAGTTCATAGATAAATAGAAAAATGTAACACTAACCTCATAATATCTAAGAGCAAATCCTGTAGATATGGACTGATAGATGAAGTCTAGACTATGGCTGATATGTCGTAAAACGCTATATTATATTCTCTCAACAGATAATTTGAATAAAATTACATACATAGTAAAATGTTTAATGCCGGAATGTGACACTTGACCTTTGAGAGTCACAAACTACTGTCACGGAAATCGTTAAAATAATGGAGTTTCATGTAACTGTTGACGGTTTTATAGTTTGCAACATTCAGAAAAATATACCAATTCTTTTATATTGTATCATATTTAGTTCAATAAAGAATATTTTACGGAATAAAAAATCAATAAAATTCTTTATATATCTTAAAATTACATCGACTAAAAACTAACCTCATTGTACGCGATGCCTTAATTCAGAGATAAAATACTGGCATCTCTAATAAATATTTGTAAAAAGGACTAATATTACAAAGTTTGATTTTTTAATTAGCTTTGATGTCAGTGTAAAGGTTATTCATTATTTTACATTTAACATTCACTATTAATTTTTTTTAGTAAGTATTAGTTTTTTTTTCATTCACGCAAATCACCAAACTTTTTCTCGAATTTTCCAGCAACCGTCGCTACATCGTCAGTTGTAATCGTAATGCCGACGAGCCAGCCCTACAATCGCGTGTTGACGCACTGTCTTAGCCCATTTAACACTGGGCGACGTCTGCAGACACCGAATGATGGATCGCACCACTTTTTCGTAACTCTCACCTTTTCACGGCTTTTATCTAGACAATATTTAAAAATGGAGCTATACAAAAGTGAAATGCTTCCGGGATTCCATAAACATTCACGGAAGTCATAACTATTTTAAAGTTTTTTTTCCAAATGGTTAAATTAAAGCCATCTCAGTCTCCGAAGATACAAAATATCATATATAAAGAAAATACACCCAACACACACATAGTTCTGGCCCCACACTAGGTAAAACCTGTATCGTGGGTATCAAGAACTACGGGGGACTACGATCCCACAACATCTAGACCCGAAACAAATATGTCTGTCACACATACATTTGTTTCGCGGGAATCAAACCCACGGCCTCTTGTTTCACAGCCGACTACTCGCCTCTGCGCCACGGAGGCTGTTAAATAGTATATATATGATAATAAAGAATCATTTTCACCACTGCGTCGTTATTTAAAATTATTATAATAATAGTATGCCTCACACTCCTCATCTTATTACTATGAAACTGGCTTTATTTAATGCAACCGGAACCTTGTTTGAGTACATTCTTGATCTTATGAAATATTAAATGCAAAAATCATTTATACCTAAGCGGTTATAAAGTAAAAGACACCTTTTATAGAGTGAAAGTAACAGCCTAAATTACTACTTTTGTCTCAAGTTGAGAGTCGTGATAGAATTCTTAGCACCTCGACACTTGGGCGGGAAAAAATTCCGCGTTACTCAATAAAATCTGTTTGCTCTTTAGTAGAGATGTGCCTATTCAGTATGTTAGTCGATATTTAGAATCGATTTGGACTCCAGAATGCAAATATTTTGATTTTAAAATGAGCATATATTATTCATCAGAACATATTATTATAATAAAAAAATATGTTGTGGAATATTTTATTTCCATTTCAAGATTATAACGGTAGGCAGCGGCTTCACTGTGCCCTGGCATTGCAGAAGTCTATGGGCGGCGGTGACTACTTATCATCAGATGGCCCGTCTGTTCGTCTGGCTATCGACACACTAAAAAAAAAATATATTTTGAAATGTCAGTGATTTCTTGAAATAAATTATACACAATAATATTTTTTTTTTAATATTAAAAACACAAAGTTTTCCAATATCATCTCTATTCAAGTCCCGTTATCCAGTATCCATAGACAATGTATGTGGAAACATCTCCGAGTTCCGATACACGTAGATATTTAAATCCCAGTTCAATAAACCACGTGTTCGTATGCAAAATACGGCCGAATTGGTGTTACCAAGATAAGGCTTATCACAAAGTCTACAATGTTATCAGTTTGGCGCTAAAATGCGACAGCCTGAGAACCGGCTGGGTGGTCTGACTGTGGAGTTAATTTGAACCTTAGCAGAACGAGTTAGGGTATAATCTCAAGTGATAATTATGAGTGTTAACATATCGTAAATCCCCATTTCAATCGATTTGTTTTAATTATAGAGTAAAAGCATTTAGTTAATGCCTGTTTAATTAAAATAATTAATACATATTACAATAATTAGTACAGGGGAAGTGTCAATAATATAAAATGGTAATGATTGCAATTTAATTTCAATTATTAAATACAAGTATTAGTAATGCGTATTTTTGTAGCTCAATTTATATAATAGAAATGAATACAAAGTCGTAGCTCATGTAAGAACGGCTAAACAGATTTTGATGCAATATACTCCTCGTTAAAGGAAATTCTAGGAAAGTTAAACGCTAAAAAACTGACATAAAATTATCCCATAAAAATACTGTCGCGTGGATGCAAGTAAAAGCTAACATGAAAATAAAATAAAAAAGAACAAGATTTCGTAACTGAAGTAACTTTGAAAATCGTAACCACTCTTATAATAACACAACAAAATTAAATAAAATACAAAAAAGATCCATAACCATAAAAATATAATTTAATGACAACTTTGCTGATGCAAAGTATTGTTCCCTAAATAGACTATAGTTCCGAACGCACCCAAATATGGCGGCGACAAATGGCGGGAACTTTGACGTTAGTTGCGTAAAGACGAGTTCTCATTCCCACATCTTTGGGATGGTGTTGGTTGTACAACTGTCTATTTATTTCTATAGCTGTTATTTATGTCCACAGTAGTAGTACTTAAGCTAAATTGAGTCTATCTTCTATATAAAACTAAATATGCTCATTATATCAACCGTCACTAACAAAATAGATTTTACTTTCACCTGAATTTGACAATTGTTAATTCGATGACATAAATTATTATAAGAAAAGATTTAAACGTAAGACTAGGCAGTATGGCCCATTGACTTTAGCCTGTCCTTTGGACGAATAAAAAAAACTCAACCGTCACTAAAACTCTTATTAAGACTTTTTACTAATAACCAAAAAGGTGTCAAGAGTCGGGATCGTTGTATATTGCGTAAACTCATTCCCATTTGAACACCGGGATATAAAGGTCATCAAACCCTAATTGTTGTTAATCTCGCATACATAAATCATGGCACGTTTTCAAACGCGTCAGTGCTGTAAAGATCTCAATTAGACCATAGATAATATATTTTATAGTTGTTTTATTGCTTTTACTTACGCAATGTAAACTGCTTAGTTTATTGTTATGACAAAAGAGAAATTTTAAACAAATCTAATGTGCACTCGGTGATAATTGATTTAGTATACGAATGTGCTATATAAATTACAATCAGAAAATAAGATATAAAAAAAACAAACGTATATTGGTGTTGGCAGCTTTTTTTATTTTTATAGAAGCTTTAGTTTTAATAATAATAAATGAACGACTCAAATATTATAATAAGTACTACAAATTGGCGTAGCACAGCAACACAGTGCTTGTAGCCATAAAAAAGTACTACAAATAAACGCAGTGTATATGTCTAAATAATCAAAATTCGCTAATTGGATATAAGCCTCATGAAAAATAAAACCGGAGACTTCCTACTATACTTTAAATAAACCAACAGAATAACAAAACTCGTCCAAACACCAGTCATAAACACACAGAAGTCATTAACTAACAGTCAAATATAACCATTAAAATGTATTTTTAGTAACGCTACCACGCAAAAGTTAACAACGGTCAAGTTTGAGTTGTAGTACTATGTAAAGGTTCTGTATATAAAACTTAGCAAATTGCAACTTGAATTCAGAAATAAAGGAGATTCTAAATTTAAAATATCTTTTTTTACATAAATACTCGTAGATAGATAGTAATTCAAATAATAAAGTTGATTAATACGCCAGTTTTAACAGGCACTTTGATTTAGGGCAGGAAATGTCTATTTCCCTCTTTTATCCATAGATTTAGTATTTTATCATACTGTCATATTAATTAGCAACTAGAATGATAAAACGAGTGATAACTAATAGAAATTAGAATATTTAGATTTAATTAGAATTAGGTAGAATTCTAAGATTATTTTCACAATATTGAATTAAATACTGAACGCTAAAATCGATAATAAAACTTATCAAAAACTGATATAAATCAATGGAAAACCGTCAATTAAGAGAATTCTATCGCTAATTATGCGTGTATTAGAGGCGAGATGTTTATATGTTGATTGAATTCTTTCACGTCTTATTAACAACCATTTCGGACATTTAACAAGATTGATTTGAAATTAGGCTGTAGAAATATTCTGAGTATGGAAACTTGTATATTTTCCGAATATAAAAAATTATCTACAACTTTAGGTTATTGAAAATAAATATGCCATTTTATTATAAGTAAAAATATCTAAATATTAAATTATATTCCAAAATTTACAAAAGTAAAAACGAATCTTTATCGTATCTGACATGCCTCCATGGCTTAGCGGGTGAGTAGCCGGCTATGAAACGAGAGGCCGTGGATTCGATTGCCGCACCGAGACAAATGTTTGTGTGACAGACAGGTATTTATTTCGGGTCTGGGTGTTGTGGGACCGTAGTCCCTCGTAGTTCTTAATACCCACGATACAGGGTTTACCTACTGTGAGGTCAGAACTATGTGTGTGACTGTTGGGTGTACTTAGTTATTTATAAACAGGGATAAAATCCCACGACATTAAAAGCAACACCTTCTGAGCTGTTTTCAGATAAGCGTATACGCTTTCGCACGGATTTGAATGGAAGGAAATGAGTTTATCAACAATCTAATTCGTTCTACGCTACCACGAGCTACTGGGATCACCTCTGCCCTTTTCTGTAACAGGATGAAGATTTCACTCATAAATAAAATTTAGTAAACTAATACTAGAAGGCAGTGAGAAGTGACACTTCGAAACCAAATGAGAAGTGTTATATTTCACCATGCTAATGCGAATTAGAAAACTTCACCTTTGAACTGACTGCCTCGGTGGCGAAGTTGTAACTGCGCCTGCGTTACGACTGCTGTCCTGTGGTCTCGGGTTCGATCCCCGGGTCGGGTAAAGTGAAATCTAGAAATTCTCAGTATCAGCCCGGAGTCTGGAATCTGTGCCCGGTATGGCGATAGGCTCGCCCCCTATCACATTATGGGCCGAAATTCGGCGAAAAGTGGGTTTACTGGTTACACCTCTGCCTACCGCTTCGGGGATTACAGGCGTGAGTTTGTATATATATATGTATCACCTTTGAAATTCTTATGGTGAGTAGGGTTGTTAACAGTAAGTGAAAACCTGATAGAATTTTGTTTTTTAAAATAGATTTTAGTATAAATATATCGAAAATTAAACCAATTTGTCAAATTATATGTGATTATTTAATATTTTCAAGAAACAAATATGTAAAAATAAAGCATTTTGTCATGTGACATGAAACCAAATCATCATGCATGACGTCACCGTTCGAAACATCTATTAAACGATGAGCCAAACGTCTATTAGTATTGCGGATGGGCACGTCACACGAGAGGCCATGACAGTTGGTAGCGGTTTGGTTGGAAAAATAAAGTTGGTTTATAAAAATGCAAATTAAATCTTGAAAACTTATGTATTGATGTTTATTAATGATAATATTTTAATAATATAGACCTATTCTCGGCTTTTCTTTGCCTCGATATTATTTGTGGTTATAGCGAGCGATAATTAACAATGAATACACACGTATCTCCGATTGTTAGAGATTGTCATTAAGCTAGCTTCGAACCTGCGGCTGTCGTCTGAATCCGTACCACTTACACCTAGGCTATCGCTGCTACTTCTTACATACAATCATAGTAAACTAAGGTAGTTTTATACGAGGGCGCAAGGGCAGTAAGCCATGTTTATTTCCCCGACATGGCAGCAAGCGTGTTACGGCCATAATTAATTCCAGATGACCTACTGATAATATGAATTACACGCTTTTACCCATCGATGTATCGGTAACAGGTTGGTTTAGAAATCTTGGCCGTAACATGCTAGGTGTTTGTATAATGGGCGCGGAAACACGCAAATTGTGAGGGAAATGGTTTATTACAAACCATAATTTGCTTTACATAATAATAATATAATAATAATACTAGCCCTGTATTAAACATTGTCCCACTGCTGGGCACGGGCCTTCTCTACTAATGAGAGGGGTTAGGCCTTAGTCCACCACGCTGGCCTAATGCGGGTTGGCAGACTTCACATACTTTCGAAAAATTCTCAAATATGCAGGTTTCCTCACGATGTTTTCCTTCATCGTTAAAGCAAGCGATAATTAACATTTTAATACACACATAACTTAAGAAAAGTCCGAGGTGTATGCCACTTGGGTTTCGAACCTACAACTTTCGTCTTGGCAGTCCGTACCGCAACCAACTAGGCTATCGCTGCTTATACATTACTTAATACTTTACATAATAGAAAAGAATAATGAAATCGCATCAAATATCTATGGATCGCACAAATCTTTATGTCGGTGCGGAAATCGAACCCGCGGCCTCTCAATTTAAAGATTTTTTTTAAATTATTTTCCCGAAATAAGCTTGCGTTTGACCACTATCTCGCCTGATGGTAAGTGATGATGTGGTCTACGGTGGAGCACGCTTGCCTAGAGGATACCTATTCACTCTGGATTTAAAGCTACTCGCCCGCTGAGCCACGGAGGCTGTCAAAAACAATAAGATTATACATTTCATAGTTTGTCTCAGTCAAATATACCTATTTGCGATGTCTAATTAAATATTTATCTATGTCTAAAACTCTCGCACAGAAATAAATACTTTCATTTTGACTCCACGCTAAAGGATCAATAGTAATATCAACTACTCTTTCTCTTTACTATTAAATATCGATTCAATACTCGCATTCGATTAAAATTTACGAGCGTTAAATCGTGTGTTATGTATTAAAAATATGAATACATTCTATCGATATCAATTTGTCGATAGAAATCAATGAATAAATGCCTCGCATTACCAGTGATTACTATCGATTTGTTTTTATCTCTATCCTTAGTGTCATCTGTAACGTTATATTTTTGTTGATAGTGTCACATTTCATAACTCAATAATAATATCTGAACCAATTAAAAAAAAACACATAAATAATTAATAATTTGAATATAAAGCTGATCTAAAGAAATTCAATATTGCTTTTTAAAATTCAACTAACGCAGCGGCACTATATTGATACAGCCAATAAAAAATAAAAGGTGCTATTAAAAACCGATAAATAAAAGCAAATCTCATCTCACTAATGGATCTAAAGACTTTATCTTTAAAATTCAATAAAATTTAGTCAAATATTCGTAAATGTCAATATTTAAAGCAATATCAACGAAACAAAATCACTGCGGTGTTTAAAATTTTCTCATTATCATGCGAAACTTTACAGTTTACTTATATAGAGTGTTAATACACACACATTAAGGGGACAAACAGAGAACTGAACCTTAGCGATTATAGCAGATATCCTAAAAGGGATACAATAATTATGAAGTCATGTTGAGTGTATAAAAATAACAGAGATAAAAGAAACTTAGACATCCACGCCGCAGACAGTTTTGTCTAAAAGAAAACACAAAAATTGTGGGATTTTATAATAACGTCAGACACAAATTACCATCAGGTGACATACTAGCTTATTTATCAGCTTTTGCTATAACAAAACCATTAAGGAATGAAAAGCCAACAAACAATCCCAAAGATAGGTTTAGTGCCTAAACTAATGACCGATCGTGAAATATAAAATTCATTGAAACACCTAGGTAAAGGAAAACTTGAAAAAATGTAATAAAATAAATCCTAAGACATCTTTTATTTCGCCCTGATGCCCCACACCTGGACAAAGGCGAAAACCAAAGTTTGAAATAACTGTGACCTAGACCAATGCAAATGACATCATGAACCAAAATGATGCAAATCATGAAAACATTACTTATATGCCAAGATCGAAGACGATCATTAATGACATCACTATCGACCTAGAAATATAGGTTAAGGTCTACGATTCACATTGTGTCAAGTAACTAATAGATTCCGCAAATAGACTGCCATTTGTCAATACATCTGAACACATTGAGTGTGGGAACTGAAAACAATGGTATCACATCTCATTCATGATTGTTTTGACGTTAACCTCAGATTCATATCGGATTTTTTTCGTATTAACGGCAAATTAATCTACAATTGGTAAGTGACTTCAATTCCCCATAAACACTCATAATACCAGAAGATTTTGGATAATTTTCCGAATTATGATTAGAAAAATGAAGAGTCTAAGGAAGATGGTGGGACGATTTTAGCACTCGGGAAATGTCACTTAAGTGGAGCATCAGACAGCAACTGACACTTCAAGTCTTTAATACTATCTAGGTAGAGATGACAAGTTCGGAATGCTCGCTCTTTTCACACCGATTAACAATATTTGGTCATACAATTAGTAAACGATTTCAGTTTAATTACATTAGATTAGAGCAGCTCAATGTATGTTAAGTTGCCTTATTGCAATATTGTGAATAAAAATCATTACAAGACCTAGTGCCGCACATGACCATCGTGAGTGATGATAATCTCGATTTCTTAAAGCAGCTGGTCCTTACTGAAACAGTCTGAGCAGACCAGTCCACACGAGCCACACCCGTTCACGAGTAAATGTAATGTGATGATAAAGGTAATGACCGTGTTTTCCAATTTAATGACGTCATTCTGTCATGGTAGATAAATTGACGTGTTTATAGTATCGCAAAAGGTGACAAATAGTTCTAAGAGCCGAGCAAAGCCATAGCAAGTGGGTGGGCAAAATTTACATCGATTTTTATTGTCTGCCATGTATCGCCTAATGCGTAATGAAATACGCATATGAGGCTTTATAGACTACATACATGAATAAACAAATAAATAAGGATTAAGAGAGCAATTTTCTTTAGTATTCTCGTATTAAGTGCACATAAATTGTGAAATTAGTGAGATATATCCTTAGAATGGTAACGCACCAATGTATTACTGATTTTGTACAAGAAGATGAAGATCAATTACGATTAGATGATTCACTTGCTTATTTGCCTGTGTGGTATAATAAAAATGGACACAAAATCTCATTCTGCTGATGGTAGGATGTTCACAGCCGCCCGGATAGCGAAAACCTTACACAGGGTGTAAAACCCGCCATATTGGCATAAGCAAGTGTATCACGTTCCATCGCGTGAAAATCCGGTTTTTGTCAGAGGTCTAGAGTTGGGGTACGATGTTTAGCCGTTTTGCGGCCTTCTGAGTTCTCTGACACTAGACCCTCGACCGCTTCTTCACCTTATTGCCCATGGCGTAGTGAAGAAGTAGGCCGGCATAATTGTGTTGAGTAGCGAGGGATAGATTGTCTCTCGCTACTCGATACTCTAATTGAACGGCACTGCGCTTACCATCAGGTGCGGTGTGGTCACTTTGCCGTGCCACGATAAAATAATAAATTTTTTAAAGGCACCTTCCTTTTCATTCATATCAATTCGAGTAGCAACAATTTTGAATCACAATTTATTTACATTGTCACCATTGTTGAACACGCTCACCTTTCTGCTATCGATCAATGCCGACGTCACACATCACGACATAAATCTATGGAGATGACAACTGTCAGTATAACAACAAGTATTGACTGGCGACATGACAATACGGCACAGTTAATTTATTAACCTTCCTTCTTCTATTATGTTTCAATCTACATTGTTGTATAATAGTAACGGGTCTTTGACAGTATTTGATGAACTAAGATCAACTATTTACAGCATTTTCAAAACTAAAGGTGTACTATTTATTATTTTTAAAAAAACCATCATCCCCGCAAAAAATATCTGATGGTAAGTAATTACCAGGCATCGAAACCCAAAATATCTGAGGAATCATGTGCGTCGCCGGATATATAGGAAAGTATGGGTATTGGTAAGTGGCGAGATATTTAGATCTCCGAGAATATCACTTATCATACGAAACACAACAGCAAGTATTATCTGTGAAACAGTGGTAATTACCCGATGAAATTGCCAATTCATGTAGACAAAACTGTCTACAGCTTGGCTTAACTACTTTTGAAACTTCTCTGGTATGCAAGTCTGTCTGAGTCAAGTAGCGGCGCTTTTTTCTGCCGCCAAGCAGTAGTATACTCTGCTGTGATTAAAGGACATTTAAGCCTTTGAAGACTACTAAATGTTATGAGACTGCGCCATATGATTCCCGATGTAAAGCATATGTAATGTTACAATGTATATACAATGACTTTTAATTCGAAGTTTAGGGTGGTGCTTCTACTAGTTAAGGACACGCTTATATCAGGCAAGCGATCATTATTTACACGAAGATACAGGAAAAGTAAATATTACTATGGATAAGTTGTGTGACTTATTTATTGCTGTATACATATATAATAATTATTATAATATGTAAAGGAATAAAATGGAGAAAAATAACATGACATTCACACGAAATATTTGGATTTTAAATACAGAAGTGCAACTAAGACCTCTTGTAATAAACAGCAGACAAGGAGCAAGTATTTATAAACATTGTGTCTATTTTCCTTACATTTATGTTTCACTCGTAAAAGTAAGAATCCACGCCCCAATTAATTAGCCCACCGCACTTTTATACAACCTATAAACCGTGTGGCTTCCATCAGAATACGGATTTTACGATCTTGTTAAAGGAATATTGTCAGCTGCCGTTTATTAGTTCAGTGTCGGATCCTTATTCCTTATTTAGTGTTCCTTAAATAGTAAACGAGTTCGAAGTTGGTGAATGATAGACAATTAGTAAGGTGACAGCTATTTCAGAGTATTGATTCTGTGCTTCATGTGACCATGTTTCAAGTTCAGACTGTTCTCTGTTTGAAGATTATCACAGCATGCATAAAAATTGCAGTAGAAAAGGCTTGACTTTGGATGTTGATAGAGTCGCGTTGGTTTGTAGCACTATGTTAAAATAAATGTGTAATAGAAACTTAACTGATGAGTTATTATGGTCAATGAAACAATGGCGGCCTTCTTCTAATGCTATCCTTTACAGGCAGATTTTCCATTACCGTATTGAAACGTTTGCTCTTTCATACTATGCACTTGTAAATCTATGGGACACCATTCGACTGTAACATCACGTATGGCATATACATATTCAGAATGGCGTTGACCAAAAATTATGTCTGAAGATGGATGGCTTTACTGGTATTGTATGTCACTGTGGAAATGTTAACTAAAAATTGTATGCGAGAGTTATTAGTAGTCTGGCTAGACACTGCTTCATCTATTTCTGCTGACGAACAAAAGTGTGTAGGCACTTTTGAGTTGTATGAAAGACATTGAATCCAGTGAAATTCCTGAGCATTATGAGCCTTATCATCTTTTGTCTCGGGATGATGAGCGCAGTACAGTGCCATGCAATAGTTTGTTATTCAAGTCTGGAAAGCTTCCAGTGCCTTAGAGCAGGCGACCCCGCAGTACACTAAGTACCCGGTGACCCACTCGTCTGCCATTGAAATATATAACTTACGATCACCATTCACTCATGACTGACTTTCTGTTAGAAATCAACTGAATGGTTAATTTGTTTTGTTTACTCAATTTTCATAGATTTGAATTAAAGAGTTATGCTGAGATGGTTTTGCCATATGGAGAGGATGGTTGAAAGGCGATTTACTAAAGGTATTTATCTTGCGAATGTGACTGGAAGAGTGGCTAGAGGGTGCCCGAGGAAAACTTATACGAATCAGATAAACGATTTTCTCCTAAAAGGGAAAATCAGGAGTACCTCCAACCGTCGAAAATGTATGTGAAGATGTATGAATGTGGAAGAGGCGAAAGAAGTGTGTCAGGATCGTAGCTTGTGGCACTCAATAGTCTCTGTCTACCCCTATGGGATACGGGCGTGAGTGTATATGTATATGTAGACTTAAATTATTGTCATCTCTGATCTATATATTTCTCTATGAATGATATTCTCTTATCTTCCAATGCATTACAATGGGTGTCGCTACATGAAACATTCATATGTCCTCCACGTGGAAAGGCGCATTACACATGGATTTATGTATCGGGAACCTAATTTCTATTTACATAAATAATTCGAACTGACATATGAGTTAGTAATCAATTCTCTTGGTAGCAAAGGTTAATTTTAATGTTTAGTATATCATTCTCAAAATAGAATAGAAAATGCATGTATATAATATATACACGTGACCTTTTGAATTTAGAATCTTTGCTCTACAATTCCTATTTAAATTCCACAAACAGCTCCGCAGGGAGATTTCCTCGCTTAACGTGTTCTACGATCTTATCATGGCCAATGCTCCAAAGAATTGTTTAATCCTATCCCATCCTCTCCCTTCTACACCAGATCTGTCATGCTGGCATACGGAGCCACATCTTCGTTCTGTCTACTAAGTTCAGAAATTCGTATTTTTGCCGCACCGTCAAGCTGTGGAACGGTTTTCCAGACCACGTTTTCTCCCCTTTCTATGATCCTGGGTTCTTTAGGCGTAGTGTGTAGATGCTACTCAGCAGGCCGGTTGTGTTGAGTAGCGAGAGATAGATTGTTTTTCGCTACTTGATACTCTACCTGGACGGCACTGTGCTTACCATCAGTGTGGTCACTTTGCCGTGCCCGGATAAAAAACATACAAAGATTTACTGTACGTTTGCTCGAATTTACAATCAATAAACAAATTACATATGATCCTGAGATAAGTGATTCTAATCAATCTTGTTTAAAATCCTTGATTTATACTCATTATAAAACCAGTTGCGGTAGTGTGTTGTCACTGTGTCGTTAAATATATTCGTTTTATTACGCCTTTTGAACTTAATTAGATTGTATAAGACATTGTGACTGCGACAAGATTCTTGAAAGATGGTAGAATTTTCAGGTGAGGTGTGATTTTATGCTTTAATATTCAAAAAAAAAATCTTGCTAATTGAAGTGAGACTAATTTTTTGAAAATATTCAACGTGAGTATTAAAAAAAAACATAAAATATAAAATCAAATATTTATTGAATCCATGAAATGTTATACATTATTTAGATTCAGTCAATTTTTTACTCTACCATCTATATGGTTGTCATGCTACATCTCGGGCGTATAAAACGTCCACTGCGGTAGTTTGTTTTTGCGTACGCCATGTTCAAGTTGTTAGCCATTGACATGAGATACATATTAGAATTTTCAATTTATAGTATCGTATAAATATAATAATACTAGACCTGTATTAAACATTGTCCCACAGCTGGGCACGGGCCTCCTCTACTAATGAGAGGGGTTAGGCCTTAGTCCACCACGCTGGCCTAATGCGAGTTGGCAGACTTCTCATACCTTTGAAAAATTCTCAGATATGCAGGTTTCCTCACGATGTTTTCCTTCACCGTTAAAGCAAGCGATAATTAACATTTTAATACACACATAACTTTAGAAAAGTCAGAGGTGTATGCCACTTGGGTTTCGAACCTACGACTTTTGTCTTGACAGTCCGTACCGCAACCAACTAGGCTATCGCTGCTATTTTCGTATAAATATATTAAAACAAATACCTTTATTAAAAATGTAAAATAATAAATAAATACATCCAACAGTCACACATAGTTCTGACCCAGGTAATACACTCACACTATGTAAAATCTATAACTACAAGGGACTACGGTCCCACAACACCCAGACCCGAAACAAATATCTGTCAAACATTTGTCTCGGTGCGGGAACCGAACCCTCGGCCTCTCCATTCACAGCCGGTTACATGCCCAAAGAGGCTGTCAAAATAATTATCACACTAATATTCGATTAATTCACTTCTCACTACTAAGGTCCAGTCTCTGATTTTACTTTTTGACAACAAAATTTACAAATATAACTTCTGTTCTAAAGATCACGTGCAGTGTTTTATTTTAAAAATCCCTGTTTCTTTCATACTAAACATAAAGATGCCAAAAATTCATTTCAAAGCGTCATTCCCATTGACCCTGTTTCTTAATCCAGATTTAGGATTGAAACTATTTAATCCCATTTTGTTATGGAAAGTATAATATATTTTGTTTAAAAACCGAATATCCAGATCAGATTGACATAAAAACCAAGACGAAGAAGAAGAATATACAAGATGGTTTTTCAAGAAACAAATTAAATTAAGCAGTGATTGCTATTGTTTCTAATCAAATATTTAGTAAACTATGGAGTAAAATCATAATGAACAACTATACACACTTTGCTACATAGCATTTTAATACATATAAAAATACTATACATATATACTCACGCCTGTAATCCCTGAAGGGGTAGGCAGAGGTGTAACCAGTAAACGCACTTTTCGCTGAATTTCGGTCCCATAATGTGATAGGGTGCGAGCCTATCGCCATACAGGGCACAGGTTCCAGACTCCGGGCTAATACTGAGAATTTCTAGATAGAAAAACCCAAAATCACTTTAGCCGACCCGGGGGTCGAACCCGAGACCTCAGCACAGCAGTCGTAACGCATGCGCAATGACAACTACGCCACCGAGGCATGGCATTTTAAATAAATAAATAGTCCGGACCCCACTCTGGGTCCTGTGTTGTGGGTAATAACTGCGAGAGACTTCCAGTTTTACCCAGACTCAAAATATAATTATAGATAAAAAAAAAATATATCCGGGAATTGAACCTCTGGCCTCTCGTTCCACAGACAGCTACTCGTCTGTACCACGAAACCTGTTAAATCTTATTACATCGTCATATTTTTATAAAATTATCTAAGTCTAGTTTCTCAAGATGAAGTTCCGTCTAATATAAGAACCTCGTGATTTATGTGCATTATACAATATTTTATCTAAATAAAAAAATGATTCCATTTTCAAGTGTGTAAAATGTTTATACCTAGTACTAATGTGTTCTATACATTTACGCAAGCCACTTATCATACGCTCCGGCCATCGAAGAAAAAATAATCTTTGATCCCACGTATCTTTATTACGACGCATTATCTTATTGAATAATTCAATTGCTTTCAAAATATGCCACTGGGTTCACAGGAGCACAAAACAGACGGAAGATGTTCATACAGAATGTTCACTCTGCGCACGCGTAAACAGTTTGATGCTATGATGAAAAAGTATGGATCATAGCATCATAGATTGGACTGGGGATTTTTTTTATAGCAGAAATCGACAGCAGACGGGCCATGTGATGGTGAATAATAACTGACACCCACAATACTGTTATTGACTACTGTTAAGACTCATCATTCCACGCTTATAAATACTTTTGATATTCTCTAGGTATATTAATACACACGAAATAATAAACTTTATTTTTAGTTTTTGACCATAAAAGAAACAGATAAAACTCCTCAGATTGTTGAGTTTTTTTTTATAGTATAGTCCGACAAAACGAGCCAGTGGGTCACCTGATGTTAAGTGATCTCCACCGCCCATGAACATCCACAATACCGAAAGTATCATGTATGCGTTTTCGGCCTTAAAGGACAGGAATAGGGATTAGGGAAGGGAAGGGGGAATCTGGGCCTCCGGTTATCTCACTTACCATACTTAACGCGACAGTAAACTGTCACTTTACGTTGGTTTTCTGTGAGACAGTGGTACTACTCCGGTCGAGCCGGCCCATTCATGCTGTAGACAAATATGTCTACAGCGTGGCTCTACCACTTCCTTTGTTGAGTTATTAGATTACTTTGCTGGTGGTAGGATATTCATATCCGCCCGGATAGCGACCACCATACACAGTCTGTAAAACCCGCCATAGTGGCACTCGCAAGTGTGTCGCATTCCTTGATCAGCCAGTGTACATCCAGTGTTTGTCGGAGGTCTTGAGTAAGTATGATGTTTGGCCGTTTTGCGGCTTTCTGAATACTCTGGCACTAGACTCTCGACCGCTTCTTCACCTTCTTGCCCATGGTGTAGTGTGAAGAAGCAGGCTGGCATGATTGTCTCTCGCTACTTGATAATCTTGGACGGCACTGATTAAACGGAAATTTTATATTTCGAATAAATGAATTGGAAAATCAGCCTTACACCTCATAAAAGTTATTTTACCCTTCTGCGTGTACGCCGCTGTGCCCTCCACTTTCACCCGAACAATAGCTCATCGACAGGTCCAACAATCATTGTATGCAGTACCCATTGATGCCCTACACCAGATTACCATACACGTGTAACAGACTGTTAGCGCATGTATAAGTTATTATGTACATTGTTTAATTGTAATGTGACTGTTTATTTTAAGGAACGTTATGTTTTGGAGGATGTCATGTGGGAGGAATAAAGGATGATATGATTACGTATGACGTGTCGTTTGTAGCAATGAGAGATATAAGCGATTGAAGGGCAGATCTTGGGCGTCCGAGTTATGCATGGTGATAGAGTTTTTATCGTGGTTATTTGTTATACAAAATTTTTATTAGGATTTTTAGACTACGTAAAATATTACTGGTAATTTAAAAAAATTGCTACTTTTGAGTCCACTTATAGATTTTCTATTAAAACACAAGTTTCGTGATAAAGTCATATTTAACATATTATTATATTTTTATATAACGGTCAGCGATTTTTTTGTACCCGGTTTTTGGTTTTTTAATTCTGGCGCGGCAAAGTGACCACACTGCACCTTATGGTAAGCGCAGTGCCGTCCAGACAGAGTATCAAGTAGCGAGAGACAGTCTATCCCCCGCTACTCAACACAATCATGCCGGCCTGCTAATTACATAAAGTAGAAGACCACAAGCAAATTTATTTCAAATCGAAGTCTGTGTATACTGTATACTCAGTGATTAACCAATGCTTTCTTAATAGCAAAGGGCTTTGACCTCTAGCAAAACATAGCCGACTCATAAAAATTGTTACGGTGCACGTAAATAAGTTAAATCGCCAAAAATGGTGTCGACGATAACCGTATTATTTTATTGAATTAGGGTTTATCTTAACGTGCGTGCTTTATCATTAAATGATAAACGGCTATGCTAGAAAACTGACAAAATTAATTTTATTATTCCTAAAGTATTGATGTTGCAAGAGTTAAAATAGAAATTCTTGATAGATACATAAAAACCGTTAATTTTGACAACAAAAACGGACAAAGAACACCCTGATTTGTGGTACAGCGTAGCAGCTATCAAGCCCCAGAGCAGCGATATTCTTTACTTAATGAAAACTAATACTATAGTTAACCTGTGCCACTCACTCACGCCTGTGTCCTTGAAAAAACTGATGTAAACAAGCAGCTTGCAGAATGTTATATTTCAATCGTATGTGGTTTCTAGCGATTCAAATCCCAAACCTTTTCTCAACCCTCATTCCTTTCATTTCAAAGAGAATCGAAGTACATAGATTAATTTATAGCAAAGGCCGGAAAACCAACTAGTGGGTCACCTTATTGTACATAATCTCGACCGTCCAAGACCATCCTCAATACTAGTACGGTAGGTTCGTTGCCTGCCTGAAATAATGTGAATGGGAATTTCCTTTCCTTATTTTATAATGGAGACAAAGATAAAGAGACAATTTCAACTCTGTGACATAACCTACAAGCTATCTTTTCACTTAATCACAATATTAATAATATAATAACACAATCCAATTACCAGCATATTGATATGAATTGAGCGGCTTTACTAGCACAACAATTTGCATATACTCGCGTAATTATGACAAATGATGTCCAACTGCAGACCGTGGATCTAACAACGCCACGGAGATTAATTCACATGTTATGATATTTATATCATTACACTACTACTTAGATAATTATGTGGAATCGAAATAAAATCATTGACATCTGCGTCAATGAAGAAAAACTTAGATTATACCTGGAATTCGGCATCAAGAATAAAAGATAGGTTTGAATAAGTACACGAGCCTCATAATACTTTTGAATTAAATGTATTAGGCATGTCGCTATCTGAAAAGTCGAAGTGGAGTCGAGGTTCGCGTGTGAGACATAAAAACAAGAAAAGCGTAACAAAATAAGTCTAGACTGGTCGAAGCCGCTACGACGCCTACTCGACTCCCTAACAGATCATCGCAGTGCATTTTATATGAAAAATAACAGATTTTTGTCCATTGAACGGACAGACTCGTCGTGTCGCACCGCCTCGACTCCATATCGAGCAACTTGTCTTACAATTTCCAAACTAGTTTCTCGTATATTTCATTTCCTACTACATAACGTATTATGATATAACTGACAAAAGCACATCCTAAAGTTATATTTAAGACACCATTTTCGAACCTCTTTAAACTATAACAAAATGGCAGCATTAAATAAATTTGTTGTCCTGCAACATATTTTATCTGGACATCTAATGTCCGATTGAAGTAGCTTCTAATCTCTAACATCGGCATTCTATTTGCTTTCATACGGTTAATTAGTCTGCAATGTCTATTCTAAATTCGTTACATCTATTCTTACATTACTAATTGCGTGGCTTAATGGCTTATTACGGAAAACAGCAGTGACTTTAATCTCAATTGAGAAATACTAATTTGTTATTATTCAAGCTGTTCCTTTGAAACAAAACAAACATTTCATATTCTTGGTATTATATCAGGTATATATTGGTATTATTATATATATCTTCCATAGAAATTCCGTCATTAGATCGGAGTTCAAATTGAGTAATACACCAAGTTAATTAATCTAACGTAAGCATCATCAATGTTGCTACCCGTATTTTCCGTTTTTCTTCTGAACATTAATTAAATTTTGAAGAGTGCCAAGGGCTATAGGGTTTATTTATTATCAATTTTGAAGTTGAATAGAATATCAATGGCCATTCCAATGTCTTTATTATCATTCCAAAATATTTTGAATACAATATTTTTTCGAAAGTAATCGTTCTTTTGTAATCAGACGATTTATTTCAATTGGTACTTGCATTTGTGAAACCAAACGCAATAACACTTGTAATAAATGTACAATTATAATTGCCTTCATAATGAATAACAGGCTTCCGCAGTCATGCTTTAAGAACGACTGGTGTTATTAGTTATTTTGTAGGTCGTAGCTATCGGTATTAATGTAAAGCTCTTAATTCTCGTGTGTCATACTTTAGGACTAACCTCATCTAGAAGTGCAATATCATCAAATCAAATTCCCCCACGGTAAATGATCTCCACCGGCCATTTACGTCCATAATACCATAATGTTTTTGGAAACATTACCGGCCTTCAAGCAATTAGGAAGGAGAGTGTTTGAACCTTAAAAAATATTACTCATACGAAGTACTTACAACAGGTTGTGTTGTTGATGTGTGTTAGTACGTCAGTTTTTTGTGAGACAATAGCACTGCCCTGATCGAACTGGTCATTTCACGCTGTAGACTCGCTGTTGGCTGATGGTAGGATATTCATATCCACCCGGATAGAGATCACCATACACAGGGTGTAAATCCCGCCATAGTGGCACACGCAAGTGTGTCGCGTTCCGGTATCAGCCAGTGTACATCCCGTTTCTGTCAGAGTAGAGTCTCTAGAGTTGGGGTACGATGATTGGTTGTTTTGCGGCCTTCTGAGTACTCTGACACTAGAACCTCGACCGCTTTTACGCCTTCTTGTCCATGGCGTAGTGTGAAGAAGCAGGCCGGCATGATTGTAAATAAAATAAAAATAAAATAAAAATCTTTATTGATCACGTAGGCATATAAAAGGCACTTATGACATGTCAAAACACAGATGGGAATTCACCATACGGAAAAATAATTATGTCTAACGTCATGGGAACTTAGAAACCACCATCAAGGGCTGGTAGGCAAGGAAGGTTACAACGAGGACGGGACTAGAAAGGGAGAAAAGAGGGAGACCACAAAAAGGAAGGAAGGTAATCGCGGTCTTCGGTAAAGGAAGTGACTGGAGCAGATGATCACGGGAAGGCGCAGGAATGGGAGGGGAGAAGGCGAATTGTGTTGAGTAGCGGGGTTTAGATTGACTCCATACTCTAATTGGACGGCACTGCGCTTACCATCAGGTGCAGTATGGTCACTTTGCTGTGCTAGGATAAAAATGACAAAACTGTCTGCAACGTGGCCTTATCACTTCTGAATATGGGTCAAATGCGTTTCCAACTGCATTAATATTTGCACTGTCCAGTTTATCGGTAACAATTTTGGCAGCAATGTTTGATAACTTTAAATAAGTATATGGCAATAGCCTAGCGATAAAATTATAGTGATTTATGATAACTAATCTCTACATAAAATCGATTCCGAAGAATATAGGACAGTAATTAGATTACTTTTGGTTGCTGAATTGAATTGCAATTTTGACTACTAAATCGTGACACTAAAATAAATCAATGAATAGAAATTATGGCCTTTGAACTCACTCAAACTCAACAAATAGTAGATCAGACAAGTTTCTTCTGACGTAGAAATTGAACTCAAGACTTCATGTTCAGTATATACGTCATTATAGTGATGTGTTTCGTTTCGCTATGTTAAATTACATTTAACGTACGAGGCAAAATGACAATCACCAAGACAGATGTATTGGTATACAGTTAGTAGCTTCGCATCTATTATAATCTGTCGTCCATCATGAATTCCTATAACAACAGCACTAGATATCTGCAGTGTTATTTTAGTAATAATTTCCTTGCCCACCCACTTTCGAAATACCACAGTATTAGCACAGCACAAAGTCCTAAAACAAAAACTACGAGATGTCACATAAATCATCATTTGCAACGTCCGAGAGTCGTGTCTCGTTACCGTGAACGCATTATTGGCCGCGTGGAAATCGACTGAACGTAACAAATACAGTTAAACAGACAGGCAAAGACGTGTGCCGCTTAGTTACTGATACTGCTGAAGGTGATATTGTTTTGAGCTTATACAGAAGTCGGTTAAAATATAGACGTGTAGCTGTAGCTCGCGGCTCCGCCGCGTGGAGGTTTGGGAGAAAATGTATACAATACAAAACACTAATTTTCATGCGTTTCACGTCAAAAATGACGGATTTTCATACAAACTTTCATACACTATTTTACCATTTTTTTTTAATAGATGCATACGTCATAAGTCTCTAACTCAAGCCTTTTAGGCTTTAAGCTGTGCGTTGATATATCAGTCAGTGAGTCAGTTTCTTATTTTATATATGAAAAGGAAAGATTTTAGAAATATTTCTTCGAATTTACTAAAATTTTAACAAATAGACAACATCGTACTATGGTCTAAAGGGCTTCTTTTATTTTCTAACAGCGTATTTTCTATCAACCCATAATTTCTTTCTCTTTAATATATATTTGTATGCCTTGATACTGTATAGGATAAAATATATAAATATTTCCTGATTGAATAAGATCATGATATTTCTGATCCCGGATTTCATATAATTTCGGATAATCAAATGAAGCAAATTACAATCACGTATGTGTCAGGGTGCAAAGTAATTACACGGATGGTACAAACCACCACGAATCATATTTCATATGATTAGCAGAAACACGACAAGCTCGTCATCGCCAGATATATCAGGTCTTAGGTCAATTACTTGTCTACTACGTAAAATCATGGTTATTTTCGTTGCACTGGTGGTAGGATAGCGACCACCGTACACAGGGCGAAAAACCCGCCATAGTGGCACACTCAAGTGTGTCGCGTTCCGGGATCAGCCAGTGTACATCCGGTTTTTGTCGGGGGTCTGGAGTTGGGGTACAGTGGCCATTTTACGACCTTCTTAGTACTCTGACACTAGACCCTCGACCCCTTCTTCACCTTCTTGCCCATGGCGTAGTGTGAAGAAGCAGGCCGGCATGAGTGAGTTGAGTAGCGGGGATAGATCGTCTCTCGCTACTCAGTACTCTATTTGGACCAACCCCCCCCCCCCCCCCATTCAATTTAAAAAACTATGCTTTACATTGAAATTGAAGAAATTAACGCTATAATAAATAAGCAATACAAAACCTTGCGTAAAGTATCGCTGTTCTCTCATAAAATGACTCACAACATTGCCTCTAACTTGATAAATCAACCAGTCTGTCTATACAGTTTTAAAAAGACGTAGCTTGGGCTGCGCTTTCCCATGCCGCCTACGAATTACAGCTGCTTCGCGGCTGCCACCGACGTTCGTTAGCGAACGAAGATTTATGCCACGTGGATAAGTCAAACTGGCTTAATCATTCCAGGGAAATAAAAATATAGACGTTACATTTACTTTCATGTGGAGAAATTCTAGAAGGATTACATATGTACGTAAATGATATTCCATGGTGTATCGATGCAGTTTTAAAGTTTCAATGAATTAAACATCTGGTTGAAATATTTGAGATGTAATTTGAAAATAATTCCTATTTTTGGGTGACCAACCATGTATCTTTAAAAAATAATCATAAAGCCTTGACAACTCTTTATTTATGCAGAAAATGTCAGAAGTCATGTCTGAGAGCTGATACAAAAACCGCCGATATAAAAAAACGTTATATTTAACTATGTTTATAGTTAAACTAGAAAGAAACTCTTTGAATAGTCCAAACCTATATACAGTTGAAACAATAGATCTATTAAATTGTATAATGTCAAATTATATATATATATATGTCAAATTTTTAACACGTATAGTATATTAACACAAATGTCGAACCTGAAGCACATCCATCCACTGCTAATTTACAAAACTCTTTCAAAACTAACCAAAACAAAACTAACTTATAATTATGTGGCAGCCATCACAATGAATCCATACATCATCACTGAATTTCGCTTTCCACTAACTTAATTTACAAGGTCGGAACGATGAGTGAATTCAGATAAAAAATATTCTTGAACGAGTTGCGATTCCGTCTTGCTTTTTTCGTTAGCGTTACTAAGAGTACTCGAAAAGAACTCGATAGGGTTTAGTTCAAGGGGTTTCAATTACTTCACGAGTATTTTTAACGTTTTGATAAGACTCTGGTAAGAATGATCTATACTATTTATGACAGATTCCATATCCTGCTAATTTATCTTAAGAGCCTCGATAAAAGTTAAATTATTTATCGTTATTTAAACATGATTTACAACATATATCATGAAGACACCTTTTCCTGGAGCACCAGGTTCGAACAATCACTTACAAATTTTAATACAACTCTCTAACTCTCTTCGAAACCCGTGTGTTTCCAACCATTAATTCCACTTAACCTTAAAAATTAATCTCATTCACGATTATTGATGTGGCACCTCATATCTTAATTGACTTATAAGTCATCTTCAACCGGACAATTTGTCAAATAAAATTGCAGTTTGCATTGGGAATGGCGTAGATTAGTCAGCAAATCGTTACCTCTAGAACCTGTGATTATTGCATTTCCTTTTATGTTTATTGATGTGATGTGATTAAATGTGGGAATGATGTACAGTTATCTTGTGCTTGGTTCATGTTTTATTACGCTGTAAATACTGTTAGTGAATGTCGTTCACTATTACTTTGTTAGCAGTAATTTCACCGACTTGTGGTTTTGTGTTACGTTCTCCTACAAATATAAAGATATGTTCTTTGGTTTCCTGCTTAATTGCTAGAAAGAGTTCTATTTTTAATTTTCTAATACCTATTACATTAGTTATAAAACTATCAACTGTAACGTCTTTTTCTACAATTTAATTGACATTAGTTTTAAGCACAATATCCATATGTTCTGCATAAACAGCCAAGTCTAAACCAATAGTAGAGTTTTATTCTCCCCCCAATTTGGCGGTACATCATTTTTGTTAAGTTCGTACGACACCGAACGGACCCGTTTGCGCGTGCGACCGTGTCGATGCACCTGCGCTAATAACCACCAAAGATTATGTACTTTAGATACGACACGATTCGTGCCTTTATGGAATTATCTCGAACTTAAAAAAAAGGTTGCGTGAAAGTTATTTTCAAATGCAGCAGTGATATGTTAATTACAATAGTAATATTGGACAAAAGAAAAGATTAAATATTCCTCGTTTTAGTGCATGATTTAATGACAGACATAGAACTGACAATAATATAAAATAATAACTTTTTTCAAAGATACATGTATAGTCATTGTTAACTATCCCTTGATTGACGGTGAAAGAAAACATTCTGAGGAAACCTGCACACCTGCTTCTCCATAATATTGAAGCTATGTAAGTCTACAAACGAAAAACTAAACGCGTTAAGATAAGGGGATGTACTAAGCCCGAACCTCTGCCATTAGTAGATCTTTACTATAATCTACGCTAATATTATAAAGAGAAAAGATTAAATTGTTTGCTTAGTAGTGTTTGATAATATCAATTTATTTATAATCTGAATTTATTCAGATAGAACAAACCTATATAGACATTTAAAATATCACCACGACATAAATTATGTATGAATTTATTTATGCGTTCGATAGCGTAATGGATAACTTACTGCCTCCGAAACGTGAAGGGTTCAAACACCTACGAATTAATTAAACGGTGTAACGGTTAAGACGTCGTAGACGTGTGCTTTCGTCATAGTGATTAGAATCAAGGCTAGGAGGGTTTCATCAGTTGATAGATTTGAAACGATATTATCGTAAGGGAAATATTTAAACCGACGATAAAGACTATAAATAGTGCCAAGTTGCTATTAATAATAAACAGCACCTAACAGTCGCACACATAGTCCTGACCGCACACTAGGTCAAACCTGTGTCGTGGGTATCAAGTACTAGGGATTATGGTCGCACAACGCCCAGACCAGAAACAAATGTTTAAGGATCACACAAACATAGTCAACTTAGTTTAAAAGCTCACGCTGTAGACATATTTGTCGACAGCATGATAGGGCCGGCTCGACCGGGGTAGTACCACTGTCTCACAGAAAACCAACGTAAAGTGACAGTTCACTGTCGCGTTTCGTAAGTAAGATATCCAGAGGCCCAGATTCCCCCTTCCCTTCCCTAATCCCTATTCCTGTCCTTTAAGGCCGACAGCGCATACGTGATACTTTCGGTGGATGTTCATGGGCGGTGGAGATCACTTAACATCAGATGACCCACTGGCTCGTTTGTCGTACTATGATATAAAAAAAAGTTTTGATATAAACATACACATTGGTTCTTATTAAGTTAAAATATTTTTTTAAAAATACTGACTACTCTATTACTCATATTGATGATATAAGGCAATTAAGAAATTACAAAAACTCGATAACTTTATTCGAATTATAGATATCGAAGTTGAATTTAAATGTGTAATTCTTAACCATTACTTACTTAAGCTTTACCTATATCTTGAAGCAGTACGCAGTGGTGTAACTAGTGCATCCACTATGCGTAGATATTGTATCCGTCCCAAAGGAGACTTAAAAGTGAATAAAACCACATCAAAAACCGAATCCTGACACAAGAACCCGCGATCTAAGCGTCTCAGCTTAAATACTAAAACCACAAGGCGGTTACAATGTGACTATCTTAGTTTCTTAAATAATTCCGCTATCATTTCATTGCACATATTCTAATTCATATGGCTCCAACAAAGGCGCGATTTATGCGACACGTTATATACGCGGACGCCGGTTCGGTTCCGGGTTGGAGCACTTTATTGTGTAACGTTGGAACTATAGTAACGAATGCACAAACGCTTTATAACTTGTAGAAGCGTAGTGTAAAGCAGAATACTGTTTAGATGAGGAATCTTGGGTGTGTATAATTATTTATAATAACTGATAATGTTTTCTATGAAGGAAATAAAGTTACATCATTTAGAAACTTTAAGCAGGTTCCATTCCACACATCCGCCATTGTAACTGTTTAGCCTGTTTAAAATTCGCAGTTTCTTATATTCGGACAACATATTTTTTCAAGTTATTTTGGTTTTAAAACCAAACTACTCAACCGATTTCGATAAAAAATATATGGGACCAATCTGGAAGCATATGCTCTGTAATAAAAGAAGAATTTTCCAAATCAGTCAATAAATGACAGAGTTCTGAGGTAACAAACATAAAAAAAATACACGTCGAATTGAGAACCTCCTCCTTTTTGTTGAAGTCGGTTAATAAATAGTGTGAAGCTGTCATAAAACCTTTTCTGGAAGGGAGAAACAGCTAATTTGCGTCATAATTTCCGTTCGACCTTTCTCTTGACTTATTCTTTGCCAAACAGCAATATGATACGTGTCATGCACAATATCCATCCAAGTTAAATATAATTAAATGAAATAAATCTTAAGAGTATGGTCATGCGTACGTCTCCGCTCAACCCGAAAATTATTGTTGTAATCTGAAATTAGATACTGTAGCGGGATTTTATATAACTTCAATTAATTAAGGTGGCCTTAGTTGTATTGTAAATACACCAAGCAGTTATTAATTTTATCCTGACCCCACACTACAAGTCTTGTGGCATCAGGAACTACGAGAGACTTTCGGTCTCACAACACAACCAAAACAAATATTTCTGTGGGGATCGTTCTCACGACCTCTTTCTAAAATATTGCTGAAGATTTAACACTGACTAACAATACAAAAGCATAGCATCAAAAAGGTGAAGCTGAAATAACCATTTATAGAGGTCATTTTAATAAATGAAAATAAAACACTATACATGATAGTAACAAAAAAAAATTTAAAATTATTGCATTCGTTAAACATTATGTCTACTCTACAAACATTCATTTAATTAGCTCAATAAAATTGCGGCTGTTTTTTGTCTGCGTCTGATCTCACCTGTCACATCCAATTGCACAGATACAAAATGTTTATTATGAATTATTCTAAACGTGCAGACAAATCATGTCATTCTCCATTTTACTTTATAGCTATGTGTCTGTTCCATAAATTATAAACTATTGTCTTTGCTTGACCATGGATGTTTTAATAAGTAGGTAGTACATGTTTCATGCCATGATATGCATGAAAATACCATGTCTCCAGACTTTTATTATGAAATATTATATTGCTTATAATAATAACGTTTTTCATAGACTAAACGGCTGACCGGATTGTGATGAAATTTGGCAAGGTGATAGATTATATCCTGGAGAAGGACATAGGCTATATTTTTTCTCAAAAAACAACCAAGAAAGGGGTCAAATAGGAGTTCAAAATTTGTATGGGAAATCCATAATTCCTCGACTTAGGGATCTGGATGAATGTATACATCTTCATGGTGCGACCCTGAGGCCGTTGGCGGCGCGAAACATCGCGCTGCTACTGTAAATTGTGGGGGGCATCTAGCCCAAGAAGAGACGGGCCGTAAAGGTACGGCACAGGGATGGTTCCGGCAGCAATCCAGAGTACACTCAGGATCCCCCGGGATTGTCCCACATGTGCTGCAGAAGGCTACCGCGGGGTTTTTAGTCGGTACACCGGCGTAGGCAAATTGGTTAGGGTCCCGATCTAGTAGTCCTTCGGGCGAACTGGGTCGGAAGGTCGGTGAGTCCGGCATAACCATCTCTCCTCCCCCGAAGACCAGCAGGTATCCGTAAGATGGATTTTCCCCGCGGGAAAAAAAAAGAAAAAAAAAGGTGATAGATTATATCCTGGAGAAGGACATAGGCAATATTTTTTGAAATCCATAATTCCTCGACTTAGGGATCTGGAAATTCATAATTAGGCTTTTGGTAAGAAATAAAGAAATACGTGTTTCAACGTTTTTGAAATCATCCCCAAAAGGGGCAAAGTGAGGGTTAACTTATGAGGTATTCTTTAGATGCAATCTCATCTAAAGAATGAATCGATTCAGGCACAACACCTGACAGTCAGGACAATCGCTACATGTGCCTCAGTGCAGAAGACAACTCCTTTTATTGTTTACTTCTGCTCCCGAAAATAACATACACGAGGGCGGAGGCGCGAGCAACAGCTAGTAGACAATATTTTTATTCTATTTATATTTTTTAACATGATTTTTATATGATCGAGACACTATAATGATAATAGTGTCTGCTATAGCCGCCTACATCACTTAATATCAGGTAATAATACAATTAATTCAATGTATACATTAGTCCAGACAGATAATGTAGCCTCTAAAAGCATATTTATATTAAATATAAAATTTGTATGCTAATATAAAAATATCTATGCAAAACCATGACGGACAAATGACTAAGTAAGTAATAAAAAATAATGCCGCTCTATCAAAGGAAATTTGCAAAAAAAATTATATGTGGTCTAAAGTTTATTGGTCGTATAATATTCCATGCTTTTAGTCAACGTATAAAAATCTATAATTAGTAATATTGATAACAAACGTTCAAATTAGTTTTTAAGTTATCGATAAAAAACAAAAAAAATTACCACTTCAGTCGTATTACTTTATATTTGCTTTCACAGAACCTAGCTTAAAGACGAGTATGCTATTAATATACATACATATACACTCACGCCTGTAATCCACGAAGGGGTAGGCAGAGGTGTAACCAGTATACCCACTTTTCGCCGAATTTCGGTCCCATAATGTGATAGGGGGCGAGCCTATCGCCATACCGGGCACAGGCTCTAGACTCCGGGCTAATACTGAAAAACCCAATATCACTTTACCCGACCCGGGGACCGAACCCGAGACCTCAGCACAGCAGTCATAACGCAAGCGCAATTACAACTGCGCCACCGAGGCAGTCAAGAGTATGCTATTATGCAAAAAGCAACAAATCTACTAAATTACACCTATACTAGAACATTTAACCTGTCATCACTTTGGACAAGTTAGCACACAGGCCAAAAAGGAAAAATCGTACTAAATGACCCATACATATTCATACGACAGTGAAGCCGCATCGACGACAGCGAGATTGATCGCCTCAACGCCTTAATATAGCAATTTACACCTGTTCTTCTTTTAACAACTTCCTTACACAATTATTGCTTTAATAAGATGGCCGCGTGTGAGAAAATTCAAATTTCGAACTCAACTTTTTTTTGTTTCATTATGTCTTTTTTACATAAAAGAGAAGGCAAAGGTTCAACATGCAGCCTTGTCTATCGTTATTTTTCAAATATTCTTCTTCTCTGGTTTCTATAATTGACAAGTAAGAGAAGCCATGTCAAAAGTCTAAAGTCTGTCTGTGGTTTTATCCATTTAAAAGGAGAAAGGCATGCCTGATATTTTCCTATGCGAACGGCCGAAGCGATGTCTGGAATAGTCTCGAACTTCCAGTTCGAGATGATCAATCTCGCAAAATTTAGACCACCTACAATTTTTTTTTTGCAAATTTCCTTTGATAGAGCGGAATTATTTTTTATTACTTACTTAGTCATTTGTCCGTCATGGTTTTGCATAGATATTTTTATATTAGCATACAAATTTTATATTTAATATAAATATGCTTTTAGAGGCTGCATTATCTGTCTGGACTAATGTATACATTGAATTAATTGTATTATTACCTTATCTTAAGTGATGTAGGCGGCTATAGCAGACACTATTATCATTATAATGTCTCGAACATATAAAAATCATTTAAAAAAAAATAGAATAAAAATATTGTCTATACTACAATAAAGCTGAAGAGGCAGTTTGTCTATACATTAAATTCTGTTTCGTTATAATATCGAGAGTAGTTCTTAGAGGGTTACACTCAACTGAAGACATCTCTCAAATAAAAGAAGAATTAAAAGGACTAGGGCACGAAGTAAGACAGATAGTAAATGTACGTCATAGAATCACTAAAGAACCGTTACCAATCTTCTTCGTAGACTTAGAGCCAGAGAAAAACAACAAGGATATATTTATTGTCAAAAACCTAAACCACATGAAAGTGACATTCGAAGCTCCTTATAAGAAAAAAGAAATACTTCAATGCAAAAGATGCCAAAGATTTGGGCACTCTAAGAATCAATGTTTTAGGCCATTTAGGTGTGTTAAATGCGGAGCCGACCACTCGACTGTCACCTGCACCAAAACTAAAGACATTGAAGCTACCTGTGCTAATTGTCAAGATAAACACCCTGCCAGCTACAGGGGATGCATTAAGTACAAACAATATAAAGAACATATATTGAAATTAAACCCAAAAAAGACATCGAAACAAAATACACAACATATCGAAAGAACCAATGAAAATATACAACAACCCATAAGACATGAGACATACAGACAAACTAACCTGACATACGCCAATGCATTAAAAAGAGACAAACAAGAAAACCTCACTACATTTGACTTAAATCCCAGAAACAATAACCTAGATGACATCCTCGACAAAATGTTTGACAAACTCCAAAAGATGATCAGTAATATGATGGACAGCATGATGGATCGTATGATCCAACTAGTGAGCAACCTCGTAAGAAAATGACATTTAACCTTAGAATAATGACTTGGAACGCCAACGGGGTTACTGGACGAAGGCTGGAGCTGGAGACTTTTCTACACACTGAAAAAATTGACATTGCTTTGATATCAGAGACTCGATTCACGGATAAAAACTATTTTTCGATTAAAAATTATTCTATATATACAACTAATCACCCATCTGGTAATGCACACGGAGGAACTGCTGTATTAATAAAATCAAATATCAAGCACTATCCCCTAGAACCAAATGCTTCTGACAAAATCCAAGCCACACAAATCAAAATTTACGATGGATTTTCGGGTATTACAGTATCAGCAGTATACTGCCCACCAAGACATAACGTAACGAAAGAAGACTTCAAAAACTTTTTCTCTTCATTAGGACACCGATTTATAAGTGGCGGAGACTGGAACGCAAAACATGTATTTTGGGGTTCTAGAATTATTACGACCAGAGGTAGACAGTTGTACCAAGCTGTAGAAGATCTTAGCCTCGAGTGCTTGGCGTCTGGTGAACCCACCTATTGGCCAACTGATCACGGTAAAATACCAGATTTGCTAGATTTCTTTGTCTCTAAAAATATCCACAAACATAACACAAAAACAGAACCTATTAACGATCTGACTTCGGATCACACGCCTGTTATACTTAATGTTAGCAGCAACATTATGTTATCAGAAGTTCCTCAAAAAATGTACAATAAAAACACCAATTGGATAGAATATCAAAATATTATTACGGAGCAGGTAAAATTACAAACCTCACTAAAATGCCCTGAAGAAGTTGAACAGGCCATAGAAGGGCTGAACAAAATGATACATACCGCCGCAGCTAGATCAACACCTACACTCAAACCAAAGGTAGCTACTGAGCATGTATATCCAGCGAGCATAAGGAATGGAATCCACGAAAGACGACGACTTCGTAAAATATGGCACGGAACAAGGTACCCGAGAGACAAGACAGCATTTAATAAAATGTCACAAAAAATTAAAAGCCTGTGCTTGCACATAAAAAACGATAACTTGCAACATTATCTCAGCAAATTGGCTCCAACTAAAGCAACCAACTATTCTCTATGGAAGGCTACCAAAAAGCTGAAGCGTCCAAAAATTCAGGCAACCCCCTTAAAAACCCCGTCTGGTAAATGGGCAAGATCTGATGCTGAGAAAGCTGATACATTTGCCAATCACCTACACAACGTGTTCCAACCACTTCCTAGCAAAAGTCACGACAACGACGAAGACATTGGTAAATTCCTCCTTTCACCTATGCAAATGTGCCCGCCACTGAAGAGTATTACACCTAAAGAATTATTAAAAGAAATCAGTAATCTCCAGGAAGGGAAATGTCCTGGGTATGATCAAATAGATGCCACCTTGCTGAAGCATGTGCCAAGGAAAGGGATAATACATATTGTTTCGATCTTTAACTCTTGCCTTAGACTATCATTATTTCCAAGTCAGTGGAAAATAGCCCAGGTAATAATGATACTGAAACCAGGAAAACCCTCTCATGAGGTCTCTTCTTATAGGCCTATAAGTCTCTTACCAATTCTGGGAAAGCTTCTGGAAAAGTTAATCCTCAACAGAATGCGGGAATACCTCGAATTAATAATCCCAAAACATCAGTTTGGGTTCAGGGAAGGTCATGGAACCATTGAACAAGTGCATCGACTCGTGGACATAATTCATAAAGCGCTAGAAAAAAAACAGTACTGCTCTGCAGTCTTTCTAGACATCAGTCAAGCATTTGACAAAGTCTGGCATGATGGACTCCTCTTTAAAATAAAAACATCGATACCTCACTCTTTTTTCCTCATACTAAAGTCATATCTTGAAAACAGATGTTACGAAACGGATATCCGAAATCGATAAAACCATAGAAAAATACGTATTATAAAATAAACACCTATTTACACTGCGTTACAAAAAAACCGCGCGCGTGCCAAACAATTGTATCGGTGCATATCATTAAATGCAGAATGTTATGTGGCGAAAATACCCTCCTTTTGGTATTGTTCTACCCACACGAGATGAGCGATATACGAATCGGTGTATCTCTTTAGATTTATTTATGGGGTGCCGACCACATATTTCTAAGATGGCGTAAGTTGATGGGTCGTGAGGTGATAATCTTGGATTTTGTGATAGCCTGTTGTGTCTGGTCAGTACGTAAATTCTTGATTTGAATTGAATTGTATAAATATTGTAATAAACATAAAAGACTACTCTTATTACGATATCATTATCATTTGCAGTGTTATTTTTATAATATTTTATGTAAAATAAAAACTTTTTTAGGTCGGTTAAAAAGTCGTTGCGTTGAGATATAATAAAAATAAAATATATAATAAAAACTAAATAATGCAATGTAGTTGAACTACTTAACATAATGTTCATTATTTGAAACCCTCTGTATCTATTAAAATAGAAAGGCGCGAATTATCGCGCTAAATACTGTTAACGGCTGTTTGTTTAGTAGCAAAAAGCTATTAGATAGTATTTGAATGTTAGATACTTACGTTAAATAACGTTTTACTATTTAAAGCCGGGTTTTAAGGATGTTTATAGTGCCAGGAAATGTTCATAGTTATATAATCAAAGATTATATTAATACATGCTGAGGTCTCGGGTTCGATCCCCGGATCGGGTAAAGTGATGTTGGGTTTTTCTATCTAGAAATTGCCAGTATTAGCCCGGAGTCTGGAATCTGTGCCCGGTATGGCGATAGGCTCGCCCCCTATCACATCATGACACCGAAATTTGGCGAAAAGTGGGTGTACTAGTTACACCTCTGCCTACTCCTTCGGGGATTACAGGCGTGAGTGTATGTGTGTGTGTGTGTGTGTGTGTGTATTAATTCAAACATATTTGTGGAATAATTTTCATAGTGCAAACTAGGTAAGACATTGAATTAGCTTGGGAAATTGCTTATGAATCGTCAATTTGTATAAGTATCAGAAACCCACTGTACCTACTTTAAACATTGTTTACTTATCCAAGTTTCATTACATAGTTTTGTAACATTTTGTATTAATGCCATATTTAAATGTGAATACTAATCTTTTTCGCAGAGATCGAGGCACTTGTTTACGTCTCATAATACTTCTATTCCTTTTTTACAAGCGATGTTAGCTGCAAGCTGGTACGAATTGCCTAAATGACAAAGCATCGGAACTAGCCCAAATGACATACACCGTTGACTTTTTGAAGTTACGTCTGTATTCATTGTTAATTATCGCTTGATTTAACAGTGAAGGAAAACATTATAAGGAAACCTGTAAAGAATCCTCCCTAAGTATTGTAATGGTATGTAAAGTCTGCCAATCCAGGCCAGTGTGGTGGACTAAGGCCTAACCTCTCTCATTAGAGAAAACTCATGCGCAACAGTCGGACAGTATCTTTAAGGCTGATATTGTTTATTTTATCATATATTCTACAGTGTCGCTACTGCTACTTCTAAATATGTCGATAGATGATGTGAAATTGCATGGCTGAGTCAACACTAGACGATTTTAATTGAGGCTTTAATATAGTAATATACTTACAATATAGTAAGTAAGAAATAAGTAGATTATAAAACTGTATTGACTAGTTAATCAATATTTGAAATAATATATCGAAATAAACATAAATATTATTTATTACCTGAACCTTTCCAGAGAGATCGAATCAAATCGTCTTTCATATTACACTTTACCATTTACATTTGAACCACTTTGTCACATAAAAGCAAAATAATTACATCAACTTGCCCAATAGTAAATTATATTTACATTCTTAACATAAAGTCAATCAACAATTATTTTGGTTAATGGCCTTCATTTAAAACGCAATAGTTCATCCATTAGTCGCGAACAGCCATAAACGTTTTTATAAACCCATTTGTTATATTTTTATATAGCTCCAGAATCGTTTAAAACTAGTTGTCTGTGGAACGTAAAATCTTATGAATGGGCTTCGTAAAGAAAAATACATAATAAAGGCTTCATAACTAAGTAGATTATTAGATATAAATACAAATATTATTATAAAACTTTATTCAGATATATATATTAACGAATCAAATATGCTTAGATCTTAATGTTTTGAAGTCTGAGTTATCGATATATTTATTGAGGATACTATCCATCTACATGTAACATAATAAAAAAGCACACTCTAAAAGTAATGTGTTAAGAATGGGCTGCTGAATAAATGAAAATATTGTTTTTAAATATTATATTTCGTAAAAACACATATGCAAACGAAATTTAAACAAAAACCAAGGCCTTTTTAAATGTAAACAATAAGATTTATATCGAGGGAAATAATTATTAAAGTAGATTAGGTTAGACTTACAAATACTTAAGTTGCTGTCTCGGTGGCGCAGTTGTAATTGCGCATGCGTTACGACTGCTGTACTGAGGTCTCGGGTTCAATCCCCGGGTTGAATAAAGTGATATTAGGTTTTTCTATCTAGAAATTCTCAGTATTAGCCCTGAGTCTGGAATTTGTGCCCCGTATGGCGATAGGCTCTCCCCCTATCACATTATGGGACCGAAATAAAATTTCGGCGAAAAGTGGGTGTACTGGTTGCACCTCTGCCTACCCCTTCGGGATTACAGGTGTGAGTGTGTACGTATACTTAAGTTGATCACAGTATAATTTCAGTGTATGAATTATGATTGTAATTTTATGTTTGGGGTGCCATGCAATGTTCCTGTGATACGATGTCTAGATAATACCAACCTTGTATATACTGTCCCTCTGCTGGGCATGACCCTCAACTTATGAAGAAGGCTCTTTGTTAAGACAGGTAGTTTTCTCTTACAGTATTTCTTAAATGTAATGTAAGAATATTAATTTGCATTTTCAAAAGTCAATTAAATATAACATAAACTTAATTGTCTGTACACATTTTTTGTCTATCTACTGAAGTCACATATGGACATTACTATGTTGAATATATTAACACATGCCATCAATCGATTCGAAAAAACAACAAGTTTCACATCATGATACTATTAACGTATGGAACATTTTTTGTAATAAACTTAGTTGCGTTTTTTTGGCCGCAACTGTAGACTATTACACTAATGAAAGATGTAGTCTAGACTGATGTTTTATAATATTTACGTACAAAATAAACAATATGTCATATTCTACATTAGGTGATTAAAATATGTTTTGCCATGAAACTGGTAACTGTTTTAAATAATACAGTGTTTTTTTTAGTGCCTCGATAGGCAGACGAGCAGACGGGCCACCTGATGTAAGTAGTCACCGCCGCCCATAGGCTTCTGCAATGCCAGGGCACAGAGCATAATACAGTGTATTTCTGGGAGAGTCAGTTTAAAGGGAACTTCCCATACATTATCTGCTAGGTTTTTTAATACTACAAGCAACAGTAACACAGATAATCCTGGCCCCGCACTAGGCTAAACCTCTATCGTGGCTCTAGAACTATGAGGGACTACGGTCTCACAATACCCCGAAATAAATATTTGTTAATCACACAAACGTTAGACTTCGTGCGTCGTTGAACCCGCGAACTCACGTTTAGAGTCTACTTGCCCGCTCCACCACGTTAAAAAGGCATTAAACGTAAAATTATACATCACATTCACGCAACCGCACGAATTATGTAATGAAATATTTAAATCTATTAAACTCTATAATTAAACTCAATAACCACCAATTACCAAAAAACATTAATTTAAAATCTATTAACGCTTAAGCAGTCAAAAAGCATCAAGATTAAAAAGACCTATCACCAAACATGATTATGCACTTCCGAAAGATCTTCGTAAATTAGTCGCATAGCTTGCCAGTTTTTGATAAAAATTACGAAATCTTTATTAGTATACCTCAGACACTGCGGTTTCGAACTTTCATGACGGTAATCATAATATGAACAATCGCTGCCAAATCCAATGACGAAATAAACTTATTAGGTTTTTCGTCATTGGCCAAATTACAGTCAATAAAACAAATGATATAATCAGAACAGATTACAAAACAAGGCCTGTTACATACGAACTTACGAATTCAGAAAAAATCTCTCCATTGAAATTTAAACTGAGCTTCACAAAGATAAGGTTGAATATACGTTCTGCGTTTGCGAACTTTATTTGCAATATATAGGCTTTAATATCACCATCTTGGGAAATTATTACCGGGAATTGATATTGAATGTTTTATAGCATTTTGAAATATATAATTACAGATGGAGGCCGTTAAAAACGCAATATCCAAATGAAAAAAAAATACTTTTACATGATAGTGTCATAATAAACCGCGTGAGCAACTTTTCGAGATGAACTATTTGAAGAAGAAACCATTATGATAAGCTATTTGTCAACCTGTGATCACAGCGGATGCATCTCGGTTGAAACGTCGGAAAATAAATACGTATTCACATACGCGTATACATTAAATATTGTGTGATTACGACCCGTTCTCTAATTTGATAGTTTTTTCCTGGCACGGCAAAGTCATCGCACTGCACCTGATGGTAAGCGCAGTGACGTCAGTGTGTATAAATCCAGAAATTCTAACATTTATGAACCATTAGTTCTAATTAGAAGTTTGTAGTAGATCACACCACAAACTTATCTGTAAACGTAGTACGAATAGTGATAAAAATATATAGGTATGATGTGCCAGAGACGCAACAGACAGCTTGTATGAGCCAGCTCGATCAGTTTGACACCAATACCGTTCCAATTCCAATGCCGATGTGAAGGAACACCTTGTTCCGTTTCTTACGTTCAAATTTTCGGAAGGTAAAATCTCGCTCCCATCCTCCAATCGTCATCCCTTTAAGGCTCTCAATATACACGGCACGGTGGGCAGCGGTTTTGCTGTGCCCTGGCAATGCAGAAGTCTATGGGCGGCGTTGACTACTTACCATCAGGTAGCTCGTCTGCTCGTCTGCTTAAAAAAAAGGCTATATTTAAGGCTGGCAATATACCCATGATTTTTCTAGTAATGCAATGCGGGCAATGGGAAAATGGACGGTGTGTCGGCCCCCAAAGCAGGCGTGTGATAACCTTAATTTCTATTTAATTGACTTCCTAGTACAATTTCGAACAATGCCAACTCGATCGATCAGCAAATAAAGCAGAACACTTGCACAGAATTCATTAAATCCAAAATTAGTTCATGGTCATACTACGAAGACTTATGTCACCAACGAATGTGGGGTGATGTGTTTTTTAGATGAATGGTTCAGCGTTGAATATGTTTCCGCGTGTCATTTTCATATGCAATGCATATTTTTATTTATAGAACAGCAGTTTCGGCCTCGTTACTCACATTATGAAATGATGTATTTTCAGAAGCGAAAATATTATACTGACAAACAAGCTCTATTTACATTTCATTTACAACTTTATCTTAAGCACATTAATCGAATTCGAATGTAATGTTACAAGTTCTATTTGTTCAAATATTTGATTCTCGATTGTTTCGAGTCTGGTTGTTGTGGAACGAAAAGTCTCTCGTAGTTCCTGATACCCACAACACAGGAGTCGTATCTTAACATTGGGAACATGTATGTGACTATTGGATGTATTTATTTTATTCTAGTTTGGTAGACTGTGCATTTTTTAACTTTATTTCGAACCAATCAAAATACAGATTTTATAGAAAAATTTAAAACTCTCAAGGCAGAATAATAATCAAATAGACGCAAGCTTTGTTATTGATAACATGTTTGTCTGTCAACGACATACTGAAGGCGCCCTAAAACAGTTCGTTAAATACACTATCTTCGATAGGTCTCTCTTAAATTTAGGTACAAACTATTATACACTGAACTCACACTGACTGCAGTCGCTTACGTTTGACGTATGAAGCGACATCATCTGCTTTTTATAATAAATTCCATCAACCTTCGAGAAGCAATATTATGTGTTCCACGACAAAGTATTCTTAGATAGACACACAGTTTGATATGTTAAGTAAGCACACGCACAATATAACGGTCCGATGCTACCAGATTTATTAACTTATATAATTAACACGTTACGCGACATTCCCGGAATTTACTGCGGTGTCTTCTGATACTATGGAGTTTATGCGTTTTAAAAACGGTTATTTATAAACTAATAAAAATAGATAAACCATTGGATATAATTGAAGTAAATATGAGATTTAACATTATCAAGTAGCAATTCGATTTTGTGTCCGATAAGATTTTATTGAATGAAAACTGAACTTTACTCTCATGATATAGTGGAAATATCATTAGCGAATATCGACTGCATGCCAAGGTGGTGTTCTTTAAGCATACACGCAATAATAACAATAAGGCTGTTGACTTAATACTTATTTCCATATGCCAAGGTTACATTGCAAGTAATAAGTAAATCTGATTAGTAAGTTTAATTTACAATAAATGTTAGAATTGTTAATTTTTCTTATTATTTATGGATCAGGACTCTTTGGTAAAGGCCGCCTCCATATTCTTCCAATTTTCTCTGTTTTTGCCTCGAATCTTTCCATGATTTTTCTATTATATCATCAGCCCACCGCCTACACGCAATGAGCATGATAAATTATCTAAAATTCAACGTGTGAAGTCCAACTGATGTATCTAAACAAAATTCCAACCAGCATCCCACAGAAATGTAAATTAAAAGATAATCCGATATATTTAATTGAAAAATCCAAACTTGTATAACGCCATTAGGGCTTGTATTTTTTATTCGCACTCAATTTGAATAAGGTCCGAGTATAGAGGTCGGGTTTCGAGGAACATTCCGGATTACTGTCGCATTCGGGGGTTTCGTGTCGAATTTGCAATTAATGGCCATTAGCAACATTTTGTTTGATAAGTCGGTGGTTATTATTTAAATTAGAACTTATACAACGTTGTTCTTCTTAGGTAATGGCGTCATGTAATTTTGGTCTTTTTTTATATGTACTGGCACGGCAAAGTGGCCACACTGCACCTGATGGTAAGCGCAGTGCGGTCCAATTACTGTATCGAGTAGCGAGAGACAATCTATACCCCGCTACTCAACACAATCATGCCAGCCTGATTATTTACACTACGCCATGGGCAATGGTGAAGAAGCGGTCGAGGGTCTATTGTCAGAGTACTCAGCAGGCCGCGAAACGGCCAAACATCGTATCCCAACTCTACACCCCCGACAAAAACCGGATGTACACTGGCTGATCCAGGAACGCGACACACTTGTGTATGCCGCTATGGCGGGTTTTATATCCTGTGTACGGTGGACGCTATCCGGGTGGGTATGAATATCCTACCACCAGCAGTACTTACAACACTTAAAGTTATTTCATGACGAATAGAGGACAAAATATAAGATAGCGTCGTATGAAGGTTTCATGCTTTTGTTGTATCTGATTCAATTAGCTGTTGGGCGACGGTGATCGCTATTAAATGACCCATCTGCTCGTATTTTGTGATAGAAAAATCCAATATCACTTTTACCCGACCCGCGCGATCGAACCCAAGGCCGCTGCTGAGCAGTCGTACACTGTACTCCAACTGCGCCAGTGAGGCAGATTATGCTGCCTTAAATGTAACAATATCTGCAATTAAGTAATAGCAGTGCAAAATTTAAGTAAACTGAATGACCGGTGCGAACCCGTGGGGTCCAGCTGAAAATCAGTGCTGTTTTTCAGCAGTATGTACTGAGCTGGTGCCTAAACAGCTGGTAATCCTAAATTAACAATACAACAAAGTAGTTATTTATACTATCAACAGATGGCGCTGTAAATTTTTCATCTTTATTGGCATAACCTACAATTTAAATCATTTTTTTCGTTCATAGTGGAAAACATAAGCTTTTATAAACGTTTTTTAATTCATAAAAAGTACACCGACTTCAATAGAAAACAAATTATGCGACACTATAAAATTTGAGGTTTGCCCTTGATTTTTCTGAGATCCCATCAGCAGATCCTGACTTGGTGCCAATGGAACGTATACCATTTTAAACAAAAAAGATTTTCTCGAATCGATCCAGGCGTCTTCGAGTAATCGGGGAACATACATAAAAGAAAACATTCCGACGAATTGTTAACCTCCTCCTTTTTTTTGAAGTCGGTTAAAAAGGTGTTTAAATCATTATGTTTGATGAAGAATTATGGACCTTATGGCGTACCGACAAAAAACACCTTTGAGAAATAATATATAGAGATAGTCAAACCCTATCAGTATACCGCCTCGTAACAATCAAACTGTAGTTAAGGAATTGTGCTGTCGTAAATAGTTATGAAGGAGAATTAGTTTATGTTGAACCCTGACATTACATTATTGCGCGCGTTATGTATTCATACACAGGAGTTCTATGGATCGATTACTTATGTTTCCTTGTTAACATTTCTCATACGGTTATAGAATCAGTATAAACCACATTTAACTAAACCAATGTGTAAATTAAGGCTGTCTTTGCGGTTTGCTTTACAACGCTTATATTACAACAAAACCAGATTAACGGTAGGCAGCGGTTTTGCTGTGCCCTGGCATTGCAGAAGTCTATGGGCGGCGGTGACTACTTACTATCAGGTGGCCCGTCTGCTCGTCTGCCTATCGAGGCACTAAAAAAAAAAAGATTCATACCAAGTAGACAATTCAGTTGGGAAAACTTAACGGTGTGATGATCACATCGCATCAAACGCATGCTTCTTGAGTTTTGACCAATGACCTTGAAAAACCTAATAATTTCTTTCGTCATTGGTCTTGACATCGTGGTCTGTCAATGCCTTGCTAAATGCGTCAGTGAAGTTACCTTCCTACGGATTGCATAGTACCCGCAATCCTAGTAGGACGGTGAGGTAAAACACTCTACCAATATAATAGATGTAAATGAATTAATAAATGCAAATATAAACAATACATTCGTCTTTCCTTTGCCCAAATAAACAGTTACGGTTATTAAAAAAACAATAATAGGAGCAGCGGTAAATCTATGATTATTCGATATCAGTGTTAAGATCAAATAAGTACGGGACCACCGACAGAAGCCTCAGGGGCACGCTATTAAGACAATTACAATTGTAATAGCTGACCATATGTTTTAACCCTTTGCTATTACATTTTTTTATTTACGGCTTCGCAATTGGGCTTTTAGCCAATGATCGGAATTCTATTTGTACTTATCATAAGAAAGGTGCAACACTACTGTGAATAAGCGAAGCTCTTCATAGAGTTTACTTGTAATTAATAAAATGTATGGATATTTCTCAAACACATGAACAGTAGGAAGTAGGGTAGAGGCTTTGCTGTGCCCTGGCATTGCAGAAGTCTATGGGCGGCGATGTCTACTTACCATCAGGTGGCCCGTCTGCTCGTCTATCTATCCAGGCAGTAAAAAAACACACACACATGCGATATATTGACCAAGAACCCTGAAATACATATTTGCTTTATAATTCCCATACATAACATTTATTCAATAAACACAATAACCATTGAAACAAATAAGTTATACTGGATACGCCATCTAAATAACTGGAATTATTATAAAACTATCCGTGCCGCCCGATGACTTAATCACGGTGTTTAGTTTTAAAAATGGGCGAGATTTTGATTTATGTTGCAGGACGAAGGAAACATGTTTATTATGCCTAGATCTGGTTTGTATGGCTTTATCGTGAAGTAATATTTTTTCTTATTATAACTGTGCGTATCGTTTGATTTAGATACCTATTTTGGTAAAACTGATAATTATTTTTGTAATACTGGTACTATCGAAATGTTTTATTGAACAATTTAATTGGAAAAATTAAATCTTCCCAGATGAAATTAAAATAGTTTTTTTATAAAATAACTCGATATAACAATAATGAAGCAGAGATAGCCTAGTTGGTTCCGGTATGGGGTGTCAAGACGAAATTCGTATGTTCGTAACAGCCCAAATGGCATGTATGCCAGAGGTGTACCTCTGACTTCTAATATTAGGTGTATATTCATTGTTAAAATATCGCTTGCTTTACCGATGACGAAAAACATCGTGAGGAAACTTGCATACCTAAGAATTCTCATAAGAATTTCAAAGGTGTGTGAAGTCTCCAACTTGCATTAGCAGAGTATTATTTATAATGATTTGAGGACTAAACTATCGCAATATAAATTAATATATTACAAAAGAACATACCCACTTTCTATACAATAGCGTAGTTTCCTATGTATAATTTTATACATTACTAGCTGTTGCTCGCGGCTCCGCCCGCGTGGAGGTCATGTATGGGAGAAAAAGTATACAATACAAAATACAAATTTTCATGCGTTTAACTTAAAAAATGGCGGATTTTCATACAAACTTTCATCCCCTATTTTACCCCTTAGAAGCGGAATTTCAAAAAATCCTGAAACATATATTTTTTATTTTTAACTAAAAGGCCAAATACAAATTTTCATGAAATTAACTTCAAAAATGACGGACTTTCATACAAACTTTCATCCCCCATTTTACCCCCTTAGGGGTGGTATTTCCAAAAACCCTTCCTTAGTGGATGCCTACGTCATAAAAGGTACCTACTGTCAAAATTTCAAGTCTCTAACCCCAGCCGTTTTGGCTGTGCGTTGATCGATCAGTCAGTCAGTCAGTCAGTCAGTCAGTCAGTTTCTTCTTTTATATATACAGATTCGAAGTGCAACAGAATATAATACGCAAAAGAAACCCTTGTGCGAAAACAGAATCGAAATTGCTTGAAAATTGAGGTCACAATATTTATTTTAAACATTAGTATGAGCAAAAATGGTTGCGTAGTGGGAACATATCACTATCTCCCTCGCACAACGGCCCAGTAATGGCCATTCTGAGAAAGTGACGTCATGGGACATATCGTGCATCCTTTTACTGTCATTTGACAACTACCCCTTCCAGCAGATTTGAATGGCGTCAAATTTATTTATTTTTGTTCGGATTCATAAAATTCTTTCGATAATAGGTTTTAGGTAATTTAACTGGTTGATTAAATGAATAAAAAAAATCATGTCAAATACCCTATTACAATATGAGTTAAAGAATCTACTATAGTCGAGACCTACAAAGAATCGTCATACCCTGCACAATATCATAAAAACAAACATTCAAGCTCATTTCTAATCTCGTCCAAGCCATTAAGTGTGCTTACATAAAAGTTACAGGATATAAATTATGTATTAATTGGTTTTGAATGTAAAGTGTGCGTAAATACTGAGTTCAAAGCATTGCGGCAAGGTTATTAAAGATGGCAACTTTGTTTCGGATTTCATTATACGTAATAGTATAAAACGGGAGGTCACACATATGAACTTAGGTCCATAAATAAATACAATAAGACGGTAAAAGAAGTTGAATAGCATTTCTAAATATATTATATTTTTAAATGATTATTCCCTAAAATATACACAAGGTTTTAAGACCATAAACAGTAAATATATTTATTGAATCAATGCCAAACCGCAAAAATATATCTTCAATAAACTACACAACATTTTACCACTAATTGGACACAGCGGCTTGGCATCGAATAGTGCACTCATTCAATTAAAAAAGTTTAAATATATGTAAAATAAATACACGAAGCAGTAGTAATTTACTACTGAAATGCATAAAAACGTATATTTCGTAAGAACATACCGGGATCTTATTGATTTTTATGGATGCATAAAATTCACAGCCAATAAAACCATTAATCGATTGATTGGACCAGTGGTAGGTATATTTTTATTCACACGTATTCTCCCATCGTTAAACCCTTTTTCTAGATACAGCATGAAGGTTAAAGTACTTTTCTGTTTTTTTTTAAACTTTAAGGCAATGGTAACAATAATGTAGGTATTGATTTTCACATTTTTCTATAGTCAAATATTGGTTTTCTCTTTCTACTTACGTCTAAATAAAGTAATATAATTTTATTACCATAATACTTTCCCATATATTATTATACTGTTATGAGCCTGATTTATATAAATGTAAAGCAAGTAATCTTTTACACTGATTTCATAAAAGCTAAGTTATGTACAAAAACTCATTTTTTTTTTATCCTGGCACGGCAAAGTGACCGCACTGCACCTGATGGTAAGCGCAGTGCGGTCCAATTAGAGTATAGAGTAGTGAGAGACGATCTATCCCCCGCTACTCAACACAATCATACCGGCCTACTTCTTCACACTACGCTATGGGCAAGAAGGTGAAGTTGGTCGAGGGTCTATTGTCAGAGTCTCGGAAGGCTGCAAATTGGCCAAACATTGTACTCCAACTCTAGACCCCCGAGAAAAACCGGATGTACACTGGCTGATTATTTTACACCCTGTATACGGTGGTCGCTATCCGGGCGGATATGAATATCCTACCACCAGCAAATTCAATTCTATCTAGCGGGTAAATTACAATGAGATCGAAAAAAATAAAAAGCGACAAGTTTGCTTGACGAGAGCAAACTTAGTATTTTTATTATTCAATCTTGAAAGCCAATACCTAGACTTCAACAAATAGATATCAGCTGCCACATCTTTTCCTTTTTGCTTATTTTCCTAATAACAAGTTCCACGACCTCTTTTCGATAGATAATCTAACTGATAGAAAACTGCTAGGTAAAATAAATATTTTGGTAGATATTTAGTGTCGTGTTTTGGTCGAGATAAAATCTTGCTAGTAAATTCTGGCCATTTTTGTCAACTAACCGTTGCCATATACGTTTGAGAATATTAAGACATGATATCGATAAAATTTTAAGGCTCTATAATCGGACTAATATGTCATCGTATCCACGTGCCATTAGTTACTACAATATGCAAATAACCTCAAATTTTAATGGCTCATTAATATTTATAGGTCGTAAATTCTATAATTGTTTTACTAATTTTCGGAAACATTTTACTTATTCGTTCATTTATTTTATTCATTATGTTGTCGGTATATATTAGAGTTGCCAACTGTCCTGTTTTTTTCAGGACGTTGGCAAACAGGACGGTTTTTAGAGTGTCCTGATAAGGTCCTGTATATTAAAATTCGACACCACTTTTGCAATCCTTACACAACTTAACAAGTATTTACGCTATTTTAAAACAAAAATGCATCCATTTTTGAAACTGAATTGTCCTGGTTTTTCTAACTTCAAATCCTAGTATTTGAATTCCGGGGTTGGTAACCCTAGTATAGATACATATACATATACATGAGAGATGTGGTAAGTGGGTACTCACTGTAAACGCTGGAATCGGAATTGGTGCCGTTGACGGTGCCATCGGGCATGAGCTGCAGGTATCTGTTCTTGAGGAACAGCTGTATGATGCGCGAGGTGCCTGTGATGTGGCTGAGGTTGGCGGACCGCTGCGCGCGCGGCTCTGGTGCGGGAGCGGCGGCGCAGGAGGCCAGCGCCAGCGCCGCCAGGAGCAGCCGCAGCGGGCGCGTGCGCGGACGCATGACGCGCCGCGCCCATGGCAGCCGCCCGGGCGCCGTCACTGCACAACACCCGCTCGCATACCCCCACACACAACACTCAGTCGATATACACTATATCTATATCAATTGCTACCAGTTCGGTTGGCATCAAACATTTTCGTACGCATTTTTCGCATCAGTATGTCATTCAATCGTTGGTTACGTGGCGCAAGCGATACCGCGGTGTGAACACACGATCTGCAACAAACAAACAGCTTGTGTTAATAATAGTGTTGCGTACAAATTGGTAACTGATACACTCAACACGCATTGAATCATTCGCAACGGATGATAGATTTATTGAATAACCTTTGAGATTGGTTCGTTGAAATCAGAGATTGCAAGCCATATCGGCGTGTTCTAACATCTGCAACATTATAGGCAAGCAAAAAGGCTCTAATGATATTATTAACTACAGGCGTTAATCTTAACTTTCATCTAATGAGGAGAGTCCGCGTGTTAACTAACTTGTACAATATTAAATTATGGACATTGAATGAAATGAGTGTTGATGACATTTCCTGTAAATTTAGCGATTGGTATTAGCATTTCTATTTCTGCTAAGTGACGATTTTCTCTTAATCCAACTTTATAATGTAACTCGTCTTATTATTTGGTTGTTTATCTGAATACTCAGCACTAATTTGTTATGCTACCATTTTGCTACTGAGAACTTGTTTTAATGTAGATATAAAATTATACATTTTACTATGTCTGGCTTTTATGATAATAGTCTTGTTCTTATCTGATACATTTAGTTCGTAATAATATTCTTTCATTGTGTATTAAATTAGACGAACTATCATCTCCAGATGCCTCAAATTGCTAATATCCATTACATAAGCTCTAATAATAAAAAAAACTATAAAAAGCTTGAAGTGATGAATTTATTGAACTAATTTAAAATAGATTTATAGAAATGTTTGTTAACACTTTATAAGAACAGAATAGTAAGGAGCTTCACGCTAATGATTTTATTTATGACTCCATTAGCTTTTGCTCGCGGCTTCGCCCTCGTGGTAGTTTGTGTAAGCGATTTTTGGGAGTTATGAATCTTAAAAATTCCGTGTAATGAGAACACTACAAAACATAATAACATTAAGAAAGTCACATTCTTATACCACAACAATATCTTTAGCCAGATCTAAATATCTAGACACATTTAATACGACACAGACTATTCGCATGTAAGAGCAGCAGACAGATGGGCGGGAAATGGCAGTCCAGCCATAACGTCACCGAAATACACAAGACATTGTTTAAAAATAAAAAGCTGTATAAAAACTTGTATCGCAAACAGTTGCCAAGTGAATACGGTAATGGATTTTATTAATCGCCTCACTTCTGGGTCATATGCTTTCGACACTCAATGATACAGAAAGAAAATCGTCCTTTACTATATCTTTACAAGTGTTTATGTAAATTGATTATTTAAGCCATTTGATTATTTTATATTTTAAGATTATTTATTGATTATTATTAAGATTATTTGACTGCCTTGGTGGCGCAGTTGTAATTGCGCATGCGTTACAACCGCTGTGCTGAGGTCTCGGGTTCGATCCCCGGGTCGGGTAAAGTGATATTGGGTTTTTCTATCTAGAAATTCTCAGTATTAGCCCGGAGTCTGGAACCTGTGCCCGGTATGGCGATAGGCTCGCCCCCTATCACATTATGGGACCGAAATTCGGCGAAAAGTGGATGTACTGGTTACACCTCTACCTACCCCTTCGGGGATTATAGGCGTGAGTGTATATGTATGTATGTATGTATTATTTAAGCTTTGTAATTTATCCATTTAGGGCTCCGTACACAATTGCTAACGGGACCATAAAAATAGATCTACACTGTTTGTATGTTCTACTTCTAAATGGCCCTTTTGAATCACAATAATCACACAAGGTTTTCACCGCTTATGTTAATTATACAGATTGTCACACTTGCACAATTACTCAATACCCCCAAACTAAAACATATATCAATCAAAATTCCTTAAATCATACATGTCTTTACGTTCAGTTTGTATTTTCAATCGAAGATTATAAAAAAAATTGGATGAATTAATTTACAAGAATGTAATTAAGTAATAAAACACACATGAATGAATGAATCATGCTCGTTCAATGAGCGAATACGATACGTGATAAAATGTTTAATAATAACAATAGACAAAATAAAAGAATAACATCAGAAAGGCATACATTATAAAATCATATAAGCAGTGGAGTCTGGTTAAAAACAATTTTGTTTACTGTATGAATGAGCTTAATTGATAGGGACAGTACTGACTCACAGAAAACCGATAGGAAGACATACTTTGCTGCCCATTTCGAACCATTCACGTTAGTGTTGAAGCTCGTAGCAAATCCCCTCCCCACAATATACTATTTTTTTAGTGCCCTGATAGGCAGACGAGCAGACAGGCCACCTGATGGCAAGTAGTCACCGCCGCCCATAGACTTCTGTAATGCCAAGGCACAGCAAAGCCACTGCTTACCGTTAATTTTATCCTTAAAGCTCAGTAATACTGATAAATAGATTAAAAGTGGAAAAAATACTGAACCATAAACTATGAAATCACTACCGTATTTCAGAGAATTATTTCTTGCATCATTAAACGTGGCAATTGCAGTGACCGCTAAGCCGTACTTTAACTTTGTCAACCTCGTTGTTTCGATACACTACAGTGACTATAGGTTCGTTTTTTTCATGATTATCTTCATAAATTGGCCATTGACCAAAAATTTCCTATGATTGTTTTGGTTTATATTAGTTTTAAGATGTTTACGCGGTTTCTTCGGAAGTTGAGTTATTTAGGTTGAAATGAGAGCATTTACAGTACTTTCAGGTTATAAATATAAACCTTTTAAGAATCTCGCGAATGCTGAGTGGAATATGATAGGGGTTATATAATATTTTGACCCACCAAGTGTCAGATTAACAGCACCTGATGATAAGTACAAAGCAGCTCAAATATTAACTCAATCAACGAGATTGCATCTCTCGACAGTCTTGAGAGTAACGGTCTGCCTTCACTTGCATTAATCTTCAAAATCCCATGATCAAACGTTCTACCGCATTTATAACATACCACAAAAAACTCCACATTTTATACATCCCAATTCATATTTTGACAAAAAGGCCAAAAGAATATAAAGACACGTTCACACGTAATCTTCATATAAAACGTTTATTAAGGTTGTCATTTTGGACAAATAAATATTGCAGTTTACGACGCGTGCGATATGGTCTCTGTATTTGCGAATTCCAATGATATTTTTTTTATTGCTACAGACGAATTTTGACGATTTTATATTTTACTACAGTCCGATTTTTATTATTGATGTCAATGGAGTTGCAGCCAAAGACAGGCTGGTGAGTTTCTGAAGAACAGAAAAATGAGAATTTTTCCTGCAATGAAGAATCACTCGTCAGAATTTAAAAACACTAAACATATAATCCAAATAGATATTATTATTATTATATTATTATTATTTCCTCATTCTAAGATGTCACAAAACTTCATGAATAAACTTGTATCGCTGACCTAAATGTTACTTTGCTTAGATGAAGTTTAACTTATTTTTGTCACCTGCCCTTTATAGACCACTAATTCAGTACACGGTTTGCCCTTCAAGTCTGCCAACGACGATTCCGGTTGTCAAACCGCTGATGAAAAATTTAGATCATATTTTGCATAACCATGTCAAATCTCAGAAGGCCCTACCACCCACACAAACCGGATCTATTACGATATATCATATCAGAATTATCTCACAAGGTCGAATTTGCATTAAAAACGGATCAAGTGATGCGAGATGACATGCCTCATTTTATATGCAAAAATATAATCGTGATATTTTATAGTCAGTGAATGAATTAGCAGAATAGAGTTGATTGATATTGACGTTGGTAACAGATGTCTTAATAATAATGTGAATATAGAAGGTACGTGTTCTTTCAGCATCTTCTACTCGTCAATCAAACATACATACATACATACACACAACAGTCACAAACGAGTACCAACGGTACGGTTTAACGGTAGGCAGTGGCTTTGCTGTGCCCTGGCATTGAAATCTATGGTCGGCGGTGACGACTTACCATCAGGTGGCCCGTCTGGTCGACTGCCTATCGAGGCACTAAAAAAAAGAGTACCAACAATAGTTGATTGTAATATATAACAATACTACAGCAAAAATCTACCTTATGACTAGAGCTGCTAAGAAATAGTACCTATATGACAATATTTAAATATATTTTCCTACGAAACTTACGAAAAGTGGATTTTTAGTACTCGTACGTTATTTTTTTATCAAACAATCAAAAGCCCACCAAAGCAAAGCCCACAAACGCAATATATCATATTGTATAAGTAATTGAGTACATTTTTATAACCTTGCCTACCGTTTACAGAATCAACTTATTCAAAGCCTTACTACAAACTAATTTGTCTTCTTTATATATACTCCCTTATCTAAAATGAATTAAAAAGCCAGCTTAGAACATTCTAGCACACTTTCACCATACCAATTGGTTATCATGGAATCCAAATAGTAACTTTTACACTATCAGGAGGCATTGAGATAAGATGTTACCCACAACAATACGATTAGCTTGCGTCATATATGCTTATTTTAACTATAAAATTTTAACTTTTATTGACACCATATAAAAAACAGGATATTCCTGATAGCGGATATTGCGTTTAAAGTAAAGCAAAGGAAATTACTATATTGATAGTGACTTCCAGATGATTATGATCATCTTCCATTTAACTAATAAAATTCCATTTACCATATTATATTTTATATCAAACAGCACTATCGACAAATATTTTTTTTAGTGCCTCGATAGGTAGACGAGCAGACGGGCCACCTGATGGTAAGTAGTCACCGCCGCCCATAGACTTCTGCAATACCAGGGCTCAGCAAAGCTGCCTACCGTTAAATTAAATTCTTGATTTTTGTATTCCCTATGTCTCTAATTAATTACTAATTTTACTTCTATAGAATCTTGTGCAAGCATGGCTTATTCGTTCATTATATGCAGTTCACTTATGCTCACAAAATATTTGAAAGCCTTTATACCCGCAACCTAAACAAGACTCGGTTACGTAGCTTTGATAACAAGGGTGACGCAAAACTGAGAGTTTTATAACACCTTGAAGTAATGTACTTATAACTGTCGCAACCTTTAGTACCTTAGCAATTATCAAAAGCTCAACCACATTTATAACTCTAAACGCCTCACCAATCTGCTTACAAATGAAACGAAAATCATGGTGACATTAAGTTTTATCTCCAGAACCAAAGGTCCCATCGAACAATCTCCCTTTATAGTTTAATCTAATGTTGCATCAGAAACATAATCATTCCGAATTAACTTCTTAGGCGAACATTGCGTCACCAAGATTCCAACAATTCGATGCTACGTTATGTTAAATACTCTTTTCCTCGAGATAATCACGTTCCGTTGTCCGGAATCAAAGACTACTAAAATAAATATAAATGCAGATTTGGGAGGTTTAGGAAAAATAATAACGGTATCAAACATTTCTACAACTTGGACTTTTCATATATAGGCAAAGAAATTCCAGTGGACTTCAAGCCTATGTTTGCGAATGTCGTATATATTTTAGTAGATACGACCAACGTCATGACGGCTTATACAACTGAGAGACCTAATTTTAAATCACTTTAATAACTCATTGATACTATTATATTAAACAACAGTCTTTGGGTCGCGACCAAATTCTATTTCAGGTTTGGTTATAGTTTCGAGAATTGTCGATTTCATTAAAGGTCAAGTGAAGTTAATAATCTTTGATAATGATTAAGATATGAAAGGTCTTAGAAGAATCATGACAATTGGTCCACATATCTATTACAAATGATCAAAACATCAAATCTTATTAATAGATGTTCGTAGGACAAAAATCTTCTTTAGCTACATAGGCTTATTCTTGAGTGACAGTTACTGTCGCGAGTGCAGATAAAGTCGAAGAGTAATATATTTAAGTATCAAGTTGAGCTAATTCACTCATTTGGTAGTCCACAGAATATTATTACAAAACGTAACAAGTACCTGAAGCTGAATATCACGCTACTCTACAAGTCAAAAATAATAAAGAAAGAAATCTTAGAACTGTTTCAGTGTAGAGGAACGAATCTATTAGCCCATGCATGCAGGCCGGAATGATTTTGTCGAGTAACGAGGTATCTGTCTCTCGCCACTTGAGACTCTAACTGGACGACACTGCGCTCACCGTCAGTGTGGTCACTTTGCCATAGGGTAAAAAAGCCCTTTGATTCAAACGTTAAATTTTTCTACGAAGCCTATCTGCAAACCAACACGTATTGTGATCTCATGAAATGAAATGGGATTATTTTTATATGGAAGACACGTAATACGAAACAGAGTCTCAGTCTCAACTTGGTTCAAGGACTTTACCAGTCTTTTATGGGCCATAGTTCCAACTAACCCAACCAACAAGAAAATTTACTAACGAAGTACTCTTTATTCCTTACTCTTAAGAAACAGTCTTAAGTATTTCGTAGAATAAATTAATGACTCGTGATATCAATGGACATTTCCGTATAATTATCAAATATTAATTTAATAAGGAGGCCAAGGTCGGTCGTTTGTGTTAAACGTACATTTAATGTTCACTTGACTGATAATTATAATTTGCGTTCATGTTTTGCGTAGATCTAATAAGAGATATTGATAATCATATCTCTTTGTAAATTGACAGAGATAATAGGAGCCTACAATTGTATGACCATGCTAGACACATATCTAGCCACAATAATGTATAAGAACTGTAAAAAACGGCTGTACCGATCTTGAGTCAGTTTTCATTAGCTTTAAAGAACTTCGACGAAACTAATGTAGGTTACTATGATCCTGGAAATATTGTTTCTTTCTTGTTTATTGGAGATCTATAGGAAGATATTGAACCATAAGAAAATGCAGCTGCAAACACTACAGCTTTTTTATGTTTATCTGTCTTGAGATAAAATATATATATTGTTATTAATCAAACGCTGACGAAGTCGTGAACAGCTATATATACATTTTTTACAACAAATTAGTTAATCTACCTACAGCAGAGCTCCAGCATTATGACGCGGTTACTCTTATTTCTTGGAAGTGATCTAATTGATTCAATATATTAAATGGGAAATGTGTTTGAGTGTATGTTCGATGTACAATATCCAATCATGTCGTTATAAATGATTGATGGTTATTGCAACACTTCATTGGACTGATAATTGTAACAGCTTCGTAAATTGTTTCTTTAAATAGCTTATGTAGTCATTCTAACTACGAGCTTGATGGTTTGGTAGAGATGAACCTTAGTTTTCAGTTTAAACGATAATACTATTGATATGAAGTGAAGCATAGTGTGAAGAAGCTACCCAGCAGGCCGGCATGATTGTGTTGAGTAGCGAGGGATGGATTGTCTCTCGCTACTTTATTGTCTAACTGGATGGTACTGCTTACCATCAGGTGTATTGTGGTCACTTTGCCGTGCCAGAATAAAAAACATTAAAATTAATTAATTAAAAACAATTAACATTCATTATGACTTTAATATTTGATTCGGGTCTGGGTGTAAGGTCGAAAGTCTCTTGTACCTACGATACCTACTCATATCTTAGTGTGGGGTCAAGACTATGTGTGGCGGGAGTATTAATTTATTGAAATTGCCCCATAAGTGGTGTACTTAGGCTGAGAAGTTGGTGAAGTGCTGGGTTTAAATCTCAGTGTGGTCAATCACAATTTGATATTTCGTTTCGCAAAATTACATTTCAGTTGCTTGACATTCCTGTCTAAGGCCATGTAAGACTTGCTTTTTACAACAAGAGACAGTTAAATAAGCTAAACTAATCGTGGTTGTTTAGTTTCAAATACATCTTAGATAAACTGCACAAAGAATTGATCATAAAAAATGACCAAATTAAACATCATATTTTTTGTTCAATTCAGTTTAATTCTGTCGTTATTTTTTCAAATGTGAGCATAGTGTACCTAGATCTTCGATAATCAAATACCTATTCACTGTTGTCTATCTTCACTTTGTTTTGTTTTTTTTTTATTTATTGGCACAGACCAGTGACTAAACGTTCAAATTAGTAATAAACAGGACTTACATTATAGTAGTTAATTGTATATGTGAGAAGACACGGAGGGTGAGCAATAATTACTCAACAGTGGCAGGTTATCAGTTTGCTGTCAGTGCCAACCGACGCCGCTTCCAAGTGATAATTCGCTTATTGAATTCTATCACACTTTATTACTTGCATTATGCAGTTTCTGTTTTTAACGTTTGTGATCTTTGTGATGGGACTAAGTAAAACTCAAAAAGTGGAGCCGGAAATCTTTTCAAAGAATTTGGGTCAGGTTAAGAATTAGGCTACGTCTCTTTTGAAGTCACCTGTTTGATATTTGACTGCGACGTAAAAAACTTATCTATTTGAAAAACGTCTCCATTTTCCTGTAAAAACTGTACCAAGTAAGGAGAAAATGAAATAATTCCACAATAACATTTAATAAAAAAAACATACCTATTAGAACATGAATCAAAATAACGCTGGCCAGATTAAAAAATTAAGTCGTTGAAAAATAAAAATTTAAACTATTTTTACGTGTATTGATACGTCTCCCTTAAATTTAACAACACGTATCTAGACAGCAAAATAAATTACATTAAGATGACCCATTTTTCAACATAATCCACGGCTGAGTTAGACCATTGGAACGCAAATCTACGACAGTTTTAAACATGCTTATTAGTTATTAGTGACTGGCTTATTAATATAAATCTATCATAATACGTCTAAAATCTCATTCGATACTTAAGAGTGAAATATGTCTTCTCTTTGGAGAACTGAAATTATAAAAAGAAATCACATGCGGCTGAATCTTTATGATTTTACTTAAGTAATAAATAATGTTGTGATGATTTAATACCGTTTAATGTTAACCGTTTATCGGTAAACTGGCATCATCACTATTTAAAAAGAAAACATTTAAATTTCGAATCTCGAATCTAATCGAAAAAAAAATCGAATGTAAGGAAGCAACGTAGACAATTTACCACATACCGCTCCTATAATAATTATAATATTAAGATTCTAAACAACGATGAACATAACAAAACAGATCACAAATAAAGATGAATTATGCATTTGTGTTTCACGTGGCCCGCCATAACAGATAACGTCAAAAGTTCGTCAACCCCGTGACGCGACGTTCGAAATACGCCGTAGAAAAGTGGAGTTGAAGCAATTAGGTATACTATTTTGAGACGTCATTTTTAGCGGAGTTTTGGCAGCACGGGCCGCAAACACTTATAGACTATCGGCCGGTGGGCCGTGGGCCTTCCTTTCATCTATTGACACTTTGTCATATATAGTTCCTGAAATATCAATCATTTCATCGAAGAATATGGGAAGTGGCTGAAAAGTTTGATTTCCTTTGCCAATCTAAATTGTTAAGAAGTTACCACATGCAGTTGTCAATTAATAATTTTGCATTTGTTCCCAATTTAAAATTAAATGCTGTATACATTTACGGTGATGTTTGATATTACTTAAATTTCTACTTTATTATAACGTATATGAATCAGCATAGAGGACTAAAGTATAACTAGTAGAGGATTCCTGTGCCTAGTTGAGATTTTATTTACGGTAAATACATAAATCTTTAGAGGTATACCTTTAAAAATATACTTAGGTTTTAGTCCGTCTTAGACTCCTAATAATATGCGTATTTCAAGATAACATCCTTATATCAACAAAACAAACATAAGTATAATTGTTAAGTATTACAAATGAATCAAAATTGACATCTGCTACCTATATTCGAACCCACTGTTTCACATCGCAAACATCCACGTTGCGATAAGTCAGATGGCTGTCAAAACGTCAATTATATGTCATTTGCTGTAGAAGGGTCTTGATATTAAAGAGGGTAGGGACCATTTGTCTCGTTAGAATTTGTTTGTTACATATGTGTCTGATGGGATTCGAATAATTTTGCCGAACATTTGGCAGTCGAATTTATTTAAGACGCGATGGATCTGTATTGAATATTAAAAAAGTAAGGGTGAGTTGCTAACAAATGCAGGAACTAGTAATTATTGAAATAACCTTTTTAACAAAAATCCAGTCTTAAACGTCAGTCCTGAAATAGTCTATGAGCGGCTTCGCCCTCTTGAGAATGTAAAAATATCGGCATCGGCATGGCTTTTTAAAATAATAAAAACCACAGACATGGATTTAGCCTTTGGACTTATAGAAACTAGAGAAGAAGAAGACTTTAAAATTTCGCCCAGATTTGAAAAAAATAACGAGACTAGGCTGCATGGTGGAGAACCTTTGCCTTCTCTTTTATATAAAAACAAGAGAATTAAACAAAAAAGTCTATGAGCCTAGTGCAGTTGGAATAAAATAATACTAATCTATAATTTAAAATAAGCACCATAATATCTACTTAAGTAACACACTGTATTACTACTCCTACTGACCACCCAGACAAAAGATATAAAAATAAAACCACTCCACACGCACTTAAATTAGATTGAATGAAAAACCTAAATATACCGAAAATTGCCTAATTAAAGATTACGCACGTCGTTCAATGGTAAGGATAGTGAAAACGACCACGTGGATTGACGTTTACGATGTCACACTGTCAATACACTTTTTATGATTACGTCACTATATATAAACTAAGGAAGCGCCGGCTGATGTTTCTCATACGATTAATGGTCTAAATGACAATAAAATACTTAAAAATAGAACGTTGAAGAATAACTAAACACTGGCTAAAATAAAATTAAAAAATATTAGTGGAAAGAAATCAATGGTAGGGATGGAAAAGTCAACGCGTAGTCGAAAAAGAAAATATCGAATTAACAGAATCGAAAAGTATAGAAAATACCTTGCTGATCAAATATTTTGAGGCGTTGAGTTATTTGCTAAATATTACATTTATTTAAAAGAAACGCTAATAGTATAGTCTTCACCTACTTGCCCATGGCGTAGTGTGAAGAAGCAAGCTGGCATGATTGTGTTGAGTAGCAGGGGATTGATTGTCTCTCGCTACTCGATACTCTAATTGGACGGCACTGTGTTTACCAACAGGTGCAGTGTGGTCACTTAGCCGGTCACTTAAAATATCAAGTTAATTCCTAGTGTTGTTTTCTGAACGTATTAAAACATGTCTTTCGTAATTTATTCCCAATTTTACAATAATTTCTCTACCGTACTTAAACAAAAAACGATATCCTACTTTGACGTTACAGCACAGTTTCCTTTAAAAACGATGTCGAAGGTTTCATCAATGAGTGTGTGTGATGTCGTGCGGCCGCGTCGCGCTTCAGAATAGTTCCCCACTCGAGTGCGCCAGCGCAAAATAACGTAGCTAATTCTGTCCTGCAGACCGGAGTTATGCATTGTCCGGTGTCACTACCGCTTCTGGTTTTGGGACTAACGTTCGGCGTGCTATTTTCATTCGTAACCTGTTTTTAAGCTTCTTTAGAAGTTTTAGCTGTGGGACGAATCGATTGTCTCACATATATCATAATAATCGCCGTATTAACCGCGTTGGAATATCACTTGTGACGTCAGTTTATAATTTAAATTTGGAATGTTCACGCGCATGTTCGAATAAAACAATTGTTATTGAATTATTGAATCGATTTCCTCTTTATCGATTTATAAGCCAGGTTCTGCATATTACGCTCATTAAGTAATAATGTTCATTACTCGTATATCATTTAAGGTTTGTTATTGCATCCGTTATATGTTAAAAATACTGTTTATTTAAAATAAACAACATTATTCTCGTATTAACATAATGAATCTTAAATATTAAAATTAGTTTTAAAATATTACTTGAGTACGAGAATGGTCGTTGTCAAATAATCGTAAATCTAGGTAAATCAGTTGGTGTTATCGATTCCTGAATTTACAATCGATTAGTGGTTAGTAGTTATGATATCTAAAGCAAATATTTGTGACCGCTAATAGTGAGTGAACTTATGTAACAGTTTGGGCATCTGGTTCTAGATTGAGGCCAATGTCAACTGACACAAATCTTTTATTTAAAGAAGAATATATTATAAGGCCATTTAATAAAATTTTTTATTACAAAGGTAATGTAACACCTTTAAAATAGACCGAGTTTTAGTTCTATGTTTGAATATTCTTTATAATTATTTAAAAACCTAAATGAACAATATTAAAATTGAAAATCAAGGATCTTAGTGAGCTCCTTTCAAAATATATATTTACTTACCACCCCATATCAATTGATAAAATCGTCTCCTCAAGATGTAAAATCTGAAGGGTCAATTTAGAACTACTGTCACGTCATTCATTAATTTGTAATTCATCGTGCCATCGAATTTGATTTGAAAATGGGTCTACAATTTTCCCCCGTTCACCTCACTATTTACTTTCCGTCAAATTAAATCTCTTGAAAAAACAACGAAACAAAAGGGCCATTAGGCACACATCCAAAATACGGGAGGTCTTGGATTTGTCACGATAAATTCTCCTAATGACAAACCATGATTGAAATAAAATAAAATAAATAAATCTGTGGACCAAGTGGACACTGCCATTTTATTGAAGTGACCTTAGCTTCTCAATAAAAAAAACCGTGTCTATGGTATTTGGTTTTTTTAAATTTCATGGATGCTAAGGCTTAGATGATTACGGCACTAATTATTTTAGCATAGAATATCTAGACATAATATTTGTTAAAGAATTTTTTATACAATACAATACAACAACTCTTTATTGTATATATAACCATAAAAGATAACAACAATTTTTATGTAAAAGATTATTCTACTCTTAATAATATAAATGTTATTCAAGAGCCTGACCTTTGTTCAGCTAATTTCTAAGGGCATTTCGTTACAAGCACAGTATAGTATGCCACGTCATCACATAGTTTTAGCTATATCCACACTTTGCTATTCTGAATATTTGCTATAAAAATAGAAAACTGAAGTTTGACTACAGCTAAAACAACGTAATTTTATATTTGAGAAAGAAGAATAATACAGCCTAAAAGAAGGAATATTCCGTTTCCATAGAATAGATTTTTGACACCGTTACATTAAATTACTAAAATTCACTGAAAGAACATCCCCTTCCAAAAAGTTAAACACAAAACAAATTGAATTAATAATAAACAAAAAAGACATGAACCAGACCACGTGACAAAAAACAGCGCCGGCGTAACAAAGCCAACCGTTATCAAAAATGCAGAACTAAAAAAACTCACAACAGAAATCTAGAGCAGGCTATATCCGGTTATATGTATAACACACTACAAGTGCTCTTATGGTACTGAAAAGATTTAAGATGCTAGTATTTGCAATTTATTGTCTATTTATTGGAGGAAATTATAGTGGACAGGACTATTTTAGTGCTTATTCATTTTTTATTTCACTAGCTCTATGACCATTTAAAAGTTCACCTCTGTTATTTAAAGAGACACGTTTAATAAGGAGTTTGAACTAAACATCACTACCTATTTTAGCTTAATTTATAATCATTTTGTAGACTGTAAAAAAATTGCTCAGCGATTTTAAAATTGATACCCAACGAATAAATTGTAAGTTTAAAAATGGTTTGAGCCTTCTGAAAAACATTAATCGAATTTATTGTTTCAATTCTCTCAAGGGATAATAAAAAAAAGAATTTCTCGAATCGGTCCAGGCGTCTTCGAGTAATCGGGGAACATACATAAAAAAGATTTCGACGAATTGAGCAACTCCTCCTTTTTTTTGAAGTCGGTTAAAAACATATTCAAATCGAAATCCACCTTTTTGAAATAATTTAAAAGTCAACAGCAAATTGAATTTCAATATTTTGTAACAAGACACGAAACTCTTTCTGCAATAAAAAGTGTCAAATGACCAATAGAAACTGGAGCGATACACGAAGTTAGTTACAGCGTTCAGTCTAGATAGTTAAACGTTAGAAATAACAGTATAGTCACAAACTGATTGATCAATAATAAATGGAATTTCTTCTATGACAAATATTTTATTATTTAGAAAGAAGAATAGAATGACGGACAATGAGATTTTGAGGACAAATAGTAACAATAAAGTAATTTAAAAATCTTATCCAAGTAGCATATAAAATTCACCATATGACACTGCACAGCTAAAAAGTACACCGACTTCAATAAAAAACAAATTAAGCGTCCCAATAAAATATGAGAGTTGCCCACGATTTTTCTGAGATCCCATCATCAGATCCTGACTTGGCGCCAATAGTATTGGAAAGTATACCCTTTGAAACAAAAAATAATTTCTCGAATCGGGACCGACCTGGACAGGCGTCTTCAAATAATCGGGGAACATACATAAAAAAACGATTCCGACGAATTGAGAACCTCCGACTTTTTTAAGTCCGTTAAAAACAGCATATCACCTAATTTATTTTCATTGATCTCTTCACACTATAAACATTTGACATCTGAAACACAACACCAAATACATGGCCAAAACAATATCCCCCAATTGCCATTCTTTCTCCATCATAGAAGTTGTCGGTTCCGCGACAAGTTTAATAATATTTTATAGTCATTTGCCGGATGATTTAGTGGGGTCTCGCCGCGGTCGATTCAAACCAATTGTTGGTTGAATCGAGTGGGTAATGGTTGCACTTGTGTCTTATTAAAAATGTCCGTCATCGCTTCTAGACATTGTCCCACATCTGGTATGGATATTTGTAATAATGTGGATTTATTGAGGATGATATAGAAAAAATATTTTATTGACAACGAATGGTTAATTTTCACTGTGAGAATTGTAATTTGTAAATCTATCGTGAGAAACTTATAATTCTCGAACTAGGCAGAGCCAATGTAGTTTGTGTGTATTACTGTCATTGGGTTCTAATTTAGGTTTAGGAATATATGTGGAAATAAGAACTTTTTGGTTGTTAGTGCTATGACTGGCCGGTAGAAATCTAAAAATATTTGAATATGGAAGACACATAGATGATAAAAAAAATGGCGGGAATGTGATGTGATGTTTTATTGTTATTAATAAGTGAAAAAAATATTTCAGACATGGCTTAGGCCTTTAAATTGTGACTATTACAGACTTGGCTTCGGCCTTTTGAATTGTGACTATTTCAGACATGGCTTTGGCCTTTTGACATGTGTTTTTTTTCAGACATGGCTTCGGCCTTTAGAATGGGAAAAATATCGGACATGGCTTCCCCCTTTTGAATGGATGAAGACTACAGACATGGCTTCGGCATTTTGTATAAGTTAAAACCAGAGAAGAAGAAGACTTTAATTCTAGCCCAGATTTGTAAAAAATAACGACAGACATGGCTGCATGGTGGAGAACCTTTGCCTTCTCTTTTATAGAGTCAATAAATAAAAAAAAGATGATACTAGAAACTCCAAGGAAATTTTAGAGGAGACGAAGTAAAGATACAAAGAAGGAGATACTTAATTTAAATAACTATTTAATGATGTTTTACGCGTATTAAAATATCTATAATTGTGTTGAGTAGCGAGGGATAGATTGTTTTTCGCTACTTGATACTGGACGGCACTGCGCTTACCATCAGGTGCAGTGTGGTCACTATGCCGTGCCAGGATAAAAAAAACTAAAGCTTTATATCAAAAGAATATTATCCAAAATCCTGGACCAAATTATTTCTCAAAATTTATTTTCTTCCATTGCTACTAGCCATTATTTCACTATAAGCCTGTATTCATACTCTCACCAATCGCGCAGTGTCTTTACTATTCATTTCTTAATCTCATAATAAAACGTATTCCACGTTTTTCATTAAATTTAAAAGTACTTAATTAAAAACATTGATAAAAATAATGGCCTATAAAATTTTAAAGCATAATTCTACATCTAAAACAAGGTTTCTAATAAAAATACGTGGATTAGTTCAAAGAAAGACGGCGAAGACATACGAGCCATTAATGTCGGTATACGGAAGTGTCAAAAACGCACGTTTTATCCGCATGTGAATAAGGGCCTGTTTATATGTTTGACAAATAAAATGAATGTGGCTTAAAGTTATTAAGTCATTTGTTTTTATAAATGCTCGAAATATATTTTCGGAATAGATATTTTTTTATAAATAAGTACACTCAACAGTCGCACACTTAGTTCTGACCCGACACTAGGTAAAACCTGTATTGTGAGTATCAAGAACTAGGAGGCACTACGGTCCCACAACACCCATACCCGAAACATCTGTATTTCACACAAACGTTTATCTCGGTGCGGGAATCGAACCCTCGGCCTCCCGTTTCACAACTGGCTACTCGCCCGCTACGCCACGGAGGCTTTCAAATAATAGTAGTCACTAGTATTTATTTTAATGAACGTTAATTAACAAAAACGGATAAATAATTTTCTTTTCACTATTTAAGAAACCTCCAGAAAATATATAGGCAACAAAAATTTGGTACTATTAATTTTCACTAATGATGAGGGTGAGATGATTAAGCAAACTACGTTATAGATCAACGGTTTCATTGTCAAATGAGCGAAAAATATGATAAAGTTTGAATAGATAATCCTGAAATCAGGACAGACACGCCGAAGCGGTACCGGTTCTACTCATTGATGGTATAAATTTCATGCTATTAGAACCAATTTCACATACCATCAGTAAATGTTCAATCCTACAAAAACCCACATGTATCCAACAAACTGAATTACCCTTTAACACTTGCGGTGTAGAGAAATTTCCTCAATTTCCCACATCGCCGTCTATCAGGCGAATTACCGACAAAAACCGTTTGACTCCAATGAACCGGAGAGCCCAGTGAGCGTGTAATAGCTTAATACGCCGGTATTGGCCGCTACATTATGTCAGTATCGTTTAACTTGACACCAGCGAGGTTGCTTCAACAGGTTGTTTAACTGACATCAATGAAATAGTGGTTCGGTTTGGAATTTTCGAATTGGAATAAGTAATAGAAGATTTGAACAATATATTTGGTTACAAAGTAGAAGTAACTGATGTTGAAATTAGTGGGAGTTTTATTTATAGAGCAAAGGAGGCGCAAGTTGGCCACCTGGTAGTAAGTGATCTCATTCATAAACACCCACAATACCTGAAGGATGTTGTTGCCAGCCTTAAAAGATTGGGAAGTGGTAGTAAATTTGGGACTCTGGTAATCTAACTCATACTAAGAGTTCAAGTCGGTTTTCTATGAGACAGTGGTATTAACCCAGTATAAATATATAAAATATATTTGCTGTTCGCATATTAAAAAGATTTTATGTTGACTCCATAATGTTAAGCATTGTATCTATACCTGTGTCAGTGCCACCGTCCACACATTTCCACTTTGCAATACCTTAAGTTATGTGAGACCTTTCTATGTAGTGTACCTAACGCACATCGTCATTGGTGCCTACTGTGGCTTTCGAAATGACGATGTCACTGCGTTTATGATTGACGCTAACTCAAGATTTACCTGTAGTTTTTTTTTATCCTAGCACGGCAAAGTGACCACACTGCACCTGATGGCAAGTGTCGCCGAATTATCCCCTGATACTCAACACAATCATGCCGGCCTGCTTCTTCACACTACGCCATGGGTAAGAAGGCGAAGAAGTAGTGAAGGGACTAGTGTCAGAGTACTCAGGAGGCCGAAAAACGGCCAAACATCGTATCCCAACTCTAGATCTCCGACAAAAACCGGATGTACACTGGCTGATCCCGGAACGCGACACATTTGTGTGTGCCACTGTGGTCGCTATCATAAAAGCAGCATTAGCTTCCTTGGTTGAAAGACTTCAGACATGTAGTTTTATAGCTTTGTTTTCTCGAAATTCTCACTACCGTTATATTTATTATATAGAAATACTTTGTTTCTGTGTTTTATATTTATAAGCTGTTGGTACTGTTATAGTGCACTAACAATAAATTTTACACTTTAGCACTAGTCGTGAGGATTATGGATGTGCACGCTCACCAAAATGTAAACGAGTCTAAATACAGAATATGCGTTGGAATTTGACAATCTGCAAATATGTTGAACATACTCAGATGTATGGACCTACTTATCGTTGTTGCTAAGCAATGCTCCGAATTTAAACCAAGATATATTCGGCACCAATGCCACACTACAGACCCATAAATTTATTGTTAAAATTCTTAAAACTTTGACAACTAAAGACCACTATTTTGGGAAAAGCACAAATTTTATTGTAAAATTTAAATGATACACAACAGAAGAAACAAATACAAATGCAAATTAATTTCATTTGACAGAGAATTTAAATCTTATATTGATTCAGCCGTTTACCTGCAAAATCCAAAGTAACTCGAAACAACCATACCTAATCTAATAATATAGAATCTTAGATTTCTCTAAGTAAACCAATAAAGCAAGAAATACAAAGCCTTGATATGAACTCCAAAATTTTCTACCTTGACTCCAATGTCAATATCATAGAAACGAAATCATGGTATATGATAGCGCAATCGCGTGCTAAATGAAGTTGACAATAATCAGGACGGTTAAGAGTTCAAGTAAAATAGTACAAAAAGCAAGTTAAACAAGTGATCGAGCGGCGCAATGAGACGTCGAGACGAACCAATCAGTTATTTAGCGTGATACCATACTATTTAACTTTCATTTAGCTAAATGTTTATCATCAGTATATATTATATTTTCAGATTTGACATGCTAGGCAGTATTTATGGCATGACATTTTAAATATTTAGCAACGCTATTGTTGCGCATTGCTAGGCGACAAGAATGGGGCGTCGAAAGATTTCATACCCATAAATGTTAACCTGTAAATGTAGTGACGAGAGTTGAGAAAGATATATTAAGATGTTTTGGATACATTGAGAGAATGTATGATTAGAGACTAATGAAACAGATGCACAACATGACTAGTGTATGGAAGAGGTGGCAGAGGACGTCCGCACTGAAATTATGTCGGCCAAATTGGTGATATTCTTAGGGAAGGACAAGATAAGAGTACTTTAAACCGACAAGAATGCATAAATAGATTAATGGAAGTAGATGTAGCTAAAGTGGTGTTAGGAATGTGCAAAATCGAAATCTATAGTCTATGACTATGGGTTTATCCCATAAACTTAGGTAGACTTCATATAGCATTGAAATTCTTATGGAGAATTCTTGTTATTTTTCCATCATTGTTATACCAAGCCATAATTAACAATACACATGGAACTTTTGAAAGTGTGTACTTTTTCGAACCTACAACTATTCGTCCCGGTAGTTGCTACCACTGCTTTCACCAATCACATTATGGAACAAATATTTACTTGGCAAAATTTTGCTCCTCTGTCTAATTCTGAAGACTCTGGTAGTAAGTAAGCAGAGCTTCTATAAGTTCTATAAGTAAACGGAAGCTTCGTGTATAAGTTTAAACAACGACTCATTTAATATATGATTCATATAGAGGTGTTAATAGCACTTCCGTTTTCGCAAGGTGTTAATGTGCTTGACGTAACCACTCGTTACACATCTCGAATCCGTGGCGTAGTATGAGGCCACAGGTTCGATTTCGTATCGAGACAAGTTTGATGATGCTTCGCCGCGTGATAGTTATGTTTGAAAGAAAAGGTACCTATAAAATCCATGGAGACATCTTAAGCTGTTACATATTTCTATATTATGCTATTCCATAGGGACCGTGCTTTTTCAGGGATAAAAAGGAGCCTATGTAATTTTCAGACCCTTCAATTAACTTCATATGTGCTATTTTAGACTATAATCTATCTCTGTGCCAAATTTCAACCAGATCCGTCCATCGAAACATTCTCATTTATAATATTAGTAGGGTGGGAACGTAAAGTCTATTATAAGTCTATGGCCTCATTTGGGTCTTTTCATTTTTAAAATTACTTTCAACTCTTCATGTCTAGCTACAGCTGTCTCTCTCATGCTTGCTTGTCCTTCCACTTCTATTCTTCTTATCTTCTATCTTTATCTCGAATAGTAAGTCAATTTCCTCTAATATTCTTTATAGTACGGTTTAATTTAAATTAAACCAAAGAAAGATCGGTCGAGGCGAGAATTAAAAAGTTGGCTCATTATCAGATCGCGTTTATTCTAAGAAGTCCAACTTATCTCCGCAGCAATAAATTAAATAAATAACCCATTATATTTTAAATTAATTGACACATAAACGATTTATTATATCCCAATTAAATGTGCGCATTTGCAATACCCGTTTCTTATGCGTTATGTTTCGAATATATTTATGTATTTTTCGTGCATTGTGCGGTTGTTGTACGATAAACATTTAGTTGTGTTTTAAACAAAATACAAAGCTACTGTTTGTTGAATTGTCTAGTAATATTTTACTCGTAAGCTTGTTGAGCAATTGCAATTTGTGTTTAAAATTATAACCTTCGCATAATTTGTCAAGGATTTGGAATTTGGGTTCTATATAGGGATAAACTCTGCTATCATATCTTAGGACGGATATAATATAGTGCATTCACTATTTTATATCCGTCTCCATTGTGTACTAGTTGTAACTCTGCTTATCCTATCAAGGATACATGCGTTAGCTTTGTTATGTTAAACATAATGTTTAAGGAATTAGATATATTTAATAGTAAAATCGATTGAAAAATTCGTATAAATCCAAGTCTTAACACACATTTATAACAAAAACAATAAAGTAAAAAACTATGTGTAGTGTCAAAGTATCAAATAATTTTTATTTTTATTACATTCAATATTCAATTTACTGCTACTGTTCCCACGAGTACAATAAAAAAATTAACATCAAAATACAAAACACGCATGACCAAATAATTGTAAATAAAAAATACTACCAACATTCCGAAATCAAATTATAATGACGCCTGCAGTGTCACTTTTGAATACATTATTTGAGGTTATATCTGTTCTACGTTGAGTGAAATGACATTTAATTTATAGATTTTATGAATCAAAGTATTTTGTACCCATCTATAGACTTTAAGCTATGGTTTAGTAAAATTCCATCAATATTAGTGCAATATTTGAGCCACAAACGCACTAAATTATCTCAACTACATTATCGGTGAGATACTTTTGAAATGGGTATTGTTAAAGACATCTTCAGTGACCGCGGGAAGTCAATCACCTCGTTACGGCCATAGTGCACCGCATTAAGAGACTACTGTGTTTTCTTTTTAAAATTATTGCTTAGTTACCACAGACTAAATAAAGACTAGAATGCATGTGAACATAAAATACAAAGAATGTAGATAAATTAAAATCAATATAAATATTTTTATAGACACTAAATATAAATAATTAAGAATAAATAATTATAGTTTTTTAACAGATATTTTCATACGGCGTTGGCCTTTTATCTTTTTTATAAACTATTATTAATATTGATTTTATCAAGCCAAGCTAGCTATCATGCATGTAACCAAGTGATATGTCTAAATCTTAGTATATAAGTTTCCTAAAACGTTTTAATGAAGACATTATAGAATATTTCTGACTAACTTAACAGTATAATGCAGAGGTGAGTAAACCTCTGTAAGTAAGCAACTAAGTGTAAGTAAGTTGTGTGACCGACATTTTGTTTCTAGTCTGGGTGTTATGAGACCGTAGTCCCTCATAGTTCTTACCCACGATACAGGTTTGACGTAGTAGTTTATTATTACTTATTTATCATAACAAGATTACATTTATCATTGGCAAATTCCATATTCAAAAATAGTGCACTGTAAACATATTCGTTGAAGCGTAACGAGGTCGAAATATTTATCATCGGTTTGACACGACATTTGACAGATGCTTTGAAGTACACTGGGTAGAAACTGCATATTAGTTCTGCTTCACGAGGAATTTAGGTGTTAAAATGAATACACGTGAACAAAAATAAAGTTATAAATATGCTTCATACATATTACATACGTATACACTCACGCCTGTAATCCCCGAAGGGGTAGGCAGAAGTGTAACCAGTACACCCACTTTTCGCCGAATTTATTACGGTCCCAGGCATAATGTAATAGGGCGCGAGCCTATCGCCATACCGGGCACGATTCTAGACTCCGGGCTGATACTGACTATTTCTAAATGAAAAAACCCAATATCACTTTACCCGGCCCGGGGATCGAGCACGAAACTGCTCTACTAATAACATGAATAGGCCTTAGTCCACCACGCTGGCCTAATGCGGGTTGGTAGAGTTCACCTTTGAAATTCCTACAGAGAATTCTCAGGCAAGCATGTTTCCTCACAATGTTTTCCTTCACCATTAAAGCAAACGATAATTAACAATGAATAGTCGTAACTAGAAAAGAGGCTAATGCCATTTGAGATGATTTCGAGCCATGAAAAAAAACTCCACAAGTTTTTAGTCATTATGAGATTAAAGTCTACTATAGGAAGTTGCTTTTAACGCGTCTGCACACCATCTACTCTATGCCTATTACGTCACAAGTGCCGTTACTATTTGGCAATTAGCCGTGGTACAAACATTTGATCATGCAGTAGCTAAACAGTTACTGACAGTGTAAACTATATTCACAGTGACGTGATGAATGGAATACGATTGGATATTGATACGAGTTTGGTCTATTTCAAGTTCAGTAAACAGTTTGTGTGAATAATGAGTCTGCAAGTTTACAAACGACTTGATGTTTTGAAATCCAATCGATATTCGTGGGACAGTGGATGGATATTTCTGAGAACAAGAGGAATATATCTGAAAAGAGCAACGCTAGAGTTTCTTGCCCGTTCTTCTCTAGCGAAACTGCATTCCGAACTGGCGGTAGAGTAAAAAATTGACTGAATCTAAATGTATAACATTTCATGGATTCAATAAATATTTGATTTTGTTTTGTTTTAATTCCCCGTACCGAGATAAATGATCAGTTATCTAACAGTGCGAAAGTAGAATTCCTACTTTACAAGCCAGAAACATACATGTCAACGCAGTTATGAATGTACATACATACATGTCAATGTTATGAAATAAAATATAAATATTTAAATCGGTTCCTTAGTTGAGGTACTACGATGCAAGAAGAAAAACAAATCAACTTTTCTATACATATAATATTGCATGTCTTGAACCATTAACCAAGGCTTAAAACAAATCAAAGAAAAGCTTTGAAGAAATTTGATGTAATACAGCTGATCTGTAGACATTTTGCTTATGAATATGAGTGTGTCACAGTCACAGATTATCAACGTTATTTGACAGCTAGCTTTTACAACTTAAACAATAAATGCTATTTGTGAGGCCGAAATTCCAATTCTTCTTCCTAATTTCCATTTTTTGCTTTAAGATTGTGACCGGGGGGTCAATAGGGTATTTGACAATTTTTGAAAATTGATGGACATCGATAGAGGACTCTTCACTTATAGCCCCCGTAATATTTTTATTATTGAAATTTACTCAATTTATATAGAATCCGTGATTTTGTTTTTTCATATATAATTTCGCACTAAAACGCGTTGTCACGTGACATTATCTCTATGTGACGTCATCGCACATATACAAACATTCGTGACACCTAACAACATAACAAATTATTTGCATTTATCTGTTAGTTTTTCCACAAAAAATGAATGAGCCGGCATACAAATATTATTCAATGCCTTTGTGTAAAAACTCGACACTAAATCCTGATAAATTGTTCATCCATGTGCCAAAATCCAAAGTTTTAACAAAGAAGTGGCAGATTTCGACTATCAGCCCTTGTAATGCCTTCTTCCATTCTTATAGCAGACTTGAAGACGAAATAACACGTTTCCACACGTTTACACATCGAAAAATGTGTTCTTCCTTACAATTTTATTTGACGTAGGATGCAATGTTTATGTGCGATGTCGTCACTAGTAATGGCGGCCGGTATTGCTACGTTTTTGGCACCGAGTGATACAGATTAAAAATTCTAAATTTTAATGACGAAAATAAAATGTTTATAATACATTTAAAATAAAAAAATGTATTTAATAAATATGTTTGCCCACTATCCTTTCTCCTAGTGAAGTTTTATATTTTTTGGTTACACCAGTCAAACACCCTATTGCTATCAGGTGACCCACTAGCTCGTTTATCGTCTCAATAAAACGTCTTTCTCTACGATCTACAAATATTTTGCATCATTTCACCTACTGAAGCTATTTTGATACGCTAAAATCTGGAACAAGGCCTACGAATTTTTTGCAATTTTGTCATAAAAACTTTGCTCAGCTTTGATTTTTGTCAGTAACACACCATTCATAATATCTAAATTTACGACAGACTATCTCAATTTTCACGCAAACGGAATTCGTTTCCCGCCATGTCGTCTGCGAAATGTAGTTAGACATTATTGTAAAAAGGCGTAAGTATCGTACAAGTTTATAATTCTGCTGTTCTAAATATAAAATACATAGTAATGGTTTGAGTCATCATTTTTTCTATGCGTAAAGATTGGTTATTTTTGTTTGGCGGATGGCGTTCAGTTTTTGTTGGTTCGCTAGATGGGAGAGTGATAACGTTTTGCCGTTTGTATTGTGATTAGCTTAACACGCTGTGAGACCTTGTAGCTCAGTTGTTAAACATGGTATTAGAGCGATATGAGTACGAACACTTACCTAAATTGCATCTCGATAAATCAATTAATAGTTCTCTTACAAATAATTTACTACTATTTAAAATAATTTACTCACAACGAAAGTTAAACGAAATGTATCAATCAACTTATAAATAAAATTTCAATAAAACTTAAAAAATAAAATGTTGTAACACAATACTCTAATAAAAACAAACAGAAGTGTACTTATTATGTATCCCGCAACTATCGTAGTTATGCGTAAAGCTTGGATTACATATCAACGTTTAGACATCGATGTTCTATCTAAACAAAATTTACAAAACTACTAGCTTATGGTCTCGGCTCCGCCCGCGTGGTACATATTTTTGGAAGAAAGGTATAAAATACATGGATACATCTTAATTTATTATATATTTCTAAAACTGCCAAGTAGTGAATTTATAAAAAAAAACGTTTGTGAATTTATAAAAATCTATACAAGTATTCGCATTTATAATATTAGCAGGATAATACTATAATCCTACTAGACGTAGACAGTATACTAAGCTAAACTTATGTATATCGTTCAATGGACATTCTTAACTTAAAAATAATTTAGTGAACAACACTCTAAGAAACTCCTAATTTCAATTTTGGTTGGAATAACTAGTATAAATAAGTACAAAGTGATAATTATTTTGTATACGAGAGTCTAACTTGGTAGGCACCACCGCTTGCAAAACTTTATTAACCAGTTCTGAAAAGAGCTACTCTAGACTTGTCCGTTTTTCTCTAGTGAAATGATATTCCGAACTGGCGGTTGCTTAAAACATTACATTTCGTTTCGTTTATTCAATAAATTTTTGATTTGGTTTGTCTAATGCCAAGGAAACTATTGAGCATTATGAAGCTATATTTTATGTTAGGATGGGCGGAGTGCAGTACCATGCAATACTATCTTTATATACACCATTATTTTTAGTATACTACAAAGCCGAAAGTAGTTTGTTGAGAATCAGAAGCACAATCCATTGCTCAAATTTTAACGTGATATTAGTATCCCAAAAACATATAAAAAATTTCGTCAACCTGGTTACATTGTGTATTACTGAATAAAAATGCAGCGCAATATGCGTAAACGGGCCCGCTTGTGTATTAGGGAAAGGGATGGACATTTTGAAACAATTTTTTGTATGCGTTTGGGTGGCGCCCTGAATGGTTTACATTCACAAATCAGCCCAGCAGAAGGCGCTGCTATCGGCAGGACGACGTCCGCCGGGCCCGCAATGGTATATAAAGCTTAAATTTGTATTGTTACTGTTGCAGCCGCTATCACCAGGCGAACGATATGTCTTTCCATTAAAAAAATAAACATAGAATTAAAGTACCAAAAAACAATGGCATGTAATACCAGACTAATGTAACAATTAAAGTTATATCGTGCAACGTGACTGCTAACGGAAACTATAAAAAAATAATAAGCCTCCATTAGCCGCGGTATGTAGGCTCAACAATATTTTAATAAGATACAAATATTTTATAACTGTTCAAAGATTTGCATCTGGTTTAAGGGCATGGCCGAATAAAAATTTGTAAAAATGTTATGGTTTTTTATTTGAAACATTAGAAATGGCATTTTTGGTCTAAATTTATATCTGCGTTAGTATATAAAATTGTGTAGGAAAATAAACTTATATATATACACTATACTTGTATATCTAATACGCTTATATAAAAAGGTAAAGTATTTGAATAGGGATGAAGAGGGTAGATAATATCCTAATGTAATTCTCTGATTCTGAAAATACTTTCCTAATAAAAAGCTAAGCTATTTTTAAGCTTTTCTCTAAACTAGAAATTTCAATATGAAATTGACTATCACGCGGACTGAGCTACGATCGAAATCAGTCTTATAAATTCGACAGCTTCCATGGCGTACAGGAGAAATGCCGGCTGTAAAGCAATAGGTCACGGGTTCGACCCCCGTAACGAGATGTAAATGTATCAAACATCTTTTTGGTGTTTGGGTGTTGTAGGCCGTAAATTCCTCATTGTTTCTGCTTCCCATGATACTGTTTAACCTATTGTAGGGTCAGAACTATCCATGTCACTGTTGCATATATTTATTTGTATATTTTTATTATTGTCTAAAATTATTTAAATAGCGTAATAGAACGTTTAAATAGCGTAAATAATAGAACCTAACGTTAATCAATCAAAGAAATAAGAAATAGTTTTAAACTATTTTAATCATGCATACAATATTGAAATTTCGCAGCTTAAAATACGATTGACTGCCTCGGTGGCGCAGTAGTAATTGCGCATGCGTTACTACTGCTATGCTGAAGTTTCGGGTTCGATACCCGGGTGGATTTAAGTGATATTAGGTTTTTCTATTTAGAAATTAGCTCGGAGTCTGGAATCTGTGCCCGGTATGGCGATAGACTCGCCCCCTATCACATTATGGGACCGAAAATCGGCGAAAAATGGGTGTACTGATTACACCTCTGCCTACCCCAAATGACAATCAGATATTTTTTATTCTGGCACGGCAAAGTGACCACACTGCACCTGATGGTAAGGGCAGTGCCGTCAAGTTAAAGTATCAACTCGCTACTCAACACAATCATGCCGGCCTGCTGTGTAGCTTCTTCATACTTATGCCATAAGGCAAGGAGGTGAAGAAGTGGTCGAGGGTCTTGTGTCAGCGGGCCGCAACACAGCCAAACATCGTACCGCAACTCTAGATTATCTAGTTAAGTATAACAAATTCGATGTTAATTGCTCGGTTCAAATCCAGACCCTTGAAAACAGAAGAGTCATGAGTCAAGGTTAGTTTAAAGGTCAATATGAGTTTAAATTGAATTGAATCCGTGTGAAGATGGCTGGAATTAAAGAGCCCAGTATTTCGATTTTTATTAGAAAAGCATTCTGTTACTTAAAATTCAGAGTGATACGTGATCTTATGTAATAAATTGTTACATAAGATCACGCCTCTATGCAAGAATGGGTAGGCAGGGATGCAACTAATACAACTACAATCTCGTCCTTGAACAGGCACCAATTCCTATATCGGGTTTGTTATATTGAATTATGAAAATGTAATCGCTGGTTTTACCCGACCTGAGACTTGAACTCAGAACTACACTAGCTATACGCTCGCATTAGACCAATAAGGCCATGTTTTTATGACATTATTTTATTATTTCGTTTGCATTTAGAGTTTTATATACTTTTAATATTGCAAATTGATAGTTTAAAAAAAATGGGTAATCAAATTCTGAAAAGCTACTGTCCGCTGTAACAAAACCTATTATAATCGATTTCACTTTGATGCTATTTTTCAAGACGAGCCAAAAAACGAGGCATCTAAAATTACGATCGTGCCACATAACCTCTCATCATACTTTATATCAAAAAGACCTTAAGTATTGATTAAGTGGCCGCTTAAATTCAAAACAGTCCAACAATAAACTTAATTGATCTAATCCATCACAAGGAAACTAAAAATATATACCACAAAACATCTCACAGTATTATAATGCTCTTTGCATTTCACCATACCTCGTCTGTATCCTTAGCAATTGACATAAGAATTTTAATGGCCGAGATATTTTAAAAACAAACACACAATGTAACACAAACAGAGCCTGGTGGAACAAAATAGTTTTTATTGTACACGCCGAAACATAGAAATAGGATAATGGACTCATAAAACTGTATAAAACCACCAAGTTCGTGTATTTGGCTCTGAATTTATTCTACTTCTTGATACAAAGCGAAATTCACATTGCAGCTGTATGTACAGATATTCTATTTCGAAGACGTTCCAAAATTAAACAGACAATATGGCGACAGATTTCAATAATAGTTTTAAAACATTTTAAAATGTCAATAGTGGTGATTTATTTACTTGGCTAGGACAGTCCAAAACATTAGCTATACGGTGAATGCTTCACGTAAGCCATATCTATGATGAGTTAGAAGCTATAGTAGTAACACTGCCGTCCGTTTACTACTTAGAGTATTTAACACTGGAGACGCCATTGAGCGCTTACCCCGTATGACAAATGTAAGAGCACGGTGCTCATACACGTTCTATAAAACGAGTTGCGCTTCGTGATCCGCCACTAAAAAAGTGACATCACGTGCGAATTGAGCTCCGTCAAAATGCGAGCCTGTAGCGGTATTAACATGTAAAAATAGATCTGATACATCAAACTTACAAAAATACAACATTATTTTTCACCTGGACGTATTTTTTTAAAGTAATATTATCCTTAAAAGCAACAAAACATATAATTTCTAAAAATTATCATCGGGTAATAAATGTTGCCAGGTTAATCTTTTAGCCACAGTAGTGTAAAATTTATTTGCATTCAATATCGCAAGTTGTTTTTTTAATATTCATTTTTAACTAATGTTGCCCGCGGTTCCGCCCGCGTTGAGGTCTTGGAGCATTTTAAACATTGATATTATGGAAATAAAGTTTATTCTGGCTTGAATTTTTTCACCACCTATTACCAGACATATTTATAAAGCATTGTAAGGCCGTAAGATGTATACAACCAGTGCCTAAACCAACTAAAAAAATAAAAATGATGCGTAATCTGTGCTCTGCTGTGGCGGCCATTGGTGTTGTGAAAGTGATTATTTATTGTGATTTTGTGTGTGGATTTTATATTATATTAGGTGAGTTGAACTTCTAATAATTGTTTTATCGATTAATTCAATAAATATAAATAAATATATTGGTTTTCAAGTACTTTTTCCATATCGAAAACGAGACTATATAAATCGTAATTTTCGGTTATTTTGAATACAGTTTTTACATAATAAAGTTGAAATAAGCATTATAATCATATACAATGATTGTTTTAGTAAATATCTGCATGTTATTTTGATAAAACTTTTAAAATAATTTACAATAAATATCGGTTGGTGAAATTCAAATTACGACGCATCACTAAGTGGTTATTTCAAGGCCCTTTTTTGTATACATAACCCGAGCAGGAACAAAGAAAGGTTTGTTTTTTTTAGTTAGCGTGTCTCTTCTATATGAAATCGAGTAGACTATTTAAAAAAAATATGGTTACAATTTTATATTATTCCAACAACAAGTCGCTCAACACACGATTTCGCATTTTCACAATTATCGCAATTTCCTAAAAGGCGTAATGCCGAGTTGGTTTTGCAGGCATCACAATACAATGTAGTTATGAATACCCTTCAGTTTTCTTATGCCGTTTAGAGAACGAAGTTCCACACATTATAACTATTTTTATGGACTGTTTACCATGTTACTACCTCCAAGTTTGACATTCCCGCGTTTTACGCTTACGTCAATATGGACATAAATAAGTTGTCAAAATTTGACACCTGACGTGGGACAGGTTAACCTTCTATATTTTGCTATCCCATAAGAAGCGTGCATTTTATCGAGTTAAAAGTGGTCTTTGTCATTTCTGATCCCTAAACTGCCACTATGCAAAAAATCATGTCGATCCTTTGCTCTGTGAAAAACTAAACTATCCCATGGGAACTGTACATTTCTCCGGGATAAAAAGTAGCCTATGTGCTTTTCCAGACTATAATCTATCTCTGTGCCAAATTTTAAGTAGATCCGTCCAGCCGTTGTAGCGTGATTGGATATCAAACAACCATGCATCCATCCAAACATACGCATTTATAATATTAGTAGGATTACTTTATTTATGTTTCTATAATATATAAATATATAAATATTAGGAGAGTTGGCATATCGACTAAGTTTACAATTTCATAAACTTTATGCCAGTGTAGCATTTTGGGTGGTTTATGTGGTAACACTGTCGTTTATGCAAGACTCAAATAGTGTTGTAGATAAACTTATAAAGGTTATCGATAAAATTACTAATCCATCTGGACTGTCTTCTAAACACATACTTTTAATGTAAATAGTTCTAACACACTAGGAATGTCACAAAATATGACAAAACCAGAATAAAGTATTTGTCAAAAAAATGTGATCCTAAAAATGTATCCGGTATATTTAAAAAATATTTAGGTATGAATTTTGGCGCTATTCATTTATTACGTAAGATGATGTAGGGGGGGAGTCGATCATGTCTTATTTTTTCTTACAAGGGGTGGGAGGGAGTCTTAATAGTTCTTACGTAAGATCACACAAATGCGCAAAGTTAGGATTATACTTTGAAAAAACGCGGGCCATGCCTATAATTTTAAAAACAAGCAACTTAGATTTTTTTAAATTTTTTTGTTAACCGGTACGACTTGCCTTTTCACCCGGTTCCAGCTTGACGTCGACTTTTGGGACACCCTGTATTCATGTCGAGATCTCAAGCCCTTTTTATATGCTCTTCATAATAGATATATAGATAGCCGTTAGCCGGCTACCACACCAAAACAGGCGATAATCGCTCTCAATGACATACAATAATTTCATTCACAGCATTTGCTAATCGCATTCGTTACCAGTAACACTGTATTTCTTGGCTCCGCTTATTTAATTTGAAATTTTATGGAATAACAGAACACTCCATTTTCTTACAAACTATATACCATTGGAAAGGTCGTGTTGTGTACATTCCGGTGGTATATTTGCTGAGGTATAATCGGAATACCTCAAAACGAGTGAGTAATCAACATTTTAAAATAATTTGCAACGGCCGTCATTGTTGTGTTGCATGTGCTGACATACCTGAAAAACGCTACTCTACAATTAGTGTTGACCAAAAAAAAATGGAAGTGTCACGGATGATGTGCAAAGCAACCAAAAACTGATAACAGTAATACACCTTTACGTCCCATTGATTCACCCGGGAAGTCAAGGAACAATAATGACTCGCTACCTTTTAATGACAATATTACGCATCGAAAAAAGCCACTGTTGATACTAGCGCAATTAGTGGAAGTTCCGGCTTAAACTCTTCCGCGTCAGTTATTACAAAGAAAGACGCTAGGGAAATAATAAGAGAAGAATTCAATGTCATGAAATTGGCTTTAGCACAGGAGCTTAACCAAACCCTTAAGCAGATGGTGAGAACCGAATTTCAATCTCGAAAATCAATTCATAAAACAGGAAATAACTGCTTTGGATAATAATGTTTGTTTCTGAATGAAAATTATGAAACCACCAAATCCGCCATTGCCAAATACCAAGACACACTGGGAGAGCTAATGAAAGAGAACGTTCAGTTAACATATACGTTACAGGATCTGCAAATCAGGCTTCAGGTTGCTGAGCAGCATAACCGTTCTAACAATCTTGAGATAGAGTGTGTTCCCGAGCACAAACAGTAAAGCTTGCTATCTATGATTACTCAGCTGTCTAAGGTATCCTGCGACTTGAAAGAATCCGACATTCATCATTGCACTCGTGGGGTAAAAAGTAACAGAGACGACCAGAGACCTCGCTCAATCATTGTTAAATTGGCTACCTCTAGGCTTCGGGATACATTTTAGCGAAAACAATAAATTTTAATAAGGCAAATCTAAACGACAAGCTCAGTACTGTTCACATAGGCATTGGAGGTAATAAATCGCCGCTTTACATTGTTGAGCACCTTTCACCTAAAAACAAATTACACGCAGCGGCTCGCCAGATCGTCAAAGAAGAAGAATACAAATTCATGTAGATTAAGCAAGGTCGTGTTTTCATTAGGAAAACAGAAGAAGACGAGTTTACTTATATAAGAAACCAAGAGACCAGAACCGACCTAAAACAATTCTCTGCCATATCCCGTTTGTCCAAATCATATAACTCTATTTGTGAAACGATGTATGTATGATGTATTTGTTGATAAATTTCCAAAATTCAAAAAAGCTGTTGAGGCAAAATGGTTAGCTGTATGTTAGCTGTACATACAGCTAACCATTTTTTCTTATAGCTACAATTTTATAATATTGTTATACTTAGATATAAAATATATATATTTTATTATTAATTTATTAATTAAATTCTCATTTGGTCATGCTCATTGTTATTTTTGAAAATTTAATTAACCTTTTACTTTTATTAAATACTGGCGTTACTTTTTTTTCTTAACGCATGTCGTGGTATCCTTAAAATGTTGTTCATTAATAGTAAGATTATTGTTACCTCATTATAACTTAGTCCTAAGTAATGTAACAACAGCTGGATATCCATACTAGCTGTTGCTCGCGGCCGTGGAGTTTATTTTCGGGAGCAGAAGTATCAATGCAAGGAGTTGTCTTCTGCACTGAGACACCTATAGCGAATCTCAGGTGTTGTGACTGTCTAGATGGCTAGACAGGCACAACTCCTAACTTAAACTTCTAGCACTCCTTATCACTTACGGAGTGATACCCCGGGATCACTCCGTAAGTGTCGAAGAAGGCCACCGCGGGGTTTTAGCTGGTAGTGTCCGGTTGGGTGTACATAAGTAGTAGGGACTCGGCCCAGCCGCAGCCCGGATAGCCATCATCCGGGCGAGGGGGTGCTGGGTCGTAAGACCGGCTAGTCCAGCATAACCGTTTTATTCTCATTCCGCTTCCCCCCGAAGCGGACGGCAGTAATAAAATGCTTTCCCCGCGACAAAAAAAAAGTGTTGTGCCTGAAGCTTGAGATTACATTTAAAGAATACCTCATAAGTTAACTCCTCACTTCGCCCTTTAAGGGATGATTTGGTAAAAACGTTGAAACACGTATTTCTTTATTTTTTACCTAAAGCCTAAATATGAATTTTCAGATCCCTAAGTTGAAGTATTACGGATTGCCCATACAAACTTTTAACCTCTATTTCACCCCTTTCAAGATATTTTTTTGAGACAAAAGATACCCTATGTCCTTCCCTAAGATATAATCTATCCCTCTACTGAATTTCATTAGGATTCGTTCACCCGTTTAGTCATGAAAAGGTAAGAAACAGACATACAAACAACAATATTAATTTTGCTGCGGAGATATTTCAAAACTGTAATATCTCCTAAGATATTCATTGAAATCAAATGACGTAAAGGGCAACTTTGTTCAAAATTAAATACTTGTGATGAATAAAGTATTTATTTGGATAAGGATTAATACCATGTTTATAAAAACCCCTTTCCAAATAATACATTGTTTCAGAACAAATTCGATAACCATTAAAAAGGTTATAGTGAGCCAACCGAAATAGATAGACATATGCTATCGCGGACTTTTTTTAGAACTTTTTAAGAGGAACAATTTCGTCGTACATGATTGCTATGTAACTTTAACCGTTAACGCAGCGTACGCAACGGAAGCTCTCAAAAGGAATCAATTGTCCCCGTTTTTGCAACATTTTTCATTGTGATGTCATAGCGTGATGTTATATAGCCTATAGCGCTCCTCGATAAATGGGCGATCCAACACTAAAAGATTTTTTCAATTCGAACCAGTAGTTCCTGAGATTAGCCCATTCAAATAAACAAACAAACTCTTCAGCTTTATATAATAGTATAGATTAAATAAATTAAAGGCGTATTATTTAAAAAAAAATCTAAAAAATTAAGTTTTTATTTTTGCTTATTTGGCTTGTATTTTTCTCAGTACTCATTACCTTTATTATCTTTACAGTATTTCGATTAAATTAGAAATATTAATTTACACTATTTTTAACTAACTACTACCTCTCTACTCCCGTCCCTTTTCACGGAATCACACCCAGAGATTGCAAGAAAGCGATAGAAAAGATGATACACATAAAAAAATCTCTTAAAACATTTAATAAATAATAATTGTTTTATTTTATCTATCGATAGATAAGGACAACGCTATCTATACCTCGTGTCGACATTGCTACGCTCTACTGTTTTTACACAGTTGTCAATATATGACACTGTAAATATATTTCACAACAAGATAAATTTGTAACTGTGTGCATAAATTTGCCAGTGTTGTATGAAATGGTGTGGTGTGCGTGCGTAGCGACGTGATTACATTTTGCATTTGTGTGCACATGTTTATTTGTAGTTGTACGAAGCCCCCCACCGACATTGCTGAATTTTTTGTTCAAGATTCGAGCGTAATGCCGTCTCCTTTTGGTTGCCTACTCTAAGGTTTACTATAAGGCTGTTAAATGCATAAACTTAATTTTAAGATATTGTTAAAAACTTGGAAGTTATGTCCATAGAATATTTAGTGAACGTAGTCTTTAGATCTTTCTTAATATAGATAGGAAAATATGACCTAGACTGATGGACTCTAACTTACAAAAATTTCACGGCCTTTTAGTAAATGGACTGCTGAATATATGTATACTAATTGATCCCGATTATTTTGAATTGCTTAAATGGTGGGAGCACGTGGTCGCCTGAAAGTAAAGGCCAACGTTGCCCATACACCACATAGACCTTGAATAAAGCATAACACTGCTGGACTCATCAACAAGATAATTGCTCGCTTGAATCAAAAAAATCGTATCGGTTAAGCAATGATCGCTCGAATCCATATCGGCGGAAGGAAGTCGCTGTAATAGTTTGATGGCTAAATCCAGACATATAGATGGACCGTATTTAATTATTTTTTTCCTGGCACGGCATAGTGACCACACTGCACCTGATTGCAAGCGCAGTGCCACCCAATAAGAGTAACGAGAGACAATCCATCCCCCGCTACTCAAAACAATAATACCGGCTTGCTTCTTCAAACTACGCCATGGGCAAGAAGGTGAAAAAGCGGTCGAGGTCTAGTGTCAGAGTACTCAGAAGGCCGTAAAACGGCACAACATCGTACCCACTAGACCTCAGACAAAACATATAAATTATTCATAATGTAAATGATAGACGTAATATTATGTAAGGAAGAGTTATTTTAGCTTAGCGCCACGTCTTCTTTTCTTCTCAGTTTTTCCACATCACGTCCTTCAGAGATCAATGTATCTTAAGTTCTCTAACACTTCAACTATTGCCTCAACCGAGGTTTAATGTTTTAGGAATTATAATATTATATTCCTAAAACATTAAACCTCGGTCTTAATGGAACTCTATCATTAAAATAATTATATGAAACTAACATATCATTCTTTAAATCTTTGTGAATGGTTCTACGATTTTATACAAAAAGCTATACAGGAAATCTTCCACACAACCAGTTTCCTCGAACCAAAACCAATAGGCAATAAATGGTTTAAAAAACTGCCCGTGTTAGATTGCCTACACCGTCTAGCTGTAGTCTAAAAGTGATTTTGTGTTACTGACGATATTTGTTACAAGACATTTATTAGAATATCAGCAATCATTACTATGGACAGAATCATATTGAGTAATAATCGTTCTTTTGGACTGTATTGTAAATAACTTGTGACTAGGCGTATATTTAGTCTAGAGGCGTCTAGAGTTGAGGTACGATGTTTGGCCGTGTCGCGGCCTTCTGAGTACTCTGGAACTAGACCTTGATCGCTTCTGCACCTCCTTGCCCCATGGCGTAGTGTGAAGAAGCAACACAGCAGGCCGACATGATTGTGTTGAGTGGGGATAGATTGTTTCTTGCTACTTGATACTCTAACTGGACGTCACTGTGCTTACTGTCAGGTACAGTGTGGACTCATTGTCGTATCAGGATAAAAAAAGAATATTGTAAATTTTCTATTTTCTGGATCATTTCAAAGCAATATTTAGTCTCCGACTTGACTAAGGGTTACTTCTCTCATTAGTAGAGGAAACTCAAGCATAGTAGTGAAAGTATGTAACAGGGTTAATATTTTTATTATTATTTGGAAGATTTCATTTAAACAATGCTAAAAGTAATTCAAAATTATAATAGAAAAGAGTATGCATTGCGTGAAAACACTCAAAATAAAATAGGTAGTGTTGTATAATAAGTATCTCATTAACTCGTAAAGAATGAATTACAAATTCAAATATAACTCTAACTTTCAGTCTTTCCGTGGAATGTCAGATTACTCAAATTGTCAATAGCATATAAATCACCAGGTCAATAGACGCAGTTCAGGTGTGCGTTGCACGCGTAACTAGAATCTTTTTTTGAAATTTGGCATTGTCTAGTGTACAGAGTTGCCAGTGTAAACTTCAACTGACACCAGATTTTGATCCATTCTAAGGAAACCTTACCCGACTTGCATGTACCATAAATGTGTAATTGTAGGCGGTGCACCAAGGATGCCCATTTAAACGCACCCTCGGATTCAGGGGGTATGAGTCGCTATGATTCAATTGACATGTCCATGAGTCAGTAGACCGTATGCTCCCCAATTCGGATGCAGACATAAAGTAATTAAGAGAGAAGTGTCTTATGGACACCCGGTTGCAACGGAGTTCCTTTCTCTGTATATTTTTGTGTTTGTATTACGTAATGATTTAAAAATAAAATATTCAAAAAAATTACGGCAACCTGAATCGATTGAAAAAGTTTTAGTTTCCTAAGTGATCGGGAAGTATCTCAAAAATCCCTGCAAAAAGATTTTTGGTGTTCTTTTTTCATTGTTACACTTTTTTCGGTCTAGCCCATCAGCCAGCAAACAAATCACAACGATAACGTTATTAAATGTTACTAAAAATATGACTGTATTGACTCTATTGACGTTCTTTTACCCACCAATCACATACTGTCCTGACCTCACATTGAGGTACATATTACTGCAACTCGTACCACGTGTCAAGCGGCAGAGCCTAGAAACTGTCTCATGTCGCAGTCTCTGTCACATCACTCAAAGCGATAAGATATTCATGTATTATATCAGAAAGCACAAGCTTCCGATCCCGAATTCTAAACTCGAATCATTTGATTTTCAAAAGAAAATGGGGTACTTTGGTAGTTGCTACTCTACAATTTTTAAGTGAAATAAGCACTGAACAGTTCAGAATTCAGAATACAGTTAATATTTAAATGTCAATGGAATAACCAAGTGGAACGGAAAACGAAAGTTCCAACAACGTAACTAAAGAGTATTAAAATATTAAACACAAACCGTACAACTTTGGGAATGTTAACTGCATGGCAACATTCCGCGGGAACGAGATGCAAATATACGTTTGTTTCACAGAGCTAGGCTCTAACAGTCAATCTTCGTCTAGGCATTAAAAAAGTATTGTAAAAAAGATTAATCAAGGTTTTCGCGCTTTCATACGACTCCAATGGTGAACATACTGACACTAAATATTGGCGATCGTTTTTTTTGTCGTTCTGAAAACTGGTTGGTTGTGTTAATTTACAACTACTAACTAATTGTATGTATGTTAGTCGGCAAAAGTAAAAAAAAATGGTTTTATAATATGAAATGAGATAAGGAAACTTTGTGATATACTCGTGGCTAAACTATCCAGTAGATTTGTGTGAAATTTTTAAGAGATAAATTATTTTCGAAAAGATATATTATAGTAATTTCTTCCACGTTTTATGGCTCTTCAAATTCGCCTAATCTTAACATAAGTAAATCTTTTCGAACGAAAAGATTTAACACCTGTATGCAAAGCCGTTTCTTCTATGTCCCACTTAGATATGAACTCGCTTGCTTTTATATCCATATTTACATAATCGGCTCAACGGTCAAATCTTAACGTTATTGGGAAACTTGGTACTGGGTTCTATTCTCATTCTCACTCTTCGACCATCCACATGAATCTAGTAACAGTAAACTTAGGTTAAGAAACCGTTATGGTCTTGACATCAAACCCCAGGCCGATCAATAAATTTTTTATTCTGCCGCTAAAATGATCTCACTGCACCTGATGGTGAGCGCAGTGTCGTCCAGGTAGCTGTTAGAGTATCAAGTAGCGAGAGACAACTAAACCTCACTATTTGACACAATATAGCCTTAGTAGCTTCTTCACATTACGCCTTTTATGTTTATGTTCCACACAATTTCCCAGGACTGGAATGTCTGATATGCAGTGACAGTGTGTTAGTTCAACCTCTGCGTACTTTAGTTACAACTGTGTTAGGAATGAAATAAAACAGTAATAATTTAAAATACACATTTAACCTCTTGGAAAAAATCGTGTCGAACTCTTGCTCTATGAGAAACAACAACAAATCTATTCCAAGGGAACAGTATATTTTTCGGGAATAAAAAGTAGCCTATGTGTAATTCCAGACTATAATCTATGTCTGTGCCAAATTTCAACCAGATCCTTTCAGCCGTTGTTGTGTGATTGAGTAACAAGCATCCATCCATCCATCCAAATATTCGCATTTAGTAAGTAGTTTTTATAGTAAGAATAATATTACGAAGATAAAATAAAATTATACTAAGAAGTAAGATTTGGATTGTTTTCAAACGTGCATCTTTCTTCCTGGCAGTTTGTATAACACCTAACTACACTATGAGTACACTCCTTGAGCCTATTACAATATCCAAATGAAGCGAAAAGCCGCATTGCTTACTAAGAAGTAATTATCATAATATGAGTCAAGTCGCTCGCGCCAGTCTTCGTTATACTTGGTTCTATAAGGGAGCATCCATTAATTATATGACGGAATTTTTGCGTTTTTTCGATCCCCCTTGGTGAAATGTCATGAGATTTTGCTCGGGAGCACCCTCCCCCACGTGAGATTGAGTGAGGTTTGACTCGAATCCGCCCCCCCCTAACAGCGTCATGTAATTAATGGAAGGACCCTAAACACAAATAGAGCGTAATAACTAGTTAATGAATATTTTTTTAATCATCCGCCACTGGTAATATAATAGGCTTTATCGATTGGTAATGGATATAATATAGCAGCAGCGATAGCCTAGTTGGTAGTTCGGACTGTCGAGCCGAAGGTCGTGTGTTCGAAACTAGCACAACTGTCATACACCTCTGACTTTTCTAAAGTACTGTATATTCATCAATTTTCGCTGGCTTTAACGGTGGAGGAAAACATCGTGAATTTCAAAGGTATGTGATGTCTGCCAACCCGCATTATGCCGTGGTGGACTATGGCTTACCCCTCTCATTAGTAGAGGAGGCCCGTGCCCAGCAATCAATGTTTAATACCTAGCCTTGTATTATAGTATGAACGAATAATTTCGTGAAGATTAAAGGCTTGCGGTTCTAATGCCGATTTTTAAGACTGTACCCCAATGACCTTGACGATTTGAGCGGCGACCGCCCCATACAAACTGCGGTGGAAGCTGAGGTTTCCACCGCTTAAGATGCAACATTATTTATGGTTGTTAATATTGTTAGTGTTAGGATAGTTTAAAATGTAGCTAGACTCGTTTTCTCATAACACTTATTTTAATATAGAATACAAGTGAAATTTTAAGTTTGTAATTTGCATTAAAAATTGTACCAAATATTTTTTTATATAATTTGAGATCACTCATAGAAGTTGTATTGAGACAAAAAAATCATGATGAAGCTATATTAAACACCAGATGTTGCTCGCGGCTCCAACCGCGTGTAGGTAATTTTTGGAAGAAAAGATATACAATCCATGGAGGCATCTTAAACTATTACACCTTTCTATCCTTATTTTTTAATTGCAATTAAAATAGCCTATATAAATCAGCGATAATGTAGCATTTAAATAGGTAAAGAATTTTTAAAATCGGTCCAGTACTTTTTGAGCCAATCCGTTACAAACAAATCTTTCCTCTTTATAATGTTAGTATAGATATATTTTTATAGACTTCCCAAGAATTTCTTGGAACTCAACGCGATTTTTATGACTTGCGTGACGAGCGGCCCTAAACTCGACTATATTTAGTGACTTTGCGTAGTAACTTTTTTTTGGCTCACCAAACTCGACTTAAGAATTTTCGCCTCACGCTGATCGTTTATCAGCCAGCATTATTATATCATATATTTTTAAATATGGAATATAAATGGAAGTAATAACAGAAATACGAATATATAATTTTAAATTTATGTCAATATAAGTCCGGCTTACGTAACCAACACACTAAATTAAAAATCATTTTTATTTTTATTTTAAAATGGCAAACTGAGTTGATGTTAATGACCTCTGCCATAATAAGTAAGGGCTTTAGGTCATTAAATTATTGAATGACAATTAACAATAGCAGCGATAGCCTAGTTGGTTGCGGTACGGACTGTCAAGACGAAAGTCGTATGTTCGAAACCCAAATGGTATACACCTCTGACTTTTCTAAAGATAAGTGTGTATTAAATATTAATTTAGGCTTGATTTAACGATGAAGGAAAACATCGCGAGGAAACCTGCATACCTGCGAATTTCGAAGGTACGTGAAGTCTACCAGCTCGCATCAAGCCAGCGTGGTGGACTAATGTCTAACACCTCTCATTAGTAGAGGAGGCCCGTGCCCAGCAGTGGGACAATGTTTAATACTAGTAATTATTGTTATTTAATTAACAATAATAAGTAATTTGTAAGAGATTTGATTCCGATTATGATGATGGGCTTAACTTTATGTAAGAGTTAAATACTTTGAAAATATTAATATAACTAAGTAAATGAAATCAAATACACTTGCTTCATACATTAAGAAATTCAATATAGAAAGTCGGAGTACTAATTAAACGCGTACGTAGGGTTGTTATCTACTGAGATAAATAAAAAGAAAACAATAAAAATGTCGTTAAACATCTCAAGTAAGCTGCGACACAATCCACATGACAGATAAATGTCATAATAACTTCACTGCAGTACACACACGTGCTTGTGATTTTAATGTGGCATTAACGTTTTGTGTTGACCTTTTATTTTTTCTGTCTAATTAAAGTTTATAAATATTGTTAGGATTCGTAGTGCATTAAAGTACTGACATATTGACTAAAGATAACTTTGTGTAAATATTTCTTTTTAAATTATTATGCAGACGTAAAGTTACTAGTTAGTTATATAGTGGGCATTTCCGAAGCACCAGTAGACCTTAACATTATTATGACATGTAAAAAGTGCCCATAGTGGCCCAATTTACGAAATAAATGATTTGATTTGTTACAGCTGGATGTTCTGTTTCGTACACTGAGTGAAATTTCTGAAAGCCTTGCTATATTTCTCTCTTCCTGCTGCTTTCCTTTAAGGTTGGTAACACACGAATGCCGTAATATTGTATGTGTTCCTTAACGTTAGAAATTACTTACCGTCCGATGTCCTTGCTTTTTTGACGGTCTCTACTAGTATAAAAAAGTGTAGTTTTGTTTTCGGCAAGTGACCTAATCAATTGTAGCAATAACTTTTTTTTTATATGTTTTTGTGAAGCAAGTAGCTTATATGAAACCTATAAGATTTATTGTTATGAACAAATTGTCGTAATTCTTAAACAATAAAAAATAGAGGTGCCTTATGGACATCCGGTTGGAACGGAGTTCCTTTCGCTATATCTTTCTTGTGTTTGTATTAAGTAATGTTTAAATAAAATTAGAAATATTTTTACATATTCTCAAAATTGACGGCAAACTGAATCGATTGAAGTATTAGTTTCCTTGGTGATCGGGAAGTGCCTCAAAAATCAATGCAAAAAGACGTCAGTTTTTGGTGTCGTTTTTCAGTGATACACTTTTTTTCGGTCAAGCCCCTCAGCCTGCAAATGTTAACTTCAATAACTTATAGTTGAACAATTTATGATTACTCGTCGAGTACTCAACATAACTCCAATTTTGGGCATAACATTTAAGACTAATAATTCAAAATTTCTTAACTCACGTTCCACGAAAATTATCAAAGATAAATTACGAGATACCTTTCCAGGGTCACTCCACCGTTCTTTTCACAATATAACGAGGTGCGTGTACAGATTATTATAAACACTAGTGAGCCGAACATTATGTTTTTGAATCTTTAAAAGCAATTGTTTTTCTCCGGCCTCAACCTTTGACATTAACATTTGGGATCTCTTAATTTACTTAAAGAATTTAAACATTATTTAGTCCAGACACAACTGTGGGCAGCGGCTTTGCTGTGCCCTGGCATTGCAGAAGTCTATGGGCGGCGGTGACTACTTACCACCAGGTGGCCCGTCTGCTCGTCTGCCCGTCGTGAGGCACTAAAATACTTAGTTTTTGAGTTTATAACGAACATACAGGCAGACGCGGCGGAGGACTTTGTTTTATAATATGTAGTGAAGTTACAATCGAAATATTGTAAATCGTGTGTTAATGAATTAAGAGACGGACAGACAGCGGACTCTACTTTTCTATTACCTGACTGGCGATGGAAATGTTTTTATAGTTATAAATACAAATTGATAAATCTCTTAAGCAGTAAAGTGAATGTACTAAGTTTAAGTTAGTTGCATATTCAACCAAGTTACAGTACGCAAATATGTTCCGAAAGGCAGTTTATTAAATTATCAAAATCAATGACAACAGGCACTGTCGAAGTACCTCAAAAACAATAACACAAAAAAAATCTAAGCCCACTAACCACAATATTGACTCCCGTATTTGCCTACGCAAGTCCATTCATACGCAAGAATAATTAAAAATAATTAGTTTTTTAAACACACGAACCAAGTGTACTATGCAAATACATTAAGTATTGTATACTTGACATTAGCTCGATCGAACATTCAATTCTTCTAATCTAGTCATTCAGATCTTGAAAACATACCGACGACTATATCGTTAGCATTCGCCGCTTTATTTACGTACGTTTTTATTAGTTCTGATGTATTGTTGAAACTATACTCTAGTATAATTCTACTGAAACTTGATAAAGGAACTTAGATTAAAGTTTACTAATAAACATTATTATGACATGTTAAAAGTGCCCATAGTGGCCTAATTTACGAAATAAATGATTTGATTTGTTACAGCTGGATGTTCTGTTTCGTACAGTGAGTGAAATATCTGAAAGCCTTGCTATATTTCTCTCTTCCTGCTGCTTTCCTTTAAGGTTGGTCCTTTAAAGTTTACTAATAAAAGTTTGTGCACATCAAATTATGTATATTTATAATACAAATTATATGAATAAATTATAAACAAAGCACGATGGCTTTTGAAACTCTTTGGTTTTGTTTTAAAACATACCTTAATACCGTCATAAGTTAACAATGCCTATACTGAGCACTGGAGCATTGCTTAATACATCGGTGATTATATTGGTGTATTATTATGTATGTACATACATTATTTTATTTCTCCTTATAGACTTAACACATCAAAAATATCTGCCAATCAAACTATCCTATAAAAAATACCTTTACGACTGGCGCCTGGCATCTGTTATTTTTTATTTAACTCAAATCCCGAAACGATGATACATAGACAGTAAACACACAAATAAAACTATTTTTATTGGGATACATCAATAGCGACATTCCGAAGGTATAGTGGTTTGGCTATTACATGTAGTCGGTTCAGCCTCCATCGCGAATCCGAGAATATCGTTAATGCCCTCAGAACATTCTTGACAGCCAAAAGTACTTCTAGTTCACGATAAAACAACAGTTTCGCACGCAGACAATTCTATTTGGTAAGTATTCATAAAACAGAAAATTCGACATAGCGTGGTCAATTTAATGCCGAACAAATGAATTTCAGCCATTTGGTGACTGTAAAAGTGACGATGTGAGATCAAGTGTTAGCATTAAAATTCAGTGTATTTTCATCACTCTACGACATTCCTATACCACTCACCGTCAAAAATCCAGAACAAGATCGCTAACTCAAATATATCTTATATTACTTCACATACTATTATACTTTCTAAATGACAATAAAACACGATTTTCATTTTAACTCCATCAAGATGTCCGAGTCGGTCATAAAGTCGAAAATCATCTACACTCATAAAATGAACGATTATCGTAAAACATTTTAGCCGCAGCGTTCACGTGCGGTGTAAAACGACGTGTGTACACTGACCAGTTACGCGGGTTCGGCCGGCTCCCTCTCACATGTATGAACTACATACGATTAACAACGAAATATCTAGCATTGATTTAATATAAGCGAAATGCGGTCCGCAGGAACATTCCGTCTCATTTATCACATGAAAGTAGGTCTCGATATCGTAAAGGTAGAATAAAACATATGACGCCATTTTGTTTAATCAAGTAACAGATAATAAGAAACTTCAATGAGATACATACATCACGCCTGTAACCAGTACACCCACTTTTCGCCGAATTCCGTCCCATAATGTGATAGGGGGCAAGCCCATCAACATATCAGGCACAAGTTCCAGACTCCGGGCTAGTACTGAGAATTTCTAGATAGAAAAACCCAATATCACTTTACCCGACCCGGGGATCGAACCCGAGACCTCAGCACAGCAGTCGTAACGCATGTGCAATTACAACTGCGCCACCGACGCAGTTAGTGAGTGACTTCAATGAGAAAACTAAGAAATTAATAATAAACAAATTATATTAAATAAATAATACCCAAAATTCACATCAGACCTACAGTATCTGAGTATTGGGATCTACGAGAGACTTTTGGTCTCACAACACCCAGACCGAATACAAATATTGGTCAAAAATATTTGTCTCCATAAAAATAATAACTAACCCTGTATTAAACATTGTGCCATTGCTGGGCACGGGCCTTCTCTACTAATGAGAGGGGTTAGGCCTTAGTCCACCACGCTGGCCTAATGAATTGGTAGACTTCACATACCTTTGAAATTCTTATTGTGAATTCTGAAATTTCCACAAAAGGATTTCTGAAAGCAATATCCAGTGTAGATTTCCACTACGAAGCGGAAAGCAGGAACAGTAAAATACTGAAAGGTGATTTAATTTGTCGTTATAAGATTTTGTTCTATTATAAAACAACTTGAAAGTATGTCTAATATCTAATGTAAAAGAAAAGGTATGAAGCTTGACATTTCACTACACAATCTCAATTTCCAATTACAACATTAAATCAGACTATTTAATAAAATTGTCTTTTCTTTTCCTTAGCTTTAGCAGCTGACACAAAAGTATAAACTAACATATTTATCTGACGTTCCTCCACAAAATACACAACAATCGTACAAAAAGTTCAAATAACGAGTTGTTTATCACATCCATTGCCAAGGCTTGTCGCTCTTACTATGTCGCCGTTGTTAGTTGGCTCTGTGTCCTCTTTCACAATACTTTCCGAGCCAGCGTGGCCGCATTCTGCTTCTGTAAGGTCTAGGCACTACCAATACTCAGGCGATTTTCTACGAACCGCATCTATGTGTGCGCGCATTGTCAATAGAGCATCGTGTGAGTGCATCCTATGATAGTGTTATAGTTAGCGCATGCGCAGACGGACGAGCCGGTGCGTACGAGTCATTATTCAATTGTTATGTAAGCCGGCGACGACCTAAAACCGAAACGGACTGCGATGCCGCGGGGTGCACGACGATGTGTGGTTGTACTGATAGCGGGCTGATAAAACACACAGGAATTCGGATAAAATAATAATGAAGATCGAATAAGATGAATTGAATAAGCAAACTTGATACAGAAGTAACGCTGTATAAAGAATATGCAGTCATCTGGTACGTCAGTCATAAATTGCTGATAGTATTAATGCAGCCGTAAGAAATGAAATGAAGAAAGATTCAATATCTGAGGAAACTGGGACAACGCTAGATAAAAGCAAATACGCAATATTGAAATTGCGCATTATAACAAGAAAACCTAATAATTCAAAATACAGATACATGTCCGGCTAAAGTAGTAAAAGACGAAGTGGCAATGTGCTTGGCAGTATTCCACTGAGGTAATAGGAGTGATGACAGACATCGCATACCATCTCATGCTTCAAGACACCAAGTATTCCGAGCAAAGAAAGAAATTAAAATAAAACTCATCTATAAAACAAGAGCAAAATTTTTGGAATAAGGCTGTGCTTCCAGAGGTAGCTTGTCACTAAAGGTCACGAAACCTACGAAAATATACTCGTATGTGAGAAAATAGCCAACATCTAGATAATTCAAATAATCAGAGTCCTGTTTATCCAACATAAAAAATAAACGATCTATGGAAAAACTGATTGAAGTTTAAAGAGATTAAATAACATTAAATAGTATCCGACAGAAAAAGCAGCGATTGCCTAGTTGGTTGCAGTACGGACTGTCAAGACGAAAGTCGTATGTCCGAACCGAGTGCGAATGACACCTCTGACTTTTCGAAGTTATGTGTGTACTAATTATTAATTATCGCTTGCTTAAACGGTGAAGGAAAACATCGTGAAGAAACCTGCATACCTGAGAATTCTCGTACGTATTTCAGGTGCGTAAAGTCTATCAGATCTGTCTATCAGACCCGCATTAGGCCAGTGTGGTGGACTAAGGCCTAACCCCTCTCATTAGTTGAGGAGGCCCGTGCACAGGAACGGAAAAATGATTAATAAAGGACTAGTATTCATCCTCTTCTCTCCTTTTCCAGTCCTATCCTCGTTCGTGTATCCCTGCCTACCAGCCCTTGACGGTGGATTCCAAGTTCCTAAGCCTTTAACCATGATTACCTACTCATTCCGTATGGAGAATTTCCATTTGTGTTTTGACCTGTCATAAGTGCTTTTTATATGCCTACATGATGAATAAAGATTTTTATTATATTTAGTATTATTATTATACACTCCTCAATGAAATCAAGACAAACTTAAGCGTCTAGTGTTTGATGCTATTTTTAGAACTACACGACAGGTTTCTCCTGCAATTAGATACAAAAGCTGCACTTTCTTATCTAAAAACATTGTTATGCTCACAAGGTTAATAAAACATGCTAACTAAGATAAACTGTACCGTTATATATTATTCATTGAATTCAATTGTTTATTTAACACAATTATCGTTAACAACACTTACTTTGTTATAGGTCATAAAATAAGATACAGTATGTAAAGTGAGAGGGGACTATTTCTCGGATTCTGCACCGCCTGGAGCAAAATTTGCCGAGACCTAAGACTATTCTTGATATTTAAAATTCACATAAAATACAATTTACTATGTGCTAAATGAAGTAAGTACTCAGCAGGCCCCAAGAATAGGGTAGTTTCCTGTGTTTCGTTTTGTACATTATTCTATATGCAACCGAATATAATACGCAAAACAAGCTCTTTTGCGAAAACAGAATCAAAATAGCTTGAAAAATGGGGTCACAACATTTATTTGAAATATTGGGATGTGCAAATACTCACAGGCATGAGCGAAAATGGTTGCGTATTGAGAACATATTGCTATCTCCCTCGCACAACGGCACAGTAATGGGGATTCTGAGTACCGTGACGTCACCGTTTTACTGTCATTTGACAATTACCCCTTCCAGCAGATTTGAATGGCGCCTAATTTACTTATTTTTGTTCGGATTTATAAAATTCTTTCGATAATAGGTTTTAAGTAATGTAAATTGTTGGTTAAGTTAATTAAAAAAATCGTTTCAACTGCCCTATTATGTCGATTAACAAGGGATGGTTTTCTCTACCTCGACGGCACTGATCTTACCGTCAGGTGTAATCCCTTGCAGCTTACTAGATAAATAATATAGCCACGCTATAGAAAGTTGTGTTTATACCACGAAGAGCTGTTCGAGAGAATGGAGGAGAAGTGTTAACCCACGGTCATACAGAAAATCCACGGGAAATACCGTTAGTGTGTTATTTATCGTTCAGTTTTTAAGATTTTCGGAAGCCATTACGAGTAAAAATATTTAATTTAAATCTTAATTTGATGACAATGCATTTCAATATAGAAAGAAAAAGAAAGAAAAACGATTTATTTGCACAAACTACAACGCGCACATACCACATTGACAAAAACTATTATTACACTTAAAACTAAAGGGTTTGGCACTTGCTTGTCGCAGCTGTGACAGGTAGGTGACCACTCAGCATACTGCTGTGCTGTGGCACGTACATAGTACATACCACAACACAGCGCTGGTTTTCAGTGGTCACCTTAATTAATATAATTTCTATACTCTTCTAAAAGTAATTGAATTCTTTAGATGCTTCTTACGTAAGGATCTCTACATGATTTAGATTATCCTAGACCAAATATAGGACATTCAATCGCTCGTAAACCCGCTGTAACAAGCACCACGCATCACACAATACTAGGTCTGCTAAATCTGAAAGAGCGGCTACTTTCTGTTTTCAAGGTGCTTTGCAGCTGCTCTCTTTGAATCCGTTCCTTAGCTATCTATAATTAGTCAAATATGTCAACTGTCGCATACTAATGGGTAATTTAAATTACCTAATAGAGTGTATGATGTACTACTGACTGTTACATAAAATTAACCATACTGGTGTATTAGTGATCGTGTTTAAGAATTCCAAATTTTAATGTTAATATCATTTAAATCTATTGCTATAACAGTGACGGAAAATATTGTGAGGAAACCTGCATACATGAGAATTCTAATAAGAATTTCGAAGGTGTGTGAACCAACCCGCATTAGGACAGCCTGGTGGGCTAAAGCCTAACCCCTCTCATTAGTGGAGGCCAGTACCCAGCAGTGGGACATTGTTTAATCCAGGGCTAGTATTATTATTGTGTCGTTTAGAACATTTTAAATAGCACGTGCATTTAATATGATAGAAATGTATGTATATTTGATTTATCCTGTATTATAAAATAAAATTAATCCCTTTTTATATGTATTCTGTAATAAATAATTATTTTATATTATCCGATCACAAAAATTATATTTGAATCTGAAATTCGCATCTAAGTACAACCTGTTCGCGCATTCGTACATGCTGTCAACATAACAAACCCATAAATCCAGTCAATTCGGAGCGCACATGTCTCCGCGGTTCGCTACACATGCTCCCATAACCTACGATTCTATACCATAGAAAGTCCATTGAATTGAATCGGATTCCGTGGTTTATGCTAAACATTGTAGCTGTTTAGACATGTGAAACCGACTAGCCAATAAATAAGACTCGACTTTGCCTGGTGTTTCACTTTTATAAAAGATCTGTATATATAAAAGAAGAAACTGACTGGCATATCAACGCACAGCCTAAACGGCTGGGGTAAGACACTTGAAATTTTGACAGTAGGTACCTTTTATGACGTAGGCATCCACTAAGGAAGGGTTTTTGGAAATACCACTCCTAAGGGGGTAAATTAGGAGATGAAAGTTTGTATGAAAATCCGTCATTGTTGAAATTAAACGCATGAAAATTGCTATTTTGATTGTATACTTTTTCTCCCAAACATGACCTCCACGTGGGCAAAGCCGCGAGCAACACCTAGTCTACAATATAATAAAACCTGAATTTATATCCTGACTTGAAAATCATCGGCACTTAACCTTATCATTTAAGAAGTCCAAAGTTGACAGCTGTCATGAAAGTAGGCTGTATAACCTACATTGGTCTTCCTATAACATGCTATGTTATAGATTTAGAAAGCAATTAAATAGACAATGGCGGCTCCCGAAAAGTCCATGGAAAAATGACTGTGACTTTTTTCATATTTACAGCAATCATTATCCATGTAGTATATCCTAAAGGCAGTTGTACAAACGTTTTTCGGAAGTAATAATGCCCTTAATTTGTACTTCAAAAAATTGTAAATGATTTCGTATAGACAAGGGATTTAAATAAGAATAAAAATTAATTTAAGTAGTTTTGTTGAATTAAATTGTACTTTAATGATTTTGAATATTTTCCTGAATAAACACACGCAAACAGTATTCCTGCATGAGCATAGTACTGACATTTCTCTTTGACAAGATGTCTGTCATTGCTAACGATTGAAAGTATTCATAAATATGGATAAATTGAATGTCAGTTGTGTGTACAGACTACAAAGTTAACCTCTTGGTGACCACATTTAACTTTGCCATCAATCGAAGGATAAACAAACAATTTATGCTTATAATAGGCTACCTAGTTGACAGCAAGTGAAAACTTGATAGAATATTATTTTTTATAATAGATTTTAGTCTTAAAATATCGAAAATTAAACCAATTTGTTAATTTATATGTGAATATTTAATAGTCTCAAGAAACAAATATGCAAAAATAAAGAATTTTGTCACGTGACATGAAACACCCATCAGTCATATATGACGTCACCGTCACCGAAACATCTAAAACGCAGAGCCAAACGTCTATTAGTTTTGCGGATGGTCACGTCACACGAGAGGCCATGATAGTTGGTAGCGTTTTGGTGGAAAAATAAAGTTGGTTTATAAAAATGCTAATTAAATCTTGAAAACTTATGTTTTATGTTTATTAATGATAATATTTTAATAATATAGACCACGAACAACATGAGACAACTAGCCTATTACCCCTAAGGGAGAAAAATATGGCAAACTTCGCCTGAATCGTCTTCTTACGATGGCTATGCGATTATATAGAAACAATATTATAAAATTAAGTGCCACTGTAAAAGACAGTTTGATATCACATTAATTTACATACATACATATACACTCACGCCTGTAATCCCCGAAGGGGTAGGCAGAGGTGTAACCAGTACACCCACTTTTCGCCGAATTTCGGTCCCATAATGTGATAGGGGGCGAGCCTATCGCCACACCGGGCACCATTCCAGACTCCGGGTTAATACTGAGTATTTCTAGGTAGAAAAACACAATATCACTTTACCCGACCCGGGGATCGAACCCGAGACCTCAGCACAGCAATCGTAACGCATGCGCAATTACAACTGCGCCACCGAGGCAGTCACACATTCTCAATCACATTAATTTGGGCGCTTAATATACCTACTTCTTTTGTCGAAGTTAATTTTATGCAAATTTCTAAATAGCAGCAACATATTGAATGAAAATATTGCCATTGCAGCGTAAATAATATTCATATCAATCTAAATAATTTACAATATCAGCTAATAAACATAGTCCCACTGCTGGGCACGGTCCTCTTCTAAAGATAGAGGTTAGGGCTTTAATACACGCTGGCCTAATGAGGGTTGGTAAATAATTAAGACAATATTTTATTTTTAGAATAAAATTCTTTATTCAAATAGTATTTAACAAAATTCTTGAACTCTACTTCAATTAATAATAAGTCGATCAAGTTCTTCATAGTAAATACGCGTTTCATACGCGTTTGTGAGCTAGCACGTATTACTGGTAAGAGCTTGTATTGTGTCTTATTTTAATTTTGTTGTTTATAATTTTTACTTTCCTCGCCACGTTTTTTTAATGCCACGTTAGCGCGATAATGACATTTCAATATTTGTATGTCAATTTAGGTTAGAATAATAATATGAATTATGAATGCCACGTCACACTGTCAGTGCTGCCAGACCAAAAATTTTGAATCGCGTGATGTCACCGAACGGCCCATCGGAAGACCAGCACTGGTATTTAAACCAGTACACGCTGAGACTGTGGCCGTATTTGTTATGAGCACAAAATTTATATCATTTTAAACTTATTTTGTATAAACACAAGGTATTTATTTTTTCCCCTGTGTTTTTACATGTTTAGTATAATTATCGTTTTATTATAATTTCTTTTAGTTTGTACCTATGTAAATGCTTGTAACAAATAAAATATTTCTTTCTTTCTAAATGTCTGATAGCAATCGTTATTCGGATTAAAAATCTCTTGATGACCTTAACATTCACAGTTATTTATGGATTAAAGTTCAAGAGGGAATGCGCGGGAGATCAATACCGGGTCATGTTCGAAATTACTGCATTTGTTTAGAAGATATTGCTTTTACTGCTACATTTTTAAATTTCTTTCTTAAGTGTATTTTAAACATTTACTAAGTCTTGTTTACTTACAATTAGGTATGATCTAAGATATTTACTGCTACAGTTTTTAAAGCGATTTCTTTCTTAACGCTATAAGCGTATTTTAGCAAATACTAAGTCATTGATTGTTTACTTATAATTCTATAGATGTTGCCCGCGGCTCCGCCCGCGTGGATTTTATTTTTGGAAGAAAAGGTAAACAATCCATGGAGAGATCTTAAGCTATTACACTTTTCTATATTTTGCTATCCCATAGAAAGCGTGCATTTTTCCGGGATAAAAAGTAGCCTCTGTCATTTACTGATCCCTAAATTGCCATTATGCAAAAAATCATATCAATCCCTTGCTCTGTGAAAAACTAAGCTATCCCACGGGAACTGTACGTTTTTCCGGGATAAAAGGTAGCTTATGTGCTATTCCAAACTATAATCTATCTCTGTGCCAAATTTCAACCAGATCCGTCCAGCAGTTGCAGCGTGATTGAGTAACAAACATCCATCCATCCAAACATTCGCATTTATAATATTAGTAGGATAATCTCTAGTCTTGGTTAAAATACAGAAATATTTTTTACAATCAATGCTACTATGAAGTGCATCTAAGGTGATATAACTATCTCAAAAATATATATACACAAGGTAAGCCTAATTAACGTAAATGTAATCTATAATCATATATAACAATACTGGCTGTTTAACATTTCCTTGACTTTTATTTTTTTAAATCAGATTAACTGTGCAGAGATTTCCTATTGAGTCAGTGTAAACGAGGCTTCCACGCCGACGCTTTCCTATTCTGATACACGTGATAATTTGATAGCATACAGAAAAAAGACGATAATATTTCTCACAAACATTACAAAGAACGGATTCAGACCGTATATAGGATTCTATTTATTTTGTAGTATTTTAAGTTGCGATTTATGTATACGATTGTCGTTCATTAGTCGGACACGCGATCTGATAAGACACCGGTACAACGTTTCGTATTTTGTAAATGTATGACGGAAACTTACTAAGTTTAGCGTTGCTTTGATTTGGTTAAAGCAGTGGTTCCCAACCTTTTATTCACCAGGGACCACATTGATTCTCTTTTGTCAGTGGGAACCACGATGTACAAGAAAAAAAACTGAATCATTCCGAAAAGAAACTTTAATCAAAAACTGTATAGCATCATGCATTAACAATTTTATTTTAATAGAAAATATAACATTTTTAGTGGAAAGCCAAATAGGTAAATTTTGGATCAATGTGATTTTTGAGCTTGCATCTTCTGCAAAAGTTTAGCAATCCTGGGACTAATATTATTGCACAAAGCTACACGCAAATCATCGCTTACTTTGCGATGATGATGCATCACTCGCGAAATTTTTAATTGTTTGCGGATCAAATTTTTACTTCTGCAGACCACTGGTTGGGAACCACTGGGTTAAAGCATAAACATAGAGAATGACTGAGCAACATCCTCACAAAATTTACCACTTTACAGAAAGAAACAAAGCGACTGTGCGGCCAATATTTCTTTTCGCTCCTGCAAGTCCGTAACGTAGACCAATTAAAATTCTAGAAAAAGACAATTGCTGGCCGCATCTTCACTTTATCTCATTCACATTTTTCTGCCAGTATTCACAAAATAGCTGGATAGAGACGCCTGGTCCATTTCTGTGTCTATGGGTCAAACGTAGAATTGCGATTACGCTAAGCTTCAAACGCAAAGTCAGAAACATCATCATCTTTGAATTGACGATGTTCAAGTAATGCTATCTCTCATATGCTTAGTACAAATATGTCTGCTGTTCTGACGCTCTGCAAAATAGTTCGTAATTTTTTGATAGATTATATAATTAGCATTTTATCTTACTTAAACTCGTGCATGGAGTACTGCTCTCATATTTGGGATGGATCGGCCAAGTACCAGCTTGAGGCGTTGGAGGCAATCGAGAGACGCGCCAAGAGGCTCATAGGCAACGAATCCATAGTCGAGGCAAGGCTGCAAAGCCTTGAACATCGACGTGAAGTTGCCAGTTTATCGGTTTTTTACCGGATACATTTCGGCGAGTGTGCCTTGGAATTACACAATTTAATTCCCCCAACCCCTTTCTATCATCGGACGACAAGAGACTCGGCGAAGCGTCATCGATACATGGTTGATATTCCACCAGTGCGCACGAAGCGTTTTGCTAGTACATTTATCATGCGTACCGCTAGAGAGTGGAACTCTTTGCCGGAGTCTATATTTCCCGAAAGCTATAACCTGGGTATCTTTAAGTCAAGAGTGAATAGGTATCTTCTAGGCAAGCGTGCTCCACCGTAGACCACATCATCACTTACCATCAGGCGAGATAGTGGTCAAACGCAAGCCTATTTATAGTAAAAAAAAAAAACCACTCCTCATTGTCTACAAATTTAGGTACACTAAATCAGCGTAAACGTCTTTCAACAATGTATCTTGAGGATTGATTTTCTCTGGAGTATCAATCAACTATAATCATCATAATTTGATAGATGAAGCACACAAAATTACATATCAGCAAATTAAATATAATGTCCCTATACAATTGCACCATTTGCTAAGTAGTTTTGTGAGTAGCCCTAAATAAATTAGTAAACAATTATTGGCGCCAAAGGCATCGTAAATAATTCGTCTAGATGTTAAATGAGCGGTCTAATTAGGCGATAATGCTCACTCACTAATAAACGAGAACACATTACAGAACTAACACAATAGTTTACCAAAGATTTGTTAATAATTAGTTAAGGATGAAATGAGAAAACTACGACCTTTAAACAAGGGCTACAAAACTGAAAAAGTTGAGTCCAATATGGAATACAGTGACGCTTTTGAGGGCGTATATAATTTATCATTAATCAGTTTAATCAGATTAAAGATTAATAAAGATGATATTGATGAAAAAGACCCCACGTTTTTTTAACTATAAATCGAATATAGAAATTACATTCAATTCAAATTCAAAGTTGACCTAGACGCTAGAATTTTATAATGAATCTAAGCAGTTACAAGTTAAAAAAACTAGACTCAGGTCTGGAGTCATGCCTCATAACAAATTTAAGCATCTGATGATGATACAAACAGACTCCCCAAATCTATCCTGCGGAGTCGCAGAAGATGTTTAATATCTTCTAGTTGATTGCGTCCGGACCGAGTTTATGAAAGCATATAGGGTAGATGAATTCTATATAAATTTTATAGATCTATGTGTATTTTAGAGTATACTAGCTTTTGTAAAATGGGCTGACATAGTTGCAGCGGGACTCAAAGGCCTCATTTAAAAAAAGTTTATAAACTTAAAATTTGAGATCTTTAGTTTAATTATGATCTTGAATAAAAGATCCTCAACCAAATATAATTAGTTCAAGAGCAGTTGGATAGGACATATGCAGGAGTGATCAAGAGATGGCGTCTCAATGCAACGAATGTGCAGAAATGCGGAAGCTATGATTTTATCTCAGCGTCCGAATGTTGGTCAGTTAAATTGCGCTTGCGATTGAAATCTTAGTCGTTTGTACATCTAGATGGTTTATAAACTTCATATGCGCATTATCTTTACTTAATTTTCATGTCAGCTTTTTGAAGATTATATAAATGTGACACGTGTCATTTTATCAGTATTCCCAGATCAAAATAGTAATTTCCAGTGATTTGGTTGTGTATAAAAACATTCAGCAAGCGCTGTTAAATAGTAGTTGTATGCGCCCGTGATATCACAAAACCAGCCAACGGAAGACCAGCGTTGGTTTTTAAACCAGCTTATGTTGAGTTCAGTTTATGTTTTAAGTATGTAATAATTTTATTCACTTACATTCTATTCCATTATTAGCCTTACACTATCAATAGTACTATACTAGTTACTATAGTAACAATAGTAATAGTAAGATTTACATAACATTTGCAAGAACCACATGATTATTACTGTTGTTGTAGTTATCACCCATCAAAGAGTTGATTGTCAATTATATTCTGTATTTGATCTCTTTGATTTTGACGGCCTTGATGGCGCAGTTGTAATAAACTCTGGTTGTAATATTGGTGTACTGGTTACAGCTCTGCATACCGTTTCGGGGATTACAGCCGTGAGTGCGTATGTATGTTCAATTTGACTTCAACTTTGTTAAATCCAGTTGGAATATGAAGATGTCACAATAACTAGTGCCTTATAGTAAAAGCTCTTGTAACATAACATTGCCTAAAATCACGATGATTTAAATCAAAAAGACATGAAAAATCAGCACCCAGATATCGATTCGTACTTTATTTCATTCGTTATGTGAAATGAAACGAAGGTTCTATAGATAGTTAATAGAGCTTTCCAACATGCTAATTAATACTTGTAGTTGTGTAACAGGTACAAAAATAATTAGTCAGTTTCCTCAGCTATTAATAATCGAGTCACCTCGAGTCTTCTTTAAAAGTAAAGTTTTCTTAGTTAGGTTGTTGCATATCTGACATTAAATTTATTAGATTTTATCTAGAATTTAAGATTCTCACGAACCTTTGATTGTTCATTATCGTTTCTAGAATAAACACTATTAACATGGTCGATGCATATAAATTGAACTACTTTGATGGTTCTTATCGATTGCGAACCTAATGTTGCTTCATAATCATTGATGTTTTATGATAAATTCTTACAGCGTAAAATCAATCTTCAAACAAATCAAAGTTTTTTATCTGTCAGTCCCAAGGGTTATGATTTTATCCATTAGATGTTCTAACAATTCAATCTATACGTCAGATGGAAAGCGATAGTGATTAGTGAAGCAATCAACTGTTCTATTTACACTCAGGTTATAAATACTGTCCATGGCTGCCCGTGAAGCGTATATACGTAGCCAAGATGTGTCTACTGGCACAGAAACTCACGATGAATGTTTTGTAGACTTTTTAACACACAGTGCGTCTGATATATACAATAGATCAAATGGGAGATAGTGATCAAAGATTATCCTGATTTGCTATTTGCATAAATATTTTCTATAGCAGAAGAAAGGGAACCAGCAAGTGGGTCATCTGATAACTGGTCTCTACTACCGAAACCCAAAATACCGGCGGAATCATAAGTGTTACATTCGGGGAAAGGAATTTGGACAGACCGCAATCTCAGTCATTATGAAACGCAACAACAAGCTGTTACTTACGACAATTGTGGGACAAACAGAGCCATACTAGCCCAATTTAGCGAGTCCAATTATGCTGTAGACAAAACTCTGAGTGTGGCTACAAGGTGTCATATTTGTGACCCCAGATTTGCGGTACACCACAAAACTTTATAAACAAAACTTAATTTACGGATTTTATCGCGGTTTATTTTTACTTTTTAGTACTGACGTTTCGATAGCTTTATAGCCTTCTTAGTCACGTGGTGGTGTGAAAGGATAGTGAAAGGTTTCTATCCTTAACATGGATGCTTTAAATTTTATTTATGCTAGTCCGATCAACGCAGAAGGAGCTTACTGTATCTCTGAAACTTCAGGACTAAAATTAAACCACGATAAAATCCGTAAAAAATTATTTTAATGTGTAACATTCGCGTAAACATAGAAACCATTAGGTAAACCACAAAAGCAGTTAATAAGTGAATTCAAGGCATTGAACTAAAAGTCACTACATATTCTAATTTCACCAAATTATAATGAATGAACGAGGTCACACGTCCTACCGGAACCCTCTCATTAACGCAGAAATGTTAAAATACCAACAACAAAATTACAGTACGTAACAAGCAAGTCGATAAGGAATGAATGAGAAAAACGTTAAAATTTCTCGACCAGTTAGGCAGCCCGCAGTCGCAATTCCGGTTTCGCTTAATTTCTTAAGGATTGACCCCTAAAATGAGTTCTCATTACCGACGCATGACATTTTGATTTCATTATTGCGTAAATTACAATTTTGGTTGCACGCGAAGTGATAATGTCAGGAACCGATGGTGATTGAGCAAAGGTAAATGGTGATTGCTTGTCGAATGATGCTGACTTAAGGAAATTTGATGCTGCTGATGACTGTAAAGCGTTTGATCATATTAGTGATGTTTAAGATTAAGTTACGGAACATATAAAAGTATTTCAAAAGCTACAAAATAAATATATTCTTATTAATATCAACACATAGCCATAAAAATCAGCCAGTGTAAAGGTTTTTGTCCGGGGTCTAGACTTGGAGTACGATGTTTGGCCGTTTTGCGGCCCTCGGAGTACTCTGATAATAGACGGTAGACCCTCGACCGCTTCTTCACCTTCTTGCCCATGGCGTAGTGTGAAGAAGCAGGCCAGCATGATTGTATTAAGTAGCGGGGGATAGATTGTTTCTCGCCACTCGATACTCTAATTAGACTGCGCTACGCTTACCATCAGGTGCAGTGTGGTCACTTTGCCATACCAGGATAAAAAAACGCATGTACTTTGATTTTCGCCAGTTAAATAAAGGCAAATTTAAAATTGCCAATAAATCATCAAAGAACTAAATACGCCCAAAACATACAACGGCATCATAATTCCTCATTATTTTAACACACAATAATATATTCGTGTTTCGTAACATGGCCCCGGGGTCCAAACGGCGGTGTACCTCCGAAATTATTCTTGTATATTCTTATCATTGACCGGTATCGCCTCGAAAGTACTCGATATGATGCATCGGCTCCACTTGTGCCGACTTAAATGTAACGCAAAATAAAAATGGACGGGAAATAAACGAAACAAATGAATGCGCTTTCGACAGTTCGAATAATTGGTGTTTTATTTTTGGTTTTATGACGCGTATCGCGTTGTATAATATATTTTTTAAAGATTTCTTTAGATCGGTCGAGAGTTACATTGGTGAATAGTTTTTACAAACTTACGACAGACTAAATGTTACAAGTCGGTTTCAAAGTTTTTGTGACTGCTCGTGGTAAGAGGTTTAATAAGGGGTAATAGATTTTTTGAAGTCAAAATTTCATCAACTCTCAATGTAAAATGACTCAACTGCTAATATTGACACAGTAATCTCTGATGAAGAAGACAGAAGTGCCGTTTGAGGTTATATAAAATGTAAAAACATTTAGTGGGGAAAACTGACTACTAATATATGATTTATGTGGTTTTTTTAACTTGTTTTCAAGTTAGAGCCAAAACGTGCCTTTACATCTGTTAATTTATTCTCTAGAATAAAACCAGACTAGATACTATCTTTTGAACATTGCAGTTTATCTTCTCAATAGTATCCAGAACTAGGTTCTAGACCCTCGACCGCTTCTTCGCCTTCTTGCCCCATGGCGTAGTATGAAGAAGCAGGCCGGTATTGTTTTGAGTAGCGAGGGATACATTGTTTCTCGCTACTTGATACTCTAAATGGACGGCACTGCGCTTACTATCAGGTGCCGTATGCTCACTTTGCCGTGCCAGGATAAAAAAAGGTTGCTAAGGGTGAGACATATGATCTGCGAACTATAGTATTTACTGTAACTATTATCGATGCAGTTGACTTAATTTTTATTTATCCTGGTTGTACTTACATTGCACCTGATACATTGCAGACCAAATATAAATCGACCAACAGAAAAATCCCAGCGAATCCCGGCACGAAATGCCGGAACGGGCTGCTTTAGCAGGGTTTTCACCATTAGTACAGAGATCGCTATCTTATCGGGTTTATGAATCAGCTATCTCACAAATCACTATGTTTAGGTAGTAATTTGATTGTCTTTGGATCAGATAATCAATCATCACACCGTGCTTATCTTTAAAAAATAAACATTGAACGTGTTACATATTTCTCTCATCTCCACCTCTGAAGCAACCTAAATTACTTCCAATCTCCAAGTATTGATAAATATAAAAAATCCATTAAGATGTAAGAAACACAACATTTCAAGAGAACGCTTATTTATAAATGCAAAAATGCGGTCCATGCAACGGAACATTGACTTATCTGGACACAACTAGCTTGAAGCGTGGTCCATTTTCAGCAACACGTGGATCGGAAAATTCCCTCCAAATTATTCAAATTGTACGGCGATGACAATTTATCGTTCGTTGTATCTTTATCTGTGGGCAAGTTTTTGGTTTGCATTCTACTGGTTTTGGACAGCTAAAATGTCGTTCGAATCGCGGAGATGGTTCGGGTAGTTTTTATATTTTTGTAAAAATGCTTTAATATTTTTAATATGGTTGTTGTGTTTATTGTTTTCAATCACGTTGAGTTACAAAAATACTATTGCAAATTTAATCAGATATCCATTTTTTAATTATATAATGAATATAAGAAATCTGGTAAAAATAGCCAAACGGACTCATTCTTTAATTCTTAAATATTCTAAAGCAAACCATTAAATCACATAAATATTTCGACTTAACTATACACCTAAAATATTAGTCAAAAGACATAAAATCCAAACAAAAATATATTTTCTATAAACCCATGCAAAAAAGTAAAACAGACTACCGATGTGTCTCTCAACAACTGGCTATAAATAGACGAAATCTCTTCCGAGTTCAAGGGAGTCATTAACACTGCACTGTGCACACGCTCGTTTCCGAAACGCATCCGAATATCTACTTTATGCAATATTCTCACTCATCAGCATGCCATTTCATCAACTCTTGGTGTATTTTAATCACTAGATAATATCGTTAATAACACTCCTCCTACCTATGATCCGGACACAAGCTAAACTCCTCAACCATCATTACATTACTTCCTCTGGGTTTTATGTTTTATGACTTAGATTACTTTTTGACATTTTTTTTGTTATAGAAGTTATTTCTCCTATATTCTTAAACTAATAACTCAGATCCTGCTAATGAATCAAATGAATCAAGCAGGCATAATGTTTCAAATTATCTTTGTCATACAGAAACTGAACAAATTATAAAATAAATTGGTTCATAAATCAAACACGAAATGTAAAAAGCAAATCAAACACATTCCAATCAACGTCCTAATATTTCATGAACGGATGACATTTGTGTTTTGGGTTAGCGTCCAAAATAATAAAGTGCGTAACCATTCAGCCAATGCTATTTGTGTAGAAACAGGCAATTCACGCATCTAGCAATCTAGCGGTATCGTTTTTGCATCTAACACTATATTCAAATCAACAATCGATAAAATTCAAATAACAAAATCTGCTCAGGGTTTAGGGCAAACCAAAGCCATTCAAGAAAAAAAAATAGCAATACACAAAGTAATTTAGAATATCAACATTTTTATAAAGTACTTTTTGAATAGCTTTAGCATCTCAATTCAGATCATCAAAATGTTTTACTCTATTAAGATCCTCTTCAGAATTCATTGTAGTATCCAGCTATTCAACTAATCTCATAACATGACATGATGTCATGCGACAATGTAACAATTAGGGTGCCAGATGGTTAGAAATTAATTTAGGGCTATGAGTTGGATATGACTAAATTCCTAGAAATTGGATGTAGAACGGAGTCCTTAACAAATTATAAATTATCCTATTCTTCCTGGTCTTTACATACATACATATACACTTACGCCTGTAATCCCCGAAGCAGGCAAGGAAGGAAGGCAGAGGTGTAACCAGTACACCCCTTTTTCCCCGAATTTATTACGGCCCTATAATGAGATCGGGCGCGCCTATCGCAGTACCGGTCTCAATTCCAGACTTCGGGCTGATACTGAGTATTTATAAATAGAAAAGCCCAGTATTACTTTTCCCCATCTGGGGATCAAACCTGAGAGCTCAGCACAGCAGTCGTAACGCATGGGAATTGCAACTGTGCTACCAAGGCAGTCCTACCTATTCTTCCTGGTCTTTATTTCTCTCAAATCGTTAAAGCAACTTAGAATGAACTTGACGATTGGACTTTATACAGCTTTTTCCTTTGAAACACTCCTCTCATTGCAAGATATCACCCACAAGTACACTAACCATGTTATGTTTATATCTATATGTTTCCATTATCTTAGTTACCACTTCATAATTGCCTTAGCTCCTCAGAATCATGAGTATTCATCAGAACTGCCAATTATGCTTGACCTACAATTATTTTTTATAATTTATAGAGAGTAAGAGAAAATCACGACTTCCAACAAGTCAATAAGAGGCGGAGAAAATAATTTGGTATAAATTATTTAGCTAGGCTCTTAATGATTCTTTCAATCAACTCGATACGTTCACGCCAAAGCACTTAATATTAATGACATCATAGATATATTCTTTCCAACGGCTAGTTTTTTTGCCTTAGAATCACCATAGAACTGCAAAAATATTATAAGGACATTAAATTTTTTCTTGTTTACGATTTGGTAAATTATTTCAACAATGTCAAGAGATATCTTCTATCTTTACTTATTTTGCATTTTAATGAATCTATGTAGAAATATTACATATTATAACCAGATAAAAAGTGCTCTACACTGTACAATTGTACAGTGTACATACTTTAAATACGTTAAGAAATTCAAGTAATTTCGCATTAGCATTTATTCAAATTGGCTGATTCTTGTTACCTTGTGGTTGAACTTGTATACGATAGAAACGTACAGATAGTAATAAATGCTCAAATTGAAATCAAATTAATTGCTAACAGTACCCTTTTAAAGACATGCGATAAAATCCGAAAGTTTTTTCGTCCAGTATCGTTTACTTTGAATCGTAAAATGGACTACTATGTCTACGATATGGATCATTAGAGTAAAAAAACAATTTACGTATTTTAGTATGGATAAATTCTGTTATCGCAGCGATGGTTTAAATTCAAATTTTGAAGTTATTAGTTCCGTAACGGTTTCTAGACATCCATAGTTCTGTTGAAGGGCTTACTTTTCAAGCGGTAGAGTAAGCCCTTCAAAAGAACCGTCAAAGATTACAAAATATTTCAAAAACAAAGTAAACTAAATAGCTCTTGAGTAAAGCAACCTTTGACTGTTTCTCTGTTTGAATCTGTATTAAACACATTATAAATTCCTAATAATATACAAGTACGTACTCCACACGCACTATCAGCTAGATTTATATGAGAAACGTTTAAATAACAAACAATAGTGTTATCATAATGGTAAATTATATCTTCAGAGATAACAATGATTTACTAGATACTACACTGACTCAGATGAACAATGGTAACATAGGACCGGAAAGCCATAACATAAGTCCCAAAGCAGTATTTTGCACACAAAACACGCTCAAATAGGTCAAACGAACTCTGACCTTGACCCTTTGTGTACTCCTATTGTACAGACCTAACAATAGCAAACTAGGCCAAACAACTTGATAATCGAAATTAAACTTATCAAGTGCTGGTAAGACTTCGTGATTATAAGACTTAAGACCTCCAATATAATTCTCAACTTATTTATAGCCTGGGTGGACATCAATCCTCTATAAAGCCACCGGCAGTCATGTATATTGGAAAATCCAGGGCACAGCCTAACAATGAGGACAGTTGCTTTTAAGCATAGCATAAAGAGGCAGTAATCATAGTGATCAAAGAACATTGAAGTAGGGGGCAGATTATTCATGAGAGATAAATCAACAAATGAAGTGATGAAAATGTGCCTGGTGTCCGGGATTTTAATATGGATTGGCTTTACTGTGGTGGTGACATGAAAGTTCTCTTCATCATTAATATCATATAACACCATGTAGTATTTTACTACCTGGCAAATGCTGAGCCTGTGGCCTTTTTGGTCAAACTTGCCACAGGTGTGTGTAATGAATATCGGGTATGCTTAGGATCTGCTAAATGTATGTTTGATGCCTACTTAATCAACTTGCTATTTTTTTTACTTTGAATTACTCCTTTTTATGTGTTTGAAAATATTCCATCTCAAGTATTGGTCGAACATTTATTTTTATTTTCTTTTCTTTTTAAAAATCTTAAATCTGTTGAATTTATAGTGGATAAACAAATTTCGTTAAATTGCATAACCAATAATCACAATACCCTTATTAAGCATACCTCTAAGCTTAACTAACCTATACATTTCGTGACGAAAGCGCCATTTTAACTCCTACAGTTTTAGGTTAATTGACTTTTCGGTTAAGGCATATTGATTTCATAACAGTTTGTTTGAATTCCCAAAAACATTAGCAACCGGCGACAGTTCTCACGTAGAGGTAATTTAAAGCCCTATTATGAGATAAGAAATTTAAATGACAGTAAAGTTTTTCACCAGTTGTACGATTTGGGGTTAAGTGTATGCAAATGGTTGCGTTCGCGAGTGACCTTTGCACTTGTTCATTAGAGAACTTGCAATTAAGATGCATGGGTACTAACACAGATGTCGCTGGATTTAATAAACAAAACTTGTAATTTATTATGTTAAAATCGCATTAGCCTCTGTTTTGGATTATCTGTGCTCAAATATTAGCGGTGATTTTTGATACAATATGTCGCTACTTCTACCAATGCAGCACTCAAAAATGTGTTCTTGGTGGTTCTTGGGTCTTTGCAAAAAGAATTAATTAGTCAAATCTGTCTATTTCAATCTATTTCATGTGAATAAAGTGTACACGTATATATCGGCAGTGTGAGTGTGTGATATCTCACGGAGATTTAAAAAATACAACAAAAATATTTTTCTATATAAAAACCGCGTTTTAAAATTACCTGTGTAATTATTTATTTTTAATGAACGAAGTATTCAGAGATTAGCTAAAAACCGTTATGTCATTGACAGCTTAAATCAGTGTTACCAGGGTCAATTCCAAATTCATTAATAGTAGGAATGTTAATTATATATTAGTGACAATCGGTCATTGCCTTAAACTTGATTTGTGTTAAAAATAAAAACACATCTAAGTGGGTGCAGTATAATTTTAATTATACAGCCGATATATGCATAAACTTCTTAGGTGGTATCTTTGTATAAAAAACAACGCCGATGATCTTAAGTGTAGTGTCACACTCGCAAGAAATATGTTTTTAATTAAAGGAAAACATTTATTTTTATTATTATTTTATTTGGTTTTTACCAAAAAGTTTTTGAATATAGATAAAGAGTTTATTGTTAATAATACCCTTTTATTTATTGTTGATTGGGTGTACACGAATAAGAGTTAAGAATTATTATCTCAATAAACGATGAGTTAACATTTTTCAATTCCTCAACCTTTGCAATAGTTTTCATAATCTCTACAAGTAGTACATTTGTTAAATATTATTAGCCTGGAGTGATAAGACGCGGAATATCATGACTTGCAGTATTTATTATCTATTTTATCTTATTGATATTATTATATCCGCACATTATAATGTAGAGAAAACTGGTTTCATAAGATTCCTCTAGCATAACTTTGCCTGGTAATATTTATGAATATTTATGGATGATACCATTGGGTAGTTCAGACGTCCTAGGTAGAATAATAAATAGACATAATTCTCTAAATCATCCAAAATTGTGTATAATATTTGCCACGTGAAATCATTGTTAAAAATACTTGTAGCAACTACTGATAGTTCATTTCATTGAGGTAGTTTCCACGCACGATATGTGTACTCGGAACTCATATTCTATACGATACGAAATCATTATTCTAGCTATCTAAGAATGACAAGGTCAACATGCCATTTCATCAAGTGTTTACATGTTCGGTATACAAATTCGGCAGAAGACCTTAAATAGGGCATTTTAGAACTTGCATTGTAAATATTGTACTAAGTATTTCATCACGAGATTTTGTAGCAAATAGTTTTTATTCAATCCCATTTTACTGGAAGCAAACATTATAAATTTAGACATAATTAAAGAAATACTGTAAAAAGTCTGTCAGTTAGAAGACCGATGTTGTAATACCCTAATTTTACCATCAGTTTACGAAGTGCGAATTTATACCAATATTAGAGATAGCACTATCTAAAAGTCACGTTATTGTGCATCGACTGTTTGTATTTACTTTTGAAGTTACGTATTAATCGCATAGCAACAAGTTTCAATTCCATTTGAAATATAAAATTACAAAGGTTATTTACTGAAGAAAATACAAAATTGGCTTAACTTCAAGAATAGGAAATGCGTTATGAAAGATTTTTGCATCAGTTGGAATTGGCAAAAGAAGGTTATGTATTAGTGGTAGAGTAACGTAGGTAGTTCTACCTATAGCGTACATCCACTGGGTCCGTAACTGTCTTACAAAAACAACAAGGAAGAGCTTACTGTTGTCTTTCATACGATGAGTGAGTTTTCCAGAGGTATAAATCCCCATTCGTATTCCAATCTCTATTCTTTTTCTCTATGGCTGTTAACACACCCGAGGTATTTCTGATATAGTGAGTGTTTATGGACGGTGGAGATTATTTATAATTAACATACCCATTAGCACGATTGCGATTTCTGTTATAAAAAACAGTTTTCTAACAATGTTACTCTCTCGGTTGAGCCAATACTTTCAGAGCAGATAATACTGCGTACTGAGTAGTTCTTTCGCTTACAGTTCAAATATTTGAGATTATGACGAAAAAATCACAGAATAACATAGTAGAGTGTGTACGTGCAAAGTGTCACGAAACGATAAGCTAATGGCGGAACTTTTCTCTGTATCTGAAATATTGATGAGGCCTCAAATCATAGTAAAAGTAGTGACGTAGATAAACTTATTAGCTTAACCTAGATAGCAACAGGAAATAAAGTTAAACAGTTAGTTAGTTATCACCTAAGATTTGACACGTTGTTTCTACAAATCGCGGACATAGGTATCAGAGAAAATGGTTTGGCACTCAAGTACTTGATATTAATTTCACGCCATAAAACGAAAGTTTTGTGATGTAATTGACATTGCAGATACTAATATCACTTGACAGATACCATAAGTTGCAAAAGTGCATCAACATCTAAAATTCCAGAATGTTGTAATCACATTGCAGGAAGATGGTATAATAGTGAATGTATATTTCTTAGAACACCATATTGAACGTCATGAACAATATATAGCTGGGAAACATTGTTGAGACAATTAAAAATTTATGACTGGGCTAACTAGCACACCACAATCATCTGAATAGCAATTACGACACCAGCTAGGGCCAGCAATAACTGCTTTACTTTTTTGCCTAGGCAAAATTAACTAGAGCCAAGACAAGCTAAATCTAATTGTACAATGATAACAGTGATTGTTGTTGTTGTTAAAACGATGACGAATGGGAAATTCCACATTGACACTGTAATAAAATCATAGAAATCTTCACAAAAATGTATTATAATGTATATGTACTAAATGGGGATAAGACTTTAATTCAACTGTAACTTTCTCTGTTAATACTAGAACTTAGAAGAGTAGAGAATGTATGCTTATGTTTAGACGTTTAATAATGCCATGTACAATTATAGATTTCAGCACTATAGTCATAATAAAGTGACTGATGTTCAAAAAGACATGATGAAATTACAAGGGCTTCTTTTATAGCCCTAAATATACTATCAAAAAATAGCATCAAGGTCGTATTAACAAACTAAGCCGATTGCTGACAGTATAAATACAGTCCACTAACAGCACCGTCAAAGATACGTCTCGTCCACATACTAATCAATCACACTCAAGTGGGACGAAGACTCCCGCCACATTTTCGGTACAGATAACACAAACGGGCCAACAGATAAGTAATTCATATCTCGCCGCTATCGTCCATTATATACTTTCATCGTTTTATCGCTTCATAATCAAATCAGTGCCAGATACTAGGCTGTAGGCGTAAGGTGTTGCCAGGAAAAGATTAAATAACTACCAACGGAAGTGTTATTTTGGAAAATTGTCTTAGACCTTGACAAAATAACTGTGTAGTGAAAATTTACTTGGTCTATATAAATTAATCTTTATTTCATACATATATAGAATTTGAAGGCCATATTTCAGGGCTTTTTTTTAAGTTTCTAATTGATGTTTTCAGAAAAGTAAGCCGATTTGAGCAAAATTTGTAAATCTGGTAATACTTTATTTAAATTACAAATATTATATTGAAACGTTGTACGTAAAGCACGTCGACTATTTTTAGTGAGAACAATTTTCTTACGAGGCCATTGTTATTACAAAGAACGTAAGTATATCTCATAACACTGAAAATAAGTGTAAATTTCATAACGTCGGATATTTTTCATACAACATGCGCAAATTGTGCAAAATGAATAATTTATAACAGATTTTATATTATTTATACGAGCTTATCTATTTATAGTTTTGTTGTAATAGACACATACATCGACATATTATATATGCATTTCATGTAAGTTGTATAAGTAAAATATATAAATAAATACCTGCAAAATTAAGGACGTTTTGTAGATGAAAACACTTATTATACTTACTTACTTATACTTATACAAGGGTATATTCATTAAATAACTTATTCACTAAATAAAGATCATTATCATTCATTAAACCTACAAACCAGTTATAAAATGGTAGATTAGTAGAATATAATAACAAAATAACAATAAGACATTTTTTTTACTAAAAAAATTCAAATGTAACGTTTTTCGCTTTACAAGATTTTTTTATTTTATGTGCATGGCAGTTTTTATACAGCTGACCATGTTTACCGTAATTAATCAGATAAACTGTCAATGAAGTATTAATAACCGATTTATTGATTAAATTAATAATTTTTTAAATTAATAATTATGTAACAGTGTCCGTGGGGAGCCAAAAAGGACTTTGAAGTTTTTTTTTTAAATGTGGAAACCGGTAAGCGCTTTAAATGAACCTGATAAAAGCGATCTAATAAGTGCCTAATTTCAATTAGCTAGTAACTAACTTAACAGTCTCTATCGCTGGCGAATGACCGGGAAAGGCCGCGGGTTCATTTCCAGACCCAAATGTTTCGGGTCTGTGTTCTGGGACCGTAGTCCCTCATACTACTTAATATCCATTTTGACCTAGTGATAGGTCATGACTACGTGTTGGGTTAAATTATTAAATACTTACATCCGGGCTAATCCTGAGAATTTCTAAATAGAAAAATCCAATATCACTTTACCCGACCCGGGGATCGAACCCGAGACCTTACCTTACAGCAGTCGTAACGCATGCACAATTATAACTGCGTCACCGAGGCAGTCAAATTAAATTGTGAATGTAGTAATGTTTAAAACGCAGATGCAATTGTATGGGCGAAACCCAGACAGTACGCAAACAGTATTACATACATACATACACTCACGCCTGTAATCCCCGAAGGGGTAGGCAGAGGTGTAACGAGTACACCCACTTTTCGCCGAATTTCGGTCCCATAATGTGATAGGGGGCGAGCCTATCGCCATACCGGGCACAAATTCCAGACTCCGGGCTAATACTGAGGAATTTCTAAATAGAAAAACCCAATATCACTTTACCCGACCCGGGGATCGAACCCGAGACCTCAGCACAGCAGTCGTAACGCATGCGCAATTACCACTGCGCCACCGAGGCAGTCTTCTGTTACACAAACACGATATGGTGTGGAACTTGAAAAGAGATACACATTTTAATTAGCCATGTCGCGAAACATCGTATAACATAAGCCTGTGTCTCTATAGAGTAGGTAGAAACAAACATAAACTCGTGGTTTATCGATCTTATATCTGCTGTCAACTTATAATAAATAATAATAATAATACTAGCCCTGTATTAAACATTGTCCCACTGCTGGGCACGGGCCTCCTCTACTAATGAGAGGGGTTAGGCCTTAGTCCACCACGCTGGCCTAATGCGGGTTGGCAGACTTCTCATACCTTCGAAAAATTCTCAGATATTAAACTTTGTCAAATAGCTGCTATTGTCAACTTATTTGTATTTTTATAATAACAATTTACAAATTTTAATTAATCCGCCTGGGGATTGACCCAAGGACCTCACTGATTTTATAACCTAAGTACGCTCTGACTACTAAAATAAATACGCGCAATACAATAAAAATGTGGCTTTAACAAATCCCGGTTCCATATTCAATTATGAGAAGTATAAGTACGTTATGTTAAATGCTATGCTAAATCCAAAGATTTTTTACCAAATTATCATTTTTTTAGCCACGAATGAGAAGTTTATATGTATGCTAATTCTTTATAAACGTAATTTGTATATATTTATTAACCGACTTCAAAAAAAGGAGGAGGTTAACAATTCGTCGGAATCTTTTTTTTATGTATGTTCCCCGATTACTCGAAGACGCCTCGACCGATTCGAAAAAATCTTTTTTTTTTAAAAGGGTATACTTCCCAGGTTGTCCCATTGGCACATAGTCAGGATCTGATGATGGGATCTCTTAAAAATCGAGAGCAACCCTCAAATTTTAACATGACGCATAATTTGTTTTTTATTGAAGTCGGTGTACATTTTATGAATTAAAAATCTTTTACTTATTCTAACCAAAGTGCCTAAATTATACAAAAATTGTAGGTCTACATTTCATAAGCTTCCAATAACAATGTTCGTTATTCCTTATTTTAATTTGAAATTTTTTTGTTCCCTAACAAAATCCTGCTACCGCCATCTCGTAGCAAAAACTTGAAACAAGTGAGCCCTTCCAGTCACCCAGGGGCATTTAAAATGTCAGCTACGAATGAGGCTAAATTAACACGAGTTACTAAATCAGCTTAGTTATTAAAGCAATAATACTAGCCTTGTATTAAACATTGTCCCACTGCTGGGCACGGGCCTCCTCTACTAATGAGAAGGGTTAGGCCTTAGTCCACCACGCTGGCCTAATGCGGGTTGGTAGACTTCACATACCTTCGAAATTCGTATAAGAATTCTCAGGTATGCAGGTTTCCTCACGATGTTTTCCTTCACCGTTAAAGCAAGCGATAATTAACATTTAATACACACATAACTTAAGAAAAGTCAGAGGTGTATGCCACTTGGGTTTCGAACATACGACTTTCGTCTTGACAGTCCGTACCACAACCAACTAGGCTATCGCTGCTTATAAGTTATTAACGTATGAGTGTTAAATAAACTGATAGTCATTATATTTTAATATTTACACAATTGTTTGTAATGTAAATGTGTATAAACTAGGCGAACCGGCCACATTTCGAACTATTTTTGTCTATATGACTTCTTACAAATAAGGTTTTTTTTAGACGTAGTCATTTAATATATTTGTAGATGTAAAACATAGTGTTGATAAATATTAATAAATTATGCCTACCTCTACAACATGTAACATGATTAATGCACACTCTGAAAGTAGTTTGTTCAGAATAAGCGACTGAATCGATATCAACAAATTTTTAATAGACGATTTTTTTTCCAAAAATAATTAAGACTCAGGTAAATAATAAGTCACCCTTTAATTCAACGTTCAAGACAAACGAAACTGAAACATAACTCGATGCGATAAAGTCTTTACTAAATGCAATAATAAACGAACACTGTAAAAAATCAAATAATTAAAATTACGAACTTTATGTAGAAAATTAGTACAACTAATTTCATAAAAACAATATTTATATTCATCGCAGTCTAATTTCAATACATGAAATATGATTGTAATAATATTTTTAAATTGGGGTGTCTGAGCATGTGCGTTATTCCTGTTACACGTAGTATATCGTCTCTGGTATTACTTATTTTTCGTAAATTGACTGCAGTTATTCATAGCATAACTTTCAAATACTACAAGTCAAGACTATAAATATACATACATATACTCACGCCTGTAATCCCCGAAGTGGTAGGCAGAGTCGTAACCAGTACACCCACTTTTCACGGAATTTATTACGGTCCCATAATGTGATAGTGGGTTAGACTATCGTCATACCGGGCACAATTCCAGACTCCGAGCTGATACTGAATATTTCTAAATAGAGAAAGCCTATATCACTTTACCCGACCCGGGGATCGAACCTGAGACCTCAACACAACAGTCGTAAGCATGCGCAATTACAACTGCGCCACCGAGGCACTCCGGCTTTAAATATATCTATGTTATATTTTTAACTCATACATAGTTCTGAACCCACACTAAGCTATGAGTCTTGTGACGTGGGTATCAAGAACTACGGAAGACTCTGTCTCCTGACACCCAGACCCGAAACGAATATTTGTGGTTCACACATTTGGCTTGGTTTGGGGATCGAATCTGCAGTCTCTTGTTTCTCACCCGGCTACTCACCCACTGAGCCATGGAGGCTGTAAATGGTACATACGTTATTGTTATAAATAATATACACCAAGTATAGAAAACGTCCTGACTGATTTAAGGCCAAACGCTAAAATAATTTTATTTGAGAGTAATATTGTATATCATATTTTAAAAGAAACTACTGATTCAGCGCTAAGACCAACCGCTAATATAATTTTGTTTGAGATTTATATTATGTATATCATATTTTAAAAGAAACTTCTCGAAATTCAACCTAGAAGGGGAGAAAGGGATAAAGTTTTCATACACTGGCAAGAGAAATACGCGCGGAAAACTGTATCTTGGTGTAAGTAAACCTTTGTCATAGATTTTATTTAGCACAGAACCGAAAGCGAAAGTATTTACCACTATGTTATATACATAAGTGACGTCACCAGCTTACCATCCATTCCTAAGTATTACTGTTCGATTTTTCATTTTTTTGCCTAATCACGATCTTTATTATTGAATTTCCTATCAGAAACCAACCATAAAAACAATTTAAAATTATTTGTGACTTTCATTTCTTTACCTATATGTTTTAAAATTTTCGAACGAATAAATTCGTTATTTAAATTGTTCCGGTTGAAAAGAGTAGTGTTCTAAAGATTGTAATTGAAAAATGTATTTTTATCGACATTCAATTAATCTTTTATTAATGCAAATCGATTAATTCATATTTTAAAATTGGAATTCTGTTTTCCACATTTAACGACAAAAATGAGCTACTATTAATAATGAATTAATTCGACTATCATAATCTCAGGATTTTACAGACGTGTTTTATACGTTACGGCCTCGTAACGTTTCATAAGTTGAACTATAAAACAAAATCGCTTGAGAATAAAACGATGTAATCCGAAATAATCATGCGACTAGTTATTAATTGAGCCGGCAAGCGAGTAAAACTGCGTCCACAACCAGCTGTCAACCCGTTAGAAGAAATACTTTCGTTTTCATATAGACATAACGGAATGGTCATAAAACTCATATTAGATATGACATTTAAAAAAATTGAAAATCACCGAGTCGCTTAGCTGCGACAAAACAGAATTTTCCTTACAAAATTAATATAAGCTGCCATTTAATATCTACACTTAAATACTTATATAAAACTAATTTTACAGATTCGCCGTTTATTTTACTTTTTCCGCCCCGTGACCATGAAGGATGTAAAGCCTTCGCAACGTCGGTTTGGAAAAGTGAAATAAACCGCAATAAAATCAGTAAAATTAGTTTTATTTCAATGTGTAATTTTCGCGTAAATATAAGAAACCATTATACACTTAAATATCAACTATACGTTAATAAACTTTATTAAATCAGTGAATAGCTTGGAGATAGAATTAAAAGCTTATCATGAAATTTATTAGACGGCTTAACGATTGGCTTTTAGAACATACGGTATTACCAGACACACAAACTAAGATTGCAAATTATTTTTATTAACCGACTCAAACTCAAAAAAGGAGGAGGTTAACAATTAAGTTAAGACGCCTGGACCGATTCGAGAAATTCTTGTTTTGTTTAAAAGGGTATACTTCCCGGGTGGTCCCATTGGCACCAAGTCAGGATCTGATGTTGGGATATTAGAAAAATCAAGGGAAATCCTCAAACTTTATAGTGACCCATAATTTGTTTTTTATTGAAGTCGGTGTACTTTTTATTAACTATTAAACAGACGAACACGGTCAGCCTCCGTGGCGCAGGCGGGCTTGTAGTCGGTTGTGGAAGAGGAGGTCGTGGGTACGATTCCCGCAACGAGACAAATGTTTGTGTAACAGACAGATGTTTGTTTCGGGTCTGGGTGTTGTGGGACAATAGTTCGTAGTTCTTGATACCCACGATACAGATTTGACCTAGTGTGCAACGGTAGGCAGCGGCTTTGCTGTGCCCTGGCATTGCAGAAGTCTATGGGTGGCGGTGACTACTTACTAGGTGGCCCGTCTGCCTATCGAGGCACTAAAAAAAATTGGACTATGTGTGTGACTTATTGTATTTTATTTATTAACTAAATCAGCGTCTCAGGGAACAGGAAAAAGTAAACAACATCGAAAACTGTACCACACAAATGAGTACAATTTGCGAAAAAAATTCACAACCGTGACCAAGCAATTGGTACAACTTTTATCACGTTTTAGAAATAAAACATACTTATCTGTGGGTGTATATAAAAATAAAGGTATTGTTGGAACAAACTGGTTTTATATTGGTATCACTGTTGTTAGATCAAATCTGACGTCCCCTGTATATGGAGCATCGACCTGCGAAAAACGTTTGATACAAATTCTCTAATGCCCGCTGTACACATTGGGCCAAGGTATTGGGCCAGCATGTTGGACCAACGTTTAAAAGACTACTTGGCTTATGTTGGTAGGTAGTTGATAGTTATCAACCTACACCTTTTCCTGGTGGTGAATAGTCATATCCGCCCGGATAGACCACCGTACACAGGGTGTAAACCCCACCATAGTGGCACATACAAGTGTGTCGCGTTCCGGGATCAACCAGTGTACATTAGGTTTTCGCAGGGGTCTAGTAGTTGGGGTACGATGTTTGGCCGTTTCGCGGCCTTCTAAGTACTTTGACATTAGACGCTTGACCGCTTCTTCACCTTCTTGCCCATGGCGTAGTGTGACGAAGCAGGCCGGCATGATTGTGTTGAGTAGCGGGGGATAGATTGTCTCTTGCTACTCGATACTTTAATTGGACAGCACTGCGTTTACCATCAGGTGCAGTGTGGTCACTTTGTCGTGCCAGAATAAAAAAAAACAAGTAATCCTCTACACGTTGGTCCAACATGCTGGCCCAGCATCTTGGCCCAATGTGTACAGCGGGCATAAGAGCTGATGACTTGCCTGCGTCCTTTAGGGGAGATTTAAACTCCAATTCAGGCTATCAACAACCAAATATAGAAATAAATTGAACTGAAAACTTCCGAACCGATCCAAGTAGTGTCCAGTTGGCTAAGTCTTTTAGCCATAAATCTTATTAGAAAGCCTGATTAATAAAAAATCTAGCACAGGTTGGTTAAGCGGTCTACAAAGTCTAAATGACCTTAATATTAATACTCGTATCTTTATGACACAACTAACATTTAGCATGATTATACGAAAAAAGGACTTAAATGATGATTCGACCGTAATCGATTTTAACTATTTTTATATTAAACTAGCGGGTCCGGCAGACGCCGTTCTGCCCGGAAAAACAGCGCCACACCGACTGCAGCGCCATCTGCCGGGCTGATGTGAATCTAAGCCATCCAGGGCGCCACCCGAATGCATACAAAAAAAAAACATTCAACTCGGTCCAGCCGTTTAGGAGTTCAGTGACATACACACGTACAGTAGAATTATATATATAAAGATAGTCAGAGGTTACGCGTGAGTGTAGCTGGAGCTAAGCGATGAAGTTAGTATGACAGCCTCTGTGGCACAGCGGGCGAGCAGCCGCGAAAAAGGGATACCGTGGGTTCGATTCCCGCTCCGAGTTAATTTGATTAGAGTCTGAGTGTTCTGGGACCATATTTCGTAGTTGCTAATACCAACGATACATGTTTGACCTAGTGTGGAGTCGAGAATGTGTGTGACTGTTGGTATATATTGTGAAAAGTCAATAGTCATAACTTGACTAAAGTATAGTTGACAGCCTTCGTGGCGCAGTTGACGAGTAGCCGGCTGTGAAACGAGAGGCCGTGGGTTCGATTCCCATACCGGAACAAATGTTTGTGTGACAGACAGATATTTATGTCCGGGGTCTGTGCGTTGTGAGACCAAAAAGTCTCTCGTAATCCCTGATACCCACGACACAAGACTCGTATCTTAGTGTGGGGTCGGGGCTATGTGTGTGACTGTTGGGTGTTATTTATTATTTATTTTAAAGTTGAAACAATAGGGTCTTAGACTATTCTATTTATACTCAATTTTGAAGACTCAATGTTAGACTTGTAGAAACACGTTCTTACAACACGTGATTGAAGGTCGTTTTCACATTTACTTCACACTGGCCCTCTGTATGTAAGGAGAAACACTAATATCTAATGAAAAGAAGATTACTTTAGTCTAAGAACTGACTGCCTTGGTAGCGCAGTTGTAATTGCGCATGCGTTACTAGGTCTCGGGTTCGAGTCCCGGGTCGGGTAAATTGATATTGTGTTTTTGATATTGATGTGATATTTAGAAATACTACTAATAATAGAAATACTATAAGCCCGTAGTCTGGAATTGTGCCCGGTATGGCGATGGACTCGCCCCAATCACATTATGGGACCGTAATATATTCAACGAAGAGCTGGTGTACTGGTTACACCTCTGCCTACTCTTTCTAGGATTACTGGCGTGAGTGTATATTAACTGGTATCAGCTAAATAAAAATGTTGGTACCTACTATTATAAATTCTTATATTATATAAAACAAGAATGACTAGTCTTCAAAATATCGAATTTTTTATAACCATATTTGCTACCCATTATAGTTGAACATCTGAGATTTGGGCACATATATAAATCTATCTCAACAATATTGCACAAAAAATTTGTTATTTTTTCTAATAATTTATCTACCGTTCTTTTACTATGATTTACATATTTCTTAACATTTTATTATATATTTTTAAGAAATATCTAAAATCTCTCCATAAAAGCTCGTCTCACAAGGACTTTATTCCGCCGAAAGTTTTTCCTGGTCGTTTTGTCACAAAAATCTATTCTAGGCGGAAAAGAGGTCTGCCAGCTCGAAGTAGGTCAGGCATGCTCACTAAACACACTGCCCTTCTTTGCAATGTGGATGAATTAAAACCTACCTTATCACCCGACACACTATGCTACTATTAAATTAACTGATAAATCTGACGAAAGATGCACTTAAGAAATCGTTTTAAAAATATTACGTAAATTAAATTTTATGAGTTACACAGTTTTGTATGTCGGCGGCCGTCTATTATTTTTTTATGTATGATTTAATGTTGCATTGGAATCTAAAGTTATCTAGTTAAACACTCGCGCAATACATAATTGGACCCTAACAGCAAAATAGATCCAACTGACGTTTTCATACTTTTGTGATGCAGTTTTAAGTTTGACAGCGAATTTGAAAATAGTACTATGCAGTAACTAATTGACAATAGTTGGATAATAAATATAAATAACACCCAACAGTCACACACATAGCCCCGACCCCACACTAAGATACAAATCTTGTGTTGTGGGTATCAGGGACTACGAGAGACGCACGGTCTCACAACACCCAGACACCGGTCACAAATATTTCTCTGTCACACAAACATTTGTCCCGGTCCGGGAATCGAACACACAGCCTCTCGTTTCACAACCGGCTACTCGCTAACTGCGCCAAATAAAATATGACAAGTTTTTAGGTAAATGTCATGAAATTGCCTGGATCTTTTGTGCACATATGAAACTTGATTAGGAGATTATGGCTATCTATGTATTAAACTCGATTTCATAAAAAATGTTGGTTGGATCGTTTCTGCTTAACAGTGTCCAATTAATATACACCGCAGCAAGTTCCAATTTTAAAAGTATTCTTATTCATCACTCACCTGTACAAATTGTAAACGGCCGGCAATTGGAACGAACCCACTTTTTGTATCCGTCAAAGGTAATATTCACTTTCGATTATATTTTACGTCAGTAATCACTTTCGTACAGTTCACACAAAAGCGTTGTTTTTCAATACCGTAGTTTCCCAACGGCCGTGTCACTTTCCTACAGTTTCCAACTGGATCGTGTTCACTTGTGGTTACTGTAACTCTAACTCGTATAACAGAACACTGGTATTATTTGTGTAAATCGCACAGGGAAGGTAATGTACACCACTAACATTTCCCACCGACGCGTATCTCTGTGAACTGAAAATCACGCTCGTTATTATGTATCACATTAACCACTTAACTAGCACTGGACTCGGCCGCGAAATGTCATGGAGTAACACAACTCGCCATCAAACTCATAAACGCGATAAAAACGCCGTAAGACTGCAAAATGTTTACACAAATAATCGGTCCGCGGCCGGCGAGCACCGAGCCACACATTACGCGTTCGTGCCAAAAGAGATTTTGTCGAGCAATTAGCAGATAGCTGTCGTCTGACGGAATTAAAAAAAAAACTTTTTTCGGCAGAAACTTTTTGGCCGTGAGCGTTTCGTAACAGGCGGCGCTCGCGCTGGCTGAAACGTTCCCGGAGGCGAGAGCAGCCGCGTGGACCACTGCTCATCACACGTACCACTTTCCACCAGCACGCATTGATAGGTCAACTTTTCCACACGTCCGGCCTTCGCTGCATTGTTATGCAATTGCAAAACGCCGGCGCGGCTGCCAAATCGGCGACACTGAGGTTTTCGAACGCGCCTACGTTCGGAAAAACGTTAACCGGAAAATCCTAACCTCAATAGTGAAAGCGGCGGGAAGTTTTCGGCGGACACTTTGAGGTTATTACTCCATGTTATTTCGCGTTCGCCGATCACATGGTCAATTACCGAGTGCGAGTTATCGGGACCGTGTTCGGTTGCGCGACCGCTCGACGCGACGGAGCAGCATGCCGTGTGCGGCCCGGCCGGATACTTGCGCGATACTGAGGCGACGCGGCCGTACTCACCGATCGCGGCCGCCTGCTATCTCTACTCAGGAGCCCGATACACTTTACGTCTTCAAAAAAGCTCGACCTAACGTGCTAGCGGTACCGTCAGCACCCCAAACTGGTATACGCTCACCAAATATCTGCTCAGGTGACTTGCTCGCGTCCAAAACTCACTCTTCCCAGAATCATCGATCACTGATGACTGTTCAAGTTAAATGTTTTTTCCTCTATAACTCACTTAAGTTTATATACCAACATTGAGATTTTATTGTTTTCCGCCGATAAACGTAAAACTGATGATGGAAGCACTCCGCTCGAATTGAAAATATAAAAGTAATTACTCAAAATAATAATTTTACGACTTTCACCGTTTTGTCGGATGGGCGCCGATAAATTACTTATGGATATAAATCATATTTTGAAGTTAGAAATTAGATCGAGTTTAACAATAATGCTCTGATAACGTTGACTATTAAAATCGGACATCCGGGACTATTTTGCTACTTTTCTAACACCCTATAAAAATTTGTATCTCTGGTGTTAAACTAGAAAAAACTATTTACTTCATAATTAGTCAAACGAAACCAACTTGATATAAACGAATAACAGATTTGCGTAAACCAGGTATATTAATAACGACTAATAAGAAGTCAAATTGTTTGTATTTAGAAATCTATACTACCGTGGCTGGCATAATATGTTATATTTATTAAAAAAAATATTTTTATCTTAGAAAAAAACATTCAATGTAGTGAATTAGCTAACAATGTTTTATTAGATATAAATAAATTTCCAATATGAAATTTCAAATTAAATTTGAACAAAAACGTGAACTTATATCGCAACGGTTTATTAAATTAAATAAAGGTTTTTTCAACTTTAAATAATATAAAATTGTTTTTATAAAAATATACTTGTGAAAACGAAAACAAAAAACTGTAACTTTAATGCATTGGTAACACACAAATTACCATTAGGTATTTATAAAAAAATAAATAGTTTTATTTACACCCTCGAACGCGTACAAGTGGCAAAAGGTGGCAGATAAAGTTCCCGCATGTGAGGAGTTATTTATAAATAATTTACCAAAAAAGTACCAAAAAGTACAATTTTTCAAAGCTTAATTGCACATTTAAATTCACAGTCGTTTACATTTAGTACAAAAAAAAAAACACTTTTTTCTAACCGTATTAAATTTATAAAGATGAAATCTCTTCGGAATAACATTCCGCGCTCGAGTTAGCCTTTGTTCTATCGTATCTCGAACGGTTCCTTACCATGGATTGCATATTAATATAGGTTTGTCATCAGCTCAGGCCGACAGAACTATTACGACCGACTTTATTATCTTCTTTGAAATGAGACAAATTGTAGATACATATACATATATATACACTCACGCCCGTATCCCATGAGGGTAGGCAGAGACTATAGACACAAGCAACGATCCTGACACACTTCTTTCGCCTCTTCCACATTCATACATCTTGTCATACATTTTCGACTGTTGGAGGTACTCCTGATTTGCCCTTTTTATAGACTCTACAAATTATCAGGTAGCTTGTAACTCTTTCGTCAATGATTATAAACTATTGACATCTTTAATGTTGCAATTATGACTGTCAGGTGTTGTGCCATCCTATATTCGATTCCTGTATAAAATTCAAAGTGTGGTTTCACTTAAACCAGTACAGGAATTGAAACTTTTGTGCATTCATTACTGTTTAACTCTTTAAAGATAATCATCACCATACATTATGTAATATGCTATCTATAATGAACTGTAAATCTTTTAAATTAGCTCGTGAAAAATAAACACAAACAATTTATTCACGCCTATAATTCCCGAACGGGTAGGCAAAGGTGTAACCCAGTACAACCATATCTCGCCGAGCTTATTATCGTCCCATGATGTGATAGGGGGCAAGCCAGACTCCGGGCTAATACTGAGCATTTTGGGGTAGAAAAAACCAATTTTACTTTACCCGACCCGGGGATCGAACCCGAGACCTCAGCACAGCAGTCATACCAAATACAACTACGCTACCGAGGCAGTCCGTGTCCGTGTGCTGAGGTCTGCAGTCCTTATGAATCGTCTCAGGGGCGGTTCCGGTCGAAAACGGGGCGCTTCTCGCCCCGTGAGCCCGGGACCGTCTCTTATGCGCCGAAGAGGGCCAGCGCGGGGTTTTAAGTTGGTATTGCCGGTGTAGTGAATTTGTTAGGGACTCGGCCCAGCGGTCGTCCGGGTGTCAACATCTCTCCCGGACGGCTTAAGGTCGTAAGACCGGCGAGCCCAACATAACCGTCCCGCCTCCACCCCGGTGGGGCGGTAGTGATAAATCGCTTTTCCCCGCGAAAAAAAAAGTCCTTATGAATCGTAAATCTTTTAAATCAACTCGTAAAAATGTAACTACAAACAAGCAAGGTATATAGAGTTAAAATGCTAAGTTTAAAATACAGCAGTTGGTGCAACGTCGGAGGTACATCAATCAATTATTACATTACATATATTGTTGCTAACATTATATCACAATAAAAGTTATAAAAATGGTCACATTGATAACAAATAGTAACGACCCTTATAGAACAGTTACAAAGTTATAACAACAGTGTCTACGTAACTGTATTTAAACACGTATTTTAATTGACACAGAAGATAATAATATAATACAGAAATAAGCAATATTTCACGGGACCGCGGTCGGTGACTGCCTCGGTGGCGCAGTTGTGATTGTGCTTGCGTTAAGACTACTCTGATGAGGTCTGGGGTTCAATCTTGGGTCGGGTAAAGTGATATTGGGTTGTTCTAACTCGAAATACTCAGTATCAGCCCGAAGTCTGGATTTGTGCCCGGTATGACGACAGGCTCGCCCCCTATCACATCATGGGACCGTAAGAATTCGGCGAAAAGTGGATGTACTAGTTACACCGCTGCCTACCCCTTCGATTACAGGCGTGAGTGTATATGTATGTATGTATTTCACGGTGCTTAAGTTATTTTCAATAACGAATAAATGCTTCCCGTTAATATAAATTGCTAATTAATACTGTTTTGCAATGTGTCGTGTCGTATCGATATTGACAGCACTATTTTTATGATCTCTGACATTCGGAAGTTATGTGTAATCATTATTTTCACTTGCTTCCACAGTGAAGGAAGAAATCTTATTTCATATGTAGTTCATTTGGTTAGAAGGTACAGCAGAAATCATAAAAACCACAATTAATGAAATCGGTTTGTGAATTAAAATATTTTTAAACAATCCACGAGAAATTGATTTATTTTTCTAGTGCAAATAGTTAGGCTGAGAAACGGCTGAGGTCCTGGGTTCGTAGGTCGGTTATTTAGTATTTAAAATGAACTATATTTGACAGCCTCCTTGGCGCAGTGATTAAGCATTGCGCTGCAAAATGAGAGGGCGCGAATACGATCTCCGCACAAGACAAATATTTGTTCCTAGTCTGGGTGTTGTGGGACCGTAGTCCCTCGTAGTGACCCACGACACAGGTTTAACTTAGTGTTGGAACATGTGTGACCATTGGGTGTATTTATTATTAATAATGTAATCTATATTGATTTTTTCTCCTATAATTGATGAAACAATTTGCAATAGTACAATGTTTAAATATGTAAAGTGTATTCTTCGTTGGAGATCCTAATAAAATTATATAAAATACTAGATGTACTAGATGTACTAGATGTACTAGATGTACTAGATGTACTAGATGACTACTTACCATCAGGTGGCCCGTCTGCTCGTCTGCCTATCGAGGCACTAAAAAAAAAAGAAAAAAAAGCTATTACACCTTTCTATATTTTGCTGTCCCATAGGATGCGTGCATTTTTCCGGGATAAAAAGTGGCATATGTCATTGTCTGATCCCTAAACTACCACTATGCAAAAAATCATGTCGATCCCTTGCTCTGTGAAAAACTAAACTATCCCACAGGAACTATACATTTCTTCCGAGATAAAAAGTAGCCTATGTGCTATTCCAGAATATAATCTATCTCTGTGCCAAACATGTGCAATGCATTTTCAAAAGGACTTTTTTTTACTGCCTGGTTAGGCAGACGAGCAGATGTGGCACCTGATGGTAAGTAGTCACCGCCGCCCATAGACCTCTGCAATACCTATCACAATAAATCCTAATGACTTTGTCAAACAACAGTAAAGTTTTACAAATAGTTAACGCTCATATAATAACGCTAAAGTTCACAGCAGACTGTTCCATTTAGTAAAGTTAGAACACTTGTCCCAATATTGTTTCGCAGGTTATAATCTATTTAATAACTTGGAATGTTTTGAATTTATTTAACAACTACTCACTATCAGTCACGAGTAAAGCTAGCTAGTCCCACAATTTGCGTCAATTTTCGAACACTATGTAGCCGGGTTTTTTAATAAATATGATAGTGATGTGTCTCACCGGCTCAGAACAGCAGCCCAGCATAATAGGGTAGTTGACTCGATTACCTAAACCCTATTATCGAAAGAATTTTATGAATCCGAACAAAAATAAGTAAATTAGACACCACTCAAATCTGCTGGAAGGGGTAGTTGTCAAATAACAGTACAAGGACGCATATCTGATACCGTGACGTCACGGTACTATGAATCGCCTGTACTGTACCGTTGTGCGAGGGAGATAGCGATAGGTTCCCAATACGCCACCGTTTTCGCTTATGCCTGTGAGTATTTGCTCATACCAATATTTAAAATAAATATTGTGACCTCATTTTTTAAGCAATTTGGATTCTGTTTTCGCAAAAGAGTTTCTTTGCGTATTATATTCGATTGCGTAGAGAATAATGTACAAAATTAAACACAGGAAACTACCCTATTGTGTCGAGTAGCGAGAGATGGTTGTCTGTCGCTACTTGATATACTAACTGGGCGGCATTACCCCTACCTGCAGCATAGTCTCTGGCAATACCAGAATAAAAAATATAGTTAGTCAGTCATGTATACTACCGACAGTAATGAAAACTGAAAACTTTTGAATAACTTTGTGTCCTTTTTTGAATCAGCGTCCATGAAGTGTTTTTGTTTATGATTGTTTGTCAATAATTATAGAACTCCATAGGCGTGCTTTTGTCAAAAGTAAATTAATCTGAGCGTGAGTTCAGTGCTTTTTCCCCATCCCAAAAGTGCCCAACCTGCCTAAAGAAGTTTTCACTTCAAGAAGTTTTCACTTCAATAAGCATGAATGCCAGCATATGTGAGAGTTTTTCGAAGGTATGAGAAGTCTGCCAACCCGCATTAGACCAGCGTGGTGGACTAAGGCCTAACCCCTCTCATTAGTAGAGGAGGCCCGTGTCCAGCAGTGGGACAATGTTTAATACAGGGCTAGTATTATTATTATTATCAGGAGACTATCCCGTCCACACACCCGCCATAATAACTACTGTTTAGCCGGAATTAACGGTAGGCAGCGGCTTTGCTGTGCCCTGGAATTGCAGAAGTCTATGGGCGGCGGTGACTACTTACCATCAGGTGGCCCGTCTGCTCGTCTGCCTTTCCAGGCAGTAAAAAAACTAATTTTTTGTCGAGTATTGAAACTACTAGGACAAATACTAACAGGAGTAACCATGGGCAAAGTTAAGTAGGAGCAAAGGTAGACTCATATGATAGCTAAACATTTCGTATTCAGAAATCGTCTAAAGGAACGACGTTTGAGATGATCTTACTCAATTTAGTTCTTTAATGCATGTATTCATCCTTTTTTATTATTTCTTTTTAATGCGTAAATAGGCAGACAAGCAGACGGGCCACCTGACGGTAAGTAGTCACCGCCGCCCATAGACTTCTGCAATGCCAGGGCACTACAGAACCGCTGCCTACCATTTTAATTGTGATTTTAAAAATATTCAATTCAAATTTAGAATGTCAGATAACATTTTAGTGCTGTTTTGATAATTCAAGATTACACGTAAAAATATTATTGTCCTTTTAATTCAAGAAGTTTGTCCTTCTTTAGTGATTCTACTTATTTGACAGTCTTGTGCTCAATTATATCCCCTGAAACTTTGATGTTTTTTTGCTTTTATAGAAGTGTGAAGCATATTTCAACATTTTTTATAAACTACCAGACTTGGTATCCCGTCAGAGTAAAATAAAGTCAAGCCTTGGGTGTACAATTTCAATCTCTGACTTAGAATACAGACATGAGTTTATGTCTAAAAATACAGTAATGCTGAGGTGAGTAATTTATGACCGTGCAAATCAAGATTACGCTGTATTCTTTTGTGTATTTTCCTCATTTTAGCAAATAAAGCTTAAGGTAACACAAGTTGTAACTATAACAATACATTTTTGGCAGTGCTACTGATCTTAATATCACACTATATATCAAATAGGATGGGCAGACCTTTTCCTCATTGCGACTGTCAATAAAAAAATTTAATTGCTCAAAACAATCTAGATTCTAGACTCATCGAGTTTCTAGACTGTTTGTTCGAGAGAAATTCTTAGTTGCGGGGCAGGAGTAAATTTTTTTATTATCTGTAATATATCTTAAATAAGCTATATTAAAAATAATAGTGTTAATGAGTTCTTTTATTTGTATTCAGCATACCTCAGCCTTGAAGAGATAGGCAGAAATAGTTAAAACTAAAACTATAACTTTTTCAAACTAATTAAATTAACATTAATTTAATTTCATTTAAGTTACATAAATAAAATCGACATAAGATAGAGGCAATTACTAGCAAATTTCACCATTATTTACCCCAATGTTCAATAACTGCATTTTCACTATTATATAAACAAATAACAGGGTAATTTAATTGAATGGCTCACCTAATTATGAATGGTAATTAGACACTAATGAATAAGAGCTTTACACATACAAAAATATAAACTTACTACTTAGTTAAGGATAAGGAACTTTTTGATGGTAAGCGCAGTGCCGTCCAGTTAGAGTATAAAGTAGCGAGAAGCAATCTATCCCTCACTACTCAACACAATCACGCCGACCTGCTGTTTAGCTTCCTTGCCCCATAGTGTAGTGTTAAGAAGCTATTCTTAACACTACGCTATGGAGCAAGGAGGTGAACAAGCGGTCGAGGGTCTAGTATAAGAGTACTCAGAAAGCCGCAATACGGCCAAACATCGTACCCCAACTCTAGACCGCCGAAAACATACCAAAAATTTTCACCACTAGACAGAGGACGGTATGCTGAAGGGATTGGGACAGTCTAGACTACTGACCCTGACATACTTCCGAAAGAAGATAAATTTATCCGTGTTAATTACGTTGCCCACTCGCAATTTACGTTTTACATCCACCTTTGACCACCACCGCGAACGCTCCGATTGTGGAATGAGTTCCCTCCCTGCCGAGGTTTTCCAAGGGGACTGGAGTATGGGGTTCTTCAAGAAGGGAGTAAATAAGTTTCCGAAGGGTCAGCAACGCGCATGTGATGCTCCTGGTGTTGCAAGCGTCCATAGGCTACGGTAACTGCTTACCGTCAGGCGGGGCGTAAGCTTGTTTGCCACCATCGTGGTATAAAAAATCTTTGACCGGTAAAATCAAGCCAGACGTGGGTATCTGTTCCTAGTCGTTATTCACTCCAACCAGTCAGTAAAGACAAGCTAGAAATTAAGAAAAGGACTCTCCCCGAGAGCGCTCGTACCCGAGGGTACGTGGGGTCGCTACTCCCCAACTTCTCACCACATAGGCGGAACCGCGAGCAAATACTAGCGTGATATCGATTTAAACTATACATATAGCGTCAAGAAGTCTAGCGAACGTTTAATTTAATAATTTCGGGATCTTTTGTACGTGTAAAAACTCGTTAAGCGAAAGTGGGTTGCTACCGATGCCGCGTGTGATATCAGATCGAGTACAACAGACACCAACTGATATTGATAGTTGAAAATATATGCACATCATTTGATGATTCCCGCTACAAGTCGGGTCATAGACATTGGTTCTGTTATTTCTCGATGGAAATTTCTAGATCATTCCACGTTAGGGTTACCAATCCCGAATTTCAAAACTAGGATTTGTAGGCCAGACTGCCTCGGTGGCGCAGTTGTTAGCGCATGCGTTACGACTGTGCTGAGGTCTCGGGTTCGATCCCGGGTCGGGTAGAGATATATTAGGTTTTTCTATTTAGAAATACTCAGTATCAGCCCGGAGTCGGGAATTGAGCCCAGTATGGCGATAGGCTCGCCCCCTATCACGTTATGGTACCGTAAAAAAATCGGCGAAAAGTGGGTGTACTGGTTACACCACAACCGACCCCTTCGGGAATTACATGTATGTGTGTGATTTGTAGTTGGACAAACCAGGACAATTCAGTTTAAAAACAGGACGCGCCTTAGTTCTATCGTAAGGATTGCATATGTGGTGTACGAATTTTAAAATACAGAACCTCATTAGGGGACTATAAAAACAGGACACTGCGCTGTTTAAAAGCTGTCCAGGACGCCCCAGGACACTCTAAACACCATGTCATGTCCTAGGAAAATAGGAAAGTTGGCAACTCTATTCTACGTTCTAATGAGAGACAGTGATCTTGTGGAATTGCTGGCCCTAATAAATAGAGACAGGCTTGATCTTTAACGCTATACCGATTTGATAGCGAATGAGGATTATTGTAGCATTTTCAAAACAAGGAATTTAATCATATAACGGTAGCTTCTGAGAATAGGAAAGTAAAGGACGAATGAAAGCCGATTAAAGATTGATAGGTCCAGTTGGGCAACGGGCGAGTAGCCGGCTGTGAAACGAGAGTCCATGGGTTGGATTTCCGCACTGAGATTCATGTTTGTATGCCAGTCAGATATTTCTTTCGGGTCTCGGGTGTTGGTAGTCTCTCGTAGTTCATGCGCTGTTCAAGCGATTTTTGTCAAGGACAGTCGTCGCATAACACATGCTGTTTTAATAAAATCCAGTATACACTATCATTAGGTAATAATTATGAAAAACCCGCATCTTTGTACGCGGTTTGGCGTTTCCGGCTATTGTATACCATCTGCCTTCAATCGCAATGTGGGTTAAGCCTAGATAAAAAATAACTTAAAATACACACACACACACATACACTCACGCCTGTAATCCCCGAAGGGGTAGGCAGAGGTGTAACTAGTACACCCACTTTTCGCTGAATTTCGGTCCCATAATGTGATAGGGGGCGAGCCTATCGCCATACCGGGCACATTTACCAGACTCCGGGCTAATACTGAGGAATTTCTAGATAGAAAAACCCAATATCACTTTACCCGACCCGGGGATCGAACCCGAGACCTCAGCACAGCAGTCGTAACGCATGCGCAATTACAACTGCGCCACCGAGGCAGTCTTAACTTAAAATAAAATGAAGAATATCATTAATGTACTATATATCCAATTAAAATAGGGGCTTAATCCGTTCATTCGATTTCCCCCCTTCCATTCCTGCACCTTCTCCTGATCATCACCTCCCGCAACTTAATTTACCGAAGATCACGATACCATTTGCCGGTCATCCTCTTTTCTCCTCTTCCAGTCCTATCCTCGTCATTGTATCCCTGCCTACCAGCCCTTGACGGTAGTTTCCATGTTCCAATGCCGCGCCGTTAAAATTAATTCCATTTGGTGAACTTCCATATGTGTTTTGACCTGTCTTAAGTACATTTTATATGCCTACATGATCAATGAAGATTTTGATTTCGTTTTGTCCACCACTCTGGCTTAAAGAGTTGATAGATTTTACATTACATTCGATAATCTTCTTTTAAAGGGAAGTCTTAGTTTTACAAGTTGCCTCATATTTTCCTTTGCCATTAAAGTGATAAGGGACAATGAACCTATTCTAAAATTGTGTAGTCAATCGAAGCTGTAAAATCAGTGTCTGTTCATAATAGATATTTTAAAATGGTAATAATTCATAAATTGGCAACATTGTTAATAAAACGCAACAACTTTTAAATTGCCTGCGCTCTATCACGTAGCGGGCAAGTGTAAAAATGTATTCAATGTAAAAATCGGCATAGATACCTACTTATTCCTAATTACTGTATATCAAGTCTTGGAAATCGCTTACCGATTCGTAGAAAACCATGTCCACATTTTTCTAGTCTAATTAGTCTATAAATCTGGTCTTACCAAGCCCATTAACTATCAAACTGGTTGCAGTCGTAACCTTAACTTCTGATATATTAATATCAGATCTATGTTATACATTGTCCCACTGCTGGCCACGAGACTCCTCTACTAATTCGAGGGGTTAGGCCTTAGTTTGCCACTTATAAAAGTGGTAGAGCCACGCTGTAGACATATTTGTCTACAGCATGAATGGGCCGGCTCGACCGGGGTAGTACCACTATCTCACAGAAAACCAACGTAAAGTGACAGTTTACTGTCGCGTTTCGTATTGTAAGTGAGATAACCGGAGGCCCAGATTCCCCCTTCCCTTCCCTAATCCCTATTCCTGTCCTTTAAGGCCGACAACGCATACATGATACTTTCGGTATTGTGGATGTTCATGGGCGGTGGAGATCACTTAACATCAGGTGACCCACTGGCTCGTTTGTCGGACTATGAAAAAAAAAAAAAAAAAAAAAAAAACTTGGAGGAGTGCCCAGCCTGGGACGAAGAGCGCAGCGCTCTCAGAGCAGTCGTCGGAGGAGACCTCTCGCTGCCGGCCGTGGTGTCGTCCATGGTCGCCAGCCGGAGGTCCTGGCGTGCGGTGGCCCACTTCTGCGAGAACGTCATCTCGCAGAAGGAGAGTGCTGAGAGGGATCGGGAACGATATGATCCCTCCCGCCGCCAGAGAAGACGTAGGAGGCGCCAGGTGGACGACTGACCGGCGTCTCCCGCCCTGTGGAATGGGGGCGTTTGAATTCCACCACGGTAACCCCTGCCTGTCGTACGAGGCGACTAATAGGGGCCATCGGGGGTCGCGGGCGCGCAGCGGAGGGCTGTCAGCCCGTATCGATGCACTCCCAAATTCGGAGCATCGTGCGACCCCGAGATGGACGGCAGCGCGGGTCAGGCCTCGTTCGCTGTCGTTGTTCGGTGCGCGGGGGCTCCTTAGCCCTCCATGGAGATGGGCTGCTACGCAGCACCGCGCAGGGGCGATTCCGGCTGCAATTCTAGCACTCCTTAGAATACCCCGGGATCGCTCCGTAAGCGCCGAAGAAGGCCACCGCGGGGTTTTAGCTGGTAGTGTCGGGTGGGTTGTATATAGGGGTTAGGGACTCGGCCCAGCGGCAGCACGGATAGCCATCATCCGTGCGAGGGGGATGCTGGGTCGTAAGACCGGCTAGTCCAGCATACCCGTTTTATTCTTAATCCGCTTCCCTCCGGAGCGGGCGGCAGTAATAAAACGCTTTCCCCGCGACAACAAAAAAAAAAAAAAAGGCCTTAGTTTGCCACGCATAAATTGATGGGCCTAATGCGGATTGGTAGACTCCCCATAACTACAAAAAGTAAAGGTTTTTACGATATTTCCCTTTACCGTTAAAGCAAGCGATAGTTAACAATAAATACAATAACTTTGAAAAGTCAGAAGGGTATGTAATTTGACCTGGATTTGAACCTGTGACTTTCTTCTTGGTAGTCTAAGCAACTGCCAACTAGGCTACCGAGGCTTTCTAAGTTCTATTATTCGAATATAAAATAAATCCATTGAAATATTGTTCTTTTGTTAGTTTCAACGTTACTCGACATTAGTTAGTTTAGTAACTTTGTTTAGGAAGTACTGCAACGGTACTCTTAAAGTGGATGCATATTGTTAGCAGCCTGCGCATTTCAAAGATCGTATGCAGATTCGTACACTTTTACCCATGGGCGTCCCCAGGATTGCTTTCAAGGAGGTGCATCTGCATCTATAGACAGACATCGATTGACAGCCTCTGTGGCGCTGGTTGGTGTAGCCGGTTGGGAAACGAGAGGCCTTGGGTTCGATTCCCGCACCGGGGCAAATGTTTGTGTGACAGACAGATATTTGTTTCGGGTCTGGGTGTTGTGGGACCTTAGTCCCTCGTAGTTGTTGATACCCACGATGCAGGTTTTACCTAGCGTGGGGTCAGAATCATGTGCGTGACTGTTGGGTGTATTTATTTATTTATAGGTACATTATATTATGTAGATAAATGTAATGGAGGATACTGAATTTATTGACAAGATGATGAAAAAATTTGGACAGCAACCTAGACGCCATCGGTTATTATTAAAAAAAATATGTATTTTATTTCCTGACAGGGGGATGCAAGTGCACCCCTTGCACCCTGCTGCCTGCCTATGCTCATACCCATATTCGCTCCATATAAAGCTTACGGTGTACGATTTTACAGCACGTGCTACGCGTACGGCGGTGGTGAATGTATAATGGAAATATAATTAAAACGCTAGATAATTATGGTAATATTTCCATACTAGGCAAATTTATTTAAAACTGTTAAAATCTTAGTCCGAGGGTGGAGACCTGGTGACCTGAAACACAAGGTATAAAACCTTAGATCAGGCACCAGTCTCCACAGTTATATATGTAATATCTATGTTATGATTTGCTATGTTGTATACCTTAACTGTGGAGAAATAAATAAACAATTTATTATTATTATTATATAACCTTTAAAACATGTAAGTATTACAATAGAACACGGGTGGCCAAGATCCTTGATAGTCGAGCCGTCTTTAAAAAATTTTAAGTTTTCACGAGCCGCAATTAAATACGTATTTAATTCTTAACTTGGACGGAAATGAAA